>JARWKJ010000013.1:10385173-11872673 GCA_029959095.1 Rhinichthys osculus | reverse complement strand
TGAGGTTGTTGAGACCATCCTCCACTTCAGAGCTCCCTCCACGAGGAAACTCTACACCTTGAAGTGGAAATTGTTTACTTCCTGGTGCGGAGAGCACCAGCTGGACCCAGCTATCTGCCCTGTGGTTGTAGTGCTGGAGTTCCTGCAGGAGCGTTTCTCCACAGGTCTATCCCCCTCCACACTAAAGGTGTACATGGTTCAGTTCAGTTCAAGTTTATTTATATAGCACGTTTAAACACAACACTAGTTGACCAAAGTGCTTTCCATAATAGACAACAAATATACCTGACAGCAACAGTGAGAGAAAAATAAAATAAAATAAATAATTAGATAAATGTCACTACTCAACTCTTTTCGAAGGCCAATGAATAAAGATAGGTCTTTAACAGAGATTTGAAAATGTCAGGAGTTTGGGCATTTCTAATTTGAACAGGCAAAGTATTCCAAAGATTAGGAGCAGCTATTGAGAAGGCTCGGTCACCTTTTGTTTTTAACCTGGTGGCCTTAGCTGCTTACCATGTCCCTTTAAGTGGTGTATCCTTGGGGGAGACACCCTGTAGTATGTTTCCTTTGTGGCACTGTGAGGCGTCTGACCAAGATACTAGGAATATGGCTGCCTCAAAGGCTATGACTTGGATCTAGGCTCCACTCCGGGGTCTAGGGGGCTTGCTTAGTGTGCGCAATGAATTCACATGGAACAGGCATTTGCTATTATGGCGTAGTGGGTATAGTGTACACTGACATCGGTTGACTCATCAAGCTGGAGTGAAAATGCTCAACAATATCCGCTCCCATTCTTTCTATTCTGCGGGAAACGGTGTCATTAGACAAAGGCACAGTGTTTAATTTATCCGTGGTATTTTTGTCCATCATTGTCTCAGCTAATACAACAGCGGCTGGGAGTAACAGGTCCTCAGTGATCGTGAATGGCTTTTTTGCTTTAGTCAAGTGCAGTGACACCGCATATGACGCCTGGGCTGATGTTGAGGAGATCTAAACTCTAAACTCAGCAAGTTTTCCCTTGAAAAATTCAGGTGGCTTTCCAACATGACACTGATGTTTGGTGCTGAGATGTCTCTGGAGGTGCGCCGGTTTCATTGAGCTGTTAGCTAGTTTCTCCACACAGAAAAAAACACAATGCCTGGGGAGGGTTGCCGTTTGTTGCCGTGAATCCCATCAAAACGGTTTTTTTTTTTTCAAAAACTTGCACTAATTGAGGGATATTGTGGCGTTTTCATTCCGGAAGAAAACTCATGACTACAATTTCAGGGAAGTCAGAGATAGTAGGTGCCTTTTTTTTTTTTTTTTTATATCGATAAAAAAATATTGCGAAATGACAGAGTTTCCATTAACCGATGTTATGCGACTAAAACGTCTTTTTTTTTCTCGCGATAAGTCATTACAAAAATCATGGCAACGGATGTTGGTAGGTTTATATATATATCAGCCACCGCACAAGACAATATTATTATTAATGGAAGGAGACGTGGTGTGTTATCCAAGCATTAATGGCAAGTAAAAACCCTTATACTGTGAACGGCACATATGAGGTGTTTCTCCCTCATATCTGCTCCGAGGTCTTGATTGTGGCATTTCTTTGAGGTTTAGAATCCAGTATTCCTGTAATTCTTTTTTCTTTTATGAATTTAATAAAGAACTCTTTCTCTTATTCTGTCCAAACACACCATGCCTTCTAAATCAGGTGACTGTAAATGCGCAAAAACTGTTTCCATTGCAGTTTTGTGAAATATTCCTTTTTCGAATTGCCTGAAATAACACCTCAATAAACGGGAGTTTATTATTAAATTTACTTGTTTCCATTGTGCGCATTTTCAATTCGCAATTTCAGTTTGCGCAATTTGAAGGGTAATGGAAACACGGCTAGTGACACGTGACACTCATATAGAGAATAACTCCTTCTGGAGGGACTTTTTCATGCTCAAACATAAACTTTACTCACTAAAGACAGATTAACATGGAGGAAAGCATAATAGGACCCATTTAAAACAGTATTTCAGTATTTGGGCTTTAGAAACAAAGACATTCCATAATATCTTCTTTTGTGTCCTGCAAGAGAAAACATACAATTTTGGAAAGACATGAGGATGAGTGAACAATGAAGAACATATATTTCTAGGTGAACTATCTTTACAAAGCCAGGCTATAAAACTTGATGAAATAATGTTGGCACTTCTGATTGAACCTATAATCTTATCATGACAGACCTTTAACCCCTCAATCGCACCACTTCACTGATACTGGATTCATATCTGTTTACCTGATGATTAATGTGATGTTTCTCCTGTCATTGGTTTGTCCTTTAGCACCAGCTGAAGGAGACGCAGAGGTCGTTCCAGCAGAGGATCCAGCAGAGAGAGAAAGATCTTCAGCAGCTGAGAGAGGCTGTGGCGTCTCATAAGGTGAGTCTGGAGAAGAAGAGAAGTTTGAGACGTCTCAGTCAGGACTCACTGAAGACACTGTGTGATTGTGATGTGTGTGTGTAACAGCGCTCTGCACAGACAGCAGTGGAGGACAGTGAGAGGATCTTCACTGAGCTCATCCACTCCATTGAGAGAAGCCGCTCTGAGGCGACACAGCGGATCAGAGATCAGGAAAAGACTGCAGTGAGTCGAGCTGAAGGACGACTGGAGCGACTGGAGCAGGAGATCAATGATCTGAGGAGGAGAGACGCTGAGCTGGAGCAGCTTTCACACACACAGGATCACATCCAGTTCCTGCAGGTAACAGAGATCTAGAAGAACAGGAGCATAGTGGACTTGAGCAAGAGACTCACAGAGAAACATTTCATGAGAGCAGAATGAGCCGTTGACTGAAGTGTTGATCTGTGTGATCGGTTATTATATCATCATCAGTCAGACTCTCATCTGATCTTCTTCTATTGAAAGAGACGACTTACAAATGCAGTTCAGCTCTGGAAATCTCTGAGGAAACACTTTTCTAAAAGTACTTTTTGTTTGGAAGCTCAATATATAGCTTCCAAACAAAAAGTTCAAACCTTTATTTATAACAATGTGAAATCCATGAAGTTGATGGCACCAGTTTCACTACTAAAGATCAACAAGAGCCGCTCAGATCTGCCAGTAGTGCAGGTTATTGATGAAGTGTGGAGGTGATGAGCTTTGATTTCTGTTTTCTGTAGAGTTTCCAGTCTCTCTCAGCTCCTCCTGAATCTACAGACGTTAATGACAATCCCTTCAGTTCTCTCTCCTCTTTTGATGGCGTGAGAGAATCTGTCCGTCAGCTGAGAGACAAACTGGAGGATTTCTGCAAAGAGGAGCTGAAGAAGATCTCTGACAGAGGTAAAGTCCTGGAGATCCATCAGCTCTCAGAAATCATCCTCCATCATCTCATATCATGTAGAAGATCATATTAGAAATGTCTTAGGAACGGATGCAGGGATAATTTTCTCTCATGATAATCACACTCTTCATGTCTTCATTTCCACAGTCACTTTCACCAACATTGTTCCCAGAACCAGGAATGACTTTCTACAATGTAAGTCACTAAGAAAACCAGCAGAGAAACTCACTGAGTGTCTTCATGTTCTTCCTGTAGAAGGAGAAAGAAAACATGACAGAAGAGTTTTGTATATTATGTATATTAGTGTTTCTCAACGGGGGCGTTCGGAGAACATCAGGGGCCGCTGGAAGCAATATCTTCAAAAGGGGGTGTTGAGGTGTTCTTGGGATGCGTTTGTTTGAAGATTTACGAGATTAAACTTGTAATTACTTGCAAAAGAAATGCTCTGCAACATTCTAACTACATTCTACACAACACGAAAGTTGCCAATGCATTTGTCCTGTTGTCAGTAGCACAAGCGCGTCAGAAATATAACGTAGCATCCGCTCGTCCAGTGTCACTGATTATAATGGGTTCTGTGTGCGTTCACTGTCGTGATTTGGCGTCCAGTGTAGACAGTGTGCGACCTGCCAGTTTACACCAATGTGACCAGATTATACTAGTCAATAGAATGTCTGTGGTGCCCCAATGACCTCCTAAGGGGGTTTATGGGACATAAAGGTAATGATGATGATGATGACATGATGGCCAGATTAGACGGTGTCTCACTTCCATAGCAAAGACTATTTACTTTAGTGTTTCCTTCAGCTTTCTGTAGCGCAGCTGGCGAACTTCCAGTGAAAACAACTTGTTAGCATATGGACACTTTGGTTTTTTTTTTTTCTTGTTCTTGTTTTAGATTGGAAATATTAATATGAATGCTTCTTGTTTGCTGATTGGCTGCAATTTATGATAATCTATGTAATTAAGGTTTCAGTGCCAAATTTCTAAAAAGTTAATGTAATACTTTCTATTCCCATGGCTTTTTTTAATCCTTGTGAAACTAATGATAATGATATTTATCAGGGGGGCACTCTCTTCTAAACTTACTGTGTGTAAAACAACAGGACGTCCTACAATGCATAATGTACTCACACGCAACGCGACGGCTTGAAGACACAACAGTACAAATGCAACTATACACTTTACAACCATAATCCTAACAAAGAAGGTTTCAGTCAAATATCTAACACACAGTATACAAGGACTCTAATAACAGTGATAATCAGTATTTAATAATCATCTTCCCTGGTGAAGAATGACAGGCTGTGGATCTAATGAAATCTGAAACACACAAAACAGCCTAACCCCACACACACACACACACACACACACATACAACATGCATTCCTCCATATAGCGTACGTAACAAAGGTTTTTAATGTTTATGAAAGAAGTCTTTTCTGCTGGATTTATTTGATCCACAATACAGTAAACACATATTGTGAAATATCCCTATGATTTTAAAGAAACATTTTTTATTAGAATATTTAAAAATGTAAAATAAAAATGTGGAATGTGTGGAGGTGTTTTTCATCTGATATTTTTTGATGAGCAGAAAGAAAATAAAAAATAGGGTTATTTTAAACGATTTCAAATATGAAAATGCAAAAAGGTCTGCACTTTAAACATACTTTTATCAGGTTCAAGCAGGAGATTAAAAAAGTACAAACATTTCATCTATTTGCCTTTGTCAGTTAAAATATAAATGTTTATTAACATAATGTCTTTACTGGCTTTTATAAACAAAAAAATCTGCACTTTTACAAAGTGGGACAGAGAGCATAACTATTACGCCTCTCCTAGAGCATGGTGCAGAGCAGGTGGAGTTTTTATACCTAAAGAAAAAGATGCTACCAGCATCAGTCAGTTTCGTCCTATTTCACTATAAAACATTGAAGGTAAGATTTTCTTCAGCATTATTGCTAAGAGATTGTCCACCTACCTATTAAAGAATGGCTTCGTTGACACTTCAGTTCAAAAAGCGGGCATTCCAGGGTTCTCAGGATGCTTAGAACACATCAATGTTATCTGGCAACAAATTCAGTCAGCTAAAAAGGAGAGGAAGGAGCTCCACGTGACATTCCTGGATTTGGCTAATGCATATGGTTCAGTGCCACATGAGCTTCTTTGGGCAGCATTTGATTTTTTCAGAGTACCAATGTCAATAACAAATTTAGTGAAAGCCTATTTTGGAGATTTGCTATTTAGTTTCTCAACTCCAAAATTCAGAGATGGGGGACTCGAGTCACATGACTTGACTCGAGTCAGACGCGAGTCGCAAATTTAAGGACTTGAGACTTGCTTGACTAAATGAAGAAAATGACTCGACTTGACTTTGACTTGAGATCCAATGACTTGAGACTTGACTTGACTTGAACGGTATGACTCGAGAATGACTTGATATACATTTTTATATAAATCATCGCAACATCCATTGATAAACAAAATGAAAGCAACGGAACCATTGACGTCAGTCATCAGATTCTGCGCGATTGCGTGACGCTGCACAAGCCCAGAAATAGCCTACATCGCGGTGAGCGCACTAAATACAAAAACATCTCCCTGCGTCGTATCTTTTTGGATATAAACACTAGAAAATGACCATATTCATGCAAGAAGATTTGTTGTACGCATAATAACTGGCAAGGGATATCGGACGACCATCACAACCTCGAACAGTCGAACTTCATTCACCACGTCTAAAAGTAGGCCTAAGCTATGGCTTGTTTAACCTGTTTGTTATAGTTAATTTGACTATCTTTAAATCTAGAGAGAATAATATTGGTCAAAACAGCATGCCTCTTTATACACAATTATGTTTTCAAATGTAGCTTAATGTTGTCAATATTCAAATGATACTTAATGATGGTATATGTTTTGTATAACATTTGCCACATTTCTTTTTAAATCATGCTTTAAAGCCAAAAATGTTGTTCTTTCCAATGACGAAAAACAATATAGAAAACTGTTAGTTTTGTCGTTTATGTTTCTCTTAATGTTATCAGGGGGTTGGTGGCAAAAAATGCCAGCAGAATTAATATGCACCCAAAATTCAAAATGTGGTGGAAAAATGGCCCTAGTATGAGTTATTTTCATAATTATAACATATATAAAAAAATATTTCCAGATTATTGGCGCGATTGCAAATGTGATGATTTTATAAAACAGTTCAGTAAACAAAGAGTGCATATTGTGATGTGACATTTTAGACATAATATTCCAAATATTTTCTGTTTTTGCTCTATTTCTCCAATGACAATAGTTCCAAACAAGCCACAGAAAGAGTTATGCGTATTTGTGATTCAGTGACCTAGTTGCTTAGTTCCAGAACGAATCTGTCATTTTGAACAAATCAGTTGACTGCTTCTATGACTCGTACATTAAGACGGTGATTTGGCGCCACCTATTGGCGGTTTTAACTTCATAATAGGCTAAATGCCAACGGCTGTTATATAACTTATATAAAGGGGATGCCAGTTTGAAGAATGCCATTTGGTGGCATAGGAACCATTATACTTGAATTGTGAATTGTTTAATACCTTTTAATGGTCTTCTGCAATGTTTGAGGCATATTTATTTTTTAATGCTTTAATGTTGGCCTAATTTCAGTTAGATTTACATTTTAGGCTGTGTAGTTTGAAATTGTATTTATTTTTTAGATTTTTATTGTAGTAACCACTCAGCTGTATGTGGAAATGCATATTTAAAAAAAATATGTTGCAAATAAAACCATAGTCCACAACTTATGTAGTTTTAACTTATTTTAATATATAAATTCAGTGAAATCATCAAACGTTTGTATGACTTGCCAGTGACTTGTGACCCAAGCTACGACTTGACTTGACTTGCTTGACATAAGGCAGTGACTTGACTTGACTTGCTTGGTTCTATAAAAAATTGACTTGGACTTGCTTGAGGCTCGAAGGTTAAGACTTGAGACTTGCTTGTGACTTGCACATGTGTGACTTACTCCCACCTCTGCCAAAATTCAGCACCGCATGGCAATGCTTAGAGGTTGGAATAATGGCAGGATGCACCATTTCTCCACTGGCTTTTACCATGGCAATGGAAGTAATCATTAGGGCATCAAGATGGGTAGTAGGAGGAGAGCGCTTGGCTTCTGGGATGCGACTACCACCAATCAGCGCATACATGGATGACATGACAACCATGACTACAACAGTAGCCTGCACTAATCGGTTATTGGGGAAGTTAACAGATAATATTGAATGGGCACGAATGCAATTTAAGCCCTCTAAATCAAAGAGCATCTCGATAGTTAAAGGAAAGGTAGTAGATAAAACATTCTTCATTAATGGTGAGGCAATATCAACAGTTTCTGAGAAGCCAGTGAAGAGTCTTGGGAGATGGTACGATAGGGATCTAAAGGACACAGTTCGAGTGGGAGAAGTTAGACGACAAGCAGTGGAAGGGTTGAAGAGCATAAACAGCTGTGCTCTACAAGGCAAACTAAAACTCTGGTGCTTTCAGGTGGTCTACTGAAAGGTTGCTGTGGCCACTGTACAGCATGGAAGAGGGGGTTTTGGGCTCAGTTTAGCTCCTCCTAAATGGCACAAGGCAGGTCCAGCTCAAAGGAGGAAGCTGGTAGTCAACGAGGTGCGAAAGCAGGAGGAGAGGATGAGGTGTATAAAGGCTATTTCCCAGGCCAAGCAGGGAGAGTGGATGAGATGGCAGAGTGTGGAACAACGCAAAATGGGCTGGCAAGACCTAGGGATGGGTACTGAAACCCGGTATTAAACGGGCCCCGGGGCTGAATTTTGAAAGACCGCAGTATCGATAAGCTCGGACGTTATCGGTTCTGCTGTCGGTACTGAAGAAATTAAGAAAATACACGTACTACTTATTATTGCTATAAAGACGTAATCTTGAACATATTTATCTCGCCAGCCAGTTCTATAATAATATTAAACCATTTGTCTGTGATGCAATTTTGCTATTCGCAGTCCAGAGGAGAGAGACAGCGATCTCTCACGCGGAGCCACAGCGCGCACAACACGACAGCCCTGGTTAATGAGTGACAATGAGGACAGAACTAAACATTCAAACGTGGTTACACTTTAGATCTGGGATATTATTCTAATTTTATTTTAGATTTTGCCTTTCAAAGATTATAAAAATAAGATATTTGAGATGAAACTATTACAAACTAGACCCATTCTGTCTAGAGGAACCTTCTTCCCTTCACAGCAATGCGCTGTCATTTCTACCTAAAACCCAAACGTACCATCAGAATCAGCACAATCTGTGATTGTTGTAAAATGCAGTCTCTACTGTTGCTAAATTGCGGACGCGTTTAATCATTAAAATAGCTATTAAAAGCACAAAAATATGCGCAAGAGACGCTGTTCACAAAGCAACGTGCTCCGAAATGGACTGCAACCAGACAAGAAAAGTAACTTTGGGCTTCATGTGTGCATCTAAACTATCAAATATACATAAAAATATAAAAATTACCAGCTCTGAGATTCACTGAACACAGTTTATGTCTTAAATGGACGTACATAGTTGGTCAGTTAGTCAGATCTGCACTCGGTCTTAAAGGGGCAGTAGTCTCATAAACCTGTGACGATTGAGCCATTAATGCGAATCAAACAACAAAAGGCAGAGAAAATACAGCTCTTGAATGAATAACTTAAACTTTAATAAGTATTAATCTATCTATGATAAACTGTGCACTGTTATTTTACATTTGATTACTAAAGAAACACTTACCTGAAAAGTAATTTTAGTAGACCTTCCTGAAATTAAAGCACTGTGTATATATCCATCCATCCATCTTCTTCCGCTTATCCGGGGCCGGGTCGCGGGGGCAGTAGTCTGAGCAGAGATGCCCAGACTTCCCTCTCCCTGGACACTTCCTCCAGCTCTTCCGGGGGGACACCGAGGCGTTCCCAGGCCAGCCGGGAGACATAGTCTCTCCAGCGTGTCCTAGGTCTTCCCCGGGGTCTCCTCCCAGTGGGACGTGCCCGGAACACCTCCCCGGGAAGGCGTCCAGGAGGCATCCGGAACAGATGCCCGAGCCACCTCAGCTGACCCCTCTCGATGTGGAGGAGCAGCGGCTCTACTCTGAGCTCCTCCCGAGTGACCGAGCTTCTCACCCTATCTCTAAGGGATCGCCCAGCCACCCTGCGGAGAAAGCTCATTTCGGCCGCTTGTATCCGGGATCTTGTCCTTTCGGTCATGACCCAAAGCTCATGACCATAGGTGAGAGTAGGAACGTAGATTGACCGGTAAATCGAGAGCTTTGCCTTATGGCTCAGCTCCTTCTTCACCACATCGACCGAATTACTGCAGAAGCTGCACCGATCCGTCTGTCAATCTCCCGTTCCATCCTTCCCTCACTCGTGAACAAAACCCCAAGATACTTAAACTCCTCCACTTGAGGAAGGATCTCTCCACCAACCTGAAGTGAGCAAGCCACCCTTTTCCGACTGAGGACCATGGCCTCGGATTTGGAGGTGCTGATTTTCATCCCAGCCGCTTCACACTCGGCTGCAAACTGTCTCAGTGCATGCTGAAGGTCCTGGTGTGAAGGGGCCAACACGACAACATCATCCGCAAAAAGCAGCGACGCAATCGCGTGGTCCCCAAACCTGACACCCTCCGGCCCCTGGCTGCGCCTAGAAATTCTGTCCATAAAAACTATGAACAGAACCGGCGACAAAGGGCAGCCCTGCCGGAGTCCAACATGCACCGGGAAGAAGTCTGACTTACTACCGTCAATGCGAACCAAGCTCCTGCTTCGGTCATACAGGGACCGGACAGCCCTTAGCAAAGGACCCCGGACCCCATACTCCCGGAGCACCCTCCACAGGCCGCCGCGAGGGACACAGTCGAATGCCTTCTCCAAATCCACAAAGCACATGTGGACTGGTTGGGCAAACTCCCATGAACCCTCCAGCACCCTGTAGAGAGTATAGAGCTGGTCCAGTGTTCCACGGCCTGGACGAAAACCGCACTGTTCCTCCTGAATCCGAGGTTCCACTATCGGCCGTATTCTCTTCTCCAATACCCTGGCATAGACTTTCCCAGGGAGGCTGAGAAGTGTGATCCCCCTTTAGTTGGAACACACCCTCCGGTCCCCCTTCTTAAAAAGAGGGACCACCATCCCGGTCTGCCATCCCAGAGGCACTGTCCCCGACCGCCACGCGATGCTGCAGAGGCGTGTCAGCCAAGACAGCCCCACAACATCCAGAGACTTGAGATACTCAGGGCGGATCTCATCCACCCACGGTGCCTTGCCACCGAGGAGTTTCTTGACTACATCGGTGACCTCAGCTAGGGTGATGGACGAGTCCACCTCTGAGCCCTCAGCCTCTGCTTCCTCAATAGAAGACGTGACGACGGGATTGAGGAGATCCTCGAAGTATTCCTTCCACCGTCCGACGACATCCCCAGTTGAGGTCAACAGCCGCCCACCTCCACTGTAAACAGCGTTGGTAGGGCATTGTTTCCCTCTCCTGAGGCGGCGGAGAGTTTGCCAGAATCTCTTCGAGGCCAGCCGATAGTCCTTCTCCATGGCCTCACCGAACTCCTCCCAGGCCCGAGTTTTTGCCTCCACAACCACCTGGGCTGCAGTCCGCTTGGCCTGCCGGTACCTGTCAGCTGTCTCCGGAGTCCCACAAGCCAACCAGGCCCGATAAGACTTCTTCTTCAGCTTGACGGCATCCTTTACTTCCGGTGTCCACCACCGGGTTCGGGGATTGCCGCCTCGACAGGCACCGGAGACCTTACGGCCACAGCTCCGAGCAGCCGCTTCGACAATGGAGGTGGAGAACATGGTCCACTCAGCCTCCCTCGGGATCCGGTCGTGGCTCCGCCGGAGGTGGGAGTTGAAGATCTCTCTGACAGGAGACTCGGCCAAACGTTCCCAGCAAACCCTTACAGTATGCTTGGGTCTGCCGAGTCTGTCCAGCCTCCTCCCCCGGCATCGGATCCAACTCACCACCAGGTGGTGATCAGTTGACATCTCCGCCCCTCTCTTCACCAGAGTGTCCAAGACATACGGCCGCAGGTCAGATGAAACGACCACAAAGTCGATCATCGACCTGCGACCTAGGGTGTCCTGGTGCCACGTGCACTGGTGGACACCCTTATGCTTGAACATGGTGTTCGTTATGGAGAAACTGTAACTAGCACAGAAGTCCAATAACTGAACATGGCTCGGGTTCAGGTTGGGGGGGGGGGCCGTTCCTCCCAATCACGCCCCTCCAGGTGTCACTGTCGCTGCCCACGTGAGCGTTGAAGTCTTCCAGTAGAACGACGGAGTCCCCAGTCGGAGCACTTTCCAGCACTCCTCCCAGAGACCCCAAGAAGGCCGGGTACTCTGCACTGCCGTTTGGCCCGTAGGCACACACGACAGTGAGAGACCTATCCCCGACCCGTAGGCGCAGGGAAACGACCCTCTCGTTCACCGGGATAAACTCCAACACATGGCGGCTGAGCTGGGGGGCTATAAGCAAACCCACACCAGCCCGTCGCCTCTCACCATGGGCAACTCCAGAGTGGTGAAGAGTCCATCCTCTCTCAAGGAGTGTGGTTCCAGAGCCCAAGCCATGCGTAGAGGTGATCCCGACTATCTCTAGTCGGAACCTCTCAACCTCACGCACCATCTCAGGCTCCTTCCCCGCCAGCGAGGTGATGTTCCACGTCCCTAAGGCTAGTTTCCGTGTCCAGGGATCGGGTCGTCGAGGTCCCCGCCATCGACTGTCACCCAATCCTCTCTGCACCGGCCCCTTACGGCTCTTCCTGCAGGTGGTGAGCCCACGGGAAGGCGCTCCCACGTCACTCCTTCGGGCTGAGCCCGGCCGGACCCCGTGGGAAGAGGCCCGGCCACCAGGCGCTCGCATACGAGCCCCAACCCCGGGCCTGGCTCCAGGGTGGGGCCCCGGCTGCGCCATACCGGGCGACGTCACGGACCTTGGATGTTTGTCCATCATAAGGGGATTTTGAACCGCTCTTAGTCAGACCCGTCGCCTAGGACCTGTTTGCCTTGGGAGACCCTACCAGGGGCATATAGCCCCAGACAACATAGCTCCTAGGGTCATTCGGGTACTCAAACCCCTCCATCACGTTAAGGTGGCAGTTCAAGGAGGGGGAGATTGTAATTTTAGTAGACCTTCCTGAAATTAAAGCACTGTGTATATAATTTGTCTTTATTTAATTGTTTGTTGATCATGTGTTTGTACTTGTTTTTGCTTATCGTACCCTATCTCATGTATATAAAACAAAAAAGCCTGTACATTGCTGCATAACAAATAGATATTTTATTTTATTTAAAAATATAAAGAAAATGTTAATAATTACCCGAATGTAAAAAAAAAAAAAAACACCAGTATCGGTAAGAGTAGTAATACCGTTAAAACCTTTACGATACCCATCTCTAGCAAGACCTTTGGTCAATGGAAGAGAGTAGGATCAGTTTCCTTATTAGGTCAACATATGATGTTCTCCCATCACCGCAGAACCTAAACCTCTGGGTAGGAGAGGATCCCTCTTGTCCTTGGTGTTCATCACCTGCCACATTAAGGCACATTTTGACAGGATGTAAGGTGGCTCTTAGCCAAGGTCGGTTTACTTGGCGCCATGACCAAGTATTGCGATGTTTGGCTTTAGCATTGGAAGGCAAGCGTAGTATGACCAATAAGTTGCCGCCTGTTCTAGCAAAACATTACACACAGAAGACAATATTCCTCCGCCCAGGCGAGCAACCACCAAGAAAAGGTGCTAACACCAATTCTCGCCCAGGACAACTGGAAGCTGCTAGGGACTGGAAGATGCTGGCTGATCTTGATCAATGGCTTATTTTTCCACCTGAGATTGCCACCACTAACCTACGACCAGATATTGTTTTGTGGTCTGGATCAGCACGCATTGTTCAACTGATAGAGTTAACAGTGCCATGGGAGGATGCGGTAGATGAGGCATATGAGAGGAAGAAACTGCGGTATGCTCATCTGGCCGCTGAAGCAGAACAGCGAGGATGGAGAGTCCAGGTTTATCCAGTGGAAGTGGGTTGTCGAGGTTTTGTGCCACACTCTACAACCCGGTTCCTCAGAGACGTCGGATTCAGCGGCCAAGAGTTGCGTCGCACAGTAAAGAACTTATCTGAAGCAGCAACTGGCTGTGGTTGAGACGGAAATATTCTAGCTGGCTGTGTACAGGCCGCCACGCTACGGTTTCGTAGAATTCTTGAAAACTTGAAGAGTCTGTTGGTTTATTTGTATAGTATTTACAGTCATTACGGTCCTGTGTATATTGCGTGAATGACGTGTAGTTGGGCAGATATTGTGTTTTGCGGTAGGTGGTATGCCATACGGAACCGTTGCCACTGAAACTGCATATTAACGCACCAGTGGGGCTCGGCAGCCTTAGTCAAACGGGTTGGCGCGTATGGTTGGGTTGCGGAGAGATTGTGGTTAGGTCTCAGCAGCAGGAGGGATGTAGAGGTCAGTAAGCTGGGCTGAGTTGAGTGGGGGACGGAGGGGGGTGACTCTGGGACGCCAGAGTCACTGTCAAACCCTCTTGAGGTGTCGTGGGCTAGTCGACGAAACACTGAGGACGGAAGGTGCCCACTTGAAGACCCTAGAGATGTCCCCTACTCGGCTCAATCCAGACGGTTGTCGTGCTGGTCCTCTGGGGAGACCACACTGAAGTTGCAGCCGTCGTGTGTGCTGACGCGCCAAGTACACTGCGGCCGTTAACGCCGGACAGAAGGGGAGTCACACCACCATATGGAAAGAAGCGTAAATGGGTGAAGCATAGTTTACTGTAAAGCTACGTCTTAGTGTTGCTTATCTTAGCGAAAGCCGAGTACAATTCAGCATGAAGTTTTAACATCTACTCTCGTGTAATGGAAATCATTACTAACATTAAAAAAAGCAAGATTTAAACTCTCTCTCTCTCTAACCTATAGAGAACCTCATTCAGGACCAAATCTATTACAGAATGATATTTAATAAGTGTATTATTATTGTTGGTTGCTTGGCAACAGGCCTGAGAGTTGAGTACCGAACTCAGGATTTCCCCACTACAGATCAGAGGAGATTTTGTAAGATGATAAGAATCCTAAATCAAGTTAAGATTTGTTTCTGTAAAAAAATCCTAAATTAACTTATGTTCTGAACTAAATAAATTATGATTTGCACAGGATATGTGGTGAACTGCACTGAGACACTGCTGATATATTGAACATGAAGAGTTCATCTATAATAAAAGATCAGACAGATTCATAATTCCTGATTCTGATGTATTTTCTCTCCATCAGATTCCCACCAGTTCACTCTGGATCTGAACACAGTGAATAAACACCTCCGTCTGTCTGAGGGGAGCAGAGTGATTACTAACACTGACACAGATCAGCCGTATCCTGATCACCCAGACAGATTTGATGATGTGTGTCAGGTGTTGTGTAGAGAGAGTGTGTGTGGACGCTGTTACTGGGAGATTGAGTGGAGTGGATATGGTGTGTATATATCAGTGTCATATAAGAGTATCAGGAGGAAGGGATCGGGTGATGAGTGTGTGTTTGGATATAATGATCAGTCCTGGAGTTTGGACTGTTCTTCCTCCAGTTACTCATTCAGACACAATAATATAGTGACTGAACTCCCTGGAAAGCCCATCAGCAGGAGAACAGGAGTGTGTGTGGATCACAGGAGAATAGGAGTGTGTGTGGATCACAGTGCAGGAACTCTGTCCTTCTACAGCGTCTCTGACACAATGAGCCTCATACACACAGTCCAGACCACATTCACTCACACACTCTATCCTGGGTTTATTGTTTATCCTGGATCATCAGTGAAACTGTGCTGATGAATGAGAACAGACTGTAAAGAGATTCTACCCATAATGCTTTGAGCTGCATGATAAATCAATAACAGTGAGATGTTATAGAGTATGGAGCTAATAATATGACAAAATGATTTGAATTTGAATTGTGTAAATTTGAATTATTTGCAAGTGTAATCTAACAAAATTGAATTTTAGGTGGTAGTTTAAATAGTTCTGAATTTGATTTTTTTAAACGAATATTGAACATTTGAAATTTAACAAATTGAAAGGTTTTTATGGCTGAATTTCATAGACATGTATTTTCAAACAGCTTGTTTTTTTGTTCTGAATTCAAATACTGCAAATATTCAGTTTAAAAAAATACAGATTCAAGTTTTCAAGATGAAGAAATTCGGAACTTCAAATTCAGTTTTCTAAAATTCAATCTCAAAAATTCAAACTCAAAAATTCAGGTCTTACAGAAAGTAGGTCACAGGTCATCCACAGGGAAGAGTAGATGATCTCAGAAAAGTCGAACAGAGCATTTTGGTCCATTAGGGACTGCAGAAGGTTTCTTAAACATGAATGATTTTGGGTTTGTTAGGTAGCGTTCTCATCACGTGAGACATTTGTCTAAGCAGTCTCTGGTGTTTGTTTTAAAGTATATTTTGTGTAAAATTGATTAGAACGCCACCGTGTCACCTACACAGACAGGACGCGAGCGGCGCGGCGCGACGCAACACAGTGCTTGAAGCGACTGTTGCAAAGAGCTGAGACTAGGTCACAAATAGGATGGGGAATCCGTGTGCTGTTGGGGATTTCACGGGTCGCGTCGCTCCGCTCGCGTCCGGTCTAGACTGCATCGTACATGTAAGCATACGGTACGAGAGGGTGTGCTGTATCGTGAATACGACGCGAACCGGAGTGCTTATTGCAACCCCTTCACGGCCGTTTCACACCGCATGCGTGAGCGGCACTTGAGCAGCGCGTCAGCGTAACTACATCGCCACTGCAGCTGCAGACGCGCGAGAGTATTCACGCTGGAAGCTTTTGTACAGTGTCACAGCAGCTCGGCTCCAAAGCTACATATATATGCGAGCAATTCTTTACAAAGAAGTTTTAGAAGTTGGTAATTTATAAAATTGATAGTCTTGAAAGTTTGTTATGGGGAGGTGTACAACATTCATATATAAATGTTAAATAACAAAACAACCCAGAAAACAGCTCCAATATTCTTTTCAGTCATACTTTCGATATGTTTACAAGACTACAAAACACACACACACACACACAAAACCGCACACTTGGGTTTAATTTGGGTTGTAGCTGTCTGTGTTACATAAACTAAAAGAAAGTTTAAATTATATATAATATTTTCTGGCTAGTTTACACTAGTTTTATATATAATACACCATTAATATATATATATAATAAATATAATACACCATTATATTTATTTTAAATATAATATATATTTTTATAATATATATTCACCCAAACTGAATAATTAAAAACAAGTTTAAACAGGGTAGCCTAATCTTCTATAGGCCTAACTATTTTTTAGTCTTCATTTTCTTTTTTTTTTTGCCAACTCAAGTTATTGTTAAAACTCACTAGAAATGCTTATTCTGTGCATTTTGGGCACTTTTTGTGTGAAATTTTGTCCATCAAAAGTGTATTCACTTTAATTGAGCATGGAGAAGAGCAGCAAAAACAGATTCGACGCCGAAACCCCCGCTTCACCGCTGCTCACGCGCTGCTCCTGCTCCCGGTGTGGATGCACTCATTGATTAACATGCACGCCGAAAAAATACGCGCTGCTCACGCATGCGGTGTGAAACGGCCGTGAAGGGGTTGCAATAAGCACTCCGGTTCGTGTCGTATTCACGATACAGCACACCCTCTCGTACCGTATGCTTACATGTACGATGCAGTCTAGACCGGACGCGAGCGGAGCGACGCGACCCGTGAAATCCCCAACAGCACACGGATTCCCCATCCTATTTGTGACCTAGTCTCAGCTCTTTGCAACAGTCGCTTCAAGCACTGTGTTGCGTCGCGCCGCGCCGCTCGCGTCCTGTCTGTGTAGGTGACACGGTGGCGTTCTAATCAATTTTACACAAAATATACTTTAAAACAAACACCAGAGACTGCTTAGACAAATGTCTCACGTGATGAGAACGCTACCTAACAAACCCAAAATCATTCATGTTTAAGAAACCTTCTGCAGTCCCTAATGGACCAAAATGCTCTGTTCGACTTTTCTGAGATCATCTACTCTTCCCTGTGGATGACCTGTGACCTACTTTCTGTAAGACCTGAATTTTTGAGTTTGAATTTTTGAGATTGAATTTTAGAAAACTGAATTTGAAGTTCCGAATTTCTTCATCTTGAAAACTTGAATCTGTATTTTTTTAAACTGAATATTTGCAGTATTTGAATTCAGAACAAAAAAACTAGCTGTTTGAAAATACATGTCTATAAAATTCAGCCATAAAAACCTTTCAATTTGTTAAATTTCAAATGTTCAATATTCGTTTAAAAAAATCAAATTCAGAACTATTTAAACTACCACCTAAAATTCAATTTTGTTAGATTACACTTGCAAATAATTCACATTTACACAATTCAAATTCAAATCATTTTGTCATATTATTAGCTCCATAATAGAGTGTCTTATTTTCTCTTCATTACATTAATTCTACAGCTGAACTTCTGTCAGTGAAATAACATGTCAGAATAAATGTGTGTAATGAATCATCATATAGACAGTCAGATCAGTGTGTGTCAGCCATGATGAGTGACGGTGTGTATTTTCTCAAACTTTATATGATTTATTACAAATTAAAATTACACAGTCAGTTCTTACTGTAGTGTGACAAATCATTTTAATCAAAATTACCTTTGAATTGAAATGATCACATACAGGATTCATTAAAAGTGTGTTATTTCATAAAATAAATTGGGTAAAATTGATAAATAAAATTTCCAGTTATTAATAAATGTAAAATATATAAACCCAGATCATCTGATCATACTGTAATCCTTTGATCATTGAAAGTATGAGCATAATTATTATAATCCAGTTTACATTAAATAAACCTCCTCGTGAACAGAACTGAATTTAATGACTCTGACGATGATTCGACTCAATCCTTCTTGTTTTTATCTCAGTTTTGTCAGTTAAATCCAGATAACTCAGAAATATATGAAGTTTGAAAGAAGGAAAACTGTAACCTGACCCATGTGACCTATAGGATGACCTTTGACCTTCCTGAAAGATGATTATGACCTCTGCCAGTGTTTCTTACTACATGTTAAAGAAACCTTCTGTTCCTGAAAAACAGAATATGATTTCTGTCTCTGATCTCTTGTGTTTGTCATTTGCTTCCTTGTTCTTATTTTTATAATTACCAAAACATCTACATTGTGATACTGTCAGGATACAGGCACAGAGGCGGAGGTAAGTGAAAGCAAACGTGAGTTTATTAACAGTGATATATGTGCAGAGACAAAGTTCATGTGCGTTGACGATCACGTCGTGCAGAGAATCCCAGGTGAGCAGACCCTTCTTCAGAGAGTTGGACGTGGGTAGACAACGTCCAGTGAAATGAATACTCTTCTGTTTCAGATCCAGGGAGACACAGGGAGATTTCGGTGGACACGTGGAGCACTTGGATTCCAATGGCAAGACTCGGGAAACAGGGAACCAGACTGGAATACTGGAGACAGCAAGACAGGGAGACAAAGGTGAGTATATATTCAGGGGTGAGTATAGTTACGTGATGGGTCTTCGTTGGCAGATTAGAAACTTCAGGAAATCGTGGGTAACGGTCTTCTCCTGTTGGAGGCTTGACAATGACTGGGGTGTGCGTGAGTGTTTTATAGGGCTGGGTAACGAGGTGACTGATTGTGAACAGGTGTGACTGGTTAATATTCCGGGGAGAGTGATCTTTGAGTGGTGGATGGGAATGAATCTGATTGATTCCTGACACTACCCCCTCCTCCAGCGTCCGCGCCAGCGGACCTAGGACCCCGACGTCGTGGGGGTCTACCTCGAGGTCGAGGAGCAGGTTTGTCAGGGTGTTGTTCGTGGAAAGCAGTGAGTAGCATGGGATCAAGGATGTCCTTACGAGGTATCCAACACCTCTCTTCCGGTCCATAATTTTCCCAGTCAACCAGATACTCGAGTAGACCACCCCGACGTCGGGAGTCCAGGATCTCTCTTACAGCGAAGATGGATTCTGTTTCAATGGGGGGTACCGGAGGATTTTCATCTTGTGCTAGATCTGTAGAGGGGACTGGAACGGATGAGTGATGGGGCTTCAGGAGGGAAACATGGAATGAGGGGTGGATGCGGTATTGACTTGGCAGACGGAGTTGGTAGGTAACTGGATTGATTTGTCTTGTTATGGGAAACGGACCGATATATCTTGGACTTAACTTGCGACAGGGTAGTCTCAACCGGATATCCTTTGTTGAGAGCCAAACCAATTGTCCAGGTTGGTATTCGGGGGTGTTGCTTCGGTGAACGTTTGCAAAGTGACTGTGGCGGTTTATGGCTTGTTGGAGGTGATGGTGAGCTTGGTTCCATATTCTCTCACTGTCCCGGAACCAGGCATTAACTGCTGGGACTTCTGAGGGTTCCCCGGACCACGGAAACAGTGGAGGTTGGTAACCCAGAATGCATTGGAACGGAGTCAGATTGGTGGAGGTTTGTCTAAGGGAATTTTGGGCATACTCGGCCCACACGAGGTAACGACTCCAGAGGTGCTGATTGGCATGGCAGAAAGTTCGGAGGAAACGACTGACATCCTGGACCTTTCGTTCTGCCTGACCATTTGCCTGTGGGTGATACCCTGAAGTGAGACTTACGGTGACATTCATCAGTGCAAAGAAGGCTCGCCAAACTTTTGAAATGAATTGAGGCCCCCTATCTGATACAATGTCCTCTGGAAGGCCGAAATTCCGGAAGACATGTTCCATTAACAGTTCTGCGGTTGCAAATGCTGTGGGTAAGTTTCTCAGGGGAATCAGCTTACACGCTTTCGAAAAGCGGTCGACGGCCACCAGGATGCAGGTGTTCTCTTCGGAGGGTGGAAGATCAGTCACAAAATCCACCCCAATGTGCGACCAGGGTCTTTGAGGAACGGGTAGAGGCATGAGTTTTCCTGCGGGCAAATGACGAGGGTTTTTGTTCATTGCACATAGGATGCACCCCTGGATGAATGATTTGACATCTCGGAGCATGTTGGGCCACCAGTAGCAGTTTTGGAGAGTGGTGCAGGTTTTGGTGACTCCTGGGTGACCCGTACCCACGGAGGAGTGCGCTGAGGAGATAAGTGCTATACGGAATTCATCGGGTACGTAGATTTTCCCAGCTGGGCATTCCGTAGGACTGGGTTGGTCTCGAGACAATTCCCTCAGTTGTTCGTTTAAGTCCCACTGAATGGGATTGACAAAGATTTTCTCTGGCAAGATGTTCTCGGGTTCTTCATGGTGAGTTTCAGGAGCATGGAGACGAGACAGAGCATCCGCTCGGATATTCTTAGAGCCTGGACGATAGGAGATCTGGAAGTGAAATCGAGTGAAGAAAAGCGCCCATCTAGCCTGGCGTGGATTGAGTCGTTTTGCTTCTTTCAGATACTGGAGGTTCTTATGGTCAGTGAGAACCAGGAACGGGTGTTTGGCGCCCTCCAACCAGTGTCGCCATTCTTCAAGCGCAAGTTTTACCGCCAGGAGTTCCCGATTGCCGATATCATAGTTTACTTCGGCGGGTGATAACTTGTGGGAGAAGAACGCACATGGCATAGGTTTGGGTGACAAATTGGAATACTGAGACAACACTGCTCCTACTCCAGTGGTGGAGGCATCAACTTCTACGATGAACATCTCTTCGGGATTAGGATGTTGGAGTAGAGGGGCAGTGGTGAAGGCGGTTTTCAAAGACTGGAATGCGTGGTCGGCTTCCTCAGTCCAGAGCAGCGTTTTTGGTTTTCCCTTTAGGAGTGACGTTAGGGGAGCTGTTAGCAGGCTGTACTGGTGAACGAACCTCCGATAAAAGTTGGCAAAGCCAAGGAATCTTTGCAATTCCTTTACCGTTTGTGGGGTTGGCCATGAAGTGATCGCCTTGGTCTTGCGATCGTCCATCTGTACTCCTTTTTCACTGAGTTGATAGCCTAGGAATTCGACTGAAGTTTGGTGAAATGAGCATTTTTCTGCCTTTAGGAACAAAGAGAACTCACGTAGCCGTTGGAGGACTAAGGAGACGTGTCGTTGGTGCTCCACTGGATTCTTGGAATAGATTAAAATGTCATCGATGTAGATTATTACGAATTGGTTCAGATAATCTCGGAATACCTCATCCATGAAGCTTTGAAAGATGGAAGGAGCGTTGACCAGTCCATACGGCATAACCAAATATTCGTAGTGGCCAGCAGGGGTGATGAACGCGGTCTTCCATTCGTCGCCTTCACGAATTCGGATGAGGTTATATGCGCTCCTCAAGTCCAGTTTAGTGAACATCTTGGCCTCACGCAGCTGCTCTAGTGATGAAGGAACCAACGGTAGTGGATAGCTGAACTTCACGGTTATTCTGTTCAGGGTTCGATAGTCGATACACGGACGTAGTCCGCCATCCTTCTTAGGAACAAAGAAAAAGCTGGCAGCAGCAGGCGACGTGGAGGAACGGATATACCCTTGTTTCAGAGCCTCTTCAATGTACTGCTGCATGGCTTGCTGTTCAGGAATAGACAGGGAGTAGATTCGTCCCTTAGGAATGGGTTCTCCTGGAACAAGGTCGATCGCACAATCCCAAGCTCGATGAGGGGGTAATTTAGCAGCCTCGACAGGATTGAACACATCTGCAAACGAGGAATAACAGGTAGGTATGGAAATGGACAGGCTCTCAGTGGGGCTTTCGATGGAGGTTGAGTTTACTGGGACAATGTTAGGTGCATCAACGATGGATGTGATCGCCAGCTCGGCAGTTCTGGATGCACACTTACAACCCCAGTTTAGGATCTTACCAGATGACCAGTTGATATTGGGTTGGTGTCGAATAAGCCATGGGCGACCCAGAATTAGATCAGTCTGACTGTTCTCTAATATGAAAGGTTCAAAGAGTTCGTGATGTGTATTTTCGACACCCAGGATGATGGGTTTAATCTGAGCTGTGACATACCCCTTGTTTATGGTTTCACCCGTCACTGCATGGATGGAGTATGGTCTGGCGGTGGCTGATTTCTCGAGCCGGAGTTTTTGGCAGAGTCGTCCCGAGATGAAGTTCCCTGCCGACCCGGAGTCCACAATGGCTGTGGCTGAAACATGGAAAGTCGTGGATTTTAAGATCACTGAAATAGTTAGTGGGGCTGAGACCGAATCGGCCGTAAAGACAGAACTCACAAGCATCCTGGGGGGTCGAGTCGGACATGACTGACGAAAGTGTCCTCCCATTCCACAATACAGACATAACCTGAGTTCACGGCGCCGGGCACGTTCCGCTGGGGACAGTCGGTAAGTATCCACTTGCATCTTCTCTTCATCTGCTTCGGGCGGAGTCACTGTGGGATATTGAGAATTACTAGTGGATCGGCGATTTTCTGAGTAACAGCCCTGAGATCGTTGATGCACACGGAGAGCTTGTTGGATAAATTTTTCTACACCCAGACTGTCATCATATATCGCCATTTGCAGACGGAGAGCAGGATTCAGACCACGTCGGTAAACAGAAATGAGTGCCTTGTCGTTCCACCCACTTACAGAGGCTAAAGTGCGAAATTCCAACGAATACTCAGAAACAGATTTTCGACCTTGGTATAGTTGCAGTAGTTTGTCACTGGTGGAAGAATCATCAACTGGTCGTCCGAAAACTTCTTTAAAATGGTCTACAAACCCTTGTACCGATGAAGTTGTAGTGGACTCCTGTAACCACATGGTTTCAGCCCATCTCAAAGCAGCTCCGGATAACTGTTGGATGATAAAAGCGATTTTCGATCTTTCTGTGGGATATAACTGATTTTGCTGTTCCAGAGCGAGCGAACACTGAAGCAGGAACCCGTTGCAATCCTCCGCCCGTCCGGAGAATGGCGCTGGACGTGATGCCTGGTTAGCGAAGCATATCACCGAAGTAGTGGAGTCTGCGGAAGTTCTAAGCGTAGACTGACCGGAATCCTGAACAGCGGCTGCAGCCTGTACAGGGTTATCATCATGGTGAATATCTTCCATCGCGCTGTTTCACTTTTCTGTTCTGGTCAAGCCTTCTGTCAGGATACAGGCACAGAGGCGGAGGTAAGTGAAAGCAAACGTGAGTTTATTAACAGTGATATATGTGCAGAGACAAAGTTCATGTGCAGGTGCGTTGACGATCACGTCGTGCAGAGAATCCCAGGTGAGCAGACCCTTCTTCAGAGAGTTGGACGTGGGTAGACAACGTCCAGTGAAATGAATACTCTTCTGTTTCAGATCCAGGGAGACACAGGGAGATTTCGGTGGACACGTGGAGCACTTGGATTCCAATGGCAAGACTCGGGAAACAGGGAACCAGACTGGAATACTGGAGACAGCAAGACAGGGAGACAAAGGTGAGTATATATTCAGGGGTGAGTATAGTTACGTGATGGGTCTTCGTTGGCAGATTAGAAACTTCAGGAAATCGTGGGTAACGGTCTTCTCCTGTTGGAGGCTTGACAATGACTGGGGTGTGCGTGAGTGTTTTATAGGGCTGGGTAACGAGGTGACTGATTGTGAACAGGTGTGACTGGTTAATATTCCGGGGAGAGTGATCTTTGAGTGGTGGATGGGAATGAATCTGATTGATTCCTGACAGATACATTGTTATTGTTGTTATTATTTGAAATAAAATGTCTTATATCTTAAAATAAGATTTTGGTCAAATCGCCCACTCCTTGATTTCTGCTTTATTAATTCATACACTGTTTTAACATGCAACACATTTTAGCTATTTGAATATTAATACTGTAATATCTGGTATAGAGCTGTGATACGTCCACTTCATAACATGTGTAAATCTATGGTTATAGCGCCACTTAGTGGTCAAGTGTGACATCCAACTGTGAATGCAGACACGACGGCTGGATTGCGTTTACATTACACTGAGATCCAATCAAAATGCGTCCTCGACTACCTCCGAACCTGAACACGCTGATCGGATAACATTCCCATCAGAAACGTGTTTACACTTGTCTTTTCAAAATGGACAACATCCGGATACAGGTCGCATGTTAATGCCAAGTGTAAACACAGCCAAAGAAAACAAGGATTTATTTGGACAGTTATCTCGAATTTGGTTTCATTAAAGCAATGGACAAGGTGAGAATTGAGTGTGTAATCTGTGGTGAGAGACAAGCGAATGAAAGCATGAAGCCCTGCAAATTGACGAGGCATCAGAGCACCAAACACCCACTGACGGTTGGTAAACCCAGAGAATTCTTCCTGAGGAAAAGATAACTTGTTATATTAAATAGGACCCAGAACAAAGGAATGTGAGTCACATGTGTATATTGTATGTAAACGGGAAATTTGTAGACCTGAATGCAGAGTGAGACAGAATGGGGATAGCTGAAGAGGGACCTTCTGAGATCAGGATGCATCTAAATTGGTTGGTCCCAGTGTCAGAAGTCGTGATGAATAGCATGTGCAAAAGTGTGCTCAAGTAAGTGGAAAACTACTAGGAAAAGCAAGAATTTTAAGAATAAGAATAAAAAAGGTGAATAAAGAATAAAAAAAGGTTTTTAATAAGGTGTCGCACAGCTCCTCCTCCTGGTCTTACACTCTGCAGGCAGGGAGGCTCTGAATGACTGTCTTACCTTCTCTTGCAAGAGAACAAATTACTCAGAAAGACAATTTGACTCAGTGTCTCTTAAGCAGGGATGATGTTTAAGAAATTTTTGCCACAACACATCATTCGAGTGCACTCTCCTCATTGCCCAATCAAAAAAGCCGCACACCATTGGGGAAACTCTGCTCAAACGTGTTTGTGTAAAAATGGCGAGAAATAATGTGCGGGACACATGTGGCTTCTAGGGGTGGAACGGTACATGTATTCGTATCGAACCGAAACGGTACGGGCGTCACGGTTCGGTGCACGAATTTACACGGAGAAAACACGGTATAAAAATAAATAAAACTCGCGTGCAAATTAATTAATGTAATGCGGAACTACTGTTAGATACGCGGGTTCTTTAGGGACACATAATCTGTAGCATCGGCTTAGCTCTGAACGCGTGTTCACTTCAAACGTTGGCTTTATACGCGCGTCCTACTCGCTTTGGACTAGCGTTGAACTAGACGCGAATTTGACGCTCTATTCGCGTTTGGTGTGACCGTGACCGCATAATGAACAGGCTGCGATGTCAAGATTGCAATGGTGGAGTGTGTGTGTGAGAGAGAGAGAGAGAGAGAGAGAGAGAGAGAGAGAGAGAGAGAGAGAGGCGCGCGGGCGCGATCGAACTGTGTGTGTGTGTGTGTGTGTGTGTGTGTGTGTGTGTGAGTGTGAGAGAGAGAGGCGCGAGATCGAACAGTGGAAACATAAAAAACATAGGCCTACTCCGTCATTTTGTTCATACTGATCATTAAACCTGCAAAGTGTTTACTTATATTTGTGTACACTCGCAATAAAACACAACATTGTGCTTTTGTCACACTGTAAACACTTGTCAAACTGTAACCTACAACTGTCACCCAACCAAAATCACACACACACACACACACACACACACACACACACACACACACACACACACACACACACACACACACACACACACACTGTTTTAAAAGCAAAACATATTTATCCAACTCCATTTCAAAGCAGTCTGTGGGTCCCATCTTTTGGACATTCGTCATATTGCATTGGTTTTCATTTCTTGTCCTCAGAGCACTAATCTTACACATTCTACATTGATTAAAAAAAGAAAATTGAATGTTTTTAATGGTAGTATTATTTTATACATGCAGAAATCAATTATTTATAATTCAGATGAGAATAATGTTACATTGTCAATTCATAATGTTAATTAAAATTAAGGAAAACAAATATATTGATCTGAAATATAGCAATTAACTAAATTAATAGTACAATAACCAAACATATCGCAAGGTCTTTTTGTCTTTTTATTAATTTAATTAATAAACTAATTATATAAAACTATTGTCAGTGCATAAACTGGTTCTATGCCTTTATTAATAAAACTTATTTTAAAAATACAATGCCTTCTGCATTTTTGTTATGCTTTTCCCTCCATTGTACCGAAATCGTACCGAACCGTGGTGTATGAACCGAGGTATGAACCGAACCGTGACTTCTGTGTACCGTTCCACTCCTAGTGGCTTCCAAACTTAAAACGGTACCTCTTCCCAATAATACAGTAAAAGACAGAATTGACAAGATGGCAAATGATGTTGAGAACACTTTGGTTGAAAAGTTAAAGATGCATTCATTTTCTATCCAACTTGATGAAACTACCACCGTGGCAGATTATTGCCAGCAGTATTGTGCAGTACATTGAAGACACTGAAATAAAGCAGGACATTCTTTTGTCTACTAATTTGTCCAAAACAACACGAGGAGAAGATGCACTTGAACCCCTCCTTCAAGTGGAATTCAGAAAACAAGTGGCAAAAATGAATATGCATAATTTAATGGAAATAGCATTGATTTGGTTATATTATTGTTCTTCTTAACCCTCAGGTGTTCTTCGGTCATTTCTATTTTGAATTGTTAAAAATTGCAGCTTCATCGGAATGTTACGAAACTTGGTGACTTTTATGGCATTAGCAATGTGAACACAAAAAAATATATATAGCTGCGAGCAGCGATTACGGGCCCAAGCCGGTGGCACCGCCGGTTCCGCCGGCTTTGTCCCTTCATCGCTGCTCGCAGCTATATATATATATATAAAAAAGAAGCCGGCGGCACCGCCACCCCGGTGCCTTTAGGGTTATTGTGCACGTCGTGCAAAAACGTAACCCTGCTTTGACTGTCGAAAAGAAGTGTGCTGTAGAGCTTGCATCAGTGTGGGCTCTGCAAAAGTGCGCATCGAGGGCACATATCAACCACAAAGCAGCTAAAGCCACATGTCTGACCATGTTATATTTAAAATCTGAAGATGATAAGTCTAAAACTCTGTATTTAGTTCAATGTTTTTCAAGATCATGTCATATGACTTTATTTTGATTAAACTCTAAAATGCAAACTGGTGTGTGGCAAATGCAGGCAAGGTCTCTCGTTCTCTCCCTCTCTCTCTCTCCGCGCTACACGGTTTGGCGCTGACGCACATACAGTAGGCTATGTTCTGTATCGCATGCGCAGCTCTAGATTCTAGGAGATTTGAACTAATTTACGTGTCGTGTTGCTGTTTTATCAGTCAGATCAGCGTAGCACTCAATAATCGGGACAAGAGAGGTCCCGATCGGGACAAATAAATTAGGCCCAAAAATCGGGACGTCCCGGTTAATTCGGGACAGTTGGCAACCCTAATCAGAGTATACAGTGCTCATAATGATTACATCGACGCATTTGGGTATAAATTCAATAAATATTATTCCTGTCTATAGAAATCTGATGTAAACCTATGAGAATCTATCAATATTTCTCCAAATCTGCACATGTTTGAGCTAAAAGCCCTGAGGGACGTTGTTTTGTCAAGCGCTGTCATGACGATCGCACGGGAGTTTTTTTCTGAATGAGAGCGGCTGACGCTCATAATTCATATTAAAGGTAACGACTCATTTTTTAATTTCATAACTCCTGACACAAATTAAGACATAACTGTCACTATAAGTTTCTCAGAATACAATAGTGGTCAAATACTGAAACTTGAGTCTTATATCGTTTTAATGATGTATAGTTTGTCAAGTTAATAACATTAAATATGATAGTAACTTTGAACCATTTAAAAAAAAAAACGCTTCAGAGCGCCCGCGCTCTGGTAAAGCTTAACAGGTTAAATAAAGATCACAGCAGAAGCATTGCGCATCTCACAGCAACGTGTTTTCTCATTACTGAATGATTCAGCATTTTGAACGAATTGGTTGACTCAAAGATTCAATGACCAATCCATAAACATCTGTCTCATTCATGAATGACTCAGTCGTTCGAACGAATTGTTTGAATGAATGAATCAATGACTCGCTCATTAAGGCCCCATCCACACTACTGCGTTTTAGTTTAGAAACGGATAATTAAAACGAATACGATCTCCGTCCACACCATCGTTTTAGCTGCGTATTTGAATTGATCTCCGTCCACATTAAAACGACTGAAAACGCGGATCACGTGACCATTCACCAACACTGGGCATGCGCGTGCCGGTGTAAACACAACTTCATTGATAAAATTATCCCACCATGCTCTTGGTTAACCCCAAACCGGATCGGCAGCGTTTCTAAACTTCTCCGTTTTGGCTCTCCGTTTTTGCCGTTTTAGTGTGGACGGGAGGTGCAAACGTAGCAAAAGGTCTCCGTTTTTAAACGAAAACGTAGTAGTGTGGATGGGGCCTAAGACGGTCGCCTGGCGACAGCTAATGACGGTTTAGTGTTATGTTTAAAAGTATCATTCTTTCCAACGATTTTAAATTTACTTATATTTAAAACAATCTCATAACATTATTTAATGCATTGTTATTTTTCAGTGTAAACGATTTAATTTGATCAGCCCTACCTAGGGTAAAAGCCATATAGTGTCTTATCATTCTAAATAATTGAATTTATTGATCAAATTTACAAATTAAAAATGAAAGATGAAGCATAGATTTAATAAGACTGGACTGGGGTGCCCTGCATATATTACAATATGCAGATTTAAATATACCATTGCCCCCCACCGTCAATTTGATGTGTGTGTTTATGTGTTTAATAAAATCATTTAGTCACTACAATTAAAACCTGAACATGTTTGCTTACTAAATTGTGAGCTGAACGAAAGTTGCAGCAAAGATCAGCAACCGGAGTCAAATTTCATTAATCACGAGTCGAGAGTGAGCGTCTCTCTCTGCTGTGTTATGCTGCATCACACGGGCATTCATAACGCTGCGCGTCCACGACGATGAGCGAGCAGAACAGAGTGAACGTTTTTTAGTTCATTCCTACTTCATAGGAATTCCCTCGAGCGCTCTGCACGCGCCACCATTATCAATGTCCGTGTGGACGTCCGCGATCGAACAGTGGAAACATTGGCTACTCCGTCATTTTATTCAAGAAGATCATTCAAACTGCAAAGTGTTTACTTATATTTTTGGATACTCGCAATCAAACACAACATTGTGATTTTCTAAAATACATTCAAGAAATCCGCCCCCGATATGGGGCTTCTTTTAAAATGAAACGAAAATGCTCACGGCTGCACGGGCATTCATAACGGTGCGCGTCCACGCCGAGGAACAAGCAGAACAGAGTGAATGTTGTTTAGTTCATTCCTACTTCCATAGGATTTAATTGAAAACTCTCGCTGTACTCCGCACCCTTGTTAAAGGAGTCATAATGTAGTATTAACTTTGATACCCAAGCTCTATTATAGTCATTTCATGCCCTTCTAAAAAAGAAAAATTGGAAAAAAATAAACACAGAGCTCGTTTGACCCTTATTTCTGAATGCATTATTGTCTCGCGAGATCTGATGCGAGGTTTTGGCTGTCGTGGACGGTCATTTTAATAATGCAAATGAGGGGCGCGTTGATTGGTGGCAGGAAGGATGGGGCTTGACACCGCAGGTAACTTCAGCATATCATTCCAAAAAGAGATCATGGCGCAAGTTGTTAATGAACCCGACCTGGCCGCGACCTACGGGATTCAACCGTATATGTTTGAGCCAGACTCTGAACCAGAGCAGAGGGTTGTTCCATAAAACAAGATTAGAAAATAAGCCAGGCTTATTTTGGTTAGTCAGACTTATTGTCGGTGAATTCTGTTTCATAAAGCAAACTTAAAATAGTTCAAACTCAGTTACCCTGGAAACTTCTGCTGGGAAACTAGCCTGGTCCGGGGCAGGCTAACTGTCAGGCTAAGCCTGAAATGATGCTTAACCAGAATACCGTTTTAACACTGACCCACTGGGAATGTGATGATATTACATCATACTCTCTGGCATGCTGCCATTTTATTTCATGTAACCACTATCAGTCCAACAATGAAATCAAATGCACTTTAAAAATAAATGTAATACATTCGAACATACAAAAAGTGAAACAAATGTAAAGAAGTAAAGGTAGGCCTATTTGTTTAGTTGGTGTGATTTTTGTAATGAATCAATTATAAATAGGGAGCTCCACCCATATGTGTAGGAGGACGCATAGTCATGGCGTGTCCTTTCATTGATGAAGTGGTGGATGAGGGAGCGATAATCATACACAGGACATTTCAAAGAGAAGGTACTTTCAGGGTCAGGGCAGACCCGTTGGCTTTTTCTGACGACCTGCATGAGCGGTATAGATTCTCGAGGGAAGGGATAGCATATATTTGTAGATTACTGAGCCCACACATCGCAAATAGCACACGGCGCAATAAAGCGCTCCCAGTCCCACAGACGGTGTGCATTGCACTTCGCTTTTTTGCCAGCGGAACATTTTTGTACACAGTTGGAGATGCAGAGAATATCAGCAAAGCATCGGTTGGCCGCTCTGTTCGGATTGTGTACCTGTCTTTAAAAAAAAAACTTAATGTGTTCATCACCTTCCTTGGCCACAGAGCGATTCACAGTATTAAACAGGCCTTTTATGGAATCGCTGGTAAGTTCAAATAAGAACTATATAGAAAATGGAAATATCATTTGACAGACAAACACTTAACTTTTGTAGCTTTCCCAAATGTTATCGTAGCTCTGGACTGAACCCACGTGCGCATAAAGCGCCCGTCTGGTCCACATGAAGCGGACTTCGTTAATAGGAAATCATTACACAGCATCAATGTACAGGTACAGTCCCACTGAGATTAGAAGCGATTGATCTTTACAATAAGCTGGGCACCAGTGTTCTATTCATTGCAAATGCATTAACAATTCTATTTATATATATCTATGTAAGTCCAATGTAGTGACCTACATTTTTAATTATTTAGATGATTTGTGAAGCAGATTGCATCATCACAAATGTAGAGGCAAAATGGCCTGGCTCAGTGCATGATTCCAGAATCTTTCGGGCCTCTTGTCTCTCCCACCAACTGGCACAAGGTGTGTTAGTCACTTAACATATAGCAAAAACTACAGCTTTAAAATAACTTCACCAAATTCAATGCTTAAATTTTTTTTTTTTTTTTTGATTCAGGTCAATTCTCAGGAGTTTTGCTGGGAGACAAGGGATATGCATGCCTGCCTTATCTCTTGACTCCCTATCAGGAGACGCAGACTGAGTAGGGTTGCCAACTTTCTGAAATGGAAATAAGGAAAGGGGGGGTTGTTATGTGGTAGTGACATGCCCCCTGAAATTCATACATTTTATATAATATTATAATGCAACTTATTAGGCCTATATATTTATAGAATAGCACAGTAGGCTTAATCAATATACAAGACCTAACCACACAGATATATAAAGGCTATCATGATCATTTTGCCAAAAATGAACCATGTATTTGTTTAGATTATAATACGTTTTATTTTATTTAACTTAAACAAATACAACATATAACATTCGAAACTCATCGGCTTAGAAAGCATTTGAAGAAAAAGAAACACAACAGTTTTCTGTAGCCTTGTGCGAACTTATTCAATAGAAATAGACTTCTAGAATGTTCTTTCCGGTGCAATTATTTTTTTTTTTAGTAGTTTTTCTTATCATGGCCTACAAATGTCTTCGGAAACACATTTTACTCGATTTACTGAAGCCTGTAAAATGCATTTGCAGCTGCACAGCTTGCACATTGAGCGTTTGGTTCGCTCAGGCTGCGCTGCGGCAACTGCACATCCAATGGCGCGGGCGCCTCTGACGTGCGACCAATGAGCCAACTCTACGTCATTACACGTCAGAGCCCGTCAAGGTGGCGCCAAGTCCCCGAATTTGCCATTATAGCAGCGGGTCTTCGTTCATTCATCATAAAGGTCTGCACGGGCTTTAAAATGAAGCCCGAACCCGGCCCGTACCCGCGATCATTTAACCCGACCCGACAATTACATTTACATATTAAGCCCGAACCCGAGGTCCATTCTGTTTCTCACAGCAATACCATTTTTGCCATATGCTATGTTGTATTTAACGATTGCTTGACATATTAAACGAATACATGCAGGCGCAGCGGCCCTATCAGCAGGCAGCACAGCAGTAAGAGAAAAAACTTACCAAGTAATTTTTTGCTTTATCAGACTCATGGTTTGCTTGTTGTCGTCGGCTGTCTGTCTGTATTGTTGTGACTGAAATAGCGCGCAAGAGCGGTAGCACATGCGCAAAACAGTTAGTGATATAAATGATATGATAAAATAAAACAAATAATTAAAAAAATTATATATATATATATATATAATTATATTTGAGAGAGAGAGCCTGTGTGTGTGTATGCACATATTGCACATCTGTGCACGTATACTTTCTCTCTCTCGCGTGCCGGTCACAACACAGCAAGCAGGCAAAGCACACGGCACGCAAACTATATATAGCCTATTTAGTTTTTCTTAGTTAAACCCGAACCCGAGGCTGTTCATTAACATTAACCCGAACCTAGTCTCAGCCTCAGACGTCACGCCCACGGAACGTTGGCTAAACGTCTGATGCATATGGTACACTTAAGTGGAAACACTTCAGGAATGTCGAAGTCGTCATCTGATTGGTTGAATTTTACCGGATTTCCGGGGGGCACGAGTGTCGCGTTTATTTTCGGTCCGCCGGGAAACAAAGCGCAGACGTGTGATTGCGGAAGAAAAACTAACGTTGTGTTTACATGAGTGACAATGAGCATTTATCAAGATCAGCTAAACGTAGGATTCTCAAAAGTATGCGAGGTTCACGGCATAGACTCTTGAAGTTTTCTTCTCCTTCTTTGATTTTCTATGCTGACTGACTTGTTGCACGCCGGTCTGTTGTTGTGGGGACATTTCCACGTCCCGAAACGTGACGCTGAACGAAACGAACTGTAATTGGTTGTTTTACATGTCGGTCAAACGGCCTTATGGGCGGGCCTTGGCCAAAGAAAGCTGCTATGAATTCCAGACCTTCAGCCGTCAGTCTGAAGGTCTGGCTACGCAAGACTAACCCGCACATTTTTCGGGACCCGTCGGGCTCGGGTCGGGTAGCAGACCTCTGCCTGACCATCATAGACTCATAGCTTCTAATATATATGTCAGACAGACTGTCATGGATTTGCACTGAATTGATTCTCAAAAATACGGAACAAAGTGCGTTCCGTATCAGTTCAATACGGAACAAGTCTTTTATGTGTCAAATACGGAACGATTCCGTATTATACGGAACGGTTGGCAACCCTAAAGGCCCGTTCACACCAAGCACGATAACTATAAAGATAACAATAAAGATATAATTCTAAAAATCGTTCTCCATATTAAAGAATAACAGAGTTCACACCACAACTATAACGATAAAGATATGAGGAACGATATCGTTGGGATCACTTTCAGAACGATTTTTTTCCAGCTGTCGAACGATAAAACACTGACAGCCAATCAGAATCCATTCTAATTTAAAGGTCTACTTTGAAACCGCAGCGCGCCCGCGTGCTTAGAATAAAAAGACCGTGATCAGTCGTTGGTGTGGACGCATATATATAGTTATCTTTATCGTTATCTTTATAGTTATCGTGCTTGGTGTGAACGGGCCTTTAGACTGAGGCACAGCACAACTACAATATTGCCCATGCACGCACAAGAGCTCGTATAGAGATGGCATTTGGGCTCATCAAGTCAAGGTTCCAGTGCCTGAATTACCTCAGAGTGAGTCCACAAAGGGCATGTGACATTGTAGTTGCATGTGTTGTTCTACGTAACATTGCCTGTCTGAGGAGAGAGAGGCAACCAAGGATGGTTGTAGAGCAAGACTGGGACATTGATTTTTGATGACAATCAAATAGGCAGGGTTATAAGAGACAGTTATGCCAATAATTATTTTGGTTAATACTGTCCAAACCATGTTAAAAGTTTTCACTTTCCCCTTAATTTACCAGACACACAAGTCATATTTAATTTGTTATTTTATTTAGGTTGAAGCTGGCTGTTGGGGGGTGAAAACATACAATTAAATGTGGTCAAAAAACAAAAAGGTCATGTGTCATTGTTTTAAATATGGCAGTTCTATTTGCATGTTTCTCAAGCTGTTGGATTTCCAGCTCCAACTTTCTCATCTTGCGTTTTTTATATTGGATGTCAGCATCTATGGCCTCCATTTGTTTCAGGAGATACCTTTTGTAGACTCCCTTTATGTTCTGGGTTTTGTAGGAACATAAATTTAACTTTTTTCAATTTGATCTAGTGCTCTTTGCACTTTTTTTTTGTAATTTTTAATACTCACTTGGTCATATGTGGTCCCAGACTGAGAGGGCTCTAGAAGGGTGTCAGCATCCTGTTGCCAATAATGGAAATACACACAATTTAGCACCTCACAGGTAGGCTTTTAAATATATAATGTGCAAATCTGTGCCTACCTCAGGCCTCCTTGAACATACTGACACAGTCTCCTCATCCTCCTCAACTGTAGATGGGCCTTCAACCTAAAACCATTCAAACTTGGTTTAATAAATCACCACTTCACAAATCAGTGCTTTAAACTCATACTGTCATACTTACAGGGTTCAGCAGATGTCTGGTGGATCCAGAAAGCACACAGAATTTGGCATCACTATAAAACAAAAAGGTTTAGTTAGGAATGCAAGAATAAAAATATATAAAATAAACAAAATACCTTTTAAGTAGTGATCTCTTATACTGGATGGAATGGATCCAGATGCTGTTCCCCCCTCGATTCCCTCAATGACAGGCCTCCCTTTATTCAGGTCTAACGCCAGCTCCTCTGCAGGAGTAAAGTTGGCTGTTGGTGGCCCTCCCCCAGTGCCAGCAACCTCACTCTTCTTTTTGGCAGCTGCAATTATTAAACATAATGAGACTGGACAGTTGTAACATCAAGCTGGTTATGCTTAAGGACTTACATAGATTTATACTTTATAATTAATACTTACCATTCTGAACAATATTTTTATATTTTATTTTTCTCCTGCTGCCATGTTCTTTTTTCTTCACTTAATTTGCTGCTGTAAAAGTCACACACACACACACACACTTCAATGTATTGTGACAAACATTTAATTTAACTTTAATAAAATATAGTAATGTAGGCCTACATTAATTGCTACTTACGCATTAAGACGATCAGCAATTTCCTGCCAGCCTTTTTCTCTCGTTTTATTAATTGCTGCGGTATTTCCTTTTTTTGTAATCATGTGTTTAAATTCTTCGTAAGATTCGAGAAGTAATTGCTGCTCAGTTGCCGTGAACATCGCTGCTCTCTCTTTCCCTTTAGTTGCCATGTTACGTAGATTGATGAAATCTATGCTCCACCATCAGGGCTTCTTAAGAATAGCGTGCACGCGCAATTATCTAGACTAGATAAACCTGGTTCAAATTAGTGAGATTGCGTGAACTTGAATTACCTTTTATGAAACCGCCTTAAGCCCCAACTGATTTGTTAGGTTAATTCAAGTCGGGTTTTGGAGCTTAATCCCCGCTTTTCTAAGCGTCTTTTATGAAACAACCCCCTGGAAACGGAAGAGGAACAACAGTCAATTGAAGGACGTCTACATCAACATGTCTCTGAATGGTAAAGACAATTTTTTTGACTGAGACATACATTAACATCAGTAACGAGCTAAAACGTTTTTTTTTTTGCTATTTTCTCCCACATAAGTTTAGCTTTAATTTAATGTAGATTACATTAACGGAGATGTAGTCTACTTTATTTTCAGTTTACAGTGGTTATAGAGATTAACGTTTGCTATAATGTGTTGTTTTTGCCTTTTTTGACGTTGTGGTTTTTTAGATATTTAATAATTTTCATCTGCAGACATGTAACGTTATGTTTTTCTTTATGTTTATTAATTCTTGACTGTTTTTTAAATTTATCTATCCTTATCACATACATTAACCGCATTAGTAGTTAGCTGCTGTTTGTTACACAAAATATAGTAATAAAAACACACTCTTACCGTTTCAAATTCAGGCAAGTCCCTGATTGTTGGAATGGCACCTTTTTCCAAACGTAGCTTCGATGCCAACTTCGCCTGATATTGCCCCAAATTTGTAAAAGATTCTTTTGTGAAATGTTTAGCACAGACACCTAACGTTGAGCAAGTTGAGATGGTTGTTGGAACAGCGTCATTAAAAATAAATTTCATCCACTTGTCCCTTGTAGTTTGGTCAGTTTTGTATGGAGCGAATTATGTGCCAAAACCTCACACACACACAAAACGTGTTTTACTCACACCCAATGATTCACAAACAAACTCAATGTTGTTTGTAAATACGAAACATCACTCACAAACTAATGCATATTGTTCTGCAAATAAAAAACGTACCTATCAAACAAATACAGTATGTTTTACATATACATAGAAACGTATTTCTTCAATGACAAAAATATCATCCAAGTACAAACTAAAATCTTTCAAGTACAAAACAAAATTTTACAAGTATGAAACAAAAACCTTCAAGTACAAAGCAAAATTCTACAAGTACAAAACAAAATTCTACAAGTACAAAGCAAAATTCTACAAGTACAAAACAAAATTCTACAAGTACAAAGCAAAATTCTACAAGTACAAAACAAAATTCTACAAGTACAAAACAAAATTCTACAAGTACAAAACAAGATTCTACAAGTACGAAAAACTGTCACGTGATTTTTGACACTATTTTTCCGTGTCCAGGCAGATTTTCTCACAAATGCAGTTGAGCAACTTCCTCTTCTAGAACAGTAGATGGCGCTAAGATAGGGGATCAATTTCGCGCTAGTCTCTGGGGAGAAACACTGATGTGAAACGCGTGCTTGCCTTTGCCCATGGGAAAATGAGCGGTGAACAGGGGTGTTTCTGTCTTACTTTATCTATAATTTACCTTATTGAGGTTTTGGTAAATGTTTATTATATAGACAGAAATCCACATTAGCTCTTAGTAGCACTCCACTAGGATAAGGGAATCTATAAACTGAAAGCTCTGCCATCATGTTGCTTTTTACATTTTTGTAAAAACGTTTCATTTACTGAATTAGTCTATTTCTTTTGTTCTCCATAAATTAATGAGAACATTTCATTTAATTGAAAGGGTCCCACTTATTCATTAATTTAGTTGGAATTCAGTCAGCGTAACTGTTAATGTAATAAAATAATGAATGAACAAAACAAACAATATACAATTGTTTCTTAACTTCCCTGTGACGTATTGCTCAAATTATTATTTTGGACAGACAAATGAAACCCTCCTTTCAATTAAATTAAATGTTCTCATTAATTTATGGAGAACGAAAGAAATAGATTCGTTCAGTGTACATAATCACTAATTTAGTAATTTCACACGCGTCTTATGTAGATTTTTTTTTTTTAAAGCAACATATGATAGAGCTTTCCGCTTAGATTCCCCTATCCTAGAGAGAGTGAAGTGCTACTAGCAGTAATATGAATTTTTGTCTAGATGTAATAAACATTTTGCAAAAGAAAACCTCAATATGGTTAATTAGATAAAGTAAGACAGAAACACACCTGTTCACCGCTCATTTTCCTCAGCTGTAGGCAGTGTTCTATTTCGTTACAGAATACATGCCCAAAAATGTAATTTGTAACGTATTCCGTTACATTACTCAATCTACAAACTATATAGCCTCTCTCACAGACATGTCTACTTTTAAACAAACAATTCAAAACGAAAGAAAAAAGACTACAGACTGCTCTCTGCTTATGTAATCCTGTCGCGTTCACTGCGAAGATCGCGAGTCATCGTCAACTTCATGTTTTCAGCCGACACACTGACAAAGAATACACTTGTTTATTAATAAACAATTAAAATATCTCCTTGCTATATTTTACATAATCATAATCTTTTGCCGGTTCTTTGTGACAGCTTTAAGGTGCTTTATTGGCAGTGCCACCCTACATGGTACACGCGTCACCACCGCACCGCACCAGAATAGGCCTGTTTAGTAAGCAGGATAAGATTGCCGCATTCTTACATTCATAAAAGGCAATTCAATGCGGACGTAATCCCTCAGATTGAGTAATGTAAAGGAATACGTTACAAATTACATTTTTGGGCATGTATTCTGTAACGAAATAGTCTATGTTTTCCCAACACTGCCTACAGCTGAGGAAAATGAGCGGTGAACAGGTGTGTTTCTGTCTTACTTTATCTAATTAACCATATTGAGGTTTTCTTTTGCAAAATGTTTATTACATCTAGACAAAAATCCATATTACCGCTAGTAGCACTTCACTCTCTCTAGGATAGGGGAATCTAAGCGGAAAGCTCTATCATATGTTGCTTTAAAAAAAAAAATCTACATAAGACGCGTGTGAAATTACTAAATTAGTGATTATGTACACTGAACGAATCTATTTCTTTCGTTCTCCATAAATTAATGAGAACATTTAATTTAATTGAAAGGAGGGTTTCATTTGTCTGTCCAAAATAATAATTTGAGCAATACGTCACAGGGAAGTTAAGAAACAATTGTATATTGTTTGTTTTGTTCATTCATTATTTTATTACATTAACAGTTACGCTGACTGAATTCCAACTAAATTAATGAATAAGTGGGACCCTTTCAATTAAATGAAATGTTCTGATAATTTATGGAGAACGAAAGAAATAGACTCATTCAGTAAATGAAACGTTTTTACAAAAATGTAAAAAGCAACATGATGGCAGAGCTTTCAGTTTATAGATTCCCTTATCCTAGTGAAGTGCTACTAAGTGCTAATGTGGATTTCTGTCTATATAATAAACATTTACCAAAACCTCAATAAGGTAAATTATAGATAAAGTAAGACAGAAACACCCCTGTTCACCGTTCATTTTCCCATGGGCAAAGGCAAGCACGCGTTTCACATCAGTGTTTCTCCCCAGAGACTAGCGCGAAATTGATCCCCTATCTTAGCGCCATCTACTGTTCTAGAAGAGGAAGTTGCTCAACTGCATTTGTGAGAAAATCTGCCTGGAAACGGAAAAATAGTGTCAAAAATCACGTGACAGTTTTTCGTACTTGTCGAATCTTGTTTTGTACTTGTAGAATTTTGTTTTGTACTTGTAGAATTTTGTTTTGTACTTGTAGAATTTTGTTTTGTACTTGTAGAATTTTGGTTTGTACTTGTAGAATTTTGCTTTGTACTTGAAGGTTTTTGTTTCGTACTTGTAAAATTTTGTTTTGTACTTGAAAGATTTTAGTTTGTACTTGGATGATATTTTTGTCATTGAAGAAATACGTTTCTATGTATATGTAAAACATACTGTATTTGTTTGATAGGTACGTTTTTTATTTGCAGAACAATATGCATTAGTTTGTGCGTGATGTTTCGTATTTACAAACCACATTGAGTTTGTTTGTGAATCATTGGGTGTGAGTAAAACACGTTTTGTGTGTGTGTGAGGTTTTGGCACATAATTCGCTCCATAGTTTTGGGTAAAGAAAAAACATTAGAATGTGGATTATGACAGTCCACCACAGAGCAACTCACGTGTGCACTATGTTTCTGCATCTTTCTTGACTGAATATGATGGGGAGAGGGGCAGGGCGGGCCTCCTCTGCGGTGTCCATATATGGTATATCCGGCCCCGTCTTGACGTCAAGTCGGGGGAGAAATTGAAATCTCGTATTTGAGTGCGTGTGCACGTTGGCTAGTTTAAGAACCCTGGGGTAAACAAACGCTTCACTTTTGAATATCGGCATCCCGGCCAATCGTAAGTCAATCATATAATCGTTAGTCAATCATAACATACATTGATTCTCATGGAAAAGTGAAAATGGCACATTATGACTCCTTTAATGTCTTGTGGGGACGTCCGTTACTTTCGCTTTCAAGTTAGCGATTTTAAAGCCCAGCGGTGTCACGGTGGGAAAATATTCCCATAGTAGCATCCCTACAATTTAATACAATTGGCCTACCTGATTTTGAACACAAGAGGGCAGTAAAGCACTATGAATGATTTCAACCATTCTGGCTATTTTTAAACTTAAACAAATCTTAAATTGAAAAAAAGGAATACAATGGGTGTAGTTCTAATATTAGTATAATTTTATAGAAAAATAAATGGTGAATAATTACATTTTAGAAAGATATGAGACATTTCCTGATTCTTTTTTTTTTGACATAATCCCTGCCATAGCAAAACCGTTTGAGATATTCAATATCCGTTCACAATTTAGCATCTTTAATGTATTCATCAAGTTGAAAAAGTTTTGTAACTGTAGATGAAACTAACACAACCCCACACTTTTGTCAAAAGGTGGCGCTACTGAGTCCCTGCACCACGCCCGTTTCTGAAACTTTGCACTTGTCTACTGGCTAATAAATGTGATCTGTCTGTAGAGTTTCATGCAATTTTAAGCAATTTCAGGCATGCTAGTCTCAAAAGCATCCAAAAGAATATTAAAGTTCGATGCGTTGCCACGGCAACAGTATCTAAGATAATCAATAATCTTTTCACAGGTCTACATCTGCCGTGTGTTTACATTATACACATAAAGTTTGAAGCAAATCGGGTAAAAATAAGAGGGTTATTTCAAAGCATTTTGAAAGTGACACTTTCTGCTGCCAGTTGGTGGCGCTATAACTTTGACTCACAATACTCACATCCATGTGATCGGTCTCTTACAGCGAACACACTGCTGAAGTTTCATCAAGATCAGTTAATGTATGCAGAAGTTATAACACGTCCTGTTGCTTGTTTCTCGCCATAATTTCGTTTCCTCGCCACGGCCAAACCGTTCGAGATATCAAAAATCCCCTGGCAATTTTTCATCCTCAGTGTCTTGACTTCATGCTGACCGAGTTTCGTGCCGTGTGTTTGAATTCTCTTGGAGGAGTATTTCGAATTCCTGAGCATGGGTTTTCCAAACAACCCTAAATAGCCGACATCCTGTTGGGCTGGGGTAAAAAATCAAAGCATGAAGTATATATGAACCGATGAGATCTATAAGTGTACCGAGTTTCATATTATTCCATGCAAGCGTGTTTGATTTATGGACCAAGTTTTCGGACCGCGTTCCAGGGGGGCGCTGTCGAGCCCCCCTGTCACGCCCGGGTACCATCTTCAGCCCGGCCCTGATGGCCGCGGGTTCTGACCCGTGTGCAAAGTTTTAAGAGTTTTTGAGCACGTTAAGGCCCCCAAAAGTGCCCGAATAGTCGATAGAACATTTTTTAAAAACGTATCCTAAGGAAAACAATAGGGCCTTCGCCCTTTCAGGGCTTGGGCCCTAATAAATTGAGGGCATGATTCGAGCAGGTTAAGTGGTCGTACAAAAAAAGTGGTTGTACGGCAGACACGGAGCGCGGAGACAAGAGGCGGGCAGATAAGAAGCAGGCAGACAAGAAGAACAGAGTGAGGGAGAGGTCATAGAGGATAAGGATGAAGATGAAATGGTAGAGAGAGGAGCAGAGAACTCAAACGTGGCTGTTACTCGCCATCAGTTCAGTAAGCCCAATCAACCAGATCCAAAATCAACTGCTAAACAGTCCTTGCCCAAATATACTCTGAGTTTTCAAACTCAGTAGTACCAGAAATTTCCATGGCTCCATGCGAGTCCTGGTGTTGAGGTGTCTTGTGCTTTTACTGCTCCAAAGCCTTTAACTCTGAGACGTCACCTCTTGCCAAGAATGCTGATTCAGCATTCATTTCATCTGGGTTTAAAAATTTGAAAAAAAAACCTTGAGCGATTTACTGTGCATGAGAGATCTGATAGTCATAAGACAGCCATGACAACGCACATCTATGAAGATCGATCAGTACAGGTTCAGCTATCTAGTGGGAGTGTGAAACAGCAAGAGGAAGCAAGGGGATGTCTTCTCAAAATCATTGGTGCTGTGCAGATGTTGGCTAGGCAGGGCTTACCTTTTATGGGCCATGAATGTGGTGAGGGAAATTTTGAGCAGGTTCTGAAGTACAAATCAGAGGATGACCCCTCTCTAACCAAGTGGTTGACAGGTGGTAGAAAGGATGTATATACTTCAGCTATGGTTCAAAATGAAATCCTGACCTTGTTCAGCAGCGTGATCATACGCAAAATAGTTGAAAACATCAGATCACTTCCACACCTGCAGTACTCTGTGATGATGGATGGGACACGAGATGTGTAAGGAAAAGAGCAAGAGGTACTGTGTTTGAGATATGTGACAAGGATCTGGCAAGGAATTAGTCCCTCGTGAAGAATTTATTGGTCTTTATGAGGTTTCTTTGACAACAGGAGAAAATCTAGAAAAAGTTGTCATGGATGTTTTGCAGCGCCTAGACTTGCCTATCACTGGGTTGCATGGCCAAGCATACGATGGGACCGCAAATATAGCTGGCAAATACAATGTAGCACAGGCCATTGTAAAAAACAAACAAAAAACCTCTGGCTCCCTATGTTCATTGTGCTGCCCACTGTGTTAACCTTATTACACAGAGGTCCTGTACTGCCTCAATATTCATCCGGAATTCTCTGGATTGGGTCAATGAGTTGGGAGTGTTGTTTGGGCAGTCAGGGAAACTGAAGGACATATTTAACCCTCTTCCGCACACATTACTCTTTTTCTTTTCTTAGAATGGCTTAACTTGAAGTGCTGTAAAAAATAAATTGGAAAAAATATTATTTTAAGGTACTTTATGATATGTTGCCATACGGCAACAACATACAATAGTGGAAATGACTTAGAATAATAATAATAATTTTTATTTATATAGCGCCTTTCCAAGGCTCAAGGACGCTTTACAATGAACAAGCAACAATAATGGCAATGGACAATGATGAACAAAACAACAGTAGGTAGATGAGAGTAAAAGTACAGTAAAGGATAATTATGTAGATGGGGCAGCATACAGCATACAAAAAGACACAACAAAATGTAGTACAACTTAAGAATGGTGACATTCAGAAAATAAGGCCTCGTTTACACTGCAGGTCTTGATGCCCAATTCTGATTTGTTGCCTATATCCGATTTTTTTTACCGTCCGTTTACACGTTCTTTAAATTGTGACCCATATCCGAGTCATGTGTTTACACTTGACTGAAACATCGCGCATGTTTAAAGGGGTCTTCTTGCTCAGATGGACGAACGCGCAGCGAGATCTCAGGACAGGTGGATAATACAACACAATCTCATAAAAGTGAGTAAGCCTATAGCACAAATTTTATTTCTCATGCCATTTATACACCAAAAATTGTTTTTGCTTGCATATGATACGCACTGTAAACGTGCGTATTAAACGCCATAAAGTGCGTATCATGCACGCAAAAACTGTTTTTGGCGTAAATGCCACGTGAAAAAAAATCGTGCAATAAACGCACTTTCATGAGATCGTGGCGGGCTTTAACGAGGAGCAGTGGGTCCGAAATTTTAGGATGAGCAAGCCAACCTTTGATATGTTGTGTCAACGTGTGTCCACATTCCTCTCCTACGCCGACACAATGTTTCATCGGGCCATCCGTCCCTTTGCAGATCCGCGTCGGGGTTTCTCTCGTCATTAAACCGTGGAGACGCCTAATGCCTCGGAAAATCCGATCTGCCTGTTTACATGACAGTCACATTGGCACATATCCGATTTACATCTGATTTATTTCCACATATGAACAAGGCCTGAAACCGATTTCTCGAAATATCCGAATGCATGCGTTTTTTTCCTGTTTACACTGTCATAGAACACATCCGATCTGTGTCGCATACGAGTAAAAAATCGGAATTGGGTCACATTTCACTGACAGTGTAAACGAGGCCTAAGTGAGTTTTGAGCATAGTTTTAAATTCATAAATGGTATTAACACAACAGAGTGATCGGGGGAGAGAGTTCCATCTTTTGGGTGCAATGACACTGAATGATATGCCCCCCATTGAAGCTAGGCGATGCCGAGGGACAACGAGAAGGCGGAGTCGGAGGATGCCAAGCTGTGCAGAGATTTAAAAGTGAGCAGGAAGATTTTGAATTTAATTGAGCGTCAGCGTCAGTTCTGGCAGGCCAGGTAGTGAAGATGCTGCTAACGCTATCGGCCGTCAACAAGGTCTCATCAGCGATCTGCTGTTCATCTCCCCTCGCTGCTTCAGTTCGCTCCTAACTGCTCGCTGCTCGCTCTCTGCAATATTGAAACAGGACTCGTTGTATTCACTCTCCATTCATCTCTAAAAGTCTTCACGAAGCTAAGCTAAGTTTCTTTTTAATGCTCATTGTTAAAAGCTATCAGGATATGGGCACCATGCTGTTGCTAATGCTATCCGTGTGCTTGGGCTTATCTAGTCGTTTTCATTTAAATGAAACGCTAGGCGCGCCGCGTTCTCCTTTTTCCAAAGCGCTAGGGCGGTTGTGCTCCGCAGGCATCTGTCGCTGCTGTGCTTGGTTCTTGTCACATGACCTACGGTGCGCTTGCGGCATTCTGAAAAGTTGAGATGTTTTTATCTTGATGCGGCGTGTATACGCTTGGAAAAAACGAGCGCGTCGTACCGCGACCGCATCACTTCCATTATGAAGCACGCATACCGTGCGCCTACATTTGAAATAACGAACTTGAGCGCGCAAAAGATGCGATATGTTAACATGCCCTAATTCATCCTTCATTTATTTTATCACAGGAGGTTGCTTTATGGTCTGTTTAGGGGAAATAGTTCAGTTCTGCTAGTCCTAAATCATGTGAGCGTCCCCTAATGCTGCTGCTGTGCCCTGACTCTCTGCTAAATTCATGGTGCTCATGAATGGTCAGGAGACTCATCTGAACTGAAACATATTGCCAACTAATTCGTATTTATTCATAAGATTTCTAAGCATTTTAATTGTCTAATTCCATCTCTTGTCTATCACAAGAGGTTGCCAGGTATGGTTTGTTTGGGGGGAATAGTTCTGCTCTCCCAGTACTAAACTGTGAGCGTTCCCTTATGCTGCTGCTGTCCTCTGACTCTCTGCTATTTCATGATGCTCATGAAAGGTCAGAGGACTCCCTGAACAGAGCCATACCGCCAAATTTTAATTATCAACTTGAATTGCAATTCATTCAATACAATTTCCTAATCATTTATTGTCATGTGTGTTCTTGACTTAATGGACCTGACAGAAATACGGTTAGCCACTTGAAGCCAGTGAAGATCGTACAAAATTGGGATGATATGGGCAGAACGTTTGGTGTAAGTAAGTATTCTAGCAGCAGAGTTTTAAATGTATTGCAATTTGGAAATGGAGCTAGCAGATAGGCCAATGAAAAGGGCATTACAGTAATCAAGATATGATGTGACAAATGCATGGATGGCAGTTTCAGCGTCATTGATACTGATGAAGGGACGGAGCTGGGCGATGCGACGTAGATGAAAGAATGCTGATTTAGTGATAGAATTAATATGAGCCTGGAAAGAGAGTGAGGAGTCAAAGATTATACCAAGATTTTAACAGTACTAGATGGTTTGATATGAGAGCCAGCAATCTCACAGGTGAAGTTAGTAGGAATTTTGCTAGTGAGTGACGGAGGTCCAGTAAAAATAATCTCAGTTTTGTCCATGTTAAGTTATAGAAAATCTGAATGAAGCCAATTTCATTTCATGCACACAAGCAGAGATTCTGTCGGTTGTGACAGATAGAGCAGGTGTACAGATAGTGTATAATTGGATGTCATCAGCCTGAAAATCATAATTAAAACCATAACGGTGGAAGATCTGACCAAGAGGTATTATGTAGATTATGAATAATAATGTCCCGAGAACGGATCCCTGGGGGTAGGGTTGCCAACCGTTCCGTATAATACGGAATCGTCCCGTATTTGACACATAAAAGTCTTGTTCCAATATTGAACTGATACGGAGCGCACTTTGTTCAGTATTTTTGAGAATCAATTCAGTGCAAATCCATGATAGACACATAGCTTCTAATATATGTCAGACAGACTATGAACGAAGACATTTGTAGTAAGCTATGATAAGAAAAAAAAACAGACGGTGCGGTAGATACTAATTTATCCCCCTGTTTGTCTATGATCACCCGCGTAGCATTTTTAACATCTTGGAACATCATCAGAGAATGCCCTTTTAATTGGTCGTTAGTCATTGTGGGTCACGTATCATACCAACGATGACGACAAGTGACAACAGCGGGAAATGTAAAAATGACTACCTCCGAACAGCCGGCGAAAAAGAAAAGAGCACAAAAATATAGAGTTGAATGGGAAAATGACTACCTGTGGCTGGAATCCGCGAGGGACAATGAATACAAGGCCAATTGTACCATATGCCGTCGCGTTTTTTCTGTTTGTAACGGCGGAGTGTGTGATATTAAGCAGCCAATGAGTTTTGAATGTTATATATTGTATGTGTTGAAGTTAAAAATAAAACGTATTATAAACTAAACAAATCCATGATTCATTGTTGGCAAAATGATCATGATAGCCTTTATATATCTATGTGGTTCAGTCTTGTATATTGATTAGGCCTACTTTGCTATTCTATAAATATATAGGCCTAATAAGTTGTATTATAATATGCTATAATGTATGATAGCATACAATATTCACCAGAAGTCATCATTTCAGGTTTTTTTTTTTTGGTTTTTTTTGTTTTTTTCGTGGGGGCATGTCATAATTAGATTAAACTGAGGTATCAAGGTTGGGTTTCTTGAGAACAGGGGTAACAGCAGCAGTTTTGAGTGGCAGAGGGAATGAAGCAGACGTAAGAGATGCATTGATGAAGTGAGAGATAGGTGCAGAGATAACTGAATGTCAGAGTCTCAGAAGAGGAGTTGGAGCAGGGTCAAGACGACAAGATGAAGGGTTGGATTTCAAAATTAACTCAGAAACAGAAGATGGAGTAGTCAGATAAAAGAAAGTCAGGGACTGACTACATTGATTCAATATCCGTTGCATCATTAGAGAAACACTGGTGGACAGCGTCTGTCTTTTCTAGCAAGTGATTCATGAATGAACAGCAAAGTTAATTTGAAGCTAGAGCAACCTGAGATCGAGATTTAGTAAGTTTATTTAGTGTGTTGAATAATGCTTTTAGCCTGTTGCTTGATTTATTAATTGTGGCAGACACAAAACTAGAACAAGCCGAGTTCAGGGCCGATTTGTAATTTTTGACATGTTCAATAAAATCCAAATGGTGAACAGTCAGGCCAGTTTTCCTGTAGAGACACTCAAGCCGTCTACCTGTGGCCTTTAGTATACGAAGCCCAGGTGTGTACCAAGGAGAAGAATGGGTGGAAGGGACGCTTCTGGTCTTAACAGGAGCATGTTTTTGTAGGATTTCAGAAATTATGGAGTGAGAGTTAGATAATATCAGGGAGGGAGAAGAGATATCAAAGACATCAGAGAGTTTAGAAGAAGTAATGGAGGTACAAAATGATGCTGTATCAACAGCTTTGAGATTGCGGTAGGATATAACAGTTGTTGAACATTTCGGTAACACTTTACAATACGGGTGCACTAATATGCATTAATTCATGTTTAACTAATGCACAGATAATCATGAGTTAATGTATGACTCATGAAGAACTAAACCATTAATTAATTATTACCGCATCAGCAACTAATAAAGAGTCTATATGATTAATAGATTAAGTAATACATGAATTGCTATTAATTCAATGTGTCATTCTGTATTAATTCCTTAATAACATATTCTATTAACTAATAGTGTAAATTAATGTGTTAATTATCACAATTAGTCAAAGCTATGCACTTCAACTTCCAGTTGTCTGCTTTAATGAATCATTAGCTAATGATTTGCAAAGGTATCATAATGTTGTGACTTTACTTGTTGAGGCACATCATTATTAACTAGTCATTTAGTAATTGTAGTAATTTACACATGAATTTGCACTAACAATGAAGTAATTAATCATGTATTAATGCATATTAGTGTACCTGTATTATCTGGAAGTTGAAATACAAGGCTTTGGCTCATTCTGGTAATTAACATATTAATTAACACGATTAGTTAAAAAAATGAGTTATTAGGGAATTAATTCACAATTACATATTTAATTAATAACAATGCATGTATGAACTAATACATTAACCTTACAGACTCTTAATTAGTTCCTAATGTGGTAATCATTAATGAATAGCTTAGATAATCATTAGTTACACATTAATTCAGTATTATCGGTGCATTATTTAAGCAATGCTTATTAGTGCACCCGTATTGTAAAGTGTTACCAACATTTCTTATGCATAGGCAAGCTTAAGCTAAAATCAAGAAGTTTATGATCAGAGATACCGGTATCAGATGAAGAGATAGAAGAGATATTGGCCCTCGATGTACAGATCAAATCAAGGGTATGACCATGCGTATGAGTAGGAACATTAAGTCAGATTAAAACATTCAAAAATAGAAAGTAACTGATTAGTGTTAGAGCAAACAGCATCAACATGAATATTAAAGTCACCGAGCAGTAGAATCGGAAATTACAATGTGCAGGCAAGGGTCAACAGTATAACTCATTTAAATGGGAAGCTTTTTATATCTTGAACAGTATGTTATACCTTTTCCCCCTTTTGTCATTGTATTCATCGCTTTTATTGTTAATAAACTAACCACATCCATCCCCCATACTGTTGAAAAGCTTGCTACGCCCCTGCTTATTAGCCTTGTTTGTTCTGTCTATAAAGCCTTGTTCACTCTGTCATTCATTGCTAGTTTAAATTTTAACTAGCACTGTTACCACTGTATTTCTGGACCCTCAGTTTCCTGGATTTCCCTGTTTTCCTGAGTTACCTACTTTGTGTTTGTTTTCGAATGGTTTATATTTGTATTGACTACGATTTGTCAAATAAAGCTGCTCTTGGATTTCCACTCTTTGCGTCTCTGTGCAGTACATAACAATTACATTAATACTACAGCTGAACTTCTGTCAGTGATATAACACGTCAGAATAAATGTGGGAAATTAATCCTCATATAGACAGTCAGATCAGTGTGTGTTTGTGAGTCACGATGATTTACGTTGTGTATCTGTGCTTTTCTTGCAAGAAAACCAAAAGTCTAACCAATTCGTTTTCCAAATCAGACGTTGATATCACAAAAAATGAGGATCCTGTGAAATTTTGTTTTGACGATACTGGGTGGTATTTTTCAAGGAATAAGTGAAATGCAGTTGATGCAGAGTTATTTGTGGCTGCATTCAAGTACATTATCTACAAAATGATGTTTTATTAACAAAGTTCGGGAGGAGCATGTTCAGATAATTAAACCTAATTACACACGAGTGGAGCACAGTCTGTTAATCAACCCAATCAACGAGTTAAGAGGTGTATATATACAGCAAACTTACCTCCGTTCATTTATAGTTTAACCCTCTGGGGTCTGAGGTGTTTTTGGGGTCCTTGAGATGTTTTGACATGCCCTGACATTTGTGCTTTTTTCAGTTGCTTATAAACATATTCATACGACGAATACAAATTTCAGCTACTTAAAACATACCATTTGCAAACGTGCACGGCACATGATAGAAAACAGAACGCAGGTCAATATTGTGTTTTTTTATTAATTCGCTGCTATTATGCGCATTTGAGTGAACAACACAGGTTTACTGTGCGTGTCTGCTGCTTGCAAACGGACTCTTTTGAGGAGACGGTGGATTTCCAAATTTGGTGCCCTGATTTCACGCGCAATGCACGAATACACTGCAGGCTCACTCTCGCTCGTATCCAAGGTAAATCATCAACACTATCATCCCTTACAAGTGTTTTATTTAACTGAATACATCACAATAAGCTTAAACGCATGCGCAGTTTACTTTACTTCCTGAACAAGTGCGCACCCGAGTCCGTGCTGCTTTCACATTCACGCGAACCGCGGCACGGTTCGGGAGCAACTGAACTCAGACCACCTCCTCCAGGTAGTCTCGGGTTCGGTACCCCAGTGGGCACCCGGGTCCCATGACAGCGTTCACATTAGCGATTTTTCATGCGAACCGTGCCCCGTTCCGAACTAACCTGCCAGTGTGAAAGCCCCCTGATATAGCCAGTGTTCAACGTGTGGAATTACTAAAATGTTAAAAAAACAGCAGCAGACAGTTACCTTTCTGGAGAAACCATCCACTCCTCCAAATATCACAATGTTGTATCTAGAAAGCAATTGGGTATAAAATATTGACTTTGTTTTCATGTTATATATCACTGATTCTTGAAACTTTGGCAAAAACATGTCCCACTAAGAAAAGTACTAATTCTGTTGGAAATTAATTACATTTTCATGCATACAAACAATCAAGGTTATAATCTGGGGGTCCTTTGCACATATGTGAGGTTATTTTATAGGTTTATTTTTCATTTGTAATAATTTAATGATTATATGCTGGCCCATTGCCTACAAAATCAGTTGTCCTTGGATAGGAGATAATCATACAACTTGATTAAAAAAACAAAAAATAATAATTGAATTGAATAATATATTTACCACATGAAGGAGTACACTGCAATATGTATTAAAAACTACAAACAGTGAGTTTTGAACAATATTTACTATTATTTTGTGGTTGCTCAAAATGTGTCCCACATATTCGTCACCACTGTCAGATATTTCTAAAAAGCAATAAAATCAGGCAACTACAAGGTTAACTACATTCCCGAGGACCCCATTTTCAAATCTTCAGCTCTACTGCATGCATCAAGATCACTCAAGCTCCCATAAGTTTGCTATTTTCTCTTTAACTTGTTCATATTTTTGGACACTGCTAATGTCATAACCATAACGTCAACACCATCTCTTTTGTATAAAAAATATTAGATTAGATTATGACATAAGTGTATACTTATTAAGAAGAGGTCTGAAGTAGATTGCAACAGAGGGGGGAAACAAGATGGCTAATGTGAACAACTCATGCATATCATGTGAAAGAGTAGGTTTTTGTCACCACCGTCAGGTTTTCTGTCTGACGGTGGTGACGTACAGTCTGACGGTGGTGACAAAAACCTCCAAATGGTCCTCAACGGAGGCTAGAATATACAGGTGAAACTCGAAAAAAATGTATATTGTGCAAAAGTTTATGTATTTCAGTAATTCAAATTAAAAGGTGAAACTAATATATTTAGTATATATTACTATATACATATGCATGATTATACTTTTCAGAGGGCTGACATTTCTGTATTTAAAATCCTTTTTTTTATTGATTTAATGTAATATTCAAATTTTCTGAGATTTTGAATTTGGGTTTTTCATAAGCCTTAAGTCATAATAATCAGCAAAATTATAACTCTTGCACGATATTCAATTTTTTTTTAGTTTTACCTGTAATTGTTGATCACAATAAATACCAATATGAGCTCTAATGTATTTTAGGAAGTTATGGCTAGGCAGCAGTTATCTGTGGAGGAGAGAAGGAGAATAAACAGGGAATATCAAAAGAAGCGGAGAGAGAAAATACACAGTGAGGCAGAGGTAAAGGAGGAATACCTCAGAATGGAAAGGCAAAGATGGAAGAAGAGGATGGAGGAAGGGAAGCAAAAAAATATAAAAGACTTGAATGAAAGGGAAAAGAGAAGTCAGAGAAAGTCTTGGAAACGTAGACAACAAGTATCAAGAGAACGTAAGAGAAAGGGCTTAGATCACCCAGAAACTCCCCCAGAAAGTCCAGTGGATCAGGCCATACACGAGCGAGCTCGGAGTAGGCAGGCTATAGCAGGAGAGAGGTAAAGAAAGAAAACAAGAGCAAGATACTCTAGAGAGATGAAAGCTATGAGAAATAAACTTCAAGAGGTAACAAAGGATAGAAACAAAATCAAAAAGCGTTGGGTACGAGAACAAGCTAGGAATAAAAAAACACCGGAATCACCAAGAAAAAAAACCCAGCTGCTGCGGGGAAGCCAACTCAAAAACCCCTCCATCAAGAAAACTCTGCTGTTCCACAACGCACTCATTCATGAATTGAAACAAAACAAGTCTGCCCACAAGAACAAAACTTGACTCAGTCAGGCAAGGTTCTGAAAAAATATCGGCTAATTCACCAGACAAGGCAATTTGGCGTAACATATAACACACTGCGGAGGAGGAGGCTTACTGACAAAAAACCTGCATACATTCAAACAATTACTCAGAAGGTTCAGGATTTCTACCATAATGCAGCACGAATGGCAACTGACAAACAGGACACAATCACACGCAAGAAAATAAAGCACCAGAGAATTATTCTGACTGATACAGTATTGAACCTCCAAAAGGAGTTCACCAAGAAGGAACCAAGAGTGAAGCTCAGTTATTCATCTTTCTGTGCATTACGTCCATTCTATGTCACAGCACCAAGACCGTCGGATCGTAAGACATGCCAATGTCAGTACCATGACAATGCTGAGGTCCTGAATCTCCATCAGGTCACACCGACACACAGAAACGACTCTGAGATCCATTGGAGATCACTATCCTGTTTATGCAGTGAGCCACAGATGTGCGATTGTTTCAGCCCAACGATATTCCAGTTGACTGCCAACACACCCAGGGTACAGGTTGAGGATGATGGTCCTATACCAATGTAAAAGAAGAAAGGTCCTTTGGCAATGTTGATGGAGGTAATGGAATGGGAGGAAAGTGAGCAAGAGCCAATGGAGCAAGAACCACTGTCCAAGAGTGGTCCTGACGGGACTGTGACAGATCTATCTTCTGATGTAGTTCATTGCGGAGATTGGCTTGCTGTCATTTATGACTAGAACTAGTGGTTAGCAAAGGCTGTCACTGTGGACGCTAATCATCAAGATGTGGAAGTGGAGTTTTTCCACCCTCACACACGATTCTATCCAAAAGGAGTTGGAAAGGATAAGTGCTTCATACCATTTGACCATATTCTGGTCGAACTTGTGGAACCATCATCACCTGGTCGTGCAAGCAGGACGAGGGAGATATACAACCTGTCTGCTGAAGTTATGGACTTCATAGAGGAGAAACATATACACCATATTCCTGATAAAGCTAAATGAGTGGTGGAGTGATGCAAATAATTTGGGGAATACATTCACATTTGGGGAGTTCACATTTGAATTATTATTTTTGTGCCAGATGTGCTTTGTGGTACACAGAATGCTTTCTTTATTTTGAAACATTTCAGTTTATGGAAAAGAGACTAAGACGTTATTTATTTATTATTTCAGTTTATAGTCTAGTTTAAAGAAGAATATGATTATATTATTTTATGAGTTGGGGGCACTACAGGTCAGTTATGAATTATATCTTACTTATTGCTACTGGTAATAATTTATTTTTTACTTATGATTATTAAGGGGTAGTTCTATTAATGATAGCCTATTGCTAAGGGGTAGTTCTATTAATGATAGCCTATTGCTAATTGAACCTATATGTTTCTTATTGAATGTTTGCCACAGTGCTCACAATTGTTATCTGTTCTTCATGTCCAATATACAGTTTACAGTTATTTTATGAGTAGGGGGCACTAGATGACAGTTTAAGATGATGTCAGTGTTGCATTGTACATTATTCCTACTGGTAATGACTTTATTTTGTACTATGATTTTTTTTAACTTATTTTTTTATATTTAATGATATTGGGATGGGGTGCTTTTAGATATTGCTTAATTGTACCTTATATTCCTTGAAAAATGTTTATCACACTGCCCAGGATTATTTTTTGGACCAAATAGTTAAATAAAGTTAAGCAAGAAGCCATTGAATTGAGAGGTATACATTTTGGAATTGTATGTTGTAATGAGGCCACTGTCACCACCGTCAGATTAGTGTCACCACCGTCAGTTCTAATGTCACCACCGTCAGAGGGAGTTTTATTTGTTTTAAAGGACTATGCTTAGAACATGTTTCTTCAGTGCTGTTGAGTTATTAAAGTAATGGTCTCTTTTAATACTAAAATATATTTGCAAAATAAAAAAACATTACTTTTTCTATTTAGGCTTAAAGTAAACGTTATATGATGTTAGATCCTTTAACCCTCTGGGGTCGGCGGTCTCTTTTGCACTGATAAGGAAAAAAGTGAGCTGGTATCGCCGGCGAGACCGCCGACCCCAGAGGGTTAAAGGAGTACATGTGAAACAGTATAAAAAAGGAACACAAGTGAATATTCAACATTTAACAGCATACATGTGTACTAAGAGTGCCAGATAATGATTTAAAAACTCTAAATGCATACTAGACCAAATAAATAAAAAATAATTTGCTTTTTATTGTGTCTGACGGTGTTGACAAAAACAAAGTAATAACTGTAAAAACGGCTATTTGGTGAAATAAATACAAAATGAGGAGGTTGCACCGGTACATTGCTGAACAGCCAAGACCTTGGTCTATAATGATATACCTTCAGATTTTGTAATTTAACTAACCTTTTATTGTCAAAATTAAAATCTGTTTTATCCAAATTCCCAAGAATCACTGATATGAATGATGTGAATTATGAAAATTACCCAATCCAAAATAAAAGTAGCCATTCAGTACTTTAGACGAATTGCCTTCAAGTACATTTGACTTTAATACAAACCTGATTTAACTTGTGGTTTGTGTCCACATGTACCAGAGACAAGGGTCCTGGTACAGAGTAAACTCTGTGTACAACACAGCCAAGACTTGACAGCCTTGAGAAAATGCCCAGAGAATCAACCCTATGCACGGAGGCTGCAATTCTTCTCCACTGAACCCTATGGCTTATTGACTCCAGTCTCCCTCTGACCATCCTGTAGCCAGCGTTTGGTAAATGATTCTTGATTGAAGCAACCAAACTGTCAAGTTCATCATCACTGATGAAACTATACATGTTCCTGACAGAGAGCTCATACTCTTCCATTCATCTGAAGATTGTGCTTCTTGAAACACCCATCAGTTTAGCTATGCAAAACACAGGGAGTATGGAGCATTTCTTTCAAGCGTTGTTCTCCAATCAATATTTTGGGTCGCCCTGTGATACCACCAGCAACTTCCACCGTGAAACATGGGGCTGGACATTCCAGTTGTGCCCTCACAAGGTCAAAGAGCTCTTGCAAAGCCTGTGTGATAGCAGAGGGTACTTCTACTTGATTGGATCGGGCCTGCAGAAGATACAGCTCCTGACGACAAACGAATTCTAAGTAATCGAAATTTAGTGGTGTTGTGTTGAATCTTAGTTCTATTTCATGCAAAAGCCTTTGGAAAATGTGATATCTTTGCTGTTGCAAGACAGAACAAAATATAGTTAATAATGTCTCACGGCCTCACACACACAAACCACAGTTTTAAGTTGTCAATCATGAAAATAATGTACCGTATTTTCCGCACTATAAGGCGCACTTAAAAGCCTTTAATTTTCTCAAAAAACGACAGTGCGCCTTATAATCCGGAGCGCCTTATATATGGATCAATTGGTTAATAACGCTTCGCGTTATTAAATTCGCCCGCGAACTCGCGCTCGTGTCCATCTTATGGCCGCTCTGTCAGACTATCACACGGCCAGTTTAACCTCGTATAAATCAGGTTATGTGTGTAAGTCACTCAAGAGCACTCACTCTTACTAAACAGACACACGAACAGACACACTGTCCCCGGCGCTGCTCGCAATGTATGTCCAACACCTCTGAACATTTGAGTGATCTGATAGTAAGCGCGCTTGCTCGTGAGCGAGCTCGCGACATACATTCACAATCTGACCGGTATGAGTGCTTAGATACGGCGGCTTGCTGACAGCGATGGCACGCTGTTTCATATATGACGCCCCGGTTACCTTGAACGGGGAACGTTTTCTGAGAGTTTTGTAGCGAGTGCGCGGCGCCGGAGGCGAGGCGTTTATTAATAAGCGTGAGCGCGCTGGGGCGGGCTATTAGTTACTATTAATTAATAGTTAATTAATAGTTAGTTACTATTAATTTAAAGATTGATCTCAATGCAAATAAAAATCATTTCACATTGGCTATATAATAGCCCTACCTGAACATTAAGGCTGTGAAAGGACTTTAAGGCTGTGAAAGGACTTTCTGTTCACATAATCTGCCTCATGTTCTCCTAGAGCTGTGGAGATTGCAACATGTGTGCAGTCTATTGCTCCTATGACTCTAGGGAATCCTATCATAGGAATTAAAAATATATATTTAAAATTCTTAACAGGTAGCTAATGCAGACTATTGTATAATAGATTTCTAAGTGTGAAATATGCTTTTTTGAAGAAGAAAAAAATTAGTGTGAAAGGTTCAATTTGTTCATGTGATGTCACCCTATCAAGATATCTTACCGGCAATTTTATAAAAGCCCTCTTTTATGGACATGGTCGATAAATGTCCAGGGAACACAATGAAGCTATTTATGTACCCTTGGAGAGCGAGGACCACCTTGCGAATGGTTCGACAGACCGTGTTTTTCCCTAGATTCTCTGCATCACCGACCGCATACAAGTATGTACCACTTGCAAAAAAACGCAACGCAATACATACCATTTGCGGTACAGTAAGTGCATGGCTTCGACGAGTCATATTTGTTATGTGCGGCTCAAGAAGTTCACAAAGATAAGACATTCCTTCCGCGGAAAATCTGTATCTTTCATACAAGTAAGTATCAGGAAAGTCAAATGGATTTTGTCTGTCCCTAAAAACTCTTTCTCTACGAAGTGCTCGTCTAACAATTTGCGCGGAGTTGTCCACAGGATTTGGGAGAAAAGGTGAAGCCATTGCAACAGAGAACAGACGCTGGGAATTAGTTACGTCACCTATATATTTTTCTTTGCTCACAGCTGATTGGTCAAACTTCAGTCTGAGATCTTGAATCCAGAACATAACCTGCCCCGGAGCAGGTTAGCCGTGCAGCGTGAGATACCATGATAATCGGTCTTCCACAGAACACCGATTAAAGCCGAGCTACTTTCATAGTACGTAAAACCCAGGGTTGGCGGAAACTAAACTGGAACATAGCTGGCTAGCCACCTAAACCGGCTTCATGGTATAGGCCCCCGTTCCCTCCTGATTAGTTTCCCTTTTTAAGTCCCCTCTTGTTTGCATTCTGTGTCGGTACGTTGTCTAATGTTTCCCGTTCCCCCTGATCATCCAGCACGTTTCAGGTTCTGTTGTTGTTTTGGATTTATTAGTTGTGTTTTCCCCCTCGTGGGTTTTGTTTTGTGTTTGTTTTCTTTAGTAAATAAAGATCTTTCTCCTGCACTTGAGTCCTCGCACATTTTTTGTACTAGCCGTGACATAACGTACCGACCAAATGAGGACTCAGCGGAGAGGAGGTGCGCAACCAGTCTCCTGTTTGCAATGGGAGCGGATACTCCAATTTAAGGAGCTAGTCTCCCTCCGTGTAGAGACTTTAAGGATGAACCAAACACGAATTAATCTTTCTAATCTCTCATGGGATTCATTCAAATGTGATTCAGCATTTCGGGTCTGAATACCACATTCCAAAGTCACAAGACTGGCTCCAAATTGTCTAGAAAACCCCCCCAGAGAAGTCTTTTATGGCCCCGCAGGCATTAGAGATAAGCCTAAACAGGAAGAACGTTGTCACTGTTTCATCCTTAAGCAAGACAAAGCTGCTCAGAAATGGTGAGACGAGGCCTGACCATTAAGGGGCCTGACCACCTTTGACCTCCCTCAGCATCACCACTGCTGAGCAGGACAGCGATGTAAGACAGACCCCTTTCCATGGAACGTGAGAGACTTACACAGACTTTACATATCAAACCCATTAAAACTCACGCAGAACAATGCTCCGTGGACTTAATCAAACATCATAATTCTTGTTGTTCCTACAATTCATGTTTGTATTATGCGTAGATCACATATAAATCATGTAATTGTGATATAACTGTGTGTATGGATGAAAGGGTATCGTGCTTCCAATCAAAAGAATCGTATGCCCTTAATTCAAAAGGTGGCTTGTTTGAAATCTGTGTAAAATGTTTTGTATGATTATAATAATCTATAATGTTTAAACTGGGGTCTCTTGTTTCTCTGCTAAGGGCTGGAACCCAAGCAGATCCCAGATAACGATAAGTAGGAACGATCCACCTCCTAAAATGATGCCATTGTCTCATTGGTCAGAATTCTCCAAAAGAGGTTGGACTAACGTTTAAGTTAAAGACCCGAACAAAGGAGTTAGAGAGAGTTGAAAAAGAAATTCGGTTCAGAGAGCAGTTCGGGGTTGCCGTTCGGTTTTGAGTTCGGTTCGGTGTTGAATTAAGTTTTGCGCCTCTCTCTAGCAACAGCAAGAGAGTGTTCCTGTTCGTGGTTCTCTCTGAAAACACCAACGAGCGTGTTCGCACGCTTCTACATCGACCAGACCAAATTAGACCAGCAGACAAATAACCCATCAAGATCGGGGTTGAAACAGCTCATCCAAGCCATCTAACTCGTCTTACTTTCAGTTCTTCCTTTATTTTCTTTTTTCATAAAAGTCTCGGTTCAACGTTAAGTTGCTGCGAAGTTCGTTTAAACGTCTCTCCTGCAACGCGCTTCGAACTGTAAAGACTCTTATTCGCCTGCCAATTACACGTGACCGGCTGTTCAGAAACTTCCATCCAGCCACACGGACCCGGTCGGGAAACCCCTTTGACGAAGCACCGCAAAAAGGGAACTCCCTAAGCAACGCAAAGACAAGCAAGTAGCAGCTACTCCAGACTCTTAACTGAACTGGTGCAAATGTAAATTGAATAACCTGTCTAAGAAACGAAGGTTTAAATTAATGCTTGGTGGTTCGTTCAGGTCATGTCTTACAAAGTGCATCTCTGAAAACTCTCTCTCTCTCTCTCTCTCTTCCTCTGCGCCTTGTATGAATGCGTGTGTGTGATTGTGTTTAGACCTTAGTTTTATTATGTGTTTAGAATAGTTAATAAAGTCGTCAATATATTTGAAAAGATATTTGCCTTGTGTTGTGCTTGCACATTTAATGTCTTGTACTGTCGATCTAAAGTTACCTTGCTAATACATAGTGTTTCACTATAGATTGGATATTCATATCTGTTGCCAAGGTTATAATTACGGCCCGTTCAAATGAACTCTAAACGAGTCATTTGCTCGGTTCCATAGTGATTCGGTCAAGATTCATTGCAAATCGATGAATCATTCCTTTTGAGCTAAATTAGCCTTCCGGCCCCCCTTAAATACATTTTATGTATATTATTATTGTGTGATTCGTTACATCCGTCAGGTTCAGTAGCACACCTGAGGGGCTGAACCTTGGCGAGGAGGCTCGTAAGGATTTGTTTAATCATGCGCTTGACGAGCCGATGGACGGGCTGATCCGAAGAGCTTTCGATTGCGTCAGTTTTGAGGCGATGGTGGAGGGTCTCATTCGTCATCGAGAGGGAATTGCCAGGGAGGTGGTCCTGAGTCCGGTGGTCCCGAAACGGAGGAGGAGAAGGAAGACTCCCTCCGTGACTGTCCTGGTGGACCTTGTTCCGGTGGTCCCGGTTCCGGTGGTCCCGAGTCTGGTGGTCCCGAGTCCAGTTGTCCCGGTTCCGGTGGTCCAGAGACGGCGGAGGAGAAAGGTCTCCTCAACGACTTGTCCGGTGGCTCCTAACCCAGAGACCATCCCGGAGATGACTGCCATCCCTGACGCGCCGCCCAGTCGCCCTGCACTGCCCGCGCCGCCCATTCGCCCTGCTCTGCCGGCCCCGCTCGAGCTGCTCGCCCTGCCGGTGCCACCCCAGCGACACGTCACGTCTGCCGATTTAGAGACTGTTCACGTCACGTCTGCGATCCAGAGACTGTTCCTGTTCCTGAGCAGCCGGGGTCTGTTCCTGAGCAGCGGGGGTCTGTTCCTGAGCACCGGGGGTCTGTTCCTGAGCAGCGGGGGTCTGTTCCTGAGCAGCGGGTGCCTGTTCCTGTCCCGCCCGAGGGAAAGTCTCCGCCCTGGCCATCTCCACAGCCTGCTCCACCCTGGCCCCCCAAACTCTGCGAGCCGCCCTGGCCTCCCGAACTCTGCGAGCCGCCCTGGCCTCCCAAACCTAAGCGTTTTGTCCCTCCTGTCCCGCCCTGGTCTGTCCCTCCTGGTCTGTCCCTCCTGGTCTGTCCCTCCTGTCCCTCCTGTCCCTCCCTGGTCTGTCCCGCCCTGGTCTGTCCCTCCTGTCCCGCCCTGGTCTGTCCCTCCTGTCCCACCCTGGTCTGTCCCTCCTGTTCCATTCTGGTCTGTCCCTCCTGTTCCATTCTGGTCTGTCCCTCCGCTGAGCGCCTCCATCTCTGGCTCAGAGCCAGCCAACGCGCAAACGCACAGTTTTGGTGCGGATCCACTTGTCCGTGCAACACTTCTGTCGCGCCGCACTCCACACTATTCCTATGGGTGACCTCAAGCAACTTTAACGCGCCCGCAAAGCATCCCGGGAAGGCGGCGCTGCATTTGGAAAAATGCTGCACGTCAAAAAAGCTGGCCGATGCCCATCTTTATCCAAATTAATCCGTTGTACGCGACGCGACTATCCAATAGAAGTAGAGCACATGGAGATGCGGGGAAGTCTCTCGAGGGTCCTTTGTTCTAGACTGTCCGCTGGCTCAAAACCACACCCATAGCGGTAAACTTGAGGAACACCCATTAATGTACAATTGAGAGGAGGCATTGCAACACCACGCTTCAGTCGTGTCACAAAAGTGGATCTGTACTATTTGAATCTGGCAGTAATGTCATGTCCCTGTACATATTTTGTCCAGACTTTGACACCCTTGCAAGGAGAGGGAACAATGCTCATTGTTCACATAAACAATCAATCGGGGGTCGGCAATCACGCCGGCGTGATCTGCTCTCTTTTTTCCTTATCAGTGCAAAAGAGACTCAAAATACTCTGTTGATTTTGATCGTACATATAAGTGTTATACATCAATCGATCCTATTAAGTGTATTTTTTTTGTGGATACTCACAATAAAAACAAAGTGTTGTGCTTTTCGTCAAATAAAGAAAAATAAACATGATGCGCGTTTTGCCTTCTCTCTGTCAGTAAAGTCCATTCTGAAACGCGTCCGAAAAATTAACTGTAACTCAGTCAATACTTGTCACAGAGATCCGAGAGATGTATCTTTACGAAGCTGAAATTCTCTTCTTTTAAATGAAGTAATTTATTTTAAAAAATATATATATACAGTTTATGTAATCCGTTTGAAACCAAGGAGAGGTACAGTTTTTTCGTTCTCCCTTCATTATCTTTAATTAGCTGAGGCCGCCACGCCCCCAGAGCTTTTCACATGGTAAATAGGAGATCTATGCATCGCACACGCGGCACGCCCCCTGATCAATGCCATAACAACACGAAGTTTCTTCATCAGATTCAGAATCACTGATAGTTCATCGCGTTTTGAGGATGGCAGCACGCTACTCCTTCAGAGGATTATTTACAGCAGGGGAAAATTCACCTTTTCCAAACTCACGACGAACGGCTGCATTTTGAAGAACGAATTGACCCCGCCGATGATACAAGCTCGGAGTAAGTTGTTTAGTGTTATATAATTCCTTTTCTGATCATAGAGCTCAAATGAATTTTCAGACTATATTTTGCCTAGTTTTGACATAGGAAATATTACCTATACGCTCGTGTAAACTTTTTGAATAACTGCTTAGGTTATAATGATTTAGTGAAATAAATCGATCCGCAAGTTTTGTTAGAGTACTTCAGTGGTCTAGTGGCAGATCTTTTGCCAAGCGTGTCAGAGGTTACGGGTTCTAATCCGCCCTCGGTATAGTTTTTTCCCCTCATCCAAACTGAATATGTTCATCAGTGGTTACAGTCTATGGGTGCTTTCACACCTGGATCGATTGGAGACGTTGTTCCGAAACAAAGGGGCGTTTCCCTTTTGGCCCGGTTCGTTTGGTCATATGTGAACACAATAATCGCACTCTGAATCGAAACAAAACAACCAAGCCGAGACCGCCTAGAAGAGGTGGACTCGGCTCGATTCCATACGAACCCTGGAGCGGTTCGTTTGTCGTGAGAACACAACCGACCCACGAACCGGAACAAATCAATGTGTTGCCTGGCAACAGACGCCAATAGATCGCTTGTCAACATCCTTTGTTGTCACATTTTTATGTTACACTGTTTGAATATTGAATTGCCTTAAGCCTGCTGTGTCAACCTGATGATTGGAAAGTACACTATTATACATATATTTTTGCTTTCACCACAGAAACATATGGGTGTATCCACGCTCCAAATCTTGGTGGTCACACATCTCCAGCACCTGGACTGACCATGAATGGCTGTCAAACTTTAGGATGAGAAAAGGAACATTCTTGGATTTGTGTGATGCCCTCCGGCCTTGGTTGACCCGGAGCACAACCAAATACAGAAAACCAGTGCCTGTTGAAGTTCGAGTTGCGATCTGCATCTGGAGACTGGCAACAAACCTGGAATACCACTCTCTTTCCCACCTGTTTGGCGTCGGCCTGTCCACATGTTGTCTTATAACACAGGAAGTTACCACGGCCATAAACACTGTTCTGAAGCCACAGTATATTAGAACACCCTCTGCAGCTGAATTCCAATTAATTAGCCAAGGTTTTCGGGACAAGTGGAGATTTCCCCAAGTAGCCGGTGCTATTGATGGAACGCATATTAATATTAGAGCTCCCCATGATGCACCAGCAGATTATTACAATAGAAAGGGTCATTATTCTATTATATTGCAAGGCGTTGTGGACAACAAATTAAGATTTTGGGACATAAATGTTGGGCGGCCACTGCCAGGTAGGATCCATGATGCCCGGGTGTTTGCGCTTTCAGGGCTGTATGAGCGAGGTGTCAGAGGTGAACTGTTACCAAGAATAGAGGAAAGATTCCAAGGGGTTAATGTGCCACTTACCATTTTAGGTGATTCAGCCTACCCTCTGTTGCCATGGCTTATGACGCCTTATCGTGAGGTCAGAGGAGTAACTGAAGAGCAGATAAATTTCAACCACCGCCATAGTCAAGCACGCATGACTGTAGAGCGTGCCTTTGGACGCCAAAAAGGCAGATGGAGATGTCTCTTGAAGGTCTGTGATGCCCATATTACTCTGGCCAGCCAAATTGTCTGTGCATGTTGCGTACTACACAACATGTGTGAAATTCATAATAAACAATACCTTGACGGAGACAATGTGCTGAGGAGAGAGGAGGATGTGGACAATAGAGAAGCAGATGTGATGCAAGAGCAACAGCAGGACAACGCAAGGGCTCATGACAATAGAGATGCTCTTTGTAGATATTTTTCCAGCCTGTAATCTCAAGACACGTGCTATGATGTATCTAGTGGATAAAACATTCAGGGCAGCCTCTACCTGACCTCAAACCTCTTCACTACAATGGGCCCATGGACATTTACGTTGTCACAGTCGACTGATATTCCAAGTCACTCTTTTTGATGTCATGGTGTGAATATTACAAAGTTGTAAATAGTTTTTCCTGTACAAATGTGTTATGTTTGGTCATTTTCAGGGTTATACTTAAACAAAAAGTTAAAGGAGGCTGGCATTTAATCAATATACAGTTTTATTACACTAGACTGTCACAGTAAATACAATTCAATACTAGTATAGACAACAAATATGTAACATTTTTCCTTCCTTCAAGTATAGACAATCCTAAAGATGTATGAATTACAGTGAACAGTTTTTTACAGATTATTCTAAAATGCTAAATTATTCAAACAAACAAAACTTGTCTTTGACAATAACAAAATTCTCCTTAGAAAAAATAAGTTTGGTTTCATTAAAAAATATAAATAAGTTATTTGTTCTATTTATATATTGTTTTATCTATTTGAAAAATATAAATATAAATAAAAATGTTCTCTCTGAAAAAGTAAAGATTTTTCCTCTTTATATACAACACTTGTTTGAACATGTTTGAACAATTTATAATTTTTATAATTAATTGTAATTTATAACCAGAATTGTATTAGGATTGGTTTTCCACACAACTAAGTTCTACTAGTTAAAGGATTCGTAAGAGGTGTCGTCAAAATATATTGTGTTGTGACCAATATGCAAAATAGTGGAGGTATCCACAGGCGGATCAGACCTTTCAACAGGCTGTGGGTGGACTGTGGGCTGTGGAGCATGAGGTGGTGGAGGGTAAAGAGAATGCTGCTGTGGATGCCACATCTGTGGTGGTCCAGCGTACATGGGAGGTGGTTCGGGGGGTGGTGGTCCAGGTTGTGTAGATGGGGGTCCAGATGATGGTGGTAGTGGTCCAGGGTGTGTGGGTGTAGCATTGAATTGATATGTAGGGGGAATGATGCAAGATGAATTGTAGGGCAAATTTTGCTGTGGTTGTAATGCACTCATTAATGTTCCAAGCAGCTGCATAAACATTTGCTGATTGGCCTGTTGTTGTGCCTGCATTGCACTGAACCTTCTATCCTCTGCCTCCTGCTGAGACCTCATCATATTCTCAAAGAAAGCATTATCTTGGGCTTGATGGGCTCCATCCACATCTCGCATCTGCTCCAGGAATCTTCTTTGTTCTGTTTGGTACTGAAACAGTTCCTCGACCGGAGAAGATTTTGTTTTCCTCTTCCTGGATTGACTACCGGGAATGGGCAGTCGGGGTGTCACTTTCTGTCTTCTGCTTTCTTCTGCCTCTATGTCAGTGGACTCCAGTGTGGTGTCCAGCGATTCTTCACTCTCCACTCTCAAGTCCTGTGCTGCAGCATCTTCTCCTGTCAATAAAAGCAAGTAACGCAATTACTGATATGATTAATCATCAGAGGCTAAATGTCCCATCCATCCATCCATCTTCATCCGCTTATCCGGGATCGGGTCGCGGGGGCAGCCGTTCCAGCATGGGACCCCAAACTTCTCTTTCCCGAGCCAAATTAACCAGCTCTGACTGGGGGATCCCAAGGCGTTCCCAGGCCAGTGTGGAGATATAATTTCTCCACCTAGTCCTGGGTCTTCCCCGAGGTCTCCTCCCAGCTGGACGTGCCTGAAACACCTCCCTAGGGAGGCGTCCAGGAGGCATCCTTACCAGATGCCCAAACCACCTCAACTGGCTCCTTTCGACGCAAAGGAGCAGTGGCTCTACTCTGAGCTCCTCGCGGATGGCTGAGCTTCTCACCCTATCTCTAAGGGAGACACCAGCCACCCGCCTGAGGAAACCCATTTCGGCCGCTTGTACCCGCGATCTCGTTCTTTCGGTCATGACCCAGCCTTCATGACCATAGGTGAGGGTAGGAACAAAGATTGACCGGTAGATCGAGAGCTTTGCCTTACGGCTCAGCTCTCTTTTCGTCACAACAGTGCGGTAAAGCGAGTGCAATACCGCCCCCGCTGCTCCGATTCTCCGGCCAATCTCCTGCTCCAATCTCCCCTCACTCGTGAACAAGACCCCGAGGTACTTAAACTCCTTCACTTGGGGTAAGAGCTCATTCCCTACCTGGAGTTGGCATTCCACCGGTTTCCTGCTGAGAACCATGGCCTCAGATTTAGAGGTGCTAATCCTCATCCCAACCGCTTCGCACTCTGCTGCGAACCGATCCAGTGAGAGCTGAAGGTCACGGACCGATGATGCCATCAGGACCACATCATCCGCAAAAAGCAGTGACGAGATCCCAAGCCCACCGAACCGCAACCCCTCCCCACCACGACTACGCCTCGATATCCTGTCCATGAATATCACAAACAGGATTGGTGACAAAGCGCAGCCCTGGCGAAGGCCAACCCTCACCTGGAAAGAGTCCGACTTACTGCCGAGTACTCGGACACAGCTCTCGCTTTGGATGTACAGGGATTGGATAGCCCTGAGAAGGGGCCCCTCACCCCATACTCCCGCAGCACATCCCACAGTATCTCCCGGGGGACCCGGTCATATGCCTTCTCCAGATCCACAAAACACATGTAGACTGGATGGGCATACTCCCAAGCCCACTCCAGGATCCTTGTGAGAGTAAAGAGCTGGTCCGTTGTTCCACGGCCGGGACGAAAACCGCATTGTTCCTCTTCAATCCGAGGTTCGACTATCGGCCGAACCCTCCTTTCCAGCACCTTGGAGTAGACTTTACCAGGGAGGCTGAGAAGTTTGATACCCCTGTAATTGGCACACACTCTCTGGTTTCCCTTTTTGAACAGGGGAACCACCACCCCAGTCTGCCACTCCTTGGGCACTGTACCCGACTTCCACGCAATGTTAAAGAGACGTGTCATCCAAGACAGCCCCTCCACATTCAAAACTTTTAGCATTTCTGGGCGGATCTCATCAATCCCTGGGGCTTTGCCACTGTGTAGTTGTTTGACTACCTCAGTGACCTCCACCAGGGAAATTGATGAGAATCCCCCATCCGCTTCCAGCTCTGCCTCTACTAGAGAGGGCGTGTCAGTCGGATTTAGGAGTTCCTCAAAGTGTTCTTTCCACCGCCCAATTACCTCCTCAGTTGAGGTCAACAGAGTCCCATCCTTACTGTAAACAGCTTGGATGGTTCCCCGCTTCCCCCTCCTGAGGTGGCGGACAGTTCTCCAGAAGCACTTTGGTGCCGACCGAAAGTCCTTCTCCATGTCTTCTCCGAACTTCTCCCACACCCGCTGCTTTGCTTCTGCTTTTGCTTCTGCAGCCCTTCGGGCCTGTCGGTACCTTGCAACCGCCTCCGGAGTCTTCCGGGACAACAAATCCCAGAAGGCCTCCTTCTTCAGTCGGACGGCTTCCCTGACCACCGGTGTCCACCACGGTGTTCGAGGGTTACCGCCCCTTGAGGCACCTAAGACCTTGAGACCACAAGCTCCCGCTGCAGCTTCCGCAATAGAAGCTTTGAACATTGCCCACTCAGGTTCAATGTCCCCAACCTCCACAGGGATGCCAGAAAAGCTCTGCCGGAGGTGTGAGTTGAAAATCTCGCGGACAGGGGTCTCCTCCAGACGTTCCCAGTTCACCCGCACTACCCGTTTGGGCTTACCGGGTCTGTCTAGATTCTTCCCCCACCCCCTGACCCAACTCACTACCAGGTGGTGATCAGTTGACAGCTCCGCCCCTCTCTTCACCCGAGTGTCCGACACATGCGGCCTCAAATCAGATGAAACGATTACAAAATCGATCATCGATCTTCGGCCTAGGGTACTTTGGTACCACGTACACTTATGAGCATCCTTATGTTCGAACATGGTGTTCGTTATAGACAATCCATGACTAGCACAGAAGTCTAACAACAAACACCCACTCGAGTTCAGATCAGGGGGGCCGTTCCTCCCAATCACGCCTCTCCAGGTATCTCCATCATTGCCCACGTGCGCATTGAAGTCTCCCAGTAGAACTATGGAGTCCCCTACTGGAGCCCCATACAGAACTCCATTCAGGGTCTCCAAGAAGGCCGAATACTCTGAACTGCTATTTGGTGCATATGCACAAACAACAGTCAGAGTTTTCCCCCCCACAATCCGAAGGCGTAGGGAGGCGACCCTCTCGTTCACCGGGGTAAACTCCAATGTAGTGGCGCTCAGCCGGGGGCTTGTGAGTATCCCCACACCCGCCCGGCGCCTCACACCCTGGGCAACTCCAGAGAAGAATAGGGTCCATCCCCTATCCAGGAGTACGGTTCCAGAACCGAGACTGTGCGTGGAGGTCAGCCCCACCAGATCTAACTGGTAGCGCTCCATCTCCCGCACAAGTTCCGGCTCCTTCCCCCACAGAGAGGTGACGTTCCACGTCCCCAGAGCCAGGAGGCAGCATCTGTCACAAGGGTGGCGGTGAAGGTCAGGGGCCTCAGCGGACCAGACCCGGGCGGCAGAGGCTAAATGTGTTAATGGCAATATCAGTAGTATGGTCCCTGTACTTTGGCCAACAGATTTTAAATTTTAAACGAAAAAACAAAAACGAAAAATGGCTCGTTACCATCAGTAATTAGGAAAATGAAAAACGGGAAACAAACCATTTTTCAGCTCATTTTTCGTTTTGATATTAAAAAACAGATAACGAAAAACAGATAACAAAAAAACAGATAACAAAAAAAAAATCTCGTAATCCGATTTTGTTTGATCTGTTTAGATTTCGGAAATTCAAATATGAGTGTATAAATCTTATTCCTCAATTTTGCTTTGGGTTTTTTGCGCGCACTGTCCTTCAACAGAGTGGTCGTATGAGATAACCGAAGTCCGTACCACAGTAATTATGTAGGCTGTGTGTGCATGAATAATGAAATTAATAACAGAAAGATTAAATTGGTACAAAAAAAATTCTGCCATTACATAGGCTAAATAAAATTATTCGAATAAAAAACATCGATGCACGGTCCACTTAAATGAATGGCATGAGGGCGCATGATTATTAAGCCTCTCTACCATAATTTCTCCATTAGCTCCATTAGTTCCTCTAAATTGTTTTGGATGTAGAATTCTGTTTCCTCTGCAGAGTTTCGTCTGCCTGTCCTGTCAAGTTCATAATTACTGTTTTTAGTTTTGTTGCATGAATATCCAGGGTATTTGCTGCGACATTATTTCGCCCATGGATATGTTTAATGACTGACACAGTGTTTCCGACACAATGACAGTATACAAATACGCTGCAAATACGCTGCTAGCGTCAAATCAGATAGGCCTAACGAGATTTTTTCCGTTTTCTGTTTTTAATATCAAAACGAAATACGGTTTGTTTCCCGGTTTTTGTTTTCATACTTACTGCCTAATTGGGAAACGAGCCGGTATTCGTTTTGGGCTTTTTCTTTTCAAAAGAAAATCTGTTGGCCGCAAAGTACACGGACCATTAAAAGTAAAACTACTCTGACAAGTACAACTTTCTCAAAAAAAGTTACTTGAGGAAATGTAGCCTTTGTAGCAAATTGTAAATGTAAAATAGCAAGGGGTTACGTTACTCACCCTCTCCGTCCAAGTCCACATCAACTGAAGAGCAGGTGCTGGGCGAAACAACTTCACAGGAGTCGACAATGAATCGCGGGTTGACTTGGTTCCACCACTGATATCCACTGGTTCCACCACTGGTTTCGTTCCAATTATTTTGTCCAACTCATCGAACCAGGGACATTTGTCATTCTCATCACTTGTACCTCCACTTTTGGCAAGGTGGTCTCGTACCTTTATGTACTGCTGTTGGAGTTTTTTCGCCTTTGCGCGGCACTGCTCGACGGACCGTTCATAACCCCTCTCTTTCATTTCATAACTGATCTTCTTGTACACTTCGGTGTTCTTATGTGTAGTCTCCAACATCCTGGAGATGTGTTCTTCCGACCAAATATCAATGAGGCATTTCACCTCTTCGTAGCACCAAGTCAACCCGCGATTCATTTTGTGTTTGTGTTTAGGCTACTGTTGTCATGGCGATGTCCCACAATGGAATGCGCGACCTGCACGCATGAGGTAGTGAAGTAATGGCGTAAGGAAAGCCCTGGAAGGGTGCGTGATTTGGACCGCTTTACAACAGTGTGGTGTGAACAGAGGGACGTATTAAATTGATTCGGAACAAAGTATTCTGTTTCGGATCTGTTCTGGAACAAAACAAATCGATCTAGGTGTGAAAGCACCCTATATCAAGCAGTTGTGTGCCTTTTATTTTGTAATTTCACCGGAATGAATAGTGTCCGCCACAACGGCGATAGATTGAAGAGTGCGTCCAAATGAAGACTGCGCGCGTGCCACCACAAGAGAACACTGTATCCATGACACTGATAGCAGCGGACACGAGCGCTTAGCTTGAGTTCAAAAACAAAACATTTTAGTGCTAGATCTCTTATTTAACCCCTGAGGTCGGATGACGCGCGGGCGCGTCAACTCAATGTTTACTAAATGTTTCTATTAATATCTCCGCGATTGTGCAGCACACATAAATGGTTCTGATTTTGCTGTAATCGACAGATTCTCAGCTTCAACGTCATTATTCTCGCGAGATCATATGTGACTCACACAGAGAGCAAGAGGGAAGACAAGATGGTCATTCACCGTGCGTGATTGGTGGGCTAGCTTGCCTGTCTGCATTTTGTGTGAAACCAACCAATAGATGCGGTTGAAATCCCTAAGTACCCTCCCATCTCCTCACAGTGAGGAAAATACCAGCTGACATGGAGAGAGAAAGAGTAAAAAAGTCTGCGAAAGAAAAAGTCCGCGAAAAAAACATATATAAAGAAGAGGAAAAGTAAGAAGAAGACGAGGAGAGAAAATGGCGAAGACATTGACATTGAAAGACGCACTTGCGGCGATTTTGGATAGCAGCGACGAGGATGAAAGGCGAGTTTCCGAGCCTGATGGATTTTCTTCTGATGAAGATGAGGATTATGATCACAGAAGAGATCCAGTTGAGGACGGGTAAGCGTATTTATTTTATAAAAACCTCGTTCGCATGGTGACCATCTTGGCTAAAATAAGCTGCGCTGTGCTGCTTTGACAAATTGACTGCGCCTTTAGCAAAGTGTTTACTTTATGTAAAAGTTATTTTCTTGTGTAAAACCGGGGTACACTTACAAATAGTAACATTGTAGGCTGTTCTTGCTGGTCTCCTTATGATAACTAATGTAATATTTCTTCACCTCAATTCACAATTTGAATAACATTAGGCCTATCTCTTGTAGTGATGAATCGATATGTTTTGGCCATTGACCTTTTTTATCATATTGTTTATACTTGTATAGATGTGGCTTGATCTTTCATATAATTTTATTTATGTTTAGTAGGCCTATATTTATACTGAATGTAAAATTATAAATCTCTGTGGAGTTTTGAAATGGAAGAGACAGTATTCCCACATCTCATTCAGGTGTTATTTGCTGTGATTTGGGGTGGACAGGACAGCTAGCACATGTGATAAGTTGGAATAACGTTAAATAAAGAGAAGATTAGCTGAAGGATGTGTCAAATCCTCACACATCTTCCACATTCTTGTTAGGTGGAGATTGGTGTGTGTGTGTGTGTGTGTGAGAGAGAGAGAGAGAGAGAGAGAGAGAGAGAGAGAGAGAGAGGTGTAAACTTTATTTCAATGAAATTGATAATGCAAACCCTAACTTATTTGTTTTTTTTTCACAGAGGATTCACAGCTACCAGGGCCCATTGTAACACAGGCAGCCTCACCTGTGCCTGCCACCAGGTCACCACCAGCCCCTACACCGCAGTCATTCTCACCAGCCCGGCCAGCCAAGAGGTTCCGTACCCCCCAGCATCAACCAGCACCCCCACCTACACAGCAACCATCATCACCAACCCGGCCAGCCAAGAGGTCCCGTAACCCCCAGCATCAACCAGCACCCCCACCTACACAGCAACCATCATCACCAACCCGGCCAGCCAAGAGGTCCCGTAACCCCCAGCATCAACCAGCACCCCCACCCACACAGCAACCATCATCAGCAACCCGGCCAGCCAAGAGGTCCCGTAACGCCCAGCATCAACCAGCACCCCCACCTACACAGCAGCCAGCTCCACTGTCTTGGAAGATGGAAAAAGACCCAGACATCGCTCCCCCTGTCTCCAGGTTTCAACCAGCTCGAACACCAGGGCCACAGCTCAGCTCCACTTCCACATATACACCACTCGACCTCTTCAAACTTTTCTTCCCTGTACAAATCATACAAACACTGTGCCAAAACACAAACAAGCAGGCTGCTAAACAAATGGCACAGGGAAAGAAATATAAATGGTTAGATGTGAACATAGGGGAGTTTTACAAGTACATTGGACTGCTTCTGTACATGGCCATGGTGAAACTCGACAGCATTGCAGATTACTGAAGACAGAATCACTTCTTCTCTTTGCCACTTCCAGTACAGATCATGCCACGGGACAGATACAGAGCACTTTCTTGGAACCTTCACCTTAGCGACCCTGAAGAGGATGTCCAGAACGACAAAAAAAAGGGCACAGCCGACCATGACAAACTTTTCAGACTGAAACCCCTGATGAACACCATCAAAAATGCCTGCAAGTCATTTTATCATCCTCACAGAGATGTGGCTGTGGATGAAAGAATGGTTGCATCAAAGGCCAAAACTGGGATGACGCAGTACATGAAGGCAAAACCGATAAAGTGGGGATTCAAGTTGTTTGTCTTGGCAGACTCACGGAATGGCTATACAGTGGACTTTTCCGTTTACACCGGCAAAAGTGACATCCCCTCTGGACATGGCCTTTCCTATGATGTTGTGATGTCCCTGGTACAACCAGGTTACCTTGGCACAGGCTACCACATTTACATGGATAATTTTTATTCAAGCCCCAAGCTCTTCAGGGCTCTCCATGAGCAAAAATTTGCTGCCTGTGGGACCTACAGGGAGAACCGCAAGGACTGCCCTCGGACAACAAAAGACGCCCTCACAAAAAAATCAGAAAGAGGCTCCATAAGATGGATCCGGGACGGCCCCCTCATCTATGTGAAATGGATGGACACGAGAGAAGTATCAGTCTGCTCCACACTTCACACAGCACACTCTGGTAACGCTGTTCAGAGGAGGGTGAAACAACAAGATGGCTCTTGGACAAAGACATCAATCCCCTGTCCCACACCAGTTATGGCGTACAATGAACACATGGGGGGAGTTGATCATTCAGACCAGCTCATTCAATATTACTCTGCACAACACAAAACAATGCGCTGGTACAGACACCTGTTTTACCATTTTCTGGACATTGCCACCACCAACAGCTACATCCTCCACAAGGAACTGTGTCTGGCCCAGCGAACAACACCCATGACACACAGAGCTTTCATGGAGGAGCTGACTGCTGAACTCTGTGGTAAGCCTCTTCACACTGCTCCGGTCCCGGTACCTGCAGGTCATATTCCTGTGCCAATTGCCGTTCATGCAGCAGATTCTTCCACAAAAGCCACCACAGGTCGCAGCAGGTGTGAGCATTGCCAAAGCCAAGGCCAGAGAAAGGACACACCTTGGAAATGCAGGGAGTGTGGTGTTGCGCTTTGCATGCAGCTGGACAGAAACTGTTTTGCAGCATGGCATGACAGCTGAAAAACTGAAACATGAAAACATGCACATTGTGTATATATTGTAAATAGTGGTAAGTTTCTGTGTTATATATATATATATATATTTCTAATATATAGTTCATCTTTGGTTTGAATTTTTTTTTGACATGTAAAACATGAAAATGTGTACATTTTGTGAATATTGTTAGTAGTGAGTTTTTTTCACAAAGTAAACATTTTGCTTGAAAGAAAGACCTGTTGTAATGCTACTTTTTCATTTGCACACATCCCATAAAGCTTGATATGTAGTAGGAAGTTATTTTAGTCCTATTTTATCTCAGTCCCTCTAACATTTGGTGAAGGTAGAGTCACAGACAAAACTTGTAATAAAAAACGATTTTTCAAAAATGTCACTTTAGACAATTATTATTCATTATCTACTATTTTATTCATATATTACACTCCTTTTGTGACCCTAAGACTTTGGGAAACCCATTTCAAGGACCAAAATAATTCGTCTACATGAGTAATGGAATGTTTTCAAAAGAGATTTGAAGAATTTCAAAAATCGGACTTACATTTTTCACCTTTTAGAGACAGATTATCCCTCTCTCTCTCTTTACACAATTCTCCAGGACAAGTGGTGAACTCACCAGTAAGAGAGCTGGGTTTTCTCTGCACATTTTGATATAAAACATGTGGGATTATGTTATGTAATTGCCTTTAAAAGGTGAATTTAATAAGATATGTAAAATCGAAGGAAAAAGTGAAAAAATGCCCTTAGACCTCAGAGGGTTAAGAGCGGACTAAATGAATGCTCTGCCAGTTAACTGGAGATGTTTTATTTGTATTAGGTACATCCGTGCCTCAATGTTTCCAAAAGTGGTGGGTACAAAATGACTCATGACAAAATCTGGTGGGGACGCGTACCCACCGCCCCCACCGAAATCGACGCCTATGCAAATATGTGATACTGTCTAAATACAATATATTTTTTATATATAAATGTTCAGTTTTGGTTAGTCTATTACCCAGGCTGCCAAGGCAACTGCAAAAGGCTGCAAATATAAATGGACAGATGTCAGCATCAGTGAGATGTACCGCTAACTTACCTAACTAACCATCAGCCTTCAGAAATCATTCTGATATGATTTTTAAAAAAATCAATGTTGGAAACTGTTGTGGTGCTTAATTTTTTTTAACCTGTAATAGTTTTAAGTGATCAGGGTTTATGCAGGAATCATAGAGATGAATTTACTACCTTTTACTACCTTTTTTACTACCTCCAGAATATGTTTTACTACCAACACGACATCAATCAGCAGCCCTTTTTTGGGGGGTGTGGGAGGGGTATGCAAAGCACCACTTACTACTTACTATAAGGTATAAGTGTGACACTGTCACACACATCATACATATACACTAATGTTTAATTGTGATCATTACAAAAAAAAACATAATTGACAATGACAATATTAGTGTCGAGTTGAGTTTCAGTTGTCCTTATCTTAACCCTAGCCCTCGAGTTATCCTCACCATAACGTTAGCCCTTAGCCCTAATAAGGTGAAGAAAAACCTTGGCACTTCTTAAAAACAAATGACACTTAACAACAATAAACATTAAAAAAAAAATTATAATAAAAGTGTGTCACATCACACACACTTACCCACAAACACACATTATCACACACGCAGACTTAAGCAGTGAAATTACTATCCCAAAACAGCAATTTATTTCATCATATCTCTAAATGTGCTTCAAATATTGCACTGGTTTGCTGCTGAGATGGTGCGACGACAGCTAACCTTAAGTTGGCATGATTTGCCATGATCTGTGTAGTGCTGCTAGCATCGCAAAACAACAAAATAGGGAGCTGCTCCCCCCTCACCCTCACCCGTTAAAGCTGCCGTCGGCAACATTTTTTTTATCATATTCAGTGAAATCGACACTATAATCTGACAGAACAACATAAATAAAGTGGTTTTAGAAAAAAACCCGAGCTTCTAACTCCACCTGGAGCTTGTTATTTGTTTTGCAAAAATCCACAGCTCCCGGTTCATCATGTCCAATCAGCGCAGGGGGGTGTGAGATCTGACTGTCAATCACAGATCGGGCACACGCCACCCCTCGCGCACGTTACAATCACATGCACACGCCTGAAGTTCGCGCAGTAACGAAGAGTGATGGCGGAAAATCAAGTAAGCTCATTTAGAGTATAAATGACGTTAGCAATTGCAATCTATCGGTACATTAGCCAGGACAGCATACCTCCAAATACTCCATGGTGTTGATGGATGCTGATGAGACGGGCGCGTTCCAGGGCTCTCAAGTTTTGAAGACAGATAAGAGTGACACCCAGCCGACGGGGGGTTGGATACATTTTTTTCATTGGTTGTTGCGTTAAATCTTACCCAGATACAATAGTGCTATTTTCTGATTGGCTATTGTGTAGCTCGACGAACAACACCAGAGGAAACGCGCTTGATTCATGCCGGTTCCACAGTGAGAGCGGCGCGGCCAGAGTTTTGGGCGATGCAGCATATTAAATATATTACAAATAGTTTTTCAGCGTGAGAAATACAATGTGTGGCGGGAGAGCGTGACAAAAGACCGAAATGAGTGACTGTCACACTCAATGCGTGACACTTGAGAGCCCTGGCGTTCACTGAAAATCTGGTGCACACGCACTGACCAGAGCTGGCACTGACAATTTTGAATGTAAACATTCAAAATTTTACTAAATTCACTCAATCTGCCAGACTTGCCGACTGGAGCTTTAAATATTTTCAATTAGGGATGCACCGATACCACTTTTTGCAGAACGAGACCGATACCAATACTTTCATTTGTGGTACTCGCCGATATCGATACCGTAACCGATCCCTGAATTTTCACTACATTTGTAATTTTTAAATGTATTAGTAGATAGATAAACCAAAAGAATATAAATCATATTAGTTGGCTTAATTTGTTCATCAAATATATATTTCCTTTAGATATTTTCATGCTTAATTAATCCTTCTAAAAAGCATGCTTCTGTTTCTGTCACTGTTCATTCTATTACTCTATCATATTTTATCTTGCATTTAATAGCATAGCACATATTTAGAGCTGCTCCAGCAGGGCTCAGTGCTGAGATTGGGTCAGTGGTACAAATGTTTTGACACCAGTGAAATACCAGTTATTTAATCCAATTTTGATCCTACAACAAAAACTACCAGCCCAACAAAAGTAAGCAGTCAGTAACAAAATAAGAAAAAATAATCAAATTACAAATAGGACAAATAAATACAATAGAACAAAGAAAAGCTACAAATGAAATAAACAGTGTTTTTAGAGTTTTTCGGGTAGATTGGTACATTTGAATACATTAATCAAATGTAAAAAAATTGCATATTCATTATTGTATAAATTAAATCTAGATGGATATTTTTGTAAAGTTGAAAAGGGTAGACCATTTAGTCAAGAGCAGTGAGTAATTTATTTGTCCTTTGTTTGATTAACATTAAAACACAGTAGCAAGTATATTAAAGTGCTGCCCCTTTAAGACCGAACGCACATTTGAACATGGCTACGTTCACATGAGATATAACCAACTTTGTTTACTAGGATACTCGCCAAGACGGGCGTTTTTACATAATTTTGTGACGTGATGTGAAAGACAATTTTCAGTATTCGCGCGCTGAGGCGATGGTTTGCGGAGCGCGCGCTTTGGATGTTTGCGTTCATGGAACTTCTTGACCTGCACACGTCCAGTAATAATGTAGGGAACCATTTGTTATACATAAATCAGGTAACAGGTCATGTTTTACTTTACTTACATATACGATTTAGTTTTCATTCAAATAACACGTGCTGAGTGAACGATCAGGAGCATTCAACAGAAGTGCGCGCTCTCGCTCTCTCTCTCTCTTTCTCTCGTCAGTTAACGTAAAAAATAAGCTAGATGACTCGTTTTAATCTTCTTTGCCATTGACATCCGAATGAACTACAAACTTTCCACTGATGTCTGTTTGAAGGGATGTGCTCGACCAGCTCGCGCGTCTGTGCCGCTGCGCGCTCAATCCCATGCTCGCGCACCACAGCTAATGTTACTATATTGCGTTTAATATTCCACTAATAAGACACATTTACGTCATAGACAGCCTTATTTTTTTGGAAAAAAATGGAAACTCATATTGAGGTGGTGATGAAAAATTTACTACCAAGTCAAATTGCATTTATTACCTTATACTACTTTTCAAGGGCCTTAATTTTGATAGATTCTTTTTACTACCGCGCGGAAACCCTGGTGATAGTAATGACTTTAAGTCTTTACGTTCTTAGGAAAGATTTCTATTTTGAATAAATGCTGTTCTTTTTAACTTTTTATTCATCAGTGAATCATTCTTAGTTCAGGCTGCCTCACAGCACCTTGATGGGCCATTGGGGGAGTGTCTTTAGTCTTCCCACCCAGGTGTAAATCACATTAATATTCATGGCCATTCACACTCCCACGCATACAGCAGTGCTGACCAAAAACTGATGTAAGAAATTTAAATCATTATATTGTTGTTTGTGAAAGAGTGGTCAGAATGATTTTCACTTCATTTTAAAGTAAAAATTCTAGCCTACAAGAATAGTAACTCAAAAGTCTTGTGGACAACTATTCAGTATGTGTTAAATGGCCTTATTGCGGTGACATTTTTTCCCCCAAAACGTACTAACCACGCATAATATTTTTTTCTATAAAATGCAAACATGTACATCCATTTTGCTCACATATTATTGTAGCAGAGTTTGTGCTGAATACAGCAAATTTGTATGTTGGCAAATGGTATGATTTAAGTAGCTGAAATAAGCACAAATGTCAGGGCATGTCAAAACATCTCAAGGGCCCCAAAAACACCTCAGACCCCAGAGGGTTAATAACCATGTCTTGGAAAGACAAAGACTAAGGGGTTGTTCATATATCGCGTCTTTTGCGTGCTCAAGTTTGTTATTTCAAATGTACGTGCTCATAATGGAAGTGATGCGGTCGCGACAGATGTGATCAAGCGTCTGATTGACTCGTCAAACGCGTGCGTTTCGACAACCAAGGGACACGCGATTTGCCATAAAAGTGCGCGTTCTTAACTTGCTTGTGGCATTTTGGTTTTGTTAGACCTTAATGCTGCATTCGATACCATATGTACATATTATTGGATAGATTGCATACAGGGGACCGGTCTGTCTGGAACTGTGTTAAATTGGTTTAAATCTTACCTCTCAGATCATTCCCAATTTGTCTACCTGGGTTCTAACAGATCTCAGACTGTGCCTCTGTGTCAGGGTGTCCCTCAGGTGTCAGTTTTGGGTCCTGTTTTATTTAGTGTTTATATGCTGCCCCTTGGGCAGATCATTCAAAAGTATGGCCTGAGCTTTCACTGTTACGCGGATGACACCCAGATTTATATCAGCTCTCAGCCTGATATCAATTTCAAGATCTCAATTATGCAAACATGAACGCATTGACGTTGCTCGTGGGGAATTTTCCCTTCGAAAACAAAACTCAGCCACTGTGTCTTCAGCGGTTCGGATTTAGGAACATTAAAATGACTGCTGTGTTCGTTATTACACCCAAGAACAGAACACCACAATCGCTTAGACGCCATTCTGCTCATAGACAGTGCTCCAGCATATCAACAATGACCGCGCCGGTCCACGCGGACTATGATTGACATGAGCGAGGGCGGGTCTGTGTTGAAACGCTGCTGTCAATCAACAATCGTGGGAGGGGCTTCCGTTTTATTGATGTCACAAAAACAGGCGGCTCAATGTGAGGCAGGGGAAAACATATAAGGAGATTTAAAAAAAACACTGGATGGATTTTTATCATTATATGATGGTTGTGTACAGACACTGCCAACACACATTTCAGTACAATCAACTTGTAAAAGTGCATGTACCATTATATGACCCCTTTAAAAATATTTACTAATTAAGAAATTAAAATGTAAACAAATGAGGTAAGGTAACACTTCAATAAATAAAGCTTTAGTGCAGCTTGTCTGCTTAAACATTTACAAAAATGAAATGGTGAAAAACTTGTACAACAAAATGTAAACAAATGCAATGAGGTACTGTAACACTTCAATAAATAAAGTTTTTTTAGTGCAATTTAAAGCAGCCTTGTGTTTTTTTTACAAAGTGCACTTATTTCGTTTACACACACTCAACTATTTTTACAAAAAGATAATGTTAAGACTAAGTGCTCACAGCATTACCACCAGTCCCTTTAGTTAGTAGTTCCAGTTTAACAGTGGCAAGTTGCAATGCAGGAAACAAAGTTTCTCTGCATTTACTCCAGTGAGCCTGTTCCTCTTCTTCTCATAAATTTAACCAACCTCACTAAACCAACCTCTCTCACTTGGAACAGTTGATATTTCCTTGCCAATGGTGCAAGGAGGCTCAGTCGTGACCCATTCTGTTTCCACCATTCCAGTGATTGACCACTCTTTCGGTCAAGAAGTGGCTCCCTGAGGTAAAGATTCAGTTCCTCTGTGATGTTCACTCTCATTTCCAGAGGTGTTTGAGCTCCAAGGAAGTTGGCATAAATTTGATCAACAATACCAGTGAGTTCCTCTGCCTCTCTCCTTGATTGTTTAGGATGACTTATTGGTCCTTGGCCTTCTTCCTGGGTGGCAGTGACTTCTGGTTGTGCTGAGGCAGTAGCATGTTCCTCCACTATCCACTTTTTGGCTTTATCCAGTGTGTCTGCAGCTGTAAACCTATGGCCTTTATAATGCGGATCCAGCAGTGTTGCCAACACCAAACATTTGTTGTCTTCTATTTTTGGAAAACCTTCTTTCCAAGCTCTGCACCATTGTCTGTCTCAGTGTTTGGTTTCCTCGGGTTGTGGGACCCTCTACTTGAAGAAGCATCTTCAGCACAGCAATACTGGGAATAATGCAAGAGGAAGATGCTTCTGCTTTGCTCATTTCAAGGGTGACTTCCTCAATGGGGCTCAGTGTGTCTACCAGATTTGAAAGGATGTCCCATTGATCTGCAGTTGGTCATGAAATTTTCCCATGTTCCCCTGCATAAACACTCAAAGCACGCTTCTGCTACAACATCCTTTGCAACGTGCAGAGTGGAGTTCCAGTGGGTAGGCACAGCTTGAATGATGACATTCTTTGGAATGCCAAGCTCTTCTTGTATGGCCCTCAGACATGGTTTTGCTAACACGGAGTGATTAAAATGTCCTCAACCTCGCAATTATATCCCCAGATACTCTCTGGCTGCTGATGCCATCATTCACGACAAGCTGCAGCATATGAGCACAGCAGCTAAAATCTGGCATTTCTGCAAGTCGCATGCCTTTTACGACATTTGCACCACCATCTCCGAGCACAAGCACAACTCTATCCTTTAAAACATTCCACTGTTCAAGCAGGTCAAGGAACATCTTACTGATATAATCTCCAGTATGAGAGCCAAAAATGGCCTTACATTCAAGATAACTTGTCTCCTTTCCCAGTTCTTGTCAATAAAATGGCAGGTGAGGCTCATCAGCGATTCAGCTTCTCCAGACCAACAGTCTGTGGTGAAAGCTAAATGGGATCCAGCATTCTCATGTGCAATCAAATTTCTGATCTTATCTGTTGCTTTTTTGTGCACACTGTCAAGCATGTCTGTGCGGTAGTATTTTTCACTTTTTAGGGTGTACCTTGGCTCAGCCACAGCCAACAACCGTTTAAAAGCCAACATCTGAAACTAGTGTAAAAGGCTGATTGTCACTGGCAATCATCTCTACAGACCTGCAAACTTGTCGCTTTTCGGCGATAATCGCCGTTTTTTTGGTCAATTGGGTCATTCACGTGAATCGCGTGGAACCGGAGAGTTTTTTTTTTAGTGGGTAGGCTGTAGTGATGGGCGATACTGCAAATTTCCGTATCGATCCGATACCAAGTAAATACAGGGCCAGTATCGCCGATATCGATTCCGATACCGATACTTTTTCATTTTTAAAGCATGCATTTGAACTTGTATGCACTTTCCTGTGTGTCATGATTTATGAGGTGAATGCATCATTAATATGCTAAATCTGAACACTTTTTCATGACTACTAGGCCTAAATATTTTGTGATTTGTGCTGTCAACTCCCCTTTAATTAGTCAGTGACTTTTACAAAACTACCGTAATTATAGTACTAGCCTACTGTTCAAAAGTTTGGGGTCTGTAAGATTTTTATTTCTCTTAGTAAAAACTGTAATAATACAATTTAACAATTTAACATAGGCTATCTGTTTTCTATGCCATGGTAAACTGTAATTTATTCATGTGATCAAAGGTGAATTTTCGGCATCATTACTCCAGTCATGATGATAATTCATTTTAATATGCTGATTTGCTGCTCAGGAAACATTTCTTATTATTATCAATGTTGAAAACAGTTTCATATTTTGTTGGAAACCATGATACATTTTATGCAGAATTATTTGATGAACAAAGTTGAAAGAACAGCATTTATATGAAGTAGATTGTTTTAACAGTGTAAAACCCCTGACTGTCACTTTTGATCAAATTAATGCATCAATCCTTGTTGAATAAAAATATTAATTTAATAAAAAAGACCTTACTGACGTCAACATTTTAAACCGTTATGTACAGTTTTGGTTTGTTTATTGCGAAATAACTCCCGATTGTTTCTCTGTCATCTAAGCAAGGCTTTGTTTCCCAAACGCACTGGGCCTGTGAGCTCAGCGAAGCACCAGCACCAAACGCTCTCTGTGATTGATTGGTTTCGTCTTGTATACAGATGACTAGGAGAAAAGGTTCTATCCTACACAATTACCCGCTAACATTCGCTTATTTTTCCACTTAGAAGCTTATTTTACGCACTGAATTGCGTGCTTAATTAATAAAAAATTACTGGTAAAAAAAATACACATTTGGATCGATATTTTTATGTGAGGATCGATCCTTTTCGATACCACGTCAGTATCGAAGTATCGATACTTCAGGATCGATCCGCCCATCACTAGTAGGCTGCCCTTCATCTGCATACAGGCAGGCTAGAATTGCGAAACATTATTGGATACCTCTTATAATTGACATTTCTCTGGGCCAATCGGAATCTTAGTACTTTTTCTCTTGGCCAATCGGAATCTTAGCACTTGCGTCAGAATCGATGAGACACCTGGCTACTACCACGCGAGTCTGATGGAAACTCATAACGTGAAGGAATCTTATGTGAAATTCGAGGTAAATCAAACTCTTTTTTGGAGCAAAAACAACAGCTAGTTGTTTGCTTGATTCAATTAACGTTAGCTACCGCTTTGTTATGCTGCGCTCGTGACAGGGCGCTGAAAGAACGAGCATAGAGAGAGCCGGTCGCGCGCGCGCACTCTCACTGTATTCAAACTGCCTTGCTCTCCCTCCATCGCGCATATTAATCAAAATCTATTGAGAATTGACACTATAGTAAAAGATCAAAAGACCAAAGTTTCACGTGGAGCATTTTCAGAGATTATTTTTCCTGAATTACCGCTAGGTGTGAATTGTAGCCTACTAAAATTGCCCTATCCTCTCTGAAAAGCGTTCCGCACATTCGGCTGACATAAACCACATTTTGAATAAACAAAAAACCTATCCAGTGATTAAATGTTTTCTGTGTAGACACAAATCTTGTGCGATGTCCTTTAGTCCTTATCTGCTAGGATAATCACACAACGCGTGCCGTGTGTGTCAGCTAATGGCACGTCCTATTCGCGAACTAATGACTCATTTGAACCGATTCACTTTCATGAATGGTTAAAATAACTGATCTGTCCAACATCTCTCTTCAAAAGAGATCTGAATCGGTGTATAACAAATCGATAACACCAAACTAGTTAATATTAACTATTCATAAACTGCACTTCTTAATCTTTATAAATAAATAGCATTTATTAATCTTTGGTAATGTTAATTTCACTATTTACTAGTAGCCTTATTACAATTAAAAGTTCTATTTGTTAACATTAGTTAGCCTAATGCACTGTGATGTTATATGAACAAACAACGAACAGCTGTATTTTTATTAACAAAGAATAATAAATACAGTAACAAATGTATTGCTCATCATGGTTCATTTATATTTTACTGCCGTTTTTCTCCTTTGACATTCCTATGATAATTATATACAGTATAGTGTTCATCCAGAACAACATGTAACTGTGTAACCACACCCTAGCAACCGTTGAAAGCTACCTAGCAACCATATTGCTTACATATAGAAGCCATATTGCAGCTCCACAACATCGTTAAGACATTGTTGTTGGCTCGTATGCAATCATGTACAACATTGTAGCAACTATCCTAGCAACTGAGCAGCGAGTTTTGCTGCTCAGTTGCTAGGATAGTTGCTACAATGTTGTACAAGCTCCCAACCCCCCCCCCCCCCCCCCCAGCGCAACACTGTCACCTTTTTTATTCTGAGGAGTTTGCAGGTCTGTCTCTATTATTAACGTGCCAATAACTTTTGACCTAGGATCAGAGTTTTGCCACTTAAATTGCGTGTCAAAAATGTGCGTGAGTGTTGTCTGGACTTTGCTCATTGAGGAAGAGCTTGAAGCAGCATCTCTTTTCTTCTGTGCTTCTTCATGCACAGATGCATGGCAAGACTTTAGGTGACTCCACATGTTTGTGGTTTTTTTTTTTCTTCCCCGTTGGAGCTCCCATTTTCACCATGTCACTACAAATATTGCACTTTGCCTTCCCTGGTGATGGCTCTGTAAAGTATTCCCACAGGGGATTTGTTTTCTGTCCAGCCATCTAGCAGAATGAAAAAACTAAAAAACATTTTAGATTAAACTGTTGTGTAATTATATTTTTCAGTCACATAAATAATTACTGCTGCTTACTGTAAGTTACAAATAAAATTTATCATTAATGAACAAATCTAAACAATATTCATAAATTAATGAAAAAATAGTATGTGCAATTCCATACATTTTATGTACAATAAGTTAAACATAGTTAAATATAAATCTCACATAGTTTATTTACACTATTTACTTTAAATAGGTTGTTTTACTTTAAGTATATTTAAATAACAATGATTTATGTCTGTTTAGTTTTGCTTGTTTGTTTCTTTGAAACTTTGCAAGCCGTCACATGTATTTGCAAGCTTGATTCGCGCCATGCAGCTTAGCATCAAATCAGACCGGAACATATTGAAAGGTATACTACACACGATATTACGCTAATCATGGATAATTAAATACAGCAGATAGTGCATAACATTTTCAAGCGTATTATTATTACTTACAGTGTTCTCTTTTCATCCACCGCACAGGACCACTGATCTGTAGTGCAAGCGAGTACACAGGCTTTTTTTGAGTCCGTGGGAAAACAGCGTCTAGTTTAAACGTAACCGAGAACAACACGCGTATCTGAGGAACAGCCAGTCACAGGATTTTTTACTGTTTTTGAGGTAAAATGTTTTCAGTTTTATTTGAATTCGTTTATATCACATCTATGACCTCAACTGGGCTGCGGATCTGACATATCACGGTACTGTTTGAATAGACTTTGCTGCACGGCGGAGTGTTTTTGTATGTAACACAATGTAGCGTCATGTTAGAAAGCGAATGCTGATTGGTCATTTACTGTGTCTGTCAGATGTGTCTGTTCACTTCTGAGTGGCTTGTCTTACGATGCTGAGCAGAGCGAGCGTATTCAGTTCATTCACAAACTGTTGGCCGATATTTAGAATTTTTTAGATATCTGCATTTTAGATATCGGCCGATAAATATTTCCGTTTGGCCGATATATTTAATATATATTTCATATATCGACCTCGTGTTTGCCATTGATGGACCCAAGGCAGTTGGGAAAGTTCCACCGATGGAGGAAGTCAGTGGCGCTGCTTTGCCAGTCCTCAGTGGTGGGGTTTTGTCATGACCTCCTGCACCAAGGCGTCCCATATTGCCCTGGCGACCTCTCCAACAATCCCTGCCACGGTGCTCACTCCCACACGATAGCTGAAAGCTATGGTGCGGTAGGAGTCTCCAGTGGCCAAGAATCGGCAAAAAAACAACAACTAATGATTACTTAGGCAAAATGGTGAACAGAAGCTAAGTACATTTACTTTTTATTTTTTTTCCACCTCAACAAACTTCCTCTAAGAAACTCCAAATTCTGCTTTTACATGAATGCATGAGTAATAATAATCTAATGATATAATGGTATAATAGTCACAGCTCACTTTTACTTGCCCTTGGTGGGGATGGAACACGGCTCTCTGGTGCTCTAAGTGTAAGTAGTTACTCACTGAGCTAACTCCCCAATACTTATACCCAATAGCAGAAGATCAAAAGAGCCAGGAGATTTGAGTCTTGCTGTAAGGTAGTGAGGTGACAGGGATGTAAAGTTTATGGGCAAGCTTACAGTCCATAAAATTGCCCTCCACTCCTGAGGCCAGTAAGGTGTGACAGTCGTGAGTGCCGGCTGCCCATCTCAGTCTTACCGGGAGGAGCGTGAATGATGGTGATGAGGTCTTCTCAGCGGAGATCCCACCCGATAGTAGCCTCAAGTTAACTACCGGGCTTAGCCTTTTACTGAACAGGCATTTAGGAAGTGGCCCGCTCCCCCACAGTAAAGACAGAGTCTCTGGGACTTCCGCCTCTCCTTCTCCTCCCGGGAAAGCCAAGCCCTACCCACCTGCATGGGCTGGTGATCGACAACTGGGCTGACCGTGTCCCCGCTGCTGGTTCGTGGGTCCTCCGTAACTCCAGGAAATCGGACTGGAAGGACGCGACGTTCCATTCTGGAGAGTTGTACGTCCACCCTACAACTCCGCATGGAAAAAAACACATGGATTCCGATTTTCTCAGATCGGACTCAGGCCTCACTCATATGTGGTAATAAATCGGATTTGAATCGGATACGTGCATTTGCGTGTGCCATGTAAGCAGACAAATCGGATATTCCCCAGTAAATGCGAGTCGTACGTCATTAAAAAAGTGTCGTCAACTCAGGTGGACACTACCAACTGAGATCACATGACTTATTATAGGTGCGATGGAGGACGAAGGATACACACAGTGGAGCAATGCGGAGGTTTCATGTATTTTGAGTGTTTGGGGTGAAGAGACTGCAGGCAAAAATGCAGGGTTGTTACAGAAATAAATCCGTGTTTGAAGACATTTCACGAGATATGGGGAGGCACGGTTTTAAGCGCTCGTGGCTACAGGGCCACCGTAAGATAAAAAGCTTAATGACTTATTTTCTTAAAAATATTGTGGAACGCAAAACACTGATAATTTAATTCGCATCTGCATCCATTGTATTTTGTGCTGTTTTACTTCCTTTTCCGGGTCAGAACGTGTACATTTGGTAGTTTCAGCAGTGTATAATGTAAATCCAAAAATCGGATACGGGTCACTTTTAAAAGATGATGTAAGCGGGTCGTCAAAAAAATCGGATATAGTCAGAAAATCGGATTTGGGCATCAAGACCTGCAGTGTAAATGCAGCCTTGGTTATGTTTCCCCAGAGAAAGTCTAATATGGGGAGAACTCCTACTCACATTAAACTTCCGGGTTCTGAACTGTTGCAGTTCCACTCTGGGTCCATATGAGGGCGCTCACAGGCGGAGTGCAGAATGAATGGAGGTCTATGGTAGCCTGGCATGCCAGACCTACATCAAGATGTTAGGTCTGGGAACTCTCCATTGACATGCCTCAATCCGAGGGGCGGGATAAACGGTTACCTTTCAATATCCCTCGGCACTCAATAGGACAGCGCTACAACCAACCAGAGCAACGAACGGTTGTGGATGAGTGAGTCCCATGCGTTTTTCCACCAGCGGAGCTAATTGATATATTAAACTTTTGCCGTATCAGGACGGCAAAAATCCGAACACATCTTCCTTTTTTAAGAATGACTTAACGTTCTCTTAACTCCAAGTCCTCCAGAGTCGCGGCCAAAGACGATTCGAAAGACCGCTGCATCTTCATTGTTTTCAAGTAGCAGGGAAATCACCTATGGAACGTCATGAACTGTGCCGTCATTGTGTTAAGCCCGCCCGCCGACTCTATATACACGATGTGATTGGCCCGACCAGTTTTTGGTTTTTACAGCTCAAAAGCCTATGGAGAGTTGCTAGACCACACTGGCTGCGAAATAATTTTCGCTGCCGCTAGGGTGCGTCTAGATTTCTAGGCTAGGTCTATGGAGCAATACCCCTAAAAATCCACTTTTCTCAGGATATAATTTTTTATCTAGTAATTCGAATGTTGTATTCGAAAGAAGATGCAAAGAAATTACACATTGCTGGGTGTTAGATTTTTTAGAGTCACTTATTTGCTTTAAAAAGTCTTTTAAAGTAGAACTAAGTAAGAATTCCGTTTTTGTCAAACAGCGACCCCTAGAGTCGCTGTGGAGTACTTGTACTGTCGTGAATAGCACTCACGCAGAGATGGCTCGCACTCACGGCCGGATCCCCTCCCCCTGTACACCGGTACCTGTTCAGTAGGATGGACGCTGTAACGAGTGGAAATAAGATATGGCCCCTTTAAGAGCTGCGCGCGCCCTGCGTCTCGAACACCACATGTATACGGCGCCGGGTTATTTCTGTTTGATGCTCATTTTATCAGAATTTTATCAGATCTGTTTTTTGCCGTAAAGCAATTCGTTACCTCGCGAGACCTGATATCACACGATACTTCCTAACACTGAGGCCGGCGGCTCGCCGGCCCAAAGTTGCAAGTGTGATTTTGCGGCTCACAGGCACCAGGGGGGTGCGAGACGACCACCATTCAACACGAAATCAGTAATATAAACATTACAATGACTCCAAAGCTGTTCGGTTAAGGTAAAAAAGTTACTGAGTTCACCTTTAAAATGTCAATGACGTCACACACATCGTACGACCAGAGACCTGCTTTACGGCAATCCTTCAGTCACTTTGGTGCTTACGCGCATGGACAGACGAGAGAAGCCGCGAAATTTAAAAATACTACTGTTATTGTGTCACGAAATGTAGTTTTAATAGTTTTTCAGTCGACAATGTAGTTGTTGAAAGCTCAAATCTGTGGTTTATTTATAAAGATAGCGCTTATTTAAAAATTTGATCTGACGTTTTCGGAGTTGTGATATCCAAGCCTTTACCGGGGTCTCAGCGCTCTGCACCCCGCCTGGAACAGCCTTTCCTCGGTGCTTCTGACGTTTGTGGTCAAACATGACATATAACTCGTCTTGTTTACAAGTACGATCTAACGGGCGATCTTTGGTCTCATTAATCTTGTTCCCTGGCAAATCGTTTTGGCTGACGTCAAAGTGAAGTTTCATAACTTTATATTGTGGCTATTTTAACGTTGTATCCTGCTGTGTCTGAATCGTTTACTTTATTTATTGTCTTGTATAACTCTTCTTATACCTTTTAGGCTACTTATACTGTTATAATGTCTCTTACTGATCAATTAACCCCCTGGGGTCGGCTATCGCTCCGGCGCGATTGTCTCGCTTTTTTTCTTATCAGTGTAAAAGAGACTCAAAATACTCGGTTAATTTTGATCTTACATATAAGTGTTGTACATCATTAGATCCTGTTAAGTTTCTATTTTTTTTGTGGATACTCACAATAAAAACAAAGTGTTGTGCTTTTCACCAAAATAAAGAAAAACAAACATGATGCGAGTTCTGCGTTCTCTCTGTCAGTGAAGTCCATTCTGAAACGCGTCCTAAGATTAACTGTAACTCCGCGATTACTTGTCACACAGGCACGAGAGGTTTTTCTTTATGAAGCTTAAATTCTCTTCTTTTAAATGAAGTAATTTATATAAAAAACAAATATTCTCAGTTTATGCAATCTGTATGAAAAGAGAGTGCTGTCAGTATTTTTTTCCCCAGCTCATTACACTTCATTACGCGTTAATCTGACACGCCCACGGAGGACGCGCGCTATTCAAACGCAAATGTCGAGGCAAGCTATGACAATGCCCACATCAGCCGTTCCACCGCGGCGGTAAAATGTGTGGTGTATTTGCTGCCTTTTACCGCTAAGAGGCGCTACAATCATAGACTCTGAAAAGTGTTCGTTTATTACGGTTTATTCTCCCTAATGCGTAATCTGCTGCCGCACAGCGCTGATTCAGAGCGATTGAAAGCTGGTAGCAGAAGAATTCAACAATTGAAACGTAGTTAAAATAATTCATAATCACAATACTGAAATTAGGCTACTGAAATGTAATTGAATAAATAATGAAAACATTTCAACATAAAACATTGCAATAAAAACATTTAGGCTACATGAATGAGGCTTTACAACTGTAACAGCGTACAGACGGTATAGCTCAGTGATCAACGCAACAACACGAGCTTCGAGGAGCTTCAATAGACCCGAGATCGAATCTCAATGTGCATAGGCCTACATGTTGTTAACCGATGTTGTCCTACGTTTATATTTTCCCACCTTGATGCTTAAATAGGTAACTGTTTATATCTGTTTACTTATTTAAAGTCAAGAGTTTTGTTTGATTATCATTACAACATAAATTTGCTACATTCCTGTAGAACCGCAGCCGCTGCACAAACGACAAAAACTGATGAAGGAAGATTGTCAGCCGATTGCATCAGAAAATGAAAATGAAGAAGCTCGTCTTTAGTCTGCTAAATTATTGTGTAATGTAAAAGAACACTAAAATTACTTAAGTTTGAAACCAAGTTCGAACATTTCAAGGTTTAAATTTTTTAATTTAAAACAGGGTTGCATCTTGTTTAGAGTTTATTTCTTTTGCGATGCAAAATAAGAAACACTAGGCTAATCTTATTCTTGCGACATTTTAAATTTGTATTGCCAAAGAAATTACAGCTAAATTAAACAATTAAAACAGTAAGCCTACAAAACGAAAATTGTCCAAAGAAACATAATTAAATTAAAAACATGCGTTTCTCTTTGCCTCTCTCGCGCTGGATCTCTTTTTAAGTTTATTTAGTCTCCCTCGCTGCGCGCGCCGGGTCTCTCTTGAAATTAAACATTTCAGGGTAAAAACACATCATACAGCTGATAATACTGTATATGTCGCTGCGTGTCAGCCATACAAATCACGAAAAAATTATTTAACCTTTAATTGTTCCTTCAAAGACACAGCATGCCTTGTTGAATTCACCTTACAATAACTTCAATTGAAATTTTGTGTGAAAAAAAAACTTTAAATAGGCTACAATAAATAAACTACAATATTTATAATTTAATAAGATATGGGGTCTACATTTGGACACAGATTTATCCTTACAATAATTTTGCCTGCTCATCAGGCTGGCTATCACACTCTCCATATGAAAGAGGAACATTAACACCTTTGTCCAGCAACTGTCCCTCCAACCCCCCACAGGCTATCGGAGTCTGAGGCTGACTTAACACAAAGAGAAGTCGCAATTCACACTTAAATCGCTATTCTAGACAGTGTTGATAATGAAGGAATTAAATGATTTAAGTTACATGTAGCCTAGTGATATTTCTGTCACAAAAGTTTATTACTAAATATTTCATTACTTCAATAATTGATGAAATAAAACTGGTTTGGGGCAGCTTTTTCCAAGCAAAACTAAATATAATCTGAAAAAACGCATGTTAATTTGTTGTCATGAACAAAATGTTCAACTCAATATTAAATTCTACAGGGATCTTTGGATCCTTACAAGGCATGCAATTTGTGAATTAAGTTTTTTATTTTATTTTGTATTATTCAAATAAATATCGAAACACGGTGCTTCGTGGTAATGCTGCTAAATTAAATAACATTTATAGAATACTTATGAACTTAAATTAAACAATATCGCAACATTTCGACAAATACATTATTTGATTTGTTTTTACGTTTTAATTCAGGGCGATTTAGCCTACATTTAATTAGAGCGAGATTTTCACCCTTGTCTTGTCATTTTCTCATTGGGAAGCGCTTTACATTGCATGTTTGAGTAGATCCTCTGTAGGCCTATACTGTTTTTGTCGTTAGCCTATATGAATACAAGTTTACAATTTTGAATGATGTAAGCCTACTCTTATCTGTATGATGACCAAAAAATTACGGGGGGATTAAAATAATTCAGCAGAAGCAGGGATGTTTAGACCAGAAGGAAATCCTAGTCCCCCCTGGCAAATCACACTTTACTTAAAACCATGTTTTTAAAAACTTTTAGGTTGTAGGGAACAGACCTCTCTGCCATGCGCGCGCATGGTTTGGCGCACAATATCTGTCTCGCATGCACGCTCGCTCTAGATAGATTACGGGATTTTAACTAATTTGCGGTATAACTAGTCGATCACGAGTGGCTCAACAGGTAGATCTATAGATAAACTATATCTTTTAGGAATTTGACCGACCGGGTTGACACTTCAGCGTGAGAAATCGGGGGTGTGGCGTGAGAGCGTGAGATTTGGGTCAATTGCGTGAGTACTCTCACGCTCAATGCGTGAGAGTTGGCAGCCCTGAAAAAAAAAAATATATATATATAGGCTATATATAATTATTTTTTTTACTTAACTGCTTTTGAAATCACGATTGGTAGCCTATTATTATACAGATGCAAAGTCGTTCTGTTGGATACTATTTTTTTCCTTAGTGTAAAATGGAAATGCATGATAATTGTATTTTATAAATATAAGCAAAAAAAACTATATGGTGTAACAGAGTTTTAGAGCTAGACAAATCTAAATAAATATAAAATATACAGCAGATCTTGTTTGTGCGGGATTTGAACCCGTGTCATCTTGATGATGAACCCTAAGTTCTACCGCTCGGCTATGAATTTTCTCACTGAGAAATACCCAAACGTCTGTTTCTCACATGAGCGATTTTTTCATTTAGCCTGTGAGTGTAGGCCTATACTTTAGCCTTTTACAGTTTTAAAAGATTATATCTTATCTGTATGACCAACAATTACGGAGTAGGCTATAAATGTTTGTTGTAGGCTTATTTGGAAATTACCATAACTTGTAGTATTTCATCCTTAGGCTACAGACATTAGCCCCACTTACGTTTTGCTAAATGTCCCTTTGCGCCACCTGGCGGTCGTTTTGCGAACGACTTTGAAATGCGACTGGTTTATTTTTACCGCGGTGGATGGCTAAAAGGTGTGACTAAAAATGTGCTTTTGGCTTTCATTTATATTTTGATTGTTTGTATATATATATATATATATATATACACTACCGTTCAAAAGTTTGGGGTCGGTACGATTTTAAATACTTTTAAAAGAATTCTCTTCTGCTAACCATGGCTGCGCTTATTTGATTAAAAATACAACAAAAATCAGTTATAGTATTAAATATTATTCCAGTGTAAATCAGCTGTTTTCTGTGTGAATATATAGTAAAGTGTAATTTATTCCTGTGATCAAAGCTGAATTTTCAGCATCACCAGTGTCAGTGTCTTCAGTGTCAAATGATCCTTCACAAATCAGTATAATATGAGGATTTGATGCTCAAGAAACATTTATTATTATTATCAATGTTGAAACAGTTGTTGGTCTGTCAGTTGTACAGTTTTTTTTTTTTTTTTTTTTTTGGATTCTTTGATTAATAGGGTTAGGGTTAGAATCTTTTGTAACATTATAAATGTCTTTACTGTCACTTTCGATCAAATTAATTATTCCTTGATAAATAAAAGTATTGATTTCTTTCCTCCAAAAAATAAAAATAAAATTCTCACTGACCCCAAACTTTTGAACGGTAGTGTATGTATATATATATATATATATATATATATATATATATATATATGTATGTGTGTGTGTTTGTGTGTATACATATTTATTTATTTATTTATTTATATATATATATATATTGTCCTTGCATTCTTTCTTGTGTGACACCCCTGAATGAAAGGCTCATTAGTATGCAGTCTGCTCAGGTGAGAACTGCCTAATTATTCATGAGGGGGTTGGGCCGTTCCGCCCATCCGCATATTGCCTTTGCAAACAAAAAAATGTTTTTCACAATTTAAAACAATCTATTGTTTTATGTGATTGATTAGGCAGAATGATTTTCGAATCAATAAGTATGTTATTTGTGGCCTTATATTATAAACTTTATCTTTTAGTTTTTTTCAATAACCACGCATAAACAATATTCTCTCAACAATACAAACATGTATTAACATGTTGTTCACATATTATGGTAGCCCTGTGTGTGCTATATAGAGTGTAATTTCACCTGTGCCATTAATATGTTTATAAGCAACTGAAAAAAGCAGAAATGTCAGAGCATGCCAAAACATCTCAAGGACCCTGAAAACACCTCAGACCCCAGAGGGTTAAACTGAAAAATAGACAGGGTTGTGTCATTTAGTTTATATAGCCTTTTCATTACTATTTTATTTGCTGTAGGCTACTGTTTGTTTGTTTATTTTATTGACTAAACTATTTACTATTACTTCTTACTTTATCTTATATTTACTATTTGCACTGCACTGTAGTTGTACCATATCGTATTACCATAGATAAAGGATCCATCAGTTATCTTTGTTATTGCTAAAATCGGGTCAATCACAGAAAATGCTTTTTCCACAATAAGAAAACTATCGCAGCAACGCTCCAAAGCGGCCAATAGGGCGTCTATGTATTTATTATGTCTATGCTTTTGCGTTCTGCACTTTCTTTTCTCTCGAGGCATCTACTACACAACTGACACTAGTAAATACATGTGTGGTCCCGCTTCGGATGCCACGATGCCATCAAGCGGTATCTCTGGTCGTAATCAGTCCTTCACTGACCAATCAGCGTCCATTAGCAGAATGCTAGCGTGTTATGGGCAACAACAACTCAACCTGTAAGAAATCGAAAGGGCATAAGTACTCGTTCATTCAACTTTCGATCTATAACCCATGTTGGACTTGCAAAACCTACATTCAAATCTAAAATTTCTCAATGACAATCGGGTGAAAAAGACAAATTTAGCCGTTTAGCCCCATAGACTCCCATTCATTTTGCACTCGGACTATTGCCCCCAGTGGAACTCTGGTGGAACTACAACCAAAAAGTCGGTACAATAGGACTTTATAGGGAGTGGCCAGGCTTTCCGTAGACAGGCTTTGGTTTCCCTGTATAACTCTACAGCACCACAGCTGTGCTGCATTTGTAATCAGCGCTAACTGCACCTTTCTCTCACCTGTTTCTTATTTGCCCGCACTCTGTTTCCTTGCCAACCACAGCTGTGCAGCATTGTAATTAGTGCTCTTACACACCTCTCTTACCCGATTCCCCTCTTGTTTGATTTATCACACTATTTAGATCCCTTCTTTATCTGCCTTCTTTGACAGAAAAAAAGTCACAACACTCTGGCATTCTCCAGTCACTCAAAAATTGTTATATTTAGTCTTGTCAAGTTATTTGATCTTGTTTTGTTTCTCCTAGCCCTGCAGCTTTGCTTTCCTTAACCATTTTGAATTTTCCTCTGTTATTGGACCTTTGCCTGTACCTGGATTATTCTCTGTCCTGTTCCTTGGACTGTGTTTGCTGGTTCTGACCCTGCATGCCTCTTGAACACTCTCCTGTCTTGCCCTCTTCATTGTTGCCTTGTTGGACTGCCTACCCGTTGCTGACCCTTGTCTGTCCTTGGACTACGGAATCATCTCTTCACCCTATGCTCGGTGGCTCAGCTGCCGGATTTAATATTGTTTCCTTTTACTTTGCTTTTTGCCCAATAAACACTGATGGAACTGATCTGCTCTTGGGTTCTCTGTTTTTTTTGTCCAGCCGTTACAAAAAGGTGGCAAAGAAATAAGTGCAAAGGCTATGGGTCCTCCCTGCAACGCAAAGTTCGAGTCTCAACTCGAGACTGCCAAGTCATTACAGAAGAGCAGCGGCAGTGGATATTTCAGAAGATTTGGGCAATGAACACCTGGGAAGAACGTTGGTTATGCGTCACCACTTTGGTCACAAAGGTTAACATCAAGCAAAAGAAAGTTGCTAAGGGATCCCAATGCAATTCATCATTGTTCTACCAACTGAAGCTTCAAGATAGAACGATTCTCAAAGTGTGCAAGGCACTTTTTTCATCTACACTTGGTCTCCCTGAAAGAACCATTACAAACTGGCTGAACAAAGACACCATCAACCATGACGAACAAGCAGCAGTGCCTCCGTCTAAATCTGGACCTACGAGTGGCAAGCATGCAAAGCTTGAAGCTGATGTCAAGGATTTCCTTAACCCTCTGGGGACCAAGAACGCATCCGTGCGTTTTGGCAGATTTTTTTCACATAGCAGAAAAATAGACTTAAACTACTCCATCATTTCTGGTCATACAGAGTTATGAAACATATTAAAAAAACTGTTAAATGTCTACTTTTTTATGTGCCCACCTACAATCGAAATAAAATATTGTGCTTTTGTAAAACAAAGAAAATAAACAGGGTTCTGCCTCTCCGTGTCCGTGAACTTTTTTTCTGGAGCACGTCTCTAAACTTAAACAAAACTCAGCGAATACTATTCACCCAGACATGAGCAAAATATGTTTATGATCATCTAAGTTTGTACTTTTAAATTATCTAATTTAAAACTAAAATAAATATTCCCTGTTTATGTAATCTATATAAAAAGAGAGAGGTGTCAGCCGTTCTCACGCTAATGATCTGAAGCAACACATTGAGACGTGTAAACGCCCACACAAACTGGGTAAACACACTATTTTTAGTCAGATTGATGTCCAGTCGTCTTGCGTGGCTGTGAGGAATAATCCTGGGACATTTACTTACCTCAGAACAAGTGCTGGTTTATTTTAATTTCGAGGAGCAACAGATCTAGCCGAGAATTGGGAATAGTACGTTTTTTATTCTTGTGCTTTGTTCTAATCGTGATATAGTGTCTGTAAACGCAAAAATACTGTTTAATTTTGAATCACACATTTAGAAACTAGAAAAAACAGGGTGAAAAAGGGTTAGAATCACATCGGGAATATTCCCGGATAATCATTTTCTAAATCTCTATGCATATGCAGGCTTAGGGAATGGACCAAATGCCCAGACAGGCAGGAAAGTGGGTGGCCCAGACAGGTCTAACACTTTCTGATACATAAAAACATTTCCTGTAAAAGTCTATACTTAAAACACTCTAAAAACGAATTTGTTCAGATATTAATCGATTATATATCTTGTACCTAGGACACACCAAAACGGCATCATGACAATCGACGAGAACTTCAAGAAACTGTTTAGGGACTTCTATGCATACCTCAGGGCCTTCCACCACGAGAAGACCCTGAGGGAGGGCGAAGCTAAGGACACTAAACCACGTCGGCTCCAGGTTTTTACGAAGGAATTAAATGAGGCCATCAAACCAGCTCTTTTAGCCATGAATCGGGGCACAGAGGATCTAATTTTCGATAACGCCCAAAATTGGCTCCAAATAGGAGTAGAAATAAAAAAAAAAACACTACTCAGAGTGTTTGGTTCTGGCTCAAGATAAGATCACCAACATGGCGGTGAACAGATGGGATGAGGCATGGGGAATTGCTATAAAATGGGGAAGAAAGAATTTAAAAACCTTGAGGGAAAACACCATTGAGCAGGCATCCCAAGCAGTTCGAAGCTTCATGAATACCGAGAACTCGACAGAAGCCACCATAACCGACACCACCGCATCCAATTCCACCAACATGGGGGGTACCCGCCAGAAATTAGAAGAGAAAACAACAGATAATAAAGAAGACCCCGCTCCAAAGAAACACAAATCGGTGCATAAAAACGTAGAACCCAACACAGTAACTGCGGGAGATTCTGAGGAGGAGGAGGTTTTCTACCCCACAGATGAGACCCAACCCCCAGACGCATCAACCTGTAATTCGGAAGAAAAAACAACCACAGAAGTACAAACTAGCTTAGTGGAGGCCCAGATTCGGAGTGGTTCAACAAGTAGTACAAAACCACATTGTCCTAAACCTCAGACCGGGTCGGACACCAAAACATATGGTCTCTTTGAAAGGCATGTTAGCAGACAAAACAAATATGCTAACTGGTCCCTGACACCTAGGAGACTTATCCTCCTTCTGGGGATTCAAATCTGTCCCGTCTCCCAAGAATTGACAACGACCAAATCCAAACAGTCAGTTACCCGGGAGCAAAGTTAGCACATGCATACTACATCATCAAAAATAAAACCATCACCAATCCGGACACACAATTGGTCGTTATGAATTTTGGCCTCAACGATAGGGAACAAGGTAATACCACAATCCTCGGCAAAACCATTGAGAGGCTACAAGGCGTAATAAAATCCACATTCCCATCAGCCAACGTCTATTTTCAACTCATCAAGTATGACAAGGGACTACCCACTAGAATCCAGGAGAACCTAGACTTCCTCAACGACATAATCAGAGTGAAAACACAACACATCCCATTCTTACCAGTAAGACAGTTCAGAACGGAAAAAGATAAAATACACTGGACACCGGAAACAGCTGATGCCATGACGAAACACTGGTTGAAGTTCCTGAAAATAGAAAAAACACAACACCAAGAGAAGTAAAAACAGTAACCTGGAAAATTTAAAATAACAAATTCAAACAAAAATTTGATCAGCCCTAACTAGGGTATAGTGCCCAAGTATTCTAATCGAAGGTATTGATCAAATTTAGGAATTTAAAACGAAAAATAAAGCATACATTTAATAAGATTAGGGGGAAAATTCCCTTTAAAGATGCAGATACTGCAGATTTATCAAAGCTGATTGAACACTGATGAGAATATTGCTTTAGAGTAAAGTATATTTACAACACAAAAAATAAATTTCCGGACAAGCAACGTTTTTATTCGAACAAGTGAATGACAGATTTACTTGTCCCAAGGATAAGCACATGAAAAGGCTTAATGTCGAGCCCTGACGGATATATGTATTTCATACACGCTGGATGTTAGCGCGTTGCTAGTGTCTATGTGAAAGAAGCTTCTGTGCCCGTGGCAGGTGTGACTACCCTGCACAGCACCACCTAGTGTCCGACAACCGTTATTAAATATGAAACCGGTATTTTTTTTCATGTCATTACATTGTTTAGAGCATAAGAAACAAATGGGAAGGGGGAAAATATTTTATTCTTATGTGACTGTAGTGGACACCAGGACTCAAGAGTTTTAAAAAAAAATAAAACGACATGAAGTGTTTTTAGGTTTAAAGATTTTTAACAATATGTTGGTGAAATGGCCAGTAATTTCTAGTTGGTCAAATTAGTTCTTAAGACACAGTGTTTTTATTTGACCAATTAGAAATTACTCAAGAAGCAATCAGTCTTACTTTTCTGTTTCAAATTAGAACAATCTAACTTTTTATGTAACTGACTTCAGGGCCAGGGCCCACTAGGGCCAGTCTTCAAGAAAAAAATGATTAGCACAAAATATTATAATATTTTCAAATTTCACTAAATTAATGTCAGTCATTTTTAAATACTAAGGAGTTGTTGTCATGATGAAACCTCCAAACATTTGGCATCTCTGAAAAGTCCTGAATGTGCTCTTTAAAGGACACCCAGACTGTGACATGTTTGTTGTCAAAGAAATTCACTAAAATATTATGTCCACTACAGAGGACACAAGTCTATTCCTGGGTCCCATGAGGATATATACATTTACATAAACGTATTATGTACATGTATGTGCTTCAATTCTTATAGAAACATGGCACAATTGGGAGGTTTGAGTTCCGTTACCAAATGGAGGCGTGTCCAGAATATACTTCACGATCTCCATACTCCACAAAAAAATGACACTGACACTCTAGTGGCAAGTCGCAAGGAATCTTTTATGCCAAATGAACCAACATGTGATGAAGACATGATCTGTGACAACAACACAGACAACAACATTGACCTTGACAATGACAGTTACATTGATGACGATGACAGATTCACTGACTGTCTCAGCAACTTCAGTGAGAAAGTATTTTTTTTCAGTGACACACCTGACACTACAACCCATTGACGCAGTTCGTCTGGTAAGTCATTAAAGTTGCCAGAGTCTGGCGTGACAAAATGCAGCCGACAGCCTACTTAAAATTTTAAACAAACACATCCCCTCACTCCCAAAATGTATAAGAACTTTATTGAAAACATCACATTCACATAAGGTGAATACAATTGACGGTGGGGAATATGTCCATTTTGGAATATTGGAACATTTGCTCCAAAAGAGAGATGGATTGCGGTCACAAACTGACACAATCAAATTGCAGGTGAACGTAGATGGATTTAAAAGCCATTATCTAAAAGCTCTCAGAAGCAACTTTGGCCAATTTTTGGAAAATTTCCTTTTGAAAGGGCTCCATTTGTTATAGGTGTCTTTTGTGGAAACAGCAAACCACACAATCCAATCCAATATCTTCAAGACTTTGCTGAGGAGGTTTCCATTCTAGAACAAGGTTTCACCGTCGATGAGAGGATGTCTCATCTGTCCCTCGACTGCTTTATTTGCAATGCTCCAGTACAATCATTCTTAAAGCAAACAAAGGGACATGGAGGCTATAGTGGTTGCAATCGCTGCACGCAGGAGGGATCCTATGTGGGACAAAAAATGACGTTTCCCGAAACCCGAAAAACCACCCGGAGAACAGATGATTCATTTGCTGAACTTCGTGATGAAAATCATCACAGAGGTCACTCCATACTCACCACATTACGTTTGGGAATGGTCACACAATTCGCATGACTATATGCAAAACTATATGCATGTTGTTTGCCTAGGTGTGACAAGGCAGATGCTTAAAAAGCATCTCTTTTAAAGGGCACCTATTCTGCCCCTTTTTACAAGAAGTAATATTGGTCTCGGGTGTCCCCAGAATGTATTTGTGAAGTATCAGCACAAAATACCCCACAGTTAATTTATTATAACCATTTGAAAATGTCATGTAAATGAGCTGCATATCCCCGCCCTGCCTTTGGATGAGGGCGTAACTTGCATACCTATGGCAATAAACAGTCGGTAGAAGCAGAATGGCTGAGAGTGAGAGACCCGCTGTTTTGTATGGCATTCAGCCATATGATGAAGAGACTCCGGCAGAAGAAAGACAAATGAGAATGGACCAGGATGTCTCGGAATGGTTATTTGATACATTTATTACTTTATTATTTAGTGCTTATAGAGTTGTAAACGCGTCCCCTTTGCAATTATGGATGTGCAACACACACACACACACACACAAACTGTGATAACGTTGGCGCAATTTTTTGAAACTACAAACACAAATACTGTTATAACGTTTGCTAGGTACAAACGAAATTACATTTCTGCGAGGGACCTGTTGCGTCATGTTTACATTACTTGTCGTACAGGTGCTTATGTGGCAAATGTGAGAAGATGGCTACAGAACAAGAACATATATGCTGCAGGGAGATAGAACAGGTATTAATTTATTTACATTTGTAAATGTTGCAAAAAATAGTAACTGACATAAAACTGTCTGACGCTATTTGTTGTACTTTAGACGCATTTGTTGTTGAATTGGCTGACACCGACTGAAATGACTATTTGCTAAAAAATCATAAAATACACTTACTTCTTCAGGAGGTGACATTGGATCGCGAACAGTAGGCAACGATCCACACTTGAGGATTAACTTTGAAGCAAGACCTGCTTTGAATTGACCCTCGTTCACAAAACAGTCAGTCAGAAAATGATTCGCGCAAACATAAACGTATTTTGAAAGTTTAAGTGGCGCCTTTACTTTGTAAATCAAATCCATCCCTTGCGTTTTCAGTGGCTCTGATGTTGGAAGTAAGTGAAAACTACTATGTTCATTATTACATCCCACAACAGAACACTTATGTTTCTTTGGAGACATTACCGGCTGTCGTTGAAACAATGGAGGATGGTGTACAGATCACCGAGGGCGGGGTCTATGCCAAAACCACAGTGTCAATCAAACCACGTCGGTGGGGCTTGCACAATTCTACTTCACAATGCACCGAATCTTAGAACAGCTCGTTCTGACACAGTGCTTATGATTTATTGAGATTGTAAAAAAAAACACTGGGTGGATTTTTATCATTCTTGGGTGGTTTTTCTCACACACTGCCAACACACATTTATGTTCAAACACCATGTAAAAGTGAATTTTGCATAATAGGTGCCCTTTAAAACCCATGGGGTATGTGAAGGAACTGCAGGGGGTTCGAGTTGATGAATAGCTAATAATTTATAAAATCGTAAAATTAAAATAAATCACTTGCTAAAATATTTAAATATTTAATTTGTTTATCTGTATGCCATGTGACTATTAACCAACATCAGAGAATTGGGGGGTTCTTCATATCAATATTTGAGTTCAAGGGGGTTCGGCTAACAAAAAAAGTTTGTGAATCCCTGGTTTAATGTGACATACTCAGCATTTTCCTGCAATGTTGGACTGATTTTTTAGCAAATAGTCATTTCAGTCGGTGTCAGCCAATTCAACAACAAATGCGTCTAAAGTACAACAAATAGCGTCAGACAGTTTTATGTCAGTTACTATTTTTTGCAACATTTACAAATTTGTTTGATTACTTGTTTTGTAGGCAAAGGGAGGAAGGCAAAAGACAACCATGAAAACAAAGAAAGAAGCTACATAATGAAATTAAACAGCTCCAGAAAGCCCTGGACAGGCAAAAGCGGTTAACAGAGAAGTATAAAAAGAGAGTCCAGCGACAGAAGACCTTAGAATCTCCTCGGTCAAAAGTGAAAACAACATTATTGAATTGCCCTGTAAACGCAAGAATTAGGAAGATCTTGTTGTATCACGAAGCTCTTATTGCAGACATCAAACACAAATATCGTAATGCCAGAAAGGAAAAAGACTCTCAAGATAAAGTGCCTCAGCCACACACACACACACGGTAGCTCAGCACTGTGGTGCCTCTATGAATAAATATGGATTAGACCTTTTATTTATTTACATTTGTTCAGGTATTTTATGCAAATGTTCATAAAGTAACTATTTTAAAATCCTGTTTATGTTGAGTTTTTGTGGTAACATGGCATTTTCTTTTGTGATGACCCACTGATTGTTACTTATGTTATTATGAACTTTTATCTGCTGCAGTTTTGTTTTATGTTCCAGCACTGAGGAATGTTTTAGACACTATAGTGAATTTACCTATTGTGCCCATTTGATAAAAGGTTCTTTTTGGTAATCTATTTTTGTTTTTTTCTTACCAAAAATATTGAAGAGTTACTAACGACCGTACTGTCTGCAGTAGTTTTCTTTGTTTAAATTCTCACTGCAGTTCAGATAATAAAGTAAAAACGAAAATATTAAATATGACTATGTCTTTATTACATGGTTGCCTAAAATAAAATAGTGTTTTGTTTGAGTCTCAAAGAGGGATTTTCGTATTAAACAAATACAAATTAAAAGTAGGCCAATGTGTCCTTTCAACCCTGTTACAGTATTCAACCCCATCACAGTATTCTCAACCCTGTCACATTAATATTTTTGGAAAATAAAATAAGGAAGACAATAAAAAAAATTAAAGCATTTCTTGCTGATTACCACCGGACATGTTAAGGGCTAACAAAGTAAAATTGTGGTTTTAGTGAAACATCTAAAAAAAAAATTTTTCTTACTAAAATAAAGAGACCACGGACAAACAATTTGGATATTTGTAACTTCCATCACATACAAATGTGAAAATTATCATAAATGTTACATTTGAAGTCATTGAATTGGTATGAGGGACACATGAGCAGTAGGTAGATGTTTGTTTTATAACAAGTTTTGTGTAAAATCCTGTTTAAACTAATTCAATTTTGTCCGTTACGGGGTTGAGAATAAAAGGTCTTTAATGCCTGAGATGGGAAAATATGATTTTCTGAAGGTTTGATATGTTCCAAATAATGTGGGGTATTTAGAAATGTAATGTAATTCAAAAATTAAAAAAGTCCAAGTTGACATATTACCGAATCCCAGGAATGACCCATCTACACAGCGTGTGAGCTTGTTGCAGAGGTTAAACTGTACAAGCTTGGTACTGTACATGGCTGGTGAGGATGCTTGCTATTGGCCACCTTCTAAATTTCCCAATTATATAAAAAGAGCTCAGCTGCAACATGAAAAACCAGGAGCGGACTAAGAAACCTACAAAGTCCGCTCACTGTACAAAACAAGTAATTTGGAAAATGTTGCTATACATTTGAGGTGCATTCACGAAAGCCTTAATTTTTTGGAATTAGAGACAGTTCAAGTTGTAACGCATAAATTATATATGCTGTTCAGACGGGATTTACTTTACAAAGGTAGATGGAGTAATGTAATTTTACCACAGGATGTCTGTAATATTAATGGCCAATTCCTATGGGATAAGATATCTCAGTAAAACTAGCAGAAGTGGGAGGGGTAACTTGGTTTGCGCATTGCCGTCACCTTCCTGTTGTCATGTGCGTATTACGTTGCTTCCTGATATCACATGCGCAAAGACATATAACCTATATATATATATATATATATATATATATATATATAAAACAGTTTTGTCCGGTTGAACGATGAATTAACTTCAGATTGGATTGTGTTGGTAATAGGCACTTACCTAACGCTAAAAGATGTTTCGTGCCTCTAACAAGTGCTTTCAATCTTTCTGATCTGAATGGAATGTGGAAAACACTTGAGTTTTGCCAGACTTGTCCCAGCATCTAGCCTGGTAATACCAGACTCTGCTACTTCACTTTGCTTCGTACATAGAGTCTGGGATAGCATAATAGAGAAGTGTTTTCTCTCTCGCTAGGGGGCGCGTACTTAAGTTTAAAATCATTGGTTACCCGTAAGCCAATCAGATAAGTTTGTTTATTACGTATGTTATGCGCCGACACAGCCGCATCGAACCACAGACATCATGCATCGAACTCAAATCTATGATCGAACTTCCACTGTAAACACTTGATGATGCGAGCGAAATACCCGGGTGAACATGGCTGTAAACGACTTTTTTGATCTGTGAGTGATGTAATAGAATGACTGCTGCGCTTGACAGGGCACAAGAGAGAGAGAGAGAGAGAGAGAGAGAGAGAGAGAGAGAGAGAGAGAGAGAGAGACCCGGCCGCGCGCGCGCACTCCCACGTCTACAAACAACACGAGCGCTGTCTTGCTCTCTCTCCCTCGCGCATATTCATAAAAATCAATCGACAAGATAGTAAGAGGTCGGAAGACCGCGGTTTCACGTGGAGCATTTGGAGATTTTTAGAGATTATAGACTCTAGGAACAACATCTCAATGAACAACATCTCAACTATAAAGGCCTGTCTCATATAAGTTGGACGCCTATCTCAAGTACAAGCCGGTGCAGTTCGACGATTTGGGCAAATAAAAGCCCGGGCTATTATTTGAAGTTTTACGGTATTTAAGACCTGGAAAAGAAAAGAGACACTGACCTGTCAAAAGGCTCCCCAGTTTCTCGCTGACGATCGGTAATAGTTGATAAATTAAACTTTTCCCAAAGGGAGTAGGGCCACAACATCACCTCCATTCAAAATGTTTAATACACACTCTTCGTGTTCGGGCTTCAGTTTGCTAATGCCGGGAATATTCTCCACAACAGAGCGAATTGCATCCGCGTCTCCATATCAGCGGTCGTTTTCGATTTCCCTGACCTAATCTTAAACACGGCGCTTACCGACTACGTCACGGCTTTCAGCCCGCCCTCTGTTCGTTGATTGGCCAGGCTGTTTTCAGGCCGGTGGAAAACAGAAAGATAGGCTGCTATCTCAGACTGACTACAGGAGCGAAATGAAATTAGCGGAAGTAGGAAGTCTGACGTAGTCAGACTACCCAGCATCTAGAACGCAACTGAATGCTTTTTCAAGCGTCTCCATACTTGAAAAATGCGGGAAACTACTTTTAAACACAAAATATTTACGTACATATTTACAGAGGGTCTATTCACACAGGATTAGTAATTTTTCCGGACCTTTTTATTGAACGTAAAAGTCGCCGTAATCTTTTTCTGACATTGTCCATAATGATTACTGAGATGGCACATTCGGACGGGACATATGACATTAACTTAGTTTCTATCCACATTAGGAAAAATGTACGTTTCAGTCACATAACATCGGTTAATGAAAACGCAGTCATTCCACAATCGTTTTTTAACGACATTTAGAAAATAAATGTATCGGTTTCATTTGGACACGCGGCTAGAGAAACTTTTTATCCGATAAGAAAACATGCGCATTAACTACGATGGAACCACGTTTACCAAATAAATTCCTCGATGTTTAAAAATAAACAATCATGTCACTTTGACATGGGACAGCATCACTGGACGAAACAGCGGGCCGATCTCGTTGTACAGCATCTGAAATTATGTTCTGGATGTTCTGAAATGCCTGACCAAAGTCTGTCATCAAAGTGGTTCAGTATAATTACCTACATTCATATGAATTAAATAATTTTGCTTATAAATGTCTCCTTGAATCTCTTTATTAAGGAAAAACACATTTTTAGTAAATTTCCATTGCGCCCCTAAAGATCTTGCTACGCTCCTAAATTTTTCAACTTAGGAGCACATGTGCTCCTTCTGAGAAAAGTTAGCGTCAAGCCCTGCTCCCAGAAATGGAAGCTTTAGCGTTAAGTTCTGCCAGGAAGACTCAATTGCTACGTCACTTCCCTGCAAAGATGCCCCTGTGGGGCCCACGCATTAAGCCCATGATGTGGGCCCACTGTGGGCCATCCCGTTCGGGCCCAGAGCAGGTTTTGCACCTTTGGGCCCATGCAGGTTTTGTTTAGGTAGCCCACTTTCATTACGTTTTGGCTCCTTTTTAAAATTTAATGTGAAATTCAATACCTTCCATTTATCTGCTCAGAAGGAATAAAAAGAAAAAATCCATTATTTGCATTAGACATTGTGTCTACAAGACAACGCATGATCCCTTAAAAACGCTAAGAACAAATCTTACTTTAAAAAGCTGTAACAGCAATTTTCAGAGGTTAATAAAAACAGCATCAAAAGGTGTAAGAAACTTTCAAGAGGCAAATTGTAATAAAGAGAAAAGGTTTATTTTCTGACCACTCTTTTCACAATCCGCAGCCACCCAGCTTGGAAACAGAAATCCTGTTTGATTCCACAAAACATTAATATTTTATACAGTTTTTTTGGCATCGTAAACCCCTCCTTCTCAGTTACTGTAATTGTTTGGATTGGTTTCTACCTCCAGTCACTTGCTTTAAAGCCACAAACTTCAAAATAGGCATACTGCAATTAAAACATATTCAAGAAAGACGTTTTTTTAGCCTTATCAAAGGCCTCAGAGCATGGCCATGGGTTAATTTGTTATGTAAGAAACACATTTTTTTTCACGGATTATCACTTTCGTTTTAACAGTCGATAATATGCAAAATTATGAGAACATTTCGGTCTCGGTGAGTATACTCTAAACACATTCGCTTATGTCTTACTCTTAAGCATAAAACAGTATAATGAAAACAGGGTACGCAAGCTCTCAAACATTTACGTGAAATAAATGCCCGCATAAATTCACATAATGATTCAGTAAGGATTATGCAATAGCACACATTGTGTGTTATCGTGCAATTTATACGCGAAAATTAGTTTTCGCATGCATTTGATACGCAGTTCATTTGCGTGTAAAACACACGCACCCCACACCACTAATTCTACCCAAAACGTATAATACACACGCACCCCACACCACTGCTAAACCTACCAGTAGCGGTTTTAGGCACGGGCGAACCGGGCAGCATTTCTTCATGTCACATGGGGGGGCGGCACGAGCGGTTAAAAAAAAAACGCGAGGGTTTTCTATTTTTTATCATTTCAATTAAATTATTGGCAATGGCGCCCCTGCTTGCTGAGAAGGTGCCATGCACAGAAGCGATGTCAAGGGGGTCTCCTGATTGGAGGAGCTCACCAAGGGGCCGTTCACGTATCGCGTCTTTTGCGCGCTCGAGGTCGTTATTTCAAATGTAGGCGCACGGGAAGCGCGCTCATTATTGAAGCGACGCACTCATTTTTTCCAGGCGCAGCGAGATGAAAAATTGTAAACTTTTCAGTTTGGGAGTGCACGTGGACCCAAACACGTGGGTGTTTTTCTCTTCTCCGTAAATAAATATTTTAGCAGAGCTACAGCAAGCGTTTTTTCTGTGGTCGAAATCCATTAGCTACTAAATCTTCTTTGTCGTTGTGGAGAGCGCAGACGGTGCATGGTTGTATAACAACGACAGCCATGGGAAAATCGGACCGAATTTTACTATTAATAATAAAAGATAAGCTACTGTGCATTATAAATGTCAGGAATGTATCTTTATTGACTCATTCTTTTTATAAAGATGATTTAAATGCTGAAATATGTGAGGTTTATCTTTTTATAAAACCTTTTTTGTCAAAAGTTTATTTGAACGTGTTCATGTTAGTAGATAACATAAAAGACACTTCTTTCAAATTTGGCCATCATCTTTAATGTAATTTAACCTAATGGACCAAAGAGCACGCATTTCGACATTTGCAGTAAAAACTTGAAATATAAATTCTCAGAAAATGCCTTTAATACCAATATATCGAAATATATACTGTTTATATACTCCATTAATAAAGGAGTCCAGACATTGAAAACAATATCAGTCCACATTTTTTGTCCACAGTCCACGTTTTATATTTAATATGAGGGAAATAGACATGCATGCGAGACACAAAAAATCTGTAACTTTTAGGTAGCTAAATATATTTTAGTAATTCTGTCAATTAGCCAACACTAAGGTTAGATTTCATTGAAGGTAAATTGCGCGGCCACACTGAGCTGTGCGTAACGCCCACAGGCGTGAAGTGAACGAGCCATTATTTTATTTTATTTAGTCATTTAATGCCGGGGTACAATAACGAAAGGTATTTTAGATGTATACAAAATATTTTTTTGAAATAAAAAAAAATATATAAAGTTTATAAAATTACATAGTATATAAATTATCACTCGCGTAATGCAGAGGGCATATGTAAAGCTGCAGTCAGTGCCCTTCGCCCACATAGCGGACGGACATCTCTTCTGACATCTCTTCTGACTGGATCACCACGGACGACTGAGTTTTCCTGAGGTAAAGTACCTACTTATCACTATCAGATTATTTTAATTACCTTAAAGACTACATTTAATTACATATAAACAGATAGGCTATGTAAATGATGTAAAACTAGCTATAAATAGGTTTTGACATTTCAAAATATGACCAGAGTACGGTAAATAATAAATTATTTTAGGACGCAGTTTGAACAGTTTTTTTTCCTCAGCTATTATAACAATTAAACATAAATAACATCCGTTTTCTCAAATGAAACAAATTAAATGGTTAAAAGGTTGTCGGATGGCCTTTTCCCCACACAAACAATGACTTTCCGCCTTTTTTCAACATTAGTTCCCAAGACCATACAGTAGGCTACAGTTAAATGCCGTTAAATATGCGTGACGTCATTTGCACCCAAGTTATTTAAACCCCCTCCCTCTCTCTCCTCCCCTATTTCGGGAACTTTTTTGCCCCATGCACACAAGAAGTCATTCAGACATTTGCAACAATTTATTTTTTTACACAAAGTTCAATTTTACGCAATTCATCTGTTTTGCAGTTCCTGCCTCTGTTGTTTTCGCCTGCAGATTGCTGTTCACAGGCTTGCAATGCTTTTGGCCGCATTTGTGCGCAAAAACCGTGCCAAAAGTGTAAGCACGGAAAAATGAAAGTCTGAAGAATACAGGTGTTTTTTATTTTGCGTTAGCATGAAGCTGCAGCTTCAAAATACATGAATTACACTTACGAAGAACAGTTAAATGCTGCAAATATTTTTTTCTTACACTTGAAGGGCGATTTACACCTTTACAAATCTTCTTTTGCACATGCGATTCTTTATTTCATTATTTTACCTTCATAGACATCTCAATTCTCTAATTGCACCGTGAGGAGACTTCCTGAGGAGTCATGAGCGAGGATACACAGGTGTATCCTATTCGGAAGAGTTTTATTGACTAAATGTAAAACACGTATCAATTCTCCTCCCCCTTCACATCGGTCACAATCATTTTAATTTATACTTTACCTTTGCAGTTTATTTAAACCACACATCTCACATATTTCAACAGTGTAGCCTATATTTATTATGAATTTATTAAATATCCAAACTTCAACAACATAAGGGCAGATCCTTTAGTGCTGCTAAAGTGGTGTGTGATCAAGCATTCCAATGTATATAAAAAAAGCTTTTATTTGATTCCTCCGTCCTCCTTTCCTCGCTTCCTTCCCTCGCGTCCTACAGGGGGTGGAGCTGAGACGGAGGGAAGGAAGCGAGGAAAGGAAACGAGGATGCACAAATAAGAAATGAGAAACACCCATAGTTGTTGTTAGCTTATGTATGTGTAACCCCTTATAAATGTGTAACCCCGTTGCAGATCATTTACGTAGTGTCACGCAGTGTGAACACCACAACGACTTCAAGACTCCAGAGCAAGTCGTCTGAAGCACAGCTATCTTCTGACGTTTAAAGTTGTGTACTGTGAACTTGGCATTAGTGAAATCAGCTGGCTTTATTCTCACTCACCTGCGGACAATTTCAACTCTCATCAACGAAGATAGCAACTCTATTGGCCTCCAAATTAATGTTGATGGGTTGCCCTTGCATAAGAGCTCTGCTATGCAGTTGTGGCCAATTTTGGGAAAAGTATCATTTGAAGAGGAACCTTTTGTTATTGGAATTTTTTTGTGGCAATAGCAAGCCTCTGGATTTGGAGCAGTATTTGTCTGACTTTGTGCAGGAGATAGTGATGGGCAGATCGAGGCTTCATGAAGCAATGAAACAGTTGAACCAAATGGGCCATATTGTTTCGAGGCTTCGAATCAATCCGACACCCGTCTCCACTGTGACACCTAGTGGTCACTTGCAGGTGTTGATCTGAAACAACCTTGACGAGCCATTAAAAAATGTGTTGTTTTTTTATTATTGTATTTTTCTAATATGTGAAGCTTGTAACCTATAGGCTCCTCACTGTGCATAATGTTATTTTGGTCCTGCAAAATGAATATTAATAAAATAAATCAAGCCACAATATCTCACATTTTTTAGAGATTTGTATTCAAAAATATTAATTTCTCTGCTGTGGAAAGACTTAGCCTACTTCTTTTTTTACAGATGATTTCTGCAGCCTTTGAAAAAATCCTCTCACAAGGGACATTTGTTGCTGCTGGCATGCAAAGATATTTTTTAGCTAGGACATACAAATGAGGAAAGATTACTGCTCTCTCTTTCCAGTAAGTTAGTGGATCATGAGTTCTGGCCAAATCTATCTATTAATCTATCTGTCTATATTTATATCTATGCATCTATTAATGTGTCACTATATGTGGGCTATACTCTGTCTGTCTCTAGCCTATCAGTCAATGTGTTGTGTAAATTTAAATGTAGGCTAAGCCTAAATAGCCTATAACTAATCAAATCGTATCAATCCGTATCAATCAAATGTCACTATATCACCAAAATCCGCTATCTCAAAATCAAACTCCTCTCACAAAAACCCACGAGGTCAATATGCGTTGATTTCACTTTTATACAGATGTGCGATTGTGTGGTCTGTTGTTCCCGACCGTGTCAATCAAATGCTGATTCGGCAGATCACACCTGATGAAACACTTGAAACATTTCGAGGCTTCGTTTGGCCATAGTCACGTGACATGGGTGTTTTGAATCACGCTTCGGATCAGTGTTTCGAAACATCTGCGCTTCGGGATCTCGCAAAGCTTCGGAACGACTGTTTCGTGTCAGCCATCCCTAGCAGGAGATAGCTAGCCTTGAGCAAGGCTTTGAGGTGGCAGGAAAGAACTTTACTTTAAAGATTGACTGCTTCATTTCCGATGCTCCTGAAAGATAGTTTATTAAAAACATTAAGGGACACAATGGGTACTTTGGGTGTGAGCGCTGCAATCAAGAAGGAGTCTATGTTAAGAACCACATGACTTTCCCAGAGAAGACGGCTACACTCCGCACAGATGATCAGTTCTCTAGACAGGAGGATGGGGAACACCATAGGGGCAACTCTCCCCTTGCACGGATTAACATAGGCATGGTTACAATGTTCATTCTGGACTACATGCACCTAGTTTGCCTCGGAGTGACTCGAAAATTGATACGCTTTTGGATGAAGGGGGATTTTTCTTGTAGGTTGGGCTCGCATGCAGTGATGGCTATCTCTGTGAGATTGCAGCAGCTAAGGCAGCATATGCCAATTGAGTTTCAGAGAAAGCCAAGATTAGCAGACATTGACGGGTGGAAAGCCACTGAATTCCCCCAGTTCTTACTTTATACGGGCACAATTGTTTTACAATACATCCTTTCCTCTTCTCACTACAGAAATTTCATGAATCTCTCAATTGCCATGTACTTGATGCTCTGTCCTGCCTTGTGTAATTATTACTGTGACTACACTGATGCTCTCATGAAACATTTCTTAAGCGAATTTGAGCAGTTGTATGGTGCTGATGAATTGTATAATGTGCACAGTTTGACTCATTTGGCTGATGATGTTAGGAGGTATGGAGCTTTAGATGGAGTGTCAGCTTTTCCATTCGAAAACTACATGAGGAAATTGAAAAAAGCTTCCCGGAAACCACAGTTTGTTCTTAAACAAATATTTAACCAAACTACACTTGAAAGGACATTTATTACATCAAAAAAAGCAAAGAAGACAGCAAGACACCTTTGCTGAAAATGAGACACTCGTGTGGTTCATCAATACCTAACCTGCCTCACTGCACCCAGTTTAAAAAGGCAATCTTTCAACAGTTCTGCGTTGCCACAACTACATACTTTGTCCATATAGTGTATCTACTAGGGCTGAAGCATGTCCTGCTCAATGACTAAACAAAACTTAAAACATTCTATAAAAGCAAAAACGGTAACAACTTAAATTTAACTTAGTTTTCTCAAACTCTTTTAAACACTTAGTATTTAACAATTTGGTCTTAAGTGTTGGAATGTGCACCAAATAAAGTAATTTCTACGTTGAAATCATTCTAAATTATTACATTTTCAGATTTTTATGTAGAAACAAAAATTGATCGACATGCTCAGGGTTAATAGAGTGACAGCAGAATATCTCGCTTAACTTCATCATACAACCGGGGAATTGCCGTTTCTGTTAAAAACTTTTATGCTTATTTAAGACATAACCAACTGTGTTTAGAGGATACTTACCAAAAAAAAAAGAGCAGGATGTGCAGTATATTGAAAAGAAATATTAAAAGTGTGATAAGTCGGGACAGAGAACAGAATTCTACTGGCAGGATGCTGTGCACATGCTCTGAGCGCAACACAGACAAGCATAGCCTTTGTCTTCGGTTGTGCACCTAAATGGCCAAATAAACATAGAAATATATCAAAATGCCAAGTCGAGGCTTATTTCATGTTAACAGGATTAGATCGCGGCTTCATAAGCGGAGCTGATACGGGAAGTCCATAGCGCAGCGCGATAGTGTACTTTTTGAGAGATATCATTTTTCTCATGACTCGTGAGGATGTCGTTTACATCATTAATTTGTTGGAAACGCATAAATGTTCGACTCGTCGGAGTCGGGCTTTAATAGCAGGCAAGTCACTATTGCGATTCTTATCCAGATTCAACTGCCTTTTTAAAATTTGATATAATACTAAGATTAGTATTATATCAAATTTTAAAAAGGCAGTTGACTGACTAAAATCTCTTAGATGGTGTGTGACTAGTTCCATATCACAAATATGGATCTGTGCATGACGCAAGAAATTTCCGAGATTTATGCACATTATTTGAACATGGTAAGGAAAAATATAAATATCAAGCTCACTGTATTACATAGGCCGACATGCTTATCCTAACAGAACTGAATTTTTCCATTAAACAGGTGATTACAACAGGATCCTGCTTGGAGACAGGTGTTTTATGACCCCATTCCCTGACCCAAACCCCAGACCAGTTGCAATGCAGCTCTAGCCAGGACAAGGCCACACAATGAAGTGAACTTTAGCCAACTAAAGTATCTGAAAAGTCTGAGGGTTGCACCTGACAGGACCTGTGACATGGGCCATATTACACAACATTGCACCATCAGAAAAAATATAAAACATTTCATTAAATGTTTAATAAAAGACAAGACAAATATGCTTAGTTCCTTGATTTTTATTTTTATTGTTCTTTGTATAGAAAAGCCAGTGATCAAGTCATCTTTTGCCTGCAAATAATATATATTGTACTCTGTGTGAAATAATATATTAGCACTTACTCTGAAGTTCCTATGAAGCAACTCTATCTCTAGTGTCAGTTTTTTTTTTCTTTAAGTTGTCAAGTTTTTTCAAAATACTCTGTTTTCTAGGGGTAGGGGTAAACCTGTCAAACACATGGCTCATGCATCAAAAAGGAAAAGGAAAAGTACAACACTGCCCACCTCTGCATCACTGCTCTTCTGTAGATGTGGACTCCTGCAACTCATATTAGAAATAATAGGTACTCAAGTGTAAATTAAGTAGTTATTTATGCACTTTAAGATACCTGAGAGGGTTTCTTCACTGTCCTGTGCATTGGGGGGGAAAATGGCCATTACAAAGTGTTTAGCTACTTTCTTCCCTTTTGATGTAACATTAGAAAAAGTCCACTTACTGCATATACTTGGGAACACATACAAGTGTTGGTGTATTGTTTAATACTGCACAAAAGAGGAAAACACAATTTCCTTACAATGAAGTACACTGGGGGGAAATGTGATCAATAACTCAAGGCAACATATTTTTTTTTTACATTAACTATGTAGTTTCACAGTCACACATGTAGACTTTCACAAGTCAAAGCAATTCATCACTACTCAAGGTTTTTTTTATAATTTTTATAATTTATTTATTTATTTGAGCCATTCACAATCATGTTGGTTACAGAAGTCTTAAGATTACACAATAATGGAAGCTCAAAAGGGGTAGGCTGAAGCAAGGAAGCTTATGTGCGCCTACCCCTAAGTTCAATACTCTCAGTACTCATAAGAAGATTTACGCCTGATGTTAGCAAAAACAAAAACAAAACAAGAAAACAAAACAAAAAACAAAAAAAAACAAAAAACAAAACAAAAATAAAAACAAAACAGAAACAATCATATCTGACACAACTGACATGACCAGTCTCCATATAGTTTGTTTCTTTCAAATATTGTTATTATTATTATTATAATTTTTGGGTAACCCTATGTTTATTTTAATTTTTATTCATTCTATTATGCCAGTATTAGATTCAGAAGTATCATCATTGTTAACAGTAATGTGTAAAAATAAAATAAATTTACCTTATACACATTATTTCTTGTTATTACCTTGTTGTCATTACTATTGTCTACATCAACTGGGTATACATTTGCAACATTCATTTTAATTATGAGGTGTATCCTATCTTGTGTTGTGCATTAAAAAGCCAGGGTGTGGGCCAGTTGGAGAGTGGGTCTTAGCCCCCATCCAACAGGCTCGCCCAGCTACCCTAAATAATTGTCTAGGCGGGTGATGTTTGCAACCTTTGCTGTGTGATGCGTTTAAAAGACGGTGTTTCATGAGCCAGTCTGGAGAAGGGGGCCCTTCACCCGACAGGTCCATGTCTCATCTGCCCTAATTCTCTTTTGTTTATTGTGTGTTGCAATAGTAATGAAAATGGTAATAAATAGCGTTAGTTTAACTAGTTTCCTAATTTTAAATATGATAGATCATATGGAGATATTGGTGACAGTAGCTGTGTCAGCATGATTTGATATATTTTACTCATTATAATAGACAGTGACCGAAATCCTGCTTAGTGGTTACATTTGACATATTGCGTTTAACATTATATATTCATTTTAATAGACAGTGACAGAAATACTGCTTAGTGGTTACATGTGACATACTGCGTTAAGATACTTTTCTTATATATTTTTTTGAAATGATGGAAATTTACAGCATTCTTTAATTCATCCTTTAAGCCATTCCATAAGTTCACACCTCTCCGAGTGACACATTGGCTCCTAAGGGTAGTACGAGCACGTTGCACCTTAAAATTGAGCGTTCCCCGCAAATTATATCCGCCTTGTCTGTTGATGAATAATTGCTGGATGTTACTAGGAAGTTGGTTCGCTCTAGCTTTAAATACAATTAAAAGCACTTTTAGCCTTATTAAATCTTCAAGTTTTAGAAGGTTAGATTTTATAAACAGTGTATTAGTATGGTCCCTGTACCCAGCATTGTGCACTATCCTGATAGCTTTCTTTTGTAATTTAAATAAAGTCACTAGATGGCTACTGTAGGTAATTCCCCAGATCTCCGTGCAGTAACTGAGATAAGGAAGTATGAGCGAATAGTACAAGATAAGGAGAGCTTGTTGGTTTAGTAGATATCTACACTTATTCATAATAGCAATATTTTTTGCTAATTTAGTACGTATACTGTTTATTTGTGGTCTCCAGCTAATATTGTGTCTAAGAATCACTCCTAGGAATTTATACTCTTTTACTCTTTCTATTTCGGTTTCGTTAATTTTGATTTGGAACTGTACATCCTCCTTATGTTTACCAAATAACATCACTTTTGTTTTCATTATATTTAATGATAATTTGTTTTGATTAAACCATTTTTTAAGTTTCTCTAACTCCGCTGTGATCTCATTCATAAGTAGCTGAAGATTTTTGCCCGAGTATAATATTGTTGTGTCGTCTGCAAATAATATAAGTTTAAGTTTAGATGATACATAACATAGATCATTTATGTACAACAGAAACAATATTGGTCCTAAAACCGAACCTTGAGGGACTCCACAAGTGATGCTTCTCCACCTTGATCTTTGCTCCCCTATCTGTACAAATTGCTGTCTATCAGTTAAGTAAGATTTAACCCAGTTATATGCAAGACCCCTTATCCCATTTTGTTGTAGTTTCTGTAAAAGCATTTCATGGTCTATAGTATCGAACGCTTTTTGGAGATCAATGAATATACCCACCGAGTACATTTTGCTGTCAATTTTGTCACTTATATATTCTATTAGCTCAATCAATGCATGAGCAGTTGACCTATTTTTTCTAAAACCGTATTGACTGTCGTGAAGTAAGTTATGGCTACTAATAAAGCTATTCAGGCGTGCAACAAAAAGTTTTTCCAATATTTTTGATAATTGAGAAAGTATAGAAATAGGTCGATAGTTTGAGAATTGATGACTATCCCCGTTTTTATAAACAGGTTTAACAGCTGATATGACTGGACAGCCATTTGGATTATAGGCCTACTTAATTTAATGCAGCAACAAATTATTTTACAGTGTAGGATCATTTAAAGTTCATTTCCCAGCAGTGAAGGTGTTCTGCTCCTGGCCTCTGGCTGTGGGTCTGAGGAAGAGCTGAACCCAGGGATGCCCTCTACAAGGTTCACACTCAACCCAAGGGTCAGCTCTTCTGCCGGGGTATAATGTGGGGGTGCAGGACCACCACCTGTTTGTTTGTTTTTTCGTTGTTTTTTTTCCAGCCTTTTTCTTGGTTGCTTTTATAAACAGGCAAACATTTAAAAGTGCCTTTTTAAAAGAGATTAGTTAGTAGGCTACAAATTACTATTATGTAGAATATTCTAGTACTTCACTTTTACTTGTTCCCATGTTCTAGTAGTGGGTGGTGACTCTGACATTACAATGAACAAAGTTATTAATTATTTAGAAATTATTAAAATATAAAAATATACTGTAATAAGTGATAAAAACATCTAACTACAAACTTAATTTGTCTGCTACGTTTTGCCAGCCCTCTCTCTTGGCTTTTGCACACTTTGAGGTGTTCCCTGGCGTTTTAATTAAGTTTTCAAATTCAGCATATCCTTCAAGCAATAACTCTTGCTCGGCTGCGGTGAAAAACTGAGCGCGCTCTTTGGCCACGGTGAGCAGCCAATAGCAGCGTTGCTGATCAATGTTTCTACTATCGATACATATCCCCTTTCAACCCAGCGCATGAACGCGCAATTATCTCAGATAACCCAATCCAGCTATACTAATCATAACCGGCAGGAGTGTTCGAAGAACCTAATTAGCCGGATCATGATGAGCACGATGATATTATCTTGGATGTCTCGTTTGATCTCGGATGTTTTAAGCAACGTACGAAGAACGGGCCCCTGGTAGCAAGTAGGAGAATATTGACAACATTGATTGGCCATTCTTTAGCTACTCAATTGAACTGGAATGGCTCAAACCAAAAGAGACCTTTTCAGAAACTGAGGCTAAGGAGGGTTGTAACAGGTAAGCATGTGGTATTAGAAATGGCATATATTAATTACTTCCCATACACAGTGTTGTTTCATGCCTATTTCCTTTTCAATGATTCAATGAATGATTAGCACACCAAACATATATTTTTTTTCCAGCAAATGTATTTTTATGTTTATTTGAATTATTTTTATATTTGTATAGAGGATTTTTAGTCCCTTTCAGAGTGTTAAATTAGCTTTAAAGCTAATAATTATTAACCTGAATTGAATGTTTTATATTTTGTAATTAATAAATACATTGATTTGAAATCCCTTTGACTACTGTATATTTTTAAAAATACAGATATTAGTTATGTGGTGACTGCATTCATTTCAGATGTATAGAATAATTGTTTTTCCCAAAGACTTATAGTTATAGTAGCCAAAAAGTATTTATAGTGAAACAGATTAATTGTGAACAAGATCTATTGTTGTAGATTAATAATGCCCTGTGTGGGCGTTTTGCCAATGAGCAAATTGGGCCTGCTGGGGGCCCTTAGACTAGCCCTAAGTGGGCCCGGAAAGGGCCAGTGCAGGCTTGTTTGCAGGGTTATTACCTTCTCATCTATCCAATCGTGTCTAATACTTGCAGTATAAAAGACCAGTACTTACACATGTTTGAGTTTGTAGATGCTGACGCTTTCATTCATGCTCTCGTTCAGTCGCCAGCCAACATGTTTCAGGACACGCATATTGTTTACTATTATTGAGTTCCGACGATGGATATGTCCCGCCGTATCTCCTGCTACACGTCGAGGTTCCCGCGTTCAGTGCCGCATCTCCCCGTAGGCACAGTGGTCTTCAGGGAGTTTTTGATCAGCCAAGGCCTCTCATGAGAAGTTCTGCTGCTCTAGGCCTAAAACACCCTGGATAACCAATCAGTTTCCATTTTCACATCATCAAAAGCCTCAACAGCGTCAACTCAGCCAGGATAATCCAGCAGGAAGAGAACTATGTCATCCTGCCACGTACGCCTCATCCTGGCGTACGTGTTCATAATTACTAATAATCTGCAGACTGCAATTAGGATAACATGACACGTAAATACTCCAGCGCGAGTACTTGGTTGACCTCTCAGGTGGCTGTATTTCACCCGCTGACACCTATCAAACAAGAAGACGCAGCCCGGGCCGCGCAACAACCCTGAGAAGAACGTCGTCTGAGGGAGAGAGTGAAGCACTCTGTCCACACCCGAAAAAAGTAAGCTCGCCTGTATGGGAGTTCTTCGGCTCGAAAGAAAACAGCACTTTTTAAAGGGGGTCGCACACCGGACGAGAAGCGCAGCGCTTATTTTACTAGTCATGGAATGGGAAACATGCCATTAACCTGTTAACAGGGGGTTTCTGTGTTCATACAATTAATAAAGGGTGATTATTAAGAACCCTGTTTTCTTTACTCATTTTCTGTATTTGTATTTGCACTTGATTTTTTTTTGTGTTCAAATCTGCATGACTTTATTGGTGCGGGCGGCCCGGCGCAACAATAGGTTTAAGAGCTTTTCAGTTCTTCAGGAAAGCTTCATTTTGAAACCAGATAAACTTCACATGCTTGTCTTTTGAATTTTCAAATACTGAAGGAAGTGAACAGAATGCTAACATAAATATGCAGTACCAGTCAAAGGTTTGAAAACATTACTATTATGTTTCTGAAATAAGTCTCTTCTGTTCATCAAGCCTGCATTTTTTTAAAATCAAAAAATACAGTAAAGCAGTAATATTAAGAAATATAACAATTTAAAATAATAGTTTTCTATTTTAATATTCAAAATGCTTTTTATTTCTGTGATGTATGTATGTGTATATATATATTCTCCACGAATACAACTATGAATACTTCTGTTTTCTGCATGCACTATGGACTTGACATTTCTATGCACAATACGGGACTTTTATTTTTATATGACAGACGACGTGACGTCACAAGGCTGCGCCGCGCTCCGTCTTATGCATAGCTGTTATGATACGGTTAAAGAAAGGTTTGTGTTTTGAGCATTTTAATCGTTCAGGCAATTGTTGTGGTTTTTAAAACGAATTCAACACTGTTGAAAGTAACATTGCAATACTGCATCTAACATACATGAACGTTATTTTGTGTGAGTAAATCGTATCCACACATGATTATCAGAAAAGGTGCGTCTCATTTCACTCCCAATATCGTGAATCAGTTTATCATAAACAGTGATGAGAGAAGCGGAGCTTTTCTAGACTCGAAATCTAATACTTTCCGGACCTAATATGCAAAAAAAAAAAAAAGAGTAGTATGTCCGAATGTCATTCATGCTACCCATATCCATACTGTAGAACGTACTTTTTAAAGGTCGCGAAGTAACGTTAAACTGTAGAATGCATTGCCTCCGACAGTGTGGGATTTCGGAACCAAATGATTCAGTGATTCAAAGCGCTAGAATCATCGCGCGCTGTCGAGACAAGCTGATCAAATCAGTGTACATGCAACGAGAACAAACTAACATGTGTCATGGTAACTTTTGTGAAACAACTGCTAACATGTTCATGAAAGTGCAGTCTAATAAATAAAACCTACAAATGATTGAATAGTAAATAAACATCATAAATGCATTTTGTGTCTTTAGTATAATTTATGTTCTTGTGTTAATCAGGAGATTTAAGTCTATTAACTCTCTCTCTCTCTGACTGACTCTTACCAGTGAACTAGAGCTGATAGAGCAAACCCAGAGATTTAGTTTTGATTTATTGTTCTTTTTGTTAATTATTCTCATCTTAAACACACAGAAAAACTCCTGGTGAAGCGACTGAGATCCACGAGACACTATTATAAAGATGGCGTCTATTAAAGAGGAGAGTGAAGACATGAAGATTGATGAAACATTCAGAGTGAAACATGAAGAAACTGAGGAACAAACAGGTTGGCTTCATTCTCAAAGCTGAATTCAGTCATTTGATCCTTATTAAAATAACCAGCTCTACAGAAATTAATGATATTTTTGGATTTGCTCTATTGCTCTATCAGCTCTGCATTGTCTTGCCAATTTATACATTCAAACAATTTTAATCACGGAAGAAGAGCCGGAAATCGGGACTCCAGCATTATCTGTGCGCACAGCCACAGTTTGAGACAGCACTCGAATACAGAATTGATTCCTCTTTTGCGTGTACTTGCCGTTGAAGGGACACAAACACAAAATTGTCAAAATACCCATCTAAATTACCGTCTCGACAAGTATTTTCGAGAACAGAGAACAGTTGAGAAAGAAAGAAATGGATGTTTGTTAGTTTTTTGGGTCCGTGCAGTCAGTCTTAAAGTGACAGCACACACCTAATATTTTTATATATATATGTATATGACATCACTGTTAGATAAAATTATATATATATATATATATAGTGCTGTCCGTGTCATTAATATTAATAAAACAACGAAATACATCTTAAACAAAGATGAAACTATATTTATACAGTGAACACAGTGTTAATTTACATTTAGGTTTAATTAATTTCTGTACCTGAACATTACTGTTAGAGTTTGTAACTTTGTTATTTAGTATTCATCTCTGCTTGTAATTTGTACTTAACTGATATTATTTTAAACAAGTGAACAGTCAGTAATAAATTAAGTATAAGTTATTGTGATTGTCAAAACATTTGGTAGCCTAACTAAACAATTTCATTACGTTTAGTGACTGCATATTATGGTGCAATGACTGGTAGGCTATTGCTTTTATTATTTCTTTGATACAAATTTTAAAATTTCAATTCAATTATTTTCTTGTATCATATTTGTTATTGAAGTTTTTTGTCGAGAAATATTGTAGGCCTAGATGGTGAAAGTTTTTCTTTAATCATTTTGCATAGCTGTATGTTATGCTACTATCTAAGCTAACTAAAAAAAACACTAAGAACCAGAAATGTTTAATTTGACAATCTATAGCTTCGGTTATATACTAGTATATGGAACATAAGTTAAAAGACATTAATTATAACGTAGTTCAAACGACTTGAAATCTGATATCTGATTAGTAACCAGGCACTAAAGCGATTACCCATAAAACGTGCTTTGAACCAATCGGATTGCTTGGGTCCTAAGCTGGGACTCGTCTCTTTACAGACGACAGTATCGGGCCAACATATGCTCCAATTTGACATGACCCTAACTTGTTTGTGATAGTATTAGGCATCCTGAGTAATTTAGGAGACTATAATATGGTCTGGGATATATATATAAATATATATATAGGCTGATATTGCTCATATATGAGCAATATCGGCCGTAAGGAATCACAGCGTGCTTATATACAGCCATATCGCACGGCTACGAGTGTGATATTGCGTTTATACAACAGTTCGACGACACACGTGAGTAAATAAATAAGAAACAACAACATAGTGTCCTTAAAAACCCTCTTTTGTGCAGAACTACTTCCTTCTGCCAATGATTCAATCTCAAGTTGACAGTTGAGCTGAAGCCTCCGTTACTAATTTCAAAACGTCACTTTAAACTAGTAACGAAGGAACGTTGAGTCGCTTCATTGAAGCTTTTTGTATTATGTAGACAGAGTATGGTATTATGAGAGGGAGATCGACTGAACGAGTGTATTGCCTGCATTTGATATAGCATTTATTCTTCAGGTCAATGTCCATAATATTATATCCATAAAATCAGTTTGAATGTCCGCTGAGGGAAGCGATATGTTCGTCTCTGTCATTCCCATGAACAACCAAAACAACTTCCTTGTTCTGACTCACTCATAAAGACTGAAGTCCATATCACAATCCTTTCTCCATAGCAAATATGGCATATTATTTATATAGAATAATAATTACTGAACAATTTTTAAATGAACCACAATAGCCATTATAAAAGATAATAGGAAATAAACACAAGCAAACAATTCAGTCAAACGTACAAACCGCACTCTAGTACAGGATTCAAGTGAAATATAGCCTAAATATAATTATGAAACTTAATTTTCCTCTTAACCAAAATCGATTTGCTCTGAAACAAGTAATAGATTAATAAGACCAAAGATCGCCCGATTGATATACTCCAAATTAATTATATCTCACGTTTAACCACTATCTACATAAGAGCCAGCAGCAAATTCCCGAAGGCCTGGCCGAGATGACGCTGTTCTCAGCGGGAACATGAGCGCTGAACGGCCAACGACGGAGCTGGAACCTGCGAAAGCGTCTCAACAGATCGTAAAATTAAGATTATACATATAGTAAGATTATACATTAGTCACATATTTGAGGTCTAAATAACTACATTCTCGCCTAAAAAAACCCTCTTAAAACTACATTTCATGACACAACTACAGTAGTATTTTTAAAACATATGGTGTATTTGCTCGACCGCCATGACAGGTGCCGCAAGCGGAGTGATACAAACGGTGAAACGGTTAGAGTGCTGTTACTGCGCAAATATCGTACACCTGGAAAAGGCTCTCAGCCAAACAGATTCGAGAACCAGAAAAAAATGTTGTAGATGTTTATATATATGCCACCTTTCTTTCTTTTCTTTTTTTTTGTTTTCCCCAACAGGCCAATCACACCTAGATATAATGATGCATACAATAAATTAATAAGGAAAATATTTTACAAAATAATAAATCCGGAACATAGCAGATTCCAAAAAATCTAGGGCTTTGTGCAGCATAAGCATTGATGTACATTTGACTCCACAAATTGCTGTCAGCACAACATCTGGGTTCTTAACTGGAAAAAGCCTGGATAACAGAACTAGCATGTTTTTTTGTTTGTTCAATAATTAACTTCTGTTTTGGCAGAATTTAATACAAGAAAATTACTAGCCATCCTAGACGGCTGTATTTTCAACCATTACGCTTATCTTCAGTGTCACATGAACCTTCAGAAGTCATTCTAAAATAATTATCTGGTGCTCATCAATGTCTGGAGTCAAAGTGACCATTAAAATAGTCTTTAAACAAGTCAACACAATGTTTTTGTCTACCTTTGGGAATAAATGAACAACAACTCTACAGATTGGTTCAGACCGTGACTGACTCATCTGTTCCCTGGGGCCTCATGTATCAACACTGCGTACGCACAAAAACACAGCGTACGCCAGCTTTCACGTTCACGGCCAGATGTACTAACAGTGAAATTAACGTAAGAATGTGCGTTCCTCCAAGTAAACTTCATGTCTGGCGTACGTATATTTGTTGTGATTTTTGTCCATTGGCGACTCATAGAGGCAATAAAGTGAAGTGGCAAACATTACACTACGAATTGTTCTATCGCACCACCAGCTGTCAGATATTGCTTATAATTTGTAATTGATCAATTATTTGACATATTATTGTCACACGAGTTTTATTAAAATATTATATTATGCAATTAAGTAAGAACATAGGCTATATAAACCATGTCCAAATTGATACAACCCGTCTAGCAATGGCAGCGTTGGCTTAAATAGGAATAGAAAATAAACTTCATTAATTCGGTCAGTAAAGATAAAAAAGAAAGTAATATTTTTTTTCAGCAAGGACACATTGAAGTGACAAGTAAAAGTGACAGTAAATGCATTTATAATGTTACAAAAGATTATAAGATTTCTATATCTGTTTGATTGAAGTTTTTATTCATTAAAGAATCCTGAAAATACTATATCACGGCTTCCACGAAAATATGAAGCAGAAGCACAGCTGTTTTCAACACTGATAATACTCATAAATGTTTCTTGATCATCAAATCATCATATTAGAATGATTTCTGAAGGATCATGTGACACTGAAGACTGGAGATCTTTCCAGCTTTGATCACAGGAATAAATTACACTTTACTATATATGCACATAGAAGACATTTTCAGTGAAATTTCGTTTCTTGCTTGCTTTAGCCATGTTCTTGCAGGTTTCTTTTGCCAAATTGGACTAATTACCATATTTAAATTAATTTAATTGGGGGAGGAGACTGGGTGGGGCGTTGTGCTCGTGCATGTGCGCTCAATTTTACGTTAATCGGGATGTACAAAGAGAATATGCATGGGATCCTTCGTACGCAGAGATTAATACTTTTGCTTTTTTTTTGTGCGTACGCACATTTACAGCTTTGTCCAAACGCAATGTTTTAGTATGAATTCAACGCAAGTCTTTGTACATGAGGCCCCTGGTCTGTTTGTGTGTTCATGAACACAAATGTGCTCAGTTCTTCTTCAGAGGAGATCCCGGTTCCAACACTATATAAAAATATGAGAGAGAGGAGAAAGTTCCACATGTCAAATTATTTTTTTTAACATTCATCATACTTTTTTTTATTTATTTATTATATATATATATATATATATAATGTGTGTGTGTGTGTGTACGTAAGCAACAGCCTTTTTTCTAATACTTAGTTTAACTGTAAACTAAATTATGCCAGATTTAATTTTAATACTTAATATCCTTAATTCTCTCGACACCAATGCTGAGATTCATAGAGAGAAAGACTACAATCAAGGATTTAACCAATTTCAGCTCATCAATGGCGGAGAGTCTTCAGCCTAAAAAAAATCTAAATAATGCAAAAATAAAAACTAAAGTTTAGAATGCTTGATTTGGAATAATTGAATGAATGATTCAGTGAGTTTTACTACCTGGATAAATTCAATCTGGTGAGAACATACGAAATGAACCAGTCTGAATATGAACCATTTTGTGTGTAATAAATATGTTAGACACGAGGTTATTTATAATACACCATTACTGGCACCATTTCTTTGACAACGTCTAGAATCGAGTAAAATGTGCAGTCACGTGAGATTGCTTGAGAAATGTTGTACGTGAAATCTAACAGGGATTTAATGTGGATCAAATCCACAAAGTACTTCACAAATCAATTGAAAACTATAACCAAGCCAATTGATATTGCTAATGAATTTAATAATTATTTTGTAAATGTAGGAGCCAATCTAATACATACAATAAATAAATTTAAAAATAAAAAATCTACAGATTTTAATGATATAGACATGGCACTAGTTAAGGACGTTATGATATTTGTTGTAAAACCATTAACCTATATTTTCAACTTGTGTAAAATAGCTAAAGTCATCCCTATCTATAAAAATGGTGACAGCCATTCACTCTCAAACTATAGACCAATCTCCCTCCTTCCACAATTTCCAAAAATACTAGAAAAACAAATTGAAATAAGACTAGAAAGTTTTATTAGAAAACAAACTATTAAACGATCATCAATATGGCTTCCAAGCAAATCGATCCACAGAAATGGCTGTAATAGAGCTGGTTGAAAAACTGACCTCTGCAATAGAAAATAAAAATTACTCCGTCAGAATTTTTATAGACTTGAAGAAAGCATTCAACACCATTGATCACACAATATTGTTAAAAAAAAACCTAGAAAGATGTGGCATCAGGGGAATTGCACAAAGATGGATTGGTGACTATTTTAGGAATAGATTTCAGTTTGTGCAATTCACCTACGACAGGTCACAGCTACAGAGGGGGTTCCACAAGGATCAGTCCTTGGACCAAAGCTATTTTTATTATACTTTAATGACATTTGTAAGGTGTCTATGCAATTAAATTGTGTCTTAAATTAAAGTCTTAGGTGTCATTATTGACCACAAACTCAGTTGGAAATCCCACATAACCAACATAAAGTCAAAAATTTCAAAAACTCTGGCTATCCTGTCTAAAATAAAACACATTCTTGATTCAAAGGCCTTAAATATACTGTGCCATACATGACATATTGTGTAGAGATCTGGGGAAATACATACAAAACAACAATAAAACCAATTCTTATTCTGCAAAAACGTGCAATACGAATTATAAATAAAACAGATTATTATCACCCAACAAACGAGCTATTTAAAAACTCCAACCTACTTAAATTGAATGACTTAGTGGAATTTAAAATAGCCAAAATAATGTTTAAAATAAATAATACATTTCCAGACTGTGTCCAAAACCTGTTTCAGATTAAATCTACACCTTATGAGCTCAGAGGAACACTCATGTTCAGTAAACCACAGATTAGAACCAATGTCAAACAGAGATGTCTTGTCTGTTCAGGGGGTTAAATTGTGGAATAGTCTTGATGATGAACTAAAAACATGTAAATCCATTGGTAGCTTTAAAAAAAGATTACATTATACAAAGCTGAATGAATTTAGCTTCTTTTAGTAATTATTTATGTACGCAAGATGACTTTGGTGTTTTGTGTTGTGTGTTAAATAAATAAAATGTAAAAAGGATCGGCGCAATAAGCATAAGCTTCAGCCGACACCTTTTCGGTTAAGCAACTTTATTTTACTATTGTTTCCATGTATGTTTGTAAATTGTTTTTCTTTTTAACCTTTTCTTTTGAAGTTGACCGAAATAAACTTAACTAAGAAGTGGAAATACTTGTGATTTTATCTGTTTCAAGTTTAAAAAATGTGGTTTTGTATTTACAGCGTTGTCCAATAAAATTATTTCAATAGAAAGCTGCTTAATATTAAAGTACAGCTTAAATCAAAGAATCTTGCTAGCAGTCACCGGTGCAAATTGTCTACTCCCTGGTATAAAGGTGGTTTTGACGTGAGGGGTAGTCGATTAACGTAATGAAGTGATTATTGCATACATATGTTTTATTTACAACAATATACAAGTAAAAACTAATTGGCTAGTCGCTGTCATTAACAGACTATGGACTGACTGTATTCTGCTGTGGGTTGTTCATTTTTGAGTTACACATAAATGTGAAAGGATATTTCTTATACACGTTTTTATTTAATACTGACACAAAATTGTGCAACTTTTTTATACATTCCTTCTAAGAGTGTAGGTTGTGAAGTACTATTAAACTGAGTATCATTTGCATCAGTGGGGGAAAAAAGATAATGTTGCTCAGGGGAAGATTATACAAGGAGAAAAATCCAAAGGACACGTTACTGAGCCCTGTGGCACTCCATACTTGGGTTTGATGAGACGTCTCTTCATTTACAGAGACAAAATGGTAGCAGTCAAATAGATAGGACTTAACCCATGCCAAATGCTTGTCCACAAATGGCAGTATACGGTTGAGAATACACTGTTTTTCTAATATTATAGACATAAAGACCTTTTTCGGTAGATTAGTGCAGTGTTTCCCAACCCTGTTCCTGGAGGCACACCAACACTACACATTTTCCAACTCTTCCTAGTCGATCACACCTGAATCAACTCATCAGCTCGTTAGTAGAGACTCCAAGACCAGAAATATATAGGTAAGAAAAGGGAGACATTCAAAATGTGCACTGTTGGTGTGTCTCAAGGAGCAGGGTTGGGAAACACTGGCTTAGTGCATATGAGATCTAGCATTTATGTTGATTTTGATGTTTGTTGATTTATACCATTAAACTGGGGTTAACTTTGTATTTCTCTTTTCTTTTTTTTTTACCCTAGACCTGATAACACTGAAAGATGAAAGTGGAGTACTAGATGAAATGGAAAAGAAAGATCAGTTTGAGAAACATCATGATTTCATAACTGGAAAAAAATCATTTAGTTGCTTACAAACTGAAAATACTTCCCCTCAACAAAGATCTCAAAAGACAGAAACTACAAAATATTTCACTTGCCAACATTGTGGAAAGAGTTTCACTCAACATGGAAGTCTTACTGTCCACACGAGAATTCACACCGGAGAGAAGCCTTTCACCTGCAAACACTGTGGAAAGAGTTTCAATCAACGTCGCAATCTTTTAGTCCACATGAGAGTTCATAATGGAGAGAAGCCTTACACCTGCCAACAGTGTGGAAGGAGTTTCAATCAACTTGGAAACTTTAAAGTCCACATGAGAACTCACAATGGAGAGAAGCCTTACACATGTCAACAGTGTGGAAATAGTTTCACTCAAAAAGGAAGCCTTAAAAAGCACATGAGCATTCACACCGGAGAAAAGTCGTACACCTGCCAAGAGTGTGGAAAAGGTTTCACTCAGAAAGGAAGCTTTAACAGGCACATGAGAGTTCACACCGGAGAGAAGCCTTTCACCTGCCCTCAGTGTGGAAAGAGTTTCAGCCAAAAAGGACACCTCAAAGACCACATAAGAATTCACACTGATGCAAGTTCTTTCACCTGTCAACAGTGTGGAAAAAGTTTTAACAGAGAACACAGCCTCGAAGTCCACACGAGAGTTCACACAGAAGAGGGCTCTTTCACCTGCCAACAGTGTGGAAAAAGTTTTAACAGACGAAAATACTTTAACTCCCACATGAAAATTCACTCTGGAGAAAAGCCGTACTTATGCCAACAGTGTGGAATAAGCTTCAACCAAGTAGGAAACCTTAACAGGCACATGAAAATTCACACTGGAGAGAAGCCGTACACTTGCAAGCTGTGTGGACTAAGTTTCAACAATAAAGGGAGCCTTGAAAGTCACATAATAATTCATACGGGCGAGAAGCCTTACACATGCCCTCAATGTGGAAAATGTTTTGCACATAAACCGACTCTTAAAGTCCACATGAGAATTCACACTGGAGAGAAGCCGTACACATGCAAGGTGTGTGGAAAGAGTTTCACTGATAAAGGAAACCTCAAAGTGCATATGAGAGTTCACACCACAGAAAAGCCTTACACATGCAAACTGTGTGGAAAAAGTTTTACTCAAATGGGAAACCTTAAAAAACACATGAGAGTTCACACCACAGAGAAGCCTTATATCTGCAAACTGTGTGGAAAGAGTTTTATAGGAGCACTAAACCTGAAACAACATTTGCAAACTCATTCTGGAAAGAAATTGAGTTCTGAATGTGGTGAAAAATTTAGAAAAAGGAGTATTTTCAAAAATCATCCGTCTATTCACTCTGGAGGAAGGCCGTTTAAGTGTGATCAGTGTTATACATTTTTTTCTTTGCCTTTACACTTAAAGATACACCTGAAAAGTCATGCAGATGTGAAACCACATTCTTGCTCTTCGTGTGGAAAGAGTTTCAAATGGCTCAGCAATTTAAAATGGCACCAGAAAATACTCCTCTGTTTAAAATCAAGGCTGAATTCACACCGCAGCTGAATGTGAGCCAAATCTGAACATTCATATTAAAGTGAGAGAATTAACTTGTCGAAGCAACAGAAGCAAACTATTTGTATGACCACTGATAACTTAATGCACATCATGTCTTTCCCTCCAGTTGCATTGCGTAATTAAGTCATGGAGGGCTCATGGTCAGCAGTTTTTGGTGCTCTCAGAGCAAAGGCACATGATGAAATGCATAAAAGTATCTGGGCAGAACCACATGACATCACCGTTTTCTCAGATTCTGTAGTGAAATTTCATAGTTTACACAGAGACGGTAATAATTTCATTTTTGATCTAGTCGTCTTCCGGTAAATCATGGTCATCTGCCATGTTCTCCAAAGGTTGCTGACTCTCAATTATACCTTGTCATTAAATCTTCCAACTGGTCAGTATCTTTATTTGCAGGTCCTCTTAAACCTCTCTTCGGGCATCATCTGAATTGAATAACTATTGTACCGTTGACACACATATTTCACAAAACAGTAAGGTAATACAGCTGATGATTCTTAACTGAAGTTGAATTGTTCTTGTGTGGTCATTTGCATCGAATTAATTACAAATAGATTTCTAGATTTTTATTTAGTTGTTTTCATAATAATAATTTTTTTGGACACTCAAAGCACTTTACATATGTAAGGGGGGAATCTCCTCAACCAACACCAATGTGCAGCACCACCTGGATGATGCGACGGGAGCCGTATTGCACCAGAACGCCCACCACACACCAGCTTATTGGTGGAGAGTGGACAGAGTGATAAAGCCAATCAGTATATATGGGGATGATTAGTGGTTCGACTGGTCGAGACTGTTTTCCAAAGATGGCTCCTGAATGTATACGCGAAGTGGACTGTCTTTATAAAATATCTTCTTATTAAACTGTCTGTACACTTAGGCTACGTTCACACTGCCGGCTGAAACGACCCAATTCCGATTTTTTTGCCCCTATGCGACCTGTATCTGATCTTTTCATGACAGTCTGAACGACACAGATCCGATCTTTTCAAATGCGACCCAGGCCACTTGGGTATGTGGTCCAAATCCGATATGTATCCGATCTTTTGAAATGAGACTTCAATCTGAACGGCCAGGTCGCATGTATCCGACCCGCACGTCATTGATATGCACTGTTATGGGCTGCCGCAGACGTGTCTCTTCCAGAGAGTTGGTTCTTCCAACAGAGTTGATCGAAGACGCTCACAAATATAATCGAAAGTGGATCTGGTCATTTCGGAAGTTACTGATGAATTCTGTATTTGTGAAGCCACTCTAATCAGTATCCCACCACTCCTGGCTGCGACTCCGCACCCACACGTTTCTCTGTACCGAAGTTGCTACCACTGCTCCACAAAACGCCATGGCCAAAAACCTTGCTCTCCTCCTTTTTAATTTTTTTCTTAAAACTAGAAGATTGTAAGTTTGTAAGTGTGCTGGCTCTGTTGGGAAAATAACCTCAATATCGCTAAACGAGCTCCACTGTTGACATTCATGTTTAGCTACTTCCGCAAACAACAAGTGACGTCGTTGACCGTTGAGTACTCTTCTGCGCATGCGGGTCATTTCTGGATCATGTCACGTTCACACAGGAGATCACAAAAGGTCGCATTTAATTGGAAATGTGAACGGCCTTGCAAAAAGATCGAATTTTTTCAAAAAATCGGAATTGAGCATTAAGCCCCTGCAGTGTGAACGAGGCCTTACAAAGTTCTCAATGCTTCAATTTGCAGGTAGGGACCCTCATTATGCTACTGTGTTACTGTTGGGCTATTTTGAGCCTTGTTATTTTTCATTACTCTATGCCCTATACACTAGCGTTATAAGCTAAACAGTTTTTGGAGATGCAAATCTTTACATTCAATTATCATGAAAACAAATCTCAGAGAACGGTTGACTAGGTACTGTAAGACCGTAAAACTTGTTGAAGAGAAAATATCTGACCACATGGTCTATTGAGACAAAGGACCTTGGCAAATTAACATTTGGCTTCCCCCCTCTTCCCCGGAGACAAAGGTCTCACCTCGTCTGCATTTCGTTCTCTCACCCAGTGACAGCTAAAACTCACATAAGAGTATATATATATGGTTTAATGTGAATGATTATTGTGTTTAGTATCATTTTAAAGGTCTCAGCGTGGCTGGTAAATATGTCTCATTTCCAAATAAGTAAAACAAAAGGAAATAAGGGTTTTAAGAGTTTAGGAATAACTGGCACACACAGGAATGTGGTCTAGGCACTCCCAAAAGGTGTAAATTCATGAATGCTAATTTCCACTGTTCTTAGCAAAATGGTTCTTCTACCATTTTTAAATTTAAATTTAAATTTAAAATTAACACAGTAAATTTCCACTTAATTCAAGCTTTACATCTGGCTATATAAGGAAAATGCAGCGAGAGCTCGTGGCTTTTTCTGTATCTCAGATAGCCCCTGGACACTGAGTCGCCGAGACTCAGCATTCATGTATTTCACGTCGGGTAAAAGATTTTCCTCTTTGTTCTAAGAACATTTGATGATTTGCATTGATTATCTTTCAATTGATTATGGAATTGTTATAATACATTTACCTGACATAATAAATTGTTATATTTGATTATTCTAACAGACTTTGACTTTATTTTTATTGGAGTTAAAAGGAATAGTCAAACAATAACCTATACTTAATGATGCACAGATATCATTGAAAAACACTTTCATTTTATGGAGTCAGATGAAACGAGTTAATACATAAGATAAAAAGTATTACATTTAATTAAAAATCCCTTTGCCATTGGAAGAGACGGAACGCGCGTTGACCGGAGAGTCGACCTACAGCGGTGTTTCGGAGGCTGTGGTTAGTGTAGACCTTCGAAAGACCCACCTGAAAGTTAAAATGATGATAATAATTATAATTATAATAAAGGTAGGTCTACTAGGCCTAATAATACATTTATATTGACATAAAGTGTAATTACTTCTTCGCTGATCTTTTTCATCATGTTCCTGAGGTAGTGGATACCCATCAGTTCCCGGCTGTACCACACTTCGGAAGCGTATGTCACGGTGCGCTTCGGATGGTGATAGAAAGCCTTTGCGTCAGATGAACATTTGGACACAAAGGACTTGAAACTTTTTACCGGACACATCAGATCCCCGGGTCTGCCAAACATAAAACCTCTGAAGTTTTCCTTATCTGGGTCATTCGGATCTTTGTGGTTTTTGGTGTGCGGATTGTAAGCCAGGGTGACAAACTCAACCCCGTCCTCGTCTCTCCGGACTTTAAAAGATTGTATGCAGAGCTCCCGGTTGCCCTCCCTGCCACGCCGAGCCAAACACAGTTGGATGTCAAACCAGACTTTTCTGACCAGGCCAAGGGGTGTATCGGGAGACAGTACAGCTGAATTTTTTATGATTTCAAGATCAGACTCAGAAATACGTGGATGGTGAACGCTGGTATCTTTGCCGCTTTTCCGGTAACGCTTAATTATTGCTTTAAACACAGCATTACAGGTCATGAATCTGGTGTCAGTTATAATACTGAATTCCGTTAAATGACGGTTGATACCGGCTCTCAGACTCCTTAGGTTTAAAACGCTGTACTCTCCTCCTGCCTTGGTTGACTGGACAGCTGCGTAAAACTCCCGCAGGGTCTCATTCAGAGCATCGGTGGTGTATTTTTCAAAGCTGGATTCCATTCCTTTTTAACAATAAAGTCTCTGAGTGTAGTTACTTACCATTTCATTTTTTTTTTGTGTTGATCTCATCTTTTTCGTCTTCTATTTGATTAAATTTTTCCGGTGTTTTCTCCTTGTGTCGTTTCTCCGTTTTATTTAAAATTTTTCTTTCTTCAGCAGCATCCCAGTTGTCAAATTCTCCAAAAAGCTTCAAAGAAATTGTTGTATTAGAAGGCTATGTATAACGGCTAACTAAATGTTTGTTTTCATACAATAAATTGTAAACAGATACTTTGACTGCCTGTTGCTATGGTTACTCACAGCTGATGTAGCCAGCGCATCTATGTATTAATTTCGAACGGTAAACAGTCAGTTTCACCAGAACTCCTTTACTAGGTGTCCTCTATCACTTTTTAATGGACACCCTGCAGCCAATCAGAATCAAGTATTCACTCAGACCATGGTATAAGCTTTATTATTTGCTCATCTGCATTATATCTGTTTTTTTATTTGTTGAACATTAATTACATTTTTACCCTTGGACGGGTTTAAACGTTTTTTTGCATTTCCTAATTCGGGGAACATACACAGTGATGATATCTGGGTAAAAAGAGGCTCTATGTGATGGGCTTTATCTGACCTTGGTGACATGAGACAGATGGCAGACGGTCGGTTTAGCCAGTCTGTCTGCTTTCTTTCTTAAGAATAATAATCTTAGAGAATTTACAATTAGCATTAGCCAGTAGTGATGCGCGGGTCGGCTTTTTTTCCAACCCGCGGGTCCCGCCCCGCACCCGCGACCGATAAATAGACATACTACTAGGCATTGTAATGTAAATGAAAACAGCCTTTATTTCAGCCTGAAAGTGCTTGGAAACATCGCCCTGTAAACTGGCAACAAGAGACGATTATGAATATGAATCATATATCGGGTCATATGATACTTAAACATTTTCAACATTTACAAAGCAGCGTTTGTATTCATCTAATAGGCTAAACCATTTTTTATTTCTTAGACCCCCCACAAATATGTCTTGACATGCTTGAAGTGCCCGTTTTGTGGCGCTACTGTTTGTATATTTTTCACACGAGTTGCACTTCAGGTAGCAGCTAGCCGATTTAGCTACTGTTGTCTCCTGCTGCAACTATTTCTGAGAACAGCTCCCAAACATTAAATTTAGCAGCCTAAACTTATTTTTCTTTTCAATTTAATCAGGTAAATTCCCGACCTCAATTTCTCCCGCACCTCGTCTTCCATCTTCACTTTTATTTCTCCGTTGTTGTTGTTATCGTGGCTGGCGGCGGGAGCTGCTTTCGTGACGTGTCACGTGACGCCAAAGGTTTATAGACCTCACGCAGGTTAAGTTGCTACGGCAGTCGTATTGTAACCTTATCAAATAACCTAATAAAATACGAAAATAGATATTCCCAAATATTTAATATAGGCTGAAAATTGCAAGCAACATACATGGATAAAAAAAAAAACAATAATAATGACCCGCCCCGCAAATAAAGTGACAATTTCTTTACCCGCCCCAACCCGACAACCCGTTACCCTTGGGGTCCGCGGGTTACGAGTCGGCCCGCGCATCACTATTAGCCAGCACTTTTAAATTTGCTTTTGATGTCAGGCGCTCTGGCTCCCGCCAAACATGTGACTATGGTGGCTGGTGTCTCTATTTTCACGTTCCTTAGCCAATAACTAAGGCTGTTTCTGAGTGGGGAGAATCTATTTGTTATGGTAATCGGAACGGAAGAGCGGTGTTTTGTCCCACAACTACAGCGCCTCACCGTCTCCCAATTGCCCTGCTGCACGGGCTCTATAGCCGGAACCGAACGATGTGTAGAGTTCACTAAGCTAGTCGCATCCAAAGCAGTATCTAAAACCCTTGCATTCTTACTATCCTCGATTCAAGATTGGATGCGTGTCTCTAGTTCTGAAATCTTCTTCGTCAGCCTATCTCCATGCATTTATCACATGTAAATCCAGTGCTGACAGAGAAGGCTATGCTAGTATACATGTTACATGAAGTGCAAGTGACATTAAGAGGAGAAGGTGACATGACTCACCGATTGTGGACTGATCAACAATCTACTCATCTAAGGTTTGATGAACTCGTAAAAGGCGCGAGAGGAAAAAATGTATAAATAAAGAGCGTACGGATGGCACGCTAACAGGCTATCGAATTACTAGCGTGTTGTGCTAGCAATGACGATTTAGTTTGAAGCTAGCTATTTCAGGTTAATGTGTGATGTTGAGTAAGCTATAGTATAAACAACAAGGACTGATAGTAAATAATGATTCAAAACACAAAGATATACAAATCTTATAAAAAGTTTACAGACAGCCGCAACGAGGCAGACAGGAGCAATCGATGTCCTGCCTAAACCAGCCCTTGTCACTCCAAAAGGCACAGAAGACCCAGGTAACTTGAGATAAATTAATGTTTTTTTAATTGCATTAGCTGACAAAAAAAATTATTTTTCCTAGAGAATGTTTTGTTACAAAAATAGTACACTAATAATATTCTACATCCAATATTGACACTTGTTATTTATGCAGATTTGTCCTATCTGTCAGATTTCGTTTCCATCTGATGTCCTTCCATATCATGCCAGTTTGTGCGGAGAAAAGTAAGCAGTGCACACATGGTTATACTATATGTATAACCTCTTTAAACATTTTAATGTTCATATTTGTAAAGGTCACCAGCTGGAGTGGCCTTGAGAGCCACCAGAGGGCACTCCACATCAGAATATTGTCATTCCCTCACAAACTACATCTCCCGTAAATCTCTGCCTTGGCTCATCAGCCCTCATTGTTTTCAGCTGTGTCTCATTACCTTTTTTAAGTACTTTAGTAAGTAATCTTAGGGGGCTTGTCACATAAGGTGGCCTTCTGCTGCTTGCAAACTGACTTTTTTTGAGGAAACATTACCAAATTTGGTGCCCTGATTCTACGCGCAATGCACGAATACACTGCAGGCTCACTCTCGCTCGTATCCAAGGTAAATCATCAACACTATCATCCCTTACAAGTGTTTTATTTAACTGAATACATCACAATAAGCTAAAACGCATGAGTAGGTCACTTTACTTCCTGAACAAGTGCGCACCCGAGTCCGTGCTGACATGGCCTGGAAACTCAACTGTCGTTTTGCTTGTTTTGCAAAATGCTTGGCATTCTTTGCAGCGAGTCATCAAAGTAGTTGAATTCACGGTTTGCAACAAGTGGTGTTTAGGGCAAAAGTGCTCCACCCTCACTTCTGCATCCACTATTTCTCCTACCACTGTCTGCAGGTCAGCGTCCATGAATTCTTTAGCTGCACCACAGTCTTCCATCTGGGTGATGATCGTCTGCACGGTGGTGCTCAGCATTGCCATTCCTTTGAACTGTCCCACAGACACGTTCTCCAATCGGTACCAGGAGCCTTGCACCAGGTCATGCTGACCCCAGAGAGTGAGCAACAGCTAGTCATTGGCATCCGCATCTACGACACTCTTTCTTCGCACCCTTTGCCCCCGAACAACTGTCTCCTTCTCCTCCAAAGCATGCATCTTTCTGATGTTGACCGTGACCTACAAAAATAAATGCACAAATAAATCACTGTTGGTACACTATTTAAACATTATGTATATTCATAGTAACACAACATGTAGTCTCCACTTAGATGCTTATAATATCTGTAATCTCATTAACGACCTACACACCTTTTCTTTTATGCCTACATTCCACTTTTTTTAAGTGCACCACCGTTTGAAGTTTACAGCTTTTTCCACACCACCCGTTTCTCTCGACACCCCATTTTAATAATTCACTATACAGTTCTTTAAAGGAATAGCCTAGCTCGCCCAAAAATTATAATTGTGTCATCATTGAATGGTTTCAAAACTGTATGAATTTGTTTTTCTACTGAATACAAAATAAAATATTTAAAAGATTCTCACTAACCAAAGACTTGATGGACCCCATTGACTTCTGTAGTATTTTTTTTCCCTAATATGTAAGTCAATGTTGTGCACAAACTGTCAGGTTGTTGACATTTATTCAAAATATCTTATTTTGTGTTTAGCTGAAGAGGGCGAGTCAATGATTCCAGAATTTTAATTTTTGGTTAAATTATTCCTTAAAAGAGGTAGTTAACCCAAAAACAAACATTCTGTCATTCCATACCCATTATCCCTTCATCTTCATCTATCATTCTTGAACATTTTTCAACCAAAAATGTAAGAGCTTTCTATCCCTCCATTGATTTCATCAGCAACTTAATTTGTTCCACACAAACACATATTTTGGAAGTTCAAAAACAAACGTTTTACACTTACCCTCTGATACTCTCGCAAATCTTTAATGATGTCACTGAGCACCCTGACTGTGCTGCTTGTATTCAATTTGTCCTCAAATGCAAAGGCCAAGCGACGAAAGATCGACGCCTTTGACTTGCTGTTGACAAGTATGTCATTTGTGTTCATCTGCTTTGAGGGTGAAAACCCTACACCACTGAGCTTCGGGAGTCCTGCAAAACACACAAAACATCTTCATTCAGTATTTGCATTTCACGCACAATACAACCTGCATTCCTCTTTCATTTACTATACACAACAACAATTCCATTAAACACTCTTCTTAGTTCCTATTATTTTAATTTAGTTGACTTCATTCCAATAATTAATTCAAATTTACATGTAATTACCTCAATGACTTTATGCGATGTCCATTTATACATTCAGAACTTTGAATACTGCTTAAAAATAAAAATCACATAAAACCCCATAACTTTCATACTTACCGATCTCTCTCAGCACACTGCATATTGTTGTGTTTCTGCACGTCGAACTCAACAACATGACTGTTCTTGTCAGCCTCCTAAAATAGCGTGCGTTGCCCGACTTGGACTGCACCACCGGCGACACTTCATGTACGTACTCCTCCACCTCATGATATGCTCGCTTCGCCCACTCACAAAACATCAGTTTTTGCCATGTTTCTAATCCCTGCAATTCGGTCACACACCTAAAATTTTCTAGCACCCCAAAACGCCTTACAAATACGCACGCATTTTATCTTCAAATAGTACATTCAATGAAACCAATACCGTTCACTTGGATCTTACAATACAGTTCACTTACATACATCCTCTTCTCCAACAACACAACAAAGCTTGTCAAAACGTTTTTTTTTGTTGTTGTTGTTTTTTTGTTTTTTAACACATTTGGTAGGCCTATTACACAGTTATCTTTCTTACTTTCCAAACATTTAACCTCCCATTAACGAATGCTACAAATACCTTCGCTCTTAACGTACAAAACAACACCATTCCATTTGAACAATGTTGTCTTTACTTTGACAATAAAGGGTCATACCCGATAAAACCGAACAGTTGTCCACACCAAGCGACGAACAAAACATATCCTTCCAATTCAAACTGCTAAACGGATTCAAATATTTTCAACTGCTGACTTCTCATCATCCCATAGGCTGACGTTACGCCACCGCGCTGACGTCAGTCGTTTCAACCAATCTTCTGTCCCACCTGGCTCAAATTTGACGCCCACTTCAAGAGCCACTGATTACGAGTCCGAGGCACCCATGCAACCCCAAATACCTAATTAACACTTAGAATAAAAGTGAGCCACACATTTGTTTTCAATGTGATTGGGATGTTATTGTGAAAATAACTTTTAATGGTCCATAAGAATTTCATATATTTCTTTGTTTAAACTAATTATATACATCTAGCAGTGAACTATCATTCTTTATATAAATTTTTTTGTTGAAAAAGGAAAGAAAAAATAATACAAATATAAACTCATTATTTTGTTATTGTGTATATTATTTAAAACATATGTAGAGCCTGAATTTTCAAAAAGGCTAAATAGATAAAATGTGTACTGCAAGTGTTGGTTTAAGATAAGCTTTTTCATTTTCAATTTGTTTTTTTAATTCCATCCACTAGATCAGTGGTTCTCAACCAGTGGGGCGCGCCCGGTAGGGAGGGAGGGAGGGGGTGGGGATCGCGAAGATTCCCCCCATGTTAAAATGAAAGTGTTTGGACTATTATAACACAAACAAATCATCCTTCTGCCGACTTTTTTTTGTTAAAAGCGACAAATCTAGCGACTTTTACTGGTGTTACTGGAGACTCGAAAGCACGTATCACTCTGCAGTTACTGTATCACTCTGCAGTTACTGTGCTCAACGAGCAGCGGGTGCTGCCGTGAGCCCCTCCCCCGTCCAAAAGCACTCGCATACGGTCAGTCTCAGTAGCCTCCCGCAGCAGTCAGACCAGAGGAGAGACACACCACTCCGCATCCAGGCTGGAAATGATTTGCGCATGGCCGCCGCCGTTCCCGCCCTGGCTTACACAGCGGGGTGCATAGGCCTCACTAGGCCCTTTATAGGGGCGCTTCAGAGGAAACTTCTGCCTAGCTTGTTGTAATCAGATTCAGCGCGTTCTTCATCTTCAATCCGCAGCGGCGCAGAGCTGAGCGCACGTAAGAAACAGAGGACAGGGTGTGTGTGTTTATCTGAGCCTTATTGGTCTGTCACTGCTCGTCAATGTCAGAATATTTGAGATGACCAATCAAATCAAAGTAGGCGGGCTTTATGTTCACAGACGCTGCTGAGCGCGAATTTTAGCAGCGCGTCTCGACGCATCAGTTTATGGGCAAGATAAGAGACAGTTTTTTAGCATAAATCCCCCATCTGCAATGAACCATCTTTGGGGGGGCCCAGCTTGCAAAAGTTTGAGAACCCCTGCACTAGATGATGCGTGCTTATTGTCTTTCCCTTGTGACTAAAAAGGAAGCCATTTCGTCTACTTTCTGGAAAGGTAAGACATGCGGTGTAGGTGCTCTGTGTGTAATCCAATTCTGTTGTAATCAAATACTTGAGGTGAGGAGTCGGATACTTCCCAGCTAGCAAACAGACGTTGGGCCAACGTCAATATTGGTTGGTTACTTTGGCCCAACCTATATGACAGAAATACAACGTTGGGCCAACGTTGGTATGGTCAGCTGCAATGGCCCACCACTTCCCTCAAATATATGCATGCAGCATTTCATGTTTTACCATTCTTCCCAGTAAACATGGGGGAAAGAGTGTCTATAATAATAGTTATGGGATGGTTGTCATAACATGGACATCCTACGACAAAAATGATGGATTATATCAGCAATATTTTCATGAGTATGTACTTTGTTACAGTAGGAAACTTATCTTCCTCGAGTAGCCATCAATGCCACCGAATATCACCATGTTATATCTGGTGAAAAAAAGGACATGGTTTTGTTGCATCACCACATACATTTTAGAGTTCACTGTTTTCTTTTTTTTTTCTTGTATAATATTGTAACTATTAGCATGATAGGAGAATCAAGATGTATCTTCATTATGATAAATTATGTAGTGCTCCATTGTATCTGTCATTTGTACCACGTGCCGTGACTGTTTATGTTGTCGCGGGCTAGATTAGCTGACTGTCAGTTCACAGCTGATGGGAGTTATCTGATCAAATCCACGTCAGCTGACGTGGGGAAGGGGTTTTTGTCAGAGGACGACACACTGAGTTGGGAAGAGGATAAAATGCGCCCGCGCACTACAAAAGGGGGCTTTAAGTGGACAGGGAGACTACGTGAGACCTGGGACTAAGCTCGTACTTCAAAAACCTCCTCACCAACGACCTGGGCTTGATTTGCAGAAGATCAACATCCTTCGTTGGTAACGAACTCCCAAAACCGGTGAGAATGATCGGTTTTATGGTCTCTAACGCTGAAGCAGTTTTTTTTGTTCGCTCATTGAAAGCAGTCTGAGGTTATTTTTTTTCCCCTTTATTGTGGATTACTTTTTTGGACCTTTTTCGTTGGATTAACAAGACTGTTTCCTGGATGTCTTCGTTTGTGCTTCATACTTTGCCACAGGGTTTTGAAAGACTTGCTTTGTGGAAACTGTTCCGTGCTGACGAATGCGCGTGGCTTGTGCGCATAGACATTCAACCGGTCGTATGGCCTGTGTGATATTATGTGAATAAGAATGCCCGTTGTTGTATGTGATATCGTTATCGTTAATATGTCACCTTCAATCTATTGCAATTCCAGTGTCTTCCTGAAAATATCTAAGAAGCAATTTCATTAATGTGTAACTCCATGAATCCCGTGATTTCTTGTTAATAATCTAAACATATATATATATATATATATATATATTAGTGCTGGGCAACGATTAAAAATTTTAATCGCGATTAATCGCATGATTTTCTTGCGATTAATCGCATTGTTACGCGCAAACTTTAATAATGAATTCTAAAGTAGTGTATTACTCACTTTTGATTTAAATGTACTGCTATATACACAAAAGTGTAATAACATGTGGTTTGCAAAAACTTTAAACAAATAAGGTGCTTTATACCAGCAGTATTCCCTTACACAGCAATAAAATATTTATTGTAAATCTCAACTTAAACATTAATGTAATCAAATCAAATATTAAAACAAAGCTATTTGCCACTGCCAGGGCATTACCTTTTATCTAGCTTGTTAAAACGAGTCCAGTTTTCTTGTTTTTTTTCTTAACAGGTATCAACAGGTGTCTTTTAGCAGCAGAAACAGTCTATAGTCAGAGGTCATGAGATACAAGTCGACCAACGTTACTTCTCTGATAGTAGCTTAGATTTGGTCATGCCATGGTTTCCCACATACACTAAGATTGCACTAAACAGAGGTAAAGCCCAATTTATACTTCTGCGTCGAACTTACGTCTTACCCTGACGTGCACCTCTCCAAAAATGTAACAACGCGTCAATTCTACGAGTACCGCAAGCGCTGTGATTGCTAGAACCGCTCCACGGGTTTCACATGCTCCCTCTGCATGTGTAATTGCGCGTCAACGCGGACAACGACGCAGAAGTAAAACCAACCAACGCGTAGTGTATAGGTGAATTGGTCGAGCACAAGGTGCAGCGACAAGCGGGTGCGTTCTGTGAAACTGTTGCGGTCGCGCTCGCCTCACGCACGCGCCCGCCCGTTAGTTGAATTGTCTAAAATTGTACACGACGCGCAGTACAAATCGTTGGAAGAGAGACTGATCCTCGGCTCGCTGTTTGTGAGTTTCCAATATTTAAATAGTTATCAGGACATCAACAGAAGGGAATTCACATTGCAGAGCATCCCCGCTAAACTACACGCAGGCACATCAGGTAAAGTTTTGTATAATTTTAATTTAAGTTAAAAAGGCTACAGCTGCGTAGCGCACAGAAGCCGTTGCTATGGTTACTATCCATAGAGCGCCTGTCATTCACTCGCGGAGCGCTGTCTCCCTTTCTGTTCACCTGAGAGAACCTGCCAAAGCCTCTCCACTGCTTGTTTGGGTGGGTTATTTGCTGGCTGACCAACATCCCACCCCTCCTGTGATCATGGTTTGACTGTAGGCCTATGTCCTATTCAGAGTCAGTGTGCAACGGACTTTCAAAAAAAAAAAAAAAAAAAACTGCGTTAACGTGCGATAAAAAAATTGTCGGCATTAATTAATAAATGCGTTACCGCGATAATAACGCGTTAACTTGCCCAGCCCTAATATATATATATATATATATATATCAGATTGTTACAGTTTAATTATAAAGAAAGAAGTAGAGGATAATTACCCACAAAAAATAATGCCAATGATAACTATTTTAAGTCCTACTATATTCAAATGTAATAAACACACCTAATGAGTTTATGATTGGTGTCTATGTGCTGCAGAAAATGTGGGCCTTGAACACAGTCCATACTTGTAATTCTGGACGAGATGCCCTCTGTATCGACTCTATGCATAGAGGCCTTGAGTCTGGTCTATTGTACATGGTGGCCCTCTGCTTCAAGACACCCCTTGACAATCTGGTATCCAGCATGAGGTAGTCTAAATTTGATGGCTCTCACTTCATTATCCAGAGCATCATCAGTCATGGTGGAATACTCCTAACTGACATGTTGTACTCCTGCATCCTCCTGTATATGGTTCTTCTTGAGACTCCAAGAATGTCTGCTATACATGTGGCAGGTAGACAAAGATGAAGAAGACTTTGGAGGTGGTCCTCTGTGACCTGTAGTCTAAAACGTCCATGGGGACCTATACTCTTCACCACAGATATTGAGGGGGAGGTTTATTCCGCAGGTCTAACAAACTGCTCAGTTGATGGAGGGCTTCACAGATATCATTAGGCAGAGCTACATTCTCCATTGCATTTATGAAGGCCCTCTCTTGGGTCACTATGTATTACAAATAATCAAGATCAGGAGGGTTGTTGTTGAGGGCACACTGCATTCTTTCCCTCAGTCTGGCTAAGCACTCCTGAACGACAATGTTCTGCAAAAGCAATGTAATGAATTGTTAACATACACCATCTAGTAATGAGCTATTCTTTTCTGATATCACTGAGAATCACTGTCATACTATGTATTAGATGACATAGATGTCATCTAATACATATTAGATGTCATATATTAATAATAGGGTTACTATTAATATTATTTATTGTGGTACTAATAATATTCCAAATAGGAGATGTGAGCTATAGAGAGGTAGCTGGTAACATAATAATCTAGAAGTAGTAGTAAGGTTGAAAGTAGTAGGAACTTTTCATTGCAAAGAAATGTAATTGCTTTATCATAAACAGATTCAATTATCACTGATTGCTATGGATTTCATGTCAAGTTGATATGAAATGTGATAGAGGCGATGGATGAGGAACCACCAAAATTAAGGAATAGTAGCAAATCAGTTGTATTTGTTATGTGACTACAAGCCAACTAGTTATGAATGTTACAATATTGCCAGATATGTTTCCTATACCATGGTAACAGTAAAAACTAATTTGTAACTGGTTGGTTTGTGCCCATAATCACTATAACGTGCAGATCACAGCATAAGTTGTTCAAATATGAATCTCCAATAGAGAACAGCTGGGTTGTTTTAAGCCACAGGTGGGGCTGGCAAGTTAGCTAGCACGATGCCTTCTGTTTCTAGACCTTCTGACTAAGTATATGTCCATATAATACAGGAACTGTATATTAAAACATTGTTTATATCAGATTCTTGCAGACAGAGGTTTCACATTAAAGAATGACTTTGCCATTTTGGGTGCAGAGCTGATTACACCATCTTTCACCCGTGGTCGAAAACAGTTGTCTGCAGAAGATGTAGCATATTCTTGTGTGGCATCCAACATCAGAATTAACATTGGTTAGTGTTATTGCTAGTTATTGAGTCATAAGTTAGCTGTCCATTACATGAATACATAAGGAGTCAGTCATGAACAATTTTCGAGTTTTTTTATTACAAATCCAAAGTAACAGGTGATTACACAACTGATATGTTCCCCACAGAGAGAGTGATTGGTGCCCTGAAGAACCGGTACCACATGCTGGATGGGCCACTTCCTATGCGCCTAGTGAAGAGCCTGATGGATGAGCGACACAACAGAGAAGAGGCCATGATTGACAGAATTGTGCATGTCTGTGCAGCATTAGTGAACATGTCTGGCAGTGTTATGTACAGCCGCTATTAAATCATAAAGTAAGGATGCAACAAATGAACCATATTTTTATCGGCTACTCTACAATATCATTCTTGCATTCTAATTGTACCCTCTGTTGATTGTCTTATCCAGAAGTGTCTAATGGAACCCTGACGGGCCTCCTCCTCCTCCTCCTCCGCACCCTGACGGACCTCCTCCACCCCCTCCGCACCCTGACGGACCTCCTCCTCCCCGCACCCTGATGGACCTCCTCCTCCCCGCACCCTGATGGACCTCCTCCTCCACACCCTGACGGTCTAATTGTCTTTGTTCAGCTTCCTTGACAGAAAATTTTACATACAGTATCTTAACATTCAGATGATATCCTGACCTATATAAGGGATCCAGTTTTTTTCTGTCCCTGCACTGCTAGACACCTTAAAAAAATATGGAGAACTTTCTGGTTTTCAAATTAATCAATCGAAGTCTGAGGCAATGATGCTAGTTGGACATTGGCCTACCCAATTGTCAGAAAGGCTTGATTTCCACTGGTCGCAAGGATTTAGATATTTGGGGATTATCATAACGACAGACTTATCAAAACTTTTTAAAGCCAATTACAGGAAATTATTGGGCAACATAAAAATGGACCTTACTAGATGGGAAATTCTCCCACTCTCCATGATGGGAAGAATAGAAACTATTAGAATGAACATTTTACCAAGGTTGCTCTTTCTCTTCCAATCACTACCTATATATGTTGCTGCCTCCACCTTTACTATATTAGATAAATGGCTATCCAAATTTATTTGGCAAGGAAAGCGACCCAGACTTAAATTTAAAAGACTACTTTGCCCAAAGGAAAATGGAGGCCTGAACTTGACTAGCCTTAAAACATATTATTGGGCAGCCCAACTGAGATCAATGATTGCGTGGATGTCCCAAGATACTGACACTTTTTGGGTCGGAATGGAGCAGAGTGAATGCCCAAATTTCCCATTAGATTCAACTCGATTCCTAAACCAAGACATATGGGGGAAAAAGAAGATTACTAATGTATGGAGTAAAAACACCTTAAAAATATGGTCAATTGTGAGGAAGAAACTACAACTCCCCATTACTATTTCCAGAGCTATAAGGATAGCAAATAATTGTGAGTTTTCCCCAGCTAGGCTGGACAAGGGTTTTCTGAAATGGACAGAAAGGGGTCTAGTGGTTTTGGACCAACTGTTTGACTGAGCAGCCTTGAAATCATTTGAACAACTCAAAGAGAAATATGATTTACCGAACCAAGATTTCTTTAGTTATTTACAAATTAGACATTATCTCCAAAATCATCAAGAATGGGAAAGGCTCTGCTCCCTACCAACAAAAATAGAGCGCTTCTTCATATCAATAACAGAAGGAAAAGTAAAGTCAAAATTCATTTCACATATTTACAAAATATTGCAAGAAGAATTTAAAGGAAATAATTTAGATATTAAAAAAAAATGGGAATTCATGCAGTCAAGGACACAGGGTAACCAGTAGCCCTAATTGTCACGGTTGGTAAATCCTATGTCTGCTCCTTGTCTCGTGGTTCTGTTATTGTATGTGTGTGTGCTGATTAGAGGGGCGTGGCCACTCATCAGCGCTCGTCAGCAATCACCCATCACCAGCTGCAGTCTATCATTCATGTGTATATATTCTCATCAACTTCTCATCTCCTTTGTCAGATCGTTGTTTGTGGTTCCTGGTGTGTGTGTGTTCCCAGTCTCGTTCAGTCGTGTGCTTCTCTTGTTCCGGTTCTTGTTCGTTGGATGTTGGATTACTGTTCGTCGTTGGATTTTCACCACCACTACCACTGCACGCTGCACTATCATCTGACCATCGGAGTCCCTGCGCTACTAACCTGTTTGCCTGGACTTTGGACTGCCTATCAATATCATCATTTAAATAAAAGAGTTAACTGCAATTGCTTCCGTTTGATCAGTCATGACACTAATTGGAAGGAATTTGGATGGAACATTAAAATGAGATATCTTAGAACTCCACTCATAACATCAAAATGGAGCAATAATTCAGATGGCTGTTGGAGATGTTGTGGCTTGGTGGGAGATCACACCCATATATTTTGGGACTGCCCAAGGATATCAGAATATTGGCAAAAAGTACAAAAAGAAAAAAAAAATATGTCTTTGTATAGATTTACCTCTTGAACCATCATCATTTGTGCTAGGGATACTGCCAGCTGACCTTGAAGAGAATAATCAAACATGTTTGCTGAGAATCCTTCTTTTAATAGCGAATAAGGTAATCACAGCCTCCTGGCTGAAGCCACAGCCTCCTGGCTGAAGCCACACCCTCCAACGGTTGGACAATGAAGGGAAAGAATCCAGGATGTTTATAACATGGAGCATACAACGGCATTATTACAACCGAAAGCAGAGGTTTTTCTAAATAAATGGTCTTCAATTGCCCAACATTTTCATTTGATGTGACTATTATGCAGACTATATTTTTCTTACTTTTATTTCATTTATTTATCATTTATCTACCAATGGTCATATGTATTGTAAGAAATTCTGTACTACCTACCAAGTGTATGTGGTACTGCAGAGATAAGGATCTTTCCCCTCACCTATATTCCTGTTGGGATGGAAGATATCTATGGACTGCTGTTCTATTTGTAGACTCTCCCATGACACTTTACTGCACCATCATTATTGTACCATCAAATGTTCATTCGTGACATACTGTATGACTGCACTTGATAATACGAAATAAAAGAAAAGTAAAAAAAAAAAAAAAAAACTTGACACTGTAAACAAATACACATTTACTACGGTCTTTAAATAGAGCTGTCATTTTGCCAGATTAACTATTATAAAAAAAAAAATACACCAAATAAAATCAAAGCAAAATTAAACATCATTTTGCACTTCCTGCAATTGAAAACCTACACAATTCCACCCAAAATAAATAAATAAAATAAAATCTCTGGTCTTGGAGCTGTTTCACCGCTTCTAACGATACAATAAAATAACAAGTGCCATGAAAAACCATCAACTAATCTAAGACAAACATCTGTGCATTTATTGCTCTGAATAAATAAAAAACCAAATCGTCCTACAGCGTGTTTATTAACACACGCATTCCGTCATCCTTGGTGGTGACCAACGTCGTTACCACACCTACATCTCTTCACTCTCTATAGCGGCCATGGCTCCTGCAACCTCTTGCTCTTCAGACGGCTCACTTTCAGGTGTTTGCACCACCTTTGCTATCCCAACAACAACGTCACCTTAGATTTGAACTCTCCATGCATCACCGCTCAAGAGTTGCTCCTCAACATTTTGCCCTTCGATAAGCAAATCCGCCAGGCCCTCGCTCTCTAGGTAACGCCTGATGATGACAGAATTTGACATGTTCAGGTCCATCTCGCTCCTGTCGTGGAAGAGCGCGACTCGTCCACTGGCTGTCTGCTGATAATGTTCCGCTTTCTGTAGAAACTTGCATCGTTGGCAGCGATGGAACTTTAAAGCAGTATCGAAATCACTCTGCCACGCCTGGCATTTTGTGCACTTTTTTGACACTGCAATTTCGGCGACGAATGATGCTTCCGCTGTAGGTGGTCACCTGCTCTTCCTCGGCTTCAAACACTGCAAAGGAACTTGCCCCAGCCACTTCCTTCATTTCCACAATCTCGGTATTTCGAGTTGTGGTCAGGTACACAGATCCCACATATTCGCGTGTGCTCAGATTGCGCATCCTATAGCAGTGACCACACAGCACCAGCCCTATCTGTCCCGCCCACAACTGCAGTTTCATGTGTCCAGTAGCATCTTGCACGTAGCACGTCTGCGTCTCCACACGCGCTCCCATCATCTCCACCATCTCCGTAGCCACTTCGACGTGGCAGACTTTGACCTCCATTGTGCCAATCTAACAGAAAAACACATAAACAGTTATATAACAAAACTTCATATAACATGAAAACAACACAACATTACAAAAATACACATTATTTCTAACCATATAACTGGGCTCAACATCAATACCCTTGAACTGGGATCAATACTTTGGTTTAATTTTGATACACACGATACTATAATATCGCAGCTACATGAAACAGCCTTTATTGTTATAAAAAATACAGATTTAGGTTTATTACTGAACCTGAAGCTTTTTAAAAAGAACAGTCCTGTATCTGGAATAAAAACCACGCACGCCTGATCGTTGTGGTGCAGTCAACCTAACCAATCACGGAAAACAAATGTGTCGTCACCAAAACTAAAGCAACCACTCCGGCACAAAATGACCCAGCCAACTGCTCTCTAAGTACTTTGAAAGCATACGTCTCAAGCACGTAACGTCAGCACTGTGTCAAGACACACAACGTTTCGAAATTTCATGCATTGCAGCCGCCAATCAAACTGTGCAATAAACTCACACAAGCCTAGTGTGTGCACCCATCTGTTAGTGTGTGTCTGTGTGTGCGCACGCACGCACGTGTATTTGACTTTGTTCTAAATGCAGTTACAAAGCAATTACTAGATTGTATTTAATTCGGAACCATGAAATGTGCGCTTATGTGCTTTTGCCGAACACGACTGTTGGTGTTATCTGCTTCTGCTGAAAAACTTCTAATATATATATATATATTACTGATAGACAATTCAACATTACAGTATAATTGAAAGGTATATCAATTTTAACTACTATTAAACTTTAAAACATAACTTTTAATCTAAGTGAAGTTAAGACAATCTTTAGATAAACGTGATATCATATACTTATCCTTTGCCTTATATCATATAGAAATTGAATAGAGTTATCAAACACTTTGCAGTCTTAAATGGGTAAATGATCAACTTAAAATAGATTCATCCTCATCAAATCAACAACTTCCCCTATTACCTTCGTTCTTTCATTAACATTGATGACGAGCCTCACAGAAACTATTTTATACAGCTACTGTCCCTTTAAAATCTCCAACACATGAATCTGTCAGTTGCACCTCATTTTAGAACAGCTCTCTCCAAGTTAATTTAACACGTTGTTTAACTTATTTAAAACTGCGCGAATAATAATACTCGAAAAAACGGCCATATCAACATAATTGTGTGTGTTTGTTCGTTCAAGTTCAAAAGAGAACTGGACGGGCTCCAGCGTGCACTTGATATTGACTAATATTTCTCTGCATCTTACGTGTGTGTGTGTGTGTGCAGGGCTCTCAAGTGTCACGCATTGAGCGTGACAGTCACTCATTTCGGTCTTTTGTCACGCTCTCCCGCCACACATTGTATTTCTCACGCTGAAAAACTATTTGTAATATATTTAATATCCCGCAGCACCCAAAACTCTGGCCGCGCCGCTCTCACTGTGGAACCGGCATGAATCAAGCGCGTTTCCTCTGGTGTTGTTCGTCGAGCTACACAATAGCCAATCAGAAAATAGCACTATTGTATCTGGGTAAGATTTAACGCAACAACCAATGACAAAAATGTCAACAACCAATGACAAAAATGTCCGTCGTCTCACCCCAAAAAGTCCCACTCTTTCCCATGCATGACAAAAGAACATAGTAACCAATGCTACTTTTACCAATAGCCCAATGTCCATTCTACCCTCCCCCTCCAACAGTTTTGCGTCAATTGATGAAGCTTCACATATTTTTGCCTTTACATCGACACTATACAATTACATCCCTTTTATAGTTACCTGCTGTCGTGCTGCCATGGCTTTAACCCCAGACACTGTCCTTTTGGCACTCTGTGGAGACTTTCTAAAGGCGAAACCAACGTCGGTGACCACAACCAGCTCTGTTGTCCTGCCGCATTGAATGTCAAACTTGCCTCCCTCAGTACCTTAACAACACAAACTTCGTTAATATTTACACAATCTCAACAACTATTTATTCTTTGCGTAAACATCGTCGGATACTTACTGACGCGTCTCTTGATTCTCATGAGCTTCACTGGACTCTTATTTTTTTCGGCCTGGGCGAAAGTTGTTCGCTTCTCGACAGCGAAAACGACGACATGTCTGAACTCTTCTCAACTCACTTGCAGCAACGCATTAAAGTATTTCCCGCTATTGCGAACTCCCACCCTTACCGCACTCACATTATGTATGTACCCTGTGATACAATTTTCATCTTCGGAAACGTCCGTTTTCTGTTTTTTTTGCTGGACTTGCCATGATGTCGCTTCTTGCTTCGTCGTCTTCGCTGATTACGCTATAAATCCCATAAACACTTTCGGTGCAGCACTAGCCGTATTATGTACGTGTACACAACTGCGCATGCTCGAGCGAAATCAGAACGCACTAGACAAGTTGATTTGCGCACAGACATAATTAACAATCAGAATTTGATGCCGACCAACTGTAAGACTAGGAAAATTCCCAATCGAACAATCAGTGTTTAAATGTATGCTAAATAAAACTTAATGTCTTTTGATGCTTTTGTGCTTAACCCTCTGGGGTCGGCGGTCTCGCCAGCGATACCAGCTCACTTTTTTCCTTATCAGTGCAAAAGAGACTCAAATTACTCTGTTGATTTTGATCTTACATATAAGTGTTGTACATCATTCGATCCTGTTAAGTTTGTCTTTTTTTTGTGGAACCTCACAATAAAAACAAAGTGTTGTGCTTTTCGCCTTATAAAGAAAAATAAACATGATGCGCGTTCTGCGTTCTCTCTGTCAGTGAAGTCCATTCTGAAACGCGTCCGAAAACTGTAACTCTGCAAATACTCAGTCAAACAGTTATACAGGCACACAGGCATGAAGCCTGAATTATCTTCTTTTAAATTAAGTAATTTATATAAAAAACAAATTTTCTCATTTTATGTAATCTGTACGAAAAGAGAGAGATGATAGTCGTTCTCGTCTCAGGTCATTAAAGTTAATTTGACCACGCCCACGGAGCGCGAGCTCTATTCAAACACAAGTGCTCTGAGGCGATCCACGCCTACATCAGCTGGATAACCCTCCGAAAGAAACTCATATTTACGACGCTGTGAGGAATAATACTATCTTAATAATAATCCTGGAAAAAATTAGCTCAGAAGTGCAGGTAGTTTCATTTGGAGGAGCAACGGATCCAGCTGAGGAATAGGTACATTCTTTATTTTCAAGTGCTTTGTTCTAATCGCGATATGAAATAGTGTCTGTAAACAAAAAGACTGTTTGAATATGAATCGCATTTTTGTGTGTGAATGAATGAACAGCTTTTACCTAACTATATTCCAATACTGAGATGAGTAAAAATCGACTGAAATATGTTGAAATAAAATATTTTTGTATAAGCAACGTATTAAACTGCAAATTAACATTTATATGTCCTAATCATAAAAACGATATGTTACACATCTTGGTTATATTTAGAAGAGAAAAACAACTTTTGTTATGTTATGTTTGCATTTATATGTAAGAGAAAAAATGCCTAAGTCATGGCATGTTCTGCCTAAGTCACTTTTATTAGTTAGGTAATTGGTGATGGATCTTTTTCTTTTTGCATACTTGTTCACACATCTGGTTGAATGTACTGTTATAAGATCAATAAAAAATCACAATGTGATTTCTAAATATTGTGTTTTTTCGTGTTTTCCAAAAACGTTGAAATATGACTTAGGCAATTATGCTATGAGGCTAACGATATGAAAGACAAGATGTCGTTTTTACTGTAAAATACTGCCACATCAAATAAGCTTGTTTGCTAAGATGTTATTATAGTGTTTGTTCATTGTAGGCTATATTCAAACTAATTAATCCGCAACTGTGAAATATGTATGATAAAATGTATACAAGAAAGATTACATTTGAAATATAGTTAAAATTTTAATTGTTGTAATTGTAACCTTTTTATTAAAATAGCAAAAATATACACTCACCTAAAGGATTATTAGGAACACCTGTTCAATTTCTCATTAATGCAATTATCTAATCAACCAATCACATGGCAGTTGCTTCAATGCATGTAGGGGTGTGGTCCTGGTCAAGACAATCTCCTGAACTCCAAACTGAATGTCAGAATGGGAAAGAAAGGTGATTTAAGCAATTTTGAGCGTGGCATGGTTGTTGGTGCCAGACGGGCCGGTCTGAGTATTTCACAATCTGCTCAGTTACTGGGATTTTCACGCACAACCATTTCTAGGGTTTACAAAGAATGGTGTGAAAAGGGAAAAACATCCAGTATGCAGCAGTCCTGTGGGCGAAAATGCCTTGTTGATGCTAGAGGTCAGAGGAGAATGGGCCGACTGATTCAAGCTGATAGAAGAGCAACATTGACTGAAATGACCACTCGTTACAACCGAGGTATGCAGCAAAGCATTTGTGAAGCCACAACACGCACAACCTTGAGGCGGATGGGCTAAAACAGCAGAAGACCCCACCGGGTACCACTCATCTCACCTACAAAGAGGAAAAAGAGGCTACAATTTGCAAGAGCTCACCAAAATTGGACAGTTGAAGACTGGAAAAATGTTGCCTGGTCTGATGAGTCTCGATTTCTGTTGAGACATTCAGATGGTAGAGTCAGAATTTGGCGTAAACAGAATGAGAACATGGATCCATCATGCCTTGTTACCACTGTGCAGCCTGCTGGTGGTGGTGGTGTAATAGTGTGGGGGATGTTTTCTTGGCACACTTTAGGCCCCTTAGTGCCAATTGGGCATCGTTTAAATGGCACAGCCTACCTGAGCATTGTTTCTGACCATGTCCATCCCTTTATGGCCACCATGTACCATCCTCTGATGGCTACTTCCAGCAGGATAATGCACCATGTCACAAAGCTCGAATCATTTCAAATTGGTTTCTTGAACATGACAATGAGTTCACTGTACTAAAATGGCCCCCACAGTCACCAGATCTCAACCCAATAGAGCATCTTTGGGATGTGGTGGAACGGGAGCTTCGTGCCCTGGATGTGCATCCCACAAATCTCCATCAACTGCAATATGCTATCCTATCAATATGCGCCAACATTTCTAAAGAATGCTTTCAGCACCTTGTTGAATCAATGCCACATAGAATTAAGGCAGTTCTGAAGGCGAAAGGGGGTCAAAAAAAGTATTAGGATGGTGTTCCTAATAATCCTTTAGGTGAGTGTATGTAGGCTACATATAAATAAATCTTAGGTAAATCTTAAAAGCTCAATATAAGCCTCCTCTTTAAATTATTTGTATTGTTTTATTAGTGACACATTTGGGATATATTCCCAAACTTTCTGTAAAAACAGTGTGAGAATTAACTGCACAATTACTAGAAATGTTTACATTTGATATTATACAATTTTCAAGCACAATTTGAAAAATAAATAAATAATTGGAACTGTGGACCAATTTTGTATTATATAGGCCTATATATATATATTGTCATTGCATTCTTGTGGCTCAGTGACACACCTGAATGAAAGGGTCATTAGTATGCAGCCCCATTATGCGCTCATTATGCGGGCCCATTGTCTTCTCAGGTGTGAATCACAGCAGGTCACACCCCTGCACATATTGCCTTTCCAAACAAAAAGTGTCATTTTTAAATTTAAACCAATCTATTGTTTTATGTGGATATGGCAGGATGATTTTCAGATCATTTTGAAGAAAAAACTCTAGGCGACAACATCCATTAGTCAAAAGTCTTGTGGACACATATTTAGTATGTGTTTTGTGGCCTTATTTCAGAAACTTTTAAGTTTTAGTTTTTTCAATAACCACGCATAAACAATATTCTCTCAAAAATACAAACATGTACATACATGTTGCTTACATATTATGTTAGCCCTGTTTGTGCTAAATAGAGTGTAATTACACCTTTGCCAGTAATTTGTTTATAAGCAACTGAAAAAAGCACAAATGTCAGAGTATGTCAAAAATCTCAAGGACCCCAAAAACACCTTAGACCCCAGAGGGTTAACACATACTATAACACATATGCTCCACTATTTGTGTGATAACAGTGGTCTTTTTAGATGTGCAGTATGACGACCGTTTATTTGGTCTACATGTTTTGCTCTACTGTATGTATCGTTTAGGCGAGATACATCATGTGATTGATTTATTCTTTGATTAATTTAGAATTGATTTATAAATTCTTATCTATTTTTATTTCTTTTTAATGTCTTATTTTTATTCTGGAAATGCAGCATACACTATGCCCAAGACAAATTTCCCTAAGGGGGACAATAAAAAAAAAAAGTATAAAGTAAAAAAACTGCACTGTTAATTTTGAATAATAATGCTCGCTGAGTGATGAACATCTGCATCTGGACCTATGAACATTGTACATGCAATGACAACTTTCTGTAACTGACCAGGGGTGCATTTCCCAAAACCATAGTTGCTAACCTGTTAGCAACTTGGTTGGTTTGCAATGGGAAATTGCATTGCAACCAACAAAGTTGCTAACTTAGTTAGCAACTATGGTTTTGGGAAACGCACCCCAGGGGGGTACCATTTACAATAGTAATGAAAAATATGCCTTACCTGTGTAAAATATGCATGGTCCCTCTTCAAAGCTGACAAGCTTTCCAAGTGTCCTTTTGGTTCCTCTAGCCACCCTTGCCATCCATTAGAAGTTTGTTGCCCCCACCTGTAAGGGCACTTCGACCACACCCTCACCACAACAGTCACAGGACAAATAGCCATCACAGGATACTCCCATGAATGACATGGCCTAGCAAATTCTGAAACCTGCCTTGGATACAGTGAGGTTAAGGTGAGGTTGGCCAACAGGAGCACAGATGTATATAGTGGCTGATGGTACCATCCATCCCAAGAGCATGTTTGTATGTCGCCAGGCCATCTTCCTCATGGTGCCTCCCCCACTGGATCAATGGCTTAATAATTGGCCTGTGCCTTTGCTGGCATATGCTTTTGATAAAGGAGCAGCTCGGCACAGTAGGCTTCAGGACACGGTGTGCAATGGACCCTGTGATGGGTCCCACTCGCTCTTGGTGCCATTGCACACACGATGCCTGGCTGATAGTGGCCCTCTCCAACTGTTCCACCTCTGCCTCAGTTACCTTGTGCTGGCTAAAATACCATGGCTTTTTTGATGGTGTAGAAAAATCTCGGAAGCTTTTCAGTGCCACCGCATCAGAACTTTCAGCCAGCATAGACAGGAACTGCTGCTGCTGTGAAGCAGAGGCTTTGGGGATGGCATGTTTTATTTTTCTCCTTTTTTTTTGGTTGTTGGTCACTAAAATTGCAGATGAATGGGTGCTACAACGAATAGACTTGTTTAAACAGAAAGGTTTTAAGTCCAGTTTTGAAATGAGGGAAAGAATACATGTTTTTGAGATGAAGTGGAAGGGAATTCCAAAGGCGGGGTTCAGAGAGGCTGAATGCTCTGCTCCCCTTTGTGGCGAGACGGGCAGGTGGGACAGACAGATGTAATGTGGTGGAGGATCTGAGAAAACGAGATGGAGTGGAAACATGTAGGAGATCAGACAAATAAGGGGGAGAGAGGTTATGGATGGCTTTGAATGTCAGCAAGAGAACCTTGAACTGAATACGGAACTGGATAGGGAGCCAGTGAAGCTGCTGGAGGACTGGAGTGATGTGATGGATGGAGGGGGTTCGAGTAATGATTCGGGCAGCAGAATTTTGGACTAGTTGAAGTTTACAGAGGGATTTGTGAGGGAGGCCCAAAAGAAGTGTATTGCAGTAGTCTAGGCAGGAGGTGACAAGGCTGTGGACCAGAATGGCTGCAGTGTGGGGGGTGAGGGAGGGGCGAAGACTTCTGTGATGTTCTGTAATACCTCAATAGTACTTCTATAGTATGTCCCAAAATACTATAGTATTCCTATAATATTTTGTCCTAAAATGCAACAAGATTCCTATAGTTGTTTTTCATAAGGGATGTCTCATTCACATTAGCGTTATCATCTGAAGGCTCGCTTGATAGGCCAATCGCTACGTAATGACGTGAGCCGTGAACCTATGGAGTAGTTTGAGGTCTACACTCAATACAGACTGCAGTCTGTGAGTTAGGGATAATTGGCACAGTCCCTCGGCAACTTCGTACTACTGATCACCGTTTTACAAAAGGATTAATAGTTTGGAGTGAAGCATACGTACAATTGGTAAGTGACAAGGTTTTATGGAGTTATAATATGCAACATATACGAAAGTTGATTGAGTTATAGGCTAATGTTACCGCTACAGCTACCACAATGTCTTGCCTGGAGATTCAACCAGATAACAAAATATGTCTGGAAACGACACCTCCGGCCATTTGGTTGGGTCATTGACCAAGTTTTTAATTAAATAAGGGCAATCGTAACCGATTGCAGTTAATTTTGCAATGTAACGTTGCCGGTCGGCAGGCGTCAATGACTCGCAATTCAACATTTTTGTCATTCAAATACACACGATGTTCGTGGTGTTCCTGTTTTCTGTGGTAGAACCCCCCCCCCCCCCCCCCGGAACAATCCTTCCTAAAACGCATTAAACTTTAGTTTACAAAGACGTGAAACTCACCGAGTGGTCTGGGGTGTTCACTGATATGCTCACACAAAAATCGCTGCAAAAGATGCTTTCCAACAGGTTTTATTGTAGTTTTTGTCCAAGTCAAGAGCAGCATGTTTCCAAATTTCAATCTTAACCGTTCTATTTCATCAGAAATTATTTTTAATAAGGGTTTTAAGTGTAAAATACCGAACTTGTTCATTAAGTCTGTATGACTAAAAATGACAGAGCATTTTAAGTCTATTTTGTTGCCATGTGAAAAAAATCGACCAAAACACGCCGGCGCATTTGCCGACCCCAGAGGGTTAATGTATTGATTGTTTTAATTTTTTTGTATATTAATAAAGTTGGATCTTTCGTACTCCCTGGCCTATGTCTCTCCGCTCACCCATTTCTGGTAACGAACCTGTGTGCTCCCCTGTTTTGGGGTTGGTAGGTCCCGGTATACACCTGGTGGCATAGTCGAACATTAGTATAATTGTTGGTGCTTTGCTATTATTCCCTCCAGTACCTGAAGCTCTTGCCACAGTAATATTAATTTTACTACATTAAGTTAATTATATTAACTGATCCAAATAGTCATAATCAATTATAAACAATTATTATTGATTATTAATATTTCAGTACAGTTAATTCGCTACACCTCTGACTAACACCAGACGGCAGCCTGTTTAAGTGTTTAACACTTATCAAATTACGCAACCCTGACTTCATTCTGTGTGGGCTCAAAAACGCCACCTTGTGGGCATTCTCGGATAGATCTACTTTCTTAAAAAAAATTTCTTCTAATAGTTAATCTGAACTGCTATTCCATTTCTGTTTACTATTATAATTATTTTCAGTTATTGTATTTTTGCTGTTGCTAGTATTTGGTGTTAGCCACTTTTTCGGTCTCTCTGACTTTATACACTTATTTAAATTTGGTTTAAACTAAATTTGAGCTCTTATTTAAATTTGTTTTAAACTAAATTTGAGCTCAAATTTAAATTAAGTTTCTCAGTTCAGCCATTGATATCCCACTTAGAGCACGCCTTGTGACATTCCCTGCTAAGTCGGCTTATCTGTCTTTTTCTCCTTTTTATTTAATTTTTGAATTTTGTTTCTATTTTTTATCCTTTTAATTATTTTATCCTTCTTATTACTACTTTATTATTTTATTGTTATCTTGTATCATTCTGTTACTTGTATCATTCTGTTACTTAACATCTCTTTACACGCTTATTTAAATTTATTTAAAAAAAATTTGAACTTAAATGAAGTCTCACCTTAGGGAACATGCGGGGAACCTGGTGACTTGTGCAACTTAGTCAATAGTCCGTGGCAGGCGGTTCATGGACGCTGCTCAGCGCCCACCCCCCGCCCCCCGGTTGATTTTTGGGGGGCCGTGAGGCGGTCCCGGGCTACCAGCCCCCCGTAGGCCCCGCCGGTGAACTTGCAAAATGGCACAGGGTGGTGGCGCGCCGTCCCACGGCCAACCTATTTAACCGCAGAGCGCCTATTCGTCCCCTGGACGCCCGGTGGAGCCGTCCAATGGCGGCGGGGATGTCCACAAAGTGCCTATTTGTCCCCTAGCAGCCTATTTCCCATCTTCACCCTACACCCTTTGTCCGACGGCGTGGGACAAAGTGATAAAATAATGTAAATAAATCATTGTGTTGTATTGTGTCCCCTGTGTGGTGTACAGTAGGTTTAACCTCATAAAACCACTGTAATTAAGAAATATGACCAATTAATGTATTGTCCACAGACAGCTTTTTTTTGGCTAATTATGCATAATTAATAGCTATAATTTACATCAGTGTGATGTATTGTGTCCCCTGTGTGGTGTACAGTAGACTTTACCTTAAAAAAACACTAATTATGAAATATGATCCATAAATGTATTGTTTACAGACAGCCTACAGGGGCCCTGTCAAATAAGTTATTCACTGGACTTCATCTACTTTGATAAATCCCAAAAGGTTACGGGAATTCACCCGCTTCAAAAAACTAAGTCGAAAACAGCATCCCACCTGTGATCTATCTGACAAGGCCCCTGTAAGCAGTCCGTAGACAGTTCAATTTTAGGCTAATTATGCATAATTAATATCTATAATATACATCAGTGTGTTGTATTGTGGCCCCTGTGATGTGTACAGTAGGCTTAACCTCATAAAACCACTGTAAATATGAAATATGACCCATTAATGGATCGTCCACAGACAGCCTACAGGGACCCTGTCAAATAAGTTACAGACGGGACCTCTATAGGCTCAGAATTTTGAACAGCTGCAACTCCGCGACCAAGCCGCCTAGAGGCACCAAACTCGAGTCAAAGTAAGGTCTCAAGGGCCCCTCTCCATCGCACCCAAGCCCAAGCTTCTAGCTCCCCCGTGTGCCGAGATATGGGGCCCAACAGAAAAGGGTGCACTTCAGAAGGAAGGGTCCCAGAGTCTCAGGACTCTGGGGGTCTGAGAGGGCCCCTAGGGGCCCCTCACCACCCCGAAGGACGATCCGCTGGGACTTGCCCTTTCCAAGATATATAGTGTTTTGTCCAAAAGTCCCTTATGTATAACCGGTTGTATCTCGGGAGTCAAGCCGAGTTTGAGCTCCAAACTCCGGGCTTGGAGAGGGCCCGTAGGGCCACTTCTAACCCATGGTCTCCAGCTCCTGGGACCTTCCGGTTACTCGATATGGCCACTTCCGGTCCAGCTTTGACCTGGTGTATCTCAGGAACCAAGTTGAATTGGAGCTCCAAACTCCGGGTGTGGGGAAGTACCCGTGGGTTAGGTATGGAGCTGAAATGTACATCATTGTGTTGTATTGTATCCCCTGTGTGGTCTACAGTGGTGTTACCTCATAAAACCACTGTAAATATGAAATATGATCAATTAACGTATTGTTCACAGACAGCACCCGTTGTAATACAGTTTTAGATGTACAATTACTTAAAAATGGAATAGTGACTTACTTTAAATTATACCTTCATGCCTCTATGTAATGCATGTACAATTACTTCAAAATGGAATAGGGGCGGGAAGGTATAATTTAAAGTAAGTCACTATTTAATGCATGTCAAATTACTTAAAATGGTACGTTCACGCCCCTTATTCCATTTTGAAGTAATTTTACATGCATTACATGGTGACTTATTCAAGTTATATTCAAATTAACAAAGCTTCTGCAAGGAAATCCCTCATGTTTTCAACACTGAGTTCAGCATCTGTGAAAGCACATCTGTGATTTTCTATTCCAGATTTTTGCCCTGATTTCTTCACAAAAATGCCTGATTTACCTTGCCCGCTGTGTTCAAGGATGTATCCACTAATGAGCCAGCATCTCATTGTATTCCACAAAGTGGAGGACAAGGAGGAAACGGAACTTCTTCTTTCACTCGAATCCGGACGGGTTAATATTCAGAATTGTTGTTGCCCTGTTACTGGCTGTGGAAAAGAAACCAGCAGGATTGACCAGCACCTGAAATCCCACATCGAGCTTTCAAAGGCTGAAAAGGAGGATGCACTGAGGTTCTGCAAGCGGAAGGTGTTCTCCCAACTGTCTGCACTTAGGGCATCAAACCCAGAGGTGCCACTGGTTAGTACCCTGGATCTGGAGGCTGAATTGGACTTGGGGGATGCTGATGTGCCCTCCCAAGAAGAGGAAGAGTGCAGAAACGCTGGCTGTAAGGTGAGAGTGGAGAAGATGAAGCTCCAGATTTCAAATTTAAATCAGCAAGTTGACACACTGACCGGTGCCCTGCGAGATCTTACCCAGCGGTACCGGCTGTTGCAGAGGAGGTTGTCATCAAAAGGTTTGAAGTGCCACGTTTGGGAATATATCCCACAGTTTGAAGAAGGTGACAAGAAAACTCCTCTCTTCTCTCGGGTCTGAAGGTGAGAGTGGTGACCCTTCTGCCCACACTGAGGCTTCCCACATCCCACTGTGATTTGGAGCCCTCCACCAGCCAGCAGCCACCCAGCACTCAGGAGTCAGAAGAAAGCCACCCTGATTTCCCAGATCATGTGTCGACACTGAGTGAGTACACTTACATTGTTTTAACTTGATGTTTTCTGAAATGTCATTGTAAGTGTGTTGTCTGACAATTGGCTCTCCTCATTCTTCTTTGTGCACAGACAACATCCTGGAGGAATTCAGGCAAAACCAACTAGGTCCAGACCCATCTACCAACCCATCTACTATCCAAAAGGATAATGTTAATGCGAAAAAACTTTGTATAAAGAAATTTTTGGCCTACATGGCGGAGGGAAAGTCTAAATTATGCACCCTTGTCTTCCTAAATGAGACTGGCAGGATTCACGTGTAAGTAATTTTCCTATTATGTGCCTCTTGTAATGGTGTTTAAAAATAATAAAACAAAAACAAGTGTTAATAGAGGGCATATTCAAGCCTCACTGAATGTCGTCCAACCTGTAACTTATGCAGTGGTGGCTGGGTAGGCTGTCTGTGTACAATGTCTGTTTTAGAGAATTGTTCATGGAGTGCACTGTTTCAGAGAGACTTTAAAAGGGATGTGTGTTGTTTGTTTGTTTGTGTGGAGGTGGTTTAGCTCCCTGCGGAAGGCGCACATGAAAGAGACATCAACAAGTTACTATGTGCAGAATGTGTCTGAGTTTATAATTAACATCTCAGAAACTGGACGGTGGTCCTGCCGCTTTTCTAAGACGGTTTTGATCGGGGTTCGGCGGGAAATGCAGAGCATCAAATAGTCACTTAAAGGGATACTCCACCGTTTTTTCATATTAAACTATGTTATTCTCTTATCTAGGACGAGTTGATACACACCTCTCTCGTCTCAATGCGTGCACTTAATCGCTCTGTCGGGCGGAGAACATTGAGAGCAGTTAGCTTAGCCCCATTCATTGTATATGGGCCAAACAGAGATGAAGTTAGAGAAAACGTGGATGTGTTTGGTCGCTTCTATTTAAATATAGTTACACGAGTAGTTACACGACCAAGTATGGTGACACTAAATAAAATGTGGCGCTTTTTATAAGCGGGTAAAATGGATAACTATAATGTATGGCGGAATAGCACTTATTGGGAGCACTTCGACTCGGCGCTGTAATATCTTCACTCGTGAAAAGTCCTCTCCCCCTCTCCCTCCTCCTCTCCCTCCGTCAACTCTGCACAAAAAACTACTACTGCAGGCGTGCAGGTCACGTTGGTTCTATTGACGGAAATGACAGGGAGAGGGAGAGGGAGAGGGGGGAGAGGGAGAGGGGAAACACTGCTGACTACTACATCCAGTATTTTGAAGTGCCTGAGTCTGGCAAGCAGGCCATCCCCGAAATACTGAGTACGTTTTTTCCCCCCATTTAACTCATTGTACTACAATTGTACTGCATTGTAAAATGCAGAAAAAATGTGCAACATGAACTCTTGAGATTGTGCTCTGTGTTGTTTCTAGCCCTCCTGGAAAGTGCCACCACTACCACACTTCAGTGGAAGTTTTATGGCCACACGTCGGCTTACCTGGCAGCCCTCTATGGTCACAGAGGGGGGCTACCAGAATATGACCATCCAGGAGGAGGGCCGGCTCTAACCCTTTGGTTGCCCTAGGCGATATTGAGTTTTGCGCATTGAGTTTTCAATGCTGTTTTACAAGCATCAACTGAGGACTTGAGAGACCTTGTCAAATTCTGGACTGGCTGGGAGGTACCCAGTGAGGTGATGCATGTTGAGTTGACCAGTGGACGCCTTCCAACTGCAGCAACTTGTTTTGAGAAGCTTCGGCTGCCAACCCGCTATCTGAACTTTTATCAATTCAAAGATGATATGATTGTGTGTCTCCGCTCTGTCAACTCAGGGTTTGGCCTGGTTTAACATTAAACAGTGTGCTGTGCTCTGGTCTGGAGAATGATGAGGTATGATTTTTTTTTTTAAGTCAGTTATTCACTGTCTGTTTTGATTGCATTGTTATTTCTCTCTCTGTCTCTCTCTCATATTTTATTTTTACATATTTTATTTGATATATATATATATATATATATTAGATTTGTATAAAACTACCCCAAAATAATAATTAAAAATCTTTTCTGGGCCAAATTATGTTATATTTTAATTGATTCATTTTGTTTACTTTTTTTTTTAGGAAAGTGCTCATTTTGACTGGGATGACAGTGGTTTTGCTGCAAGAAGAGAAGAGGGCATAATCATTCCCATAGCAAACACCATCCTCACTCAACTGCAGCTAGAGCAACTCAAGAATTCCATTGACCCATTGGAACAATCAGAATCATTTGGGATGGACATTTACTTAAATACACGAGAGTATGTTCAATCTGTATTGCAAGTTTAATGTATATACACACACACACACACCACCAGCACCACACACACACACACACACCACCACCACCACCACCACACACACAGAACTTATAATAAAGTTCAGACATTTAGTGCAGTTGTCATTACAATTGTAGTGTATATGATCCGAAAGTTATAAAGCATCAAATACTTGTCCATACTGTTTTGTGAAAATGAAAATTCACCCAAAAATGAAAATTCTGTTATCATTTACTCACCCTTATGTTGTTTCAAACCTGTATGAGTTTTTTTCTTCAGCTGAACACAATTTTGAAGAATGTCAGAAACCAGACAGTTGACAGTAGCCATTGGCTTTTTTTCCACTATGGAATTCAATGGGTTCTGTTAACCGTCTGGTTTCTGACATTCTTCAAAATATCTTTTCATTTGTGTTCAGCTTAAGAAAGAAACTCATATAGTATAGGTTTAAAACAACTTGAGGGTGAGTAAATGATGTCAGGATTTTCATTTTTGGGTGAACAATGCCTTTTTTCACCCAAATCTGTTTACCTCAATTTAAAGTGGTTTTCATGTTGTGGTTGCTTTGTAATAATAAACATTGCCTTGAATTGAGTATATCATTAAGTCTCATTATTTAGTTGGTTGAAATACCTGTTATCCGAATCCAGCCCTTTGAAAGACTCAGCTCAAAGGCCGGTTAGCGCCCTCTGGAGGAAGACACCATATCGCATCCTTGCAGGTAATGTGGACAGATTGATAGGCTTGTGGACAGATAGGCTTGTGTGCATTTATGAATCAAGGCCGCAGAACAACAGTCTCAAAAGTCACGTGATTCGCTGTGCATGAAATTACAGGTACAGATAAAGCATTTGTGGATTGTGAGCAAAGCAATGTGAGTAAGGACAATAATGCATGATTGCTGTGTGTGTGGATTGCTCCCGCGTGCATTCGTGGATCGCTGTGTGTGTGTGTGTGTGTGGGTGGATCTCTCGCGTGCATCTGTGGATTGCTTTGTGTGTGTGTGGATCTCTCGCGTGCATCTGTGGATTGCTTTGTGTGTGTGTGGATCTCTCGTGTGCATCTGTGGATTGATTTGCGTGTGTGGATCTCTCGCGTCCATCTGTGGATTGCTTTGTGTGTGTGTGGATCTCTTGCGTGCATCTGTGGATTGCTTTGTGTGTGTGTGGATCTCTCGCGTGCATCTGTGGATTGGTTTGTGTGTGTGGATCTCATGGTGTGCATTTGTGGATTGATTTGCATGTGTGGATCTCTCGCGTGCATCTGTGGATTGCTTTGTGTGTGTGTGGATCTCTCGCGTGCATCTGTGGACGGGTTTGCGTGTGTGGATCTCATTGTGTGCATTTGTGGATTGATTTGCGTGTGTGGATCTCTCGCGTGCATTTGTGGATGGGTGCGCGCGCATGCGGATCTCTCGTGTGCATTTGTGAAAGGTTTTGAGACAGTTTTCACTCCATACAAGTCGAGTGTTTTAAATAACTTTCTGTCATCTGATTTGGCTTCAGATAAAAAAATCTGATGGAAAATATATTATTTTATTGTATTCTGCACATTGTGAAAGTCTATATCGATTAGCATTACATTATACCAGGGATGGGCAACTTCGGTCCTGGAGGGCCACTGTCCTACAGAGTTTAGCTTCAACCCTAATCAAACACACCTGAACAAGCTAATCAAGGTCTTCAGGATTACTAGAAAGTTACAGGCAGGTGATTTTTTTCAGGGTTGGAGCTAAACTCTGCAGGACAGTGGCCCTCCAGGACCGAAGTTGCCCATCCCTGCATTATACATATAATCTATTATTATGAAAATACCTGACATGGCTCGAAGAACACAGGTAAATCAAATATCATTGCAATCATGTTTATTGTCTTCAAAACATCTTTATCTGCACTTTACAGCGATCTTTGATAGCTTTGTTGTGTCAGGACTTCCTGAATGTCACATGATTATGGCTCTTCTTCATGTGATCCATATATGGACTTTACTGTGCACACAGCGCCCTCAGACTGCCAGTATGAATTGAAAACACAGTACATCAGAGTATACAGCGCTCATAATGATTACATCGACGCATTTGGGTATAAATTCAATAAATATTATTCCTGTCTATAGACATCTGATGTAAACCTATGAGAATCTATCAATATTTCTCCAAATCTGCACATGTTTGAGCTAAAAGCCCTCAGGGACGTTGTTTTGTCAAGCGCTGTCATGACGATCGCACGGGAGTTTTTTTCTGAATGAGAGCAGCTGACGCTCATAATTCATATTAAAGGTAACGACTCATTTTTTAATTTTATAACTCCTGACACAAATTAAGACATAACTGTCACTATAAGTTTCTCAGAATACAATAGTGGTCAAATACTGAAACTTGAGTCTTATATCTTTTTAATGATGTAAAGTTTGTCAAGTTAATAACATTAAATATGATTGTAACTTTGAACTATTTTTTAAAAAAACGCTTCAGAGCGCCAGCGCTCTAGTGAAGCTTAACAGGTTAACCTGTTAAAAACCGACGCCCCCGGTATCGGGGGCAACGGGGCTTAGCGCTTTTTATGTCCTTTCACTCCAAAGAGTGTGAGCGCAACCTAACTATGCAGCAATGTCTCTCTAATGTTGACCTATCAATACAAACGACCACTCAAAGCATTCAGGAGGCTCCACAGAATTCAACAGTCTAACTCCCATTACTGTACGACCAAAACTCACAAAGTAAACAGTCAGTGAACAACAGGAAAACAAACTTCCGTTTACACATGTACCACTATGAATTGTGTCTTACCTTGCTGTCTTGTGATAAAAAGTTGTGTACAATGCCATATCAACGGTGTTTGTGTTTACTCCGATGCCTCTGTCTCACTTTGAAATGATTCCGGACAGTCTGCAGCTATTTCCTGCTTTGGTAACAGACTGTGAATGAGGAGCGGGGTTGAGACTGCTAGTCCTACGCAATGCATGTGTCGGCTTCTGGTTGGCTAGTGGTGTTGTTTACACGGATTTTGCAAAATGCCCTTGATTCTATTGGTTCTGACGTTTCGATAGAGGTGTCAATCATCCAAATTGACCAATCGGTTGCCGAGATATGGATGCGCGTAAGCCGTTCGCCATCATGACGCAGCGCGCACAGCGAATACAACAGAGCGCACAGCGGCAGCCCACACAGTGAAGATGGCAAATCCCGCAGCTGAACTGAACAACTGAATGCACACGTAGCCTTATTTTATTGATTATCGAGCCATTCTTTTTTATTTCTTGGAGAAATAATGGCCGAGAGGAAATGGCAGAGGAAGATGTCAACCGCCGAAGTACTGGAAATGATCCAGGTGGACGACGAAGGTCCGGTCATTGCCGTTGACTCTTAATGGGACGATGAAGATCTCTTTGTTGCTGAGGGCATATCGGATGGCAGTGACCCTGATTATATACTCCCAACATCGGAAAGGTATGTAAAATACGTTTTGTTATCATTTACTTATCGTGTTGGTATCAAATTACGGAGCTGTTCCACTTGTAGCCACAATGAGTTGTTTGGGGAAATTATTTAACTCGTTTGGGGAAATTATTTAACTCAAATGGGGAATATTATTCATTAGATAATGAATATGAAATCACACACATAAATTAAATTATCCCAAATAGGGAATGGACTAAACATTACCATATATGAACAATTAACACGATTGATCGTAGTAATTATTGATATATAGGTCAGTTAAGTCAGATTAATTTTCAGAGTAAATTTACATGTGATTCCAAATTAGTTTGTCATGCATTTCGTTTCGTCCTGCGAACCGGAGATGAAAACTTCCTTATATCACAAGATTACCTGCCTGTATACCGAGTGAATACTTTCCGCTGGCCACACGGAAGTATCTGCTCGTATACAGCACTTTCAGATGTTTAAAATAGTTAACCGAGGTAGAGCTTTGGTAACTTTACAGACCTTTGACATATTACAGAGACTTCAATCATGGGACAATGAGACAGATTCGATTCAAAGGATTATGGAATTTAATAACACAATACTAAGGGTTATATAGACTACTAAAAATCACACAGGAGTAAATAATATGCATATCAAAACAAACAATTAATACAGGATTGCAATATGACGTATTTAAAAGGACACAGTTAGAGTGAGAGTGAGAGAGAGAGAGAGAGAGAGAGAATGAGAGAGAGAGAATGACAGAACAATTCAAAACAGTTCAACAGAGACCCAAAGGATTCCAACATTAATCTAGACAACTTTAAGCAGCACTTAATTGAGATTTGTACGTTACTTGATTTAAACACGGTCCCTTTGTGTTGAGTTGTGTTACAAAGGCAGCGTGGTTGGAGTTGTCTGGCACGTCTTCCGGTAGGAGGCAGATGTTTGCGATTGCTTCAGCTGCGGCCCGTACGAGAGGCGATTAATCTTAAACTTGTTTCGTTCTTGAATGAAACCGAACTATCAACTGAGGTAGATCGAAAGAAAGCAACTTAGATTTAAAACAAAGTAGAAAAACGACGAAGAAGGAAAACTCCGGCTGGAGTTTAGCAGGAAAGTTTAGGAATCTCTCTCTGGCATAGGAAACTGCCCAAAGGATAAGGTGGCGGTCTATTTTGAAGGGGCGAGGGACACGCCTTTCTCAGTGTTTGATCCAACCGTTTTGCAGGAGGGCGGGTCGCTAGACCTTGTGATTCACGCCCTCCCGGATCATGTGCATAGGGGATAAAACTTGTTCGAAATACACTTCTAAACTAGTATTAATAAAAGCATGCATCATATTACATTCTGGGTTGATGATTCAATCTTCTTTGATTATTCTGATTACAACCATACCAAATTCGGCATTCCTAGGGCTTAGTGAAATGCAGATACATGATTTTCGTGATTAAAACGGATGTTAAATTAATCACATATCACAAAAGCTTACGGTTATATATGTTGTCATCAGGGAATCATGAAAACACAACCACAAAACATTATACATTTACAAAAGGGGATTTTTTTGATCCCATGTGTTCCGAGTGTTCCGTGTGTGTAAATGGGTGTTCAGAAATTCAACCAGCGTTGGTCACGCGGTGAACTCGCGACCAGTCCCGTGTGAGCGTGTGTGCTTCGAATTTGATGAGTTTAAGCAACTGCTACAATGGCCAGTTGTCTAATCTTACAATTCTCTTTTGTGTGTGTGTAAGCGAAAAACCCCAAGGGGGATTCCACGTGTGTGCGCTTATCTGAATGGACAATGTTCGTCTTGTCACCTTCGGAGGGGTTCTTCCACGTGATTCTGATTCCAGTCAGTAATTCAATCAAATCCAAGCCCCATTTGCTTTTTTTGTGGCAAATTACAACAGAGAGGCTTTGTGAGTGACTCGGTAATCTAATCAGCAGTTCAAATGACCCTTACTTTTGTCATAGTTTCTGAATTAAAAGAATGCAAAACCAGCAGTTTAAGAAAATGGCAGATCTGACCATGGCTACACACTGTTATTAGTGTAAAATGACCGATTTTCTAGCTAGCCTATTCCCTACAATGAATGGATGAATACAGAAACTCAAACTGGATTGTTTGCTTACTTTCCCAGTACAAACCTGTTTACCACAAACTCAAACTGGATTGTTTGCTTACTGTCCCAGTACAAACATGTTTACCACAACAAAATGTACTAGTGTTTACAGTTATAGTGGGTTATTTCTCTTATAATATGTTATAAACTTCTATAAAACATTACTAGGGTTTTTAGTTACAGTGGGTTATTTCTCTTATAATATGTTATAAACCACAATAAAATGTTACTAGAGTTTTCAGTTACAGTGAATAATTTCTGTTCAAAATCAGTGCCAGTCCATGAATATATCTTTATAGTTTTTCTTCCTTCTTTGTTTCACAGTGATGAAGATTATGAGGGGCCTTCATCTTCTGGTGCCTCTGCACCAGCCCAACCCCCACAGCCCCAGCCAGGGCCATCAACACCTCTGCCCCAGCTATCAGGACCACGCCGCACCACCCGACGAGCTTCTGCACCTCAGCTACAGGCAAGGCCATCAACACCCCCACCTCATCTGATTCTGATGTGCCTCAAGAAAGCCTTCCAAAAAGAAAGGGGAAAGCACTGCAGAAGTCTGCAAGACCTAAGCGCGGTCGGAGTTGGTCTGCCACTTCTTCAAGAGACCAAGACCATTCGTGGCACAATAGAGAGGAGAAGGACAACAAACCTGATCCGCCCAGGTTCATGCCAGCCAGGACCCCCGGCCCCACCTTTGATACAACAGCATCATGGTCTCCCCTCACCCTCTTCCAGCTGTTTTTCAGTGCGTCTGTGGTCAGGACAATTATTGACAATACAAATTCCAATGCTGCTAAGCGAGTACAGGTTGGGATGAAGTTTGTATGGAAGGTGCTAACAGCAAAGGAATTTTACATTTTCTTGGCCATCATAATTTATACAGGCCTCGTTCAGGTGCATCACAGATCAGACTACTGGCGGAAAGCATGGCCATACAACTTCCACTTCCCAAGTGAAAAGATGTCACGGGGCCGCTTTAAAGCCATCTTGTGGTCCCTGCATTTGAGTAACCCAGAAGAAGACGAGGATAATGAGCAGAAGAGAAACACAGATCAGTATGACAGGCTTTTCAAGATCAAGCCTCTCTACACTGAGATAGTGACTGCCTGCCAAGCCAACTTCCATCCCTATAAAAACATTTGCATAGATGAGAGGATGGTCGCATCCAAGGCCCGCAGCAGCATGAAACAGTACATGAAGGACAAACCCACAAAGTGGGGCTACAAACTCTTTGTGCTGGCTGATGCATCAACTGCATACACGTGGAATTTTTTTGTGTCCGCCGGCAAGAGTGTGGTCACCACAGGCCATGGTCTCAGCTACACTTCAGTCATGGACCTTTTGCCTATTCAACTGCTTGGTGGGGGCTATAATTTGTTCGTAGATAATTTTTATAGTAGCCCTGCCCTGTTTCTGGACTTGTACATGAAACACATTGGTTGTTGTGGGACCATCAGACGAAATCGTATTGGTTTTCCACACACCACACAAAACGACCTCCACAAAAAGGCTGCCCGAGGAGATATGCGGTGGATAAGGGAGGACAAACTTCTTTTTGTAAAGTGGAGGTGACCATGTGCTCCACTATCCATGAAGCTTTTAGTGGACATACAGTCAAGAGGAAGGTAAAAGAGGCTGGTGTGTGGCAAACAAAGGCCATCCCTATTCCAGACGCTGTTGTGGACTACAACAAAAACATGGGTGGTGTTGATGTATTTGACGCCTTGATAGGCTATTACACTGTGCACCATAAGACAATGAAGTGGTACAAGACTTTCTTTTACCATTTTATCGACATTGCGGTGGTGAACAGTTTCCTTCTTCACAAGGAGCTGTTCAAGATGAGGAACGAGCCCACACTAACAAAGCCTCTCACACAGAAAACATTTAGGGAGAGGTTGGCTGCAGAAATGTTGAGCTTTGCTGAGGCCTCAGCAGCTCTGCCTCCACCACCACCCACCTGCATGCCTATATATTATGGGGGTGATGCCACACAAGGACGGCGGTACTGCAGGAGATGCCAGGAGGCTGGCATCCAAAGAGTAAAAACCCCCATTTATTGCCGGAAGTGTCAGGTCCCTCTGTGCCTCACCTCGAAGAAAAACTGTTTCCAGGAGTGGCATGACGACCATTAGTGTTATTAGGACAGGAACAAATTAGTTTTTTTTCTTCTTGTAAATAGTTTTACTGTGTTTTATACTAAGTTTTGCTGTGTTTTTACAGTTTATTTATACTGAGTTTTGCTGTGTTTTCAGTTTGTTATTTATACTGAGTTTTGCTGTTTTCAGTTTGTTATTTATACAAATATATTGAGTTTTTTGTTTGTTATTGAGTTTTGTTGTGAATAAATCTGCTCCATTTGGAGTCGAACTTTATTCCTTTTGTATGTTTTTTTTTTGCATGGGAAACTATATAGATTTCTGGTTGATTTTTCAAAACAAAGCCAAAACTATTGTTTTTAGATGGAATAAATACCTATAGTGACATGTAAGTGAAATCAAATGAGTTTTACAGTTTGGTACCTGAGAAATTTCAAATGGCACAGATGGTGCCAAAATGTGCCCAAATGGCCAATTTGGAGAGTTCGCCTAGATATGCCTCTAATAAATCATGTATAACCCTGCTATGCTAGACTCTTATATCATAAATCTATGAGCAGGTGATGTTAAGATGATATTTTATTGTTTTCTACAGTTTTTAGGCTTCAAACAGCATTATACCTAGGGGATATTCCCTATAAAAATGTGTTATTTTATTAGGCGAGAATTGAATCTTTTATTTATGCTGTTTTCCATCTGAGATTACTCTTCAATAGTAATAGATAGACTTTTACTTACAATGTATTTATATCCCATAGCTTCTGATCTATCAAAGGATACCAGAATCATGTATGTGGGTCTTATGGTTGATAAGTTATACCTGTTTGATTTTGGGTATGCTATTTTTAGCCGTTTTTTCCTATTTTTCCTATTTTGGGGTTGGTGCTTAACAGGTTTAAAAAATATTTTGCTCATGCATCTACATTAAATCATCCATTTTGTGTATGTCCGAGAAATCAGTGTCAACTGTGTTACTCCCTATAAAAACCCCTATAAATCAGCAATGGTTTGTTCCAAAGTCACATTGGGGATCTTAGTGGTTCATGTAGGTTGTCTACAAACTGGAAGGTTGTTGGTTCCATCCCCAGTTCCACCTGACCAAGTGTCGAGGTGTCCATGAGCAAGACACCTAACCCCAGCTGCTCCAGACGAGCTGGATAGCGCCTTGCATGGCTGGGTGAATGTGAGGCAATATGTAAAGCGCTTTAGTGGCCATGGGTCTGTTATAAGCGCTGGATAAATGCAGTCTATTTACCATTTACATGTCCAACATCACTGTGATGCAATTCCTTTTTTTGGAGGGAAATGTGAAGACAGTGTGGTAAGTTATAACTTCTCTTCAATATATCATCTATATTATTGTATGCGCATAGAGTAGATTCATTGACCGTCAACTGTGTTATCAACATGTTCTGGTGAACTTGCGTCACATGTTATATTCATAAATGTGTAGAGAAAGAATATAAAAACATAAGTTAATCAAGGTCAACTGCTAACTAGTCCAAGGCCAGCAGTTTGCACAAGGCCCTAAAACGGCCGAAATGTCAACTGTATTACCTGTCAACTGTTACCCATCAACTGTAACAGTTGACAAGGATTAACACGTTTGACAATGCGTCACAGTCTCCGTCTGCACCAGTCTGTCTTAGTCTGCACTACACTACCCAGAATCCTCCTTGTCTCCACACCTGAATTCACTCCCTCAATCATCCACCTGTTCATCGTCTTTATAATCTGTGTCACCTGTCCTCACCTCGTTAGTGGTCGTTTGTATCTGTATTTAGTTCTCTCTGTTTAGTCTGTCTTGGTCGGTTCTTGTAAATGTTACCCTTGTATTGTGAGTGTTACACTTCTGCCTGTCTACCTGCCTGTACCAGTTTGTGTTAGTTGATTATAGTAAAAGTTTGAATTGGAGCCTTTGCCTCAGTCTGTCTTCATTCCGACCACATCATGAGCTGGGAGCTCGCGGGACAGATCACTGCTTTGGCGCTGGATAGACGTGATCTGTTCCACTTTACCTGGGGCTTTGTTCCACTCGCTGCCTCCTGCTCGCTGGGCGATGAGTTGATCAAGGCGTGTTACTGGCGGGGGGCCAAGGTGGTCGACCCCAGGGAGCTTCCAGATCTCTCTGGTCTGGACTGGAGAGAGGCACTCTCCAGATGTCTGGAGAGCTTCCTCCCATGGCACGCCATGTCTTCACCGCTGGTCCCGTCCAGCCCAGCCGAGCCTTCACCGCTGGTTCCGTCCAGCCCCACCGTCTCTTCACCGCTGGTTCCGCCCAGCGCCAAGCCCTCTTCGCCGCTGGTTCCGCCCAGCTCAAAGCCCTCTTCACCGCTGGTTCCGCCCAGCTCAAAGCCCTCTTCACCGCTGGTTCCGCCCAGCTCAAAGCCCACTGCACCGCTGGTTCCGCACAGCTCAAAACCTTCGCCACTGGTCCCGTCCAGCAAAGAGCCCTCACCGCTTGCCCAGCCAGAGACTGTTAACGTCCCGTCTGCCCAGCCAGAGACTGTTCATGTCCCGTCTGCCCAGTCTGGGTCTGCTCACATCCCGTCTGCCCAGCCTGAGGTGGTTTACGGCACGTCTGCCCAGCCTGTCCTAGAGCCTGTCCCTCATCCAGTCACTCTCCCCAGTAATTTTTTTTGGGGGGGGGACCATAGGTCACCGCCATGGCCGCCCGAAGGGTCCTCACCGCCATGGCCGCCCGAAGGGTCACCACCGCCCTGGACGCCCGAGGGTCCGACTGCTCCGCCCTGGATGCCCGAGGGTTCGTCTGCTCCACCCTGGCCACGCCCACGTCCTGCTCCGCCCTGGCCATGTCCTGCTCCGCCCTGGCCACGTTCGGCTCCGCCCTGAAGGCTTCCCGCTCCTGTGATCAGGCTTCAGGCTTATATGGAATTTACATTTACACATTATGCAAAATTACAAATTGCCTAAAACCATGATTTGCATTACAATGGATAAACTTAACTGATCTAATCACGGCCACACTTTCTATGAACTCAGGATCAATAACATAATATACACATTATCTATATTCACATTTGTCAAGGGTTATAAAGCATTCAGAATTCCTCATGATTGACTTAAACCCATATAATATTATAGATTTGACATATCTATTTCTGCTTAGTCATGACTGATCAGTCTTTACAACTTGAAATGTCATGATGCATTATAAAACCTTATTTACCTTGATGATAATATAATATATTCATTAACGTTATAATATATATATTATTAAAATGTGTTTAAAATGGATAATATTAAACCAAGTGATTTGTGTTTTAGGAAGATGAGTTTATCTGCTGCTGAGAAAAAGCACCAGTATAGGGCTCGGCGTGATGCTGATCCTGAGAGAAGGGCTGCATATTTACAGAAACACAGAGAGAAGTGGCATGATGACAGAAATCTAGGAAAGGTTTAAGTGAGAGGGAGAAGAGAAGGAAAAAAGCATACTGGAGAAGAGCACGGCGCCAGAGCAGAGAGAGAAAGAAAGTAATAGAGAACCAGGTTACTCCACCTCAGAGTCCTGAAGATGGTCCTCAGTCTCAAATGTCAAGGTACATAATTTAGGTATTATTTCAGACAGAGAACAGCTGGAAGGGAAAAAAAATCTGGAGAAGGGAGTCTTAAGTTGTACAGGGAGATTTAGGCTCTGAAGGATGCAGTAAAGCAACAGAAAAGAAAAACGGACAAATTCAGGAAAATATGTGAAAGACTACAGCTAGATAAAGTCACCCAGATCAAAAACCTAGCGCCTGTTAGGAAGGATACCTGTCTCTAGAGAAGTCCGGATAGCTTTAGTTTTCCATCACGCCCTAATACAACATCAGCAAAACGTATGCCTCTACCAAACACAAAAATACTAGGAAGATAATTGCAGCTCTGGAGACAGGAAAGATCTTGAAAAAATACAAGTTTAAATACAAACTTCAGGAGGCCCTAGCAATTTTGAGGAAACAGCTGACCAACAGTGAGAGATCCATCCTCTCCAACAAGTTAAAGTATAGATCCTTGTGTCACAGACTACACAATAAAGTGCTATCTTTCATGACAAGTGATGAAAATAGTCACCTCACAGCTGAAAAAAAATCACAAACAATAACTAGAGGGAAGATAAAGAAACAGGAAAGGTTCTTAAACGACACCATGAAAAACCTGAATAGGAGATTCCTCCTTGAGAGTCCTGACTGCAAAACCTCATATTCTTTGTTCTGCCGTATGCGCCCATTCTGGGTAGTACAGCCATCCATTGCAGACAGGGAATCATGCCTTTGCAAGGTACACGATGTAGCGACTACGAGAATGAACCAAACACAATTGAAGCTTTTAGGTGATTGTTCATACATAATCACACAAAAGAGGCTTCACATTCCAGATTCAAATCACCAAACCCAGAGCCATAAATCACCCCCAGGCTCTGCAACCAAAAAAGACTTTTTATTGTTTAACTAAAGGAAGAACGTTGTCAATGTTTTATAATTTGGCAAGACAGATCTGTTCAGAAATGGTGAAACAAGAGGCCCTAACAAGGTCACCTGACCCCTGCGACTAACAGACTACGTCTTTCTTAAGGACCAAGGTCCCATGAGAGATGAACAAAACAGACTTCAGCAGGAACTATCCATGACCTCAGACCGGAATGGCTTAAACCCCATAAACTTTACACACTAACACACTTTACATGTCAAAATCCATAAAACTCATCCCAGAACAATTCTCGATGGACTTATAATCAAACATCATGCAACTACATAATTCTATGTTGTTTCAACAATATATGTGTGTGTCTCATATGCTTAGATGCCATACAATTAATAATTGTTATAAATATTAGGTGTGTGAATGAAAGTGTGTCGTGTTTCCTGTCGGCAGGATCGTATGTTCTTCTTGGCTGGGTAAAATGTTTTGTATTCTTATAATAGTAATAATGTCTAAACTGTGGCCTCTTGTTCTCTCTGCTAGTGCTGGAGAGCAAGGAGATCACAGATAACGCATGATTTATGATAAGAAGAAAATAGAGCCACCTCCTAAATTAAGCCAGTGTCTAATTGGCCAGAACTCATCCTGGAGGTTGGACAAACTTTTTGAGTTTAAAATCTTAGACCCGAACACAGAAGCGCTCTCTTTTTTTGCTCTCTCTCTCGGAAAAAGTCTCGGCAGAACAAGTCGGGTGGAGCAGACGATGGTTATAGTAACCATGTAGACGCATAGAGACAAATGACCCAAATCAAGATCAGGGTTTAAAACGGCTTCATTCAAAACATCTAACTCGTCTCACTTTCCTTTCTTTTCTTTTCTATTAAAAGTCTCGGTTCCAAGTTAAGTTTTGCTGCAAAGTTTCATTTAAAAGTTTCGACTGCAACGCGCTTCCAACTTCAAAGACTTTCATCCATCCGCCAACACACCACGTGATTGGCTGCCCAAGATCTAGCAGGCACGATGAGACCGCCAGCCAAGCAACGGACCCGGGAAAACCCTTTACACGACAAAAGGGAATCCCAAAGCAAACCGAAGACAAGCAAGTAGCCTTCAGACTCTTAACTGAACTGGTGCATTAATATAAAATTGAATAACCTGCCTAAGAAACGATAGAAGGGTTAAAACGATGATTGATGGTTCGTACAGGTCATGTCTTTTAAGTGCATATAGAAACTTGGGATCTCACCATCTGACTCCTAAAACTCATTCTTCCTCACTCTCTTTCTGCAACTCGTATGAATGTGTGTGTGTGTGTGTGTGTGTGTGTGTGTGTGTTAGATATTAGTTTTATGTGTTAGTCATAGGCTTATAATCAAAGTATTGTTTGTATTTGAAAAGAGAAGTATTACTTGTGTTATGTGCTTACGAATTTATTGTCTTGAACTGCGATCTAAGCTACCTATGCTTTTACCCTTGAATTATTTCTTAATTTAGCTGTTAGCTGGGAATTAGTCTTTCTTGGCCAGGAAGATATTATATTTCCTAGAATTTATAATTGTTTATGCTTTCCGTTCATTGGATGAACTGATAAAATTATCATACTATTGATTCTGCTACAGTAAATTCTGAAAATAATTAAATATTAATTATTGATCAAAATCCGTTATGAATAATAATTAGTTATATTTATACGGGCGTATAAACACTACAACGAGAATCTTGGTTTTCTTGTAGAGAAGCTGCATTCTCTCCGATTCATTGGGGGGTACTGACTTGAAGAAAATGGCAAGTCTGTATGCTTGGACTCAAAATCAAAGGATTGTATGTACAATGAATCCCTTGCCTGCAAAAATAAAGACTTCCCAGTTCCAAGTGAGGGGGACATGCAAGCAAGTGTTTTCTTCACACAGTGGACAACTGAGACTGTTGTCAGAGAGAAGAACAAGACAGGTAAAAAAGAGAAAGTGCCAGTTAAGGTCACAGTGAAAAAGAGGACAGAGACGACTTTGCAGAACCTCCTTGAGCTCTTCCAATACTAGCTTAATTCATGTAGATTTTTCGGAAAGTTATGCATGCAAGTACTTCTCTGAAATCCAAGTTTACATTTTGCATCCAACCAGCAGCAGGCAACACTCCACTCTAGAGTTCTACATGTTGGTGGAGTGGATGAACGTGTGCTTTGGCACAATCAGCCCGTCAAAAGAGAAAGACCCTGCTGCTTTATGGACCCATCTATCCCCAGTACTTGACCTGGTTAAGTCATGCTATCCAAATGTTACTGTGGTGCATTTTTTTCAGTGATGGGCCAAGCACACAATACAGGCAGAAAGGCAATTTTTTATCTATTCTGTACAAACTGTCATGATCCTGTCTCCCTCTGCTGGACACACACATACACACATACACACACACACACACACACACACACACACACCTCACTCTCTTTACTGACAGCTGTTCTCACTTTTCATTATGCTCATTCCTCTCCACCTGTTCCTCATCTCCTCTCATTATCTTGGCTTGTTCTAACCCTCTCTTTCCCTGTCTTGTTGTCAGATTGTTAAATGTCACAGTTACTCGTTGACCAGCATTTTACAGTCCTGTCCGTTCTACTGAATAACTACTACGGCTGGAATTACTCTGTGCTCGTCATTGTTTATCCACAGAACCTTTCCTGCTTTAGGCTGAAGCTAATTACCTGCTCTGAGTTCACCACCTGTATCCAGCACCTACTGTTTCTCTGTGATTCATGAGAGTCGCAGCTTCTTCAGCCTTCTGTTCATCCCTGCCACAGAGGTTATTTATGTTCACGTAATACTGCCAGTCTTTTGGTTTCTTCGGTGGCTGATTATTATTGACCTTTCTGTTTGGACTACCTGTGGTCAGACCTTTTGATTCTGTTAAAGAACTGTAATTGTCACTCTCGCTTTTGAGTCCTCTCTAACCGCATCACACTAAGCTGCAGCAGGGCTTTCAGTCAGGCACCTGGAACTTTCTGGGGGCAAGCCACGGCAAGGGTGCTCCAGATGGTGTTGGAGGCTTTTTAAAAAGTACCGCAGACAGGCTGGTCAGCCACGGAAAAGACATCCCTAATGCTGAGCTCTTATTCAGATCACTGCTGGATGTTCAGATGTCAGTAAAGTTGTTCTACATCAATGAAGAGAACATAGATGAGGCCATAAAGAGCATGCCTAACAATCTCCCAGTGGTGCCATCAACCAGGAGGATTCACCAAGTTGTAACACTTACCCCCCACGACAAATAATTTACCGCAAATTTGCTCAAGACAGACCATGGAGTGTCAGTGTTACAACTCCAATACCTTTACCTTCAAAGTTCAGGAAACAGCATCCACTCAGGAGGGCAAGAGGGACTCTGAACTCTGAAGAACTCTGACAGCATCGGCCAGTGGTGCTGTGTTAAATATGATGGTGAAATTTATCCAGGAGTTATTCTACAAGATTTGAATGAAACTCATGTAAATGTGAAGTGTATGCACTGGATTGGAGTCAACCGCTTTTTCTGGCCACGACAAGATGATGTAGTAGTAGTATACTTTATTATCCTCGGAAGGAAATTTGTTTTGGACTACATGTTGCTGCATATACATATAAATATACAAAAATAAAAATAAAAAAGAGGAAAGACAGTTGATTTTACAAATTTAAAATTAATAAGATAAACTGTTATTCAGCAGTCGTACAGACACAGGAACAAAGGAATTCTTATACCTATTTAGTTTGCACAATGGGACTCTATATCTTCTGCCGGAGGGGAGCATTTCATACTGTAAATACAAAAAGTGAGTTTGGTCCCCCACGATTTTCTGTACCTGATTCCGAATGCAATTTTCATATAAATGTTGGAGATTCAAATATTCCTCGTGTCCCACTGTTTTTAGTGCTGTCAACACCAGGTGTGCTAGTTTAGATTTAAGCTGTATAGATAGGTTCCCAAACCATACTATAACACCATACTTAACTATGCTTTCTAAAACAGCTTTGTAGAACAACATCATAATTTTCTTATTAACCCCATAAAAACGTAATCTACGTAAGAAGTACAGTCTCTGGTGCAGCCGGGTGCAAACCCATTCCGTGTGAGTTTTCCAAGTAAGTGAGCTGTCTATATAAACACCCAAATACTTGTAAGTTTGCGTTTGAGTGATGTTTTGGTCATGTATGACCACTTGATGATGGTCACCTATACATTTTGGATCGAATATAATCTCCTCTGTTTTCTTTATGTTTATTATTAAATTATTTTTATCACACCAATCAACAAACCGGCTTATTTCTGGCTGGTAGATGTTTCCTATGGTTATCGTCTCCATAGAGAAGACTTAAGATGGCTGTCATCTGAATATTTAAAAATATAGTTTTTTGAATGCTTACTTGAACATTCATTTGTAAAAAGAGTAAAAAGAATTGGTGAACTGACACATCGTGGTGGGACACCTGTGCTAATCTTTGTTTGTTGAGAAAGACAATTGTTTACTTTAACACACTGAGTTCTATCAGTTAAAAAAAGATGAGTACCACTTTGTGATAGCTGGGTTTACACTCAGCTGCTCCATCTTAGAGATTAACAAGGGCGTTTGGATGGTGTTAAAAGCAGAGCTAAAATCGATAAAAAGTAAACGGGCATAGGCTTTGTGATTCTCTAGATACTTCAGAATTAGGTGCATAATGCTGCTAATAGCATCCTCAGTTCCCCTCCCCTGTCTATAGGCAAACTGTAAAGGATCTAAATTGTTAGCAACCTCTGTTTTTAACATTGACACAATACACTTTTCAAAACATTTCATAATCACAGACGTTAACGCGATCGGTCTAAAATCATTATTTACTACGGGCTTGGCTATCTTCGGAGCCGGTATGATCACAGCCCTTTTCCAGAGGCTAGGAACAATACCGGTATCCAAAGATTGTTGAAATATAGGGACCCATACTGGAGTCAGTTCATCTGCAAAGTTTTTTAAGATGTAGGCTGAAATTCCATCAGGGCCTGCCGATTTCTTAGGGCAAATGTGTTTAAAGTAATGGTTGATCTGATTAGCATCAATCTCCAACTTTTCTTTAAAAACACCAGAAGACTCCACATCACTAAAACTATTTACAGGAGTATGACTGCTCTTCTCAAATCTTAAATAAAAATGACTTATATCATTTGCTTTCTTTAGATCATCAGTAGTAGATACATATTTCCTTGAAGGCTGCATATTTGTTATGGATTTCATAGAATCCCAAAGCTGTTTAGGGTTACACATATTTAGCTTGTTCTCCAGAAGTTCTTTATGTTTATTCCTGGCCTCACTCAATAGTCCATTCAATTCCTTCTGTGCCAAACTTACTGCAGGACGATCATGATTACGAAAGGCTAGTTTCTTTTTATTAATACACCGTTTAATTTCCTTAGTTATGTAGGGCTTATTGTTAGCGTAAGTGATCACCTCTTTTTTGGGTACAACATTATCAGTACAAAATTTTATATAATCTGTCGTTACCATGGTAGATTCATCAATATCATCGCTATGAAACACTTCCCAACCAGTACAAAGAAAACAACCTTTCAAGGATTCAACAATGTCATTCGACCACACATTAACGCTCTTAATCACAGGTTTGTGTCTTTTAAACAGAGTCTTATATGTTGGAATTAAGTACACAGTGTTGTGGTCAGAATTAGACAGAGGAGGAATTGATCTGGAAGTGTATGCTTCTTTTATGTTCTTGCAAGGCTACAGAGTCCTCTGATTTGCTAGAAAGGTCATGGTAACCTTCCTCTGATTGGGTAAGAAAAATATTTCTCCATCGGCAATTTTTCAATTGGTTGTTGTTCGCGGAATCTGCCAAACAACATCGATTTCATTGGCCTTTTACATAGTGGTATTGCGCAACAAGGAAGTGTGTATATTTACAAGTCGGGTATCACTGTTTTCAGCGGAATCTGAGGAAGACGGTAAAAAAGACCGCAGCTCTCTATCATTAATAGTTTTTAAGATAATTACACATTTGTAAAAGTATGCCATTTTGGGCGGTACCGCCCAATCCGTCCCCAGAGGGTTAAAGAAAGTTATCTTTTCCTTCTAATGTGTCCTGTCAACGGTGTTTACTCCTGTCAACTGTTTTACTTTCTCTGTCAACTGTGTTATGTGTGGTTTTTATGTCATAAATCTTTTAAAATGTGAAGAAAAGTTTTATCCTTCATGATATCATCCCACAATGGCCATTATGAAGCCCCAAATTCATATTTACAAATCAGTTAAGACAGATAACCTCAAAAACTCTGGTGAATATACTCAAAAACCTTCAAAGAAATGTGTTGTCAAACATGTGATACTTCATTCGTTTCATTTGATAGCATTTGTCCGTAACACAGTTGACAAAATAATAAAATGTTAATTTTCATTAACATATTTTTAAAAAATCAGAGATTAAGCTTTTAGAATACTGATTTCCTGACTTTTTGGCTGATATGAAATGTACTAAATATAGAATGACCCATATGATCATTTATGTATTCATTTAAATTTTATTGTATTTGTTTTTGTTTTTCAACATTATACTGTATGATTGTAGTAGCAACACAACAACAATGCTCAGGCATCCGTGGCAATTGCAAATGCGGCAAATATAAATGGACAGATGTCAGCATCAGGGAGATGTACCGCTACATTGGTCTGATGTTTTACATAGCCATGGTGAAGGTGAGCTCCATCAGAGACTACTGGCAGCAAGACAGTCTTTTCTCTTTGCCTTTTCCAGCTACAATCATATCAAGAGAGGAATACCACGCCATTTCTTGGAATGTGCACAAGAGTTACCCAGATGCAGATAAGGAGGATGACAGAAAAGGGGGCACAGCTGAACATGACAGTATTTTCAGGGTCAAACCTCTCATGGACACTATCCATAATGCTTGTAAAGCCATCTATCATCCTAAAAGAAGCTAAGCTGTGGATGAAAGAATGGTGGCAAGTAAAGTAATACATGAAAGCCAAGCCAACCAGGTGCGACTTTCAGTTATGTCCTTGGCTATTCATATGTCCTTGACTGTCATATAATGCTGTGACGTCTCTTTTGGACTGTAGAGTTTTATATTTTAAAACACCTGTGACTGCATACAACCAACACATGGGGGTGTTGACCTGTCTGATCCGCTGTTGCAGTACTACATTAAGTGGTACAGGCAGATCTTTCTACATTTATTGGAAATTGCTTCCACCATCGCTTTCAACGATGCAACCGCAAAGAGTTAATGAAACAGCTTATTACAGAGATCTGAAGGAAAGGATCATGTGACACTGAAGACTGGAGTAATGATGCAGAAAATTCAGCTTTGATCACAGGAGTAAATTAAATGTGAAAATATATTCATCTAGAAAAGTTATAATGCAGCCAATATCAAAATCAAATAAATGCAGCCTTGGTGGGCAGAAATCTTAACCTAGAACTTGTGTAGGTCTAAAGTTTTTAAGTGAAGTCTTTATTTGAAAAGAAAACGGTCACAGATTACTTTATCTACAAACACCACATTAAATCAAGTCTCCTCACATTCATTCGTCTAGTTCCCTCTCAGTTATATTCATTGATAGGCACATTAGGGAAGGGGCTTGGGCTCCTCAGATGTGAATCGTCAATATTGATGATCATTCACACGTCCTTTCTAAAATTAAGAAAGAAAAAGAAAAAGAAAAAAGAGCCTAACAAACGTTAAAGGGTTACTAAACCCCTGGTCAGAGCCTAAATCCACCCACTGGCAATATTTGAAAAACGCTGGAAAAAATGGCTAGAGCCCAGCGGAGACGGGGAGAACGAACCAAGGGCAAAAATATCGTTTACAATTAGTCTTATATTCAGTCATTTTAGAGATTTTAAAATGTTGATAAATAATATTAGTGACACGAATATTCTCAATTGTCCTAGGGGCGTGGGCTAGTGAGCCTTAGCAGAGCCATCATACGCCACGTGGCAAAACAACTTCCAAATTCCAAAATTCAACTGCAGTAGCCACCGTTCAACCTGAAGAGGGCAGCACTCAGACGTTTTTACACCATATATATTTTAGAATTAAAACACTTTATACCCAAATGTCAAAACATTTACTTTTTACAGTTCTCAAAACTAACACGAATAAATCTTTTGTATCTGTTAATTGGCCTTATTTCAGGGAGTTAAATTTTTTTTTTCAAAAACAACATTTTTTCTTCTTCTCAAGAATACAGTCATGTTGCTCGCATATCGTAGCCCTGTTTATGCTGAAGACAGTGTTATGATACTTTAATACATAGGCGTAGCCACGGGTGTGCTGGTGCCACCCACAGTGGCAGCTGGCACACCTAAAAGTAGATGCAGAATTATTTTTTATATATAAGTCGTAATAAAAATGTTTTTCTAAACTTGGACTATTGTTGTTTACTTACAGGTTAAAATTTAATTTAATTTTTAAATTATTATCGTTAACATTCGGACTGCCAACCAATCCGCAAACAGCCTCTTGACTGTCTGATGGTAACGGTTGCGCTGTAGAGGCTCGCGAATCCTCATGAGGAGAAATGAAAACAAATGAGCGCAGTTCACACACAAAGAAACTTAATGAACATACATTGGTTAAAAAAAATGTATGTAATGTGGAGTTTTTTATATTTAGGCTATAATATGATACAGTTAAGCAACATCACACGACCACGAGTTCTGAATACCATCAAGATTGAAAATGTGACACTGATTTCATATGACAGTTCAATAAAAAAGTAATTAATATCAAGTCACTTACATTTTAGACAATATTTTTGTTCTCTTTGAGCAGCGAAAATTGTTCCAATCAAAGATCACAGCAGAACCACAGCGCATATCATCGGAACACATAACCACATTACTGAATGATTCAACGCTTTAACCGAATCGGTTAAATCAAAGATTCAATGGCCCCATTAAACCATAGACATCATATGATGTCTATGCATTAAACAACGGCCTCATTCCTGAACAATTCAGTCGTTTGAACGAATCATTTGAATAAATGACTCAATAACTCACTCATTAAGACGGTCACCTGCCGCCCCCTACTGGTGGTTTAGTTTTGTGTTTAAAAGGCTATCATTCTTTTCCATATTTCATATTTGTATATTCAAAAAATATTTACAACAATCTCATAACATTATTTAATGCAGTTATAATTGTTCAGTGTAAATTAATTAATTTGATTGCAACAGCCATATAGTGTCTTGTTATTCCAATTGAATTTATTGATCAAATTAAAGAATTTAAAATGAAAGATGAAACATATAGCCTATTTAAAACGATTAGGGAAAAATGCTCATACATATAAAAAAAAAAAAAGATACATATGCAGATTTAAATATGTAAAAGCTGACTGAACACTGATGAGAATATTGCTTCAGAATAAATTATAATTTACAACACAAAAAAAAAAAAAAAAAAAAAAGTATAAGCATTTTTTTAACTTGGACAAGTGAATGACCGATTTACTTGTTCGAAGGACAAGCACATGAAAAGCCTTAATGTTGAGCCCTGAGTTATATTGTAGGTGCTATATAGGCCTAGTATTATGTGGCGAGCCTGAGTAGTCTTACACTTCAGCCCAGTCTATTCTGTAAAGTTAGTGATATGCCGGGTCAGGTTTTTTGTTGCATATTAATCTGACAATAAATGAATGTGGCACACCCAGTTTTTCTTATGCACACCCAGATATGATTTTCTGGCTACACTGCTGCTTTAATATGTTAGACAATAATATGTTTAGCAACTGAAAAGACTAGTCCAAGTTATCATAGTTGACAGCATCATCGATCTATGTGTTAGGGGAGGGGGAACCGGGATTCGCTTCTTTTAACGGCTGGATGTGCTGCTTGAGCATTGCATTTTACTTCAGCTGAGCAATATTAACTGAGATAGAGAAATCAAAAGAATATTTTGCTGGTAAAATATTTGACAAAATCAGGGGCCTGAGAAACCGTAACTGCGCGACTTGGAATTTGAGGTAAGTCTCAACTTTTGGTGGACATGTTTTTTTGTAGTTAGGGAGGAGGCCACTCCCATAGCACATATCTCTAACCGCTGAAGCTTGACTTCTTTTGAGTCTCCTTTTCCATCATTCCTACAAACAGTTAAAATTTGTGAATGCCCGGCTTGAATGCTTTATCCACCTCTAACTGTAAGTGAATTAAATAAACTCTAAATCTTGAATCACAGAATTTACAGAGAAGGGTGACACGGACTCAAAATTGGCAAAGAGGGCTGATCATAGGGCTCCTGTTAAGCTTCACCAGAGCGCGGGCGCACTGAAGCGTTTTTTTTTTTTTTTTTTTATAGTTAAAAGTTACTATCAGATTTAATGTTATTACCTTGACAAACTATACAGAATTAAAAAGATATAAGACTCAAGTTTCAGTATTTGACCACTATTGTATTCTAAGAAACTTATAGTGACAGTTGTCTTAATTTGTGCCAGGAGTTATGCAATTAAAAAATGAGTCGTTACTTTTAATATGAATTATGAGCGTCAGCCGCATTCATTCAGAAAAAAAACTCCCGTGCGATCGTCATGACAGCGCTTGACAAAACCACGCCCCTCAGGGCTTTTAGCTCAAACATGTGCAGATTTGGAGAAATATTGATAGATTATCATAGGTTTACATCAGATTTCTATAGACAGGAATAATATTTATTGAATTTATACCAAATGCGTCGATGTAATCATTATGAGCGCTGGATACTCTGATGTACTGTGTTTTCAATCCATACTAGCAGCCCGAGGGTGCTGTGTGCACATGTAGTCCATATATGGATCACATGAAGAAGAACCATAATCATGTGACACTCAGCAAGTCCCTGGCATAAACAAAGCTAACAGAGAGAGATCGCTGTAACTGCAGATAAATATGTTTTGAAGACAATAAACATGATTGCAATGATATTTGATTTACCTGTGTTCTTCGAGTCATGTCAGGTATTTTCATAATAATAGATTATATGTATAATGTAATGCTAATCGATATAGACTTTATCATTGTGCAGAATATTATAAAATAATATATTTTCTGTATTATTTTTTTATCTGAAGCAAAATCAGATCACAGAAGGTTATTTAAAACACTCGACTTGCGTTATAAAGTAAGTTTGGAGCACAAACATGGTTTTAATCTCATAAATTGTCGTGTATTGATGGTGTGCTAAGCTAACATGCTAGCTAGATCTAGGTGCACCTGCCACCACGTTAGCTGTTATTTTTATGAATTTTTCTAAATAGGAATGCTTACTGAAATGTTTCTTTTTTCAAAAAGGCCATTTAATACAGTTTCAAATGTGAAGTGAGAACTTGGATAAAAGAAATGAGGGATTAAAATAGTGTGAATAGCCAGTCGTTAGTAATTATAATGTAGACAAAAGAAAAGCATATTCAGAGCCATAACCAGGCTGGAGAGGTGTGAATATGTGCAGGGGAGACTGAGACTGAATGGGGCTCGTTTTGCAGCACAAAACAGCAGAGACAATAGACTGAATAGATGCTTAGAAGATGACAATAAACATCAGTTTGCATTTTAGAGTCTAATCAAAACAAAGTCATATGACATGATCTTGAAAAACATTTAACTAAATGCAGAGTTTTAGACTTATCTTCAAATTTTAAATATAACATGGTCAGACATGTGGCTTTAGCTGCAGTGCATTTCTAGATTGCTACAATGCCAACTTCAATTTTATTTCCATGAAGATGTTTCATAAAAATACATTTCTAATAACTTTACAAAACTTTGAAGCCATTTATAATTATTCTTTTTTCATTATGACTAATTAATTCCACATTTACAATAAACTTCCAGGTGTCAGCTTTCAAATGAGATCTTACTTGTGCTTTTAGTACAAAGGGTTCATGAACTGTATCTGTTTCAGTTTGGGTATGTCATTTCTGGGGATTTTTCAAAAGTGGGGTTGCAGCTTAACAGGTTAAAAGTTATTCCTTGCCACCAGAAGAATCAGCATCCTTAACATTCCTCTCTGAATCAGTTGCAGATATTTCAGAAGAAAGCAAAAGTCCAGCCTAAGATACAATTCAAGTCACCTTGGTTTTAAAATATTTTTTTCAGTAAGGATCTAGAAATACGTACTTGAAAGTACTCTGCTATATGAAAATGGTCATCCTTACAATACTTCTCCAAAACTGCAGGAGATGGAGTGCCCAAAAAGTGCTTTAATTCAAATTGGGCCATCTTATAACAATTTCAAGAATCAACACTAGTCTTTTGTATAGATCACAATATCTGACAGATAAAAAATAAATTCAGATAAATCTCAAAATCAAATATTTTAACTTAGATTTGAATGAAAATAACTTAGTTACAAGTGACCCTGCTGTATAAATTTCTTGTAAATAAGAGGTATAACTATGTTAGGATAGATGATGAGTTGTGACAGTCAAGTAGTGGTGCAAGCTCTTTCCAGGATTTGTCCTGGAAGATTGATTTTAGAAGCATTCCAAAGATTAAAAAAACTCAAGACAGGACTTGAATGCTAAATCTCAAAACTTAACTTCACAAGAGATTAGCCAACTCTTCCCATAGTTTCCTCCATTTTTTTTCAAACTACACAGTCCTCTAAAAAGGTTTCTTTATCTCAGTTCTCATTTATCAAGACTTTTCTTTTTAATAAATCCTTTTTGCTTTACATTTTTCAAAATTATTCTCACAATCACTTTTTTCAACCACTTTCACACACAAAAAAAAACAATCCACTCAAATGTTTCCTCTTCCCTTCTTTCTTAAAGTTATAAACTAAGGGATTATATAAGGCTTCTAGTAACGACCAACACCTGCGATCACTAATTAACTTGATCAGCCCAACACAATCCAGCCCATTAATGGGTTTCCTTTCCATATTAAACCAGCAGAGGGGGATAGAATACTCAAAGTAAAGAATACATACCAACACATGTGCAGGAAATGTGACACTGGCTGCGTCCGAAACTGTATACTTCCCTACTATATAGTAGGGAAAAAGCAGTAGGCGAGCGAATAAGTATGTCATTATCCATAAAAGAGTAGGTGAGAATTACCTGGGTGACTTACTAATTCTCGTGAGATTCGGGCGTACATATACTAATAGTGCGTTCGAATATTCCTACTATATAGTAGGAGAAAACAGTATGTGAAAGGAGTAGTATGTCCGAAACCTCAGTACTCATAAAAGAGTAGGCGAGAATTACCTGGTTGACTTACTAATTCTCGCATGATTCGGATGTGCGTATACTAACCCTCAATTGGTCCTTGGGGTCTATATGACCCCAATCGACTTTTCCTTAATAAAAACAAATGGTTCCCTTCATCTCAGTGGAATAAGACTTTGTGACTTTTCCTACATTATCTATATATACACACACAAAAAACTGGGCTTGATTCGGTTGTTCTATAGGTATGTAAAAAATTTTTTTACAAATCTGGTCTTCGGGGTCAATATGACCCCACATTGAAATGAATGGGAAATGCGAAAAAAAAAGAAAGAAATTTCTTCATGTGTCAAAAAGAGTCAATAAATCCAGCATAAATCTGAAAATTTTCACACAGAAATGAAGGCCTAGTACTAGAGGATAAATGAGATGTAGAAAAGACATGCTCACTCACACACACACAAACACACACACAAAAAAACACACACATGTATGACTGCCACAGAGAGCATTTTTATAGAATTTGGCACGCATGCAGAACAAAGATATAAAAGGGTGAGACCTAATGCATGCACATTGCACACAGACACACGCACGCACACACACACACACACACACACACACACACACACACACACACACACACACACATTCTCTCCCTCTCACACACACACACAGACATATGCATTCTCTCTTTCTCACACACACACACAAACGCGCTCTCTCTCTCTCTCTCACACACACACACACACACACACACACACACACACACGCACACACACACACACACACGCACACACACGCACAGACAGAGATAATTTGTATCAAATTTGGCTAATGAATCAGCCACACATGCAGAACACGTATGAGTGAGGCCTAATGCACACTCACACGCAGAGAGAGCAAGAGAGAGATGAGACAGAGATCAAATACAACGGACCTTTTCCACTTTAGAAAGTTTACGTTGAGATGTAAGAGCTGGAACTGTGTTTTGAAAATAAAGAAATTGTTCCCAAGCAAAAGCTATAAACGAGGGTCTTTGGTGTCCTGCACACAGTTCATTCTGTGCTGGCAGTATGGCAAAGAGGTACACTCTCCTCGAGACACTGGACTACATGCTGGAAAAACTGCAAAAGTGCCATTTGTTCACACAGTGTTCTTGTGCCAGATGTGTGTGGACTGATTGTTTTACCATGTGTTTTACATATAGTTTAGTTACATGTAGCTTGTTATTGCTTTTATGTTCAGTGTTCAGAATGTGATTGTAAATTTTTTTATTGTTATTCGATGTTCACTCTTCACTACTGTTCATTTTTGCATATTGCTGTTGGTTTTATTTACATATTTATTTCATTTCTTTTGCATTCTAAAGTTAATTATTATTATTTATTAACTACAATCTGACTCCAAGTCTTGTCCTTTAGGTGCGTCTTATGTGGCATTTTTCTGTCAAATTTCTGTGGCATTTTGTAAAAATAGGCATCTCAAAATGCATCAAAAACTTTAAAAAAATCTACTATTTGAAAGAATATTTATTTTAAATGTCTTTTCTAATGTTTATATATATATATATAAATTAACAAAATGGATCGCAAACGTTGTGATACAAGCAGTTGGCCACATCCAGTAAAATGAATGGCTCTCTATTGCCTCTGCTGGTCAAAACTATTTCTTTCTTAAACTGTAATAATTTTAGGTTTATCTCTAACCAGCAGATGGCATACTTCTACACCTAACACCTAGATCAATATCCAGAAACAAATTAAATTAAATTTAAATCATCATTTAAGTGATTTTTTCATAAAAATGTAATATTTCATATGCAAGCTAATGGTGTAGTTGAGGAATTGTGTGGTAAATGGGTATAAAAGTACTTCATATCTCCCAAAACACAGCATTAATGAATAGATGAGAAGTAAACAAAAAAAAATGATATATTATTTGTATGATTAAAAATGTATATTTTTTTGTACAATTACTCTATTATTGTTGGGGTCGTATAGACCCCAAAGACCAGTAGTGTAAACAGAAAACGAAGACCTTATGAGGGCTAATAGCCCGTCTGAATATTTCTACTTTCCTACTATATAGTAGGAGAAAACAGTATGTGAAAGGAGTAGCATGTCCGAAACCTCAGTAAAAGAGTAGGCGAGAAGTTCCCGGATGGCTTACTGCTTCAGCCCAGATTCTGAAGAGCTCGTAGATGGATACTTTTCTATCCCAGGAGGCCACGGGACAGGATACGTCATTATCAAACATCGCGGAGATCAGCGACGCGGGTGTTTTCAAATGTGAGGAAACACAGTTCCTTGTGTTAAAACGCATGTGTTGAACTACTGTTTTCAAACCTAGACATCTGTCTAGTTAAATTTTTCCCTATTTGTTATTTTTACACTCACACACTCAAATTTACAAGTTTTTTTAAATGGAAATATTTAAGATTCCAAAGCATATGAATGTTGTTCCTGCAAGAAAAATAAATGTTAGTCATGATTAGTTAAAAAATCCATCACAGGTGCCTGAAAATGCAAACTTTTGAAAATGGGTTTCAAAGTGCAAGTTTTTGAAAGGCATCGGGTGAAATGTTCTCAGACGTAAAGGCATGCTTCTCCCCTACATCCTGACATACATCACTTCACTCATCTGAATCTCTGTCCCTCAGTGTCGCCACTCTCTTCTACGGGAGGTAGATCATTTAGCGTTATTGCACCCAAACTCTGGAATTCCTTCCTCGGTCACTCTGCTGCATTATTAATATTTTTGAATTTAAATCCCTCCTCAAAACCCATTCTTTCTCTGATGATTTTGACCTGTTTTTTGAGGATGTTTTAATGCTCTTAAAAATATGCTTATGACTTTTTTTAACACAATCTTACAGTGCTTCGAGAAATTGTTACTTAAAAGATGCAGAACACAATTGAAGCCTTGAAACTGGAGCTTTGCTTTCTAAAGCAGTGGTTCCCAATCCATGTAATTCTGGAACACATATTTACAGATTTGCACTACGCTACTGCCTATAACATCACACACACAATGCTGTATAAGTTACCATACTTTTGTTTAATATACTTTAGAGATGCACCAATGTATTGGGCAATAATCGGGATAGGCATTTTCAAATAAATATTTTTCAAGGTTTTACTTGTTTTTCCCCCCTATTGCCTACCTTACTACCTTGAATTATTACAATATCTGACACCTTCAGTATTTATAAAAAACTTAAAAAAAGGTTTTGAAAAACTTGAAAATCAGACATAAAGGCATTCTGTTTATTTTATATATATATATATATATATATATATATATAATGCCCACAGGTGCAAATGTGAAGTATTTTTGCTAACTTAGTGTTAAGTCGTTTAGTCTATTTATAAAAACATTTTAATTGAACATTATGCATGTTCATGGCTGTCTGTAGTTGTTTTTCCAAATTCAGTTTCTTTCACTTTCAGTTACGTTGGAAAATACCGAAAATCCAAATGGTGTTGGTATAGCAGATCACTTGTGTAAACATGTTTCTTTGTGTTTTAGGTGTGGTGTGGTGACGTGTTCCTTCACTGACTGGTGTGGATGCCATGAAAACCATGCTGTTTCTTATCCTTATTCCGTTATCAGCCAGCATGGATCAGCATGGGCTGAGTGGCAAATCGAGTTTGTATGAAGTATTGAATTATGCTCGTCCAGATTCGGCTCGAAGTCGTGCATCTTCGGATGCGAAGCCGCGTGGTAACAAAATCTGCCGCGCGGCGAAATTGGCCCTTGCACAAAATCTGCGCACCTTCGCGCTCGTGCGGACGTGACGAGTATAAACCAAGCTTGAGGCACCAGAACTGCAGCTGATAGAATGTGCGCTGTAGCACGATACTACCACATTTCTTCAAAAGCAGATCGTGGAGACGTTAAATCATCCACGATCAAAAATCGTGATATCGCATAAGTACAGATAGCTATAAAACGACTGTTTCAAAATCAAACACAAGTAACAGAGTTTACAAAACTATATCGCACGCGTGCTACAGTGGTACATTTATTCATCGCACAGACTAATCTTTTCGTAGATATATGTCGCACTGTACAGCGCTGTACAGGACCCTTTTTCAGTGAACGTTTGGTGTAGGTCTACTAGGCACAGAGATATCTGAACATCTTTGCCAAACCAGTACAGAAGTCAATAAATTACCGGGGAGGGTCATGCCTTTTTTCACAATAATTTTGGAGGGTCATAGAAAAAAAAATTATTGCTGGCAAAGGGAGGGTCAAGTCTATTTTGACTATAGATCTCAAAACTCCTCCGGTAACCCCTTAAATAAAAAACTAACAGTCCCTAATAGGGTTGAAAAATAAGCAGATCTAGTCGTTTTTAAGGCCTCTATGTACGCAATCGTGCTCTCTCTCCATGAAATGCTTGTCTGAAGCATAAAATCATTGGTTACCCGTAAGCCAATCACATAACGTTTGGTTATGACGTGTGTTATTCGCCAGCTCAGCCGCATCGAACTTCCACTGTAAACATATGTATGATGCGAAAACGAAACCATCGAGCGAAATACCGGAGTGAACATGGCTGACCGACATAAATTCCCTAACCTAAAATACAATCTTAAACTCGGTGCTTAGCGTCTACGTCGGGGCTCCCAGCCCGCCCTCTGTTCGTTGATTGGCCGGCTGTTTTCAGGCCGGAGGAAAACTGAGAGACATGTCGATGTACAGAAGCGAACTGAAATAGAGCGGAAGTAAGAAGTCTGACACAGTCAGGCATGTATACAGTAGCCCGCACAAATCTAATGTGACCCACATACAGAAATTTATAGCATAGCCTACATGGTTACATACACTACATCTGTTTGCATAGCCTTTAAATGTGAACATTGTTTTTATTATTATGTTTTTTAATACATTTAAAATAATGTAAATTTAAAAATTCATCCAAATAGAAAATTTTAGAAAATACTGAGACATTACCTCAGCATATTCCAATTTAAAACAGATATTGTTACTTTTTTTTGTTGCCATATCACTGTATTTTAGTAACTGACTGATGTTTTTCCTTGCAGGAAAATAGTGCATTTGCTGTGTGGTAAGTGTTGTTTTGTGGGACACACCAAGTAGATTTACTTTAAGTTTTTTCTTGTGAGTTGAATGAAATATCCAGCATAATGTCCTTTATCTCTCTCTCAAAATCAACACAATTTTTGATTCAATCCAACATTTAAATATGCTTGTAATTTATGAAACTTTGCAGTGTATATTTAGTGCGGAACTAAAGTAATCGACAGATTAGTTCATTTTAAAGGGAGCACTCTTTGTTTTTAATCTGTACATAACCCATTCACACATTGAATAAATGTTTTATTTTTCATGCTGCTTAATACCCTGAGTTCTGCACTCTTGTGAAAATTCCTGTTATAATCGACGAAGTTGGCTACGCTGCACAAAGAATCTCTCAAAATTTCAGACCTGATGCCAACGGATACATTTGAGAAAATAATCTAAAATAAATCACGAAGGCTTGACAAAAGTTTTCAAAAACAGTTTTACTAATAAAATATATAACTTGAATTCACTGTAAGTTAAAGTTCACTGAAATGTGGAGTTATTTAATGCAAATAAGCAATACAGAAGCAAATTCAAATTACTAAACAATTACACAAGACATGGACTGCTTCCAGAGGAAATACTCTCAAAACACCCACCATATGCTCAGAAGTTCATCTACACATTTATCCACAAATACACAAAAAACTCTAATCATCTTGCAAACATTTTTTTGTCAGTTATAATTTGTTGTGCACTTTATGGACAAACTAAAACTTTTATTTAACCAGTGTTTAAATTCTTAAACCATGCAACATGTTTTTGTTATTGGTTTTATGTAGTGCAATGCTGTTACATTATATAGGTAATCAAAGAAGCTTTATCTGTTTAATTTGACATCTGTTACAAGCCTGGCTCAAAGCAAGCAACAGAGTATAGGGAAAGGCCACACACGGAATAGGAATATAGTAGATTTATTAAATTAATAAAATGTTAAAAGAATAAACTTTGCTCAGCCAGTACTGAAGTTGGCTTTGAAAAAGAAATAAAGATATAAGCAATCAGAAATGAATAAGCAAAAACAAAATCATAAACGTTGCGGGAGAGATGCAAACGGAGGCTGGTTCTACTCCCGGTCTCATCTGAAGCGTCTTTAAAGGCCCAGACCAGGAACTGATTAGCACAACTCCAAACACCTGTGCCCAGCTCACCTGTAGGAGACAGACACAGCACACAGCCAGGAGGAGGAGCCAGGCAAGGCCGTGACACATCCAAATACCAGAATTTGGCATCGTATCTAAACCAAAATGTATATATTGAACCTGCCCTAAATTGTTCTTACATGTTGTATTTGATATGATAAGCATTCAGAAACTGGGAAATCAAGAACAAATGATGAGCAAAAAATAATCGTGATCATCTTAAATGGTTCAACACGATAATTAAAATTCTGTTATCCTATTATCTTCTGTGCACCAAAAAAAATCATGCAGTTTTGAAATTACACGAGAGAGAATAAAATATTTTTTAATTTGTGGGTGAACAGCCCTTTAATATTATTTCCTCTTTTTCACATAGATTAAATGTGTTAACTTGCATTTACTTAAACCATGCATGTTGCAGATGATCAACCATAAAGGTTATATACATAAATACACAACAAAATATCTTTAAAAAAAATGTATAGTATAATCTTATATATAAATATGTACTGTATATTTTAGCAGCCATCTTTCATCATTTGGAATTATAATTTTCAGAAGGACATTTTAATTATGAAACAAGTGTCAGCATGAAGAACTAATGCACGTGTTAAGTAATTAGAATAGCAGTTATTGGCACATAATTAAATTAGAATCAAAGTGCATCACATCTGTAATGTGTATAAATGTAACGTAAATGTAACCTCTGTCAGTACTTGAGAGAAGTGACACATTTCAAAACCGTTTTAACACCTTTGACAAAAGGCCGCTGAGAGAAAATGTAGTGTCCAAAGAAAAAACGGTGTCAAGACCCACTGACTTGATGTGCATTAATTCCATTCGCAGCTCTCTCAGAACTATTGGAGAACTGAAATGAAAGTCTTCTACAAGAAAAATTGTAAGTTTTTCTGTCAAGCTCACATTTCCTCTTCTGCTTTCAGCACTCTTCAACTTCATCACAGCATTTTGAATGTTTATCTTCAGTAGGTCTACTGTCATACACTTTATTTGAAACTGTTTTCTGAGCAAAGAATCACTGTCCGTTATCAGCTCTTGGCTTGATAGTTGCACATGTGTAAAAATCCTTGCCAGATGTAACTTGTATGAATCTATTGCATTGTCAGCCTTTTCTAGATCAGCCAGTGCTTGTGTAATATAGCCAGAGTCCTTCTTCATAATAGTGGCTAATGCTCGATTATAGACAGGAACAATCTCCCCACATGCACCGCCCTCCAAAGCTTTAGTGTACATCTCAATGCTTTCTGCCAGGCGTCCCTTCTCACGGAGATTGTTTCCAGACCTGATGTAATAGTAGACCATGGTGGATGGGGACCGTTTACTCAAAATGTCCCGCTTTGCAATCAACAAGTCCCCCTTCAGCTGTTCCTTCAGTGTCTCAATGGATGTGTCTTTACTTGAGTGAATCAGGAGCCACAAACCCCAACACTCATGAAGACAGGACACAATTACATCACGCTGGTCAGAGAAAACATCATCTTCATAAATTTTGTCCAACTCGCCAAGGTAAACAGAAAAAAGCTCTTCCTTTTTTGTGATTTTTGCAATGTCTGTTTCAAGTAAGCTAGACAGTCTAATGTTCACCAGAATGTTCCTGGCTTCTTTTGCCTTTTTCAAATGAGTGTCTTGTGGTGAAAATGATTTCATGGTTAAAAGGACTTTCAAAGCAGAGACCATTGTCTCATAATTATGAAAGCTGTGATTTGTCAGGTAGTGATTAACCGTTTTCTCAAATGTACTCTCTGTAAAATCACATGACATCATTCTAGATAAAAGATGGTTCAGATGGCTGAGTACGCTGGTGACGGATGCATTTAGGCTCATCACTAGGTTAATGGAATCAGAGAAATGACTGGTGCACATGATGAGTTGAGCAGATCCTGGACTCCCTTGGCGAGCCGTTCGTCCAAAGGCTTGATGTTCAACACGGATGTTCAGAGGTAAGAAGGTTTGGACCACAAACAGACCTCCTGCCTCATTTACACTTTCACAGACCTTTAGATCTGTTCCTCGACCCGCTAGATTAGTTGCAATGATGACATCTCCGGCTTGGACTGTTGAGTCTATTATTGTAGAGTTGTTCATATTGTTATTCACATAGAGTTTTAGTTTGTGTTTTGAGATAGAGCCTACAAGGGCCCCTTGTAACGTTTCTGCACGTTTGATTGTTTCACAGATGATGAGAGCGGCTCGTGGACCTCGATAGACTGTGGAAGTCACTTGATCCCGAACAACATCACAGACGGTCTTGATCCACTCGACCTCTTCACGTATCACCATGCCTTCCAGCTCATAAAGTTTCCTTTGTCGAAATGAGGGAATCTTACAGGTGTCAATATCACCGTAGAGCTTCTTCAGCATGTCAAGTTCTGTTTGGTCCCCCAAAGTTCCCGTGATCCCATAAATCTGGTTTGTGTATTTTTTTAACAATCCTACATTCGACATGAAGTTTGTGATTAGACTCATGTTGGACAGTTTAGTTTGGTGTTTCATCTCCAGAAACTGCTGAAGTCCTTCTCCCCATCTCATGTTGTTCTGCACAACACCAGTGAATTTATAATCTACTGGAACGACTCCATCTCCATGAAGGATGTATTCGTGGCCCAGAGTCATTTTGGTTGCTTGCAGAGCATTTTCAATCCAGGTTTGTACCTTGCCATTGATGAGCTCTTCAAGACCCGGAATATGACATTCTCTTTGTTCGTTTGTTGATTCAGACACTTTCATTTTACCCAATGACTGAACTAGTGAGTCCTCGTCATAGTACACTACACGACATTTTCCATTTCCAAGGAGAAGAACGGATATTTCTTGTTTCTTATTTGTACCTGTGGGATTAATCTCATTCAGTTTCTGTAAATTCCCATCATGCTCTTCCTGGTAAAGTATAAAGAAATACTCTGGGAAGTTTCCCATAAACTTGGTTAAAAATGCTTTTGTTTGGTTAACACTTGCATTATCTAGTTGTTTTGCAGCATCTAAAGTATTCTGCACAATACTGAGTTGATCAGTGTTTTTATTATCATTCATGATTTCAGACAGAAACTGAGAGAAGAGCCGAGGGGGGCCTAAAATCTCACCAGTCCCTAAACGTTTCAGCTGGTTGATGATCAACCAAATTTCGGCTAGTATTGCATTCAACGGTTCCATAAGAGGTATATTACTATTCAAGTAGACAACTTCAAGACTTTTGTCCAACATTAGTGAGTCCACCTCATCCACTATAACACACTGAAACTCTCTCTTAGGTCTCACATCTTTTCTATGGAAGCGCTGTCTCAGAAAATCACCTGCAAAACTGTCAACTGTTCCATAGACCACCTGGCAGTCATAGCACTTCTTCAGCTCTTTGTCTATTGATTTATTAGTGTTGACGTCAACAGTGATACCTAGTTCCTTATAAAATGCAGACCATTCTTCAGCGTCTCTTTCAGCAAGTACAGGAGAACTGGAGATGATATCAGGTTTTTTTTCTTTCTTCAGGACCTGATATGCAGCAAACATTGCTACGATGCACGACTTTCCTTCTCCTGTTAAAACCTGAACGAGCCGACTTGATTTAGAAAGAACGAGAATGCACCAGCTCACCATCTGAGTGAGTCGAGGTGTTATTTTGTTCTTGCTCTTCCTTTGCACTGCTTTGCAGAGCTTGAATAAAATTAGCTTTATTCCTTGTAGATGTGGTGCTGTAGAAGCTGATAGACAACCTGACACAGAGGACACAATATCTGTCACTTGTGCCATCATTTCTTCATCAATACTTCCTTGTTTATGAATTTCCTCCACAATATATTTCAGTGTTTTATCACCAGTATTTTTGACCACGTCATTAATTTTGGCCTCAACATCATCTACAATCTTATCATTCAATGTCAAATCTGACACACTTATTTTGTGAATCTGTACTTGATGAAGAATTTTCATCATCCATGAATTAAAATCTTCATTCTTGGCTTTAAATTGCTCCACGAGGGCTTTAAACAATTTAACAACATCATCCTTTTCCCATTGTCCGTCCTTCAGCAGGGAAATAAGTTGTGCTGATAACAGTTTTCCTGATGCCTCCATTTTCAAAACTCTTGATATTTTTCACGGTGCAGCATTACTGTCTATTTAAAAAATAAACAAAGTAAAATAAACTAAATTGCATAAGCAAAACTATATATACACATACTGTGTATTAGGGGTGTGACCAGATTTCGTGCCGCAAGATTAAAATGTGATGATTTCTCGTTGAGGAGAAAAGCTGTCTCACGATATTGCCACGACGAAGTGTGAGGGTGAAGTTGAGATAGAATAAGCCACTGCTACGTGTACATTACGCCAATATCGTTTAGCTTGTTATAGAAATAAAAACCATTTAATTCAGTTGGATAACAGTCGCTTCAAGTCCATTCAGCTCATCCAACACGAGCTGCTGAGTCGTACCTAGTGTACGCACATTTAGATAGTATTTCCATAACCTGCATTGGCTCCATGTTGCATGCGAATATCTCCCTATATGAAAGCTATCTAAGGCTGGGCTTTGTAGTTGTAACCATCTCTGAGCTGTTGTATCATGCTTCAAGAAAAATTTGGTCTCTATCGCACTTTGAATATTGAGAGAGTTATTTGATTATGGTTGCACTTATTGTTTTGCACTTACAACTAAGAAAACTGTTATTCATTCTTATTTATACCGTTTTTATTTCTATGATCAATTTGTGGAAAGGAGTTCAAGTTAAAAGAGGTCAAAAGTTGTAGAAGCTCATAAATCATGTACATTAATGTCTGAAGAGACTTGTATGAAATCAAACAGAAGAGAAGCCAGTCAGTATATGCTTGTATATTGTTGTCTTTTACTGCATATGATAATTTATACTCAGAAAGTAGAACTTAATTGACATGCATTACAAGATAAGTTAAAACATTTCAAATGCACCAGCAGACTATTTGTCTAGTCATATATTTCGTCATTGAGGATTTCTTAAAAAATACTGTGCAAAAATCTTGTCTCGTTTTCGTGAACTCGATCTCGTGTCTTGTCAAAAGCTAACTGTCTCGTCACACCCCTACTGTATGTGTGTGTGTATTCTACATAAAGTGTAATGTTGTTTAGAAGTGTATTCTCAAAGTATTTTATTCAAAATGTCTGTTCAGAGCATGTGTTTATAATACTTACATTCATTGAGATCATATTGTGGAGATGCTGTCACAGCAAACCTCTTCTGGAGTCATTAGTGAAAAGTCAAGGTAGGTGCATTATATCTGGATAAGAAGAGGACGTCTTTTATACTCTGGAATTTCCCAGATTATTATTTGTTTTTGGTTTGTCACATGATTGGAAGGAACATGAGCTATACTTTTGGTAAGAACCGAAACTACAATTGTTTCCTTGTTCCCACAGGTGATCCTTTACCGACATGCTATTTTTGGTTTAGAAAATTTGACTGGCATGACTATGCTGGTTTCTTTTTCCACATATTTTATTTTGTTTTTCAGACATTCTTCTCTTATCATCCTGCATGCTTTTATAAAACAATAAGGTTGTTCTATATGTGGCGATCGCCAAAATAAATAAACCAACTACGCCACCCTGGAGGCTTACTACCAGGGAATCGCCCTAGACAAACTAGGAGCACACAAGGCTCACAGGCTCATTTCGGTTGGAGTCAGGCAGGAGACATGGGTGAGGTATACAAACAATAAAATCACTTTATTATAGGGCTGTTTTCGACTAAGGATATTCATAGTCGAATCTGATTCGTTAGATTTTGCCGTAGTCGACTGATAGTCGGACCTTTTTTTTTTTTTAGATAGCAGCTAGACGTTCGGTTGAATAACTGTTCGTCTGTTATAGGACAACTCGCTCTACGTTTATTTAAAAAATGAACAGCAAGACAACTAGAAGTGAATGTGCTTTCCATTAAATGAATCCTTAACAAAAAAAAAAAAAACGTTGCAATGAACGTGCTTTGTTTTAAATAAATCACACACAGTAAACAAAACCTTAACAAAAAAACTTTGCAATGAACTTTGCAAACTGCGAGCCGGTGCGGTGAGACGTAGCCTACATGCTCGGGCAGATTCGGCTTGAAGTCGTTCATCCTCGGACGCGGCGTCGCGCGCGCTGTTACAAAAAAAGCTGTGCACACAGCCAAGCGAAATGGGGTCTTGCCGGTCTTGCGCACCCAGCGCGTCATTTTTTGCCGTGCGCACCTTCGCGCTCTTGCGGACGCGTCGAGTATAAACAAGGCTTTACTCCGTGTCAGCGCGCGCTCTGATCGGTAAAGGTGCACAGACCTCTCCCGAATCATCTCCAGCACTCAGCCTCCGACGCACCACTAACTCCGCCTCCATTTCCCTCATAAGATGATATTAGTATTTAAACATTCTCTATGATAAAAAATGTTTGTAAAAAATATTTGAATAGCGCGGTTTTGGCGGTTATAGAGTTCTAATGACGGTGTTCAACTATAACCGTCGTCTCACGGTAATATAATACACCCCTATTGGTTACGTAACATAACACTTCCCTATTATTCGACTATGAGGTTCACAGTCGAATCAGACCTCTCCGAATCGAATCGTCGAATCCTCGACTATTAGAAGTCAGCCCTACTTTATTATATAAAATGATTCAAACAATCACAAAAGACAACACATTCAACAAGGATATTCTACAAGCAGCAGAGAGTGGCACACACAGCGACTAAGAACCAGATCGTTGAGGCCATACTCTTCCTTCAGCACTATATGGACCCCATTGTTAATCCCTGTCATAACAGAGGCATTGTCAGTCCCTATCCCCAGGAGTTTCGCTTTTTTAAGACCACACTTCTTGAGGAAGCCCCTCCTTCTGAAAAGCTCACTGTGCTCTGATTGGTCGGCTGGATCAGTGTTTTGACTGATCGAGCGCTTTGAGTGTGTTTGGGAAATGTCCTGCCCCTTATGCCGAGTTCAGACTGCACGATTTTCAAAATAATCGGGTCACTGTTGTTTTCACACTGCATGACTATCTGGGGTAACATTCAGTTGCTGCTGTGTTCACACTGCACGATGGATCGGCGACAGGAGGTTTCACACTGCATGACTTTACAAAAGAAAGAATCGCCGACAACTTCTGCCTGGTCCGCAAACTACGTTTCACAACCAAACAAACGTGAGAAGTGATTGGAAATAACGGAAGATCACGCGTGCGTGAGACCGGAGTTCTCGCGCGACACTGAATTTGTTATTAAAAATGATAGCCTACAAATTGTTTATTTATTTATTTTTTCATTTTCGCTACAAATCAGTGCACAGACAGTTTATGCAGGAAATGGTTGGGAAGACGAGGGGAGCAAGGACTGTGTTTTGCAAAGAGAGTTGGGGGTAAATAAATAATTTTGCAAATGTCCTGCTGTTGCTGCTGGTCATGCAAATGTGTGTGCTTTGTTTCTGTTTGATATAATTGTAAATATAGGCCTATCTATTAAAATACTGATTTTCTGGTCTATAACTCCTCCTCCCTGTATCTTGCTCTCTCATTGGCTGTCGGTCATCGCCGATGTAGTTTTCAGTCAGAACACATTCACACAGCAGGATTGTGAATCGCCGACAGGTCCAGATATTTAGCATGTCAAATATCTCACGGGCGTCGGCGACTCGTCGGCAATTCTCTCAGATCGCGTCTTTGCTCATTCACACTGCGTGATTGTCACTCGCGTGAACGAGCACCGATTTGCCTGTGATTTCAGGCATTTGTCGGCGATTTCTCAAAACCTGTCGGCGAGCCAAAATCGGGGCTAAAATCGTGCAGTCTGAACTCGGCATTACCATAACCGCCAGTTTAACACACTACTAACTAACTCAACCAGGCCCCGCCCCTTTATTAAGCATATTAATTATTAAATGACGAATATGGTGACGTGTTCGTTCCCGGAAGAAACTCGAGACTACAATGGAGGCGTTTCAGGGAGTTGTGAAAGATTATTAACATTAGTGTTTCGTTTCCCTCCCACAAAACAATTAAATTAAAAAAAAAATCATGAAAATCAATAATAAAAAAGAAAATTTCTTTGCTCTAAATATTTTAATACCTTTTTGTGAGGAAAGTCATTTATTATCATCTACAATAATAATAATAATACTTATAAAATCACAAATTATTATGTAAACAGTAATCAGAAAAGACTGAATGAATATTTATGAATATACACTATTTAAGACCGATCTAAGTATTTTCACTGTACCTTTGGCCGCCTTTATTTTGAAAACAAACTCAAAGATCATCCCTGAAACCTATTAATTATAAATAACGCTTTGAAACAATAACTATAACCAGGATTTTCAATGAAACAGTTTTGTTTGTTACTCGTACCTTTTTCTATTTAGTGTACTTTGTTTTCATCTTAGAAATGCAGCAGAGACTCAACGCTTCCCCCTGTTGAGCGAAACCCTGTCCTACAGCTGCAAATACACGAAGAGTATTCATAAATCATAAGTATAGGCTCACAAAGCTCTTGTTTAGGTCAAAAGGCATTAAGCCCAGAGTCAGAATGGCTTTATCATGCCTGTTTTATTCTGACCCTAGCAGTCGTTCTCTCAGGCAAATCGTGAGGTTTCAGTATGCGTGAGATGTTTCTTAATTTACACCGGCAGCTTCTCTCTTTGGCTCGTGTTGTTGGATCTTTTGAATCACCGACTCTGTTCTCATTGTGTGCCGACAGCTTCTTCATGGGAACATACAATGTGAACGGCCAGAATCCGAAGGAAAGTCTCAGTCCATGGCTGGCGTCCTCTGCCACCCCTCCTGACTTCTACCTCGTGGGGTGAGGATCCGCATTAGTATATTTGTGACCCCGGACCACAAAACCAGTCACGAGTCGCACGGGTATATCTGTGGCAATAGCCAACACTACACTGTATGGGTCAAAATTATCGATTTTTCTTTTGTGCCAAAAATCATTAGGATATTAAGTAAAGATCATGTTCCATGAAGATATTTGTGATATTTTCTAAATTTCCTACCATTAATATATAAAACATTTGTGAGTGAGTGCAGCAAAATCGTGAACATAAATGGACGATTTTAAAGGCGATTTTCTCAGTATTTCACATTTTTTGCACCCTCAGATTCCAGATTTTCAAATAAGTTGTATCTCGGCCAAATATTGTACAATCCAAACAAAACCATACATCAACAAAGCTAATTCATTCAGCTTTCAGATGATGTATAAATCTTAATATCAAAAAATGACACCCATGTGACTGGTTTTTGTGGTCCAGGGTCACATATATGATAACGTACACAGTGATGAAGACGTGTGTGTGATTCCCTGCTGTAGTTTCCAGGAGCTGGATCTCAGTAAGGAGGCGTTTCTCTTCAATGATACTCCTAAAGAGCCAGAGTTGATGCTAGCCGTCTACAAGAGCCTCCATCCAGATGCCAAGTATGCTTTAGTAAGGACCTCCTCTGCCCTCGCACCCATGAGCTCATGTTCAGATCGAACACAAAAACACTGGGTTATTAGGATAGACTTTTGTTATATATGTAGTGGGTTGTCAGTGTTTATAATTTTTACTATTTTGACTGACGGTCACGGAGAAGGCGTCCAGCGTCATTTCCGCCTAGGCGAGTTGAAGGGGGGTGTGGCACAATGGTGTGGGAGACACGCACATGTTTGTTTGGCGTGGAATTGCTGTGAGTGGGAAGAGCTGCTGCACGCTGAGGGTACCGCTTACCGGTTCATGTTGCCAATAATTCCCGGGTAGGTCGTTTGATTTATTATGTGTAAAAGCAGAGTATTGGTGTTCTTGAGCATGTATGTGTTGTAGTAACCTAACAAGTTTGCCATCGCGTTCGTGACGTGTGATATGACGTGTTCAGTATAAGATAGGACACACTGTGGAGGTAAAGTAATGAAATGATTTATGTGGTTTTATATTTTATAGAAAGATGTATAAATGAAATGTATGGTCCACTCCTAATGTTAATTGTATATTTTAATGGTGTACAAATGTAGATGTGCTGAATGTGTATTATGTTTTGGCAGATTCATCTGGCAGCTGATGGTGCACTACACCACTGTTTTTCCCAGTATTTATGGTTTATTTACAACTGTGTTTGTTTGAATTCGTTTATGTGTGGGTTTGTCAATTTCATGTGAATATGGTATTGGTTATTGGGTTTCTTTTCTTTAGTTGATTTTTGTCCATTGTATAGTGTCTTTGTTACCTTATTTCTTTCTTTATTTTGTTTGGCCATTTATGGGGCTTTGTACTGGACGTAACCATAGTGATCTCTTTTGATTTGATGGTTGTGTAGTACATTTGGCACGTGTGTTACAATTTTCCTGGGTTACACTAAATTAGCGGAGACTGTTATTTCCAGCCCAAGACTTTGTCTAAGTAAATCAATCTGGCCCCTTTATTTTGTTTGGTATTTGTTGAATGGATGTTTATATATGTTTTTTTTTTTAAAGAAATAAAGAGACCGTGTACTTCACCAGAGCCTATGCTTTCATTTAATTGAACAACTTGAGCGGGTCTACTCCCCCATTAATTAGACTGTGGATAGTCTCCCTGTTACATATACCTCTCATTACATTTTCTTATATTTATGTAATAGGCTGAACAGACATGATTACAATGGAAGACATGTCCTGGAATAAGCGAAAGGTTCTCAATTTGGGACAAGTTCTGGTTAACAGATATATAACATATATATATTAGGGCTGTCAGTTAAACGCGTTATTAACGGCGTTAACACAACCCCATTTTAACGGCGTACATTTTTTTATCGAGAGATTAACTGTCTTTTTGGCCTAGCAAACTTTGTAGTTTTTTTTTTTTTTACATGCTTTTGCAACAGGATGCGGCGCTATGAAATCCATTCATTTCAATGGCTTGCGCCGCGCGAGGATGTTTGTTGCTTCGTTGACCAAAGCGCAAGCGGATCTAGCTAGACCGGAAACAAAACAACAGGCACGACACCGCACACACTTGTGTAGGCTCGCGAGCCGGCCAACGTTTTGAGTGGATGACGAGCGCCAGACGCCGAAATGGACGCCAATAAGATTTTGAATGGAAAGTTTACTTTCAAAAAGTTGCCAAATGGTTCCATTGACGAGACCAAAGTGATCTGTGTGTTTTGTCGTTGTGAACTGAGCTATCATCATCGCAGCACGTCCAGTCTGAAACACCACTTGATGATGGCCAAGCACACACACACACACACACACACACAGCTGATGCGAATTCTCCGCCCCCTCGTCAATATCAGGACCTCGTCAGTATTTCTTTCACCCTTTTATTGATGGACAGTGTTACATTGTGTGAGAGATTATTTGCTCCAAGTGAGAATGTTAGTGTGAAATTGAACACAGTATGCCAATGTTGTTTTCAATAAAAAACGCTTGCACAAACAAAGCCGATCCACTTTTCCATGTTGATAAGAGCATTAAAATGGGGAAAAAAATAATGGGACAAATAAATCAAGAGACATTTAGAATAGATTAAAAAAAATGTGTGATTAATCGTGAGTTAAATATGACATTAATGCGATGAATCGCGATTAAATATTTGAATCGTTTGACAGCACTAATATATATCTTTTTTTTTTTTTTTTTGGGTGTAAAAAGTAAGCAATTTCTGAAGAAAAAAAACCGCTGTTGAAAGTGGATCAGACCGAGCACCACAACACTCTCCAAGTCAATCAGTAGTAGGGGCTGTGTCCACTCATGATGGGGGAGAAGAGAGTGAGAGAAAGAGGGAAGGAGACATTACAAAAGAAGGGAATATCATTGGAAAAAGAGCAATGAAGGCAGGGGTGTGTTTGTTTGAGTTGATTTTAAATATCCAGTGTTTCTCAGAAATGGCTTACTGCACCTGTAAATGCAGGACTTTTTAAAGTTAACTGTATTTTGTAGACTCTTCGAGTGCAGCAACACACCTTGGAGGCATTGAAGACAGACACATCTTCCTATGGGTTTCAGGTGAAACACAAACATTGGGAATTTATCATGTTATTTTTTAACTTGTATACCATTAAATGTCACATTGTATATGCATTTATTTTTTGTACCTAAAAAGGTGCTTTAAGCCCAATATAAGTTTTTTTTACATTTAATTCAGATAACAACAAACGGCACCATTCTTTGCGTCTCAGAAGGAGTGAGGAGAAGAAGAAGCTAGATGCTACAGTGGAAGAATACAACAGCATCGCGGATCCATCCCAGTCGAAAACTTCTTTACAGCTGAGACTGTTGCTTGGCCTTGGCAAAGCCCTTGCAGTTCTGGTATATAACAGGGCAATTCAATTATGTTCCCAGAGAGCCACAACCAGCAGAGTTCAGTTCCAACCCTAATCAAACACATCCGCCTGTAATAAGCAAGCAATCCTGAAGACCTTGACCAGGAACAAAATTGACTCGCCCTATCACTGTTTTTATGAGCAGGCACTGTATATAATGAATTGGCTCCATTTCTCACCAAGAGAAAGGTGTTTGACAAGGTGATGGCAGTGAGACGCCTTCAGGAAGAGAGAGGTCTAATTTGTAAGGAGATGAAACCGCACTGAACGTTCCTGACACACAAGATGTCCAAATTCAAAGCACTGATTAATGAGAAAAGTTCAAAATGTAAGAAAGTCTTTAAACATTAATTTATGTGCGCTTTGTATATATATGGCATTGTATATTTTCTTAATGTATTTTTCAGCTCTTTTTCCAACACTGTCTGACACTGCATGCAAAGGTCTCCTCTGCATTGTTCAAAAGTCTAACACAGGGTGAACTCAAGAAACAAAGGGAGAGCTGGATCCAATATGGAAATAAAATAATGCCAAATGTTTTTGAAATAAAAAGCCTGTTGAATTGCACTACTTGAAAAAAATATGCATTGCATTAACCATGCTTGCATTTTAATTAGTGCTGTCAAACGATTCAAATATCACTATAATCCAATTATTTGTTATATTTTCTAAGGGGTACCAACAAATGTGTCTAGGCCATTTTAGAATATCTTTGTAGAATAAGCAATAATTTGTCTCTGTTCACAGCTTCTTTGCTTTATTCTATGGCATAGCAAAGGCATGCAAGTATACATGATAAAATAGCTTTTATTTTCATTACTTTTCAGGAGGAATGAAGCATTATTTCAATGAGCTGCAAGGGTAGGCTACCAACAAATTTGAGCACATCTGTATATACTAATACTACATTTGCAGCAATTCGGGCAGAATCCACCACACAAGCAGCATTTCTGTGTTTCTTTGTGCTGGACTCTCCTGCACTCTCCTCAATATTCTTTTGTTTGTTTTTAACTCTCTGTCTGAGGGTTAAATTAGCAAAACATGTTTTGCAGCTGGCATTGTTGAGTGCCTGGCAGTGGGGTCATGGTTGTCATTTTGCTCTAAAAGAAAAAAAAAAAAGTTACAATGCAAACAAAACAAGTGCAGGCAACTGCTACAGTTTAAATCATGTTAAGCTCTTAACCCATTAACAGACATCTCAATCATTTGGTAGAGCACAATTTGAGTTTTCTACCCGATGTTTTCTGTTTGGATGCTACAGTGTATGGTGTTGTAATTGCACATGGTTAGAAAAAAAATGTTAGAACATAGTTAGAAAGAAATGCCCATGGAAATCTATTTTAGGGGTGACATATTGGCTCTTAATGGCAAGTTAATGTCTGCCGGTAATATTCCATAAACAAAAAAAAATTATAAGCAAAGTTAAACATATGGCATTTCCTATAAAACCAATATAATTAATGCATCACACTTGTGAATTCAGCTTCAAATGATTTGTCTTCAACATTTTTTGCATAATTTTTATTATAATAATAATAATAATTCCACATTTCAATAATCATAAATACATCCTATATTAAAGGTGCCCTAGAATGTTTTTTTATTTTATTTTATAATGTTTCCTGGGTTGCCCTCATAATGTTAGTATGTTTTTTTAGATCAAAAATAGTCATTTAGAAATAAAAGGCATTTTTCCTAGCCTGATTGTAGCCTCTGATTTGAACGCTCTGTTTGAAGGGGCGTGTCTCTCGACAATATACTTCCTAATATATAATTTATGTAATTTTATATTCAGTAATACACTTCATAATATATTCAGGGATTAAAGTTATCCATCGCTACAAGAGAGTCTACGACGGATTTCCGTCAATATCAGGGTTCCCCCCACTGTCCTTATGTCTTAAATTCACTTTTCATAATTTTAAAGGTCCCCTGACATGGGGTTATTTTATTATTTTATAATGTTTCCTGGGTTGCCCTTATAATGTTAGTATGTTTTTTAGATCAAAAATAGTCATAATTTAGAAATAAAAGGCATTTTTCCTAGCCTGATTTTAGCCTCTGATTTGAACGCTCTGTTTGAAGGGGCGTGTCTGCTGTGTGTAACCGGCCTCTGCTGTGATTGGCTGACATGCTTGCATATGAAATAGCTATGTATTACACATGAAACTCTCTCGAATAATTTTACTACAGCTATTATACGTTTTTACTATTACAGCTATAGAGATTAACGAATCGTGAGAAGTTTTTAAAGTATTTAGATCTATTCCCATCACATAAAATGTTGCCGTGATGAGCATTGAGCAGATGACAGTGTGTTGATCGCGAGCATGAAGATCTTATCATTGCAACGCAGTTTCTGCACTCTCTCTCACTGCATGAAAAGTGGGATTTTCATCAGTAAGCGTCACTGTAGATTGTCGTGGAAGTTCAGGTTTACGACAGTACACGGCAATTTACAGGCAACACTGAAAACTGCCGTGAATTGTCGGAAATTGACGTGGGCCTTGCTTGGCAGTTGTCCCCCCATGACCCCCCTCCTCCTAATTCTAGGGGAGGCTTTAACATGTAAATGAAAAAGCTGTGAGCTATACAAATGCAAATGAGGGTAGCAAGGGGAGTTTTACACCAGGTGACATTTTTCTAAAATGTATTAACTTCATTCTAAGAAAATCTCTGGTGTAAATAGATCAGGCTCAGTATAGCCTAATTATAGACACTTAAATTTTAGCTTGAAATTGATATATTTAATTAAAGTATTAGGGCTGTAATCGACCAAATAATATCTTGGTTGACTGGTAGACTAAAAATGAATTTAGGAAAAAACAAAACATTAAGTGAATTAGCTGCGCACCTTGTTGTCCGCCTAAATGAATTATAAATAAACACACGAGTCTGACGGCTCGGACAGCGTTGCATCACGTGCACCTGCGCAATATCATAGCCTATGATTTCCGAAAATAGTACTGTTGTCAACTAGTGATATCATCACAAGAACTGTTGAGGAATATGGAACATAATAGACAATTTTTTTGTCATATGTGTATTATAATAACTGACAGATATTATCAGTGCAAGCCGCTCTGTGCAGCTGAACACAGGAGCTCAGCTTCGCGGCTGAGACACGAATAGACTATTAACTTTTTTTAAATGCTGCCACACTGCCGATTTCTTTGTTGACATGGTAGAAGAGGACTGGCTATGAATTAAACGCTCTACAATTAAATAAATAATAATCAGCAAACCTTCTAGTAGCCTACTTTCTTCAGTTTGTCTCGGGCTAATCCAAAAAAGGGAAAACAAGGGGGTGTTCTGAAGACAGACTGTTACCTGTGAAACAGGGGTGCTCTGAAAACACCCCCATTTCAATTAGTGCTTTCCACCTGATGACATGGACGCAGCTGAAACTGTGGACTGTCTCGTCAGCTTAACATAACGTTACTCAGTTTGCTGACGATGTAAATGAGCAGTTTACTTTAGTAAATTGTAGGTTGCTTTGGAATCGAAAAACTCAGTGCAAGAAAGACTCTAGGAAGAGAAGACGTGTGCACAATCCTAAGATTGCGGTAAGACTGCTATCTAAACTAAGATTTTTTAAGTAGCACAAGCTAAAAGTAGGCTTGCAAAAGAACAAGTGTAAGTTGCTTAATAAAAGTGTATTTTTTGGTCTTGTAATTTACAGGAAACAGTAACGTTACGCCGTCTTCACAATTCTGAGAAAAATTGTAGGGGCTACGAACCAGAGCAATGGTAAGATTAAAAATACTTTAATTCTCCGGTATAAGGAAATAGATCCTTTAATAGATATGTTACCGATCTTAACCGTACATTTTGTTTTCTCAGACTAACCTCACCTCATAACGAGGCCGTGACCTCATTTGCTCGGAGCTATGTCTGCAAGTCCAGATACATGCTGATAATGACGACATTGTGTGTAAGTAACTTTTACTATTTTCTCCTTTATTGTGTAATTTTACAGTGACTTATTTTGTTTATTCATATCACTCTCATTTAATTGTTTTCCAGCTGCCTGTAAAACATATTACGAGACAGTGCGCAGGAGCTTCAGGTACAAGCAGCCAGATCTTGCATCGCAGGCGGAAGCTGTGAAGTAGTGATGTGCGGATCGATACTAAAGTATCGATATTTACGATCCCAACGTCTCCAGCTCTAGTATCGATTCTCATATAAAAGATCGATATTTAAACTCGGTAATTTGGAGAGAGTGTTTTTGTTATCATAAGTAACTTGCTGTCAGCAGAAAAGTCTAATTATATCCGGTTAGGGGAAGGAACTACTTCTCCTTCCGCCGGTCAGTCAGTTGTGTGTGTGTGTGTGTGCACTGCGGCTCTGTTACGGAGCCGGCTGGCCGCTGCAGCTTTCCCGCTACGAACTGTGTGTGTGCAGACTGCAGACAGAGTGACAATGGCTGACGGCAAAAGGAGTCATGTCTGGCTGTATTTTAGCTGTACAGACAGCAGTGACGCTATGTGTGATGTGTGTGGAAAGACAGTGAAATACAGTGGTAACACTACAAACCTCGCTAAACATTTGAGGTTAAATCATAAGAGTGAATATGATGATATAATGAAGCGGCGCTCTGAGGAGGAGGTCCAGGGTGAGAAGACGCAAGGTGCTAGGGCAAGACAGACTTCAATCAGTGAGTCATTTGGCCACAGCGGCAGAAGTTATCCAGGTACAGAGAGATAGCGTGATAGTTGCATTATCACTGACTGTGGGAAAGTTATTCACGTCTGTTAAGGCTTTAATTTTTTAATGTTAAAGAGTTCCCCGGAATCCCAGCATTTTTACAACAAGCTAACAGAAAGCAGTTTGTTCAAATAGAAAATACTAGTGAAACATGAAGTAAGCTATCCTAATGAAACAAATGCAACAATGAGTAGCTTTCCCGAGATCAGTGCTAAGAGTGTATTAAGAGAGGCTGCATATAGCCCATAGTTAAAACTAATAGAATTTTTAGAGGGATCTCTTTCATCCCCCTGGCCATCATACTGTACAACAACTCATAGTCATGGCAGGGAGGACAATAGACAAAATAACAATTTCTACCTCCTTCTGTACTCTTTACTTCCATCTACACTCCATTTGCACTGCTTACTGTGACTACTATGTTATAAGTTAATTTGATTTTTAATATAGGTTTAATGTATGTTTCATATGCTACTGGATACTTAGATCTATCTATCTATCTATCTATCTATCTATCTATCTATCTATCTATCTATCTATCTATCTATCTATCTATCTATCGCATACAGTGCAGTGCAGTGTGGCTCCATCAGTCAGTTTGCCCTGTGTATCTGTGTTGTTTGTAGATGATTCTCTAAGAGCAGCAGCACTCACAAGGAGCCTGGGAGAGATGCTTGTGAGGGACCTCCAGCCTATGTCTGTAGTAGAAGATGAGGGATTCCAGGCATTTGTTAAAGCTCTTGACCCAAGATACAAACTCCCTAGCAGAAAGAAAATGACTGAAACATATCTTGTTAATATGTTTGATGAGTGCAAAGACAAAGTAAGAGCAACTTTGCAAAATGCTCCAAGTGTTGTACTTACCACTGATATGTGGACTTCAGTGTCCACAGAGGCGTACTTGACTGTCACATGTCATGTAATTGAGAATTGGCAAACTAAAGATTTTGTTTTGGAAACGGCGATTTTCCATGGACAGCATACTGCTGATAATATAAGCTCAGAACTTAAACGAATAACAGATGAATGGTGCCTAACTGATAAGGTGATGGCAGTTGTGACAGACAACGGGGCAAATATGGTGGCTGCAGTACACAAGGCTGGGTGGAGGCATTATCCTTGTTTTGCCCACACTCTGAATTTAGTTGTAAAGGACAGTCTAAAAGCTGTCCCTGAAGTGGTGCAGATCCTGGGAAAATGCAGCGCAATTGTGTCATTTTTTCACCATAGCACTAAGGCCACAGAGAAGCTTAGGGCTGTTCAACAGCAGATGCAAATAGCAGAACATAAGTTGATCCAGTCTGTAGAAACCCGCTGGAATTCAGTTTTCTACATGCTGGACAGGCTGCATGAACAACATGAAGCTGTGACCACAGTCCTCTGTCTTCTAGGCAGGAGTGAATTGTGCATTAAAGGGTTAGTTCGCCCATTTAAGACATGAAGTTGTATGCAATCCTTACCAGCACTATAGTGCATACACACTGACCCACTCTGTTGTCACGTCCCTGGTCAGAGTTCTGGCCGCTGGAAGTTTTTCAATGAAGTACTCCCGGTTATTTTCCAGGGTCACAAAACTGTGCGTTTTTACGTGAAAAAATGATTTGCGTTTCAAAGCTTGATTAATTTACCACACAAAAAACACGCCGGTCAAAATTCATACCTCAGTTTTAAATGGCACTATTTTCTATCCATTTCTATCAATCCGCGCTGCTGTTAACGTCAACAGTGCGCACGTTCCGATCAGCTGTTGATAGCGCGACTCGCTGACAACGTGTCTGACTGCGAAACTTTTGATGATGAAACCAATTTTAGCACAATGTCAGACGGATCAGATGATGAAAGTAATTTTAGCACAACGACAATGTTATTGATTGCAACACCAAACCTCAATTGTGTGTGTGTTCAATCAAATAGTTTTCTCAGCAAATTGTACCAATATCCCTATAGCTGTTTTTATATTAGACATCTTTTCACGTGTTTTATAATGGAGTCTAAACATCAGCTTGTTTACCGTACAGTTTAGACATGGGATCATAAAGTTAGTAAATAGAGCTTACCCGTGGTACTGGTACAGCAAAACTCTTTAATTTTCCTTTTCCTCCTTGGTTGGGGATGTAATCGTCTTCGCTGAAGTGAGCACTACACACACGAAAATCCTTTATTCTGGATATTTTAGCTCCCGCAGAGTAGCCGATGGCAACCAGCCGAAGCTGTCTCATAGTTATATTAGAAACAGGAAAACGATAGAATCTGAACTTTGATCCCGGCACATCCTTGTGGTCACAGCCTGGGAATTTACAAGTTCGCACCATTGTTAATTTAATACTTTTTACGTCGTTGTCAATCGATTGTGTAAACATGGAACAGCTGATCGGAACGTGCATTGACGTTGACAGCAGCGCGGATTGATAGAAATGGATAGAAAATAGTGCCGATTAAAACTGAGGTATGAATTTTGACCGGCGTGTTTTTTGTGTGGTAAATTAATCAAGCTTTGAAATGCAAATCATTTTTTCACGTAAAAACGCACAGTTTTGTGGCCCCGGAAAATAACCGGGAGTACTTCATTGAAAAACTTCCAGCGGCCAGAACTCTGACCAGGGAGGTGACAACAGAGTGGGTCAGTGTGTATGCACTATAGTGCTTTAGTTATATTTAGTTATATTCAGGTTAAAAATTTAATTTATGTTCAACAAATAAAAAACAGATATAATACAGATGAGCAAATGATAAAGCTTGGGTTGCTGAATATTCGATCCCTTACTCCAAAATCACTCATAGTTAATGATATGATTTCAGATTATAATCTAGATGTGCTGTGTTTGACAGAAACCCGCCTAAAACCAAACGATTATATTACTTTAAATGAGTCAACCCCACAAGATTACAGTTATAAACATGAACCTCGTCTGAAAGGCAAAGGGGGAGGTGTTGCTGTAATTTTATAGTAATATTTTCAAAACCACTAAGAAATCTAATTTTAAATATACCTCTTTTGAAGTGTTGGTTCTTAATGTAAAAATATATAGTGTAAACGATAAATCACATTTGAGAATTCTGCTGGCTACTGTATACAGGCCACCAGGGCACCATACAGATTTTATCAAAGAATTTGCGGACTTTCTATCAGAATTAGTATTGGCTGCAGATAAAGTACTAATTGTTGGTGATTTTAATATACATGTAGATAATGAAAAAGATGCATTGGGATTGGCATTTAAAGATATTGTAAACTCAATTGGAGTTAGACAACACGTGTCAGGACCTACTCATTGTCGTAATCATACTCTAGATCTAATATTATCACATGGAATAGATGTTGATGCCGTTGAAATTTTGCAGCAGAGCGATGACATCTCAGATCATTATCTAGTCTCATGTAAATTACATTTAGCCAAGGCTGCAAAGCCGACTCCGTGTTATAAATACGTTAGACCTATAACTTCTGCCAATAAAGATTGCTTTATCAATAATCTTCCTAATCAGTTTCATCATCTCAGCATCCCAGATAGCTTAGAAGAACTCGATATTGCAACAGAAACTTTTAACTCTCTCTTTTCCAGCACTTTAGACGCAGTTGCCACGTTGCGCTTAAAGAAAATTAAAGAAAATAGTCCCAACGCCGTGGTACAACGAGCACACCCAGGCCCTTAAGAGAGCAGCCAGAAAAATGGAGCGCAACTGGAAGAAAACTAAACTAGAGGTATTTCGGATTTCATGGAAAGAGAGCTCGATTGCTTACAGAGAGGCTTTAAAAGCTGCTAGATCTGCTTATTTTTCAACCCTATTAGAAGAAAATAAATATAATCCTAGGTATTTATTTGAAACAGTAGCTAAACTAACGAAAAAGAAAGCTTCAACCCCAGAAGTGTCCAAGCAACACAGCAGTGATGACTTTATGAACTTCTTTACTTATAAGATTGATAATATCAGGGACAAAATTATAACTATGCAACCGTCTACCACAGTATCGCATCAGGGAGTGCATTGTAGTGTCCCTGAGGAAAAATTTGATTCATTTGTTGCCATAGGAGAGGACGAATTTTCTAAACTCGTTAAATCATCTAAATCGACAACATGTATGTTAGACCCTATACCGACTAAGCTACTGAAAGAGATGCTTCCAGAGGTCATAGATCCTCTTCTTACTATCATTAATTCGTCTTTGTCTCTAGGATACGTACCAAAAACCTTTAAGCTGACTATGATAAAACCGCTTGTTAAAAAACCGCAACTTGATCATACAAAATTAGTCAATTACAGGCCGATCTCGAATCTTCCTTTTCTGGAATACTGTCTAACACTTGATGGCTGCTCTGTTAAGTCTTCGTCGTCGGTTAGGAACCTGGGTGTGCTCTTTGATACCAATCTCTCATTTGAAAGTCACGTGTCTAGTTAGCCTGACTTCGTCATACTCATATTCTAGTCAGAATGTGAGTCTGATACTGCTTCATAGGGCTTTGATTATGAGGCGTGTCTTAACCGATCCAGGAAAAAAAAAACTCTGCACTCAATTGGATAGACCTACAACCAATGAGAGCACCGCAGTAAGTCAACTACTTTGCATAGCACAGTTGTCAACTACAGAACTCAAATGCACGCACGCTGGAAGAAGTAAAATAACGAGTGTTGCTTATTTTACTTGGCCCTCTATGAGTGCGACCAAAGGAGAAACTACAACGACCACAGGGTTTTCATTGCGTCCCATCTTCTTAGTTACCATCGGAGCCAGCTGATAAACTTTTGCCGAATCCCGTAGGAAGGACGGCAAACACATCTTTCCGATCGACAAATGCCTTGATTGCAGTTCTATGTTCGTCTTTTAAAATGAATGCGCTGTCGATTTCTTTAACAACAGACGCAATAGCGGGATCTCTACATCTCAGTTCTCCAGCGGCAGTCATCTGTGAGGGAAACCAGTTCAACCCAAGCGCTCTTTGATAACGTGAGGATTACGTCCCTGCAGATCATCTGTCCATCATCGTATAAAGCCCGCCCTGGCAATTTGATTGGCCTGACGATTTCTGAACCGATCATAATTACTCCTCAATGGAGCAAGTCCAGACCGAAGTTCCCGATCAAAAAATGTTGTGGGCGGGGTTTGGGCTGGCATCCAGGCTAGTGTCTAGTATCTGTAAAACCGCATTTTTCCATCTTAAAAACATATCTAAATTACGCCATATGCTCTCATTAACAAATGCAGAACAATTAGTTCATGCGTTCATGACATCAAGGCTAGATTATTGTAATGCTCTACTGGGTGGTTGCCCTGCACGCTTAATAAATAAACTACAGCTAGTTCAAAACGCCGCAGCTCGAGTTCTTACCAGAACCAGGAAATATGACCATATTAGCCCGGTTCTGTCAACACTGCATTGGCTGCCTATTAAACATCGTATAAATTTTAAAATATTGTTGATTACTTACAAAGCACTAAATGGCTTAGCTCCGCAGTACTTGAGTGAGCTTTTAAAACATTATAGTCCTTCACGTCTATTGCGATCTCAAAATTCCGGCCAGTTGATAATACCTAGAATATCAAAATCGACTGCTGGCGGTAGATCCTTTTCTTATTTAGCACCAAAACTTTGGAACAGTCTTCCTACCATTGTCCGGGAAGCAGACACACTCTGTCAGTTCAAAGCTAGACTAAAAACACATCTCTTTGACCTAGCATACACATAATACATTATAGACTTCAATAATTCAATGTTAGGCTGCATAGATTAAGTCAGCCGGAACTGGGAACACTTCCCTTATATCCAGATGTACTCGTTACATCATAAGAAGAATGGCATCTACGCTAACTTTAGTGTCTTTGTTTATCCCGAGGTTTTCCTGCAGCATGCCGGATCCAGGCCGTATCCCGATCTGACGAAGGAGATTCGCCTGGACCCGATGACAATGCAGTGCTGAAGTGTCAACTATCCTCTCCCTATGGAGGATCCCTTTCCCACTCTACAGATAAAGCGTTGTTGAAAATCCGGTTCGCGTACCTCGAAGTGATAAAATAAAATTCTGTATCAAATTTATAGGCAAGACAAGTACTTTGTTTAGGCATGGTTTGTTGGGAAATTACAAACCTGCGCACACATATTCAAACGAATATAACTATAGAATCAATTTTTAATGCGGATGTGAATGCCATCAGGTCACAGGTTCGCGTTTAAAGTCTGTTTAGAGAGAACGCCGTTGTCTTGGTGGCCCCTAATGTAATAACAAATGATAATTTTGCTGGAAGTGAATCAATCAAAACCAACTTTAGCTGGAAATAACATTATTCAAAAACGCTATAAAGCCAAAACAATCTCTGTTACCGTAAATTGTATGTTTATCTCTGTAAAGCTGCTTTGAAACAATCTCCATTGTTAAAAGCGCTATATAAATGAAGATGACTTGACTTGACTTGAACATGTGTGACTAATGGTGCGTTCACGTGCTATGGAAAATATGATATTTTCCACTTGTGAACTGGTATTTACCAGTGTGTTGCGTTCAAGTTCTTTTGTTGTCGTAATGTGGTAAAAAGATGGAGATCCAGACCTGTTATTTTGCTAAAACTATTTTAGATTGCTTAAGTCATCTGCTACAGCAAGAAAATGATTTATCAAAACTCAAACGGTAAATAATATGCTGTATATTTTCTAGATCATGAATAGTACATATTTTTACCATTCACAACTCTTGCGTTGCTCTCCGCCATTTTGAAAAGGTCAAAGGTAATCTCATCTCGGCAACTCGTGCATCAAAATATTCTACGAGTTGCCCAGTGGAAAATACCACATGAGGGGGTGTTCATGTGCATTTTCCATGTCGGTTTTTGGTATTTACCATAATTACCATAGCACGTGAACGCACCATTACTCCCATCTCTGAACTGTTGCTCTGGTCTTCGCCAAAAACACGCACTTGCGCCTCCTGTCGGTGAGCATGACTAACAGCAGATGGAGATTATGCTCGTAATCTACTGCTTTTCCTGCAGTTCCTGGATGTCAACGTTGAATTTACTGTCAAATTTGAACCACTGAATTTGTGGAAGTGAATTTTCAAAGCGAAATTAAATGGACCGAAATTTGCCTGTTATTATAGGTTGTATTATTAAACAGTTTGAATATTTTGGAAGTTAAATACAAAAGGCGAATATGTATTACTGAATTTTTAATAATGAAAATATGTTTGAAATGTTTTGAATTTAAATTTTCACAGCTTAGATATTCAACCATGCTGAATTTCAGCTCATAAAAATGCAAGCCCTAAAAATACAATGCATTAAAATGCAAGCAGGGTTAATGCAATGCATATTTTTTTCAAGTAGTGCAATTCAACAGGCTTTTTATTTCAAAAACATTTGGCATTATTTTATTTCCATATTGGATCCAGCTCTCCCTTTGTTTCTTGAGTTCACCATGTGTTAGACTTTTGAACAATGCAGAGGAGACCTTTGCATGCAGTGTCAGACAGTGTTGGAAAAAGAGCTGAAAAATACATTAAGAAAATATACAATGCAATATCTATACAAAGCGCATATAAATTAATGTTTAAAGACTTTCTTACATTTTGAACTTTTCTCATTAATCAGTGCTTTGAATTTGGACATCTTGTGTGTCAGGAACGTTCAGTGCGGTTTCATCTCCTTACAAATTAGACCTCTCTCTTCCTGAAGGCGTCTCACTGCCATCACCTTGTCAAACACCTTTCTCTTGGTGAGAAATGGAGCCAATTCATTATATACAGTGCCTGCTCATAAAAACAGTGATAGGGCGAGTCAATTTTGTTCCTGGTCAAGGTCTTCAGGATTGCTTGCTTATTACAGGCGGATGTGTTTGATTAGGGTTGGAACTGAACTCTGCTGGTTGTGGCTCTCTGGGAACATAATTGAATTGCCCTGTTATATAGACCATACCAGAACTGCAAGGGCTTTGCCAAGGCCAAGCAACAGTCTCAGCTGTAAAGAAGTTTTCGACTGGGATGGATCCGCGATGCTGTTGTATTCTTCCACTGCAGCATCTAGCTTCTTCTTCTCCTCACTCCTTCTGAGACGCAAAGAATGGTGCCGTTTGTTGTTATCTGAATTAAATGTAAAAAAACTTATATTGGGCTTAAAGCACCTTTTTAGGTACAAAAAATAAATGCATATACAATGTGACATTTAATGGTATACAAGTTAAAAAATAACATGGTAAATTCCCAATGTTTGTGTTTCACCTGTTTGACTGTACAGACGGCGTGTACACCTTTTGATGCTGACTGTTAGGCCCTCTATTTCTTCTTGACACTTTCTCTCATCATCACTCCTGTGTCGGTCGTTTTCTACACAAGTAAATGCATAAAGCAGCTTTATGTATTACCTGCCAATAATAAGAATGACAACAAAGCAAATCAAAGCAATACCTTCTGCCCATTGCTGTACATCTGAAACCCATAGGAAGATGTGTCTGTCTTCAATGCCTCCAAGGTGTGTTGCTGCACTCGAAGAGTCTACAAAATACAGTTAACTTTAAAAAGTCCTGCATTTACAGGTGCAGTAAGCGATTTCTGAGAAACACTGGATAAAATCAACTCAAACAAACACACCCTGCTTTCATTGCTCTTTTTCCAGTGATATTCCCTTCTTTTGTAATGTCTCCCTCCCTCTTTCTCTCACTCTCTTCTCCCCCATCATGAGTGGACACGGCCACTCACGATTAATCACACATTTTTTTTAATCTATTCTAAATGTCTCTTGATTTATTTGTCCCCTTATTTTTTTCTCATTTTAATGCTCTTATCAACATGGAAAAGTGGATCGGCTTTGTTTGTGCAAGCGTTTTTTATTGAAAACAACATTGACATACTGTGTTCAATTTCACACTAATATTCTCACTTGGAGCAAATAATCTCACACAATGTAACACTGTCCATCAATAAAAGGGTGAAAGAAATACTGACGAGGTCCTGATATTGACGAGGGGGCGGAGAATTCGCATCAGCTGTGTGTGTGTGTGTGTGTGTGTGTGCTTGGCCATCATCAAGTGGTGTTTCAGACTGGACGTGCTGCGATGATGATAGCTCAGTTCACAACGACAAAACACACAGATCACTTTGGTCTCGTCAATGGAACCATTTGGCAACTTTTTGAAAGTAAACTTTCCATTCAAAATCTTATTGGCGTCCATTTCGGCGTCTCGCGCTCGTCATCCACTCAAAACGTTGGCCGGCTCGCGAGCCTACACAAGTGTGTGCGGCGTCGTGCCTGTTTTGTTTCCGGTCTAGCTAGATCCGTTTGCGCTTTGGTCGACGAAGCAACAAAACGTCCTCGCGCGGCGCAAGCCATTGAAATGAATTGGTTTTATGGCACCGCATCCTGTTGCAAAAGCATGTGAAAAAAAAACCTACAAAGTTTGCTAGGCCAAAAAGACAGTTAATCTCGCGATAAAAAAATGTACGCCGTTAAAATGGGGTTGCGTTAACGGCGTTAATAACGCGTTTAACTGACAGCCCTAATATATATATGTTATATATCTGTTAACCACAACTTGTCCCAAATTGAGAACCTTTCGCTTATTCCAGGACATGTCTTGCATTGTAATCATGTCTGTTCACCCTATTACATAAATATAAGAAAATGTAATGAGAGGTATATGTAACAGGGAGACTATCCACAGTCTAATTAATGGGGGAGTAGACCCGCTCAAGTTGTTCAATTAAATGAAAGTATAGGCTCTGGTGAAGTACACGGTCTCTTTATTTCTTTAAAAAAAAAAACATATATAAACATCCATTCAACAAATACCAAACAAAATAAAGGGGCCAGATTGATTTACTTAGACAAAGTCTTGGGCTGGAAATAACAGTCTCCGCTAATTTAGTGTAACCCAGGAAAATTGTAACACACGTGCCAAATGTACTACACAACCATCAAATCAAAAGAGATCACTATCACTGCATCACACCACCTCCTAATAAGGGAGATATGGTTACGTCCAGTACAAAGCCCCATAAATGGCCAAACAAAATAAAGAAAGAAATAAGGAAACAAAGACACTATACAATGGACAAAAATCAACTAAAGAAAAGAAAACCAATACCATATTCACATGAAATTGACAAACCCAAACATAAACGAATTCAAACAAACACAGTTGTAAATAAACCATAAATACTGGGAAAAACAGTGGTGTAGTGCACCATCAGCTGCCAGGTGAATCTGCCAAAACATAATACACATTCAGCACATCTACATTTGTACACCATTAAAATATACAATTAACATTAGGACCATACATTTCATTTATGCATCTTTCTATAAAATATAAAACCACATAAATCATTTCATTACCTCCACAGTGTGTCCTATCTTATACCGAACACGTCATATCACACGTCACGAACGCGATGGCAAACTTGTTAGGTTACTACAACACATACAACACATACATGCTCAAGAACACCAATACTCTGCTTTTTGCACATAATAAAATCAAATGACCTACCCGGGAATTGTCAGCAACATGAACAGAGGAAACTGAACGGTATGACATGTACAGGTCCAAGTGAATGACCGCGATGCCAGGTTTGTTACTAAAACCCATCCAAAACACATACTCAAGAACAAACAATACTCTACTCTGCTTTTTACACATAATAAATCAAACGACTTACCCGGGGATTATTGGCAACATGAACCGGTAAGCGGTACCCTCAGCGTGCAGCAGCTCTTCCCACTCACAGCAATTCCACGCCAAACAAACATGTGCGTGTCTCCCACACCATTGTGCCACACCCCCCTTCAACTCGCCTAGGCGGAAATGACGCTGGACGCCTTCTCCCGTGACGTCAGTCAAAATAGTAAAAATTATAAACACTGACAACCCACTACATATAAAACAAAAGTCTATCCTAATAACCCAGTGTTTTTGTGTTCGATCTGAACATGAGCTCATGGGTGCGATGGCAATGGAGGTCCTTACTAAAGCATACTTGGCATCTGGATGGAGGCTCTTGTAGACGGCTAGCATCCACTCTGGCTCTTTAGGAGTATCATTGAAGAGAAACGCCTCCTTACTGAGATCCAGCTATCGATAATTTTGACCCATACAGTGTAGTGTTGGCTATTGCCACAGATATACCCGTGCGACTCGTGACTGGTTTTGTGGTCCGGGGTCACAAATATACTAATGCGGATCCTCACCCCACGAGGTAGAAGTCAGGAGGGGTGGCAGAGGACGCCAGCCATGGACTGAGACTTTCCTTCGGATTCTGGCAGTTCACATTGTATGTTCCCACGAAGAAGCTGTCGGCACACAATGAGAACAGAGTCGGTGATTCAAAAGATCCAACAACACGAGCCAAAGAGAGAAGCTGCCGGTGTAAATTAAGAAACATCTCACGCATACTGAAACCTCACGATTTGCCTGAGAGAACGACTGCTAGGGTCAGAATAAAACAGGCATGATAAAGCCATTCTGACTCTGGGCTTAATGCCTTTTGACCTAAACAAGAGCTTTGTGAGCCTATACTTATGATTTATGAATACTCTTCGTGTATTTGCAGCTGTAGGACAGGGTTTCGCTCAACAGGGGGAAGCGTTGAGTCTCTGCTGCATTTCTAAGATGAAAACAAAGTACACTAAATAGAAAAAGGTACGAGTAACAAACAAAACTGTTTCATTGAAAATCCTGGTTATAGTTATTGTTTCAAAGCGTTATTTATAATTAATAGGTTTCAGGGATGATCTTTGAGTTTGTTTTCTTCCGGGAACGAACACGTCACAATATTCCTCAATTAAATAATTAATATGCTTAATAAAGGGGCGGGGCCTGGTTGAGTTAGTTAGTAGTGTGTTAAACTGGCGGTTATGGTAAGGGGCGGGAGATTTCCCAAACACACTCAAAGCGCTCGATCAATCAAATAACTGATCCAGCCGACCAATCAGAGCACAGTGAGCTTTTCAGAAGGAGGGGCTTCCTCAAGAAGTGTGGTCTTAAAAAAGCGAAACTCCTGGGGATAGGGACTGACAATGCCTCTGTTATGACAGGGATTAACAATTGGGTCCATAAAGTGCTGAAGGAAGAGTATGGCCTCAAAGATCTGGTTCTTATTCGCTGTGTGTGCCACTCTCTGCAGCTTGCTGTAAGTCATGCTTCCAATAACACCATCCCCCGTAGTCTGGAGCACTTGGTACGAGAGACTCATAACTGGTTTTCAGTGTCTCCAAAGCGGAGGGAGGCCTACAAGGCCATATATGAGACCATTAACTGTGGGGAAAAACCTTTAAAAAACCGTTGGCTCTCCATTGAACCTGCGATTTCACGCATTTTTAACCAGTGGGAGGAGCTTAGGCTGCATTTCTTGGTCACCAAGTAGAGTGAACACTGCTACATGGCTGAGGTTTTATATTCCATGTATAGTGATCCTCAAAACATTTTGTATCTGACTTTTTTGAAGTGCTGGGTGAGGTACAGTTGGTAAAGGCTTTTGAGGTAGATTCAGCCTCTGAATCTACTTGATAGCTTGGTTAGCCTGATCAAGTCTGTGAGCAGCAGGGTGTTGAATCCACTGGCAAATGTTGATTGACTCAAAAAGGTAACCAAGGTACGGATGTATCCATCCATTGGCCCTTTTTAGTACAAGGCAGCTGAGCTCCACCTTGTGCCTGAGGAGGAAAACAATGTCCGAAAGCGGTGTGTAGCCTTCACCATCTCTCTCACTAATGAGTTGAGGTTGAGACTGCCGGACAACATCGAAGCATTGCAGTACATGTCAGTTTTAATGTGGAGGAAACTTTAAAGCACAATAAGAGCCCTGGAGAAATAGGAAAAAATAGCCAAGCTCCTTGGTTACTCCCCTGCAGAGATAGACAAAATTGTCAAGCAATGGTGTACCATCCATTTTAGTAAATGAAATGAGACAAAAAACAACAAATGCAGCTGAAATCAACCCGTTTCAAGAACTTGTCATGGCTGCTGTGTCTGTGTTGTCCTTACCACACTCGAATGCTGAAGTCGAGAGAGTATTCAGGCAGATGAGTGTGGTAAAAAGCAAGCTTAGAAATCGGATGTCCTTGCAGACCCTTAACTCCATCCTGTACATCCGATATGGACTGAAGCCGTCTGGTGAGGCTTGCTATGAGCACCAGCTGCCTGATAATGTTTTGCAGCTTTTTGGCACATCAGCTGCTTACTGTAAGTACACACTGCTGCCGACTTGAGCTGCAAAAAACTCTGGGCGCCCTGTTAAAGGGGTCATATAATGGTACATGCACTTTTACAAGTTGATTGTACTGAAATTTGTGTTGGCAGTGCCTGTACACAGCCATCATATAATGATAAAAATCCATCCAGTGTTTTTGTTTTAATCTCCTTATATGTTTACCTCTGCCTCAAATCAAGCTGTTCGACCGTGTGACGTCACAAGCTCGCACGCCCCTCCCACGATTGTTGATTGACAGGAGCGTTTCAACAAAGACCCGCCCTCGCTCACGAGGGAGCTGTCAATCATAGTCTGCGCGGACCGGCGCGGTCATTGTTGATATACTGGAGCACTGTCTATGAGCTGAACCTCCAGAAAAACTGAAGTGAGTGTAACGTTTTATTAACCTTTATATTAATATTTATATTAATCTTTGCAAATCTCTTGCACGCTTCACGATGAATGCGTCTAAGGTTTACACTCAGGGTACATTACGGCATGTTTTCTATGTACGACGTTCTCAATATAATTCATAATCCCACGTTTATACTGAACAACGCGTTATGGTTATTGTGTTACAAACGGTGTACGCGCAGAACAGAGGGGCGGAGTCAGCAAAGCTCATGATCATTTAAAGTCATATGCACTGAAACGGCGTGCTGAAAACAGAGCTGTTTTTGACCAGGTAAAATAAGTGTTTTCTTACAATACTAATGAGAATTTTTAATTAAAGTATATTACAAACTTTAATTTAGACCCTAAAGAATCATATTAGCTTGAACAAAAATGGCATTATATGACCCCTTTAAGGACGCTTGTCAAAAAGTACGGGGAAGCTTGTTGACGCTTTGGTCGCTCTGACGTAGCAGGGAGAAGAGAAGAGAAGTGTCACAAAACGAGCGTTCGTAAATATTTCAAATAAAAGTTACGCTCATTCTCAAACGTGTCGGACTCTGACCTCCAGGACCGTTATCAATTCGGAGAGCATCACCGGCTGGTGCAGCAGCTGCGGCTCGATCACGAGAGGTTCCAGCGGTACTTCAGGCTGGACACGGAGCAGTTTGACAGCGTGCTGACAAAAGTGGGGCCGCTCATTAAGACGACTAGCACCAATTACTGCAGTGCAATATGTCCTGCTGAGCGTCTGGCTATTTGCCTGCGGTTCTTGTCCACCGGGGACTCCTATCGCACTATTGCTGCCAGCTATCATATGGGAGTGAGCACTGTGGCCAACATTGTCCCCCAGGTCTGCAGGGCCATTTGGGACTCCATGGTGGAGGAGTACATGCCAGTGCCCACCACGGAGGATTGGCTGAGCATAGCAAAGGGGTTTTACCAGTGGTGGGCTTTCCCCAACTGCCTTGGATCCATTGATGGGAAACATGTGGTTATTAAGTCTGCTGACAATTAAGGGTCCATGTATTTTAATTATAAGGGGACTTATTTAGTTGTGCTTCTGGCAGTTGTAGATGCCCAATATTGCTTTCAGGTATTGCAAATAACAATTAACTAATAAATACCACTGAACATGGAAAATCTTTTTCTTCTTGTTGTTTTTTACACATCACTTATTTAGACCTAAAGGTGAAGCTTTCTTTTTCATTGATAAGATTTTTTGAACATCCCCTACAATGTGTTTGTTACATTATGATCACAACACAATATACTCATAAACCTTCATAGGTACTTTAATTAAAAACAAACATCCACAAAAAATTAAAGTGCATAAAAAATATCAGATTTTTCATACTCATATTTTTTTGTAATTTATTTAAAAATCATTCCATTTCAGTCAACTCGCATTCACTGTTGAGTAGGAGTTGACACATTAGGAAAAGGAGTCTATTGCGCAACATCTTTATATTTTTTGGATTTTCTCATAGGATTAGTTGCTTTATTTTCATCTGGAAGGAACATCCCACACAACGAACGATGGCTGTGACGTCATCCGATGTCGTCGACACAAGGAAGACACAGACTCGCTCAAAGAATACATTTTGTTTTAACCACTTAATAATTTACAGGTTGCTGGATGCATGTTCTCGCTGTTATTTTGTTTGTTTTGTGTTCAGAGATCAATGTTGTAAAACTGTATTTCCTCGTGTGGTAATTGTTTCTTTGTTTCTCTCGTCGCTTTATCAATGCGCGAGAAGAGAGTGACCTACTTGTTCGAAAACATTGTGTAACATTTAAAATACATTTATTTTCTTTAAAAGCTTTTTCTACATCTGTTATTTAACATAATTTCTTACAATTCGCTGATTTATGTTTAAAGATTTCAACGCTTTTGTTTTTATTAAACTTTTTTTCTAGAGCACACCCTATATAAGTGCGCTCACTCACACTTCACTTAGGAGAACGCGCTGACACGACAAACAATCTGACTATCATTAAAAATAAATTTCTTATTTATAAAATGTAATTTCTTTTCATTTATTATTCAAGCCTGGCTGAGGAAGGTCTTATAAATATAGAAACATCGTGATAAGGTGCGAGTTTGCATTTGATTTAGTGCACTTACAGGATGGATGTTTTTAGAGGCCGTACGAGACAAAGAGACTCTCCACATACCAGACTCAGACTCTCCAGTAATTCACCTATTTCTAATAGATAATTATTTTTAATAAATAATTTATTTTCTCAATTAATTTAATTGAGTCCGTGCAAGAGAGCTAGAAGATAGCTCAAGAGAAAGAGCTTGATTCAAAGCTTCACGTGTGTCACGACCAAAGAGATGGCCATGACACACGTGAACACAGAGGCAGTGTCAGATGTTCCAGGACTGGTTCCCTCAAGCAGACTCGCTGCTTATCACCAGTGTTTTGCAAACTTAGCGCCGTGGGCTGCCCGTAATGGCCTCATTTGGGCCCAAAAGGAGCATATGTGGGTCTGCGACCACCGTATGCTGATCTAAGTCTTTGGGAAATCTGTTTGGATCTGCGACCAGCCTAAACTGATCAGTGTGATAAGCAGTGTTGCCAACTATTTTCAAAGGAAAGTAGCTAAGGCCTTCCCTAAAAGTCGCTAGATGACGTCATACGTCAATTAGCATATTAATGACGTCATCGAGTCGTACTTGCGTTCTGTCAGCCTAGTGCGTTTTCTCTCTAAATTAATGCTCTATTCAATATAATATAGCCGAATGTCAAATAAAGCTGTTCTCATTTCCTATTTTTTTGTTGTCAGACAATTGAACGAGTAGCTATGATATAGTGAATGATTACATTTGTTATAGGCCTATGTGGAGCATTATCTGAATTGAGTAAAAAGACAGATAACGAAGTAAAAAGACAGATAACCTTTACATGCATTGCCTTTCTAGCTATAGAAAAACTGGGCACACAATGTTAGAGTTTAGCCTACTTTGCTTAAATTTGATGCAATAATAGAAGCCTACATTTGTTTCAGTTCTAAATTTGTACTGTAATTTCAGCATTGGGAATATAAATATGTTTAACACTTGAATTCATCTGCTGGCCAGTTCTCAACGAGCCGCGGCAGATTACGCAATAGAGAGAATAAACTGACACTTTTCAAAGTCTGTGATTGTAGGAGCACAACACGGGCGAACGTGTGGTGTTTGAAATGTTACATGATCTTGAGGAGCACAATGTCACGTGTGACAATTTCTTCACCTCGTATGCTCTTGGCACAGAGCTCTTGCGAAGAAAAATAAGGATGCTAGGCACTGTGGGGAAAAAACAAGGCAGAGCTCCCAAGTGCATTGGTGACAATTGTCTCTGTTCGCGTTCACGAGACACACACCATCGTGTCCTGGAGGAGCTGGGGAAAGCGCTGGTGTACCCCTTCATGAGAAGAAGGCTAAACATTCCTCGCACACCAGCCTCTGTGAGCTTTCTGAGAAAAGTGCAGGAATCCAGAGATGAGGAAGCTGGTCCCTCATCGGCCCGTGCGTCCACAACACATCCCTCTACTGCCACTCACTCAAGAAAAAGGCGCCAAACAATGTGAAAACCGGCTGTTTCTGCAAAAATTGCAAATTTCCGGTGTGCAAGAGACACTCTGTTACTATCTGTTGCATGTGCAGCAATGTGTAAAATAATTAGGCTACAGTTTGAATGTAAATAGTTAAAATTATATTTATTTATGGTTATTTCAATTTGTATTCCTCTTTTTCTTCAATTTACTGTTTGATAATTATTGTGTTTGCTCATTAGCCTAATATGTGTTCCTGATATCTGTTGCATATGCAATAATAAATAATTACAGTTTGTATGTATATAGTTAAAATAATATTTATTATTATTATTATTACATTTTTATTCCTCTTTAACCTACCAGTTTGATAATAATTTTGCTGTTATGTTATTTTATTATGCTTTTGCTGTTAGATCATAATTGCTGTTTCCTTCTGAAGTTTTATTACCATTTATAGAATTAAACTGAATAAAATACCAATTAATTGCTAAATGTCTTTATAATTTGTTTTAAATTATCACTATCCATCCCAATTTTTTATTGATCAAATGTTGAGTAACAAAAATGCTTGCATTGTGTTCCCTTTCTAACCAAATGTTATTGTCTGATTGTAATCATAATGCGAAACCTAATACTTATCTAACAAAAATATCCAAAAGTAGTCTTTTAGAATGTCTGTCTAAATATATATATCTAAATAAAAAATAAAATAAAATAAAATGGAGAAATCATGTCTAAAAAAACCCAAATGGGAATCAAAATGCCTCTCTATGTATTTATATGGTAAAGTTCGTAGACAAACTTCAAATTGGCTTGAAAAAGCCTAGCCAGAAAGTTTGAAGATGTTTGAAAATGTTCTAGCATGGTTTTTTTTTTTTTTTTTTTTTAACTTTATTTTTTGTTTGTTTTTTAACAAGAAAAAAGAAAAAGAAAAACAGACAGACAGACCAAGGGACATCAGGCAAAATCCTCCTAAATTAACAGAAGTGCTCAACATCATGTAAACAGAAAAAGAAAAATAAATTAATAAAAATAAATAAATAAAATAAAGGCATATACATCTCAGTTTGTATTCAGATAAGATATCCATTTTTCCCAATATGCTTCACATTTCTTTCGGGCATGTCTCAGAGAGAAAGTCAAATGTTCCATAACGTAAATTTCTCTGACTATTTCTATCCATTCAGTAATTGTCGGGGAATCTTTACTTAGCCATTTCCTAGTTATTGCTTTCTTGCCACCTGCTGTAAGTATTTGTAACAAATATCTATCTGCCTTTCTCAGCCCTGTTGGAAGATTTCCTAAATATATAACACTGAAATTAGACTCAAGATCTGAACCGACTATTGACCTAATTGCCTTCACCACCTCTATCCAATACAGAGAAATAATAGGGCATTCCCAAAAAATATGAAAATGACCAGCAGACATATTACCACACATTCTCCAACACTGACCATGATCAGGATTATTACTCTGTGACTTTTTTATATTAGGGGTTATAAAGAATCTTAAAGTGTTTTTCCAGGTGAATTCCCTCCACAGACCTGAGCTAGAAGTGGTAGATTGTGTCCTACATATATTCGACCATTCATTTTCGCTTATCTTTATTTTAGCTTCTTTCTCCCACCTCTTTTTTACATACATTGTTGAAAGTCCCCTGTCCAATTGTAAACATGAATATAACCTGGAAATCAATTTCCTGTTAGTATTACCCTTATATGCATCAATGAATACTTTAATCATGTCCTTTCCCTTCTCTCCAGTAGTTTTAATATGTTTATCAAAGTGGTGTCTCAGTTGAAGGTATCTGAAAAAATCTTCCTTCCCTAAATAGTATGTCTCTATGAGTTTTTTGAAAGTATCCAAACCATCAGTGGAAGATATTATACAGTATGAAGTGATACCTGAATTAGTCCAGTGTTTGAATCTACCGTCCAGTCCAGCTGGTACGAATTCTGTATCGTATTTCACCCAACGTAATATTCGTGCATTTCTTTCAAATTCCTTATTTTTAAGTAGTTTGTGCCAGATGTTAAGAGGGACTGCCATCCACTTACTTAATTTATCCAGATGCTTTTTCAGGACAGTTTTTTCACCTAGTATAGATTGGAGAGGTATGTTTATTTGACTTTGCTCTAGTTCCTTCCATTTTGCATCACACACGGGGTCACACCAACAGACCAAGGAACGTAACTGTGCTGCTCTATAATAATCTTCCAAGCACGGTAGGGCCATACCACCTTTGTCCTTGGGGAGTTGTAATGTTTGAAATCTAATCCTTGGTTTTTGTTTTCCCCAAATAAAAGATGAGATAGTTCTATTCCAATCCCCGAATTGTTTGGGAGGCACTTCAACAGGCAATGATTGAAAAAGAAAAAGCAGCCTGGGTAGTATATTCATCTTTATAGCATCTATTCTATTGTACAAATTCATTGGTAATAATGACCAACGGTTTAAGTCTGCTTTAATATCAGCTGTTATAGGAATGTAATTGTGGTCATAAATGGCCGAGACCTCTTTAGGTATTTGTACCCCTAAATATTTAATTGTATTACCTTTCCATTTAAATTGGCAGATTTTATAAATATTTTCTTGTGGTTCGTAGTTGAAAGTAAGCGTTTGAGTTTTATGCAGGTTTAGTTTATAGCCGGAATATGAACCAAATTGTTTAAGAAGAGATAATAGTTTAGGCAAACTTGCATTGGGACTGGTGAGTGTCACGAGTATGTCATCCGCATATGCGCATATCTTATGTTGTGTGTCTCCTATTACTACTCCCTTTATATCATTGTCTTCTCTAATTGCCTGTGCCAGAGGCTCTATGAAGAGGGCGAAAAGAGTGGGACTGAGGGGGCAACCCTGTCGGCATCCCCTTTCCAGAAATATTGTTTTGGATAGGTCCCCATTTATTTTAATTCTAGCTGTAGGAGAGGAGTATAGGGAATTCAAACATCTAATTACTTGGTCATTAAAACCAAAGCGGCTAAGGACCAAATACAAATATTCCCATCGGACAGAGTCAAAAGCCTTTTCGGCATCCAGACTTATAACTACAGATTCCATATCACTGTTTCTCATATGGTCAACGAGGTGGAGAGCCCGTCTCACATTGTCCTGGGTTTGCCTGTTTTTTACAAAGCCTGTCTGGTCTGTGTCTATTAATTCCGGGATTATGTTTTCCAGTCTTTTTGCGAGTATTGACGCATATAATCTATAATCTATATTTAAAACTGATATAGGTCTATAGGAGCTGCAATCTGTTTTATCTTTACCCATTTTAGGAATCACTGAGATTACTGCTTGTCTCCAGGACAATGGGGTCTCACCACCTCCCAGAACATAGTTAAAACAATCCTTTAGCATTGGTGTTATTGATTCCCTGATGGTTTTATACCATTCTGATGGGTACCCATCTGCACCTGGCATTTTATTTGTTTTTAATCTTGATATTGCCTTGTTTATCTCATTGTCTGTTATCTCCTGAGTTATTACTTTGTTTTGCTCTGTCCCTATAGATGGTAAGTCCAAAGATGTTAGAAAGGATGATATGACAGCTGACTCAGTTGTACGAGGCTGAGTATATAATTTTGTTTAGTATGTTTCAAAGGCATTTTGTATGGCTTCCAAATTATGATACATCTCATTGGTCCTGGGGTCCCTCACTTTATGTATAAATCTCTCAGCTTGTTGTCTCCGTATTCTCCATGCAAGTAGTTTTTTAGATTTAGAGCCATTTTCATAGAAATTTTGTTTAATTAGTTTAGCTCTTTTCTCTACTTGATTTTCATATAAGGTATTTAAGGTTCGTTTAGTCTCCATTATGTCATTTAGAATACTAGTGTTATTATACTCCATATGTTTATTTTCTAGTGATTTTAATTTTTCAATCAGGTCTTTAATTTGTCTCTCTTTTTCTTTCTTCTTCTGGACCGACCACATCATGAGTTTACCTCTAATAACAGCTTTTGCAGCATCCCATAATGTGCTAGGAGACACTGCTCCGTTGTCATTATGGGTCACATAGTCTTTAAGTTCTGTCTTTATATACTTTTGACACTGAGGGTCGTTCAGAAGGCTAGTGTTAAGTCTCCACAAAGTCTCTTTGGGCTTGTTGTCTAAATGTAATGTTAAGTACACCCCTGCATGGTCGGAAATGTCTCTTACCCCAATATCGCAATTTATAATCCTATGTCTATCTAAATTTAGCATAAAAAAAATAGTCAATTCTTGAGTATGCAGAGTGAGGGTGGGAAAAAAAAGTAAATTGTTTATCATATGGGTGCAGTTCCCTCCATATGTCTATCATTCCAGTTTCTTTAAGCATTTTTTTTACATATAGCGCTTCAGGTCTTATATTTTTTGTTCTATTTGAGGAGTCCAGGGATGGCTGTAGCTGGATGTTCCAGTCCCCCCCACAAATCAATACACCTGATGTTTCCATAGCGATCATATTAAAAACTTTCTTGATCAGCTGTTTATCGTGCCCTGGTGGTCTATAAACATTCATTAATGTAACTTCTTTGTGGTCGATAAAGCCTTTGACCATTACGTATCGCCCCTCTTTGTCAGTAACTTGTGAGGAGAACTGGAAATTTACATTATTTGAAACTAGTATAGCTACCCCCCTTGCACTTCCTTTTTCGAAGGAGGAGTAATATGAGTTTTTAAAACCCATTTTACGCAACTTTTCATGTTCAATATTCGAAAGATGTGTTTCTTGCCAGAAAATTATGTCTTGTTTTTCCCTTTTCATTTTAGCGATTACTTTACTTCTTTTTATAGGATTATGTAATCCGTTTACATTAAGTGTGATTATTCTGTATTTTTGATGAGGCATTTCAGTCAATATAAAAGTAAAAATGTTTACCAATACGTTTAAGCATCCCTAGAAGGCCTGAACAAATGAACATCTGTCTGTGAAACAAAATGAAACTTAACACATAAACACAAACGCTTAACATTAATGACTTCCATCTCTGAAGTATGAGTTCTACTCCCAAAACTAGAGGGGAAGCCCTACATCTGGAAGGGGCCCCTCTAAGCGTGGACCAAAATCTCTGACTGCATAAAATCAGGGCCGTCCACATCGAAAAAACAGGCATAAATTCCCAGATGTGGTCAGTTTCAATTTCTCAATGTATAGGAAAGTTCGCTTGGTCTCATATTACTTCCTGGAAATACGGACCGATGGAGATATATGGTAGGTTACACTCTTACCGGGCGGTCTTTTCAAAAGTTACTCATTCACTCATGGCGCCTTCGTTGCGTCGGAATCCCTTTAATTTCTCCTGGATGTGTTTCATGCGTGCATCCCGGTGACGACGTGATGTACCACCTGCCGTTTCCCAGGAAGGTTGTCTCCGTTTCGTCGCGGGTGTAGCGCGGTCTTCCGCCGGGGTCCCGGCCCCGCCGTTCGGGATCAGTCCTCTTTTTTTCAGGTCATCCATCGCCTCTGATGCGCTGTTGTAGATAACTGCACCAGTGTCAAAAAACACTCTAAGTTTTGCTGGATGAAGAGTCTGAAACCGGAGTCCCTGTTCTTTAAGCGTCTTTCTGATGGTGGAGTAAGCCTTCCTTTTCATCACTATTTCGGTTGGGTAGTCCTGCTCGAAGAACACTCTTCTTCCGTCGCATTGGATGTTATTCTTTTTCCAGGCAGTGCGGAGCACCAGCTCTTTGGTTTTATATTCCAGGAAGTAGATAACCATAGACCTCGGGTTAGCACCTTGCGGTGGTTTAGCCCCAAGGGATCGGTGACAGCGTTGTATAGCGAGAGTGACATCAGGAAGGGACAGCTCCGTTTTAATGAATGTCTCTAGGAACTCCTGTACGTTGTCTCCCTCGGCCCCCTCAGGGATCCCATGGATGCGTATGTTGTTTCTGCGTGAGCGCGACTCCAAGTCTGTTAGCCGAGCTTGTAGTTTGTCTTGGAGCTCCAAAGTGTGGGAGAGCAACTCACTGTTTTCTGCACCCTGCTCCTCCATGTCAGCCACTCTCTGCTCCGTCTCCTCGACTCTGTCAGTTATTTCTTTTAGGTCCATAACGATAGCACTTAGTTTCTGGCTAACATCTTCCCTGAAGTCCACCAGTTCCTTCTTTAGTGTCCCCATTGTTTCGCTAAATTCTTTTTTCAGGTCCAAACGGACCGCCTTTATCTCGGCAATAATGTTAGCCTGGATAGCATCCATATCCTCGTGGTCAACTTGCTTGCATGCGCCGTCGTCAGTATCTCCACTTTCAATCGGGGATTTATCGTCTATCTTCGAGTTTTGTTGCGATTTTCCCTTTGTCATTCTCCTATTTCCCCCTCTCATGCTATAAGTAACAACTTTTCCTATCTGGATAACCAATATTTATTTCGGGGGAGTAAGACCGTCTGGGAGCCTCTAACTTATGCTGCCGACCACGTCTGCGCCATACCGGAAGTCGTTCTAGCATGGTTTAACATTTTATTATTATTATATTTTATTTTTTTATTATCAACAAAGTTTGTACAAACACTTGTGTATACATCATTGACATACAACATAGATATAACAAAGACTTTTACACTAGGGGGTTATTGCTAATTTATATGAAGATATTAAAGCAATTACAAATTCTCAATGTCTTAATTGCTTTTTGCTTCGCATGGTTTAACATGATCTATCATGTTTATAGTATGGTTACTAGTATGTTTCTAGATTAAAAAGTTTAATTTTAAACTTTAAGCTGTCTAGTGAAAGTTTGGACCATCTGTCCGCCATCACTTGCGAGGAGGACCTTTACACACTGAGTGGGTTTATGAGCATCAGAGGCAAGGTGGAGAATGTGAGTCGATATCTTTTTATCTATCTGTCTGTATGTCTGTCTGTCTGCTCTACTTTGAAGTATAGCATTCTAAATTAAGAGAGACTGTACATGTTATTTTACTAAACCACTGTGCTTTAATTTTGCAGCTGCAGAAACCAAGGATGACAAGGATGGACGTCCCAATTCGTGACCTAAAGCTGAGGTGTGGGGAAACCCTCCTTGAGGTCTCTCTTTGGAGGGAGCAGTCTTTGTTGGAGATCCACGAAGGAGACTTTATACACCTTAGTAACTTTCGTGGAAGTGTTTTTCGAACGGGACAACCGTCAAGGTACTTATGATCATCTATCTATCTATTTATCTATCTGTCTGTATTGTTGTTTTCATGATTGGAACTCATTCATTCCTTATCTAACACACACACACACACACACACTAGAAATCTGTAATTTAAATTTTTTTTAATGAATCCAGATTAAGGAGATCGAACCAGTCGAGGAGGAGATCGAGGTAGTGGTAGTGGGGGTGACTGACGCTGCCACATCTTGAGCGCGTAACGATAGCATTTTAAAATCGCAGCTGTACTCGGGTACAACAGAAGATATAATGAAGGAGCTGCCTATGAAGATTAAATTGGTGCACAAAAATTACAGAGTAATTAGTTTTAAATAAAATACAGATCAGAATAGCTTTAAAAAATTTAATAGTTATGTTTTTTTGCAGTTATTTGTTTTTATGTTAGTAAGTTGTAATTTAAGTTAGTAAGTTGTAATTTAAGTTATGCATGTTAGTAATTAGTAAGCATGTTCATTATTATTCAGATATTTTTGTTCAGTATGTTCATTATTGTTGTTTTTTGTATATATTGTTTTATAAAAAAATATATACATTGCACAATCAATAAGGCTGTGTCTGTGACTTCTCCGCCTCCACAGACGGGTTCAAAAACATAAACCTTAATGCTAATGGCCAAAATGTAGAATATTTAAATTTTAAAATGCTTTAAAAAATCTCTCTAATGTCTCTAACCAATGCTGTAATACTTTGATCCAAAATATTATTACAATTTAAAATAACTTTACTATTTTAGTAGTATATATTGTATACCATAGTGGGAGCACCTGGAGATGCTGCTTGGTAGCCTACTCACACTTATCCTACAAGCTGTCGTCATCAATTAAATAAGTAGTGCTGTATGTTTTTCAGGTAAGTAACTGTATTCAGGTAATGTCAACAAGGATGAATAATACAACTATGGTAATTTCCCAATAAGCCTACAACAAACATGAAAAATCAAACCAAGAGCTATTCACATTTGCTTTACAATAATGAAACAGTTGAAACTGCATGCATGTTAAAGAAATAATTGTATTATTAATTAAAGAAAGACAACTTGGTTAATGTTATATAAACAAACGATCATACAATTTATAGTATACATGCAGTATACATATAGACTTCTATTTGTACAAACATGTCCTGTGTTTCCCCCTGCTTAGTGTTTTTGGTTTAGTCCTGTCACGGTTTTCCCGCTCCTTGTTAGTGTTCAGTTCATTCACCTGTGTTTAGTTAATTTGCCCCAGCTGTGCCTTGTTTCCCTAATCTGTGCTCTGTGTATTTAAACCCTGTGTTCTCCATCACTCCTTGTCTGTTCTCGGTTATGTATAGTGTGGTTTCTGTGACTCCTGTGTTTTTGATTAAATTGCTGTTTCTCAGTTCTCCTCGTGCTTCCTGGTTACCACATACCATTACAAAACAATTATATATCTCTGTTTGTAGGCTATCTGTTTATTAAAAAACACACCACAAGATCTTGTAAAAAACAAGAATGAGAATGACTGAATATGTAAAAATACAAACAAAAAACGAAACAGAATAGAACAAACTTTTAGACCAAAAAAATAATACCTTTTTTAAAATAGGCTACAGCAGATTCGGTTAAATTCGAATAAGCAAAACGTAATTATGTAAAAGTACATTTTAAACAGAATATAACCAATTTTTAGAGCATAAAAGTTTATGAATCAAAAGTAAAAATAGGCCCATCTCGCAGTCAGTAAAAATAAATTGGGTGCAATGACGCTGATTATTTTGTACTACAACTTCTATAGAGGAATGAGACTATTGAAGAGCGCTTCTCTCGTGTGCGCGCATACACTGACTGCGGAACAACCGAACTACTGGGCATTTCTTTGTGAGAACAGTCGTGGTCGAGTGGTAGAATTTAGGATTCAATTATTTAGATGACATGGGTTCAAAATCCCAAGTAAACGGTCTACTGTAATTTTTTATTATTACCGTATTTTCCGCACTATACGGCGCACCGGATTATAAGGCGCACCTTCAATGAATGACCTATTTTAGAACATTTTTCATATATAGGGCGCACCGGATTATAAGGCGCATAAGATACTGCAGTCAAACGTTTGACTGGGTTTGCGTTATGCATCCACTAGATGTCAACAAAACAGTCAGATAAAGTCAAACTTTATTAAGCGTTCTGACAACTCCGTTCACTCCCATGGTAACGTTGTTCAAACGTTAAAGGAAAACTCCGGTCAATTTTAACATTGAGCTCATTTTTTGTAAATTTGGAGTGCTGTCAGTACAGATAACAACGACAAAAACCGGTGTTGCCAACACCGTGTTATCCTCTTTTTAAAACCTGCTTTTAGCCTCTTAACAACCTTAATATGTCATTACAAGTGCACAGCCATGTGAGTGAACACAGTGAATCTGACTAGTAAATGTGAAAGATATGAATAAAAATGATGTTTATTCAGCCAGCTCACATACCCGTATTTTCTTCCTGTTTTCGGTCGAAGTCCACAGTAGGCGATTGTCGAGTGCGCGCGCGCGATCATTGGTAACTAAGCAACAGTGGAGACTCAGACTGTCAGCCGATGACGGTGCTGTGTGGTGTTCTCTATGTGAGAATATCAGCTCAAATGGATAGTTCGGATTCGGATAGTTCATCCGAATCAGATGTTGAACACGTGGAGGAGGTTTGATCGCGCGCGCTAACTCGACAATCAACTACTGTGGACTTCGGCCGAAAACAGGAAGTAAATACGGGTATGTGAGCTGGCTGAATAAAGAGATTATTCCTGCCTGCAGCCTTCGTGAAAGCTCGGATCACAGGAGACTGATATATCAGCCCAGGCATCCACGATCCATTGGCAGATAGTGGCGTAAGTCGGCCGGCGCTGTCTCCGCGTCTTGGTGAACGTGTGTTCCCCATCCATATATAAGCCGCTCCGCATTATAAGGCGCACTGACGTTTTTTGAGAAAATTAAAGGCTTTTAAGTGCGCCTTATAGTGCGGAAAATACGGTATTATTAATGCAGAGATCTGTCTAGTTCTAAAACTCTGTTACACCATATTGTTTTTTTGCCTAGCTATTTATCAAATAAAATCTGAATAATAATTCCAATCCTAATTTCAAAAGCAGTTCTGTTAAAAAAAAAAAGAAGAAAATAAAACTTTATGGGGTTCCATATAGTTACAGAAAAGAGTTTTTAAAAAAATGTTTGAAACCCAAGCAAGGTGTGATTTGCCAGTGGGGGATTTCCCCCTTCCACAGTAATCAATGCTATAGCCTAATTCACCAATAGACCATATCAAATATATATATGTATATTAAAAAAAATGCAACACGCACGTTTAAACAACAAACAATAAAATCTGAACCAGCGCTTCTGCTCCTGTATTGAGAGATAACATGCCGCGCGATTCAGTTACGATCCTGGTTCCAGTGGCCATAATACAGTCACGGCTTTACAAAAAGGCACAATGCGTTTTGAGATGGTTTTGAACGAAATATTGAAGTTTATAATTCAGTGTTTTGGCACACCACGCCGAGTGGCGCTACGCATTATTCTAGAATCAGGCTTTATTCTGGCATGTTGAATTAGAGTTCGACAAACGCGGCGGCGCGTTCACTTTAATTTATTTTTCTCATAACAGCTAAAACAACTTAATAGGCTACTCCGTAATTTTTGGTCATACAGATAAGATATCATCTTTTAAAACTGTAAAAGGTCTACTTTTATTCAGTACACTCACAATAGGCTAACGACAAAACGTTTTCTGTCGTCTCTGTTAACTGCGCGTCAAAAAATGTCTAAATCTTTAAATGTGAATAAATATGATCTGATTATTTAATAAATATGAAAACAAATTAAGGATCTACTCAAACGTGTGTATGAGCGCTTCCCAATGAGGAAAGGACAAGAGTGAAAATATCGCTCTAATGATATGAAGCTAAATCGCCCTGAATTTAAATGTATAAAAAACAGATCAAATAATTTCAAACATAATTGTCGAAATGTTACAATATTGATTAATTCAGTTCAGAATTATTCTATAAATGCTATTTAGTTTAACAAAAGCATGAATAGGCCTACACTGTGGTTCGAGATAAAAAAAATAAAAAGCTTAAAAAAATACCCCCGTTTTATCCATTAATTTAATACTGTGTAAACATGAGCTTGTTTGTATTTCGTTTTGCTTTGAAAAAGCGGGCCTAAACCGAAGTAGCATTTTAATTATTCAATAATTTAAATAATTAAATATTTTGATAAACGTTTATGACAGAAATATTACTACATTGCCCATGCATATCAACTGTCACTAAAAATCAGTGGTAAAACGTGAGGAAATGCTAGATTTTTTATAGCTGGCAAAGTCTAATGGTGCGTTCAAATCATATTTTGGATAGTATTGCACCCTGGAAACAGGTGAAATCGAAAACTGTATCTCAGCCCTGGCTTAATGCTGACAGTCGGCTGCTTAGACAAAAATGGAGGCAGGCAGAGAGGAGATGGAAGAAGGATAGACTGTAGGTCTCATATGAGATGCTCAGAGAGTGTATGGTGTCCTATCAGCGGTTTGTCAAAGAGGCTAAGGCTCGGCATTTTTCCCATTTAATCGCAAAGAATCAGCACAGTCCTAAAATATTATTTCGTGTCATTAATACAGTTCTTCATCCTGTATGCCCCACAGTTTTTGTTAATTCAGAGAGAGCTTGTGAAAATTTTCAGCAGTTTTTCACTTATAAAATCTCTGCTATTAGAGTTAGCATCGCAAGCTCGATCCGGGCTCAGAGACAGGGTCATCTTCCGCCTGATTCTCTTACCTCTGGCCATTTAAGTGTATTTGAGCCGGTAACCATTTCAGAATTGTTTGAAATTGCTAAACATCTCAAGCTAGCATATTGTTCTCTTGATATCATCCCACCACGCCTGCTAATTCAGGTCTGGGACGCGGTGGGTCCAACAATATCATCTGTGGTGAATCAGAGTCTTGTAGAGGGGCAAGTGATCATATTTCAAGGATGCTCGTGTACAGCCTCTTTTAAAAAAAACGAGTTCTGACCCGGCAATGTTAAACAATTATAGACCTATTTCTAAGGTGCCTTTTTTAGCAAAAATACTGGAGAAGGTGGTTTTAAATCAACTGTCTATTTTTTTAAATAACAATATTTTTGACACATTCCAGTCGGGATTTAGACCTCAGCACAGCACTGAAACTGGCCTTCTTAAGGTGACCAATGATTTGCTTTTGACAGCAGATTCTGGGGATTATGCTGCCTTAGTGCTGCTGGATCTGAGTGCAGCCTTCGATACTGTGGATCATGGCATTCTCCTCGACCGTCTGAGATTGTGGGTGGGCATTAGGGGGACAGCTTTAAGGTGGTTTACATCGTATTTACAGGGGAGGACCTTTGCGGTGGAAATAGGGAACTCTATTTCCTCCACTCGTTCCATCACCTGCGGAGTCCCTCAGGGCTCGTGTCTTGGCCCTGTTCTATTCTCCTTATATATGCTCCCTCTGGGATTAATCTGTCAAAGGTATGGGGTGGCATACCATTGTTATGCAGATGACACCCAGTTGTATCTTCCGTTGAAATTGAATGACAGCTCAAAATGGTCAGCTTTGCTTGATTGTCTTGACGAAATAAAGTGAAGGATGGCATCAAATTTTCTTCAGCTGAATGAATTAAGTTTGAAGTGTTGATTCTTGGTCCTCCAAAGTCAGTGAATCAGATTGCTTTTGACTGGCATCGAATGTTAACACTCAAGTGAGGAACCTTGGTGTGATTTTTGATTCTGAACTGAAATTTGATAAACAAGTAAATGCAGTGGTCAAGGTAAGCTTTTTTCAGTTGAGGGGCATTGCCAAATTAAAAGGCTTCCTGTCTTCAAAAGATATGGAAACTGTGATTCATGCATGCATCACGTCCAGATTGGATTACTGTAATTCTCTCTATCTGGGGCTATCAAAAAAGCTCCTCTCACGGCTGCAACTGGTGCAGAATGCTGCGGACAGATTGTTGACTGGCACCAGGAAATGCTCCAGCATCTCTCCGGTGTTGGCTTCTCTGCATTGGCTTCCCGTTGAGTATAGAGTGCAATTCAAAGTCCTTTTAATGGTTTTTAAAGGTCTACATGGGCTTGTATATATAAATATATATATTTCGAGTTTGTTACAGCAGCATGTTGCGGCTAGACCACTTAGATCCCCGCAAAGCTTTACTCTAAATGTACCAAGAGCTCAAAACCAAGGGAGATCGTGCTTTCGAGGTAGCAGCACCGCGTCTTTGGAATTCTCTTCCTTTACACATTCGATCCTGTGATTCCATCGAGTGTTTCAAGTCTAGGTTAAAGACCTATTTTTTCTCGGCTGCTTTTAAGTGTTCTTAGTTATATGTGGTCTTTATGTTGTGTTTTTTGTTTAAGGTGTTTTTGTCTATTTTGTTTTGTACAGTTGAGTCTGTAAAGCACTTTGGTCAACTTGTGTTGTTTTTAAACGTGCTTTAGAAATAAATATATATAGTCTAGTCTATTTTACAGTAAAAACTTTATAATCCATCCAAAACTAGTCAACGAAATGTTGTCTTTCATATTTTGTCTGTAACATATCGTTTTTATGGTATATTAGGACATATAAATGTTAATTTGCAGTTTAATACGTTGCCAAAGACATTTTATTTCAACATATTTCAGTCGATTTATACTCATCTCAGTATAGCAATATAGTTTGGGAAAAGCTAAACTAGTAGGCCTAGATGTGTTCATGTAAAAATAACATGTTTACTAATGTATGTGTCTGTAAACAACAGCGCGCATTTGTGCCTTTCATTCATTCACACACAGAAACGCGATTCAAATTTAAAGTCTTTTTGCGGTTTACAGACACTATTCCATATCGCGATTAGAACAAAGATCTTAAGAATAAAGAACTTACTATTCACATTCCTTGCATCCGTTGCTCCTCGAAGATAAACTAAACAAGCACTTCTGAGGTAAATTTTCCAGGACTATTATTACGATAGTACTATTCCTCACAGCGTAGCAAGACAACGTAAAGTTCAGGGTATATGCAGGAATTCTGAAGTTAATTTCAATACATTTTTAAAACTTTTTAAAGACCTTCTCAAAATATTTTAAGACCTAATCACCACTTCAAGTTCTAATCAGCAACAAACCTTTAACTTAATAAACAGTTGTAGTTTGCTTTAAGTTATTATTTTGATTATTATTATTATACAACCTTAGATTTTTTTACAGTGTGGAGGTGATGACCTGAGGGTGGATGGAGGTGTAGGCCTGATGGGACTGCCGGACCAATTGTCATCATCCTCATCTTTACTGGACAAAATCACTCACCTAAATTTATAATATACAAGCACAATCAATGAGTTAAAGCATTTTAAAAACAGTTGATTAAAAATGAAAATATATATTTAAACAAATATGTATATAAAAATATACATTTTGGACAACGGGTGATACCACTATACACGGGGTTCGTACACATTTCCACCAGAAAATTTCCATGACTGATCTATATACAGTATGACTACACTCTGGATACCAGAGAGACCCACACATAGATCCTTAACATCTGTTCTAACACCCCATACCCCCTTTAGGGCATGCACACTTCCATTTGCATACATCTGTTTTCCCCCCTAAACATGTGATTGTAACTTATTAACTGATTACATTTAATATTATGTATTGGCTATATCTGTTGTCTACCTCCCACGTTTTAACAACTTTGAGCCAAATATACTTAACAAAACTCCCACAAAAATTCTCATCATCCATTTAGTAGTAGTAATTCAAATAGCCTCAGCTTGCCATATTCTCTGTAGAATCGGACTTGGTTTGTACATCTGTGTTCTGTTCCTACTCGACTAATTTTGTGCGGGCAATTTCATACATTGCTGTGGGAGACATATGAGTGGCAATTAGTTTCATTCAGAGCAAATTTAAACCGAATCAACAGTGAACTCATCATGTCAGATAATATCATACACATAGACACATTACCGACTTTTCTCTTGACAGTCAACTTGTATGTCGTCGCCCAGGCAGTGTGAGGGTCCTGTTGCTCTGTGACCGCCTTTGCCATGTTGATCCTTTGCTTGTGGCCAGTAGCATTCATCCTCCTCAGGCCCGATAAACCATTTTGTCGGTATAACTGCCAATCCTCCACCATTTATAAATTCAACTATCGCGAAAGATAACATGAAAAACAAATACATACATAAAAATACATAAATTCATAATTAAAACAAACAATAAAAGAAAAACAAATAAATAGCACACTAGTGCAGAAGTGGCAATGCCACGTATCCAGCAGGGCTGGACTGGGACAAAAAATCGGCCCGGGCATTTTGGCCCAAACTGGCCCACTATAACATAACCGAACTTTGCACGCCCTTGAATATGTATACCACTAATGCCATAAGTGAATAGGAGTGAGTAAGATTTAACCGATGAAATAACTACTAAGTTGAACTATACTCCACAGTGATGAATCCTAAAGAAAGCTATAAGCTGGGATAGCAATACCGGTTTTTCCCACATGATTTTGGGAAGTCTGTGGTGAGTGCACCTCTGTCCCTCTAGGGGGGTTCGGGGGTATGCTCCCCCGTAAGAAAATGTTGTGCTTTTTAATGTTAAATTCATCAATCTGGTGCACTTTGAGAGTTAAAAATAAAGCTCCAACCCATATTCAGTGTGCAATTGAACAAAGAAAAACTCAAAACTCTTTTAGTTGTGATATAGTGTCTGTCTACATTACACTACTACATAATAATAGTTATAAAATTAATCCCATGGCAGTAATAGCCATATGTTGTAAAACAAATGCACTGAAAAAAAAAGCAACTTTCATAATTAGTTTCGTACTAATTTCTATACAGAGATAAGCACATGATCTTTTATTTTGACGGAAACGGCATCAAGCTTTTATTTTGAAGAAAAACATGGTTTACAAACTCGTCTCATTACAATTCTAATAAAATGCGTAATAGTCAAATATGCAGATGTGTAAATAATGCGTAACTGGGTAGTGGGTTCCTACATAGCCTAAGTGTTGTGACAGTAGCCTAGTTCTTCTTACCACAGTTCTCTGCACTCACTCATCTCTCTCCTTATCCTCCTCACTATCCTCATCAGACAGTTGAAGGGCCTTTGAAGTTTAATTTTTCACGCTATTTCACTGCACATTCCTTGCGTTTCTTCTCCATCGCTCTTACTATTTTGACAGATACACACACTGCTCGCTCACTCATAACTCAAAAGGGGAGGTGTTTAAAGATGTGATTGGACCAGCCCAGTGTCAATCAAGAAAATAACCAATCTAATCTACACGTTTCATCATGCGCCGGTCTGTGAGAAAAAGAAAAACCTACGCTGACTTTTTTGTCCAATGCATTACACCGGCACAAAGATCCCAGAGCCGCCAATTAAACAAAACTAAACGCAATGGGCCGCCGATGTACGAGTTTTATGGGCCGTTCAGACAAAAAAATAAAATAATAATTAAAGTACGAGATGTATCGGCCCACAAAGCACGTCGGCCCACCAGGCAAATGCCCGATGGCCAGTCCAGCTCTTGAGTGGCAACAACACCATTTTTGTTTTTAACTCCTCCACAGGTAACAGCTGCAAGTGTTCAGATAAATTGAAAACAAAAAGAATTCCAAGACATGATGAGTCCATTGGATAGGTGAAAAAGGATTTGACAGTTTCAAAGAAATTACACAGGACTTTAAGAGTTCCAGAATGAGATGTTCCGCACAGAAAAACAGTCATCGCCGCGATGAGCAAACATATGAGCAAAAATTAGCGAACAAAAGCTTATTTGATGTGACAGTAGCTTATTTTACAGTAAAAACTTTATAATATATCCAAAACTAGGCAACGAAATGTTGTCTTTAATGTTTTGTCTGTAACATATCGTTTTATGTTATATTAGGGCATATAAATGTTAATTTACGGTTTAATACGTATTCACAATCCTTGGATCCATTGCTCTTCGAAATAAAATAAACCAGCACTTCAAAGAAAACCAAAAAAGGATAAACATGGCATTATGTGTGCGAGCGGAACTGAGGGGCTGGTAGCCTGTGCGGAAAGCCTGAATACATTTGGTGAGAATGTCTAGCGTTATGGGTTGTCTGGCGTCGGGGCGGGCGGGCTGGGATCTTTGAATCCCTTTAATCAGGAGGGAGGTTTGTGAATTGTTTATCTCCGCAGAAGGAGCGCCGTACATCAATTTATGTAAAAACTGGATGCCGCTCAAATAACCTTTAATGGACCCGACTTGTAGGCCCTTAATGATATTAAGGTAGAAGGTAAAAGAGGTGATTGAAAGAAGAGAAAAATCAGGGAAAGGTAAGTTATAAGAGACATGAATTTTTTTAAAACATCTCCAAGCAGTAACGTAGGATTGAAGGGCCCTGGGAGATACTGCTTTGAGGATACCGTCGAGTGATGCTTCGAGCAATGGTTTTAATGGGTGGGTTACGGGAATATTAGTTCTGAATAGTGAGGAACTGGAGTTGGGAATTGATCCGCCTCTGGAGTCAGCATCCTGAATTTCTGAAACAGAAAACGAGACCGAGAGTCGGCGATTTGGTTTTTTGACCCAGGGATGTGTTTAGCAATGATAATGAATTGGTTGCAAGCTGAAATCCAAGTGAGACACCTTACGAGTGGCATCAGAGTGGGTGAATGGGAACGGCCTTTGTTAATGCAATGTACTGTTGCGTCATTGTCGCAATGCACTAAAACGCTGCTAGCGGCCCATTCTTTTCCCCACAGGAAAGCTGCTACTACGAGAGGTTAAACTTTGAATAAAGCTGAGGATTGAGTTATGTCCTGAAGCTGAGGTGGCCGAGTGAGAGGAGATCCGAGATGAAGGGGCGGCCTTGCGGGATGATGCGTATTGCGAAGTTTAAATGTCCGAGCAGGGACAGGAGTTCGCGTTTTGAAAAATTAGATTTTTCAAGGAAAGTAGAAGAGACGAGGATTATTCGGTCGATTTTTTCTTTGAGGAGGGATGCTTGGAATTAGTCTGAATCCAAATTAATTCCTAGGAACTCGATGGATGTTGCAGGGCCCATGGTTTTTTCCTGTGCGATAGGAATTCCTAGCTCAGAGAAAACGTTTTGTACCGTGAGTATGTGCGCAGCTGGAATAGCATCGGGAGGCGAGATTATTAGAAAATCGTCTAGCAGGTGAATGAGGTAAGGAATGGCGTAGTTGTTCGACAGGATCCAGCAAACGGCTTCTGATAGCATGTCAAATATTTTAGGGCTGCTTTTGCAACCGAATGTTAAACGTACTGCGAAATAATATTTCCTGAGCCAGCGAACTCCAAATAGGTGCCATGAACCTGGATGGATAGGCATTACTTTGAAAGCAGATGTAATGTCGATTTTTGCAAGCCAAGCACCCCGACCTGCGACTTTGATCATGTCGATAGCCTGATCTATGTCGTGGTATTTGAGCGAAAATTCATCGAGAGGGATCAAGCTGTTTATGCTTGGGAACGGAGAATTGTGCGGGGCTGACAGGTCGATTATTAGGCGTTTTTTACCCGAGAATTTCCTTGTAGCCACTCCAATGGGGCTGATACGAAACAGATTAAATGGAGGATTGTCAAACGGACCGATCATGAAACCGGATTCAACTTCTTTTTTGATCAGTTTGTCTACAACTTCAGGTTCTATAAGGGTGGATTGGAGATTATTACATATGATGTTTTGGGAAAGCGGGCATTCCAAGCCGGGTTTAAAGCCGTTTTTTAAACCTGACAGCAGATAATTGGTAAATTCGGCATCCGGGTGATGAGCTAGTTCGAAGTGCATGCGCGAAACATTCACAGGAGTCGCAAAATAATTTTTAGATTTTTTATTCACAGACTTGAAGACTGGACATACGATGCGAATATGCGCCGCCACAAAAGCTGCAGATGTGCATATACCGGCAGTGCGTTCTTTGACATTTGCCTGCGTTGAAATGATTACAGGGCTGCCTGCTTTCATCAAAAGCAGAGTCCTGGATTGCGCTGGTGGTTGCTGCACGTGGCACATAGCTGGTGGATTTAGCATTGCTTACTCCCACGTAGGGAAGAGAGGTAGGGTTAACCTGTGGGCACATTGCGGTTGAGTGCGCCACTGACCTCCAAACTGCACAGTTAATGTTTTTGCAACCTAAAAATACCCTGCTGTGGAGATCCGAGTCAAGTGCACCCCAGTATGTGCACTGATTCCATTGTGCGACTCGCACGGCACTTTTGGCTGAAAAAAGTTTATGGTACGTGTAGAAATGCCCGCCCCCATAAGACAGCGCAAATTCGGCAATGATTGCTTGATAATCGTTCAGTTCGCGGCGCCTGTGGGGGAAGGCTGAACAGATGATTTCAGTGAAACGTGAAAAAGCTATCATAAATTCAGGAAATGAAAGGACGCGAGATGAGTGTGTGGCATAAAGGGATACAGATTTCAGGGCTTAGGCCCAGGCAGTTAGCAGACTACGCCACGATGGGACTTACATCCAAAGAATTAAGTATTTAGTTCAACCAGGCACTCAAGTTTGTTGATGGATAGCCAGAGACAGTGGTCCAGTACAAAAACACTTTATTTTCTCTACCACAATGATTGAGATTTCATAACAAACAACATGCACTGTACACCAAATCAAATAACCAAACACACACTCAATATTCACTCCACTCACTATACTCTATTCGCAACGCATACACACACGAGAGGGCAATAAGGCGGAATCTTACCAGTGGGAGGCTAGTGGCTCGAGCAATGAGCATCCATGAAAAACACCCCAATCACACGTGTCACACACACAACAAGGGAATTGACCACACTTGGTGAACACACAGCCACAGCACACACCAAGGGACCCGCCACCGCAAGGGGCACTGCTCCCACTGGCAGTTCTCAGCACCTGGACAAAGGACAGACATGTGGAAGTTAAAACAAAATTACACACAAAACAGAAAAAAGACAATAAACAAGGTCAAATAAGCCCCCCGTTCTAAAGCCAAGGTAGTACTAGAGTTAGCAATATGAACAGAGACTCAATCACACAATACATCAAAATAAACAATCAAACATGGATAAAAACATACACAACAATGGGACAAGATTGCCCTATGGATCCACCACTTCAAGATCTTCAGTCAAGGTGGACAATTCACATAAAAAGTTAAAACAAAAGAAAAACAATCACAATTTGGCCAATCCTCTTGGATATCAGCAGCAAGAAAAGGCCTCCATACAAGAGTTCAAAAGAAATAAATAAACACAAAACAAACAATTAAAGTGGTGTCAGTTCATTGAACAGTCTACACTCAAACACTGATTCACAACAATGACAGAAAGGAGAATCAAACAGTGTTAAACAAGCAACGATGTAACACGCCAGCCAGACGCCTGTTAACCCCAGGTTTAATAATCCTTGGTCCCGTGTGAAAAGGCAGCCTGGTACAACGAAAATACGGAAACACGTAACGTGAAAAGCATAAGCAAAGCAGCAGATGTTCTGCGTCGATGTAGGCAACTGGCAGCCGCACCCCCGGTTAAACAGCACTCCCTAAAATGCACAGGATGTCCATTTACAAATATATCCCACATTAACCATTCAACTATCACTCAGTATAGCAACATACCTAAGAGTAACAGCGTTGCATCACAGGCCCCGAGCTCGGATCACGGATAGTAGGGCGCACACTCAGCTGGTGAAAGGGCTGCTGCCGCACCGGGGATTCTATAGCACGAAACATTCCCTATAAGCCCAAGTTATGAAGTCAACAAGGAAAAAAAAGAAACGGAGCTAACCATACCTGCGGCACTACGGTAAACCGATAACCAAGGCAGACATCAGGTCGCTGGGCATGTAGACAGGACAACAAGTCGCGTAGCGGTGACATCACTTGTCAAAAGAAAAGTCCTGGTTTATAAAGGGGTTTAGCCCTCGCGATTGGCTCAGAGTTAACTGCCCAGAACCACTCACAGCACAGCAAATTAAGTGTCACTTCAGGAGGCATGAGCCAGACAGCTGCATCCTGCTACAAGTGCATGTTTGTGTTTTTCAGGGTAACTGAGAATTCACCGCAATCCACTTGGCGGTCTGATTTAGCTGCAGGGAGGAGAGACAACAGAGAAGAGAGGTCTACGTCTGTATCTGAGAGGATCTGAGCGCTGATGGATTGAGAAACTGGTGGGGGTTCCATAGCAACTGCGTTGGGCGGCACGGGCATCGGAGTGGCTGCGAAAAGAGAATATGGTGATTTAGTTTGTATGATAGAGCTGGGAAGGGTATAATCCGAGGCTGCGAATGTCAGCGATGCCCTTGCGCTTGGATGACCTGTTGTAAATTGAAAAGGAAAGTTAGTTGGAGGATGTGAGGGATGATAGAAAGCAGTGTGAGCTTGGGCAGCAAGCGGAGGCGGGCCCGCGCTTGTTTGAGTTACTGGAGCTGCAGGCCACTGGAAGTGGGCGGGGTTGTAACCTGTTGGGTAGAACTGTTGACATTCTTGGGTCTGTGATGCTAGCGGCGATAGCTTCCCGCTTGTGTCTGCAACTGGAGCTGGAGGCCACTGAAAAGGAAAAGGTTATGAACAGCGGGAGAATAGAACTGAGCGGCTGTGGGGAGGCCACTGGGCCCGGCTGCATGTGGCGCTGCGGCGGCGGAAGCAGTGGAGGGATGGGCCTCATCGAAAGGTGGTAGTGGACCTGCCGTGGCGAAAACTGGAGCGCGGCCCTGGCTCGCTGAGGGCCTGTTGCTGCGGCGGCTCGATGGGCGAAGCAAGCCGTGTCCTGTGCAGGGAGACGAGGGTGGTGACTGGGCAGGCGAATTTTGAGCCCTGCGGGCTTTGCTCTGCCTGTAAGTTGTCTTGGGAGTTGACTATAAGGAGACATACAAATCATACAGCTCCGCTTTATAAATTTTCCTCGAAACTTGTAAATCTGAGTTACCCAGCGCTTGCCTCAGTCCAGCTACGGTCCATTTCCCGATGGGTGGGATCGTCGGGACAGCCGAGCGGTAGGAGGAAGCTGGGGAAGAAGATGGGAGTCTTGCCGGGGGTGGCGAAGACTGGTCTTGGCGTCTTGTTGAGCGCCGGGCTGATCGGGCCGGTGTGCGGCCGCGAGGAGAAGCCGGGGGCTCAAGTGCGCCGACCGGCGTAGAAGGGATGACCGTGGGACCGACGGAGTGTGAAGGGGCATCCTTGGTGATGTCTTCGTCGGAAGAGGAGCTCGTTGGAGACATGGCTGGTAGTAGCTGAGCGAAGAAGCGAATTACTAAATGCTGCAAACTGTCAATGGATCGAGGTAAGACTGCTGAGTCTATATGTACCCTCTTATCATTGATTGCTGATTGCTATCCACTCGTGTTAATTATCTGAACGTGCTCCTCTCGAACTTAGTTAATAAAACTTCATTTGGTGAACCGGGATGTCATAATCCTTCAGGAAGACTGATAGGCTGTAGATCAATCCAATTAACATCTGAAATGACATTCAGAAACACACACATCAACAAACTACCCACATATACCCCTATTGCAACACTCTTAACCCCCTGGGGTTGGCTATCGCGCCGGGGCGATTGTCTCGCTTTTTTTCTTATCAGTGCAAAAGAGACTCAAAATACTCGGTTGATTTTGATCTTACATATAAGTGTGATACATTATTAGATCCTGTTAAGTTTCTTTTTTTTTTGTGGATACTCACAATAAAAACAAAGTGTTGTGCTTTTCACCAAATAAAGATAAACAAACATGATGCGAGTTCTGCGTTCTCTCTGTCAGTGAAGTCCATTCTGAAACGCGTCCTAAGATTAACTGTAACTCCGCGATTACTTGTCACACAGGCACGAGAGATTTTTCTTTATGAAGCTTGAATTCTCTTCTTTTAAATGAAGTAATTTATATAAAAAACAAATATTCTCAGTTTATGCAATCTGTATGAAAAGAAAGTGCTGTCAGTATTTTTTTCCCCAGCTCATTACACTTCATTACGCGTTAATCTGACACGCCCACGGAGGACGCGCGCTATTCAAACGCAAATGTCGAGGCAAGCCATGACAATGCCCACATCAGCCGTTCCCCCGCGGCGGTAAAATGTGTGGTGTATTTGCTGCCTTTTACCGCTAGGAGGCGCTACAATCATAGTCTCTGAAAAGTGTTAGTTTATTCCGGTTTATTCTCTCTAATGCGTAATCTGCTACCGCACCGCGGCTGATTCAGAGCGATTGAAAGCTGGTAGCAGATGAATTCAAAAATTGAAACGTAGTTAAAATAATTCATAATCACAATACTGAAATTAGGCTACTGAAATGTAATTGAATAAATAATGAAAACATTTCAACATAAAACATTGCAATAAAAACATTTAGACTACATCAATGAGGCTTTACAACTTTAACAGCGTACAGATGGTATAGCTCAGTGATCAACGCAACAACTCGAGCTTCGAGGAGCTTAATTCGACCCGAGATCGAATCTCAAAGTAGCATAGGCCTACATGTTGTTAACCGATGTTGTCCTACAGCGTTTATATTTTACCACCTTGATGCTTAAATAAGTAACTGTTTATAATTGTTTACTTATTTAAAGTCAAGAGTTTTGTTTAATTATCATTACAACATAAATTTGCTACATTCCTGTAGAACCGCAGCCGCTGCACAAACGACAAAAACTGATGAAGGAAGATTGTCAGCCGATTGCATCAGAAAATGAAAATGAAGAAGCTCGTCTTTAGTCTGCTAAATTATTGTGTAATGTAAAAGAACACTAAAATTACTTAAGTTTGAAACCAAGTTCGAACATTTCAAGGTTTAAATAAAGTGTCGGGACAGTTTTTTTTTTTATTTAAAACAGGGTTGCATCGGGTTTAGAGTTTATTTCTTTTGCGATGCAAAATAAGAAACACTAGGCTAATCTTATTCTTGCGACATTTTAAATTTGTATTGCCAAAGAAATTACAGCTAAATTAAACAATTAAAACAGTACAAAACGAAAATTGTCCAAAGAAACATAATTAAATTAAAAACATGCGTTTCTCTTTGCCTCTCTCGCGCTGGATCTCTTTTTAAGTTTATTTAGTCTCCCTCGCTGCGCGCGCCGGGTCTCTCTCGAAATTAAACATTTCAGGGTAAAAACACATCATACAGCTGATAATACTGTATATGTCGCTGCGTGTCAGCCATACAAATCACGAAAAAATTATTTAGCCTTTAATTGTTGCTTCAAAGACACAGCATGCCTTGTTGAATTCACCTTACAATAACTTCAATTGAAATTTTGTGTGAAAAAAACTTTAAATAGGCTACAATAAATAAACTACAATATTTATAATTTAATAAGATATGGGGCCTACATTTAGACACAGATTTATCCTTACAATAATTTTGCCTGCTCATCAGGCTGGCTATCCGACACTCTCCATATGAAAGAGGAACATTAACACCTTTGTCCAGCAACTGTCCCTCCAATATTTAGACATTTAAAGGCTTTAGACATAGCCAATTTCTTATCGTGACTGAGCTGAAGTGGCTTTCGGTTCATTTTTGTGACGCGCAGTTCCCGGAGACAGAGACGACAGATATACTGTTTTTGTCGTTAGCCTAATATGAATACAAGTTTACAGTTTTGAATGATGTAAGCTACTCTACTCTTATCTGTATGACCAAAAAATTACGGAGTCGCCTATTAAGTTATTTTAGCTGTAGCCTAATAATGAGAAAAATAAATTAATCTAAATGAACGCGCCGCCGTGTTTGTCGAACACTAACTCACCATGCCAGAATAAAACCCGACTTTAGAAAAATGCATAGGGTCACTCGGCGTGGTGTGCCAAAACACTTAAATATAAACTTCAATATTTCATTCAAAATAATCTCAACACGCTTTGTGATATTTTGAAAAGCCGTGCATGCATTAGGGCCACTGGAACTAATGAACAACTGAAACGCTGGTTTTGATTTTATTGTTTGTCGTTTAAACGTGCCTGTTGCATATCTCTATTTTATATATTTGATATTGGTGAAGTAGCCTATAGCATTGATTAGCTGTGGAGGGAGGGGTGTGGGGATTAAAATAATTCAGCAGAAGCAGAGATGTTTAGACCAGAAGGAAATCCCAGTCCCCCCTGGCAAATCACACTTTACTTAAACCATGTTTTTAAAAACTCTAGGTTGTAGGGAACAGACCTCTCTGCCATGCGCGCGCATGGTTTGGAGCACAATATCTGTCTCGCATGCACGCTCGCTCTAGATAGATTACGGGATATTTTAACTAATTTGCGGTATAACTAGTCGATCACGAGTGGCTCAACAGGTAGATCTATAGATAAACTATATCTTTAGGAATTTGACCGCCCGGGTTGACACTTCAGCGTGAGAAATCGGGGGTGTGGCGTGAGAGCGTGAGATTTGGGTCAATTGCGTGAGTCTCACGCTCAATGTGTGAGAGTTGGCAGCCCTGAAAAAAAAAATATATATAGTATATATATATATATATAGGCTATATATAATTTATTTTTTACAGAACTGCTTTTGAAATTACGATTGGTAGCCTATTATTATACAGATGCAAAGTCGTTCTGTTGGATACTATTTTGTTCCTTAGTGTAAAATGGAAATGCATGATAATTGTATTTTATAAATATAAGCATATATATAAATAAAAACTGTATGGTGTAACAGAGTTTTAGAGCTAGCCAAATCTAAATAAATATAAAACTTACAACAGACCATGTTTGTGCGGGATTTGAACCCATGCCATCTTGATGATGAACCGTAAGTTCTACCGCTCGGCTATGAATTTTCTCACTGAAAAATACCCAAACGTCTGTTTCTGACATGAGCGAGAAAACGTTTTGTCTTTAGCCTGTGAGTGTAGGCCTACTTTAGCCTTTTACAGTTTTAAAAGATTATATCTTATCTGTATGACCAACAATTATTGAGTAGGCTATAAATGTTTGTTGTAGGCTTATTTGGAAATTACCATAACTTGTAGTATTTCATCCTTATGCTACGTTCACACCGGACGCGAATAGCGCGTCAGGCGCGAGTGATTTCAATGTTAAGTCAATGCAAAGACGCGTTAAATACGAATTGCGCGAATTGAAGCGTCTGGCGCGGAAGCGCGTTACGCGCGAATGATTTAGTTAGTGCTTTTTGTGCATTCACGCGTTTGATGCGAATTCGCGTCTGCCGCCCGAGTTGAAAAATTTTAACTTCTGCGTCAATTCGCGCCGCGTTAACCAATCAGGAGCCTGCTTGCTGCTGTCACGTGGTGAAGTGAAAGTTTGTTATTTTAATAAATTATTTTGTAATATTACTAAAATGTCTGGTGTGGTTCTAATGCACAACAAAGCAAATCTTTCACATAAAAACTTGATTTTAATATATGAGAGAGAGTACTAATTTTGTATTGAATGCTATTTATTCCATATCTATTTTAGATTATATGAAACATTATTATTTTAATGTAAAAACAACAAACACATAGTGTATAATAAATAAAAAAAATCACAGGACAGGTTTCACTTTTGGAGGCTGGTTCCATTTATTATCAAATAAATGTGCGGGCGAGGGTGAACCTCGCGCCGGGCTGTAGAGCGCGGGCTCGTCAGGCAGCGACCACTCGAGGCCGAGGCCTTATACGGCCTATGCTGTCCTCGTCAGCGTCCTCACCGTTAGGTCCACCAAACCTAGCTCCTGGAACAAATGGTGAAACTCCTGAAACCCTCCGGAGGGTCTGGTGGACCCGAGTACAGCGAAGATGTCCCCTACGCAGCTGTTTCTGCTCTCCAGAGCATATACGAGCGGTGACTCTCTCGAATATTGCTAATGCTCGATAAACATCTGAAAAGATGGCCGCCGACGGGTTTCGAAACTTTCGCTTCAAACTTTTGTTTTTACGCGCGTCAATTTCGCCATTGACACGCGAATTAACACAAAGTGGTCAAGCGTCAAACTAGACGTGGTAGACGCGAATTTGACGCGCTATTCGCGTCCGGTGTGAACGTAGCATTAGGCTACAGACATTAGCCCCACTTACGTTTTGCTAAATGTCCCTTTGCGCCACCTGGCGGTCATTTCGCGAACGACTTTGAAATGCGACTGGTTTATTTTTACCGCGGTGGATGGCTAAAAGGTGTGACTAAAAATGTGCTTTTGGCTTTAATTTATATTTTGATTGTTTGTATATATATATATATATATATATATATATATACACTACCGTTCAAAAGTTTGGGGTCGGTACGATTTTAAATACTTTTAAAAGAATTCTCTTCTGCTAACCATGGCTGCGCTTATTTGATTAAAAATACAACAAAAATCAGTTATAGTATTAAATATTATTCCAGTGTAAATCAGCTGTTTTCTGTGTCAATATATAGTAAAGTGTAATTTATTCCTGTGATCAAAGCTGAATTTTCAGCATCACCAGTGTCAGTGTCTTCAGTGTCAAATGATCCTTCACAAATCAGTATAATATGAGGATTTGATGCTCAAGAAACATTTATTATTATTATCAATGTTGAAACAGTTGTTGGTCTGTCAGTTGTACAGTTTTTTTTTTTTTTTTGGATTCTTTGATGAATAGGAAGTTCAAAAGACTTTTGTAACATTATAAATGTCTTTACTGTCACTTTCGATCAAATTAATTATTCCTTGATAAATAAAAGTATTGATTTCTTTCCTCCAAAAAATAAAAATAAAATTCTCACTGACCCCAAACTTTTGAACGGTAGTGTATATGTGTGTGTGTGTGTGTGTGTGTGTATAAATATTTATTTATTTATATATATATTGTCCTTGCATTCTTTCTTGTGACACCACTGAATGAAAGGCTCATTAGTATGCAGTCTGCTCAGGTGAGAACTGCCTAATTATTCATGAGGGGGTTGGGCCGTTCCGCCCATCCGCATATTGCCTTTGCAAACAAAAAAATGTTTTTCACAATTTAAAACAATCTATTGTTTTATGTGAATGATTAGGCAGAATGATTTTCAGATCAATTTGAAGCAAAAACTCTAGGCGACAACATCCACTAGTCAAAAGTCTTGTGGACAGATATTTAGTATGTTATTTGTGGCCTTATATTAGAAACTTTAGTTTTTAGTTTTTTCAATAACCACGCATAAACAATATTCTCTCAAAAATACAAACATGTACATACATGTTGCTCACATATTATGGTAGCCCTGTGTGTGCTATATAGAGTGTACTTTCACCTGTGCCATTAATATGTTTATAAGCAACTGAAAAAAGCAGAAATGTCAGAGCATGCCAAAACATCTCAAGGACCCCGAAAACACCTCAGACCCCAGAGGGTTAAAACGTACACGTACATAACACATGCATATTAGACAAAGGTAACTGACAGCTTTTCAGATGTGCACAATATTTATTGATGTACTTTGGTGATTTAAGTCATACCCATTTTAAATAACAATAGCTCATGAATATCCTTGCCACTCCCACAAGCCACTTGTGAGGTTGCAGAGTTTTGAACTCTGAGTGATGGACGGTGTACGTGGTCTTCTTTTCTGCCGATGACACAACAGCAACCACCACTTCACAGTCTTTTTTGGACCAAAGGTATTCGATCTGCAAATTATATTTTTATTGTAAGAAAGATGTTCAATTCATTGAAATTATTTTACAAAATATAATATGAAGTAATACCTCAGAAGTTATGTCCTCAGATGTTTGTTTTGGTTTATCAGGCTCAGTATTGTCCTTGTATTTTGGCTCACCTTTTGCTTAGGTTGACAGGTCCATTGGTGTATCTGGAATGACTTTGGTGTTTTCCATCTGGCTGGTATTGATGCTAATGTCTTTGTTTTCTGGACTTTGTGATGGCTTTGGTAGTACATAAGGTGGGTCAAAGTATTTTGTCCTATGTTTGTGATGTTTTCTAGATGTTTTCTTTGCCCATTCTTCTTTCTGGCAGAAGTTTTCTTTCGGTTGTGGATCACGGCAAGGCAGTAACCATTGTTGTTTATTATGTGTTCTCTGTATCTGCCTTGTAGGGATCCATAAATGTTGTAGATAAAGTCAGCAGGACGCAGGAACTTTTTTTCTTTGAAGGATACTCTGCTTGACAATCCAAAACCACTGTTCCACATGGCAGTTAGCTTCCCTGGTTTTGGATTGTTGGCTGACTGTAGCTGTGCTGATTTCAGAAAACCGGCTAAGACCCCAAGAAGCTCTCCACTTCAGGGGGTGAAAATGCTCATGTAGGTGTTCATGAAGATGTCGATAAGCTCTGGACAGAAAAAGTTTTTTTTTTTTGTTCTGTGTTGCTACTGAGGCTTTAGGCTCTTGACCCTTTCCAAAATTGCATTAAACACTGATTTGAACATCACACACAGAGGTTGCGATTTTGGGGCTTCTGGCATTGTTTCTTACTCGTTGATTTTTATTGTCGTCTTCATTATTTTCAGGTCCAGGGAAGCTTTGGCTGCATTCACCACATCTGTTTCCTCTGACGATGTTAAGAGCACACACACATATCCTCGAATACAGCCGTTGCCTCCTCTAGATGTGTGCTGTTTAACAACAAGGCAAAGCAGTAGGTTGTGCACTCTTTTACAGCCTTGCTGCCTTTATAATATGTGAAGAGCAAAGATGTAAAACACTGAATTGATGATCACCACTGTTAACTGTGTTTGTTTGAAACAATGCAGTGTGCTCAAATTCTTTCTTTGTTGAATGTCAGAAGGACACTTGACATTAATCCCCAGCTGAAGTCAGTCTCAATTAATTTGGATGTAATGTCTAAGTAACAACATTGTGCAAGTTGTTGTACTTATATGCTGTATTTTTTAATAGCGTTTTGACTATCCTGAGCTGAGAAAGAGGCTTACCTCATATTGAGATATACATAAAATGTGTTGTGTCATGTCAGTCACTGTGGTTAAACCAAGTAAAACACTGGTGGTTCTGCAATACCAAATACATAGAGGTAATTGTGAACACACTTTACAATTTTGAACCTCTTGGTTTAGAATGGTCCATAATATCAATATAATAGCCTCAACCTCACCACACATGTAATACCCCTAGTCATTCTTTAAAAACTTGACATCAGGCTTTCATTATTATTATTTATTTATTTTTACACATACTCATTGTTTCTTTTAAAGGGATACTCCACTTTTTTTGAAAATAGGCTCATTTTACAACTCCCCCAGAGTTAAACTGTTGAGTTTTACCGTTTTTGAATCCATTCAGCCGATCTCCAGTTCTGGCGGTACCACTTTTAGCATAGCTTAGCATACATCATTGAAGTGGACAAGACCATTAGCATTTCTCAAAAAAAAAATCACCAAAGAGTTTTGATATTTTTCCTATTTAAAACTTGACTCTTCTGTAGTTACATCGTGCACTAAGACCGACGGAAAATGTAAAGTTGCGATTTTCTAGGTTGATATGGCTAGGAACAATACTCTCATTCCTGCGTAATAATCAAGAAACTTTACTGCCGTACCATGAGTGCACCAGGCGTAATGATATGACGCAGCGCCTGAAAATAGGCTACCTTCCGTCAACACAATGGAACTATTTTCAGGCGCTGCGTCTTATCATTACGCCTGCTGCACTCATGGTACGGCAGTAAAGTTTCTTGATTATTACGCAGGAATGAGAGTATAGTTTGTGATGTCACGAGAGGCTGTGTCCTGGAGGGGCGCTACATTTCCCTGAGGTGGCTGCAACCATAAACAGCTATGGCTCCCTCTGCTGGTGGAGTTGGGAACTCCACCCCTCAATACACCACATTCCCGCACACCTGAGACTGATCAGGGTCTGATGAGCTGAAGGGCTTTTTAAGGGTTAGAGACACAGTTAGTGGGGGTGTGAGGCTTGGGAGACAAGCTTCAGGTTGTACTCTCTACAGAAGACCAGAACGCTCCAGTATCGTTTCCACGAGGAATACTGAAGGTTGGAAATACTTTCCAGACATTTGAAAGACTGACGGCTGGCTTGGCCATGGGCTGCAGCATGGATTAAAAGAAGGTTGGAAAAAGACTGTTTACTTTCATGAGGGAAAACGGGATTATGATTTCACCATTTCACCAAGAGGCATCATTTAAGTTTTGACTGTTGAAGACCAACCTGATGATCCTTAGTTACACTTCTGAGTTTGGAACGCTGTTTTTGCTAATTCCCAAGAACTGTAATAAAATCCTTGTTTACATTTGAACTTTGTGTCCTGGCACTACTTGAACTGTCCCGCTGAGAGCTGTGTTGCCTCTCATGACGTCACAAGTTCCTAGCCATATCAACCTAGAAAATCTAGTGCCTGCTGCACTCATGGTACCGGCTGCCTCACAGATCTCCTGGAGGGACACTCCCGAGTAGAGGGCCCTAGATGATGCCATGCCCCTAGTCGAATGACCCCTCAAGGCCAAAGGTGAAGGAAGATTGCGCACCTGGTAGGCCAAGGCAATAGCCTGTACAATCCAATTGCTAATTGTTTGTTTGGGTGCAGGGAGCCCTTTCTTAGTTGGTCCGCCCTCCTCCAGGAAGAGAACATCTCAAGGTAAATACTCAGTGCTCTGACAGGACAGAGCACATTAAGCCTCTCATCTTCTGCTGACACATTTGGTGGAAGATGACATGCCTGCAGGACCGCAGACCGTGCCATACTGGAAGGCACCTTAGGCACATAGCCAGGTCTCGGATACAGGATGCCCTTTACTCCTCCCGGGGCAAACTCCAAGCAAGCTGGCGATATTGCCAGGCCCTGGAGATCTCCCACTCTCTTAAGCATCAGGTCCTTAGCTGATGCCGATTGAAGTGGTTCGAAGGGGGCCAGGGATACGTTTCATATCCCGCTTATACCTCGGTTATTTGCCAAGTTAAAAAGAAGTTTAAAGGAGCATTGCGCAACATTTAATGTTAAAAATACCCGTTTTTCTAACCCTTTCTAACCATACATGCTTAAACAATTGCCTGATGGGCTGAATGAGCCCTTCTCTGATCACTGCGATTGCCTCTATAATCCTGTACAATAAAATAAATAAGAGGGATTCGGGACGGAATTTGAGACTGGGCGTGACGTCATGCGCGTTCATGCTCACCTGGTTATGTCTGGCAGGTTTGTGTATTCGCCGCCATCCTCCGTATCAGCGAAGACAACTCGAGCGACACAACTTTAGTCAACTTTCCACAAAAGTAGAAGATGGATTCTAAGAGACCGGCTTGTAGTTCATTCCAAACCCCAAAGCAAACTCCACGTAAGACAAAGAAAAGAAAACTTTTGTCTAATGCCACCAAAAGGGCCAAATTGGAGTCAGACAGGCGTCGGAATAAGACGAGAGTCAACATCGGGAAGGCTTTCAACAAATGGAGAGATCTCCGGTCTGCTCTAGGGCTCAAACGGGATCCTCAGTTGGCTTTTACACAGTAATAACTTATATTGTTCATGAACGTGTTTCCATAATAATACAATCATAAGTGGATACAGTAAACACATAAAACAGTTCAACATGGAGATAGATGGAAAAACCCCCCGAAGTTTTCTACTACCCCCGTTTTCCCCTCACTCATAAGTGTGTAATTTACTCAAATGCCTTTCCTTTCATATATTTAAAATGACTTGCAGATTTATAACTTTATTACCTCTGAAGACATTATGACTGTAAACAAAAGATTTGTGCGGCTGATGCTCATTTGGTTATGAACAGCTCGTGCAAGCGTGCGTGTGGTCCATGAGGGCGTGCACACCTCTGGTTGCAGTTTCGCTTGTCGCCAGAGGGGGCGTAGTTATGCAAAAACTCAGAGACTTGCGCGATGCACCTTTAAGCTGTAACTGATGTTTACAGTGTAATTTTTTAACAGACATGTAAAGACAATATTTTCTTAAGTTAGTTTCTAGCACTCCGTCCGCTTTAAATAAAGTAGAGCCATCGGATTGCTTTTATTTGAATGAATTATCACATTTATTTAAATTCATTATTAAAAGAGAGAGACAGAGAACTGAAAGAGAAGGAACAGAGAGAGAGAGAGAGAGAGAGATGCGTGCGCGAGTTACCTGTGTGCGTCTCTTCTTTAAAGTCTACAGTCCCCTCGTTGCTTAATCATTCTAACTTAATGATTCTTTAATGGATTTATTAAAATTATTTATGAATGACAGGCAACAGTGACAAGGCAATCTTTATTTGAACCAATCATGTCATTTATTTAAATGAATTAGCTGTATGTCAAACCAAACTTTTCTTACAAGTCCTGTGGGTGTGAAAGGGGAGAGTGCAGGTGCATTTCTCATTTTCTCTAAGTCAGACTCAGTAATATGCGGATGATGAACGCTGGTGTCTTTTCCATTTTTCCTGTAGCGCTTTAAAACTAATTTTAAAAAATGGTATTGCTTGACTTGAAGTCTTTATCACTTATGATGTTGTATTTTGTAATGTGACGGTTTATACCTGCTCTGAGACACATCAAACTTGCAACACTGTATTCGCGTCCAGCGGTAGACTGAACAGAGCCATAAAACTCCCGCAATGTCTAATTTAAAAGAGAAGCAGAGTAGGTCTCGAAATCACAATTGTTCTGTCTTTGGCGCAAAAAGTCACTGAAAGTGTTAAAGTCCCCAAGAATTCAAAATTGACCATACTTACTTTGTTTGCCTAAATTGATCGTTTTGTGGTGAACAATTCATCCATGCAAGTCAATCCACACAAAAAAAATTTTTGGCTTCGTAATCTTTAATCAAAATCTGAAATTTCCCCTCCCCTCTGCGTTGGAGGACCTTGCCTGATGACGTAGGTTTGACGGTTTGGGTGTCTGCTTAACATCCGTAACGACGCCCCTCCAACTGACAGTAGACAGGCTGAATGAAAACACATACTTTTCTAGATCCAATCAGGTGCTAGTTGGGGAAAAAGCCACGCCCACCATTTTGCCTCATTTAGTATTCCGTTTCTCTCGGAAATACGTCACAACACTGGAGAAAAGTCGTTTGCAACTTCCAGTTCACGGGGACTTTAACTGCCCATTTAGTTGTCTTTTTCGTATTAACCTCATCTTTGTCGTCTTCGATCTTATTTAGCTCTGTCGGTGTTAATTCTTTGTGCCGCTTTTTGTCATTCAACGTCTTCTCCAAGCCTGGGCCCATTTCTCAAAATTGCCATATTCACCATACAAATTAAACGATATGCAAAAATCATCCATTTAGCCTACCTAAATAAACGTTTTCATATGTGTCTCTCTCTCACTCTGTTTGCAAGTGTAACTGTGTTACTATGGTTACCAATATTTATAGTAGCGGATTAATTTCGAACTGTAATCAAACTGACTGGAACTACCTGTGCATTAAACGGTTTTACTGCACACCTTCCAGCCAATCAGAATCGAGTATTTAAACAGCTCCTGCGTTTAATGTGCGTAACTGATTTATGGCTATACCACAACCACAACATTTATTCTCTATTTTTTTTATTTCAAATCAATATTTTTATAATCAGTGTCTTTTATAAAATAATATAAAAAAGTTTCAGCATTGCGAATCTATTTGTACACAGTAGTTATAGGTCTTCACTCTTCCACAGACGTTTAAACTTGAGACACTTAAAAACTTATTATTCAATGTATTAGGCTACTTCTATATAGATTTATATATTAAGTTGCTCAAGCAAGTGGCAAAACATTTAAACATAGGCCTACTTAACATCGCAAACATTTTAAATTAAAACAGCTCTCTCATACCTTTTCTTTTGCATTTACATCTTTAAGATAGCATAGCATAATCCCACCATTGACACTGATTGACAGGTTTCCGTGTAAGACATCGGAAATGGAAATACTAAGGGAATTGCAATTCCATTTGAGTTTTGGCTGGCTACATATGCAATGCTGAGAAAGTAAAAAAGCAGACGTGTGTTGTGGCAAAAATTAATCTCAAACAAACATCACTGCGTAAGAGACACTCAGAGTCAAATTATATAAAATAGAAGTATTTATTCTTGCAAGAATAGGAGCAGTCTAATACACAGTTGTTACCCTGTGCAGAAGAGTGACACACCCCCAGACAGACTGAACTAGCTTTTATCTTAGTTTCAAGGCCTTCTTCCCCCCAGAGCCTTCCTCCCAGTAGTTTTCCATAGACGTCACTAGTTGGCCCACTAAGCTCCCCTGCACTAAGTGGCCTTCTGATATCTAGGTCAGAGGTCCTTGTTCGTCTGTTCTCTGGAGTGTCTCCCTCTTCTGCCTCCCCAGGTACATAAACAGAATCCTCTCTCACTACAAGTGAGAGACACACATGTGACATTCTTTGAATCATCTATATTTAACTAAAGATCAATGAATATCATTAAAATTGCCAACACAACTCCTCACTTTTTATCATTCTGATTACCCATAATCACAATAATAAACAATAAGACAAATTTTAAGTCATATCATCACACTTATACTCTTTATCTCTGATTTTTGCATAAATGATCACTCTCCTTGAACCTGTGAAGAAAAGTTTAGAATGAAGAAGCATAAGGCTGTTTTTGTGGGGGAAAGGCCCCGTAATATTTTAGCAAGCAAGTAAACATGTTTACGGTGCCGGGCTAAGCGAGAAATCTCTGTTCCTGCGCTCCTGTAAACAGACCCTCAGTCACACCAGTAAGGAAAAAGGTAGTTATAACATAGTAAGGAAACAAACATATAAAAGTATAATAAAAATCACTCAGTTTCAAACCCTATCTTTGTACGCCATCTCGTAACACGGATGACTGCTGCTTTTAACCCTCTTTAAATCTTTTGCCCTTAATCTTTCTCAGAAAATAAACAAATAGAAGAAAAACAAACAGAACATACATTTAACACATATCTCACTGTAGCTCCCGCTACCTGTATCGTCACATAAATTTGTTCATCCTTGGGATAGACTGTCATTTTCACCAATTGAACAGACAGCATGTTTCACCTGTCACTGTAATCATATTCACCCATGAATAACAAAATTATTAGAATAACAATCCTAACTCCTATCATTAAGCCTTTTCCATTAATCTACGCCCATCTCCATATTTCACCTCGGTTTTCCTAACCATATTGTTCACTTCTAATTCAATTTAGTAAGCTCTATTTAATGCCATATTTAACAAAATCTAACCAGAGAAGTCTTATAATTTTATCCATTCTTCTAACCAATGCAGTTGTTCAATATTAACTCTAATATTTCCATTACAGACACAATCAATATATTTTCTACATTTACAATCAAATCAATACCTAGTTTGATTCAATCAAACAAAATCATCACAAAAACAGATTCTTCTGTTAAACTTAAACCATCAGTTGTGTTGATCATCTCGTTCGCCCCACGGACGTTCCGTGTTCTTTTACCTTTAACTTTTAATCCAAAACATACTGTGGTTCTACTTAATAAGCTTCAACAGGGACTTCCGGGTTACCCAGCATGGAGTAGGTGCGTTCGTTTTCTAGCTCCCACTTACTTTTTCTATCTTTCCTGTTTAATCCCTACTTTCATAAATTAGCTGTACATATATTGCCGATAACACCAATACTACGTTCGGAACAATGCCCAGACCCATGAAAAATGCAAAAAGTGACTTGGCAGAGTCAGAGACGTCCTCGGACAGCGTTAGCAGTGACGCTAACGTTAGCCTATCGGCTACATCCATTTCGACTTTGCTTGAGCAGCACAGAGTAGCCATAGCCGCCGAGTTCAAGTCATCGTTCGCAAGCATGGACACTAAGCTAGACAAAATCCAGGCTGTGGTCTCAGGACAGGGACAACGTATAACCGATCTTGAGTCGAACGCGGAAGTTGTCTGCGGACGCCTGGAGAAACTTGAGGCTACGTGTTCCTTACTGCAGGAAGATAACAAGTCGCTGAAGTCTAAACTATCGGATTTGGAGGGGAGAAGTCGGAGACAGAACGTTCGTATTGTGGGCCTACCAGAGTCAGTTGAGGGCGCGCGCGCCACCGCTTTTTTCTCTCAGCTTCTCGTCGAAGTTTTTGGTGATCAAGTTCTCCCTTCTCCCCCGGAGCTGGACAGAGCTCATCGCACTTTGGCACCCAAACCTGGCCCGCGCGAGAGACCGCGTCCCGTCATCATTCGCTTTCACCGTTACCAGATTAAAGACTTGATAATGAGAGAGGCACGTAAACAAGGCGAGCTGGAATACCATGGCCACAAGCTCCGGTTTTATGAGGATTACAGCGCGGAAGTTTTGAAGCAGCGGGCTGAATACAAGGGGGTTATGGCTGAGCTCTATCAGCGCGGTCTCCGACCCTCTCTCCTCTTCCCTTCGAAGCTGCGCATCACTCTCCGGAGCGGAGAGAGGATGTGGTTGCGGTCCGTTTCTGAAGCATCCAACTTCATCTCCACTTTGGATGGGAGTACATAGTTAATGCGTTTGGTTGTGAGTATACAACTGTGGACAAATGTTCTATTCTTAGCCCCAGCCAATGTCACAGACTGATGTTACCTCACGCTTTTTTCTCTATCTCTCCTTGCCCTTTAAAATGAGAAAACTAGCTGGGTGAGCGTGACACATTTTATTTTTATTTTTGTAGCTTGTATTGCATTGCCTAATCCACGCCCTTTTATTTATTTCTATCTTTATTTCAAATCAGCTTGATGAGTGTGACAATTTAATTATTATCATTATTGGCATTTTGATTGTCTGCCTAACTCACGCTTTTATTGGCTATTAGTATTTGAAATTGGCTGGATGAGCGTGACAATTTTTGTTTGTTTTGTTTATCATTTTGATAGCTTGACTAATTCACGGCTTCTTTTGTTGGTATCTGAATATGCTGGATAACTATTTTTGTTTGATTTGTTGTCATTTTGATTGTTTGCTGGGTATATATATGATTGTTCATTATGTTACTAGGCTACTATAGGGTGAATTGTACATATTTATGTGGGAGCTAGCACAGATCGCGAAGTAAAGCCTGGAATGTTTGTTGTGAGACTAGTAAGGGTCCTTTGGGGTTTGCTGTTTAGAGCAATACATGGGGTGGGGTCAGGGTGGGTTGGGTTGGAGTTAATTGGGTTCGTGGCGGATAAGCTACCATCTGCTGTATTTTCAGTTATTTTTTTCTTTTTTTTCAGTTTTTCCTTTCCTCGTTATTTTGCTACTCTGTTCATGTGCTTTTTTTTCTCTCATCGTAGCAACTCTTTTGTTTCTCAGCTTACTATAACTAAGTTAGATGAAGGGCAATCTGAATATAGTTAGTTGGAATGTCAAGGGGCTAAACCACCAAGTGAAAAGAGGTAAAGTCTTCACCCACCTAAAGAGGCTCAGGGCTGGGATAGTGTTTCTTCAAGAAACCCACTTGCATGACTCTGACCAATGGCGTTTAGGTAAATGCTGGCGTGGACAACTTTTCCATTCTAATTTCAGGGGTAAGGCTAGGGGCACAGCTATCCTTATTGATAGTAACATTCCTTTTGAGCCCTCAAACATTATATCGGATAATAATGGTCGTTTTATTATTGTTTCAGGCAAACTTTACAATAAGTCAGTCATCTTGGCCAACATCTATGCGCCTAATATTGATGATGTACAATTCTTTAAGAGATTTTTTTCTCAACTACCTGATCTCAATTCTCACTCTCTTATTCTTGGTGGGGATTTTAATTGTTATTTAGATCCAGTATTAGACCGTTCTTCCCCTAACCCTGCCAATCTTAGCAGATCTGCTGACCATATCAAATCATTTCTTGCTGATTATAGCCTCTCTGATCCGTACAGGTTTTTATACCCCACCGGAAGAGAATACTCATTCTTTTCTCATGTTCACCACACCTACACCCGAATAGATTATTTTTTTGTTGATAATTCATTAATGTCAGACCTGAAGTCATGCAGTTACGAAAGTATTGTGATCTCAGATCACGCTCCTCTGCTCCTTCAATTGGCTTTCTCTGATGCTGAGTGTACAAGAAGACAGTGGAGATTGGATCCATTATTGCTCTCAGATGAGAGTTTTCTTACACACATCTCCACACATATACATTTTTTTTTTAGTATAAATAAAACACCGGATGTGTCCAATGCAACGATTTGGGAAGCCCTGAAAGCCTATTTGAGGGGTGAAATTATATCATTTGCAGCACACAAAAATAAGTGTTTAAAACAGAAACAAACTGAAATTGCTGATCATATTCTGAACATAGACAGACAATATGCTAATTCGCCCTCACCTGAACTTTACAAAGAACGTTTAAAACTCCAGACAGAATTCAACCTTCTTTCCTCTCGTCAAGTTGCCGACCAGTTGCTGAGAAGCAGAAGTACTTTTTACGAGCATGGTGACAAGATTGGTAAACTCCTGGCCAACCAACTGCGCGGATTTAGAGCGAAGCAACTTATCCCTGGAATACGGACAGACAGTGGGTGTACAACATCGGATCAGAAACTTATTAACGAAAAGTTCCAAATATTTTATTCTAATTTGTATAGTTCGGATTGTACAGCAGACGTAACTGCCATGGAAACCTTTTTTAGTAACCTGAACATGCCTTCCCTTTCTCAAGACCTGAGGCATAGCCTTGAGGCACCTATTACGCAGAAGGAAATTATTGCTGCAATAACATCTATGCAATCAGGTAAATCTCCTGGCCCAGATGGACTTTCTTCTGACTTTTTTAAGAAATTTTCAGCTGAATTATCGCCCTTTTTATGTTCAGTATTCTCAGACTCATTTGTCTCAGGTAAACTTCCCCCTTCGTTCTACCAGGCCTGTATCTCCCTGTTGTTAAAAAAGGATAAAGACCCTCTAGATTGTGCATCATACAGACCAATTTCGCTATTAAATACGGACGTAAAGATACTTGCCAAAATCCTCGCCCACAGATTGGAGGATATTCTTCCATTTATCATTTCCCCCGACCAAACTGGCTTTATAAAGGGACGCCACTCATTTTATAATATCCGTCGGTTAATGAACATTTTGTATTCCCCCAAGAATACTGTATCAGAATGCCTCGCTTCTATGGATGCTGAAAAAGCATTTGATAGAGTAGAATGGAATTACTTATTTTTTACCCTTGAAAAATTTGGTCTGGGTCCTGTTTTCATTTCTTGGGTTAAACTTTTATATGCATGCCCTTCAGCCTCAGTATTAACAAACAGCCGTTACTCGAGTAGTTTTGATTTACATCGTGGGACCCGGCAGGGTTGTCCTTTGAGCCCACTCCTTTTTGCTATTGCAATCGAACCTCTTGCGATTGCCATTCGCGGAAACGAACGGATACAGGGGATATGGAGAGGAGGAATCGAGCATAAGGTGTCTTTATACGCTGATGACTTACTTTTGTTTGTCTCAAAGCCAGCCACCTCCCTACCGGAGGCACTTACTGTGTTAGAGGTCTTTAGTCAATTTTCAGGCTATAAACTTAACTTAAGTAAGAGCGAACTCTTTCCAATTAATACAGAAGCACTTAAACTCAAGGTGGTGACAGATAATCTGAGTTACCTTGGGGTATGTTTTACCAGGAATTTTAAAAACCTATTCAAATCGAACTTCCTCAAATTATTGGATCAGACGAAGCAAATATTATCGAAGTGGTCTCCTCTGTCTTTTTCTCTTATAGGTAGAATAAATTCAATTAAAATGACACTTCTCCCAAAGTTCCTATATCTTTTCCAATGTCTCCCCATTTTTCTCCCTAAATCCTTTTTTCAGGCCCTTGACTCTTTAATGATAAATTATATTTGGAATGGTAAACACCCTCGGTTACGGAAAGCTTTTCTTCAAAGACCCAAACAAACAGGTGGAATGGCCCTCCCTAATTTCCAATATTACTACTGGGCTGCTAATATTCGTTCTTTAGTGTATTGGGTGCATTTTCACCTCGACGACTCAGCCCCAGTCTGGGTAACAATGGAGTCCAGCGCCATTAGCACATTGTCTCTATCTGCCCTCTTAAGCGCCGCACTCCCACTCTCCTCGGCTATTCCTAATGGTTTCCCTGTGATTAAGCACGCTCTTCGAATCTGGACCCAATTTAGGAAGAATTTTGGGCTTCAAATTTTTTCACTTCTCAGCCCAATTGCAGCGAATCATTTGTTTGCTCCCTCGATGGTGGATGGTGCATTTAAGATCTGGCATAAAAAAGGCTAGAAATGCATTGGCGATTTATTTATTAATGACCTATTTGCTAGTTTTTCTCAATTGACAAAAAATTTCGGTTTGGTGAAGACTAATTTTTTCAGATTTTTACAAATCAGGCATTATATACAGAAGTTGATTCCCCAATTCCCCAATAAACCCCCAGACAACCCTGTCGATAAGTTTCTTTCTGTTAACCCCACATTAAAAGGCACAATTTCTGTTTTTTACAACCTTATTTCAAAGTTGCATAGCCCCTCATTAGCAGCTATAAGAACCATGTGGGAGCAGGACCTAGGTTCTGCCTTCACAGATCACATGTGGGATTCAGTCCTGGATCGGATTCATTCTACCTCCATGTGTGCCCGACATGCTCTTGTGCAATTTAAAGTAGTACACCGTATTCACATATCTAAAACCAAACTAGCTCGTATGTTCCCTGATGTGGACCCGACCTGTGATAGCTGTAAGAGCGCACCTGCGTCACTCTTTCACATGTACTGGACGTGTCCCACCTTGAATGAGTTCTGGACATCAGTGTTTCAAACGTTTTCTGAAGTACTTCAGCATCAGATTGAGCCAAACCCGTTTACTGGCATCTTTGGCATTGCTCCAAATTTGGCCTTGCCTAAAGGGAAGCTGAAAGTATTGGCCTTTACCTCCTTATTAGCTCGTAGGGCTATCTTACTCAAGTGGAAAGATCCTGCTCCTCCTTCCCACTCACATTGGATTAGGGACATTATGTCGTGTATGAATTTAGAGAAAATACGGTACACCACCCAGGGATCTGAGAATAAATTTTACAAAATATGGCGCCCCTTCTTGACATTTTTTGAGAAACCAACTACAACAATATCAGAGTAGCTACACTCCTCTTTGTATTTTTTTATTTTTTAATTTTTTTTAATTTTTTTATTTATTTTTATTTTTATTGTAATATTATTATTATTATTATTTTTCTTACCCTTTTCACCGTTATGTACTATAATCTTGACCTGTGTTTTAAATCATCTCTAGTAGGATCTCTTAAATGCAGACTTGTTTGTAATTGGATGGAAGGGTGGGTTCTGGGTGGGTTATGTTCGGTTAAAAAAAAAAAAAGGGAAAATGTGCATTTCATCGTACAGTAATTGTTTTTGCAAAGTTGTCATTTAATAAAAAAACTTTGAACATAATAAGCTTCAACAATTATCCCTACAATTTACATTAATTAATAGATCTTCTCTTCCCAAAAACATTTTTCTTAAATATTTCCTAATGAATAAGTAACCAATACAATCTTTTGATCTACTGTATATCAATACTAAGCCCTATTTTGATTTAATCAAATCAAATCCTCAAAATAATCACAAAACCACATTCTTAAACCATTAGTTGGTTCACATCCTCCTCCAGGCGTGTTGATCATCTCGTTCGCCCCATGGACTATGGGATGGTTGTGGCCTGTCGGTGTAGGTGAGAGGCTTGGACCCAAGTGTCACACTCTCCAACCATTTTCTGATCCTTATAAGGTTTTCCCTTATATCACGACCGCACCCCCACTGGAGTGAACTGTCACCTGTGAATGAAGACCTTAAGTATTTTGTTAGTGGCCGCTTGTCTAGCAGCTCGTCCCCTTTGGTGTGACCTGTGGAATCAACAACCTGAAACATTATCTCCGGATAATTTCTTGCTCACTTAATAGCACTCGGGGTCCTTTTACCCTGAAAAACACTCAACCCACTTTGCTCATGTCCACACAATATTTATACATTTGGAACAGAATTAGTTCTGTTTGATCCAATCCATCCTGACATTCTGTAAAAGGAAAATTTTAAGTTATGCGCTGCGCAGGTGTAGCACCTTTCTGCCACACTAATAACCCAGGCCAGGATAGTTAGCCAAATTCATCCATAACCATCATTTTATAGGCACATTTTGCCCTGTCTCCCAATCCTGCATGCTCTCTGTAAAGAGAAACAAATTTCGAGGTTATTGTCAGATAGTAAAGTACGTAGTTTCTTTTGTCTACTGTTCTCCCGTGTCCTTCGATGCCCTGGCGTTTCCTGTTGAAACAATCTTTGTTATTTTCTAACCTGGGACAATATCAAGCTTCTCTCAGCATCTCAAACTGAAGAAGGGGGTAATAATTCCAACTATATTCCCGCAACCGGTAAGTAGTGATTTTATTAACGATAATTTACACTGTGTTAGATCCAGCGCAAAATCCTAGTACAGTAATAGCAAACTCCAAGTAACGAGCATGCATAACTAACGTTAAATAGGCTAATTCTCAGTGAATAAACTATACAGAAAGCGGTCAAAGAACAATCCACACAGCGCGAGTTTATCTCTCTTGCCAAACTCGTTATGAAATCAATGACGCTGTTACACTGCACAACGAAGCTCTTACTGTATGTACATCATTTGCATTGGTGAAAGCATGAGAGAGAGAAACTGCGTTGTCTCGCAATCAACAAACTGTTATCTGCTTGTTCAATGCTCATCACACAGCAACATTTTATGTGATGGGAATAGATCTAAATACTTTAAAAACATCTCACGATTCGTTAAACTCGATAGTAATAGTTTAAACGTATTTAACAGCTGTAGTGAAAGTATTCGAGAGTTTCACATGTCATATTTCATATGCAAGCAGGTCAGCCAATCACAGCAGTGGCCGGTTCTCACAGCAGACACGCCCCTTCAAACAGAGTGTTCAAATCAGAGACCAAAATCAGGCTAGGAAAAATGCCTTTTATTTCTAAATTATGACTATTTTTGATCTAAAAAACATACTAACATTATAAGGGCAACCCAGGAAACATCATAAAATAAAAAATAAAAACCATTATAGGTCACCTTTAATAAACCATATTTGGCAATTGTTATACCATCTCCCTCTTGATGCACGACACAACTCGAGCATCAATTTAACATAACATTTAACATAGTGTTTTTATAAAGTTTGCCATCAACACTAACCCAAACGTTGTCCTTCAGACAAATTTCTCTGCCTCTGAAACAAAAATATTACATTCTTCACTTAAAGCCACAATCTCATCTTCTTCTCGAAGTATTTGAAAGGCAACGGCCCTCAGTCTCACAGCTTATTCTGCTTTTCAGGCCTGTTGTTTGGTCTCTCAAGTCAGTCATCTACAAACATTTCCAAAGTCATCAATTTTCCCTATCAGGTCAAGTCGTGCTGTACAGACTTGGTCAATGTCAGTCAATCATTTCTCCCCCTTTGTTCACAATAATCATAAATGTGAGAGGTTCTCTTGATAATTTCATGTTGACTTAGCCAATATGTCACTTTGTTGTTTCCCTCAAATCTGCAACATTTTCATTTATCTCAGCCCATGCCAGATGGTGATCTACAACTACACAATTCCAATTTACTTAAACTGATCTTCAAATCTACATTATGTATGACAAAATTATTACTACCAGACAGAGCTTGATGGCCAATCAACTTAAAGCTTGTCCCATGTTCTGTATTGTCTTTTCATCAGAATTATCAGCTTCTTTAAAATTTGTCATTTGCCTTAACCCATCTGTAACGATTAACTCATTCCAGAGGTTAATGATGCAATATACACACCATTCAGGCGGAATATTAGTGCCCCAAACTAATACATACAAGACATAAAGTGCTGTCACCATCACACACACTCGTACTAGACACACATATGTTAACTGCTCATTCTCAATGTTCACTTTTCTTTATATTATTGCTTAAAGATTTAAATTTTAAATAAGATTTTAACCTTTCCATTTTTCCTGTAGCTTCTACCTAATTTTACATGGTATCTTAACCACTTTCAAAGCACGTCTTGTTCATTATTCATTTGATTTTTAGACAAGTCAGCTGGGTTGTTTTGTTTCATTATCATTATTTTGCTTCAGCTTGCTCTAGCAGGCCGATAACAGAAAGACAGACACAGTTACCATCCCTTCCTCCAACTCAGGCAGTCTCTCTCACTATAAACAAATAATTTTTCCACCAGCCTCCTAAGGCTGTAACTTAGACAAAATTTGTATTCATTACAATAACCTTTGACCATTCACCTTTGTCATCCAGACTTTCCTTAAATCAAAAGCTGTCTTCATCTTTAGCCACCACCATGTCTAACGACCTTCAAGAGTTAAAACTATGTCATAGACCTATTAGTTCAAAATCAACACTATGATTTTCCTTGCCCATAAGGCAAACCAGTACATAAAAAGTTTTGCTACTGTCTCCACAACAACTAATGGGAATCACTTCATGGCCTCAGCTGGCTCTTGAAAGCCCACTCCTGTTAGCCCTTTATCTATAATCTCCATCAGGGTGTTTTCCCCTGGCATATTTGCAGACGCTTGTCACAATAAACAAACAAGCCATACAACTAATGCGGTTTCTTGTGATTGGTATAGAGGAACACTCACGTTTCTGGGTCAGACTGCCTGTAACTCCTCACAGCTCATCCGCCCTAACGATAAAGGATGCTGCTGGCCTCACAGTCATCCGCTCCACTCTCATACCTTTCTCACATAAACACCTCCATCTTGAGATGCCAGTGACTTTACGTGAACCACTTTGGCTTAGGTTGCCCCCTGTCTGGCCAATAGAAGGTCTTACCCGTCATCGAGATGGTCACTCGTGCCCACTGGTGACCGCTCTTTCCAATCACACAATCAGTTCTCTTCAACAGAACTCAGCTGTTTTCTGGAGCTTAGGAAAGGCACGTTCAAGAGTCACCAGGGCCATTCGGATTGCCTAATAGTGTTCACACAGGGAGACAGGTCAATAACAACAGTATTTAATCACTTAAATCCATTAACTATCTTAAAAGCAGCAACCTAGCTACTTGGATTATACTCAGTGAATTTAGATCACAACCGTACATTCAGTGTACTTCATCTGTAGCCGGAGCCATCGGTCCTGAATGGTGGAGACTAAATGAGACAAAGAAGTTACTGGTCCTAAAATAAGCTCATCAAAATGTCATCTCTATCTGTATTATTATTTTAAATACTTCTTTAAAGTCATTCAGTTTTATTTTTAAAACATCTCTGTGTCTATGATCTTCAACTGAAACACTGTGCTTTACTTATTATCACAGATAACAGCTTTTAGCTGACTCATTGAATGAGAGAGACTCTGAGACTCTATTGGATGGTACACTGCTCTCTCATATACTTCTAACATCAAACATTTATCTATCATCTTTTAACTCTATCCCAACTTAAGGCATCTTTGCCAGAAATTACATACGGTTTCAAATAAACATATTATTTATATTTGTCTTTTGCCCATCTTTGTCTTTTGCCCATCTCAGGGAATTTAGACATTACAAATTTCCACTCAGATTGAGTCTCTGTCGCACTGGCTGTTTCAGGCACAGCACACATCAGATTTTAGATAAGCGAACTGTTTCATTACAGCCAATAACAAACTTATCTTTTGAAAGCAAAACATCAGCTTCTAGTTCTTTCATGGTCAACTTTTCAAGCTGTTTGTTTAATCAGATGCCTTTCAACACATTTTACATTTAGCAACTGTTAATTCAGTAGCCTACTGCTTCTGCTTATTTGTTCTTACATAATGGTAATTATTCTAGTTCTCAATAACGTTTCACATTTCTCAATCTCAATTACCAAAGCTTAATCTCTGACTTCAAAGTTTTCTCTTCTAGGAGTTTATCAGTCTCCAATCAGGATTCACACTAACTTTGACAAGGCTACTCTGCATCTTTAGCAGTTATTATAAATCATCTTTGAGATCTGTCTCTCTATATTACCTTTACATATTTTGCAACTCACATTTGTTGGAGTCACAAAAGGATTCACTTTAAGACTTCAATCTTTTGACCTTGTTTTTTATCTCTTATTTCTCAGACCAAAAATTGTCACTGTCGTCATTTAAACACTGATCTATTTTCAAACCAATATTATTACCAGAAATGTGTTGTCATTTTATCACATTTTTAAACACCTTCTCGGTGGAAATTTACAGTTACCTATTAAATTGTCCTGGTGACCACCATTAAAACACTCTCTGTCATCTAGTTGGTTCGTGTGTCAGCCTCAACTACAGCATCAGACACCTTGCAGTTTGATCACTGTGAGCTTCCAAAGGGCTTCAACTAACTGCACACCCTTGAAGCAGTGTGTCCCATTCAGGAATGCAAACAGACCCACTGATAAGCAGTTCTCTGTATTCCTTTGACCATCCACCAATGGCGGATTCAATCACAATAGCCAAATCATACTCTTCATCATTATTATTGGCAGAACATAATTTCATGAGCAGCACAGAAAATGCTCAAAATATTCTAATTTGTTTTCTTATCATCAACAACACTAATTACAAGTACTGTTGCTGTTATCCCAGCTTATCTTTTACAAAACATCATCTGCAAATCTCTTCAAAGTGAGATCTTCAGAGCAGAGCTGTTTACAGCATTTGCTCTCTTCTGTCTCACTATTTATTTACTTATTTATTTTCCCGGACTGTTCCGTTACTCTTCATAAAGTGTAACAAATTGTACATCATTATTTTCATTACAACTGGTTTGAAGCCTTTTTTCCTTCCATCACATTATTGTCTCAGTCTTATCTCTACTGTTTCTCCAAAACAGATTATATTACTCAGTCCGTAAATTACACAGACAACCATTATAGCTACTTGCTTCAATACCCTTATTTTCTTAACATTAATAAAATAAAGCAGATATATCATCATTTCAATCATTATTTTATCAAAATCTAGAATTGTTCCCCATTCTGCTTAAAACATTCTTCATATCATGTTAATCCCTGTCAATCATACAATGACTTATTTTATTCTAAAACTTTTCATATCATTTAAACAGTTAATTTGACTTCCATAAATTCTGTCAGACCATGTCTATTTTCATCACATATAGTTTTCTACTATATTTCTCCTTTCTTTTCCCTACATGCCAGTTCCTTCATTATCCTCTCCTTTCTTTTCTCAAACATGCCAGTTCCTTCATTATCTAACCAGTACATGATTGTTTAAACAATCCCCACACACACATGTCTCACACACCAACCTTTTTGTTTTTTCACTTCCCTCTTCCACCAAGTCTCACTTACAGTTCCCTCTATTTCACACAGACAGCCTTATTGCTTCTTGCTACTTCAATCCTTGTCATATAAATTTAAGTTCTGTAGACATCTAATGTCATGCATCCATTTACTGGATGAAGAAGTAAAAAACATTATTTCTCCTGGCAGTTCGACATTTTATCTTCAACTGAACAATCCATTATCTGTTCACATTTTTACACGCATGTTGAACGCAGCCACAACAACCTTTTGTCCCGCTGCCCTGTTCCACTGATTCTCGCACACTCTTAGTCTATTTGTGCTCAGTGTTCCCTCCCTGGGGAAATCATGGTATTTTCTCAGTTTTTTTCCCAATATCTAAAACATACATTTCCCCCCATACTTTCCTAGTTCTACAGAAAACCGGTGTATCAAATTTGGCATACTTACTCTGAGATTTTCCCATACTGGCTGTTTTCTGTTCCCTGTGGATTTCTCTTCAACGCGCGTTTTCTTTAATCTGTTTAGGCGTCCCTAACAAATCCGACTCTTTTCTTTTAACCCAAATCGGTCGGGTTGCACTATTAGTGCCCTCCTAATTCTGGTTTACCAAAAAATTCTGGTTCCCCCTAATTAGCCTCAGTACCTAAAAACAATTTGCTCTGTCGTGGAACAACTAATTTTCAGGGTACCTATCTGTTTGAAATCTCTTGATCTGTTACAGTTCTCACTTAATCCCAGATTATTTATCTGCTTGAAATTTCTTGTTCTGTTACAGACCTCAATTAATCTCAGATTATTTTCCCTCGTATCTGTTTGAAATTTCTTGATCTATATAGATCTCAATTAATCTCAGATTACGTACCACAGAAACAGCCTTCAGCCAATATGGTTCAATTTCACTCTTCTCCCCAATTAAACTGAATTTAATTTCCTTACCCAAAAGAAAATAAATTGAACTGTCTCTTACCAGAGATGCTTCTGTTGCCACCTGCGGGTTCTTTAGATTCCAGTGGTCGATTCTCCCGGCCCTGATATCGGTCGGCCCCTCTCTCTCAAGTTTACGAGGTAGAGCTGGAACTTACTTAGTCCAGGTGGCCAAACACCGTCCGATCTCAGGTCCAGGAGGCACGTCCAAGGAATATCACTTCTGACACCAAAACTGTTGTGGCAAAAATTCATCTCAAACAAACATCACTGCGTAAGAGACACTCAGAGTCAAATTATATAAAATAGAAGTATTTATTCTTGCAAGAATAGGAGCAGTCTAATACACAGTTGTTACCCTGTGCAGAAGAGTGACACACCCCCAGACAGACTGAACTAGCTTTTATCTTAGTTTCAAGGCCTTCTTCCCCCCAGAGCCTTCCTCCCAGTAGTTTTCCATAGACGTCACTAGTTGGCCCACTAAGCTCCCCTGCACTAAGTGGCCTTCTGACATCTAGGTCAGAGGTCTTTGTTCGTCTGTTCTCTGGAGTGTCTCCCTCTTCTGCCTCCCCAGGTACATAAACAGAATCTTCTCTCACTACAAGTGAGAGACACACATGTGACATTCTTTGAATCATCTATATTTAACTAAAGATCAATGAATATCATTAAAATTGCCACCACACGTGATAATTGAAATTGCTATTTAAATATGACAGGGTCATAACTCGTAAGATATGGGAAACACAGTTGCAAACGGACTTTGCTTTTCCATTTGAAATTTGGCAGTCATTGTGCGTTCATGTAAACGAAAATGCAAACAGTAATGCGCGATTTGCAATTGCGTTTGGATTGTCACATTTTATGCGTCCACAAATTGAAAACGCAATTTTGTCCGGAATAGTTTTGGGTAGAGCTGTCAAGTTACTAAGTGTCAACACAGCCGTTTGCAGGGTGTTTATTGCAGAACTTATACAAGATCAGAGAAAGATACCATGGTTGTATCTTTAACTATAAACAATCATAAATGAAAAAAAAAAAAAAACATGCGTATGTATGCGTACATCATAATATGAGATTTTATACACAGGAAAAAAGAACGGACAAGGTTAACGGCGCCACACGGTCCATTTATCAGCTCAGCTCAAACTCTAGATGCAAAACCGCTGATCATTTTTGATCACATGACCACTAAACAGCACTGTGAGTTCCAGTGAGAAGCGTTTAAATTCAGGGAAGAACACGAATGTCTCTGAGATTTAAACTAGTTTAAAACCAGATGAAATAGTGCTGACATTATTAGAGCGGAGATACCGGTGTCAAGTTCTGCGGTCAATTAGAAAACCATTAGTCTATTAGTATGATGAAAAGGTTTAAGAACATTAATTTTCTATGAAGTCATGTGATTCCTGGTTCTGTGTTTTAAGTGACGTGTGTAAAACAGGTGTGTCTGTAAATCAGGTTCCTCATTCCTGATCCTGAAGAGCCCCATTCCTGCTAAGTTTTTAGTTTACATGTGAAGATGCTGCGTGTTACCTTGAGCCTTACATATTAACACCATTTGACTTTGCCAGTTGGAGATCATTAAAATTAACATTAAAGAGTTGTGTTAACTTGCAAGTACGTAGCATACACTGTAATGGCGCTTTTCCATTACCAGTACCAGCTCGACTCGACTCGACTCGGCTCGCTTTTCGCTCCGTTTTCCATTGCAGAAAGTACCGCCACAAATAGTAGCCGGTCGTCATAGCGACGCATTTCGTTCCTCATTGCCCCATCAAGCTCTCGCTGGATCCTCTCTTCGGCAACCAAACAAAGGAACGTCTGCACCTCCTCGTTTGACCACGGCGTATTCTTCCGAGTATCCATAATAATAGTAGTAAGTTTAGTAACTATCTCTGGCCAAACTATTTAAAAATGGCGGAGTTATTCTGGATACTCCATCTGGCGCGTGCAATGATGACGCAGATTCTCTGTGACCAATCAGCAGTCGGCATTGTTTTCACGTCACATTTTAGTATCGGCTTAGCTCGCCTCAGCTCGCTTAGAACCTCGCCGGAGGTGGTACGAAAAAAAGTACCCGAAAGCAGGTACAGGTACAACTTTTACACAGTGGAAAACCAGACAAAGGCGAGTCGAGTCGAGCCGAGCCGAGCCGAGGCGAGCTGGTACTGTGTAGTGGAAAAGCGCCATAATATGCTCTGGCCCCCTTCCTGTTCACCCGAGTGATGAGATAGTTAGTAGACCGTCCTCACTCAATGACTGTCTGTCTATGTGGTGTCCACAGAATAACAGGGTTTTTGGGGCAGGCCTGACCTGCTGAAAAGAGATGGTATGCATTCAGCCCAATGTGCATGGATAAATAATTTGTAATAAAAACTGCAATATTCAATAAAAACATTTTGGACATTTTGATTTCATTGCGACTTAAAGGAACTTTAATTCTGGACAGTTTTCAGTCCTGCAGTTACAGTGTACTGTTTAGGATACAGAATTACTGGACTGGGCTGTTTACACATGCCCAAATGCCCTCCGAAACGCATTCAAGACGGATTTGAATCCGATCGCTCAAACCACTTCAGGAGGCGGTCTGGGCCGCATTCCAGACGAAACTGGACAAGTGTAAATGCATCTGGTTGTTGAAACCACATATGTAAATTTGACTCCTCCCAAAAATGCTAAAAAATAAATGTGTGAGAGCGTGTTATAGGCCATATGTCATGTTATAGTCAGATATGACGACGCTACTGCAACACGCATTGCCGCAGATGAGAAGCTGAGCATCTATTCATCAAGCCAACGAGCAAACTATCGCAAATCAAAGTGAAAGTAAGTCGCAGACGTTTAACACGCAATCATCACCATTAAAAGTAAAGAAACGAAATGATCTTACCAGGGCTGTTGCCGCTCTCTCTTATTGCGGTCTTTGATTTTGATTTTAGCTGATGATCAATAAAATTCAGCTCTTATTTGTTGCTTTCGGTGACGTGCACTCCATTAAATCTGCAAATAGCGCGGGAATTGAAGATCGGATTTATATACGTTTTGCGAAAACCCATTTATGTGACCAGGTGTAAATGGAATTGTTTTGATAAATTAGATAGCTATCCGATCTGAGAAAACGCATGAAGTGGCCAGGTGTAAACAGCCCCTTAAAGGGGTCATATAATGCCATTTTTGTACAAGCTAATATGATTCTTTAGAGTCAAAATTAAAACTTTGTAATATACTTTAATTAAAAATTCTCATTAGTATTGTAAGAAAACACTTATTTTACCTGGTCAAAAACAGCTCTGTTTTCAGCATGCCGTTTCAGTGCATATGACTTTAAATGATAATGAGTTTTGCTGACTCCGCCTCTCTGTTCTGTGTACACCGTTTGTAACACAATACCATAACGCGTTGTTCATTATAGATGTGGGATTATGAATTATATTGAGTACGTCGTACATAGAAAACATGCCGTAATGTACCCTGAGTGTAAACCTTAGACGCATTCATTGTGAAGCGTGCATCTAGCGATTTGCAAAGATTAATATAAATATTAAAGATTAATAAAACGATACACTCACTTCAGTTATTTTGCAGGTTCAGCAGGAGCACGAATAGTTGGTACTTCTTAGCAAAACCAGCTATATACTGACCCTCCTCGTTTATAAGCAGTCTGGTGTGTGAAATGATTCGCGCAAATATGAAAGCATTGACGTTGCTCGTGGGGAATATTCCCTTCGAAAACAAACTCAGCCACTGCGTCTTCAGCGGTTCGGATTTAGGAACATTAAAATGACTGCTGTGTTCGTTATTACCCCCAAGAACAGAACACCACAATCGCTTAGACGCCATTCTGCTCGTAGACAGTGCTCCAGCATATCAACAATGACCGCGCCGGTCCGCGCCGCGCAGACTATGATCGACAGCTCGCTCACGAGCGAGGGCGGGTCTGTGTTGAAACGCTGCTGTCAATCAACAATCGCGGGAGGGGCCTCCGTTTTATTGACGTCACAAAAACGAACGGCTCAATTTGAGGCAGGGGAAAACATATAAGGAGATTAAAACAAAAACACTGGATGGATTTTTATCATTATATGATGTTTGTGTACAGGCACTGCCAACACACATTTCAGTACAATCAACTTGTAAAAGTGCATGTACCATTATATGACCCCTTTAAGGTTGTTTTTTCCTGTTTCACTCTAACTTGTATCTTTTGAGTGTGTGTCTGAGACTGATTAAACAAAATCACACAAGGAAACTAAAAACTTAGCTGGAATGAGGCTCTTCAGGATCAGGAATGAGGAACCTTCTTTAGAGACACACCTGCTTGTCTATACTGGATCACAAAGACTGTCAATAAACACCATTGCACTTTTTGACACCAGTGACTGTTCTTACCAACATGCCTCGTCACACTGCTTTACAGACACGCCTGTTTTGCACACGACACTCAAACACAGAACCAGGAAACATGAGTCCCATGAGTTCAGGGAAAGTGAAACTGAAGTGTAGTTGAGCTGTTGTGTGTTTGTGTCTCTGTCTTCATGCTGTAAAATGGCAGAAGCCAGATTTTCTCAGGATGAGTTCGTGTGTCCAGTGTGTCTGGATCTCCTGAAGGATCCAGTGGCCATTCCCTGTGGACACAGTTACTGTAAGATCTGTATTACATACCACTGGGATCTGGAGAATGAGAAGAGAGTCTACAGCTGCCCTCAGTGCAGACAGACCTTCAGGCCAAGACCTGCTTTAGCTAAAAACACCATTCTGGCTGAAATGGTGGAGAAACTGAAGAAGACTAAACTTGCTGCTGACTGTTACGCTGGAGCTGGAGATGTGCAGTGTGACGTCTGTACTGGAAGAAAACACAAAGCCGTCAAGTCCTGTCTGGTGTGTCTGAACTCTTACTGTCAGAATCACCTTGAACAACATGAGAGTTGGTTTAAAGGAAAGAGACACAATCTGACTGATGCCACTGGACGACTGCAGGAGATGATCTGCCAGAAACACGACAAGATCCTCGAGGTTTTCTGCCGCACTGATCAGAAGTGTATATGTGTGCTGTGTGTGATGGATGAACATAAAAACCACGACACTGTATCAGCTGCAGCACAGAGGACAGAGAATCAGGTATGAACTTACAGACGTCCCATTATCCTCATTTACAGGCTCATAATGTTGTTTATGGGGTCTACTAGAATACATTTACATCATTTAATGTCGTTAATTTTCACCCAGTCTAAACACTGTTTTAGTTAAGTTTCTTTAAAACCCGCCTTCCGAAAATCACAGGCTGTTGTAATTGGTCAGCCGGCCCTGTATGTTTTGATCCGTCTACTGCCTAGTGTCTGTAGCTGTGACTCTAAGCTGATCCACGTCTACCTATAGGAATACAACACCTATCACTGTATACATATATTAGCTCCTTCAGTGTTATCAGCAGTTATCAGGTTTCTCAGGAGCTAATTACCCTCCTCCATTCCCAGCTCCATTCCCAGCTCCTCCTCTAGTCAGTCAGGATTTGGCATTCTGATTCCCCTTGAATCAGAATAAATTCTCGAATTATGTTGTACTTTAAGATCTTGAATTAATTATATCTGCATACATTCATGTTTGTTCTGTTTACCATAAGGGGGGGTTATTGCTGCTCTCCCTGCTCTTATCCATGCTAGGCTGCATGGATGCACAGGGAGTTCCAGAATGGAGTTCATTATTGCTGCTCTTATCCATGCTAGGCTGCAGAACCACACCGCCAATCCAAACTGTATGCTAATTGTCAATCGTATTTGAAGATATGGTCCTGACAGAAATGATGATGAAGAGTTGGAGAAATGCTGGAAGAATTGTCATTTATATTTGCTCGTCATGATGAGTGACAGGATTGACTGATTAGGCAATGGCGCCACCAGGGGGCCGTGGCCACCCCAATGGCCAGAATAAATTTTAGTAGCATCAGTTATGCATTTCATAAATAAGTCAAAAATATTCTTTAGTAAAAGAAGACGGGGCATTATGTGTCGTGACGTGCTTTTTAAGTGCCAAATGGTTACAGTATAGTGTTACAGCAGCTTTTTGATGTGTCTTTGCCACGTTTTGACAAGCAGGGATGCAAACTCTTGGATGCACGGTAAAACTCTCTCCAATATGATATATTCACATTATAATGCATGATCTGTAGATAAAAGGCAGTAGATTTGCATAAAACTACTTTATTTTGTTGGAGTTTGTTGTTGTTTTTAAACGACTCACTACCGTGTGCTTGCTAGATCATCACACACACATCACAAGGACTATGAATCGGCATCAAACACACAATAACTGGAATATAAAACTGAAACAAAGGAACAAATCGCACTAGGATTTGTGCGCTCGACATTTCTTCGCTTTGTGACGTGAACTTTTAAATGCGCACTTATGCAGCGCAGCGCTGCACACAGAGTCACCATGTTGCTTTGAGCACATCATTCTGCACCCGCGATGCGCATGTGCGCTCTGTTTTTCATGTTATCATGGGTTTGCGCACTGAAATATTATTAAAAGCCAATATATTTTGTTATACCTAGCCTGCTCAATACATTTAAAATAAGCATAATTTAATTGTATATTATTTCTTTGTAGTGTAGGCTATATATGCACTTTTGAATTCTTGACATTAATATATAAATATAAAATTGTGAAATGTATGATTGCCTGATTGAATTTTATAAGAGAACTAATAGTAATTTGTTTTTATTAACATATTTAGATTTTATAAAATTACTGTGCAGATTTTTTCAAGAATTACTTTTTGCTGCTGATTTATACACTCATTAAGTTTATTAAAAATTCATAGTACATTTATTTAAAGGTGTTAACTGTAATCTTACACTGCAATATTATAACTTAAAAAGGATTAAATTCATCACAATTATGTAAGTATCTGGAAATTTGCTGCGGGGCGAGGGCCCTTATATATATCATATATATATATATATATATATATAATATATATCATTATATATAATATAATATATATTAGTAGGGCCCTACTAATATCATTAGAAAGCTAACGTTAAATACAGGTCCTTCTCAAAAAATTTGCATATTGTGATAAAGTTCATTATTTTCCATAATGTAATGATAAAAATTGAACTTTCATATATTTTAGATTCATTGCACACCAACTGAAATATTTCAGGTCTTTTATTGTTTTAATACTGATGATTTTGGCATACAGCTCATGAAAACCCAAAATTCCTGTCTAAAAAAATTTGCATATTTCATCCGACCAATAAAATAAGTGTTTTTAATACAAAAAAAAAAAGGTCAACCTTCAAATAATTATGTTCAGTTATGCACTCAATAGTCAATACTTGGTCGGGAATCATTTTGCAGAAATGACTGCTTCAATGCGGTGTGGCATGGAGGCAATCAGCCTGTGGCACTGCTGAGGTGTTATGGAGGCCCAGGATGCTTCGATAGCGGCCTTAAGCTCATCCAGAGTGTTGGGTCTTGCGTCTCTCAACTTCTCTTCACAATATCCCACAGATTCTCTATGGGGTTCAGGTCAGGAGAGTTGGCAGGCCAATTGAGCACAGTAATACCATGGTCAGTAAACCATTTACCAGTGGTTTTGGCACTGTGAGCAGGTGCCAGGTTGTGCTGAAAAATGAAATCTTCATCTCCATAAAGCTTTTCAGCAGATGGAAGCATGAAGTGCTCCAAAATCTCCTGATAGCTAGCTGCATTGACCCTGGCCTTGATAAAACACAGTGCACCAACACTAGCAGCTGACATGGCACCCCAGACCATCACTGACTGTGGGTACTTGACACTGGACTTCAGGCATTTTGGCATTTCTTTCTCCCCAGTCTTCCTCCAGACTCTGGCACCTTGATTTCCGAATGACATGCAAAACTGAGCAACAGTCCAGTGCTGCTTCTCTGTAGCCCAGGTCAGGCGCTTCTGCCGCTGTTTCTGGTTCAAAAGTGGCTTGACCTGGGGAATGCGGCACCTGTAGCCCATTTCCTGCACACGCCTGTGCACGGTGGCTCTGGATGTTTCTACTCCAGACTCAGTCCACTGCTTCCGCAGGTCCCCCAAGGTCTGGAATCGGTCCTTCTCCACAATCTTCCTCAGGGTCCGGTCACCTCTTCTCGTTGTGCAGCGTTTTTTGCCACACTTTATCCTTCCCACAGACTTCCCACTGAGGTGCCTTGATACAGCACTCTGGGAACAGCCTATTTGTTCAGAAATTTCTTTCTGTGTCTTACCCTCTTGCTTGAGGGTATCAATGATGGCCTTCTGGACAGCAGTCAGGTCGGCAGTCTTACCCATGATTGCGGTTTTGAGTAATGAAACAGGCTGGGAGTTTTTAAAAGCCTCAGGAATCTTTTGCAGGTGTATAGAGTTAATTAGTTGATTCAGATGATTAGGTTAATAGCTCGTTTAGAGACCCTTTTCATGATATGCTAATTTTTTGAGACAGGAATTTTGGGTTTTCATGAGCTGTATGCCAAAATCATCAGTATTAAAACAATAAAAGACCTGAAATATTTCAGTTGGTGTGCAATGAATCTAAAATATATGAAAGTTTAATTTTTATCATTGCATTATGGAAAATAATTAACTTTATCACAATATGCTAATTTTTTGAGAAGGACCTGTATAACACAATAAACCAAAGTATATCAGTAGGAGTTTCCTTAAGTATTTCTGATAGTTTTCTACAGGCCGGTTTACTACAACAGTAGAATAAAATTCTGAAATTATGGTTTATAGTTTTGGTGTGCCACCCCAAGCTTTTAAGTGGCCCCATCTGGCCAGCCCTATGAAAAATTTCTGGAGGCGCCACTGTGATTAGGCTCCTCCTGAACCTACGATTGTAACTTAATTTATAACATCTGACCTTCATCGAACTGCATGGTTCAGAAAGCAGTCATTATAAAAGTGGAGAATCTGCATTAGGAAAGCTAAAAAAGGGGTTTAGATTCAGGGTGGTAAAAACAGGACATGCCAACAACACACAACTAACTAACTCAACCAGGCCTCAGCCCCTTTCATTAACGTAAGCCTTTGGCGGGAATTATTTAAATGAGGAATATTGTCACGTGTTCGTTCCCGGAAGAAAACTCAAGACACATTGTTTCTGAACTCCTTGAAACGCCTACATTGACACTGATATAGAGAATAACTCCCTTTGGAAGGACTTTTTCATGCTCAAACAGCAACATTAGACACTAAAGGAAGATGAACCTGGAAAAAACATGACTCTCTTTTTCTGAGTAACACATAAGAAGTTATTTTAAAGGAATGTCTCATCTGTCCGTATTTTGAAAGTAGCATAAAAGAAATCCATACAACTCCAATGGGGGTAAACTAAGTCTTCTGAATCAATAAGAAAAAATGATTTACAGTATATTATTATTAACCTTTATTTAACTAGGAAAGTCACATTGAGGTTAAACCCTATTTTACAGGTGAGACCTAGTCAATACAGGGTCAGATAGCAGGAATAAACAAATAACAAACAACAATAAGAAACCAAACACAACATCATCATTAGATACAACAGAAAACACAGAAAAACAAATCTCCACAACAAGATGTTATACAACACCGAGACACAGCACAGCAACACAAACATTTAGGTATTACATAATATCCTACATAGTACTGTTCACAGAAACAACATTATTAGATCATAGCTTTAATAAGGAGTTAAGTGGTAATAGAATTGGCAAAGCAGCGGCAATTAGCAGTGACCACCTCCTTTATTCTATGTTTAAAATCATTTAGAGAGATGAGGGATTGTAGTTTGAGTTTAGTCTGCACATCATTCCAAAGTGGGATGATGTAAGTATGGTGGCATGTATGGCCAAAGTATGGTGGCATGATTAGTCATGTGACATGCATTAGCCAGTGAGTTTTGATGTTATTGATGTGTCTCCATCTTTGATTTCGGCTTTAGAAACCGAGACATAATTTAGAATGTCTTCTTTTGTTCTCTGAGAGAAAATCATACTGTGATGAAATGGTCTGAAGACAGAGCAGGTACGAAACTGTGAGAATGGTGATGGGAAATGTCAAGAGATGAAGTGCACTTGGCAGCACAGGAACGCTGAGGACAGCCCAGGCCTCTGGTGAAGAATGAAGATGATGATGGAGGATCAAGGCGATCCAGGATGGTGGTGACAAACTGAATCCAGAGGGATGGAATGGGAGCGCAGGTGACAGAGGTGCTGGACGAAGACGAACACACAGGAACAGGCGACAGGCAGGAACAACGGGAAACATCCACAACGCTCTGATAAAGCCAAAACAATCTCTGTGACCGTAAATTGTATGTTTATCTCTGTAAAGCTGCTTTGAAACAATCTCCATTGTTAAAAGCGCTATATAAATGAAGATGACTTGACAAGATGACAACAGAGAGCAGCTGGCGCGCTGATCAGCAGCAGCTGGTGAGCTGATCAGCGGCTCCGCCCACACACACACACACACACACACACACACACACACACACACAACAACAACAAGACGAGAGAGGAGAGAGCAAAATAATACTGATAATACTGCAGATTAATACTGCAAATTAAGACCACTGATACTGGATTCATATTTGTTTAGTTGATGATTAATGTGATGTTTCTCCTGTCATTGGTTTGTCCTTTAGCACCAGCTGAAGGAGACGCAGAGGTCGTTCCAGCAGAGGATCCAGCAGGGAAAGAAAGATCTTCAGCGGCTGAGAGAGGCTGTGGCGTCTCATAAGGTGAGTCTGGAGAAGAAGAGAAGTTTGAGACGTCTCAGTCAGGACTCACTGAAGACACTGTGTGATTGTGATGTGTGTGTAACAGCGCTCTGCACAGACAGCAGTGGAGGACAGTGAGAGGATCTTCACTGAGCTCATCCGCTCCATTGAGAGAAGCCGCTCTGAGGCGACACAGCGGATCAGAGATCAGGAAAAGACTGCAGTGAGTCGAGCTGAAGGACAACTAGAGCGACTGCAGCAGGAGATCAATGATCTGAGGAGGAGATACGCTGAGCTGGAGCAGCTTTCACACACACAGGATCACATCCAGTTCCTGCAGGTAACAGAGATCTAGAAGAACAGGAGCATAGTGGACTTGAGCAAGAGACTCACAGAGAAACATTTCATGAGAGCAGAATGAGCCGTTGACTGAAGTGTTGATCTGTGTGTTCGGTTATTATATCATCATCAGTCAGACTCTCATCTGATCTTCTTCTACTGAAAGAGAGACTTACAAACGCAGTTCAGCTCTGGAAATCTGGAAACATTACGAAAGATATATTGAGCTTCCAGTCAACAACAGCTCAACTTTTTTTTATAACATTGTGAAATCCATGAACTTGATGGCACCAGTTTCACTACTAAAAATCAACAAGAGCCGCTGCCAGTAGTGCAGGTTATTGATGAAGTGTGGAGGTGATGAGCTTTGATTTCTGTTTTCTGTAGAGTTTCCAGTCTCTCTCAGCTCCTCCTGAATCTACAGACGTAAATGACGATCTCTTCAGTTCTCTCTCCTCTTTTGATGGCGTAAGAGAATCTGTCCGTCAGCTGAGAGACAAACTGGAGGATTTCTCCAAAGAGGAGCTGAAGAAGATCTCTGACAGAGGTAAAGTCCTGGAGATCCATCAGCTCTCAGAAATCATCCTCCATCATCTCATATCATGTAGAAGATCATATTAGAAATGTCTTAGGAACGGATGCAGGGATCATTTTCTCTCAACATGATAATCATACTCTTCATGTCTGTTGATTTCCACAGTCACTTTCACCAACATTGTTCCCAGAACCAGGAACGACTTCCTACAATGTAAGTCACCAAGAAAACAAGCAGAAAAACTCAATGAGTGTCTTCATGTTCTTCCTGTAGAAGGCGAAAGAAAACATGACAGAAGAGTTTTAGAGTTGATTATGTAAATTAGCATTTCTCAACGGGGGCGTTCGGAGAACATCTGGGGGCGCTGGAAGCAATATCTTCAAAAGGGGGTGTTGAGGTGTTCTTGGGATGCGTTTGTTTGAAGATTTACGAGATGAAACTTGTATTTACTTGCAAAAGAAATGGTCTGCAACATTCTAACTACATTCTACACAACTCGAAAATGCATCAGAAATAGAAGGTAGCATCCGCGTGTCCAGTGTTACTAATTATAATGGGTTCTGTGTGCGTTCACTGTCGTGATTTGGCGTCCAGTGTAGACCGTGTGCGACCTGCCAGTTTACACCAATGTGGCCAGATTATACTAGTCAGTAGAATGTCTGTGGAGCCCCAACGACCTCCTAAGGGGGTTTATGGGACATAATGATGATGATGATGACATGATGGCCCGATTAGACGGTGTCTCACTTCCATAACAAAGACTATTTACTTCAGTGTTTCCTTCAGCTTTCTGTAGCGCAGCTGCCGAACTTCCAGTGAAAACAACTTCTGCGTTTAGCATATTGTAACGTACGGACAGAGGCGGTCGGATCCATGTGCAGAACTTTATTAGAACTGGAACATAAGCAGAAATGAACCAGGCACACAAATAAACAAGGGCAATCCAATAACTTGGTGTTAACAGGCGTAGGTCGAGGCAGGCAGCACAGGTTCGTAAACAGTCCAGGATACAGGCAAGGGGCAAGAGTCCAGGGAAACAAGGAGAAACAGAACAGGGATTAATGCTCAGAAATGCACGCTTACAGGGTAACAAGACTTCGCAAAGGACAGAGGAGAAACACAGGTTTAAATCAGGAACTCAATAACCAATAATGAAACACAGCTGAACATAATAAAACATAATGAGTCCATGGGGGAAACATAACACAATGAGAGAGTGCCCTCCAGTGGCTCTCGAGGGCACTACAGCTGCCGATCGTCACATAACCCCCCCTCTAAGGAGCGGCTTCCAGACGCTCCTAAGAGCTCTGGGGGGAGGTCAACCGAGGCTGGGATGGAGGGCCAGGCCTGTGGAGAGGCAGGGGGCCTGGAGACCAGAGCCAGGCACGAGACCACGGGGAGACACGCTCCGCAAGTAGCCAGGGCGGAGCATGCTTGGCAGGAAGACAGGCTGGAGCATAAGAGACAGGAGAACAGAACGGAGCACACATAACACAGGACCAGGGCAGAGTACACTTAATAGGGTACCAAGACGTAGGGAGCACAGGGCTGGACAGGACCAGTGACATGGAAAGCTCAGGCGAAGGTGGTCGTGCAAAGGTCCATATAGGCGCCACCTCCATGACCCTCTCAGGCAAAGGTGGTCGTGCAAAGGTCCACGTAGATGCCACCTCCATGGCCCTCTTAGGGTCCCTAGTTATTGTGGAAATTTAAAGCTAAAGCCTCCAGGCTGGAAACCGCCACTGGAAAAGGCTCCCGAAGCTTGAGAGGCGCAGGTAAGGCGAGGCGCATAGGCGGGGCCGGCAGGCCGAGGAGTCTGGGAACGCCCCCCAGAAACTGGCGAGGCAAACGAGTCCTCCTCCTCTTCCTTCTGCGACGGCGCGCCACTGGGCTTGATTCACTCACTAGGCTAGATTCGGACCTGGACGCACTTGACTCACTTGATTTGGCACTTGACTCGGTACTTGACTCGGTACTTGACTCGGTACTTGACTCGGTACTTGACTCGGTACTTGACTCGGTACTTGACTCGGTAGACTCACTTGACTCAGCACTTGATTCGCACTTGACTCACTTGACTCTACACTTGATTCGCACTTGACTCACTTGACTCTACACTTGATTCTTTCGAGTCGGCTGACACGCGCTCAAACTCCAGTTCAGCCGCCGAAACCACCGCTGTCTCTGGAATAGCACGTTTAACAGGACCAGTACGGAATACGGGCTCGAGGGGTCCGACACGATGAGTGGGTTTGGCAGGAACGATTTGCTTAAAAGCTCCTCTGACGGTCCTCAAGGGAGGATCAAACAGTTTGGCGAGCTGAGGCTTTAGCGGCGTGCGGAATGAGTGAGAGAAATCCGCCGCATACGAACCTCCCCGGCGCAGAGACAAGAGCAGTTCCTCGGGATCCTCCTCTTCTGCGGGGAGTTCAAAAGCCTTTCTGAATAGGGCGATAAACACGTTGTAAGAAGTGAATGACATCCGACCAGGTTCCCCCAGAATGTGCCTGCCCACTCCAGAGCCTTTCCAGTGAGCAGTGAGCAGATAAAGGAAACGCGGTCGTCATCCGAGATGTAAAACTGGGGCTGAAGATTCATATATAAGCTGCACTGCTGAAGGAATCCTTCACACGCCACAGGTGAGCCATCAAACTTTTCAGGAAATGACAGACTGGGATAGTTAGATGCGGTACTCACAGTGGGTTGCGGTGGAACAGGTGCAGTGGCAGTTTGGGCTTGGTTAGCCGCTGTGCTTGAGCTCTGCGTAGACCAGGATTGCTCGGAGCTTGCTAGTTCCTCGAGGAGAGAAGTTAGTCTCGCCAGCTGAGAGCGATGAGATGCTAGCATGGAAGCTCGGGTCTTGACCACGGTGGATAGATGCTGGAAGTCTGCTGGATCCACGTTTGGCGAAGTCTTCTGTAACGTACGGACAGAGGCGGTCGGATCCATGTGCAGAACTTTATTAGAACTGGAACATAAGCAGAAATGAACCAGGCACACAAATAAACAAGGGCAATCCAATAACTCGTGGTGTTAACAGGCGTAGGTCGAGGCAGGCAGCACAGGTTCGTAAACAGTCCAGGATACAGGCAAGGGGCAAGAGTCCAGGGAAACACGGAGAAACAGAACAGGGATTAATGCTCAGAAATGCACGCTTACAGGGTAACAAGACTTCGCAAAGGACAGAGGAGAAACACAGGTTTAAATCAGGAACTCAATAACCAATAATGAAACACAGCTGAACATAATAAAACATAATGAGTCCATGGGGCAGCATAACACAATGAGAGAGTGCCCTCCAGTGGCTCTCGAGGGCACTATAGCTGCCGATTGTCACATATAGACACTTTGATATGTTTTTTTTCTTGTTCTTGTTTTACATTGGAAAGATTAATATGAATGCTTCTTTTTTGCTGATTGGCTGCAGTTTGTGGTAATCTACGTAATTAAGGTTTCAGTGCCAAATTTCTAAAATGTTTATTTAATAATTTCTATTCCCATGGCTTTTTTTTATCCTCGTGAAACTAATGATAATGATATTTAAACCATCCAGTCAAATCTGTTATAGACATGCTTTTTACATGATATATAGTTAATATTAATAATATACATCAAAATAACTATATTATAAATAAAAAAATATAATACACACCACCAATCAAAAGTTTGGGGTCGGTAAGGTTATTTGTCTAGGAGTAAACGAGAGTATAACATTAAAAGAAGTGTCTGTCTCAAAATGAGGGTAGAGCAATAAAAGAAAAGGATATTGGAAAAACTCCACTCAAAACATGTTTCTTTTCCAAAGTGTACAGTGCCAAAGGTAAAAAAGAAATCAATATTTACAAAGGAACAAATAACGATACAATAACAAAGGAAGGAAATAAATAAATAAAACAACGCAATAAGTTTTACCTATTAAATGAATTATCAAAAGAAAATGTAGAAAAGAAAAGTCTTCAGGATAAAACCGCTCTCACTATACTATGCTGACAAACCAGATAAAAAAAACCACTCTCTCCTAAACCTACTGTGTGTAAAACAACAGGACATCCTACGGGGTGCACAATGTATGTCATGTGACTTACTCACACGCAACGTGACGACTTGAGAAGACACAACAGTACAAACCCAACTATACACTTTACAACCACAATACATCCTAACAAAGAAGGTTTCAGTCAAATATCTAACACACAGTATACAAGTGTGGCGAGCGGTACGTTTGATGGACAGAGAAAGAGCGTGAGAAAGACAGGGAGACAAAGCAAGAAGAGAGAGAGAGCAAGGAGGAAGAAGGTCGACTACGCCACCCTGGTCACTAAGCCAGGGAAGTATCCTAGTGAGGACACACAGGTTCGATGTTACTCTTACACAGAGACTCTGGGACGTGGATATGACAAAGTACAAAAATATTCTTTATTGGACAAAAATAAAAATGCTGGCGTGCCAGTCAGTTAGACTCAATCATAACCACAACACACAATAAACAACTCACAGGACTCGTGATTACCAGAAGCAGGACGAGCTAGTGCCAGACGTCGCTAACATCAGCGATGTAAAGGAGCACCCACACGTGTACTACACATCACACTTATGTCAACCAAGATCATACCACTCACAATCCCCATTTCCTTAGAACAAGCAGAGGATCACTCACAGTGAACAAAAGGAAAGAAACATTATTCATAATACAAAAAAATACGACGGCACCCAAAAATAACAAAGAAATCAAAACACACAAAATGCAGAAAAATAATAAATTAACAAATCACAAAATAATAAAGCAAACACAAAAAAACAAAAGGAAAATTACAAAAAAAATACACAAACAAACTGGGTTAATTACACACGCGCAACTATCAAAGCAAAATAACTCAAACAAAAGCAAAAGACAAACATCAACAATGCGGAAGCGTGCTCACACGTGAGCAACTACACTGAAGCATGTTGATGGAAGAAAAAAAAACAATAAAACTAAAGTAGTAGGAACAAAACAGCAGCGATGAAAGTCCCAAGCCAATCAGCAGTCTTCAAGTGCCATTATACAGACGGATTAATTCACCTCCAAAAGCCCGAATGTGTGCAAAAATATACGCTTAAAAATATACGCATTAATTCATCATTGTACAATGATCGCACATACCAAACATGCGGAGATCGCGTCATTCGTCCAGCAGCCAACAGATGAACAAAGTTCACAACGAAGAGCTGGAATACACTGATAAACCCCATCACTTTACACTACTCAAAATAAATATGGCTACAAGGGCCAAAAAGAGACCTACCAGGAAGCCAAGCAGCAATACACCAGCGATGCTTAGTGCAAGATATATAACTTGTGTTGGTATCCAGCAAACGGCGCGTATTGCCAATGGTTGCAAAACCTCAGCACCACGTGTGCTTATCCACAAACAGCCCAGCACCTGACGAGGGTTACACGGTTAACCATTTAAAATCCGATATGTTCGAGCACAATCAACGGCCGCTGCACTCACCTCCAGCCAGAGCACCAGACAGAGACAGGAAAATAATGACGCGCTAGAGAGGCGGTCGCACATTAACTCCATGTCCGGTGGCAAAACAACGACCTCAAAGGGTAACAACCCTAAACCAACTTTTTTTAGTTAATGATCTGTAAGAATGGGGCTTTATTAGTGCTGTTCATTGATTCGAGTAACTTTTTTGACATTTGGGTATAAAGTGTTTTAATTCTACAATATATAGTGTAAAAACGTCTGAGTGCTGCCCTCTTCAGTTTGAACGGTGGCTACTGCAGTTGAATTTTCCTATTGGATGTTTGTGGTGGTACTTGACGTAAGCGGTTGCAGGTGACGTAAGCAGGTTCAAGAGTCAAGAGTTGGAATTACGAGTATTGAAAACGATCAGGGTAGAGTATTTTAGCATCTATGTAGGATAGCATTTATATAGTTATTTAGATTATTTTGTGTAGCCTAGTTAGTTAGTTAGTAGTATAGTACTGCATCAGTTAGGATAGCTTCAAGTTAGCGTAGATTTATCTCTATTTAGTACAGTGGTCCGGATGGTAACGGAATAGAGGTGGACATGGGCTTCTCCACACAGCTCGCGCTGAAAAGCGACGCAGTGCCAAACACTGCTCCTCCTGCATGGACTCCACCACCGCAGCGGCGTCTTGATGTGTGAGTGATCATGTATATTTTAATCACAATTTATGGTTAGGCTAAAGTTAAAGCTGCAGTAGGGAGTTTTGAGAAAACGTTGACTTAGCCTGAAAATTTGAACAAGCACAACTTAAAGGTCCCACCCCCTTGCTCTCTGCTGTGCTACAGCCCTCCCTCCACAGCTCGCCCTCCACAGCGGAGCCTGTCGTGAACGCGCAGGCTAGTAAACAGGGCCACCGATAACAGCGGGTAAAAAGTTAAATGGCTCATTCACTAATAGGGACTAAACGTCAACAATATGCTTTACATTGACTATGGCCTGCCCATACTTTGACTACAAACTTGGTCCTCAAATCATTATGTATTTTCCAATAGCCTACATGTAACTTTATAACGTTGCACTCTTTCTATAAGTTATAAATAGCTAGTAAGATAACGTTAATATAACGGTAACTAACGTTACAGTATGTAAGTAATTATTCTAGCGATATATAATGCTAGATAAGGTGTACTAGTACATTATTTCAGCAACATGACAAGCCAGTGAATTAGCAGGTTTCAATTGTTTTTTAGCAGAGTGCGTGACATTTTATCTACATGTTATGCGGCTAGAGTTTTGACACCGAGTCAATGGGCTCTGTGTAATTCTTTCTTTTTCGCTTGTTTATCATCATCAGTCTTTTTCCTTTTACCTCTTTGTTTTATGAGCAGGTGTTACTTGAGAATTGGCAGTTTAGGTTGTTTCTCCGTCATAAGCACAGCTGCAGCACGTCGGCAATCTTGAGTTTGAACGACGGCTCGCGCTGTGCAAGAGAGGGGTGTGATCAGCGCGTACACGAGCGTGATTGACACTGCTAAGACACTCCTCCTGGCTCTGATTGGTTGTTTCTGACCGGGAGCGTGTATTTCTTGCAAATGGCAATAGGCCCACTAGGAGGAGCCAGAGGAGCTTGATTTTTACACAGATTATCTGTCTCATATTCTACTGTCAGGACATAATGACAGATTTAGCAAATACATGTTTTCAAAAGTTACCTACAGCAGCTTTAATCCTCTGGGGTCGACAAACGCGCCGGCGCATTTTGCTGGATTTTTTCACATAGCGGCAAAATATCAACATGAATATTTGCCTACAGAGAGGGTGCGCTATTGACATCAACTCGACAAAACTCATCAGATCGCGATGCGGAAGTTAAGACTGCAGTTTGAGCCAGCGGCTCGAATTGATATGGCCCTGTGTCCTGTTGTGGCAATAACAATAATCAAACAAACAGCATCACAGCATAAGAGACATCAGGATTCAAGTTGTACTTTAAAAGATGTTTTATTCTTTTAAAGGAGGTTGTTCACAAAAACATACCACGACAGCTACCTCGTGGCAGGAACAAGACCTGAATCACACAGCAAGCATACAGCCTTTAAACCCCTTTCTTCAGAATCCCTTCTGTAAATTTCCGCTTACCCCAATAAAAAACAGATCTAGCTGGTTGGTTAGAAATACAATGGTATGATGGTCAGTACCGTCAGATGAAATCCTGCAAGTGTCCGTGCTTTCTCTCCGTACATGGAATAGATGCACACACTTAAATGAGCGCGGATTTCTAGTTCATTTACTTGAACTTCTGAGGTAATATCTTTGGTTTAACCCATTTGAGAAATTGAGAGGCGGCCAAAATCAGACTTTAAAATGGACTGAATAAAGCTCTTTACGAACTTGACCTGCGATGTCATGCTGACTGACATGTATGCGCATGAATCACTGTCACACGCACAAGCTCAGAGCAATATTGTAAAGGGGGTCGCACACCGGACGAGAAGCGCAGCGCCGCGTCGCGCCAGGTCTTTAAAATTCGAACACATTATTCTCTATGAGTGTACACACACCGGCGCCGCCATTCGGCGTCTGTCCGCGGCGCCCAGCTACGGCTCAGGACCTTGTTCAAAACCCTGCCGCGCCACAGAGCGCCATTTGCATAGTTTTATATTAAATTTCCATTTATTTGTCTCAAATCGTCGTTAATGTACATGGCTTCACCCTGTGCTGTTTTCACTCGGGTTAGCTAAACGCTAGCTAAATAAATACTATTGTATTATGTGACATAGTTGCCTAGACAACGGATAACGTTACAACAAAATAACAGACTCAACGTGATAGACACTTTTACTTGATTAACGTTCAAACATCAGCTATTATTCAATGAACATAAAAAAATAAATAATAAATCAAGATAAAACACACATCGTGCAGCTCTTCTACCAGGAGTTGATTCAAAATTGTGCTCGCGCGATTAGAATGTGCGCGTCCGGTGTGCGATACCTGGAGTTGTCCTAGACGTGGCGCGACGCGGCGCTGCGCTTCTCGTCCGGTGTGCGACCCACTTAAGTTATTGCATGATAATACATTTTTTAACTAGCAGAATAATACTGCAGCATCATGATACACATAGTCTCACTTTTAGTTACGTCTTTTAACTATTATAGTATTTCGAAGGGCAAAAACATGAACTTTAACTATTGGCTTTACAATCTTCAATCAGCTGTCACTTTAGCGCGAGGCCAGTAGCATATAGCATTAGCACCTCAGCTCCACCCGTCACGCCTCTTTGCCCATTTTATTTTATCCGGGAGTGACGAGAGGTGACGGCCGGCCCCGCCCACTTTAGGCTTCAAAAACGCTCTTCAGAAACCTATGGGTGACACTACGTCCATATATTTTTACAGTCTATGGTTAGAACCTCATTCAGGACCAAATCTATTACAGAATGACATTTATTAAGTGTATTATTGTCGTTGGTTGCTTGGCAACAGGCCTGAGAGTTGAGTACCGAACTCAGGATTTCCTCACTACAGATCAGAGGAGATTTTGTAAAATAATAAGAATCCTAAATCAAGTTAAAAATTACTGAAAAACTTGTGAAAAATTAACTTCAGATCTGAACTTAAGACTTAAGATAAATGATGATTTGCACATGATATCTGGTAAACTGCACTGAGACACTGCTGATATATTGAACATGAAGAGTTCAGCTATAATAAAAGATCAGACAGATTCATAATTCCTGATTCTGATGTGTTTTCTCTCCATCAGATTCTCATCAGTTCACTCTGGATCTGAACACAGTGAGTAAAGGCCTCCGTCTGTCTGAGGGGAACAGAGTGATTACTTACACTTTCCCAAAGCTTCAGCCGTATCCTGATCATCCAGACAGATTTGATGATGTGCGTCAAGTGTTGTGTAGAGAGAGTGTGTGTGGACGCTGTTACTGGGAGATTGAGTGGAGTGGAGATGTGTATATATCAGTGTCGTATAAGAGCATCAGCAGGAAGGGATTGGGTGATGAGTGTGAGTTTGGATCTAATGATCAGTCCTGGAGTTTGTTCTGCTCTTCCTCCAGTTACTCATTCATACACAATAAGATAGAGAATAAACTCCCTGTAAAGCCCATCAGCAGGAGAACAGGAGTGTATGTGGATCACAGTGCAGGAACTCTGTCCTTCTACAGCGTCTCTGACACAATGAGCCTAATACACACAGTCCAGACCACATTCACTCACACACTCTATCCTGGGTTTGGGGTTTATGATGGATCATCAGTGAAACTGTGTTGATGAATGAGAACAGACTGTAGAGAGATTCTACCCATAATGCTTTGAGCTGCATGATAAATCAGTAACAGTGAGATGTTATAGAGTCTCTTATTTTCTCTTCATTACATTAATTCTACAGCTGAACTTCTGTCAGTGAAATAACATGTCAGAATAAATGTGTGTAATGAATCCTCATATAGACAGTCAGATCAGTGTGTGTTTGTGAGTCATGATGAGTGACGGTGTGTATTTTCTCAAACTGTATTTGATTTATTACAAATTATAATTACAGTAATTCAGTTCTTACTGTAGTGTGACATAAATAATTTTTATATGACTATCAAAATTACCTTTGAATTGAAATGATCACACACAGGATTCATTAAAAATGTGTTATTCCATAAAATAAATTGTGTAAAATTGATAAATAAAATGTCCAGTTATTAATAAATGTAAAATATATAAACCCAGATCATCTGATTATACTGTAATCCTTTGATCAGTGAAAGTATGAGCATAATTATTATAATCCAGTTTACATTAAATAAACCTCCTCGTGAACAGAACTGAATTTACAGACCTGAGACTCTGACAAAACTGAGATAAGATAAAAACAACAAGGATTGAGTCGAATCATCATCAGTTAAATACAGATAACTCAGAAATATATGAAGTTTGAAAGAAGGAAAACTGTAACCTGACCCATGTGATCTATACGATGACCTTTGACCTTCCTGAAAGATGATTGTTACAGAGCGGGCTCCCGCACCGCCTCCTCTTCACCACCAGAGGGAGCCTTCACCAGAATACTAGTTTACTCTGGAACTCTAATCCCCATAATGCTTCATACCTGGGACTGATTGCGCACACACCTGCACCTCATTCAGACTCTCCATATAAGCCACACTCAAACAGAAGTTCAGTGCGAAGTATTGCCTTGCCACGGCCTGTAATCACTGAGCGGTTTTCCCTATCTTGTTGATCTGTTTGCTGACCTTGGATTGTTATCTCACTACTGCCTGTTTGCTGCCTGTCTTGACTTGGATTGCCCTGGATTATTGTTTCTTGCTGCCTGCCCTGATCTTCTGCCTGTTACCTGACTACTCTCTGTGCTTGCTCTCTGAATTCCCTGTTTTGCTGTTTCCTGACCCCTGCCTGTTTGCCGTTTCTTTAATAAAGCTGCAGATGGATTCTACTCAATCTCCAGACTCATTACAGAATACTTCGTCGACAACTGATCCAGCAGCTGTTCTGCAGATATCCACCGAACTCACCTCTCAAGCATCTCGTCTGGATCTACATCACCATCAACTTAGTCATTTGACTTCACTCACCGAGAAACTGGTTCAAGGTCTGCAAGAACTACGAACTGCAATCACTAATCCTTCTGTTGCACCTGCCAGTTCTCCCTCAGAAAATCCTCCACCGGCCACCACTTCCTCAGTAAACCCACGGCTGGCTTTCCCCGAGAAGTTTGATGGAAACCCTACGAAATGCAAAGGATTTCTGCTTCAATGTACTCTCTTTGTGGAGCAGCAACCGTCATTATACACCACCGACGCAAGCCGGATTGCGTTCGTTTGTTCACTGCTCACGGGGCGAGCGTTAGAATGGGCTACGGCTGTTTGGAGAACTGATGGGTCTTCCTTCGCTTCATTTAGTGAATTTATGCAACAATTTCGTCATGTTTTTGATCATTCTTCTGAGAGAGGAGACGCTGGAGAACAACTACTATCTCTCACTCAAGGGAGTAAAACTGCAGCCGAATATGCTCTAACTTTCCGTACGCTCGCAGCACAAACTAACTGGGTCGAAAGCACTTTGAAAACTCTCTTTCACAAAGGTCGCAACATGGAACTCCAGTCTGAATTAGTCTGCCGTGATGAAGGGAGAACTATGACGGAATACATTGATCTAGCCATTCAAGTGGATAATCTAATTCGGTCACGACGATCAGTTCGACCCTTGCAGCTATATCATTACGAAACACCCACTGAACATGAACCCATGCAGATTGGTTTTTCTCACATCACTCCAGAGGAAAGAGAGCGCCGTAGACAACACAGATTGTGCATGTATTGTGGTCAATCAGGACACATGAAATTTGCATGCCCAACCCGTCCATCTGCCAGTTCCCGTTCGGTGAGTCCACGCATTAAAATGCCTATGAATCCATCTAGTTTCAAATTGCCAGTAATTATCACGATAAGAGGAAATAAGTTCAGAACCACAGCTCTCATTGACTCCGGAGCTGCTGGAAACTTTATATCCCGTACATTTGCTGAACAATGCAGACTCAATCTAACACCTTGTCTTTCCTCCTTGGCAGTGGAGGCGTTAGACGGCCGACCCCTCGGAGAGGGAAGGATTCAGGACACCACCGAAGAGATTAAACTTCATGTTGGCCCATTGCACACAGAGATCATCAGTTTTTATGTCCCCGCTTCAAGATACAAAAAGTGAGCCCTCGAATCCAATCAGTCCTAGTCACCAACTACAGAGGGTAAATCACATACCTTTGCAAAATACAGAGCCTGAATCCTCATCTAATGAAGAGACTAACATACCCATTGTATACACAGACCTCCTCGAATCCTTTAGTAAGAAGAAGGCATCCCAGCTCCCCGAACATCGCCCTACTGACTGTGCCATAGACCTCCTTCCGGATACTTCTCCGTCTCGTGGACGGATATTTCCTCTATCCCAACCTGAATCCGAAGCCATGAAAAACTACATCCAGGAGGAACTATCCAAAGGTTTCATCAGACCCTCAACTTCCCCTGCTGCCCCTGGATTTTTCTTTGTCAAGAAAAAGGATGGTGGTCTACGACCCTGCATTGACTACCGGGCATTAAATGATATCACAGTCAAGTTTCCGCTACCCTCTACCACTCGTGCCTGCGGCACTCGAACAGCTCCGCAAGGCCCAGTATTTCACAAAATTGGACTTACGCAACGCCTATAATCTGATCCGTATTCGTGAGGGGGACGAGTGGAAGACGACGTTTTCCACCACTAGTGGGCACTACGAATATCTGGTCATGCCTTTCGGTTTATCCAACAGTCCATCCGTGTTTCAATCCTTTATGAATGACATTTTCCGAGACATGCTTGACAAATAGGTGATCGTTTACATTGACGACATTCTAATTTATTCCAATTCCATGGAGGAACACATTCAGCAGGTCAGGCTGGTCCTTGAGCGACTCATACAACATCAACTCTATGCCAAAGCTGAGAAATGTGAATTCCACCAGACAAGTACATCCTTCTTGGGTTACATTATCGGTCATGAAGGGGTCGCTATGGACGAAAGGAAGGTAAAGGGAGTCCTGGACTGGCCGCTACCTCAAACCCTCAAAGAATTACAACGTTTCCTGGGGTTCGCCAACTTCTACAGAAGATTCATTAGAAATTTCAGCATCATCGCAGCTCCATTAACCGCGATGACCAAACGTCATTCGACTAGGTTAAAGTGGTCAGAGGAAGCAGAACAGGCTTTCAAGGAACTCAAGTCCCGATTCACGTCCGCACCCATCCTTCATCATCCAGACCCTGAACGCCAATTTATTGTGGAGGTAGACGCTTCTAACACAGGAGTCGGGGCAGTACTATCACAGTGACAAGGTAATCCAGAAAAAATGTACCCGTGCGCCTTCTTCTCCCGCAAACTTACGCCAGCAGAACAAAATTACGACGTGGGAAACCGAGAACTGCTCGCGATGAAATTAGCACTGGAAGAATGGCGACACTGGCTGGAAGGAGCAAGCCAACCTTTTGTCATCCTCACCGATCATAAAAACCTGGAATATCTACGCTCAGCTAAACGTCTAAATCCACGACAAGCCAGATGGGCATTATTCTTTACTAAAATTCAATTCACCGTCCCATATCGACCAGGAACCAAGAATATCAAAGCAGATGCTCTATCAAGTCAAACAGAAGGCACAATTCAGTATCACACTCCAGAGAGCATAATTCAGACAAATCTACTGGTAGCTCCAGTACAGTGGGATATGGTCACGGAAATTCAACAGGCTAATAGTCAGGTGAAACCCCCTTCTGAATGTCCAGATAACTTATTGTTTGTTCCAGAACCTCTCCGCCCCCGGCTCCTTGATCATGTGCACTCCAATCCCAGTTCAGGGCATCCAGGAATCACGGCTACCATTCACCTCTTGCAGAATCGCTTCTGGTGGCCGACGCTACGGGTCGTAAAGCCACTATACATGTAAAGAACTGTGTCAGCTGTAATACGTCCAAATCACCCAGACAATTACCTGCTGGACTGTTAACACCACTTCCCACACCACGCCGCCTCTGGTCCCATATTGCGATTGACTTCATCACAGATCTACCTAAATCGCAAGGACACACTACCATACTCAGCATTGTTGAACGATTCTCCAAAGCCTGCCGTCTCATACCTTTACCCAAACTCCCCACTACTCTAGAAACAGCTGAGATTCTGTGCAACCAAGTGTTCCGCTTGTATGGGTTACCTGAGGACATTGTTTCCGACCGGGGTCCCCAGTTCACATCTAGAGTTTGGACTGCATTCTTCAAAAATCTGAATATCAACATCAGTTTGACCTCAGGGTACCATCCACAATCCAACGGACAAACAGAACGTCTGAACCAGGATGTCACACGTTTCCTAAGATCCTACTGCCAGAAGGAACAAACCGAGTGGAGTCGGTATCTATTCTGGGCCGAATACGCACAAAATTCACTGATCAAACCTGCCACAGGTATTACGCCTTTCAAATGCATCTTGGGCTTTCAACCTCCATTGTTCCCTTGGTCAGGGGAACCAACGGAACTACCATCTGTCACAGAGTGGCTACGCAAGAGCGAGGTGATCTGGGATCAGGCTCATATTCATCTCCTTCATGCAGTCAGACAACAAGAACAACAGGCCAATCGTCATCGGCGCCCTGCTCCGAAATACAGCGCTGGTCAGTGGGTGTGGCTTTCCACAAGAGATCTGAGACTTCGACTTCCCTGCTGCAAACTCAGCCACAGGTATGTTGGACCATTTCAGATATTAAAACAAGTTTCTCCTGTATCTTTTCGTTTGGATTTGCCTGCTGACTACCGCATATCTCCCACATTCCATGTATCTCTGTTGAAACCTGCCGGTGGGCCGAGAGGAGCATCGGAAGTGGGAGCTACAGCTCCAGACCCCTCACCCATCCTGATTGACGGCGAGGAGGCGTATCGGGTGCACGAAGTGCTGGACTCCAGACGCCGTGGTAACGTCCTCCAATACCTGGTGGACTGGGAGGGGTACGGTCCGGAGGAACAATCTTGGGTCAATGTCGGAGATATCCTGGACCCATCACTCACTGAAGAGTTTCATCAAACATACCCGGAAAAACCGGCCCCTAGACCCCGTTGAAGACCCCGGCGTCGTCTGCCTTCTCGCCTCAGGAGCTGCTCGCAGGAGGGGGGCTCTGTTACAGAGCGGGCTCCCGCACCGCCTCCTCTTCACCACCAGAGGGAGCCTTCACCAGAATACTAGTTTACTCTGGAACTCTAATCCCCATAATGCTTCATACCTGGGACTGATTGCGCACACACCTGCACCTCATTCAGACTCTCCATATAAGCCACACTCAAACAGAAGTTCAGTGCGAAGTATTGCATTGCCACGCCTGTAATCACTGAGCGTTTTTCCCTATCTTGCTGATCTGTTTGCTGTCCTTGGATTGTTATCTCACTACTGCCTGTTTGCTGCCTGTCTTGACTTGGATTGCCCTGGATTATTGTTTCTTGCTGCCTGCCCTGATCTTCTGCCTGTTACATGACTACTCTCTGTGCTTGCTCTCTGAATTCCCTGTTTTGCTGTTTCCTGACCCCTGCCTGTTTGCCGTTTCTTTAATAAAGCTGCAGATGGATTCTACTCAATCTCCAGACTCATTACAATTATGACCTCTGCCAGTGTTTCTTACTACATGTTAAAGAAACCTGTTCCTGAAAAACAGAATATGATTTCTGTGTCTGATCTTGTGTTTGTCCTATTGTTTGTCATTTGCTTCCTTGTTCTTATTTTTATAATAACCAAAATATCTACATTGTGATACATTGTTATTGTTGTTATTATTTGAATTAAAATGTCTGATTTTGATTTTGGTCAAATCGCCCACTCCCTGAGCTCTGCTTTATTAATTCATACACTGTTTTTAATGCAACACATTTGTAGCTATTTGAATATTAATACTGTAATATCTGGTATAGAGCCGTAATACGTCTGTGATGTTAAAATGAACAGAAGATGCAAGTCCAAGAATGAAGGTTTATTGAAGATATAACAGGAAGATGATCAGATGAGTGAAGTAACGGGAACAGTCTCTGTGGTAGAGAAGGATCTCGCTGCAGCCTGTGTTGGACATCCAACCTGGCCCACATCCAAGTGTTACGCCAGAAGCCACTCCCATGCCCAAATACGGCACATTTTCATTGTTCCATAGGAAGAAGCATCGAGTTGATACTAAAATTGTATTAATAACGATGCGAATGATAATGTATTCATATTAATAATTGTATTAGATATTTATTTATTTATTTAATTAGTAGTGAGTAAAGTAGGCTATTTTGATCCACACTACATTTCAGAGGGTAGGGGTAATGCACATTAAAAAGTTGTTTGCCAACAGCCATTAAAAAATCAGAAGAAGAAGCATTGAGAAGACTAGAAGACAAATGTATCTAATTTTGGAAAAAAGCGGTTTGCTATGTCGGTAAGTAAAAATAAACTTTGGTTTGTATCCTAATCAAGTTAGCGTCCTGTTAACTGTCGAGCCAAAGTTTCGCCTGAAATGCATTTAACAACTTAACGATATCTAGGTTAAAACGTTAGGTCTGATAAATCACTTACAACCCTTGCACGATAACTTAACTTAGTTGAGCAACCGAATCATTTGACTACGTCTTACTTGATAACTCTGTGTATGTGGCAAATTATCTTTGTATCCTTCTATCTAGATTAATGGAAAGATCACATAATGTTTGTCATGTTTACAGCATCCTACGCATTTTCAGTCCAAGCCTGATGCAGACCAGTTCTGCCGTGATGGGGGGTTGGAATGTCCCAGCTGCAGTTTCACCAGTAAAGAGAAATTCTCATTTACAATTCACTTGGAGAACCACATAAGCCATGCAGTGGACCATGCAGGTATGGTGGGAGCATTTCTCTAGATATTGATTCATTTTTGTGTATATCATAAATATGTTTGTTTGTAGAATCAAAAAATGTACTTGCATCTCAAAATGAAGACAAACAAGATGAGCTGCAGTTTCTTGGAAACCACTGAAGTAGGGCTGGGTGATATGGCAAAAAAATTAAATCTCGATTTTTCTTTTTTCAGAACGATTGACTGATTCAATTTCGATTTCTTTAAATGTTTAACTAGTCAACGTAAAAATCACCCAGCCCTACACCGAACTGTTGACAATGTTGTTACGTTTATTTATCTATTTGTGTGTTTTGTGAAACTTACTGTGTACACTCTGCACTGTTGGTAACTTAGTTGCTACAATTTTACAGGTTACTTCATCTCAAAATGCAACAAACTGTGCAGGACCACAGCCCATTTTCACTGTTTGTACTGCAGCCAGACAGTAATACGCAAGGAACAATACATAAGCCATGTCTCCAAATGCTCTAAGACAGAAGTACTTGCAGCACCTACCCTATCTCCAGCTCGCTCTGTAGCTGCATGCCCGACAAAAGTCCCCCAGCTACTTTTGTTACCAAATCTCCAGTCTCTACACCCTTTACTCTGATCCTGGCTCCTTTGCACCAATCCCACCCCCACAAATACAAAGAAAGAGAGAGAGAGAGTGATGTCTTTAGTCTCTAACCCCCTTACCTCTGATCCTGACTCCTTTGCACCACCCCCACCAAAAATTCAAAAGAAGAGAAACACAGTCATGTGTCCTCATTGTGGACTGTCACTTAACAGACGAAATGTAAGGCTACATATTCTGAGACAACATCAGACCTGCAAACTTGTCGCTTTTCGGCGATAATCGCCGTTTTTTTGGTCAATTGGGTCATTCACGTGAATCACGTAGAACCGGAGAGTTTTTTTTGAGGGGGGGGGGGGGGGGGGGGGGGAGGCTGCCCTTCATCTGCATACAGGCAGGCTAGAATTGTGAAACATTATTGGATACTTCTTATAATTGACATTTCTCTGGGCCAATCGGAATCTTAGTACTTTTTCTCTTGGCCAATCGGAATCTTAGCACTTGCGTCAGAATCGATGAGACACCTGGCTACTACCACGCGAGTCTGATGGAAACTCATAACGTGAAGGAATCTTATGTGAAATTCGAGGTAAATCAAACTTTTTTTTTGGAGCAAAAACAACAGCTAGTTGTTTGCTTGATTCAATTAACGTTAGCTACCGCTTTGTTATGCTGCGCTCGTGACAGGGCGCTGAAAGAACGAGCATAGAGAGAGCCGGTGGCGCGCGCGCACTCTCACTGTATTCAAACTGCCTTGCTCTCCCTCCATCGCGCATATTAATCAAAATCTATTGAGAATTGACACTATAGTAAAAGATCAAAAGACCAAAGTTTCACGTGGAGCATTTTCAGAGATTATTTTTCCTGAATTACCGCTAGGTGTGAATTGTAGCCTACTAAAATTGCCCTATCCTCTCTGAAAAGCGTTCCGCACATGCGGCTGACATAAACCACATTTTGAATAAACAAAAAACCTATCCAGTGATTAAATGTTTTCTGTGTAGACACAAATATTGTGCGATGTCCTTTAGTCCTTATCTGCTAGGATAATCACACAACGAGTGCCGTGTGTGTCAGCTAATGGCACGTCCGATTCGCGAACTAATGACTCATTTGAACCGATTCACTTTCATGAATGGTTAAAATAACTGATCTGTCCAACATCTCTCTTCAAAAGAGATCTGAATCGGTGTATAACAAATCGATAACACCAAACTAGTTAATATTAACTATTCATAAACTGCACTTCTTAATCTTTATAAATAAATAGCATTTATTAATCTTTGGTAATGTTAATTTCACTATTTACTAGTAGCCTTATTACAATTAAAAGTTCTATTTGTTAACATTAGTTAGCCTAATGCACTGTGATGTTATATGAACAAACAACGAACAGCTGTATTTTTATTAACAAAGAATAATAAATACAGTAACAAATGTATTGCTCATCATGGTTCATTTATATTTTACTGCCTTTTTTCTCCTTTGACAATCCTATGATAATTATATACAGTATAGTGTTCATCCAGAACAACATGTAACTGTATAACCACACCCTAGCAACCGTTTAAAGCTACCTAGCAACCATATTGCTTACATATAGAAGCCATATTGCAGCTCCACAAAAGCACCCAACCCCCCCCCCGCAACACTGTCACCTTTTTTACTCTGAGGAGTTTGCAGGTCTGCAACATACATCAATAAAAATGGATATTAGCGCTCTGAACCACCTTAAATCACAGTGTGTGGATTATAGAAATGGTGTCTATGCAGTAGCCAAAGCATTTTCAGCACCCAGCACTCCTATCCACATCATCAGAAAGACAAAGAACAACATGTGAACTTGACATCTGCAGAATTAACACAGAATTTGCAGAAAGATCAAACATCCGTTCATATGAGTGCCATCACCTTCAATCACTTGCATACTGCCGACCAGCCGAAAGGGACATTTCCTTACTGACAGAGCAAGGTTTACAGACCATGGTTGATGAAAGGTGGTTTGGAAAGGACAAGAAGGAAAGATATTTGGCATGGCAGAGAGAGGCAATGGATACAGGAGTCCCTCTCTCCTGCCTAGTGACCGTTTGTGGGCCCAGTCACAAAAAAATACATTTCTGTGTTCGAGCCCACCATTTCCTACTACAGCAGGCTTGGCCGAGTCATGGTTACCTATGATGCCAAAACAATTTCTTGGCATTGTCCTTGTGCTAAACCAAGGCATTCATGCCTTCACAAAAATGTTGCAAAGTGGCACCTATTTGAAGTGGACAGGGCACTCTTCAGGAAAACCAGAAGTGTGGAGGAGGATAGAATTGCACAACATTTTCCCACCAATGTGAAAGGTTTTGAGGAAGAGGAAGGAGCCCAGTACCCACCCGAACGCCAGAATCTGTCTCTGATGGTTAGGTACATCTTTGATGAAAAGAAACTGGCTGTGGTCTTCCCCTCAGAAGTGTTAAACACTTGTAATTTTCCTCTGAGCTTCACACCATCTGAAGCCTTTTGCACAGAATGTTCTGAGGTAATTCCACTAAGTGAACTTTTGATCATCACATCAAAAGTGAAAATCCTGACGATGAACAATGTCATAGAAGGTTTGTTGTGTTTTCTTTAAATTTATCATTAATTCAACATTTAATTCCTATTTACATGTAATGTTAAGTGCTGATGACTATGATTGTCAGGGTCTTCCTCTCCACTTTTAGGCTCATTAACATCTCCATGCACTAATTTTAGTGTTGTTCATTGTATTAGGGTTGTACGGTATAGCAGTGACAGAAAAATGTGTAACCTCTTAACTGGCACTTGCTTTTGGTAGGAATATCAATGTACAGCAAACAGTGATACAGATGTGGCATGGTATATCGATATCAGGTGTGGTGTGATGGTATCTATAATTTTGACGACCACATACTTCTGTCGATACACTTGTGCCATTTTCTGCGCAACAGTCTCCTGAAGGGTTGGTCAAAATCCCTTGCCTCTTCAAATACATATATAATCATATATCATTTTGAATGGTTATGTACTTCCTTTATAAAAATCAAAAATCAAATATATTCATTATCACATAATAATTTTTATATTCTTGTGCTTGTGAAATTATATTTTCTTAAATGCATGGATGCAAGTAACCAGTTTCTTTTAGGTGCATTCCAATCTTACTTTGAGATTGCACGTAGTACACGCAGGACACGAAGGCCACGTAACCCACAAGGCCGTTTGTCTCTTTCTCTGGGATCAGTAGAAAGGTTAGAGGGTCCTAAAGGCAGCGTGGACACATATGATTCTTCGTTGGACATATGGTCAAGCTATATTGAGCGTTACTATCAAACTTTAATTGTTGTCTTAAAATGTATTCTTTCCAGTATATTTCCTTCCTTGGGAGTAAATGCCAGTGATCTGTTTTTCTCCCAAACGAGTGAATGTTTTAGCATTATGTTTTGGTATACTTAACTGATAATAAGGAGCTCAGACTCTCTTCAGCCTTGATGGGAGCTGTTATTTGCTAGTGTCTGTTATTTGTGTGTGTGTGCGTATGACATTCTATGTAGGTTCTGGACGGTCGGACCAGACACCCCGGCGCCCTTCTCTAACCTGCGAGGCCACCACAGACCTAAATCCAATGAGTGGACGACAACTATCTTTACTAATGGCGATAGGCACCCCTATCTCCTCACATGTGTTAAATTGTTTGGGCTTTCATGTTTCTTAGCCAATGAGAATCATTCAACCTGTAAGCAATGACGTAGCTTAGACCTTGGAAATGGTATAACTGCTGTGATCTTTGTAACTGTAAGGGGGGCGGCCTACGAACTCTTGTGTGAGTCTTGAAGCTGACTTCTGCTGATGAAAATGCAAACTATCTTCAGTAAAACTTTTCTTTAATTTTTTTATAATTCTGACTCCGGGTCTTCATTCTTCATATCTGGTTCTGGGTCTTCGACTGTATACCCCTTACACTCCAGGTAAAGAACCATGTTGTATTGAATTTCTCGTATAAAACAACAACAACAAAGAATTTGTCATGAATATCTATTGTAAAGTCTACAAATGTGACATCTATTTGGCAGACTCACCAGGCTGTAGGAAGTGACCCTTCATATTTGTGTTTAGGAGTTCTCTTTGCTCGCGTTAAAGCGAGGTTGAGTCGCCACCTTAACTGGCTGTCAGCAATCCTCACGCTTCGAACCACGTCTGCTGATTTGTGGGGAGCTCGAATTAATTACCGCTGTAACCCCACCACGTCTGCTTTAGGCCCGATTCACATATCGCGTCTAAAACGCGTAGAAAACGCTAGGCGCGCACGTTCTCCTTTTTCCAAAGAAGCGCTAGGGCGGTTGCGCTCCCGAGGCGTCTGTCGTTGCTAAGCAACCATCAGCTGCGCTCTCCGTTACAGCAAGGAAATTTCAGCAATGGATTTCCACCACCGAAAAACCCTTGCTGTAACTCTGTTACAAGATTTATTTACTCAGAAAAGTAAAAAACGCTGCAGTGTTTGGGTGCACCCGATACTACAAAAACGCAAAAAACATGGGGAATTTCACCAGCTGATTCAGGAACTCCGCCTGGACAATGGGAGGTTCAAAGCCTATTTCAGAGTGGACAAGGACCAGTTTGATTATATTTTAAGAAAAGTTGGCCCAAGCATCAGTAAACAGAGCTTCTGCCATGAAACTATCTCTCCTGCGCAACGGCTCTGCATTTGTCTGAGGTTAGAATTTAACTGAAGTGGTCATAAAACGCCAGAAATAGCAAGACATACACATTTATATATAGAATATAGAACAATTCGGTATAAACAATAATGGATTTAACAAGGAAACAGTTGTGAGCATTCATATTTTTAGTAAAAATATTTTTTACTAGTAGTGCAGCAGTTTACAGTGTTGAAGATGTAATTAACTGATAGAAATTACTTATATTTTAGAGTAACTTACTCAACACTGCTTGTACTGTAATGAAAGACAATACTACTTCCACCACTGTGATGTCATGCTTTGACATAGGCATTAGGTCTATTAGTATTCGTAAATGACTTTATATATGAATAACTTAATTGTGGTATTTTATACATACTTTACACACACTAAATATAAATGTACATTTGTTACAGATATCTTGCAACTGGGGATTCATTTAAGACCATCGCCTTCAGTTATCGCGTGGGTCACTCTACAGTTGCAGGCATCGTAAAAGATGTGTGTGAAGCCATATGGGACAACCTTGTGGAAGAATGCATGCCACCACCTAACAGGGAACGCTGGCGAGAAATCGCAGCTGATTTCCAGCAGATGTGGAATTTCCCTAACTGTGTTGGGGCAGTAGATGGCAAGCACATAGTGATCCAGGCCCCTGCCTCCAGCGGTTCCCTTTACTTTAACTACAAAGGCTCCTTCTCAATTATTCTCCTTGCTGTTGTTGATGCTCGGTATCGCTTCCAGGTGGTGGATGTTGGGGCTTATGGCCGAAGTAGTGATGGTGGTACGTTGGCTGTTTCAGCATTTGGAAGAGCTCTCTGTCAGGGCAGCCTTGGCATACCAGAGGACAAACCTCTCCCTGGTGCAGAACATCTGGGGCCTTTGCCACATGTGTTCGTTGCGGATGAAGCCTTTCCCCTCAGACGCCACATGATGCGTCCACATCCTGGCCAGAACATTGGGAGAGAGAAAAGGCTGTACAATTACGGGCTTTCCCGGGCCAGGCAAATGGTGGAGTGCTCATTTGGAATACTATAAATGCACAATGGCGGCTGTACAGAAGAGTGCTAGGAGTGACCCCAGAAATGGCAAAGAAAGCTGTTAAGGCTACCTGCATCCTCCACAACCTTCTGAGGGTAGATCAGGCAGAGGATCATCCACAAGCACCGTCATCAGAACCTGACTCCACTGCAAGGGCAATGGGAGATCTCCACAGGATGAGCAGCAACAACTCCTCTCGCGAAGCTATAACTATCAGAGAGAAATTTACCCAGTATTTCTCATCTACCGAGGGTGCAGTCCCATGGCAGGAGAACATTATTTGATGTTACATTATATGAATAACCAAAGAATAAACTAATCTGTAATATACTACTTAATAAACTAATTACATTTTAATACAACTTGCCTCATTTTCGAATTATAATTATAATTTATTGATCAGTTCAATTGTTTTATGGCGCTTTTCCACTGCATGGTACGGCTCGGTTCGGTACGGTTCGACTCGGCACGGAACGATTCAGCTCGCTTCGCTTTTCCACTGCGTGGTACGACACGACACGGTACGGCACGGTTCGGTTCGCTTTAGCTCGGTTGCTTTTCCACCGCAGTTAGTACCCCTTCAAAGTGGGTGGGACTGATCGTTATTTGCGCCGCCTCTACTGCCATGACATCATCGTAAACGCGCCACATTTCAAACGCACAACACAGGAACAATGGAGCCTATCGAGGGGATGGTGTTCCTGATTCTCGGCATGTGGATGTTTTTAACTGCAAGACGGAGAAATGTGTTTAAAATTAGGCTGATGGCAGCAAAACAAAATACTGCTAAAAAAAACAAAAGAGTCTGGGAACTCTTACAACGAAGCGCAGATGACGACATCACTCGGTTTGCCCGACGGCGCACTAGGGTAAGCTAATCTTGTTTAGGGTCTCAATCGCTATATCGTCACAAAGCAGATAATGAATTTAACTGGCAATATTATGTATTAAGAAGTGTAATCTGTGTATTTCAGATGTACCATATTTCGCAAAGTCGCCGCCACAGATCATCTGTTTGGACGTTTAACAGAGCTTCTGAGTGGTGGGATGTGATTGTTCCTGGTTTTACAAACACGCAGTGGTTGGAGAACTTTAGAATGTCTGAAGAAACATTCATCCATTTGTGCAACAAACTGCGTCCTGCGATGGCCACTTTATTAGGTACCCCATGCTAGTAACGGGTTGGACCCCCTTTTGCCTTCAGAACTGCCTCAATTCTTCGTGGCATAGATTCAACAAGGTGCTGGAAGCATTCCTCAGGGACTTTGGTCCATATTGACATGATGGCATCACACAGTTGCCGCAGATTTGTCGGCTGCACATCCATGATGCGAATCTCCCGTTCCACCACATCCCAAAGATGCTCTATTGGGTTGAGATCTGGTGACTGTGGAGGCCATTTTAGTACAGTGAACTCATTGTCATGTTCAAGAAACCAATTTGAAATGATTAGAGCTTTGTGACATGGTGGAAGTAGCCATCAGAGGATGGGTACATGGTGGCCATAAAGGGATGGACATGGTCAGAAACAATGCTCAGGTAGGCCGTGGCATTTAAACGATGCCCAATTGGCACTAAGGGGCCTAAAGTGTGCCAGGAAAACATCCCCCACACCATTACACCACCACCACCAGCCTGCACAGTGGTAACAAGGCATGATGGTTCCATGTTCTCATTCTGTTTACGCCAAATTCTGACTCTAACATCTGAATGTCTCAACAGAAATCGAGACTCATCAGACCAGGCAACATTTTTCCAGTCTTCAACTGTTCAATTTTGGTGAGCTCTTGCAAATTGTAGCCTCTTTTTCCTATTTGTAGTGGAGATGAGTGGTACCCGGTGGAGTCTTCTGCTGTTGTAGCCCATCCGCCTCAAGGTTGTGCGTGTTGTGGCTTCACAAATGCTTTGCTGCATACCTCGGTTGTAACGAGTGGTTATTTCAGTCACTGTTGCCCTTCTATCAGCTCGAACCAGTCTGGCCATTCTCCTCTGACCTTTGGCATCAACAAGGCATTTCCGCCCACAGAACTGCCGCTCACTGGATGTTTTTTATTTTTCGGACCATTCTCTGTAAACCCTAGAGATGGTTGTGCGTGAAAATCCCAGTAGATTAGCAGTTTCTGAAATACTCAGACCAGCCCTTCTGGCACCAACAATCATGCCACGTTCAAAGTCACTCAAATCAACTTTCTTCCCTATACTGATGCTCGGTTTGAACTGCAGGAGATTGTCTTGACCATGTCTACATGCCTAAATGCACTGAGTTGCCGCCATGTGATTGGCTGCTTAGAAATTAAGTGTTAACGAGCAGTTGGACAGGTGTACCTAATAAAGTGGCCGGTGAGTGTTTATGTAAACAGTGATAGGCATCGTATTCCTATAGGTAGACGTGGATCAGGTGATATTAAGCGTAGCGTCAGTTCTGGCAGGTCACGTTCAAGCTCGCATCAGTTGATCCACGTCTACCTATAGGAATACGACGAGGAATACGGTCACTGTATACCAGAGTTTCCGCTAGAAAAAAATGGTGCCGGTCAAAGTGACCGGCAGAGGTTTCGTTTAATGGACATTTTGATGATATGCCGGTCAAATATCGCCTCTTAATTAGTCAAGTTAAGGAAAACTGGAGTCAGGCTATGTAACTTAAAAAATGACATAATCAGGCCGTATAGAATGCAACATGTTGTTATTATTAGCCTAACTTTCAAATAGACGGAAAAAAACATGAACGTCCGATTGGCGTCAATTAACACCAATTGTTTTTTACTATGGTTTCACACACATTCACTTTTTGAAACATTGAGGCACGGATGTACCTAATACAAATAAATAAAACATCTCCAGTTAACTAGCATATCATTCATTTAGTTCGCTATTAAATAAGAGATCTAGCGCTAAAATCAGTTGTTTTTTAAATCAAGCTGAGCGCTCGTGTCCGCTGCTATCAGTTGCATGGACGACGCGCTGCGCGAGTTGCGCAATCTTCACTCGGACGCGCGTTTCAATCTATCGCCGTTGCGGAGACTCTACAAAGGCGAAGCACTGCTACTTGGGCGCAGAGATATCACGCAAAACCTGAAATAAAGCTTGCCACAAAGAACCGGCGAAAGTAATGATTATGCATGAAACATTAGAATTGTTGATAAATTGATAAAGTTGACGATGCAGACTCGCCATCTTCGCAGTAGTGAACGCGCCTAGAGAGAGAAATGCACACTTCATATGAATAAATTCTTATTTATTAATCCAGGCAAATTTGTTGATGAAACATTGATTAAAATGAAGATACAATTTATACAAAACGAAATAAACTTTAAAGAAAGGCTTTCTACAAAAGAAAACTAAATAAGTGGTCAAAATCATGTCTGACCAATTCCAAATGTTTTCCGATACATAGGCCTATTGGTCATCTTATGATCCTATCTTACTCATCTCATGCGGTTCCCTTTTCATATAGCCTAATCAACATAGATGAAAAAAAAAAAAAATAACATTATATTATTTATAAATATGAAACGGATATTTAAGTTTTTTAACTTATAATAAGCGTCACACCGCTCCGCTTTGCTCACATGCTCTGGTGTGTAGTCTAATGCATGTGTGCGTGCATGAGGTGGAGGGGTGCGATTTTCGAATAATAATCAACCCAGCGATCTTCGAATATTATTTTTGCTTGAAAATTTCGTTTTGTATAAATTGTATATTAATTTTAATCAATGTTTCATCAACAAATTTGCCTGGATTAATAAATAAGAAGCAAATATAGTGGACAATTTAGGCTAATCAGGACACGGAGGCGTCGGCGCGTGCACACTTCTCTCTATAGGCGCGTTCACTACTGCGAAGATGGCGAGTCTGCATCGTCAACTTTATCAATTTATCAACTTTATCAATAATTCAAATGTTTCATGCATAATCATTACTTTCGCCGGTTATTTGTGGCAAGCTTTATTTCGGGTGTTGCGTGATATCTCTGCGCCCAAGTAGCAGTGCTTCGCCTGTGCTTCCAAACATGCATTTGCCCACCTATCTAAATGTAGGGGAGACCGTGAATAACCCCAATTTAAAAAAAAAAATGGTGGAGTGTTCCTTTAAGGCTAGCCTGCCTGGGCCTGGCCATATTTGAAACGTCTCACTCAATCGTTCGTTGTTTAGGTCTATATTACAGCCGTTCTAGGCGTGCGCTTTATTTGAAATGCAGCATGCGATGTTGTTTAATAACTTTCAAACGGTAGAGCCTGTTCCTTTATAACATAGCCAAAGGTCGGTGTATTTTTGCTTTATACATTTTAGGCTTATTCTCAAATTCATATTGTGTTAGGGGGGCGGGATTATTACGCAATTTTAATCGGAAAATTTGACCGGAGAGATTTAATTTTGTCGGACATTTCATTTTTTTCCCGGCCAATGTCCGGTAATTACCGGACAACGAAAACCCTGCTGTATACATGTATAAGCTCTTCATTAATAATTATAATGTTTTGCCCAAAAACAACAGATTATCATAAAAATGTCTTTCTAATATGGATTACTATTATTCTACCTGAATTTTCGACTTTATTCGACAAAAACTGAGAGACCTTGACAGACAAAAAAAGTTGACGTGAAGACTATCAAAGAACTTATAAAACCTGAAAAATACATTTATGTCTCAGCTGCAAAATGCCTAGCTCAATTCAATGATAAAACTGTCAAATATCAACTTAGCCATGTTTATCAAGTCTGAAGGATTGAAGATGAAAGATCAACAGACTGCTAAAGATGCTGAGGAATTTCCACTGCTATACCAATAAATGTGGAAATTTGACATTGCGAGCCAAGCGCTAACTCCATTTCACCAGACCAAGTGAAATTTTCCTCAGATTCTACCATTCACACAGGATGTCCAGAGACTTCATTGCTATTTGTTTGAGAAACCGAAACAATTGAGTGCCCAGCAAGAAGCGCCTTTTCCCATAAATTGGAAGGACCTTGCTTAAGTGACCCTGGCACAAGTTATCCTCTTCAACCGTCGTAGAGCAGGAGAGGTATCCCCAATGCCCTTGTCTGCAAACTTTTCAAAATTCATATCAGAAAAACACAAAGATATTAACCTAGCCCTTACAGCAATTGAGCAGAAGCGTTGCAAACATTTTGTCCGGATTGCCATAGTAGGAAAGAGATGAAGGGAAATCCCTTTTCTCCTTACCTCGGTCATGAGGGAATCGCTCGAATGCGACTAAAACATTTCGCGAATATCATTAAAGAATAATCATATGAAGAATGATGCCAGGTGACCGGTAAATGTGAAAAAAAAAACTGTTTCTATTGCAGTTTTGAGAAATATTCGTTTTTTTAATTGCCTGAAAAACCACCTCATGTGATTGTAAAAACTTTTTTTTAAAATATATGGGATAAATAAATTGACATGTTTCCATTGGGCGTATTTTCAAGTTTGTGCAATTTGAAGGGTAATGCTTCTGTCCACTACTTGAGGGGTTCCCAATACATTAGGCAGTTTGTGAGTAAATGTGATGACATCAAATAGAGTTAACCTCCACAAAACTAAGGAAACACATTGCTAACCTGTCGACTGTTCTGAATCTCAAAGACTACAGAACTGGATCAATTGGCAGACTTCCTTGGGCATAACATCGAGATCCACAGAAACCACTACCGCCTTCAAGAGGGCACCTTCCAGCTAGCTAAAATAAGCAAAGTTCTTCTAGCGTTGGAACAGTAACAGCTAGGAGAGAAAAAAAGGGAAGAATCTGGGTGAAATTCAGCTTGATATGACTGGTAAGTAATATAATAGAATTGAACAGATGTATTTGAAAGAAAAATTATATAAATTCAAATGGAAACAAAATTTTCTTTCTTACCCCAGATAAGGCAGATAATTTTGCTTGTTATAAATAAAAACATATTTGGACTGAAAACAAGACTAAAATACCAAGATAAAGCTTTTTTTGTAGTGAACCAGATTTGGCCCATGCATGGTCCAGTTTTATAGGTAATATGTTTATCAGTACTTCACACTTATTGATTAACAGTTAGAGATAAATTAACACTTGTGCATTTGAATATTTTAAAAGGAAGTGAATTTAAGATGTATTGAGACTATACTGTAGTCACATAAAAACAGCATAGTTTCTGCAACTCTTCATTTTTTATGTTCAGTAGAATTTAATTAGGTGTTCAAGCACGAAGTGCTGAAAACCTATTGTATTTGTACTGATTTTTAGGTGTTCAAGCACGAAGTGCTGAAAACCTATTGTATTTGTACTGATTTTTATTAGGGGTTCAAGCACTTCAGTGCTGAAACCCTATTGTTATTGTTAATTTTCCCATCATGCAACATTCTCCACGTAAAACTGATCGGGCAGGACGAACCGTAAGTCGTAGAGACTTGAAACTTTGGGGGCTGGTAGTACTCTCACCGCCTACAGCCTCACCAAGGCACGCCCCGATTGGCCCATAGGTGGCGCTACAGCGGGCAAAAGTACGAAATGGCTCATAACTCCTCAACCGTCGGGCGTAGGCTCAAGTGTCTTACATCGTTGGAATCCTTGGCTCGAGCCGGACAAGATGCATGCCTCGGATTGGCTCGTCACCCTGGGTGCATTTTCGGGTATTTTGGGTTTTCCGTAAAACCTACTTTTGCGAACTAGTCCTAGGTTTTTGGGCCGGCCGGAACCAAACCAGTGCGGCAAGATTCTATGGAGTCCGAATGTCAATAATTATCAAAAAAAAGTGGAAATTTGGGTTCACGGTCCCTAAGGGCCGCCGAAACGTTCCGAGTGGGAGGGGCCCCTTTTACTAAATTGCCTATAACTCGTCAACGGAACGAGATATTTGCACCAAACTCAACGCGCCTGTGTGAGAGCTCATTCTGTGGTCGCGTGAAAAAGGACAGGGCTAACGGGCACTTGGTGGCGCTCTAACTGTTAAACAGGTGCCAAAATTATGTATTTCTATATGGCAAATCCCATGAAATGGCTGAAAGCGGCCCTCTTCCTGCCTGATTTGCATACAACCTCACAAAACCGGCCGTGCGCATGCGTCACCTGGCCCTAAAGAGGCCTGGAAGCTTTTATGGACGTCGGGCCACCGGTGGCCCTTTAACTGTTATAAAGGTGTAAAATGCTCTATAATATCCTATGCAAAATGACATTTAAATGACTGAAAAAGGGTCTGCTCTGCTCAAAACTTCACCAAATTAGCTGAGCATGTGCGCCATATTATTCCGAGGAAGCGTGCAAAGTTTGACGGAGATCGGGCCATCGGTGGAGGTGTCGCAGTTTAAAAGGTAAAACAAAAATCACCACATTTCCATGAAAAATGAGCCGAAAAGGCAAAAAAGCGACTTTCTCCTCTCCGAGGCACATGTTAAAAGGCTTGATAAAGTTTTTGGAAAGCAGCAGCACAAGCGTCAAGTGCGTGGACCCTAAGGTTTTTTTTTTATAGGCCTTTTTAGTCCCTTTTTATTAGGGGTTCAAGCACTTCAGTGCTGAAACCCTATTGTTATTGTTAATTTTCCCATCATGCAACATTCTCCACGTAAAACTGATCGGGCAGGACGAACCGTAAGTCGTAGAGACTTGAAACTTTGGGGGCTGGTAGTACTCTCACCGCCTACAGCCTCACCAAGGCACGCCCCGATTGGCCCATAGGTGGCGCTACAGCGGGCAAAAGTACGAAATGGCTCATAACTCCTCAACCGTCGGGCGTAGGCTCAAGTGTCTTACATCGTTGGAATCCTTGGCTCGAGCCGGACAAGATGCATGCCTCGGATTGGCTCGTCACCCTGGGTGCATTTTCGGGTATTTTGGGTTTTCCGTAAAACCTACTTTTGCGAACTAGTCCTAGGTTTTTGGGCCGGCCGGAACCAAACCAGTGCGGCAAGATTCTATGGAGTCCGAATGTCAATAATTATCAAAAAAAAGTGGAAATTTGGGTTCACGGTCCCTAAGGGCCGCCGAAACGTTCCGAGTGGGAGGGGCCCCTTTTACTAAATTGCCTATAACTCGTCAACGGAACGAGATATTTGCACCAAACTCAACGCGCCTGTGTGAGAGCTCATTCTGTGGTCGCGTGAAAAAGGACAGGGCTAACGGGCACTTGGTGGCGCTCTAACTGTTAAACAGGTGCCAAAATTATGTATTTCTATATGGCAAATCCCATGAAATGGCTGAAAGCGGCCCTCTTCCTGCCTGATTTGCATACAACCTCACAAAACCGGCCGTGCGCATGCGTCACCTGGCCCTAAAGAGGCCTGGAAGCTTTTATGGACGTCGGGCCACCGGTGGCCCTTTAACTGTTATAAAGGTGTAAAATGCTCTATAATATCCTATGCAAAATGACATTTAAATGACTGAAAAAGGGTCTGCTCTGCTCAAAACTTCACCAAATTAGCTGAGCATGTGCGCCATATTATTCCGAGGAAGCGTGCAAAGCTTGACGGAGATCGGGCCATCGGTGGAGGTGTCGCAGTTTAAAAGGTAAAACAAAAATCACCACATTTCCATGAAAAATGAGCCAAAATGGCAAAAAAGCGACTTTCTCCTCTCCGAGGCACATGTTAAAAGGCTTGATAAAGTTTTTGGAAAGCAGCAGCACAAGCGTCAAGTGCGTGGACCCTAAGGTTTTTTTTTTATAGGCCTTTTTAGTCCCTTTTTATTAGGGGTTCAAGCACTTCAGTGCTGAAACCCTATTGTTATTGTTAATTTTCCCATCATGCAACATTCTCCACGTAAAACTGATCGGGCAGGACGAACCGTAAGTCGTAGAGACTTGAAACTTTGGGGGCTGGTAGTACTCTCACCGCCTACAGCCTCACCAAGGCACGCCCCGATTGGCCCATAGGTGGCGCTACAGCGGGCAAAAGTACGAAATGGCTCATAACTCCTCAACCGTCGGGCGTAGGCTCAAGTGTCTTACATCGTTGGAATCCTTGGCTCGAGCCGGACAAGATGCATGCCTCGGATTGGCTCGTCACCCTGGGTGCATTTTCGGGTATTTTGGGTTTTCCGTAAAACCTACTTTTGCGAACTAGTCCTAGGTTTTTGGGCCGGCCGGAACCAAACCAGTGCGGCAAGATTCTATGGAGTCCGAATGTCAATAATTATCAAAAAAAAGTGGAAATTTGGGTTCACGGTCCCTAAGGGCCGCCGAAACGTTCCGAGAGGGGGGGGCCCCTTTTACTAAATTGCCTATAACTCGTCAACGGAACGAGATATTTGCACCAAACTCAACGCGCCTGTGTGAGAGCTCATTCTGTGGTCGCGTGAAAAAGGACAGGGCGACCGGCCACTTGGTGGCGCTCTAACTGTTAAACAGGTGCCAAAATGATGTATTTCTATATGGCAAATCCCATGAAATGGCTGAAAGCGGCCCTCTTCCTGCCTGATTTGCATACAACCTCACAAAACCGGCCGTGCGCATGCGTCACCTGGCCCTAAAGAGGCCTGGAAGCTTTTATGGACGTCGGGCCACCGGTGGCCCTTTAACTGTTATAAAGGTGTAAAATGCTCTATAATATCCTATGCAAAATGACATTTAAATGACTGAAAAAGGGTCTGCTCTGCTCAAAACTTCACCAAATTAGCTGAGCATGTGCGCCATATTATTCCGAGGAAGCGTGCAAAGTTTGACGGAGATCGGGCCATCGGTGGAGGTGTCGCAGTTTAAAAGGTAAAACAAAAATCACCACATTTCCATGAAAAATGAGCCAAAAAGGCAAAAAAGCGACTTTCTCCTCTCCGAGGCACATGTTAAAAGGCTTGATAAAGTTTTTGGAAAGCAGCAGCACAAGCGTCAAGTGCGTGGACCCTAAGGTTTTTTTTTTATAGGCCTTTTTAGTCCCTTTTTATTAGGGGTTCAAGCACTTCAGTGCTGAAACCCTATTGTTATTGTTAATTTTCCCATCATGCAACATTCTCCACGTAAAACTGATCGGGCAGGACGAACCGTAAGTCGTAGAGACTTGAAACTTTGGGGGCTGGTAGTACTCTCACCGCCTACAGCCTCACCAAGGCACGCCCCGATTGGCCCATAGGTGGCGCTACAGCGGGCAAAAGTACGAAATGGCTCATAACTCCTCAACCGTCGGGCGTAGGCTCAAGTGTCTTACATCGTTGGAATCCTTGGCTCGAGCCGGACAAGATGCATGCCTCGGATTGGCTCGCCCTTCAGGCTCCAATTTCGAGTAAATTGCGTTTTTGTGTAAAACCTACTTTTGCGAACTACTCCTAGGTTTTTGGCCTGATTGGAACCAAACCACTGCAGAAATATTCTCTGGAGTCTGATTGTCAATAATCATAAAAAAAAAAAAAAATTTCAATTGTCGGTTGCTAAGGGGAACCAAAACGTTTGATGGCACCAGAGCCACTTTTACTAAAATGGTTATAACTTGTGAACGGAAAGAGATATTTTCGCTAAATTTGGGACACATGTTCATGAGCACAATCTGAGGTGGCATGAAAAAAATTGCGACGATTGGCCACTTGGTGGCGCTATAACATGGAAAAAAATCATGACAATGGTAATAACCACATCCAAACGTTAGTCTAATGAAAGATGGCATGCAGTGTCTTTGTCCAGGGTACCTTGATAGTCTATGAGAACATTGGTGTAGCTAAAAAAACTCAGTATACGTCATCAGCAAAATGCCCTGAAGGAGCCTGAGACTTTTCAAGCCAGCGTTTTTTCACAGGAGTGACCTCCTTATACTCCTGAATCCTTGCCGAGTCCAACAATACCAAACATGCCAGGTTTTGCCTTTTGGTTTTGTAACGTGTCATTTAGAGCTTAAAAAGAATTACTGTTATCTTCAAAGACCATTAGTCCGATCGAGACAAAAAAAAAAAAAAAAAAACACAGGCAATTCGAAAACATAAGTAAATAGCTAAACAATAATGCCCAAATGTCAAAATTATGATAGAAACTGAAAAAAAAAAAATCCAATCAATATCATCGATGCATAATTTTTATGCTCTCATAAATATAAGTGTCTCAACTTCAAAACAAAATGAGATATTTACAACAAATTTGAGACATGTATATGGGCACACTTTTAGGACTAGTAATAAAACTACATTTAATCAAAAAAATAAAAAGTTAAGTCAATTAACCTAACATTCATTCCAAATATCAAAATCAACAATTTACTATATATAGTGCTATTAAATGTTCCTTAAAATATTTTTTAAAACTCATTTTTCTTGTGTAGAGTGTCTCTTGTCAAAATGTGTAATATCAATGGTAAATCCTTCAATAGTTTCATTCTTCTTTACATTTTACAGTCCGATGTTTTGCAGTGGTTTTCGAAATAAAATAAAAATCCCTTTTATGCATGCCTGCTGTTAAAATCATGACTAGCACTACTATACAAAAATTGAGAGTAAAGGAAATTAGGAATTCTAGACACAGAAATATTTATTATAAAACAAAGCAGAGACAATCTTTCACCTGTACATTTTTTGTCTATATGCACTCGACCAAACAACTGGGCCATAATCTAAGCTAGAACCATTGTTTTAGAAATACATTTGTAACCCGGGTAACCCAGGCCACCAGTAAATGACTTGAGAGTTGGAAAAAGTTAAGAAATATAAAGAATTAAAGTGTTCTACAAAGAAACGCGATTCATCCAATCACTGATTGTGCTGCATTGACTGACAGCCCTAAGAACCAACAGTAGCGGCATGTTCATTAGGCCCGCCCACAGTTCGCGCCGGTGCCGTCGTCAGCATTCAACAGACGAAATCAGATGAGAACAGGTCAGACAGGCAGCAGCACACGGAGCATTTCTCCACAAACTTCTTTCACAAAATCATAATCGAACGGGAACTGTGATTGAGTGCACTTGGAAACTTTGGATACGTCAGGCTGGTGTGTTGTCATAGAGAGAAAAGTGGAGTGGAAATCTGTATTGAATTTGGTTTTGGTGAGTGATTTTTAAAAATATTAAATCTGAATATAAAAAGACATATGAAAGATATAGCTAGGTATGTCAATTTCAGAAATGATTTGATATGAGTAGGCCGCACTCACAGCACGAGCTGAGCTGAGCTAGTTAGCTAACGCTAAAGCTACCACATGTAACGATGCTTATTGTATCATCATGAGTTGAGACAATGAGTGTTTTATGAGTGTTGATCTGTTCTATAAATGTCGATAAGTTAGATTAATGTGTCATTTGAGATGCGCATACTTAACATTAATTATTTTACGTTTGTCTTGTCTTTTGCAAGGCTGTGTTTCCTTATTCTCAGTTTATTCCTATGTGAACGTGATCCGCAAGTATCCTGTTTTGAAACTATCAACTGGTAAGATGTCTTCAATCAATCACTAAATCCCATGAATCAAAGTCCTTTGAGTCCGAAAAACAAAAGAAAATTGATTTATTTTTTCTTCTGAAATGGACAGACTTTGTTTTTTGTACTTGAACTGATCGGAGAAATTTGAACAACTCTTTAAACTGAATCCTTTGATTCACGATATTTGTTCAACTGAGTCGTTTTATTCATGAACTTTGTTCAACTGAATCTTTTCATCTTTCCAGCATTTCCAATTCATATTGTGGAATATACTGTTTACTATTGACAGTAATTGTGTTTATTGGAAGGAATTCTGAATCATTGTGTTTTGACTCGAATCCAATATCTGATTACATTTCTTTTTTTACATTTCATCATTCATTCATCCCAAAAGAAATGACTAGTCGTTAAGGCTGTAAGGTTAGTCAACCAGAGAAATCCTTAGTCAACCAAAGTCCTGTCCTGCACAACGATCAGTCAACAAAATAAAAATAAAAAAAGATGCGATGTTTTGTATTTTTATTGAACATTTATTAAACAATTGTCATAGAGCATTTATAAAACAACAACAAAAAATCAATACTACATAAAACTATAATAATAAAATTAGTTGAAATGTGAATTTAGTAGTGATTTTTTTTAACTGCAAAGTGAGAAGTTCTGTCCTAGATCTATAGTGACCGTCACGATCGCGCACCTGAAACATCATAACAAAAGCTCTAGTTTATACTGGTGTATATTCTTCTTTACTTTAAAAGCTTTTGGTTAACTTTTGTTCAGCCGATCTAGGCATTTTAAAACACACAAACCCAAATAGCCTAAAAAACAATCCTAATAATTATAGGCTGTACAGTAGGAAGGCATATAGGTTTATTTTCATTTTGTTACATTATTTAGGCTATTTTCAAACGCGTCAAGTGTACAAATAAAAACATAAAACACAATCTATTGAGTCAGTCTAATAAAGCCGTTAAAGCTACTTACAGATTTGCAGGCCTAGTCCACCTTTTTTATGTTGTGGACCAAAAACACTAACATTTCCACATTCTTGGGTAAAAGACAGCTCCTCGACTTAACAATAAATCCTGCTTTGGAAAATATGTGCTCTGGAGGAGTGGAGGTTGAAGGGATGCAGAGCAGGCGTCTTTTGCGCGCTCAAGTTCGTTATTTCAAATGTAGGCGCGCGGCATGTGCGCTGATAATGGAAGCGACGCAGTCGCGGTGCGACACGCTCATTTTTTCCAAGCGCGTTCGTGCCGCATCGAGATAAAAACATCTTAACTTTTCAGAATGCTGCAAGCGCACCGTAGGTCACGTGACAAGAACCTTAACAACAACAACAACAAGCTTAGAAACAACAGACGCCTCCGGAGCGCAACCGCCCTAGCGCTTTGGAAAAAGGAGAACACGGCGCGCCTAGCGTTTTCTACGCCTATATGTGAATGGCGCAGCAGCATAGCTTGCACTCCACAGTCTTGTCTTTTTTTGTAAAATGCAGCCAGAGAAAAGATTTAGATTTCTTGGAGATTTTGTTGACTAAAGCCAAAACAAATAGCATTCTAACTGAATGAATACAGCAAAACTACCTATATTCCTTACTGAGCGCGAAGCAGCAGTGCAGCCAGCCGCAGGTGCGGTTCTCGAGTGTTCTACGTGCTGCGCTAAACTGGCGCAGAATAGCCTAAATTAAAACATTTAAATTTGGGGATAAATTTCTTTCTGCGCATGAGCACTTTCAGTTGTATTATATGTGATGAGTTACGGTTTCAGCCGTTCCTTTGAAAATGGCTGAGGGTCGAAAGAGAAAAAATGTATACGAAGTGTATGATAAGAAGAGAAAGGCCGCAGAATATAGAAACAAGACCAGAGTGATTTTGGGTGAATATTTCACACCCTGGCGTGCGCTAAAAGCACAGGTTGGGCTTCCCACTGATGCCGTAGTCGCGAAAATTCTACTAGACGGGTAAAGTTTGTAGGGATGTGCTCCGATCAGGATTTTTGCAGCCGATACCGATTGCCGATTTCTTGTCATGGTGATCGGCCGATCCCGATTCCCGATACCGATGCTTAATATAAGACAAAGATAAATACAAACAAAATGGAGCACTCTGATGCAGCCCACAAGGTTTAATTAAACATTGTCCAATAGTAAACTTTGGAGGACAAAATAAACATTTAAATACCTAAAATAGAGAGTCTGATGTAACTTTAACCTGGTCTAATACAAGTCTAAGCAGGACAAAATTAATTTAATTAGATTAATTATTAATTTAATTAGAACAAATTGGAGTAGTTTGATGCTACTCATTAGAAGGGATGGGCATTTCAAGCAAAAATAATATTCGAAGATCTGGGTATTATTCGCTTATTCGAAAATCGAATGTAACGATGCTTATTGTATCATCATGAGTTGAGACAATGAGTGTTTTATGAGTGTTGATCTGTTCTATAAATGTCGATAAGTTAGATTAATGTGTCATTTGAGATGCGCATACTTAACATTAATTATTTTACGTTTGTCTTGTCTTTTGCAAGGCTGTGTTTCCTTATTCTCAGTTTATTCCTATGTGAACGTGATCCGCAAGTATCCTGTTTTGAAACTATCAACTGGTAAGATGTCTTCAATCAATCACTAAATCCCATGAATCAAAGTCCTTTGAGTCCGAAAAACAAAAGAAAATTGATTTATTTTTTCTTCTGAAATGGACAGACTTTGTTTTTTGTACTTGAACTGATCGGAGAAATTTGAACAACTCTTTAAACTGAATCCTTTGATTCACGATATTTGTTCAACTGAGTCGTTTTATTCATGAACTTTGTTCAACTGAATCTTTTCATCTTTCCAGCATTTCCAATTCATATTGTGGAATATACTGTTTACTATTGACAGTAATTGTGTTTATTGGAAGGAATTCTGAATCATTGTGTTTTGACTCGAATCCAATATCTGATTACATTTCTTTTTTTACATTTCATCATTCATTCATCCCAAAAGAAATGACTAGTCGTTAAGGCTGTAAGGTTAGTCAACCAGAGAAATCCTTAGTCAACCAAAGTCCTGTCCTGCACAACGATCAGTCAACAAAATAAAAATAAAAAAAGATGCGATGTTTTGTATTTTTATTGAACATTTATTAAACAATTGTCATAGAGCATTTATAAAACAACAACAAAAAATCAATACTACATAAAACTATAATAATAAAATTAGTTGAAAAGTGAATTTAGTAGTGATTTTTTTTAACTGCAAAGTGAGAAGTTCTGTCCTAGATCTATAGTGACCGTCACGATCGCGCACCTGAAACATCATAACAAAAGCTCTAGTTTATACTGGTGTATATTCTTCTTTACTTTAAAAGCTTTTGGTTAACTTTTGTTCAGCCGATCTAGGCATTTTAAAACACACAAACCCAAATAGCCTAAAAAACAATCCTAATAATTATAGGCTGTACAGTAGGAAGGCATATAGGTTTATTTTCATTTTGTTACATTATTTAGGCTATTTTCAAACGCGTCAAGTGTACAAATAAAAACATAAAACACAATCTATTGAGTCAGTCTAATAAAGCCGTTAAAGCTACTTACAGATTTGCAGGCCTAGTCCACCTTTTTTATGTTGTGGACCAAAAACACTAACATTTCCACATTCTTGGGTAAAAGACAGCTCCTCGACTTAACAATAAATCCTGCTTTGGAAAATATGTGCTCTGGAGGAGTGGAGGTTGAAGGGATGCAGAGCAGGCGTCTTTTGCGCGCTCAAGTTCGTTATTTCAAATGTAGGCGCGCGGCATGTGCGCTGATAATGGAAGCGACGCAGTCGCGGTGCGACACGCTCATTTTTTCCAAGCGCGTTCGTGCCGCATCGAGATAAAAACATCTTAACTTTTCAGAATGCTGCAAGCGCACCGTAGGTCACGTGACAAGAACCTTAACAACAACAACAACAAGCTTAGAAACAACAGACGCCTCCGGAGCGCAACCGCCCTAGCGCTTTGGAAAAAGGAGAACACGGCGCGCCTAGCGTTTTCTACGCCTATATGTGAATGGCGCAGCAGCATAGCTTGCACTCCACAGTCTTGTCTTTTTTTGTAAAATGCAGCCAGAGAAAAGATTTAGATTTCTTGGAGATTTTGTTGACTAAAGCCAAAACAAATAGCATTCTAACTGAATGAATACAGCAAAACTACCTATATTCCTTACTGAGCGCGAAGCAGCAGTGCAGCCAGCCGCAGGTGCGGTTCTCGAGTGTTCTACGTGCTGCGCTAAACTGGCGCAGAATAGCCTAAATTAAAACATTTAAATTTGGGGATAAATTTCTTTCTGCGCATGAGCACTTTCAGTTGTATTATATGTGATGAGTTACGGTTTCAGCCGTTCCTTTGAAAATGGCTGAGGGTCGAAAGAGAAAAAATGTATACGAAGTGTATGATAAGAAGAGAAAGGCCGCAGAATATAGAAACAAGACCAGAGTGATTTTGGGTGAATATTTCACACCCTGGCGTGCGCTAAAAGCACAGGTTGGGCTTCCCACTGATGCCGTAGTCGCGAAAATTCTACTAGACGGGTAAAGTTTGTAGGGATGTGCTCCGATCAGGATTTTTGCAGCCGATACCGATTGCCGATTTCTTGTCATGGTGATCGGCCGATCCCGATTCCCGATACCGATGCTTAATATAAGACAAAGATAAATACAAACAAAATGGAGCACTCTGATGCAGCCCACAAGGTTTAATTAAACATTGTCCAATAGTAAACTTTGGAGGACAAAATAAACATTTAAATACCTAAAATAGAGAGTCTGATGTAACTTTAACCTGGTCTAATACAAGTCTAAGCAGGACAAAATTAATTTAATTAGATTAATTATTAATTTAATTAGAACAAATTGGAGTAGTTTGATGCTACTCATTAGAAGGGATGGGCATTTCAAGCAAAAATAATATTCGAAGATCTGGGTATTATTCGCTTATTCGAAAATCGCACCCCTCCCCCATATGCACGCACACATGCATAGGCCACACACATGAGAAAAGCGGAGTGGTGTGACGTTTAAATATAACTTAAAAACATAAATATACGGTTCATATTTATGTTTTATAGTAGGCTAATATAGTGTTCTTTTTTAAAAAAAAAGTCATATGTTGATTATATTAAAAGGGAACCGCATGAGATGAGTAAGATAGGATCATAAGATGCCCAATATATCGGAAAACATTTGGAATGGGTCAGGCATGATTTTGACCACTTAATTAAGTTTTGTTTTGTAGAAAGCCATTCTTTAAAGTGAATTTCGTTTTGTAAAAATTGTATCTTAATTTCAAACTTTAGTTTCATCATCCATTTGCCTGAATTTAATAAATAATAAGCGAAATATAGCAGACAATATAATCAGGACACGGACACGCCGGCGCGTGAACTGGAGCGCATCTCATAAGTGAACCGAACCTCAACTTGCCTCACATACCTGAGAATGTATAGTTCAGGCTTGAAATGTCTACTTAAAAAAAACAACAACTATTTAAATCGATAATAAATGGGCTACTCTCTGCTTAGGCTAATCCGTATGAAGTGTGCATTTCTCTCTATAAGCGCGTTCACTATGCGAAGATGGCGTCAACATCGCCAACTGTATCGTTGCAGTTTATTAATAAACAATTAAAATGTATCATGCTGCATAAACATTACTTTTGCCGGTTCTTTGTGGCAAGCTTTATGCATGCGCTTGATATGCGAAATATAGGCAATATAGCCTATTATGATGACGCTCATTATGGTTTAATATTTTCTCCCATATATATATTTAATTAAATTAATATAGATATGCGATTTGACTAATGGCTTAAATGAACTACTACTAGTCGACTAGAAAAAAACTTTAGTCGTGCACGGGCAGCGCAACTTATTTAACATATTTTCTAACCAGCATGTCACTGCGGGCGTTCTGAGCGAGTGGCGCTGTGGACTGAGCGAGCGAAGCATACTCTTCAGAAAGGCGCTCTCTCTGGAGGACAATGATCCTCCATGTGAGATTCCTTTGAAACATACACGGCAAATAGCAAATTTTTTTCATAGTTTCTCGACACATCATAGCAGCCTAATTCCACACCGGCGATGACATGACTGCCAAAACATTTAAGTCCCCACGCATCATATAGGCTACCTCCTCACGTTTTGACGTCATCAAATTGTGATCGGTTTGTGAGATCGGCCAAGTTGAGTGAGTACCGATCGAGTCATAAAATGTGATGATCGCCCGATACCGATCTCCGGCCGATCGATCGGAGCATCCCTAAAAAATCCATTTAAAATCACTGCTAGTAAAAGTTAAGATATGATTAGCGATGCTAGCCCTGGCACAAGTCATGCACGGCGTAGACACGGTAAACATCTCAATTTGTCTAAAGTAGCCTTATGACCAAATGCTAAATGATATTACGCTGAAATATTCTAAAACCTTGTGTGTTCATTTTCGATAATTCCAATGTATTCACCATAGTATTTATTACACAAATGCAACAAGCTACTTCTCCATTGCATATCATGTCTCGAGTCCTCGGTCACTCAATCGATCAGTATAATAAGTAAATAAAACACAGAAGGGCATTTGACATTTTGTCTTGCATGAATGCTTTTGAGTTAGTTTATAATTTGCTACATAATTGTGCCACCAAACGTGACTACCCAAATATGGATGCCCTTCCAAACAATCTACTTTGCATATCTGTGCGCCCTCTCGGGAGCAAATAGTGTTGCGCATGTGCATTTTAAAAAAAATTGGAGAGGGCGGGTCTTCTCTAAAATTCGGAAAGATCCTCCGCTATACCTTTAACATTGTGTCGAATAACATGTATTCATTGATTGTAATGACATTAGGGATGCACGATGATATCGGGACAACATCGGTATCGGCCGATAAAAGCTTAAAATGACCATCATCGGCATCAGCCGATAGAATATTTCTGCCGATGAGCCTTGCCGATAGGGTGGCGTGTTTCCTATGCGCACGTGACGCGAACGAAGCATGAGCGCCAGCAACTTAAACTTCCAACTAGGGGTGTGCGTCTCACGGTTTTTGATCGTGGACGATTAAAATGTCTCCACGATCTGCTTTTGAAAAAAAAACATAGTATCGTGCATTCTATCAGTTCAATTCTGGCGCCTTCATCTCAACATACTGTACAACGCGACGTACATTCACATCACATCACATGTAAACGCAGAGGTAGAGTTACACTCACGGTCACGAGACACCGCAATTCACAAAAGTTTATTATTTGCATGTGCGTCAAAGTCTTGCTAGTTAAACATGTCATTCACGTGCTGATGCGCTGTTCTAACATCCGCTTTTCTGAGCACGTTACACCCGACACTCACAGGAACTAAAAGCCTGTCACAGAGTCTGCATACTGGACTAATCTTTCGAGTCTTATTGCGCTGATACTGTCAAATACACACACGGTTTACATAAACAAAGTTGGTTATGTCTAAAGTGAAAGCAAACAGAGAAAATCTGCTTGTCAAATGCGTGTATATTAGACGCGTCGCGTGCAGTTCTTAAAGAGACAGTATAATATGCTGCCGCTTGTCCTTAAAGAGATACTGCACCCAGAAATAAAAATTCTGTCATTATTTACTCACTCTAATGTTGTTCCAAACCTGTATTCATTTCTATCTTGTGCTTAAATATACAATGGAAGTCACTGAAGTACAGCAACTGTTTGGTTAGCCACATTCTTCCAAATAACTTTTATAATTTCAACAGAAGAAAGAAACTTGAGAGAGTAAATGATGACAAGTTAAATTTTCGGGAGAACTATCTCGTTAATGTTAATAAAACAACAAAACACAAAGAGGAAATCACTCACTGCTCTTGACTGAGAACTTTAATAGAAGCTTTAATAAGCTTTTTTTGCACTTAAAAAAAAACACACAAATATATCGGTATCGGCATCGGGCAAAATTAGTCTGAAAATATCGGCATATCGAATATCGGCCAAAATCCTATATCGTGCATCCCTAAATGACATGGATTGTGTCTAATGACATTGTGTCTTACATGGATTCATGGTTTTCTAAACAAACCTTATCAAAACATGGAGCAAATCCGACCTTTCGCGAGTTGGGGCGCGCAATGTTCCATGACGCATAATAACATTCCATTCGTAGGGTATTGACTGTAACCCCTTATTTACACTCTTAGTGCGTTAGAGCTGTGATGCTCGGCTACCGGAGCTGATTGCGCCCAATCTAATGAATGCTTGTGTTTACACCAGCCACGACGCAGCATTTCAGAAGCGTCTCTCCACGCCACTTCCCTAAAGATAGGCGCCTAGTTTATATTCGACGGACACCATGTCCAAGCCACACCACACCGTATACAAAATAAGAGTAAAAGTCAATTTCAAATATTTTGCGAACTAGTCCCTGGTTTTTTGCCCAAACGGGACTAGACCAGTCTAGGACAATTCTCTGGACTCTCTAGGTCAATAATTATCGAAAAAGTTGAACTTTTGCATTTTTCATATTGTTATAACAGGATGATTTAGAAAAGGGGCATGGCAATAAAACTCAAAGGCCTATAAATCATAAATAAAAACTCAGAACTTCACAAATTGGTGAGCATGTGACAACATAGTTAACAAACATGCTAAATTTTATGGACATCGGACCATAGGTGGCGCTATAACTGTTAAAAAGCTTTAAAACCATATATTTCCTATGGTAAATTGCCTGTATTGGCTGTAAATTGTTGTTTCCATCTATTATGTCACTGGTTAGGGTTAAGAGGCGCAAAATGAACATCTGGTACACATGTGAATGAGTTCAATCTGAGCTCACAGTTAAAAAATTGCAACGATTGAACAGTAGGTGGCGCTATAACATGGAAAAAACATAAAAATGGCTATGACCACGTGACCGTTAGTCCGATTGACCTGAAATTTGGTGTGCAGTGTCTTGGTACCATGTATGTGTAAAAGGATAATGGCGTATCTAAAAAAACATGGCCGCCATCGACCAATGAAGTTTGAGCACCTATTAAACTAGGTTAACGGAGGCCGATCAGAACGAAACTCGATGGGCATATTCAACTCGTGGCCCTAAAGGTCTGTAAGAATTTTGAAAAAAATCGGCCACTTGTTGGCGCTAACGAGTTTTACAGCTCTGTAATCACGTGGTGTAGCACACATCCACACAATATGCATATCGTTTCATACATCTAGTTATTAACGAAAATGTTAAAAACCTTCTTTTGCAACTAGTCCTAGCTTTTTCGCTCAATTGGAACCAAACCAATCTAGGACAATTCTCTGGACTCTGTTGAATTTCCTATGGTAAAATGCCTGTATTGGCTGTAAATGGTCTTTTCCATTTATTATGTCAGTGGTTAAATGTATGCTAAATACAACTTAATGTCTTAAATGCTTATGTGCTTAAAGGCCTTAACTGCTTGAACCCCGATAAATGCTGCTTGCAGCTTTAATTATTAGGTGTTCAAGCACGAAGTGCTGAAAACCTATTGTATTTGTACTGATTTTTATTATTATTATTATTATTATTCTTCTGCCGTAAAACGCATCGTGCAGAACAAACCGTAAGGGCTGGAGCTCTGAAACTTTGTCAGATGGTAGTACAAAAATCGAGGAGAGCCTCAGAAAGTATGACCCCGATTGGCCTATAGGTGGCGCTACAGCAATCAATTGCGCGAAACTGCTCATAACTCCTAAACCGTATGTTGTAGACTCAAGTGTCTTATATCATTGGAAAGCTGGAGGCCTGACGTAAAAAACGTATATCTCCGATTTCATTTCCGGTATGCAAATTTTTCCGCCATTTTGAATTTTGTCAAAAACCTATTTTTGCGAACTAGTCCCTGGTTTTTCGCCCGATCAAAACCAAACAAATGCATACATGTTGTCTGAAGTCTGAATATCAATAATCATTGAAAAAAAGTTGAATTTTCGATTCACGGTCGCTAGGGGGAGTAAAATGATCGTTGTGGGAGGAGCCTATTTTACTAAAATGGCTATAACTCGAGAAGTAAATGAGATATCTTCACCAATCTCAAGAGACATGTGTATGAGGACAGTCTGAGGTCACAGTAAAAAAACCGCGTCGATCTAACACTAGGTGGCGCTATAACATTAAATAAACATAAAAAGGGCTATGACCACCTGACCGTTAGTCCGATTGACTTGAAAATTGGTATGCAGTGTCTTGGTCCAAGGTGCCATGAATGTGTATGAGGAAATTGGCATAACTCAAAAAACATGGCCGCCATCGGCCAATGAATTTGAGCACCTATTAGACAAGGTTAACGGAGGCCAATCGGAACGAAACTCGATGGGCATGTTTGACTCATGGCCTAAGAGGTCTGTAAGAGTTTTGAAAGAAATTGGCCACTAGTTGGCGCTAACAAGTTTTATGGCTCTGTAATCACGTGGTGTTGCACACATCCCCAAAATATGCATATCATTTGATAGATCTCCTCAGGCTGAACAACTTTGCCTCTAGAACCATTGCTGTCAATCAAATCGTTCATTAAATATTCACGAATATGTTAAAAACCTACTTTTGCGAACTAGTCCCTGGATTTTCGCCCGATCAGAACCAGACCAGTCTAGGGCAATTCTCTGGACTCTCTAGATCAATAATCATTGAAAAAAAGTTGAACTTTTGCATTTTTCGTATGGCTATAACAGGGTCATTTAGAAAAGGGGCGTGTCAAATACACACAAAAGCCTATAAATCATAAATAAAAACTCAGAACTTGACAAAAAATGATGAGCATATGTGTCATACCATGGTGAAGAAGCATGCAAAGTTTCATGGAGATCGGACAATAGGTGGCGCTATAACTGTTGAAAAGCTTTAAAACCATGCATTTCCTATGGTAAATTGCCTGTATTGGCTGTAAATGGCCTTTTCCATCTATGATCATAAAATCTTAATGTTTAAAACCGGTGCAGTACAATTCTCTGGACTCTCTACATCAATAATTATCAGAAAAGGTTGAACTTCTTCATTTGAATGGCTATAATAGTGTAAATTGGATGGCTGTAAGATTTTGGATGGCTATAACAGCCAATAAGTGGTATTTTACTGCCCCCTGCTGTCATTTCATCATACTACTCCCTAATATTGTTATATATAATTGAAATGTAGACTTTATTAAATCATTATTTTAACATTTACAATCACATTTTGTCCAAATTCATCTATTGGAGTATTATGGACTGCATTTATTTATTTTATTTATTACTATTTACAATTGTGTCACAGGAAGGCTAAAATACGAAAGTATAACGTTGGGCCACGCCCCCCAAGTACAAATTCACTCATAACTCGAAAACAGAAAGTCTCTGCACGCTAGGTAAGGTTCTCTCGGGGTTCTTGATCCAAATCTATCGTTGCGGGGCTCGGGAACGCCCCCCGCGACGAATTCTTAGTTAATGTTAACTAATGTAGTTAACATTAACTAAGAATGAACAATACTCCTTCAGCATTTGTTAATCTTTGTTAATGTTAATTTCAACATTTACAAATACTTTATTAAAATCTTGTTAACATTAGTTAATGCACTGTGAACTAACATGAACTAACAATGAACAGCTGGATTTGTATTAACTAATGTTAACAAAGATGAACAAAAACAGTAACAAATGTATTGCTCATGGTTCATGTTAATTAATACATTAACTACTGTTTAATAAATGAACCTTATTGTAAAGTGTTACCGACATTTTTAATCTTTTTTATCAGCTTTCAGCATTGGCTAACAAACAAACGCTTAAAGCTATTTTTTTATTAGTTTTAATATAGTTTTATATTATTACATCACAAAGAAATATGTTAAATGCATGCTTATACACCATTAAAAGAGATTTTCAAAATAACATATCCCGTGTGTGTGTGTGTAAGCATATGTCTACATTTGAATGCAGAAGCACTTGTGTGACCAGCAGAGGGCAGTAGAAGACCACTTATTGGCTCACTTTCATTTTGACACACTTGATTAGGGATGGGAATTGATAAGAATTTAACAATTCCGATTCCATTATCGATATTGCTTATCGATTCGATTCCTTATCGATTCTCTTATCGATTCTCATTGGGTGAGGGAATAAGTACAAATTTGTTTGTTTGTATTAACTTATTGAACTTATAACTTATTTTGTTTGTTAATTATTATTAACTCGCTGACACAGCACAGAGTATTAGGGGTGTGAACCTACAATGGTCTCACGGTTCGGTTCGATTACGATTATCATGTTATCGATTCAGTTCAATTTGATATCTCGATGCATCTACATGCACTGCATCCTCAATTTTACTTCAAAAGTGATGTGTGTGTGCGTGCGCGTGTTCACCCGTTCGTGAAGTCGCAGTGACAGAAACAGTGACATTCCAGTTTAAGTTGTGTGTGCGCGCGCGCGTCTCAGATGAGTATGTGCCTGGAGAGTTTTGCGCATCTCGTGTGTGTAGAGTTTGCATGTATGCGTGAGCGACTTTAGGTGTGTCGTTGTGCATTTCATATGTATTTGTTTGAGCATTCAGCAGTATACATGTATGTTTGACTACTTAGTATACGTGTATATGCAAGTGTTTCATATTTGTGTGCGTGAATGAAGTTTGATTTAAGCCCTAGACGGCACCTCATATATTGTCGTCTTTTCGCATGAAATATAACCAAACGAGCGCTTCTGCCTCGATGTTATGTTTGATGCGTTCTGAATCAAAATAACGCAGCTCGTGTGTGACGTCATGACACATTTGCAACGAGCGGAACCGATAAGCGGAATCGTTAAGCAGGCATACTAACGGTTCCAGGGAATTGGTTAACTGGGCACCGGTTCTGAAGAAGACACATGGTAAATCATTGTAAACAATACTATTACATGGTGTATCATGGCAAATCATGCTATAATCCTGCGGTAAATCATTCTACAGGGTATCCGCGGGTCCTTAAAAAGTCTTAAAAAGTCTTAAATTAGATTTTAAAAATTTATGGCCTTAAAAAGTCTTAAAAAGTCTTATTTTGACTTATGAAAGGTCTTAAATTTTCAATGGCAATTTGAGTTAGACATATCTAAATGTTTTCCAAATTAAAACTATCTAATTAGCGTACTTTTTTATTTACTATTCGTTCTTTGTGGATTTGCTCGTTCACGTGACATTTCGCGTCACATTCGCGCCAGCATTACGTCTGTCTCCTGCACGCGAAACAGCAGGAGAGGAGAAGAAAGCTGGTTAATTTCAGTTCATTCTTTATGTGCGTAGTGGTGTGCGATGTGTATTGTCTATTATGATATTGTAATCATTGTTTTACTTTAACGTTAACTATGTACGAGGGCGCACTGCGAGCTGACATCGCATTTGTCTCTCATGCTTGCTTTCACTGCGTGATGTGTCAGTGCAGTTATAGGTATGTTCCCTAATAGACGTATAAAGTTTTTGTATTTTATATATCATATGTTGTTATCATACAATATTACATCAGCAAGAGGGCTGTTTTCCCGTGCACAATAGCAAATATGATATTTATTTTATAACAGTTAAATTAACATTGTTACATTTTATAAACCATATTGTCAATATTGTTTGTTTTCCCTTTATTTCACTGACGAGAATTTCAAAATGAAACCGTAGCAGAGTCTCAATGCAAAAGACAGCGATGATTTCTTGACTGAAATCCGCGTTTTGAACAAATCATTTTAACGATTCAATGAACAATCACTTGCAGTTCCTGAATGAATCAGCCGTTTGAACAAATCGTTTGTATGAATGACTCCCTGAGACAGTGACTTGCCGCCACCTACTGGCGGGTTTAGTTTCACATTTAAAGTACCCTGTAATTAAAATGTTACAATTAGAAATAAGTTCATATTTAAATATTGAATTAAAAATTGAAAGAATTGAATATATCATAGCTTTATTTATGCAATTGTAAATGGAGTATAAATATATTAATGCCAGTTCTGATGCTGCTTCTGTGTCTCCTCTGCACTGCAAAGATGGATTTTGATTTACTGATTTAATATAACTGGTAACAGTGGTATTGTGTTATTATTCTAATATAATTTAATTTGAATGTTAGAATTTGACATAAAAGGTGATGCATACCTCTAAGTAAAAAAAAAAAAAGAAAGTCCATATATGGGTGAAAATGCCCCTGGAACTCAATTTAAGGTTGCAAATATTGCCCTTTAATAAAAAAATGTTAATTCCTTTCACTGCTGTGAACTGACCACTGCATAGAATATGAAAAATATGAATATCTTCGTGAGTCAGCTGTCAACAACAGGCCTAAACCAGCCATGGTACCAGTACACAAACACAATCAGTAAAATATCATCTAATTATCATCAAAAAAACTTTGCGCACCCCTAATGTAAGGTATTAATTTTGATTTCTTCAGGTCTTAAAAAGGTCTTAAAAGCCTTAAATTTGACTTTAAAGGTGAACTAAGTAACTTTTTTACCTTAACCGAACAGCTTTGGAGTCATTGTAATGTTTATATTACTGATTTCGTGTTGAATGGTGGTCGTCTCGCACCCCCCTGGTGCCTGTGAGCCGCAAAACCACCCTTGCAACTTTGGGCCGGCGAGCCGCCGGCCTGAGTGTTAGGAAGTAACGTGTGATATCAGGTCTCGCGAGGTAACAAATTGCTTTACGGCAAAAAAACAGATCTGATAAAATTCTGATAAAATGAGCATCAAACAGAAATAACCCGGCGCCGTATACATGTGGTGTTGGGCGCGCGCAGCTCTTAAAGGGGCCATACCTTATTTCCACTCGTTACAGCGTCCATCCCACTGAACAGGTACCGGTGTACAGGGGGAGGGGATCCGGCCGTGAGTGCGAGCCATCTCTGCGTGAGTGCTATTCACGACAGTACAAGTGCTCCACAGCGACTCTAGGGGTCGCTGTTTGACAAAAACGGAATTCTTACTGAGCGCTGCTTTAAGAAGTGTGCAGATACCCTGTTCTAGAATGTGGTATATCATGGTAAATCATCCTATAACATGGTAAATCATGCTAGAATCATATTAAATCATACTAGAATATGTTCAATTGTGGTAAATCATGAACCTTTGCATTTTTCGTATGGCTATAACAGAGTCATTTAGAAAAGGGGTGTGTCAAATACACACAAAAGCCTATAAATCATAAATAAAAACTCAGAACTTCACAAAAATTGGTGAGCATATGTGTCATAACATGGTGAAGAAGCATGCAAAGTTTCATGGAGATCGGACCATAGTTGGCGCTTTAACTATCAAAAAGCTTTAAAACCATACATTTCCTATGGTAAATTGCCTGTATTGGCTGTAAATGCTGATCTCTTAAATGAATGCTCAGATCTTCTTTTAAAAAGGTCAAGAACATGTGTAATATCACTCTGAACGGCATTGAAAAATTTCAGACAAATCAGACAAAATTTGCCTCTATAATTAATTGTCACAGGAAGCCTCAAAACGAAAGTAAAACATTGGGCCACGCCCCCCAAGAAAAAATACACTCATAACTCGAAAACGGAAAGTCTCTGCGCGCTCAAATTTTGATGGTAAGGTCCTCTCGGGGATCTTGATCCAAATCTATCGTCGCGGGGCTTGGGAGCGCCCCCCCGCGGATCGCTAATCTGTGATAACCCCAACTTGAAACGGCTGTAACTCTTGATCCAGACCATCTAGATCCTTGTTGGAAAGGGCCCGTCCTCATCTAGCTTCGATTCGAGTTTGGTGCGATTTGGCCTGGGCATTCCCGAGATATAAGCCCACAAAGATATGCATTTAAACGGACATTACTCCCGCCCCCAATCACCCAGCAACACCGGGATGGTCTTGATCAACAGAGCTCCTCTAACACTATCTAAGTTCTGAGTTTCAGATTTTTTCACTTTCTCCTTCCCGAGATATAAGTAAAAAAAAAAAACGAATTTCCCGTCATTCATTTCAACCGTTTATGTAGGCTGTAAAACCGCTGTTGTCCACTAGAGGGAGCAACAGCATTAGATATTTTTAATCTTTTTAACCAGTTTTCAGCAATGGCTAACAAACAAATGCTTAAAGATATTTATTATGTTGGAAATAATATTTATAATAAATAATATAATATTAAATAATGATTTATTAGAAAGTTTAATATTTTTACATCACAAATAAATATCTGAAATGCTTAAGGACCACAAAAAGAGATTTTCACAATATCATAACCCAAAATTGTGTGTGTGTGTGTGTGTGTGTGTGTGTGTAAGCATGCACAATGGAATTCACATTGAAAGACTGGTTTGCTTTAGTGCACAATACTGATTAAACCAAGTTGTTCAAAATAAAAGTGGTACTATAGCAATAAGTGGTCTTCTACTACCCTCTGCTGGACATTATACTTATTAATAGTCTTTTCACATGTGCTTTTGCATTCATATATTTAGACACTAAAAAATAACCTTATGTGACAATTACTATAATAACACAATCATATTTTGTCTTTCAATTCACTTTACTGTTCTGAAGCTTCACATAATTGCTAGCAACGTGGTAAATCATGGTAAATCACGATAGAAACATGGTAAATCACAGTAAATAATATTATTACATGGTGTATCATGGTAAATCATGCTAGCAATGTGATTAATCATGGTAAAGCATGTTACAATCCTGGTAAATCATCCTATAACATGGTAAATCAAGGTAAACTAAGACAAATCAAGGTAAACTATGATAAAGCATGCTAGAATCATATTACATCATAGGCTACTAGAATGTGTTCAATTGTGGTAAATCATGCAAGAACAGGGTAAACCATGGTGAATCATACTAGAACTCGGTATATCATAGTAAACTATGGTAAATCATACTGTAACATAGTAAATCATTAACAATCACACTGAAATGTTGTATATCATGGCAAATCATGCTAAAACATGGTCTATTCCATCTATGATGTCAGTGGTTAAATGCTTGCTACATAAACCTTAATGTCTTTTGATGCTTTTGAGCTTAACTGTCTTAACTGTCTTAAATGCTTGAACACCGCTAAATGCTGCTAGCAGCTTTAATTATTATTATTATTATTCTTCTGCCGTAAAACGCGTCGTGCAGAACAAACCGTAAGGGCTGGAGCTCTGAAACTTTGTCAGATGGTAGTACAAAAATCGAGGAGAGCCTCAGAAAGTATGACCCCGATTGGCCTATAGGTGGCGCTACAGCAATCAATTGCGCGAAGCTGCTCATAACTCCTAAACCGTATGTCGTAGACTCAAGTGTCTTATATCATTGGAAAGCTGGAGGCCTGACGTAAAAAACGTATATCTCCGATTTCATTTCCGGTATGCAAATTTTTCCGCCATTTTGAATTTTGTCAAAAACCTATTTTTGCGAACTAGTCCCTGGTTTTTCGCCCGATCAAAACCAAACAAATGCATACATGTTGTCTGAAGTCTGAATATCAATAATCATTGAAAAAAAGTTGAATTTTCGATTCACGGTCGCTAGGGGGAGTAAAATGATCGTTGTGGGAGGAGCCTATTTTACTAAAATGGCTATAACTCGAGAAGTAAATGAGATATCTTCACCAATCTCAAGAGACATGTGTATGAGGACAGTTTGAGGTCACAGTAAAAAAAACGCGTCGATCTAACACTAGGTGGCGCTATAACAATAAATAAACATAAAAAGGGCTATGACCACCTGACCGTTAGTCCGATTGACTTGAAAATTGGTATGCAGTGTCTTGGTCCAAGGTGCCATGAATGTGTATGAGGAAATTGGCATAACTCAAAAAACATGGCCGCCATTGGCCAATGAATTTGAGCACCTATTAGACAAGGTTAACGGAGGCCAATCGGAACGAAACTCGATGGGCATGTTTGACTCATGGCCCAAGAGGTCTGTAAGAGTTTTGAAAGAAATTGGCCACTAGTTGGCGCTAACAAGTTTTATGGCTCTGTAATCACGTGGTGTTGCACACATCCCCAAAATATGCATATCATTTGATAGATCTCCTCAGGCTGAACAACTTTGCCTCTAGAACCATTGCTGTCAATCAAATCGTTCATTAAATATTCACGAATATGTTAAAAACCTACTTTTGCGAACTAGTCCCTGGATTTTCGCCCGATCAGAACCAGACCAGTCTAGGGCAATTCTCTGGACTCTCTAGATCAATAATCATTGAAAAAAAGTTGAACTTTTGCATTTTTCGTATGGCTATAACAGGGTCATTTAGAAAAGGGGCGTGTCAAATACACACAAAAGCCTATAAATCATAAATAAAAACTCAGAACTTGACAAAAAATGATGAGCATATGTGTCATACCATGGTGAAGAAGCATGCAAAGTTTCATGGAGATCGGACAATAGGTGGCGCTATAACTGTTGAAAAGCTTTAAAACCATGCATTTCCTATGGTAAATTGCCTGTATTGGCTGTAAATGGCCTTTTCCATCTATGATCATAAAATCTAAATGTTTAAAACCGGTGCAGTACAATTCTCTGGACTCTCTACATCAATAATTATCAGAAAAGGTTGAACTTCTTCATTTGAATGGCTATAATAGTGTAAATTGGATGGCTGTAACATTTTGGATGGCTATAACAGCCAATAAGTGGTATTTTACTGCCCCCTGCTGTCATTTCATCATACTACTCCCTAATATTGTTATATATAATTGAAATGTAGACTTTATTAAATCATTATTTTAACATTTACAATCAGATTTTGTCCAAATTCATCTATTGGAGTATTATGGACTGCATTTATTTATTTTATTTATTACTATTTACAATTGTGTCACAGGAAGGCTAAAATACGAAAGTATAACGTTGGGCCACGCCCCCCAAGTACAAATTCACTCATAACTCGAAAACAGAAAGTCTCTGCACGCTAGGTAAGGTTCTCTCGGGGTTCTTGATCCAAATCTATCGTCGCGGGGCTCGGGAACGCCCCCCGCGACGAATTCTTAGTTAATGTTAACTAATGTAGTTAACAAAGATGAACAAAAACAGTAACAAATGTATTGCTCATGGTTCATGTTAATTAATACATTAACTACTGTTTAATAAATGAACCTTATTGTAAAGTGTTACCGACATTTTTAATCTTTTTTATCAGCTTTCAGCATTGGCTAACAAACAAACGCTTAAAGCTATTTTTTTATTAGTTTTAATATAGTTTTATATTATTACATCACAAAGAAATATGTTAAATAATTGCTTATACACCATTAAAAGAGATTTTCACAATAACATATCCCGTGTGTGTGTGTGTAAGCATATGTCTACATTTGAATGCAAAATCTCTTGTGTGACCAGCAGAGGGCAGTAGAAGACCACTTATTGGCTCACTTTCATTTTGACACACTTGATTAGGGATGGGAATTGATAAGAATTTAACAATTCCGATTCCATTATCGATATTGCTTATCGATTCGATTCCTTATCGATTCTCTTATCGATTCTCATTGGGTGAGGGAATAAGTACAAATTTGTTTGTTTGTATTAACTTATTGAACTTATAACTTATTTTGTTTGTTAATTATTATTAACTCGCTGACACAGCACAGAGTATTAGGGGTGTGAACCTACAATGGTCTCACGGTTCGGTACGATTATCATGTTATCGATTCAGTTCAATTTGATATCTCGATGCATTACATGCACTGCATCCTCAATTTTACTTCAAAAGTGATGTGTGTGTGCGTGTGCGTGTTCACCCGTTCGTGAAGTCGCAGTGACAGAAACAGTGACATTCCAGTTTAAGTTGTGTGTGCGCGCGCGCGCGTCTCAGATGAGTATGTGCCTGGAGAGTTTTGCGCATCTCGTGTGTGTAGAGTTTGCATGTATGCGTGAGCGACTTTAGGTGTGTCGTTGTGCATTTCATATGTATTTGTTTGAGCATTCAGCAGTATACATGTATGTTTGACTACTTAGTATACGTGTATATGCAAGTGTTTCATATTTGTGTGTGTGAATGAAGTTTGATTTAAGCCCTAGACGGCACCTCATATATTGTCGTCTTTTCGTGTGAAATATAACCAAACGAGCGCTTCTGCCTCGATGTTATGTTTGATGCGTTCTGAATCAAAATAACGCAGCGCGTGTGTGACGTCATGACACATTTGCAACGAGCGGAACCGATAAGCGGAATCGTTAAGCAGGCATACTAACGGTTCCAGGGAATTGGTTAACTGGGCACCGGTTCTGAAGAAGAAACATGGTAAATCATTGTAAACAATACTATTACATGGTGTATCATGGCAAATCATGCTATAATCCTGCGGTAAATCATTCTACAGGGTATCCGCGGGTCCTTAAAAAGTCTTAAAAAGTCTTAAATTAGATTTTAAAAATGTATGGCCTTAAAAAGTCTTAAAAAGTCTTATTTTGACTTATGAAAGGTCTTAAATTTTCAATGGCAATTTGAGTTAGACATATCTAAATATTTTCCAAATTAAAACTATCTAATTAGCGTACTTTTTTATTTACTATTCGTTCTTTGTGGATTTGCTCGTTCACGTGACATTTCGCGTCACATTCGCGCCAGCATTACGTCTGTCTCCTGCACACGAAACAGCAGGAGAGGAGAAGAAAGCTGGTTAATTTCAGTTCAATTGTAAGTTCATTCTTTATGTGCGTAGTGGTGTGCGATGTGTATTGTCTATTATGATATTGTAATCATTGTTTTACTTTAACGTTAACTATGTACGAGGGCGCACTGCGAGCTGACATCGCATTTGTCTCTCATGCTTGCTTTCACTGCGTGATGTGTCAGTGCAGTTATAGGTATGTTCCCTAATAGACGTATAAAGTTTTTGTATTTTATATATCATATGTTGTTATCATACAATATTACATCAGCAAGAGGGCTGTTTTCCCGTGCACAATCACAAATAAATATCTGAAATGCTTAAGGACCACAAAAAGAGATTTTCACAATATCATAACCCAAAATTGTGTGTGTGTGTGTGTGTGTGTGTGTGTGTGTGTGTGTGTGTGTGTGTAAGCATGCACAATGGAATTCACATTGAAAGACTGGTTTGCTTTAGTGCACAATACTGATTAAACCAAGTAGTTCAAAATAAAAGTGGTACTATAGCAATAAGTGGTCTTCTACTACCCTCTGCTGGACATTATACTTATTAATAGTCTTTTCACATGTGCTTTTGCATTCATATATTTAGACACTAAAAAATAACCTTATGTGACAATTACTATAATAACACAATCATATTTTGTCTTTCAATTCACTTTACTGTTCTGAAGCTTCACATAATTGCTAGCAACGTGGTAAATAATGGTAAATCACGATAGAAACATGGTAAATCACAGTAAATAATATTATTACATGGTGTATCATGGTAAATCATGCTAGCAATGTGATTAATCATGGTAAAGCATGTTACAATCCTGGTAAATCATCCTATAACATGGTAAATCAAGGTAAACTAAGACAAATCAAGGTAAACTATGATAAAGCATGCTAGAATCATATTACATCATAGGCTACTAGAATGTGTTCAATTGTGGTAAATCATGCAAGAATAGGGTAAACCATGGTGAATCATACTAGAACTCGGTATATCATAGTAAACTATGGTAAATCATACTGTAACATAGTAAATCATTAACAATCACACTGAAATGTTGTATATCATGGCAAATCATGCTAAAACATGGTCTATTCCATCTATGATGTCAGTGGTTAAATGCTTGCTACATAAACCTTAATGTCTTTTGATGCTTTTGAGCTTAACTGTCTTAACTGTCTTAAATGCTTGAACACCGCTAAATGCTGCTAGTTATTAGGGGTTCAAGCACTTCAGTGCTGAAACCCTATTGTTATTGTTAATTTTCCCATCATGCAACATTCTCCACGTAAAACTGATCGGGCAGGACGAACCGTAAGTCGTAGAGACTTGAAACTTTGGGGGCTGGTAGTACTCTCACCGCCTACAGCCTCACCAAGGCACGCCCCGATTGGCCCATAGGTGGCGCTACAGCGGGCAAAAGTACGAAATGGCTCATAACTCCTCAACCGTCGGGCGTAGGCTCAAGTGTCTTACATCGTTGGAATCCTTGGCTCGAGCCGGACAAGATGCATGCCTCGGATTGGCTCGTCACCCTGGGTGCATTTTCGGGTATTTTGGGTTTTCCGTAAAACCTACTTTTGCGAACTAGTCCTAGGTTTTTGGGCCGGCCGGAACCAAACCAGTGCGGCAAGATTCTATGGAGTCCGAATGTCAATAATTATCAAAAAAAAGTGGAAATTTGGGTTCACGGTCCCTAAGGGCCGCCGAAACGTTCCGAGTGGGAGGGGCCCCTTTTACTAAATTGCCTATAACTCGTCAACGGAACGAGATATTTGCACCAAACTCAACGCGCCTGTGTGAGAGCTCATTCTGTGGTCGCGTGAAAAAGGACAGGGCGACCGGCCACTTGGTGGCGCTCTAACTGTTAAACAGGTGCCAAAATGATGTATTTCTATATGGCAAATCCCATGAAATGGCTGAAAGCGGCCCTCTTCCTGCCTGATTTGCATACAACCTCACAAAACCGGCCGTGCGCATGCGTCACCTGGCCCTAAAGAGGCCTGGAAGCTTTTATGGACGTCGGGCCACCGGTGGCCCTTTAACTGTTATAAAGGTGTAAAATGCTCTATAATATCCTATGCAAAATGACATTTAAATGACTGAAAAAGGGTCTGCTCTGCTCAAAACTTCACCAAATTAGCTGAGCATGTGCGCCATATTATTCCGAGGAAGCGTGCAAAGTTTGACGGAGATCGGGCCATCGGTGGAGGTGTCGCAGTTTAAAAGGTAAAACAAAAATCACCACATTTCCATGAAAAATGAGCCAAAAAGGCAAAAAAGCGACTTTCTCCTCTCCGAGGCACATGTTAAAAGGCTTGATAAAGTTTTTGGAAAGCAGCAGCACAAGCGTCAAGTGCGTGGACCCTAAGGTTTTTTTTTTATAGGCCTTTTTAGTCCCTTTTTATTAGGGGTTCAAGCACTTCAGTGCTGAAACCCTATTGTTATTGTTAATTTTCCCATCATGCAACATTCTCCACGTAAAACTGATCGGGCAGGACGAACCGTAAGTCGTAGAGACTTGAAACTTTGGGGGCTGGTAGTACTCTCACCGCCTACAGCCTCACCAAGGCACGCCCCGATTGGCCCATAGGTGGCGCTACAGCGGGCAAAAGTACGAAATGGCTCATAACTCCTCAACCGTCAGGCGTAGGCTCAAGTGTCTTACATCGTTGGAATCCTTGGCTCGAGCCGGACAAGATGCATGCCTCGGATTGGCTCGTCACCCTGGGTGCATTTTCGGGTATTTTGGGTTTTCCGTAAAACCTACTTTTGCGAACTAGTCCTAGGTTTTTGGGCCGGCCGGAACCAAACCAGTGCGGCAAGATTCTATGGAGTCCGAATGTCAATAATTATCAAAAAAAAGTGGAAATTTGGGTTCACGGTCCCTAAGGGCCGCCGAAACGTTCTGAGTGGGAGGGGCCCCTTTTACTAAATTGCCTATAACTCGTCAACGGAACGAGATATTTGCACCAAACTCAACGCGCCTGTGTGAGAGCTCATTCTGTGGTCGCGTGAAAAAGGACAGGGCGACCGGCCACTTGGTGGCGCTCTAACTGTTAAACAGGTGCCAAAATGATGTATTTCTATATGGCAAATCCCATGAAATGGCTGAAAGCGGCCCTCTTCCTGCCTGATTTGCATACAACCTCACAAAACCGGCCGTGCGCATGCGTCACCTGGCCCTAAAGAGGCCTGGAAGCTTTTATGGACGTCGGGCCACCGGTGGCCCTTTAACTGTTATAAAGGTGTAAAATGCTCTATAATATCCTATGCAAAATGACATTTAAATGACTGAAAAAGGGTCTGCTCTGCTCAAAACTTCACCAAATTAGCTGAGCATGTGCGCCATATTATTCCGAGGAAGCGTGCAAAGTTTGACGGAGATCGGGCCATCGGTGGAGGTGTCGCAGTTTAAAAGGTAAAACAAAAATCACCACATTTCCATGAAAAATGAGCCAAAAAGGCAAAAAAGCGACTTTCTCCTCTCCGAGGCACATGTTAAAAGGCTTGATAAAGTTTTTGGAAAGCAGCAGCACAAGCGTCAAGTGCGTGGACCCTAAGGTTTTTTTTTTATAGGCCTTTTTAGTCCCTTTTTATTAGGGGTTCAAGCACTTCAGTGCTGAAACCCTATTGTTATTGTTAATTTTCCCATCATGCAACATTCTCCACGTAAAACTGATCGGGCAGGACGAACCGTAAGTCGTAGAGACTTGAAACTTTGGGGGCTGGTAGTACTCTCACCGCCTACAGCCTCACCAAGGCACGCCCCGATTGGCCCATAGGTGGCGCTACAGCGGGCAAAAGTACGAAATGGCTCATAACTCCTCAACCGTCGGGCGTAGGCTCAAGTGTCTTACATCGTTGGAATCCTTGGCTCGAGCCGGACAAGATGCATGCCTCGGATTGGCTCGTCACCCTGGGTGCATTTTCGGGTATTTTGGGTTTTCCGTAAAACCTACTTTTGCGAACTAGTCCTAGGTTTTTGGGCCGGCCGGAACCAAGCCAGTGCGGCAAGATTCTATGGAGTCCGAATGTCAATAATTATCAAAAAAAAGTGGAAATTTGGGTTCACGGTCCCTAAGGGCCGCCGAAACGTTCCGAGTGGGAGGGGCCCCTTTTACTAAATTGCCTATAACTCGTCAACGGAACGAGATATTTGCACCAAACTCAACGCGCCTGTGTGAGAGCTCATTCTGTGGTCGCGTGAAAAAGGACAGGGCGACCGGCCACTTGGTGGCGCTCTAACTGTTAAACAGGTGCCAAAATGATGTATTTCTATATGGCAAATCCCATGAAATGGCTGAAAGCGGCCCTCTTCCTGCCTGATTTGCATACAACCTCACAAAACCGGCCGTGCGCATGCGTCACCTGGCCCTAAAGAGGCCTGGAAGCTTTTATGGACGTCGGGCCACCGGTGGCCCTTTAACTGTTATAAAGGTGTAAAATGCTCTATAATATCCTATGCAAAATGACATTTAAATGACTGAAAAAGGGTCTGCTCTGCTCAAAACTTCACCAAATTAGCTGAGCATGTGCGCCATATTATTCCGAGGAAGCGTGCAAAGTTTGACGGAGATCGGGCCATCGGTGGAGGTGTCGCAGTTTAAAAGGTAAAACAAAAATCACCACATTTCCATGAAAAATGAGCCAAAAAGGCAAAAAAGCGACTTTCTCCTCTCCGAGGCACATGTTAAAAGGCTTGATAAAGTTTTTGGAAAGCAGCAGCACAAGCGTCAAGTGCGTGGACCCTAAGGTTTTTTTTTTATAGGCCTTTTTAGTCCCTTTTTATTAGGGGTTCAAGCACTTCAGTGCTGAAACCCTATTGTTATTGTTAATTTTCCCATCATGCAACATTCTCCACGTAAAACTGATCGGGCAGGACGAACCGTAAGTCGTAGAGACTTGAAACTTTGGGGGCTGGTAGTACTCTCACCGCCTACAGCCTCACCAAGGCACGCCCCGATTGGCCCATAGGTGGCGCTACAGCGGGCAAAAGTACGAAATGGCTCATAACTCCTCAACCGTCGGGCGTAGGCTCAAGTGTCTTACATCGTTGGAATCCTTGGCTCGAGCCGGACAAGATGCATGCCTCGGATTGGCTCGTCACCCTGGGTGCATTTTCGGGTATTTTGGGTTTTCCGTAAAACCTACTTTTGCGAACTAGTCCTAGGTTTTTGGGCCGGCCGGAACCAAACCAGTGCGGCAAGATTCTATGGAGTCCGAATGTCAATAATTATCAAAAAAAAGTGGAAATTTGGGTTCACGGTCCCTAAGGGCCGCCGAAACGTTCCGAGTGGGAGGGGCCCCTTTTACTAAATTGCCTATAACTCGTCAACGGAACGAGATATTTGCACCAAACTCAACGCGCCTGTGTGAGAGCTCATTCTGTGGTCGCGTGAAAAAGGACAGGGCGACCGGCCACTTGGTGGCGCTCTAACTGTTAAACAGGTGCCAAAATGATGTATTTCTATATGGCAAATCCCATGAAATGGCTGAAAGCGGCCCTCTTCCTGCCTGATTTGCATACAACCTCACAAAACCGGCCGTGCGCATGCGTCACCTGGCCCTAAAGAGGCCTGGAAGCTTTTATGGACGTCGGGCCACCGGTGGCCCTTTAACTGTTATAAAGGTGTAAAATGCTCTATAATATCCTATGCAAAATGACATTTAAATGACTGAAAAAGGGTCTGCTCTGCTCAAAACTTCACCAAATTAGCTGAGCATGTGCGCCATATTATTCCGAGGAAGCGTGCAAAGTTTGACGGAGATCGGGCCATCGGTGGAGGTGTCGCAGTTTAAAAGGTAAAACAAAAATCACCACATTTCCATGAAAAATGAGCCAAAAAGGCAAAAAAGCGACTTTCTCCTCTCCGAGGCACATGTTAAAAGGCTTGATAAAGTTTTTGGAAAGCAGCAGCACAAGCGTCAAGTGCGTGGACCCTAAGGTTTTTTTTTATAGGCCTTTTTAGTCCCTTTTTATTAGGGGTTCAAGCACTTCAGTGCTGAAACCCTATTGTTATTGTTAATTTTCCCATCATGCAACATTCTCCACGTAAAACTGATCGGGCAGGACGAACCGTAAGTCGTAGAGACTTGAAACTTTGGGGGCTGGTAGTACTCTCACCGCCTACAGCCTCACCAAGGCACGCCCCGATTGGCCCATAGGTGGCGCTACAGCGGGCAAAAGTACGAAATGGCTCATAACTCCTCAACCGTCGGGCGTAGGCTCAAGTGTCTTACATCGTTGGAATCCTTGGCTCGAGCCGGACAAGATGCATGCCTCGGATTGGCTCGTCATCCTGGGTGCATTTTCGGGTATTTTGGGTTTTCCGTAAAACCTACTTTTGCGAACTAGTCCTAGGTTTTTGGGCCGGCCGGAACCAAGCCAGTGCGGCAAGATTCTATGGAGTCCGAATGTCAATAATTATCAAAAAAAAGTGGAAATTTGGGTTCACGGTCCCTAAGGGCCGCCGAAACGTTCCGAGTGGGAGGGGCCCCTTTTACTAAATTGCCTATAACTCGTCAACGGAACGAGATATTTGCACCAAACTCAACGCGCCTGTGTGAGAGCTCATTCTGTGGTCGCGTGAAAAAGGACAGGGCGACCGGCCACTTGGTGGCGCTCTAACTGTTAAACAGGTGCCAAAATGATGTATTTCTATATGGCAAATCCCATGAAATGGCTGAAAGCGGCCCTCTTCCTGCCTGATTTGCATACAACCTCACAAAACCGGCCGTGCGCATGCGTCACCTGGCCCTAAAGAGGCCTGGAAGCTTTTATGGACGTCGGGCCACCGGTGGCCCTTTAACTGTTATAAAGGTGTAAAATGCTCTATAATATCCTATGCAAAATGACATTTAAATGACTGAAAAAGGGTCTGCTCTGCTCAAAACTTCACCAAATTAGCTGAGCATGTGCGCCATATTATTCCGAGGAAGCGTGCAAAGTTTGACGGAGATCGGGCCATCGGTGGAGGTGTCGCAGTTTAAAAGGTAAAACAAAAATCACCACATTTCCATGAAAAATGAGCCAAAAAGGCAAAAAAGCGACTTTCTCCTCTCCGAGGCACATGTTAAAAGGCTTGATAAAGTTTTTGGAAAGCAGCAGCACAAGCGTCAAGTGCGTGGACCCTAAGGTTTTTTTTTTATAGGCCTTTTTAGTCCCTTTTTATTAGGGGTTCAAGCACTTCAGTGCTGAAACCCTATTGTTATTGTTAATTTTCCCATCATGCAACATTCTCCACGTAAAACTGATCGGGCAGGACGAACCGTAAGTCGTAGAGACTTGAAACTTTGGGGGCTGGTAGTACTCTCACCGCCTACAGCCTCACCAAGGCACGCCCCGATTGGCCCATAGGTGGCGCTACAGCGGGCAAAAGTACGAAATGGCTCATAACTCCTCAACCGTCGGGCGTAGGCTCAAGTGTCTTACATCGTTGGAATCCTTGGCTCGAGCCGGACAAGATGCATGCCTCGGATTGGCTCGTCACCCTGGGTGCATTTTCGGGTATTTTGGGTTTTCCGTAAAACCTACTTTTGCGAACTAGTCCTAGGTTTTTGGGCCGGCCGGAACCAAACCAGTGCGGCAAGATTCTATGGAGTCCGAATGTCAATAATTATCAAAATAAAGTGGAAATTTGGGTTCACGGTCCCTAAGGGCCGCCGAAACGTTCCGAGTGGGAGGGGCCCCTTTTACTAAATTGCCTATAACTCGTCAACGGAACGAGATATTTGCACCAAACTCAACGCGCCTGTGTGAGAGCTCATTCTGTGGTCGCGTGAAAAAGGACAGGGCGACCGGCCACTTGGTGGCGCTCTAACTGTTAAACAGGTGCCAAAATGATGTATTTCTATATGGCAAATCCCATGAAATGGCTGAAAGCGGCCCTCTTCCTGCCTGATTTGCATACAACCTCACAAAACCGGCCGTGCGCATGCGTCACCTGGCCCTAAAGAGGCCTGGAAGCTTTTATGGACGTCGGGCCACCGGTGGCCCTTTAACTGTTATAAAGGTGTAAAATGCTCTATAATATCCTATGCAAAATGACATTTAAATGACTGAAAAAGGGTCTGCTCTGCTCAAAACTTCACCAAATTAGCTGAGCATGTGCGCCATATTATTCCGAGGAAGCGTGCAAAGTTTGACGGAGATCGGGCCATCGGTGGAGGTGTCGCAGTTTAAAAGGTAAAACAAAAATCACCACATTTCCATGAAAAATGAGCCAAAAAGGCAAAAAAGCGACTTTCTCCTCTCCGAGGCACATGTTAAAAGGCTTGATAAAGTTTTTGGAAAGCAGCAGCACAAGCGTCAAGTGCGTGGACCCTAAGGTTTTTTTTTTATAGGCCTTTTTAGTCCCTTTTTATTAGGGGTTCAAGCACTTCAGTGCTGAAACCCTATTGTTATTGTTAATTTTCCCATCATGCAACATTCTCCACGTAAAACTGATCGGGCAGGACGAACCGTAAGTCGTAGAGACTTGAAACTTTGGGGGCTGGTAGTACTCTCACCGCCTACAGCCTCACCAAGGCACGCCCCGATTGGCCCATAGGTGGCGCTACAGCGGGCAAAAGTACGAAATGGCTCATAACTCCTCAACCGTCGGGCGTAGGCTCAAGTGTCTTACATCGTTGGAATCCTTGGCTCGAGCCGGACAAGATGCATGCCTCGGATTGGCTCGTCACCCTGGGTGCATTTTCGGGTATTTTGGGTTTTCCGTAAAACCTACTTTTGCGAACTAGTCCTAGGTTTTTGGGCCGGCCGGAACCAAACCAGTGCGGCAAGATTCTATGGAGTCCGAATGTCAATAATTATCAAAAAAAAGTGGAAATTTGGGTTCACGGTCCCTAAGGGCCGCCGAAACGTTCCGAGTGGGAGGGGCCCCTTTTACTAAATTGCCTATAACTCGTCAACGGAACGAGATATTTGCACCAAACTCAACGCGCCTGTGTGAGAGCTCATTCTGTGGTCGCGTGAAAAAGGACAGGGCGACCGGCCACTTGGTGGCGCTCTAACTGTTAAACAGGTGCCAAAATGATGTATTTCTATATGGCAAATCCCATGAAATGGCTGAAAGCGGCCCTCTTCCTGCCTGATTTGCATACAACCTCACAAAACCGGCCGTGCGCATGCGTCACCTGGCCCTAAAGAGGCCTGGAAGCTTTTATGGACGTCGGGCCACCGGTGGCCCTTTAACTGTTATAAAGGTGTAAAATGCTCTATAATATCCTATGCAAAATGACATTTAAATGACTGAAAAAGGGTCTGCTCTGCTCAAAACTTCACCAAATTAGCTGAGCATGTGCGCCATATTATTCCGAGGAAGCGTGCAAAGTTTGACGGAGATCGGGCCATCGGTGGAGGTGTCGCAGTTTAAAAGGTAAAACAAAAATCACCACATTTCCATGAAAAATGAGCCAAAAAGGCAAAAAAGCGACTTTCTCCTCTCCGAGGCACATGTTAAAAGGCTTGATAAAGTTTTTGGAAAGCAGCAGCACAAGCGTCAAGTGCGTGGACCCTAAGGTTTTTTTTTATAGGCCTTTTTAGTCCCTTTTTATTAGGGGTTCAAGCACTTCAGTGCTGAAACCCTATTGTTATTGTTAATTTTCCCATCATGCAACATTCTCCACGTAAAACTGATCGGGCAGGACGAACCGTAAGTCGTAGAGACTTGAAACTTTGGGGGCTGGTAGTACTCTCACCGCCTACAGCCTCACCAAGGCACGCCCCGATTGGCCCATAGGTGGCGCTACAGCGGGCAAAAGTACGAAATGGCTCATAACTCCTCAACCGTCGGGCGTAGGCTCAAGTGTCTTACATCGTTGGAATCCTTGGCTCGAGCCGGACAAGATGCATGCCTCGGATTGGCTCGTCACCCTGGGTGCATTTTCGGGTATTTTGGGTTTTCCGTAAAACCTACTTTTGCGAACTAGTCCTAGGTTTTTGGGCCGGCCGGAACCAAACCAGTGCGGCAAGATTCTATGGAGTCCGAATGTCAATAATTATCAAAAAAAAGTGGAAATTTGGGTTCACGGTCCCTAAGGGCCGCCGAAACGTTCCGAGTGGGAGGGGCCCCTTTTACTAAATTGCCTATAACTCGTCAACGGAACGAGATATTTGCACCAAACTCAACGCGCCTGTGTGAGAGCTCATTCTGTGGTCGCGTGAAAAAGGACAGGGCGACCGGCCACTTGGTGGCGCTCTAACTGTTAAACAGGTGCCAAAATGATGTATTTCTATATGGCAAATCCCATGAAATGGCTGAAAGCGGCCCTCTTCCTGCCTGATTTGCATACAACCTCACAAAACCGGCCGTGCGCATGCGTCACCTGGCCCTAAAGAGGCCTGGAAGCTTTTATGGACGTCGGGCCACCGGTGGCCCTTTAACTGTTATAAAGGTGTAAAATGCTCTATAATATCCTATGCAAAATGACATTTAAATGACTGAAAAAGGGTCTGCTCTGCTCAAAACTTCACCAAATTAGCTGAGCATGTGCGCCATATTATTCCGAGGAAGCGTGCAAAGTTTGACGGAGATCGGGCCATCGGTGGAGGTGTCGCAGTTTAAAAGGTAAAACAAAAATCACCACATTTCCATGAAAAATGAGCCAAAAAGGCAAAAAAGCGACTTTCTCCTCTCCGAGGCACATGTTAAAAGGCTTGATAAAGTTTTTGGAAAGCAGCAGCACAAGCGTCAAGTGCGTGGACCCTAAGGTTTTTTTTTTATAGGCCTTTTTAGTCCCTTTTTATTAGGGGTTCAAGCACTTCAGTGCTGAAACCCTATTGTTAGGTGTTCAAGCACGAAGTGCTGAAAACCTATTGTATTTGTACTGATTTTTATTAGGTGTTCAAGCACGAAGTGCTGAAAACCTATTGTAATTGTACTGATTTTTATTATTATTATTAGGGGTTCAAGCACGAAGTGCTGAAACCCTATTGTAATTGTAAGGATTTTTATTAGGTGTTCAAGCACGAAGTGCTGAAAACCTATTGTAATTGTAAGGATTTTTATTATTATTATTATTATTTTCCCCTAAAACGCATCGTGCAGCCCAAACCGTAAGTGCTGGAGCTCTGAAACTTTGCCAGTAGGTAGTACAAAAATCGAGGAGAGGTTATCAAATTATGAGCCCGATTGGCCCATAGGTGGCGCTATAGCGCAAAAAACAAAAAAATGGCACTATTTTCCTTAAATCTCAATAACCCTTTGTCCCAGCCTCAAGTGTCTTATATCATTGGAATCCTTGGCTCAAGCCGAACAAAAAAGGCCTCAAGGATTTCATTTCCGGTATGCAAATTTTTTCGCTATTTCCGGTTTTGTCCAAAACCTACTTTTGCGAACTAGTCCTAGGTTTTTTGCCCAATCAGAACCAAACCAGTGCAGAAATGTTCTCTGGAGTCTGAATATCAATAATTATTGAAAAAAAGTTGAAATTTCGATTCACTGTCACTAAGGGGCGTCAAAACGTTCGCAGGAGGCGGAGCCTATTTGACTAAAATGGCTATAACTCGTGAACGAAATGAGATATTTTTACCAAACTCGGTACACATATGTATGAGCTCAATTCGAGGTCACAGTAAAAAAAACGCGACGATCGAACACTAGGTGGCGCTATAACATTAAAAAAACATAAAAGGGGGTGTGGCCACCTGACCGTTAGTCCGATTGACTCGAAATTTGGTATGCAGTGTCTTGGTCCAAGGTACCATGTATGTATAAAAGGATATTGGCGTATCTCAAAAAACATGGCCACCATCGACCAATGAAGTTTGAGCACCTATGAGACAAGGTTAACGAAGGCTGATCGGAACGAAACTCGATGGGCATGTTCGACTCATGGCCCAAGAGGTCTGTAAGAGTTTTGAAAAAAATCGGCCACTAGTTGGCGCTAACGAGTTCTACGGCTCTGTAATCACGTGGTGTTGCACACATCCCCAAAATATGCATATCAATTGATAGGTCTCCTAATGGTGAACAACTTTGCCACTATAACCATTGCTGTCAATCAAATCGTTCATTAAATATTCACGAATATGTTAAAAACCTACTTTTGCAAACTAGTCCCTGGTTTTTCGCCCGATCGGAACCAGACCAGTCTAGGACAATTCTCTGGACTCTCTAGATTAATAATTATTGAAAAAAAGTTGAACTTTGCCCTTTGGTTTGCTATAACAAGGTCCTTTAGAAAAGGGGCGTGACAAAATTCACCCAAAAGCCTATAAATCCTAAAGGAAAACTCTAAACTTGACAAAAATTGATGAGCATATGTGTCATAGCATGGAGAAGAAGCATGCACAGTTTCATGAAGATCGGACAATAGGTGGCGCTTTAACTGTTAAAAAGCTCTAAAACCATATATTTCCTATGGTAAATTGCCTGTTTTGGCTGTAAATGGTCTTTTCCATCTATGATCATATAATGTAAATGTCATAATGTTCAAAATCAGTGCATTACAATTTCTTTGGACTCTCTAGATCAATAATTATCAGAAAAGGTATAACTTCTTCATTTGGATGGCTATAATAGGGTCACTTCAATATGTAGCCTTGACCAAATTTCCCCAAAAGCCTAAATCTCTTCAATGAAAGCTCAGATCTTCTTAAAAAAAGGCCAGGACATATCACTCTAAACAAGCTTGAAAAATTTCAGACAGATTGGACAATATTTGCCTCTATATCAGTTAAAAAGGTGAAAATGATGCCATATTAAGCCAATAAGTGGTGTTTTACTGCCCCCTGCTGTTTAAAATAGTCATTTTGTCATGCTACTAACTACTAATATTCTATAATTCGTATTTAGAGTTTATAAAATCACTATTTTAACATTTACACTCACATTTTGTCAAAATTAATCTATTGAAGCATTGTGTCACAGACAAATGTTAATCCTGAATGAGACACAGTTCAGATCACTTTATCTACAACAGAATGTGTTTGTGTAGTCCCATGTTTCTGAATAAATCCTGAATAATCTGATTAATAGCTTGCAAAGACATATATTTTAATGGTCTATAAGCATTTCATATATTTTCATAATGACTTGTGTGTGTGTGTGTGTGTGTCTGGATATGAATGCAAAAAGACTTTATTAATAAGTAGAGTGGCCAGCAGAGGGCAGTAGAAGATCACTTATTGGCTCACTTTCATTTTAACAGCCTTGAGTTTCAACAAAATTCTGAACTAAAGCAAACCAGTTTTTCCATGTTAACTGCATTATCCATGCTTACTATAAAATCCATTATATAACAATTACTATTATAACACAATCATATTTTGTCAGAGTGTAACACTTTATTTGTACTGACACATGCTAGATGCATGGTAAATCATACTAGAACAGGGTAAATCATGTAAAGCATACTACAACATGGAATATCATGGTAGAACTATGGTAAATCATGCTAGATTCATGGTAAATCATACCAGAGCGTGGTAAACATGGTAAACGATGGTAAATTATGCTACAACAGGGTAAATCATTGTGAATCATGCTAGATTCATGGTAAAACATACTAGAACATGGTAAATCATGGTAAAACTATGGTGAATAATGCTAGATTCATGGTAAATCATACTAGAACATGGTAAATCATGGTAGATTCATGGTAAATCATACCAGAGCGTGGTAAATCATGGTAAAACTATGGTAAATTATGCTAGATTCATGGTAAATCATACTAGAACATGGTAAATCATGGTAAAACTATGGTGAATCATGCTAGATTCATGGTAAATCATACTAGAACATGGTAAATCATGGTAAAACTATGGTGAATCATGCTAGATTCATGGTAAATCATACTAGAATATGGTAAATCATGGTAAAACTATGGTGAATTATGCTAGATTCATGGTAAATCATACTAGAACATGGTGAATCATGGTAAAACTATGGTGAATCATGCTAGATTCATGGTAAATCATACTAGAACATGGTAAATCATGGTAAAACTATGGTGAATCATGCTAGATTCATGGTAACTCATACTAGAACATGGTAAATCATGGTAAAACTATGGTAAATCATGCTAGATTCATGGTAAATCATACCAGAGCGTGGTAAATCATGGTAAACGATGGTAAATTATGCAACAACAGGGTAAATCATGTAAAGCATACTAGAACATTGTGAATCATGCAATATTCATGGTAAATCATACTAGAACATGGTAAATCATGGTAAAACTATGGTGAATCATGCTAGATTCATGGTAAATTAAACTAGAACATGGTAAATCATGGTAAAACTATGGTAAATCATGCTAGATTCATAGTAAATCATACCAGAGCGTGGTAAATCATGGTAAACGATGGTAAATTATGCTACAACAGGGTAAATCATGTAAATCATACTAGAACATGGTTAATCATGGTAAAACTATGGTAAATCATGCTAGTATCATGGTAAATGGTTTTCCATCTATTATGTCAGTGGTTACATGCTTGCTAAATGTCTTTAATGCTTATGTGCTAAAAGGGCTTAACTGCTTGAACACCGCTAAATGCTGCTTGCAGCTTTAATTATTATTATTATTATTATTCTCCCCTAAAACGCATCGTGCAGCCCAAACCGTAAATGCTGGAGCTCTGAAACTTTGTCAGATGGTAGTACAAAAATCGAGGAGAGGTTATCAAATTATGAGCCCGATTGGCCCATAGGTGGCGCTATAACAATCAATTGCGCGAAATGGCTCATAACTCCTAGACCGTATGTCGTAGACTCAAGTGTCTTATATCATTGGAAAGCTGAATGGATACTGAAAAAAATGTATATTTCCGATTTCATTTCCGGTATGGAAATTTTTCCGCCATTTTGAATTTTGTCAAAAAACTACTTTTGCGAACTAGTCCCTGGTTTTTTGCCCGATTGGAACCAAACCAGTGCAGAAATGTTCTCTGGAGTCTGAATATTAATAATTATCAAAAAAAAGTTGACATTTCGATTTCCGGTTGCTAGGGGGCGCAAAATAATCGTTGTGGGAGGAGCCTATTTTACTAAAATGGCTATAACTCGAGAAGTAAATGAGATATCTTCACCAAACTTGACACACATGTGTATGAGGACAGTCTGGGGTTACAGTAAAAAAACCGCGTCGATCTAACACTAGGTGGCGCTATAACATTAAAAAAACATAAAAGGGGGTGTGGCCACCTGACCGTTAGTCCGATTGACTTGAAATTTGGTATGCAGTGTCTTGGACCAAGGCCCCATGTACGTGTATGAGGACATTGGCGTATCTCAAAAAACATGGCCGCCATCGGCCAATGAAGTTTGAGCACCTATGAGACGAGGTTAACGGAGGCCAATCGGAACGAAACTCGATGGGCATGTTTGACTCATGGCCTAAGAGGTCTGTAAGAGTTTTGAAAGAAATCGGCCACTAGTTGGCGCTAACGAGTTTTACGGCTCTGTAATCACGTGGTGTTGCACACATCCCCCCAAAATGCATATAATTTGATAGATCTCCTCATGGTGAACAACTTTGCCTCTAGAACCATTGCTGTCAATCAAATCGTTCATTAAATATTCACGAATATGTTAAAAACCTACTTTTGCGAACTAGTCCCTGGTTTTTTGCCCGATCAAAACCAGACCAGTCTAGGACAATTCTCTGGACTCTCTAGATCAATAATTATCAAAAAAAAGTTGAACTTTGCCCTTTGGTTCACTGTAACAGGGTCATTTAGAAAAGGGGCGTGTCAAAATACACTCAAAAGCCTATAAATCATAAATGAAAACTCAGAACTTGACAAAAATTGATGAGTATATGTGTCATACCATGGTGAGGAAGCATGCAAAGTTTCATGGAGATCGGACCAAGGGTGGCGCTATAACTGTTAAAAAGCTTTAAAACCATACATTTCCTATGGTAAATTGCCTGTATTGGCTGTAAATTGTCTTTTCCATCTATGATCGTATACTTTTCATATCATAATGTTTAAAACCAGTGCAGTACAATTCTCTGGACTCTCTAGATCAATAATGATCAGAAAAGGTATAACTTCTTAATTTGGATGGCTATAATAGGGTCACTTCAATATGTAGTCTTGACCAAATGTCCCCAAAAACCTATATCTCTTCAATGAATGCTCAGATCTTCTTTAAAAAAAAGGTCAGGACATATCACTCTAAACAAGCTTGACAAATTTTAGACAGATCGGACAAAATTTGCCTCTATAACAGTTAAAAAGGTGAAAATGATATGAATATAGTGGCATTTTAAGCCAATAAGTGGTGTTTTACTGCCCCCTGCTGTTTAAAATAGTAATTTTGTCATAATGCTGACTATCATTGTTCTATAATTCATTTTTAGAATTAACATAATCACTATTTTAACATTTACAATCACATTTAGTCAAAATTCATTGTCACATTGACAAATGTGAACCCTGAATGAGACAGTTTAATCTACAATAGAATGTGTGTGTGTGTAGTCCCATGTTTCTGAATAAATTCTGAATAATCTGATTAATAGCTTGCAAAGACATTAAATGCTTATAGATCATTAAAATATATTTTCATAATGACTTTGTGTGTGTGTGTGTGTGTGTGTGAAAAGCACCTGTGAAAACACTTTATTAATAAGTAGAATGGCCAGCAGAGGGCAGTAGAAGACCACTTATTGGCTCACTCTCATTTTGACACACTTGATTTTCAACAGTAAATCAAAGCACTAAAGCAAACCAGTTTTTCCATGTTAACTATTATAACACAATCATTTTTTGTCAGAGTTTATCACTTCATTTTTATTGGCACTTCACATCAATGCAGCAATGTGGTAAATCATGGTAAATCACGATATAAACATGGTAAATCATAGTAAAAAATACTATTACATGGTGTATCATGGCAAATCATGCTAGCAATGTGATGAATCAAGGTAAATCATGCTACAATGCTGGTAAATCATTCTAGAATGTGGTATATCATGGTAAATCATCCTATAACATGGTAAATCATGGTAAACTATGTTAAATCATGCTAGATTCATGGTAAATCATACTGGAACATGGTAGATCATGAAAAATCACACTAAATTTGGTATATTATGGTAAATCATGCTAAAACATGGTCTATTCCATCTATGATGTCAATGGTTAAATGCTTGCTACATAAAACTTAATGTCTTTTGATGCTTTTGTGCTTAACGGCCTTAAAGGCCTTAACTGCTTGAACACCGCTAAATGCTGCTTGCAGCTTTAATTATTATTATTATTCTCCTGTAAAACGCATCGTGCAGCCCAAACCGTAAGTGCTGGAGAGTTGAAACTTTGTCAGATGGTAGTACAAAAATCGAGGAGAGGTTATCAAATTATGAGCCCGATTGGCCCATAGGTGGCGCTATAGCGATCAATTGCGCGAAACTGCTCATAACTCCTAAACCGTAAGTCGTAGACTCAAGTGTCTTATATCATTGGAAAGCTGGAGGCCTGAAGTAAAAAACGTATATCTCCGATTTCATTTCCGGTATGCAAATTTTTCCGCCATTTTGAATTTTGTCAAAAACCTAATTTTGCGAACTAGTCCCTGGTTTTTCGCCCGATCAAAACCAAACAAATGCATACATGTTCTCTGGAGTCTGATTATCAATCGTTATCGAAAAAAAGTTGAATTTTCGATTTCCGGTCGCTAGGGGGAGTAAAATGATCGTTGTGGGAGGAGCCTATTTTACTAAAATGGCTATAACTCGAGAAGTAAATGAGATATCTTCACCAAACTCAAGAGACATGTGTATGAGGACAGTTTGAGGTCACAGTAAAAAGATCGCGACGATCGAACACTAGGTGGCGCTATAACATAAAAAAAAACATAAAAAGGGCTATGACCACCTGACCGTTAGTCCGATTGACTTGAAAATTGGTATGCAGTGTCTTGCTCCAAGGCCCCATGTATGTGTATGAGGAAATTGGCGTAACTCAAAAAACATGGCCGCCATTGGCCAATGAATTTGAGCACCTATTAGACGAGGTTAACGAAGGCCGATCGGAACGAAACTCGATGGGCATGTTCAACTCATGGCCCAAGAGGTCTGTAAGAGTTTTGAAAGAAATCGGCCACTAGTTGGCGCTAACGAGTTTTACGGCTCTGTAATCACGTGGTGTTGCACACATCCCCACAATATGCATATCATTTGATAGATCTCCTCATGCTAAACAACTTTGCCTCTAGAACCATTGCTGTCAATTAAATCGTTCATTAAATATTCATGAATATGTTAAAAACCTACTTTTGCGAACTAGTCCCTGGTTTTTCGCCCGATCGGAACCAGACCAGTCTAGGTCAATTCTCTGGACTCTCTAGATCAATAATTATCGAAAAAAAGTTGAACTTTTGCATTTTTCGTATGGCTATAATAGGGTCATTTAGAAAAGGGGTGTGTCCAAATACACTCAAAAGCCTATAAATCATAAATAAAAACTCAGAACTTGACAAAAATTGATGAGCATATGTGTCATACCATGGTAAAGAAGCATGCAAAGTTTCATGGAGATCGGACCATATGTGGCGCTATAACTGTTAAAAAGCTTTAAAACCATACATTTCCTATGGTAAATTGCCTGTATTGGCTGTAAATGGTCTTTTCCATCTATGATCGTATAATTTTATATAAAACCAGTGCAGTACAATTATCTGGACTCTCTAGATCAATAATTATCAGAAAAGGTATAATTTTTTTATTTGGATGGCTATAACAGCCAATAAGTGGTATTTTACTGCCCCCTGCTGTCATTTCATCATACTACTCCCTAATATTGTTATAGTTCATATTTAGACTTAAAATAAAATCATTATTTCAACATTTACAATCACATTTTGTAAAAAATGCATATATTGGAGTATTATGGACTGCATTTATTTATTTTATTTATTACTATTTACAATTGTGTCACAGGAAGGCTGAAAACGAAAGTATAACGTTGGGCCACGCCCCCCAAGTACAAATTCACTCATAACTCGAAAACAGAAAGTCGCTGCACGCTCAAATTTTGATGGTAAGGTCCTCTCGGTGCTCTTGATCGAAATCTATCGTCTCGGGGCACGGGAACGCCCCCCCGCCCCCCTGCCCCCCTCCCCCCCGCGGATAGCTAATCCGTGAGACTCCCGAATTGAAACGGCTGTAACTCCCGACCTAGACCACCTATATCCTTGTGGGAGACCTTGTTGGAAAGGGCCCGTCCTCATCTAGCTTCGATCCGAGAATGGTGCGATTTGACCCAGGCATTCCCGAGATATAAGCCCACAAAGATATGCATTTCAAAAGACATTACTCCCGACAGCAATCACTCAGCAACACGGGGATGGTCTTGTTCAAGAGGGCTCCTATAACCCTATCTAAGTTCTGAGTTTCAGATTTTTTCACTTTCTCGTTCCCGAGATATAAGTAAAAAAAAAAAAACGAATTTCCTGTCATTCATTTCAACCGTTTATGTAGGCTGTAAAACCGCTGTTGTCCAGTAGAGGGAGCAACAGCATTAGATATTTTTAATCTTTTTTAACCAGTTTTCAGCAATGGCTAACAAACAAATGCTTATAATATAATATTAAATAATGATTTATTAGAAAGTTTAATATTTTTACATCACAAATAAATATCTGAAATGCTTAAGGACCACAAAAAGAGATTTTCACAATATCATAACCCACAATTGTGTGTTTGTGTGTGTTTGTGTGTGTGTGTAAGCATGCATAATGGTATTCACATTGAAAGAATGGTTTGCTTTAGCGCACAATACTCAGGGTTTCTGTAGGGTTTAGTCAGTCAAATTTAAGACCTTTTAAGACCCTTTTATGACCAATATGATTTAAATTTATGACCTACTCGAATTACGAAAAATAACTTCCTTTCAAAAGTCTTTTTTTTATTGACTTTCATTAAAAGTAATAAGTTTAATTATTTAAAGGTTCCATTTTCTTAAGAGTAACAAACTGAAGGCTCCCTTTTCCTAAGTATCAATAACACAGGAACAACACAACACTTATCACGATAATATATCAGTCAATATCGATAATTATGACGATAAATGTCAATTCTTTATTTCTTTGAACTTTGAAGGCAGATTTTTGTTCCCAACTGAAAGTTAGTTTTAACTTTTAGTTTTACGGCTCTGTAATCACGTGGTGTTGCACACAACCCCACAAAATGCATATCATTTGATAGAAACTAGAGCGTTAATTGTGGTTTTAAACTACTCTTTATTGTCAAAACATATCATGACAAACACTTGCCAAACAGGTGAACATTTCACAAATCTGAGGTAGAACATTCAAACATTTGTATTTTTTCCTTAACAAAAATAATATCTTTATTTCAAAATTAATTTCTTAGTTTCTGCATGTGCTAATGGGGGATATTGTTTCAAGTCTTGAAACAGGTTTGTGTTGCCTGACTTTGATGGCACGTATCTTTATGAAATGTATGAAAAACAGTAGGCTATAGCCTAAATACATAAATACTGTAATTATATTCCATTAGTCCTTTAATACATTGTCTACATTAATAATATAATACAATTCAATATGTATCCCACATTTCATGGTGCAGTTAATATTACTAGGCTAACGTTACAGTAAAACCATGGTAAAGGATGTAAATGTGTAGATGGAAAAGCTTTCTGACTGTATAGTTGCGCACAGTGTTTCTCCTGTTCGTCAGCTCTGTTTCATCTGCCTTTAAACTGGTTTAAATCACTGAGACATTTGTGTTCTTCGCTGAATTCAAGTGCTTCTCACTGGATCTCGTGATCGAGACTGATCAAAGTTAACCATAGACAGTAAAAGAACGCGTCTGCTCTAGTGAGCTTGATCGCGCTACGCTGCCGCTTGGACTTTGAGCCGAGCGGATAAACGCTCCGTGAGGCGTGCGCGGTTCAAATGAGTTTCGTTCCGCTTTTGGCGCATAAACATGATCTAACATTTATCGAACTCTTGATATCGTTTTATAGAGAAAACATTATATCGCGATAATGAATGAATGAGCATATCAATTTAAGACGTGGCTAAATGTAATTTATGACCTTGTATGGAAAAACCGGACGTTTTTATGGCCTAAAATTCTTATTATTAAATTTAAGACGTTTTATGACTTTTTATGACCCCACGGAAACCCTGATACTGATTAAACCAAGTAGTTCAAAATAAAAGTGGTACTATAGCAATAAGTGGTCTTCTACTACCCTCTGCTGGACATTATACTTATTAATAGTCTTTTCACATGTGCTTTTGCATTCATATATTCAGACACTAAAAAATAACCTTATGTGACAATTACTATAATAACACAATCATATTTTGTCTTTCAATTCACTTTACTGTTCTGAAACTTCACATAATTGCTAACAACGTGGTAAATCATAGTAAATCATGCTACAATCCTGCTGAATCATTCTAGAATGTGGTATATCATGATAAATTATTGTGTAACATTCGGTCACAACAAGGTAACATCAAGGTAAACTAAGACAAACCATGGTAAACTGACTATTGTAGTGCATTGAGAAATATGAATCCTGAAGGACAATTGCAGTAAACATTTCTTTTTTCCATCACATAGTTCAAATATCTGAATAATCTGATTAATAGCTTGCAAAGACATTAAATGCTTATAGACCATTAAAATATATTTATATAATGACTTTGTGTGTGTGTGTGTGTGTGTGTGTGTGTGTGTGTGTGTGTGTGTGTGATCAAATGTCTACATATGAGTGCAAAAGCACCTGTGAAAACACTTTATTAATAAGTAGAATGGCCAGCAGAGGGCAGTAGAAGACCACTTATTGGCTCACTCTCATTTTGACACACTTGATTTTCAACAGTAAATCAAAGCACTAAAGCAAACCAGTTTTTCCATGTTAACTATTATAACACAATCATTTTTTGTCAGAGTTTATCACTTCATTTTTATTGGCCCTTCACATCAATGCAGCAATGTGGTAAATCATGGTAAATCACGATAGAAACATGGTAAATCATAGTAAAAAATACTATTACATGGTGGATCATGGCAAATCATGCTAGCAATGTGATGAATCATGGTAAATCATGCTACAATCCTGGTAAATCATTCTAGAATGTGGTATATCATGGTAAATCATCCTATAACATGGGAAATCATGGTAAACTGTGGTAAATCATGCTAGATTCATGGTAAATCATACTGGAACATTGTAGATCATGAAAAATCACACTAAATTTGGTATATCATGGTAAATCATGCTAAAACATGGTCTATTCCATCTATGATGTCAATGTTTAAATGCTTGCTACATAAAACTTAATGTCTTTTGATGTTTTTGTGCTTAACGGCCTTAAAGGCCTTAACTGCTTGAACACCGCTAAATGCTGCTAGCAGCTTTAATTAGGGGTTCAAGCACGAAGTGCTGAAACCCTATTGTAATTGTAAGGATTTTTATTATTATTAGGTGTTCAAGCACGAAGTGCTGAAAACCTATTGTAATTGTAAGGATTTTTATTATTATTATTATTATTTTCCCCTAAAACGCATCGTGCAGCCCAAACCGTAAGTGCTGGAGCTCTGAAACTTTGCCAGTAGGCAGTACAAAAATCGAGGAGAGGTTATCAAATTATGAGCCCGATTGGCCCATAGGTGGCGCTATAGCGCAAAAAACAAAAAAATGGCACTATTTTCCTTAAATCTCAATAACCCTTTGTCCCAGCCTCAAGTGTCTTATATCATTGGAATCCTTGGCTCAATCCGAACAAAAAAGGCCTCAAGGATTTCATTTCCGGTATGCAAATTTTTTCGCTATTTCCGGTTTTGTCCAAAACCTACTTTTGCGAACTAGTCCTAGGTTTTTTGCCCGATCAGAACCAAACCAGTGCAGAAATGTTCTCTGGAGTCTGAATATCAATAATTATTGAAAAAAAGTTGAAATTTCGATTCACTGTCACTAAGGGGTGTCAAAACGTTCGCAGGAGGCGGAGCCTATTTTACTAAAATGGCTATAACTCGTGAACGAAATGAGATATTTTTACCAAACTTGGTACACATATGTATGAGCTCAATTCGAGATCACAGTAAAAAAAACGCGACGATCGAACATTAGGTGGCGCTATAACATTAAAAAAACATAAAAGGGGGTGTGGCCACCTGACCGTTAGTCCGATTGACTCGAAATTTGGTATGCAGTGTCTTGGTCCAAGGTACCATGTATGTATAAAAGGATATTGGCGTATCTCAAAAAACATGGCCGCCATCGACCAATGAAGTTTGAGCACCTATGAGACAAGGTTAACGAAGGCCAATCGGAACGAAACTCGATGGGCATGTTCGACTCATGGCCCAAGAGGTCTGTGAGAGTTTTGAAAGAAATCGGCCACTAGTTGGCGCTAACGAGTTTTACGGCTCTGTAATCACGTGGTGTTGCACATATCCCCACAAAATGCATATCATTTGATAGGTCTCCTAATGGTGAACAACTTTGCCTCTAGAACCATTGCTGTCAATCAAATCGTTCATTAAATATTCACGAATATGTTAAAAACCTACTTTTGCGAACTAGTCCCTGGTTTTTCGCCCGATTGGAACCAGACCAGTCTAGGACAATTCTCTGGACTCTCTAGATTAATAATTATTGAAAAAAAGTTGAACTTTGCCCTTTGTTTCGCTATAACAAGGTCATTTAGAAAAGGGGCGTGACAAAATTCACCCAAAAGCCTATAAATCCTAAAGGAAAACTCTAAACTTGACAAAAATTGATGAGCATATGTGTCATAGCATGGAGAAGAAGCATGCACAGTTTCATGAAGATCGGACAATAGGTGGCGCTTTAACTGTTAAAAAGCTCTAAAACCATATATTTCCTATGGTAAATTGCCTGTTTTGGCTGTAAATGGTCTTTTCCATCTATGATCATATAATGTAAATGTCATAATGTTCAAAATCAGTGCATTACAATTTCTTTGGACTCTCTAGATCAATAATTATCAGAAAAGGTATAACTTCTTCATTTGGATGGCTATAATAGGGTCACTTCAATATGTAGCCTTGACCAAATTTCCCCAAAAGCCTAAATCTCTTCAATGAAAGCTCAGATCTTCTTAAAAAAAGGTCAGGACATATCACTCTAAACAAGCTTGAAAAATTTCAGACAGATTGGACAATATTTGCCTCTATATCAGTTAAAAAGGTGAAAATGATGCCATATTAAGCCAATAAGTGGTGTTTTACTGCCCCCTGTTGTTTAAAATAGTCATTTTGTCATGCTACTAACTACTAATATTCTATAATTCTTATTTAGAGTTTATAAAATCACTATTTTAACATTTACACTCACATTTTGTCAAAATTAATCTATTGAAGCATTGTGTCACAGACAAATGTTAATCCTGAATGAGACACAGTTCAGATCACTTTATCTACAACAGAATGTGTTTGTGTAGTCCCATGTTTCTGAATAAATCCTGAATAATCTGATTAATAGCTTGCAAAGACATATATTTTAATGGTCTATAAGCATTTCATATAATTTCATAATGACTTGTGTGTGTGTGTCTGGATATGAATGCAAAAAAATTATGATTTCCATTACACGAGAGTAGATGTTAAAACTTCATGCTGATTTGTACTCGGCTTTCGCCAAGATAAGCAACACTATAAGCAAGACTTTATTAATAAGTAGAGTGGCCAGCAGAGGGCAGTAGAAGACCACTTATTGGCTCACTTTCATTTTAACAGCCTTGAGTTTCAATAAAATTCTGAACTAAAGCAAACCAGTTTTTCCATGTTAACTGCATTATCCATGCTTACTATAAAATCCATTATATAACAATTACTATTATAACACAATCATATTTTGTCAGAGTGTAACACTTTATTTGTACTGACACATGCTAGATGCATGGTAAATCATACTAGAACAGGGTAAATCATGTAAAGCATACTACAACATGGAATATCATGGTAAAACTATGGTAAATCATGCTAGATTCATGGTAAATCATACCAGAGCGTGGTAAATCATGGTAAACGATGGTAAATTATGCTACAACAGGGTAAATCATTGTGAATCATGCTAGATTCATGGTAAAACATACTAGAACATGGTAAATCATGGTAAAACTATGGTGAATCATGCTAGATTCATGGTAAATCATACTAGAACATGGTAAATCATGGTAGATTCATGGTAAATCATACCAGAGCGTGGTAAATCATGGTAAAACTATGGTAAATTATGCTAGATTCATGGTAAATCATACTAGAACATGGTAAATCATGGTAAAACTATGGTGAATCATGCTAGATTCATGGTAAATCATACTAAAACATGGTAAATCATGGTAAAACTATGGTGAATCATGCTAGATTCATGGTAAATCTTACTAGAACATGGTAAATCATGGTAAAACTATGGTGAATCATGCTAGATTCATGGTAAATCATACTAGAACATGATAAATCATGGTAAAACTATGGTAAATCATGCTAGATTCATGGTAAATCATACTAGAACATGGTAAATCATGGTAAAACTATGGTGAATCATGCTAGATTCATGGTAAATCATACTAGAACATGGTAAATCATGGTAAAACTATGGTGAATTATGCTAGATTCATGGTAAATCATACTAGAACATGGTGAATCATGGTAAAACTATGGTGAATCATGCTAGATTCATGGTAAATCATACTAGTACATGGTAAATCATGGTAAAACTATGGTGAATCATGCTAGATTCATGGTAAATCATACTAGAACATGGTAAATCATCGTAAAACTATGGTGAATCATGCTAGATTCATGGTAAATCATACTAGAACATGGAATATCATGGTAAAACTATGGTAAATCATGCTAGATTCATGGTAAATCGTACCAGAGCGTGGTAAATCATGGTAAACGATGGTAAATTATGCTACAACAGGGTAAATCATGTAAAGCATACTAGAAAATTGTGAATCATGCTAGATTCATGGTAAATCATACTAGAACATGGTAAATCATGGTAAAACTATGGTGAATCATGCTAGATTCATGGTAAATCATACTAGAACATGGTAAATCATGGTAAAACTATGGTAAATTATGCTAGATTCATGGTAAAATCACACTGAAATGTAGTATATCATGGTAAATCATGCTTGCTACATAAAACTTAATGTATTTTGATGCTTTTGTGCTTAACGGCCTTAAAGGCCTTAACTGCTTGAACACCGCTAAATGCTGCTTGCAGCTTTAATTAGGTGTTCAAGCACGAAGTGCTGAAAACCTATTGTAATTGTAAGGATTTTTATTATTATTATTATTATTTTCCCCTAAAACGCATCGTGCAGCCCAAACCGTAAGTGCTGGAGCTCTGAAACTTTGCCAGTAGGTAGTACAAAAATCGAGGAGAGGTTATCAAAGTATGAGCCTGATTGGCCCATAGGTGGCGCTATAGCGCAAAAAACAAAAAAATGGCACTATTTTCCTTAAATCTCAATAACCCTTTGTCCCAGCCTCAAGTGTCTTATATCATTGGAATCCTTGGCTCAAGCCGAACAAAAAAGGCCTCAAGGATTTCATTTCCGGTATGCAAATTTTTTCGCTATTTCCGGTTTTGTCCAAAACCTACTTTTGCGAACTAGTCCTAGGTTTTTTGCCCGATCAGAACCAAACCAGTGCAGAAATGTTCTCTGGAGTCTGAATATCAATAATTATTGAAAAAAAGTTGAAATTTCGATTCACTGTCACTAAGGGGCGTCAAAACGTTCGCAGGAGGCGGAGCCTATTTTACTAAAATGGCTATAACTCGTGAACGAAATGAGATATTTTTACCAAACTCGGTACAGCTATGTATGAGCTCAATTTGAGGTCACAGTAAAAAAATCGCGACGATCGAACACTAGGTGGCGCTATAACATTAAAAAAACATAAAAGGGGGTGTGGCCACCTGACCGTTAGTCCGATTGACTCGAAATTTGGTATGCAGTGTCTTGGTCCAAGGTACCATGTATGTATAAAAGGATATTGGCGTATCTCAAAAAACATGGCCACCATCGACCAATGAAGTTTAAGCACCTATGAGACAAGGTTAACGAAGGCCAATCGGAACGAAACTCGATGGGCATGTTCATCTCATGGCCCAAGAGGTCTGTAAGAGTTTTGAAAGAAATCGGCCACTAGTTGGCGCTAACGAGTTTTACGGCTCTGTAATCACGTGGTGTTGCACACATCCCCCCAAAATGCATATCATTTGATAGATCTCCTCATGGTGAACAACTTTGCCTCTAGAACCATTGCTGTCAATCAAATCGTTCATTAAATATTCACGAATATGTTAAAAACCTACTTTTGCGAACTAGTCCCTGGTTTTTTGCCCGATCGGAACCAGACCAGTGTAGGACAATTCTCTGGACTCTCTAGATCAATAATTATCGAAAAAAAGTTGAAATTTGCCATTTGGTTTATTATAACAGGATCATTTATAAAAAGGGGCGTGTCAAAACACACTCAAAAGCCTATAAATCATAAATAAAAACTCAGAACTTCACAAAAATTGATGAGCATATGTGTCATACCATGGTGAGGAAGCATGCAAAGTTTCATGGAGATCGGACCATAGGTGGCGCTATAACTGTTAAAAAGCTTTAAAACCATATATTTCCTATGGTAAATTGCCTGTATTGGCTGTACATGGTGTTTTCCATCTATTATGTCAGTGGTTAAATGTATGCTAAATAAAATTAATGTCTTAAATGCTTATGTGTTTAACGGCCTTAAAGGCCTTAACTGCTTGAACACCGCTAAATGCTGCTTGCAGCTTTAATTATTATTATTATTATTATTATTCTCCCCTAAAACGCATCGTGCAGCCCAAACCGTAAATGCTGGAGCTCTGAAACTTTGTCAGATGGTAGTACAAAAATCGAGGAGAGGTTATCAAATTATGAGCCCGATTGGCCCATAGGTGGCGCTATAACAATCAATTGCGCGAAATTGCTCATAACTCCTAGACCGTATGTCGTAGACTCAAGTGTCTTATATCATTGGAAAGCTGAATGGATACTGGAAAAAATGTATATTTCCGATTTCATTTCCGGTATGCAAATTTTTCCGCCATTTTGAATTTTGTCGAAAAACGACTTTTGCGAACTAGTCCCTGGTTTTTCGCCCGATCGGAACCAAACCAGTGCAGAAATGTTCTCTGGAGTCTGAATATCAATAATTATCAAAAAAAAGTTGACATTTCGATTTCCGGTTGCTAGGGGGCGCAAAATGATCATTGTGGGAGGAGCCTATTTTACTAAAATGGCTATAACTCGAGAAGTAAATGAGATATCTTCACCAAACTTGACACACATGTGTATGAGGACAGTCTGGGGTTACAGTAAAAAAAACTGCGTCGATCTAACACTAGGTGGCGCTATAACATTAAAAAAACATAAAAGGGGGTGTGGCCACCTGACCGTTAGTCCGATTGACTTGAAATTTGGTATGCAGTGTCTTGGACCAAGGCCCCATGTACGTGTATGAGGACATTGGCGTATCTCAAAAAACATGGCCGCCATCGGCCAATGAAGTTTGAGCACCTATGAGACGAGGTTAACGAAGGCTGATCGGAACGAAACTCGATGGGCATGTTCGACTCATGGCCCAAGAGGTCTGTAAGAGTTTTGAAAAAAATCGGCCACTAGTTGGCGCTAACGAGTTCTACGGCTCTGTAATCACGTGGTGTTGCACACATCCCCAAAATATGCATATCAATTGATAGATCTCCTCATGTTGAACAACTTTGCCTCTAGAACCATTGCTGTCAATCAAATCGTTCATTAAATATTCACGAAAATCAAAAAAAACTACTTTTGCAAACTTGTCCTAGGTTTTTCGCCCGATCGGAACCAGACCAGTCTAGGACAATTCTCTGGACTCTCTAGATTAATAATTATCAAAAAAAAGTTGAACTTTGCCCTTTGGTTCACTATAACAGGGTCATTTAGAAAATGGGCGTGGCAAAATACACTCAAAAGCCTATAAATCATAAATAAAAACTCAGAACTTTACAAAAATTGGTGAGCATATGTGACATAACATCATTAACAAGCATGCAAAGTTTCATGGAGATCGGAAAATAGCTGGCGCTATAACTGTTAAAAATCTTAAAAACCATGTATTCCCTATGGTAAATTGCTAGTATTGACTGTAAATGGTTTGTTCCATCTAAGATCATATAAATTTAATATAATAACGTTCAAAACTAGTGCAGAACAATTCTCTGGACTCTCTAGAGCAACAATTATCAGAAAAGGTTGAACTTCTGCATTTTGATGGCTATAATAGGGTCACTTCAATGTGTAGCCTTGACTGAGCGTCCCCGAAAGCCTATTTCTCTTCAATGAATGCTCAGATGTTATTAAAAACAAGTCTGAACATGTGGGCCATGACTCTAAATAATCATGAAAATTTTTCGGACAGATTGGACAAAATATGCCTGTATAACAGTTAAAAAGGTGAACATTATATGAGCATTATGGCCTATTAAGCCAATAAGTGGTATTTTACTGCCCCCTGCTGTTTAAAAAAGTCATTTTGTCAGACTACTCAACTATAATTAATATTTAGACTTTATAAATTCACTATTTTAACATTTACAAAAACATTTAGTCAAAAATCGTCTATTGAAGTGACAATTGAGTCACATTGGCTCCTGAAGTTCCAAATGTCTCTATCTACATCAGAATGAGCGTGTGTAGATTAAATGATATGAAAAACATGGCCTATTGTATAAGTAGGCTGTAATAGCACTGTTGTCCACTAGATGGAGCAGCAGCATTACACATTTCTAATCTTTTTATCAGCTTTCAGCATTGGCTAGAAACATGGTAAATCATAGTAAAAAAGGTAAATCATGCTAGAATCCTGGTAAATTATTCTAGAATGTGCTATATCATGGTAAATCATCCTATAACATGGTATATCAAGGTAAACTATGGAAAATCATACTGGAACATGGTAAATCATACTGGAAAATGGTAAATCATGAAAAATCACACTGAAATGTAGTATATCATGGTAAATCATGCTTACTACATAAAACTTAATGTCTTTTGATGCTTTTGTGCTTAACGGCCTTAAAAGGCCTTAACTGCTTGAACCCCGATAAATGCTGCTTGCAGCTTTAATTAGGTGTTCAAGCACGAAGTGCTGAAAACCTATTGTATTTGTACTGATTTTTATTATTATTATTATTCTCCTGTAAAACGCATCGTGCAGCCCAAACCGTAAGTGCTGGAGAGTTGAAACTTTGTCAGATGGTAGTACAAAAATCGAGGAGAGGTTATCAAATTATGAGCCCGATTGGCCCATAGGTGGCGCTATAGCAATCAATTGCGCAAAACTGCTCATAACTCCTAAACCGTAAGTCGTAGACTCAAGTGTCTTATATCATTGGAAAGCTGGAGGCCTGAAGTAAAAAACGTATATCTCCGATTTCATTTCCGGTATGCAAATTTTCCCGCCATTTTGAATTTTGTCAAAAACCTAATTTTGCGAACTAGTCCCTGGTTTTTCGCCCGATCAAAACCAAACAAATGCATACATGTTCTCTGGAGTCTGATTATCAATCGTTATCGAAAAAAAGTTGAATTTTCGATTTCCGGTCGCTAGGGGGAGTAAAATGATTGTTGTGGGAGGAGCCTATTTTACTAAAATGGCTATTACTCGAAAAGTAAATGAGATATCTTCACCAAACTCAAGAGACATGTGTATGAGGACAGTTTGAGGTCACAGTAAAAAGATCGCGACGATCGAACACTAGGTGGCGCTATAACATAAAAAAAACATAAAAAGGGCTATGACCACCTGACCGTTAGTCCGATTGACTTGAAAATTGGTATGCAGTGTCTTGGTCCAAGGCCCCATGTATGTGTATGAGGAAATTGGCGTAACTCAAAAAACATGGCCGCCATTGGCAAATGAATTTGAGCACCTATTAGACGAGGTTAACGAAGGCCGATCGGAACGAAACTCGATGGGCATGTTCAACTCATGGCCCAAGAGGTCTGTAAGAGTTTTGAAAGAAATCGGCCACTAGTTGGCGCTAACGAGTTTTACGGCTCTGTAATCACGTGGTGTTGCACACATCCCCACAATATGCATATCATTTGATAGATCTCCTCATGCTAAACAACTTTGCCTCTAGAACCATTGCTGTCAATTAAATCGTTCATTAAATATTCACGAATATGTTAAAAACCTACTTTTGCGAACTAGTCCCTGGTTTTTCGCCCGATCGGAACCAGACCAGTCTAGGTCAATTCTCTGGTCTCTCTAGATCAATAATTATCGAAAAAAAGTTGAACTTTTGCATTTTTCGTATGGCTATAATAGGGTCATTTAGAAAAGGGGCGTGTCCAAATACACTCAAAAGCCTATAAATCATAAATAAAAACTCAGAACTTGACAAAAATTGATGAGCATATGTGTCATACCATGGTGAAGAAGCATGCAAAGTTTCATGGAGATCGGACAATAGGTGGCGCTATAACTGTTGAAAAGCTTTAAAACCATGCATTTCCTATGGTAAATTGCCTGTATTGGCTGTAAATGGCCTTTTCCATCTATGATTGTAAAATTTTCACATCTTAATGTTTAAAAGTAGTGCAGTACAATTATCTGGACTCTCTAGATCAATAATTATCAGAAAAGGTATAATTTTTTCATTTGAATGGCTATAATAGTGTAAATTGGATGGCTATAAGATTTTGGATGGCTATAACAGCCAATAAGTGGTATTTTACTGCCCCCTGCTGTCATTTCATCATACTACTCCCTAATATTGTTATATATAATTGAAATGTAGACTTTATTAAATCATTATTTTCACATTTACAATCACATTTTGTCCAAATTCATCTATTGGAGTATTATGGACTGCATTTATTTATTTTATTTATTACTATTTACAATTGTGTCACAGGAAGGCTGAAAACGAAAGTATAACGTTGGGCCACGCCCCCCAAGTACAAATTCACTCATAACTCGAAAACAGAAAGTCTCTGCACGCTCAAATTTTGATGGTAAGGTTCTCTCGGGGTTCTTGATCCAAATCTATCGTCGCGGGGCTCGGGAACGCCCCCCGCGACGAATTCTTAGTTAATGTTAACTAATGTAGTTAACATTAACTAAGAATGAACAATACTCCTTCAGCATTTGTTAATCTTTGTTAATGTTAATTTCAACATTTACAAATACTTTATTAAAATCTTGTTAACATTAGTTAATGCACTGTAAACTAACATGAACTAACAATGAACAGCTGGATTTGTATTAACTAATGTTAACAAAGATGAACAAAAACAGTAACAAATGTATTGCTCATGGTTCATGTTAATTAATACATTAACTACTGTTTAATAAATGAACCTTATTGTAAAGTGTTACCGACATTTTTAATCTTTTTTATCAGCTTTCAGCATTGGCTAACAAACAAACGCTTAAAGCTATTTTTTTATTAGTTTTAATATAGTTTTATATTATTACATCACAAAGAAATATGTTAAATGCATGCTTATACACCATTAAAAGAGATTTTCACAATAACGTGTGTGTGTGTGTGTGTGTGTACGCATATGTCTACATATGAATGCAAAAGCTTGTGTGACCAGCAGAGGGCAGTAGAAGACCACTTATTGGCTCACTTTCATTTTGACACACTTGATTAGGGATGGGAATTGATAAGAATTTAACAATTCCGATTCCATTATCGATATTGCTTATCGATTCGATTCCTTATCGATTCTCTTATCGATTCTCATTGGGTGAGGGAATAAGTACAAATTTGTTTGTTTGTATTAACTTATTGAACTTATAACTTATTTTGTTTGTTAATTATTATTAACTCGCTGACACAGCACAGAGTATTAGGGGTGTGAACCTACAATGGTCTCACGGTTCGGTTCGATTACGATTATCATGTTATCGATTCAGTTCAATTTGATATCTCGATGCATCTACATGCACTGCATCCTCAATTTTACTTCAAAAGTGATGTGTGTGTGCGTGCGCGTGTTCACCCGTTCGTGAAGTCGCAGTGACAGAAACAGTGACATTCCAGTTTAAGTTGTGTGTGCGCGCGCGCGTCTCAGATGAGTATGTGCCTGGAGAGTTTTGCGCATCTCGTGTGTGTAGAGTTTGCATGTATGCGTGAGCGACTTTAGGTGTGTCGTTGTGCATTTCATATGTATTTGTTTGAGCATTCAGCAGTATACATGTATGTTTGACTACTTAGTATACGTGTATATCCAAGTGTTTCATATTTGTGTGCGTGAATGAAGTTTGATTTAAGCCCTAGACGGCACCTCATATATTGTCGTCTTTTCGCATGAAATATAACCAAACGAGCGCTTCTGCCTCGATGTTATGTTTGATGCGTTCTGAATCAAAATAACGCAGCTCGTGTGTGACGTCATGACACATTTGCAACGAGCGGAATCGTTAAGCAGGCATACTAACGGTTCCAGGGAATTGGTTAACTGGGCACCGGTTCTGAAGAAGACACATGGTAAATCATTGTAAACAATACTATTACATGGTGTATCATGGCAAATCATGCTATAATCCTGCGGTAAATCATTCTACAGGGTATCCGCGGGTCCTTAAAAAGTCTTAAAAAGTCTTAAATTAGATTTTAAAAATTTATGGCCTTAAAAAGTCTTAAAAAGTCTTATTTTGACTTATGAAAGGTCTTAAATTTTCAATGGCAATTTGACTTAGACATATCTAAATGTTTTCCAAATTAAAACTATCTAATTAGCGTACTTTTTTATTTACTATTCGTTCTTTGTGGATTTGCTCGTTCACGTGACATTTCGCGTCACATTCGCGCCAGCATTACGTCTGTCTCCTGCACGCGAAACAGCAGGAGAGGAGAAGAAAGCTGGTTAATTTCAGTTCATTCTTTATGTGCGTAGTGGTGTGCGATGTGTATTGTCTATTATGATATTGTAATCATTGTTTTACTTTAACGTTAACTATGTACGAGGGCGCACTGCGAGCTGACATCGCATTTGTCTCTCATGCTTGCTTTCACTGCGTGATGTGTCAGTGCAGTTATAGGTATGTTCCCTAATAGACGTATAAAGTTTTTGTATTTTATATATCATATGTTGTTATCATACAATATTACATCAGCAAGAGGGCTGTTTTCCCGTGCACAATAGCAAATATGATATTTATTTTATAACAGTTAAATTAACATTGTTACATTTTATAAACCATATTGTCAATATTGTTTGTTTTCCCTTTATTTCACTGACGAGAATTTCAAAATGAAACCGTAGCAGAGTCTCAATGCAAAAGACAGCGATGATTTCTTGACTGAAATCCGCGTTTTGAACAAATCATTTTAACGATTCAATGAACAATCACTTGCAGTTCCTGAATGAATCAGCCGTTTGAACAAATCGTTTGTATGAATGACTCCCTGAGACAGTGACTTGCCGCCACCTACTGGCGGGTTTAGTTTCACATTTAAAGTACCCTGTAATTAAAATGTTACAATTAGAAATAAGTTCATATTTAAATATTGAATTAAAAATTGAAAGAATTGAATATATCATAGCTTTATTTATGCAATTGTAAATGGAGTATAAATATATTAATGCCAGTTCTGATGCTGCTTCTGTGTCTCCTCTGCACTGCAAAGATGGATTTTGATTTACTGATTTAATATAACTGGTAACAGTGGTATTGTGTTATTATTCTAATATAATTTAATTTGAATGTTAGAATTTGACATAAAAGGTGATGCATACCTCTAAGTAAAAAAAAAAAAGAAAGTCCATATATGGGTGAAAATGCCCCTGGAACTCAATTTAAGGTTGCAAATATTGCCCTTTAATAAAAAAATGTTAATTCCTTTCACTGCTGTGAACTGACCACTGCATAGAATATGAAAAATATGAATATCTTCGTGAGTCAGCTGTCAACAACAGGCCTAAACCAGCCATGGTACCAGTACACAAACACAATCAGTAAAATATCATCTAATTATCATCAAAAAAACTTTGCGCACCCCTAATGTAAGGTATTAATTTTGATTTCTTCAGGTCTTAAAAAGGTCTTAAAAAGCCTTAAATTTGACTTTAAAGGTGAACTAAGTAACTTTTTTACCTTAACCGAACAGCTTTGGAGTCATTGTAATGTTTATATTACTGATTTCGTGTTGAATGGTGGTCGTCTCGCACCCCCCTGGTGCCTGTGAGCCGCAAAACCACCCTTGCAACTTTGGGCCGGCGAGTCGCCGGCCTGAGTGTTAGGAAGTAACGTGTGATATCAGGTCTCGCGAGGTAACAAATTGCTTTACGGCAAAAAAACAGATCTGATAAAATTCTGATAAAATGAGCATCAAACAGAAATAACCCGGCGCCGTATACATGTGGTGTTGGGCGCGCGCAGCTCTTAAAGGGGCCATACCTTATTTCCACTCGTTACAGCGTCCATCCCACTGAACAGGTACCGGTGTACAGGGGGAGGGGATCCGGCCGTGAGTGCGAGCCATCTCTGCGTGAGTGCTATTCACGACAGTACAAGTGCTCCACAGCGACTCTAGGGGTCGCTGTTTGACAAAAACGGAATTCTTACTGAGCGCTGCTTTAAGAAGTGTGCAGATACCCTGTTCTAGAATGTGGTATATCATGGTAAATCATCCTATAACATGGTAAATCATGCTAGAATCATATTAAATCATACTAGAATATGTTCAATTGTGGTAAATCATGAACCTTTGCATTTTTCGTATGGCTATAACAGAGTCATTTAGAAAAGGGGTGTGTCAAATACACACAAAAGCCTATAAATCATAAATAAAAACTCAGAACTTCACAAAAATTGGTGAGCATATGTGTCATAACATGGTGAAGAAGCATGCAAAGTTTCATGGAGATCGGACCATAGTTGGCGCTATAACTATCAAAAAGCTTTAAAACCATACATTTCCTATGGTAAATTGCCTGTATTGGCTGTAAATGCTGATCTCTTAAATGAATGCTCAGATCTTCTTTTAAAAAGGTCAAGAACATGTGTAATATCACTCTGAACGGCATTGAAAAATTTCAGACAAATCAGACAAAATTTGCCTCTATAATTAATTGTCACAGGAAGCCTCAAAACGAAAGTAAAACATTGGGCCACGCCCCCCAAGAAAAAATACACTCATAACTCGAAAACGGAAAGTCTCTGCGCGCTCAAATTTTGATGGTAAGGTCCTCTCGGGGATCTTGATCCAAATCTATCGTCGCGGGGCTTGGGAGCGCCCCCCCGCGGATCGCTAATCTGTGATAACCCCAACTTGAAACGGCTGTAACTCTTGATCCAGACCATCTAGATCCTTGTTGGAAAGGGCCCGTCCTCATCTAGCTTCGATTCGAGTTTGGTGCGATTTGGCCTGGGCATTCCCGAGATATAAGCCCACAAAGATATGCATTTAAACGGACATTACTCCCGCCCCCAATCACCCAGCAACACCGGGATGGTCTTGATCAACAGAGCTCCTCTAACACTATCTAAGTTCTGAGTTTCAGATTTTTTCACTTTCTCCTTCCCGAGATATAAGTAAAAAAAAAAAACGAATTTCCCGTCATTCATTTCAACCGTTTATGTAGGCTGTAAAACCGCTGTTGTCCACTAGAGGGAGCAACAGCATTAGATATTTTTAATCTTTTTAACCAGTTTTCAGCAATGGCTAACAAACAAATGCTTAAAGATATTTATTATGTTGGAAATAATATTTATAATAAATAATATAATATTAAATAATGATTTATTAGAAAGTTTAATATTTTTACATCACAAATAAATATCTGAAATGCTTAAGGACCACAAAAAGAGATTTTCACAATATCATAACCCAAAATTGTGTGTGTGTGTGTGTGTGTGTGTGTAAGCATGCACAATGGAATTCACATTGAAAGACTGGTTTGCTTTAGTGCACAATACTGATTAAACCAAGTTGTTCAAAATAAAAGTGGTACTATAGCAATAAGTGGTCTTCTACTACCCTCTGCTGGACATTATACTTATTAATAGTCTTTTCACATGTGCTTTTGCATTCATATATTTAGACACTAAAAAATAACCTTATGTGACAATTACTATAATAACACAATCATATTTTGTCTTTCAATTCACTTTACTGTTCTGAAGCTTCACATAATTGCTAGCAACGTGGTAAATCATGGTAAATCACGATAGAAACATGGTAAATCACAGTAAATAATATTATTACATGGTGTATCATGGTAAATCATGCTAGCAATGTGATTAATCATGGTAAAGCATGTTACAATCCTGGTAAATCATCCTATAACATGGTAAATCAAGGTAAACTAAGACAAATCAAGGTAAACTATGATAAAGCATGCTAGAATCATATTACATCATAGGCTACTAGAATGTGTTCAATTGTGGTAAATCATGCAAGAACAGGGTAAACCATGGTGAATCATACTAGAACTCGGTATATCATAGTAAACTATGGTAAATCATACTGTAACATAGTAAATCATTAACAATCACACTGAAATGTTGTATATCATGGCAAATCATGCTAAAACATGGTCTATTCCATCTATGATGTCAGTGGTTAAATGCTTGCTACATAAACCTTAATGTCTTTTGATGCTTTTGAGCTTAACTGTCTTAACTGTCTTAAATGCTTGAACACCGCTAAATGCTGCTAGCAGCTTTAATTAGGTGTTCAAGCACGAAGTGCTGAAAACCTATTGTAATTGTACTGATTTTTATTATTATTATTATTATTATTATTATTATTCTTCTGCCGTAAAACGCATCGTGCAGACCAAACCGTAAGAGCTAGAGACTTGAAACTTTGTCAGATGGTAGTACAAAAATCGAGGAGAGCTTATCAAATTATGAGCCCGATTGGCCCATAGGTGGCGCTATAGCAACCAATTGCGCAAAACTGCTCATAACTCCTAGACCGTAAGTCGTAGACTCAAGTGTCTTATATCATTGGAAAGCTGGACTCCTGACTTAAAAAACGTATATCTCCGATTTCATTTCCGTCATGATAGATTTTCCGCCATTTTGAATTTTGTCAAAAAACGACTTTTGCAAACTAGTCCCTGGTTTTTCGCCCGATCGGAACCAAACCAGTGCACAAATGTTCTGTGGAGTCTGAATATAAATTATAATCGAAAAAAAGTTGAAATTTCGATTTTCGGTTGCTAGGGGGCGCAAAAAGAACGTTGTGGGAGGAGCCTATTTTACTAAAAGGGCTATAACTCCAGAAGTAAATTAGGTAGGTTCACCAAACTTGGTACAGGTGTGCATAACTTCAATTTGAGGTCACAGTAAAAAAATCGCGACGATCGAACACTAGGTGGCGCTATAACATGAAAAAAACATATAAAGGACTGACCGTTAGTCCGATTGACTTGAAAATTGGTATGCAGTGTCTTAGTCCAAGGCCCCATGTATGTCTATGAGGACATTGGCGTATCTCAAAAAACATGGCCGCCATCGACCAATGAAGTTTGAGCCCCAATGAGACGAGGTTAACGGAGGCCAATCGGAACGAAACTCGATGGGCATGTTTGACTCATGGCCTAAGAGGTCTGTAAGAGTTTTGAAAGAAATCGGCCACTAGTTGGCGCTAACGAGTTTTACGGCTCTGTAATCACGTGGTGTTGCACACATCCCCCCAAAATGCATATCATTTGATAGATCTCCTCATGGTGAACAACTTTGCCTCTAGAACCATTGCTGTCAATCAAATCGTTCATTAAATATTCACGAATATGTTGAAAACCTACTTTTGCGAACTAGTCCCTGGTTTTTCGCCCGATCAAAACCAGACCAGTCTAGGACAATTCTCTGGACACTCTAGATCAATAATTATCAAAAAAAAGTTGAACTTTGCCCTTTGGTTCACTGTAACAGGGTCATTTAGAAAAGGGGCATGTCAAAATACACTCAAAAGCCTATAAATCATAAATGAAAACTCAGAACTTGACAAAAATTGATGAGTATATGTGTCATACAATGGTGAGGAAGCATGCAAAGTTTCATGGAGATCGGACCATAGGTGGCGCTATAACTGTTAAAAAGCTTTAAAACCATACATTTCCTATGGTAAATTGCCTGTATTGGCTGTAAATTGTCTTTTCCATCTATGATCGTATACTTTTCATATCATAATGTTTAAAACCAGTGCAGTACAATTCTCTGGACTCTCTAGATCAATAATGATCAGAAAAGGTATAACTTCTTAATTTGGATGGCTATAATAGGGTCACTTCAATATGTAGCCTTGACCAAATGTCCCCAAAAACCTATATCTCTTCAATGAATGCTCAGATCTTCTTAAAAAAAAGGTCAGGACATATCACTCTAAACAAGCTTGACAAATTTTAGACAGATCGGACAAAATTTGCCTCTATAACAGTTAAAAAGTTGAAAATGATATGAATATAGTGGCATTTTAAGCCAATAAGTGGTGTTTTACTGCCCCCTGCTGTTTAAAATAGTAATTTTGTCATAATGCTGACTATCATTGTTCTATAATTCATTTTTAGAATTAACATAATCACTATTTTAACATTTACAATCACATTTAGTCAAAATTCATTGTCACATTGACAAATGTGAACCCTGAATGAGACAGTTTAATCTACAATAGAATGTGTGTGTGTGTGTAGTCCCATGTTTCTGAATAAATTCTGAATAATCTGATTAATAGCTTGCAAAGACATTAAATGCTTATAGACCATTAAAATATATTTTCATAATGACTTTGTGTGTGTGTGTGTGTGTGTGTGTGTGTGTGTGTGTGTGTGTGTGTGTGTGTGTGTGTGAAAAGCACCTGTGAAAACACTTTATTAATAAGTAGAATGGCCAGCAGAGGGCAGTAGAAGACCACTTATTGGCTCACTCTCATTTTGACACACTTGATTTTCAACAGTAAATCAAAGCACTAAAGCAAACCAGTTTTTCCATGTTAACTATTATAACACAATCATTTTTTGTCAGAGTTTATCACTTCATTTTTATTGGCACTTCACATCAATGCAGCAATGTGGTAAATCATGGTAAATCACGATATAAACATGGTAAATCATAGTAAAAAATACTATTACATGGTGTATCATGGCAAATCATGCTAGCAATGTGATGAATCATGGTAAATCATGCTACAATCCTGGTAAATCATTCTAGAATGTGGTATATCATGGTAAATCATCCTATAACATGGTAAATCATGGTAAACTAGGTTAAATCATGCTAGATTCATGGTAAATCATACTGGAACATGGTAGATCATGAAAAATCACACTAAATTTGGTATATTATGGTAAATCATGCTAAAACATGGTCTATTCCATCTATGATGTCAATGGTTAAATGCTTGCTACATAAAACTTAATGTCTTTTGATGCTTTTGTGCTTAACGGCCTTAAAGGCCTTAACTGCTTGAACACCGCTAAATGCTGCTTGCAGCTTTAATTATTATTATTATTCTCCTGTAAAACGCATCGTGCAGCCCAAACCGTAAGTGCTGGAGAGTTGAAACTTTGTCAGATGGTAGTACAAAAATCGAGGAGAGGTTATCAAATTATGAGCCCGATTGGCCCATAGGTGGCGCTATAGCGATCAATTGCGCGAAACTGCTCATAACTCCTAAACCGTAAGTCGTAGACTCAAGTGTCTTATATCATTGGAAAGCTGGAGGCCTGAAGTAAAAAACGTATATCTCCGATTTCATTTCCGGTATGCAAATTTTCCCGCCATTTTGAATTTTGTCAAAAACCTAATTTTGCGAACTAGTCCCTGGTTTTTCGCCCGATCAAAACCAAACAAATGCATCCATGTTCTCTGGAGTCTGATTATCAATCGTTATCGAAAAAAAGTTGAATTTTCGATTTCCGGTCGCTAGGGGGAGTAAAATGATCGTTGTGGGAGGAGCCTATTTTACTAAAATGGCTATAACTCGAAAAGTAAATGAGATATCTTCACCAAACTCAAGAGACATGTGTATGAGGACAGTTTGAGGTCACAGTAAAAAGATCGCGACGATCGAACACTAGGTGGCGCTATAACATAAAAAAAAACATAAAAAGGGCTATGACCACCTGACCGTTAGTCCGATTGACTTGAAAATTGGTATGCAGTGTCTTGGTCCAAGGCCCCATGTATGTGTATGAGGAAATTGGCGTAACTCAAAAAACATGGCCGCCATTGGCCAATGAATTTGAGCACCTATTAGACGAGGTTAACGAAGGCCGATCGGAACGAAACTCGATGGGCATGTTCAACTCATGGCCCAAGAGGTCTGTAAGAGTTTTGAAAGAAATCGGCCACTAGTTGGCGCTAACGAGTTTTACGGCTCTGTAATCACGTGGTGTTGCACACATCCCCACAATATGCATATCATTTGATAGATCTCCTCATGCTAAACAACTTTGCCTCTAGAACCATTGCTGTCAATTAAATCGTTCATTAAATATTCATGAATATGTTAAAAACCTACTTTTGCGAACTAGTCCCTGGTTTTTCGCCCGATCGGAACCAGACCAGTCTAGGTCAATTCTCTGGACTCTCTAGATCAATAATTATCGAAAAAAAGTTGAACTTTTGCATTTTTCGTATGGCTATAATAGGGTCATTTAGAAAAGGGGCGTGTCCAAATACACTCAAAAGCCTATAAATCATAAATAAAAACTCAGAACTTGACAAAAATTGATGAGCATATGTGTCATACCATGGTAAAGAAGCATGCAAAGTTTCATGGAGATCGGACCATATGTGGCGCTATAACTGTTAAAAAGCTTTAAAACCATACATTTCCTATGGTAAATTGCCTGTATTGGCTGTAAATGGTCTTTTCCATCTATGATCGTATAATTTTATATAAAACCAGTGCAGTACAATTATCTGGACTCTCTAGATCAATAATTATCAGAAAAGGTATAATTTTTTTATTTGGATGGCTATAACAGCCAATAAGTGGTATTTTACTGCCCCCTGCTGTCATTTCATCATACTACTCCCTAATATTGTTATAGTTCATATTTAGACTTAAAATAAAATCATTATTTCAACATTTACAATCACATTTTGTGTATTATGGACTGCATTTATTTATTTTATTTATTACTATTTACAATTGTGTCACAGGAAGGCTGAAAACGAAAGTATAACGTTGGGCCACGCCCCCCAAGTACAAATTCACTCATAACTCGAAAACAGAAAGTCGCTGCACGCTCAAAATTTGATGGTAAGGTCCTCTCGGTGCTCTTGATCGAAATCTATCGTCTCGGGGCACGGGAACGCACCCCCCCCGCCCCCCTCCCCCCCACGGATAGCTAATCCGTGAGACTCCCGAATTGAAACGGCTGTAACTCCCGACCTAGACCACCTATATCCTTGTGGGAGACCTTGTTGGAAAGGGCCCGTCCTCATCTAGCTTCGATCCGAGTATGGTGCGATTTGACCCAGGCATTCCCGAGATATAAGCCCACAAAGATATGCATTTCAACAGACATTACTCCCGACAGCAATCACTCAGCAACACGGGGATGGTCTTGTTCAAGAGGGCTCCTCTAACCCTATCTAAGTTCTGAGTTTCAGATTTTTTCACTTTCTCGTTCCCGAGATATAAGTAAAAAAAAAAACGAATTTCCTGTCATTCATTTCAACCATTTATGTAGGCTGTAAAACCGCTGTTGTCCAGTAGAGGGAGCAACAGCATTAGATATTGTTAATCTTTTTTAACCAGTTTTCAGCAATGGCTAACAAACAAATGCTTATAATATAATATTAATTAATGATTTATTAGAAAGTTTAATATTTTTACATCACAAATAAATATCTGAAATGCTTAAGGACCACAAAAAGATATTTTCACAATATCATAACCCACAATTGTGTGTGTGTGTGTGTGTGTTTGTGTGTGTGTGTAAGCATGCATAATGGTATTCACATTGAAAGACTGGTTTGCTTTAGTGCACAATACTCAGGGTTTCTGCAGGGTTTAGTCAGTCAAATTTAAGACCTTTTAAGACCTTTTTATGACCAATATGATTTAAATTTATGACCTACTCGAATTACGAAAAATAACTTCCTTTCAAAAGTCTTTTTTTTATTGACTTTCATTAAAAGTAATAAGTTTAATTATTTAAAGGTTCCATTTTCTTAAGAGTAACAAACTGAAGGTTCCCTTTTCCTAAGTATCAATAACACAGGAACAACACAACACTTATCACAATAATATATCAGTCAATATCGATAATTATGACGATAAATGTCAATTCTTTATTTCTTTGAACTTTGAAGGCAGATTTTTGTTCCCAACTGAAAGTTAGTTTTAACTTTTAGTTTTACGGCTCTGTTATCACGTGGTGTTGCACACAACCCCACAAAATGCATATCATTTGATAGAAACTAGAGCGTTAATTGTGGTTTTAAACTACTCTTTATTGTCAAAACATATCATGACAAACACTTGCCAAACAGGTGAACATTTCACAAATCTGAGGTAGAACATTCAAACATTTGTATTTTTTCCTTAACAAAAATAATATCTTTATTTCAAAATTAATTTCTTAGTTTCTGCATGTGCTAATGGGGGATATTGTTTCAAGTCTTGAAACAGGTTTGTGTTGCCTGACTTTGATGGCACGTATCTTTATGAAATGTATGAAAAACAGTAGGCTATAGCCTAAATACATAAATACTGTAATTATATTCCATTAGTCCTTTAATACATTGTCTACATTAATAATATAATACAATTCAATATGTATCCCACATTTCATGGTGCAGTTAATATTACTAGGCTAACGTTACAGTAAAACCATGGTAAAGAATGTAAATGTGTAGATGGAAAAGCTTTCTGACTGTATAGTTGCGCACAGTGTTTCTCCTGTTCGTCAGCGCTGTTTCATCTGCCTTTAAACTGGTTTAAATCACTGAGACATTTGTGTTCTTCGCTGAATTCAAGTGCTTCTCACTGGATCTCGTGATCGAGACTGATCAAAGTTAACCATAGACAGTAAAAGAACGCGTCTGCTCTAGTGAGCTTGATCGCGCTACGCTGCCGTTTGGACTTTGAGCCGAGCGGATAAACGCTCCGTGAGGCGTGCGCGGTTCAAATGAGTTTCGTTCCGCTTTTGGCGCATAAACATGATCTAACATTTATCGAACTCTTGATATCGTTTTATAGAGAAAACATTATATCGCGATAATGAATGAATGAGCATATCAATTTAAGACGTGGCTAAATGTAATTTATGACCTTGTATGGAAAAACCGGACGTTTTTATGGCCTAAAATTCTTATTATTAAATTTAAGACGTTTTATGACTTTTTATGACCCCGCGGAAACCCTGATACTGATTAAACCAAGTAGTTCAAAATAAAAGTGGTACTATAGCAATAAGTGGTCTTCTACTACCCTCTGCTGGACATTATACTTATTAATAGTCTTTTCACATGTGCTTTTGCATTCATATATTCAGACACTAAAAAATAACCTTATGTGACAATTACTATAATAACACAATCATATTTTGTCTTTCAATTCACTTTACTGTTCTGAAACTTCACATAATTGCTAACAACGTGGTAAATCATAGTAAATCATGCTACAATCCTGCTGAATCATTCTAGAATGTGGTATATCATGATAAATTATTGTGTAACATTCGGTCACAACAAGGTAACATCAAGGTAAACTAAGACAAACCATGGTAAACTGACTATTGTAGTACATTGAGAAATATGAATCCTGAAGGACAATTGCAGTAAACTTTTCTTTTTTCCATCACATAGTTCAAATATCTGTATCTACAACAGAATGTGTGTGTGTGTAGTCCTAGGTTTCTGAATAAATGCTGAATAATCTGATTAATAGCTTGCAAAGACATTAAATGCTTATAGACCATTAAAATATATTTATATAATGACTTTGTGTGTGTGTGTGTGTGTGTGTGTGTGTGTGATCAAATGTCTACATATGAGTGCAAAAGCACCTGTGAAAACACTTTATTAATAAGTAGAATGGCCAGCAGAGGGCAGTAGAAGACCACTTATTGGCTCACTCTCATTTTGACACACTTGATTTTCAACAGTAAATCAAAGCACTAAAGCAAACCAGTTTTTCCATGTTAACTATTATAACACAATCATTTTTTGTCAGAGTTTATCACTTCATTTTTATTGGCCCTTCACATCAATGCAGCAATGTGGTAAGTCATGGTAAATCACGATAGAAACATGGTAAATCATAGTAAAAAATACTATTACATGGTGGATCATGGCAAATCATGCTAGCAATGTGATGAATCATGGTAAATCATGCTACAATCCTGGCAAATCATTCTAGAATGTGGTATATCATGGTAAATCATCCTATAACATGGGAAATCATGGTAAACTGTGGTAAATCATGCTAGATTCATGGTAAATCATACTGGAACATTGTAGATCATGAAAAATCACACTAAATTTGGTATATCATGGTAAATCATGCTAAAACATGGTCTATTCCATCTATGATGTCAATGTTTAAATGCTTGCTACATAAAACTTAATGTCTTTTGATGTTTTTGTGCTTAACGGCCTTAAAGGCCTTAACTGCTTGAACACCGCTAAATGCTGCTTGCAGCTTTAATTAGGTGTTCAAGCACGAAGTGCTGAAAACCTATTGTATTTGTACTGATTTTTATTATTATTATTATTATTATTCTTCTGCCGTAAAACGCATCGTGCAGAACAAACCGTAAGGGCTGGAGCTCTGAAACTTTGTTAGATGGTAGTACAAAAATCGAGGAGAGCCTCAGAAAGTATGACCCCGATTGGCCTATAGGTGGCGCTACAGCAATCAATTGCGCGAAACTGCTCATAACTCCTAAACCGTATGTCGTAGACTCAAGTGTCTTATATCATTGGAAAGCTGGAGGCCTAACGTAAAAAACGTATATCTCCGATTTCATTTCCGGTATGCAAATTTTTCCGCCATTTTGAATTTTGTCAAAAAACTATTTTTGCGAACTAGTCCCTGGTTTTTCGCCCGATCAAAACCAAACAAATGCATACATGTTGTCTGAAGTCTGAATATCAATAATCATTGAAAAAAAGTTGAATTTTCGATTCACGGTCGCTAGGGGGAGTAAAATGATCGTTGTGGGAGGAGCCTATTTTACTAAAATGGCTATAACTCGAGAAGTAAATGAGATATCTTCACCAATCTCAAGAGACATGTGTATGAGGACAGTCTGAGGTCACAGTAAAAAAACCGCGTCGATCTAACACTAGGTGGCGCTATAACATTAAATAAACATAAAAAGGGCTATGACCACCTGACCGTTAGTCCGATTGACTTGAAAATTGGTATGCAGTGTCTTGGTCCAAGGTGCCATGAATGTGTATGAGGAAATTGGCATAACTCAAAAAACATGGCCGCCATCGGCCAATGAATTTGAGCACCTATTAGACAAGGTTAACGGAGGCCAATCGGAACGAAACTCGATGGGCATGTTTGACTCATGGCCCAAGAGGTCTGTAAGAGTTTTGAAAGAAATTGGCCACTAGTTGGCGCTAACAAGTTTTATGGCTCTGTAATCACGTGGTGTTGCACACATCCCCAAAATATGCATATCATTTGATAGATCTCCTCAGGCTGAACAATTTTGCCTCTAGAACCATTGCTGTCAATCAAATCGTTCATTAAATATTCACGAATATGTTAAAAACCTACTTTTGCGAACTAGTCCCTGGATTTTCGCCCGATCAGAACCAGACCAGTCTAGGGCAATTCTCTGGACTCTCTAGATCAATAATCATTGAAAAAAAGTTGAACTTTTGCATTTTTCGTATGGCTATAACATGGTCATTTAGAAAAGGGGCGTGTCAAATACACACAAAAGCCTATAAATCATAAATAAAAACTCAGAACTTGACAAAAAATGATGAGCATATGTGTCATACCATGGTGAAGAAGCATGCAAAGTTTCATGGAGATCGGACAATAGGTGGCGCTATAACTGTTGAAAAGCTTTAAAACCATGCATTTCCTATGGTAAATTGCCTGTATTGGCTGTAAATGGCCTTTTCCATCTATGATCATAAAATCTTAATGTTTAAAACCGGTGCAGTACAATTCTCTGGACTCTCTACATCAATAATTATCAGAAAAGGTTGAACTTCTTCATTTGAATGGCTATAATAGTGTAAATTGGATGGCTGTAACATTTTGGATGGCTATAACAGCCAATAAGTGGTATTTTACTGCCCCCTGCTGTCATTTCATCATACTACTCCCTAATATTGTTATATATAATTGAAATGTAGACTTTATTAAATCATTATTTTAACATTTACAATCACATTTTGTCCAAATTCATCTATTGGAGTATTATGGACTGCATTTATTTATTTTATTTATTACTATTTACAATTGTGTCACAGGAAGGCTAAAATACGAAAGTATAACGTTGGGCCACGCCCCCCAAGTACAAATTCACTCATAACTCGAAAACAGAAAGTCTCTGCACGCTAGGTAAGGTTCTCTCGGGGTTCTTGATCCAAATCTATCGTCGCGGGGGACGAATTCTTAGTTAATGTTAACTAATGTAGTTAACATTAACTAAGAATGAACAATACTCCTTCAGCATTTGTTAATCTTTGTTAATGTTAATTTCAACATTTACAAATACTTTATTAAAATCTTGTTAACATTAGTTAATGCACTGTGAACTAACATGAACTAACAATGAACAGCTGGATTTGTATTAACTAATGTTAACAAAGATGAACAAAAACAGTAACAAATGTATTGCTCATGGTTCATGTTAATTAATACATTAACTACTGTTTAATAAATGAACCTTATTGTAAAGTGTTAACGACATTTTTAATCGTTTTTATCAGCTTTCAGCATTGGCTAACAAACAAACGCTTAAAGCTATTTTTTTTATTAGTTTTAATATAGTTTTATATTATTACATCACAAAGAAATATGTTAAATGCATGCTTATACACCATTAAAAGAGATTTTCACAATAACATATCCCGTGTGTGTGTGTGTAAGCATATGTCTACATATGAAGCACTTGTGTGACCAGCAGAGGGCAGTAGAAGACCACTTATTGGCTCACTTTCATTTTGACACACTTGATTAGGGATGGGAATTGATAAGAATTTAACAATTCCGATTCCATTATCGATATTGCTTATCGATTCTCTTATCGATTCTCATTGGGTGAGGGAATAAGTACAAATTTGTTTGTTTGTATTAACTTATTGAACTTATAACTTATTTTGTTTGTTAATTATTATTAACTCGCTGACACAGCACAGAGTATTAGGGGTGTGAACCTACAATGGTCTCACGGTTCGGTTTATTACGATTATCATGTTATCGATTCAGTTCAATTTGATATCTCGATGCATCTACATGCACTGCATCCTCAATTTTACTTCAAAAGTGATGTGTGTGTGGGTGCGCGTGTTCACCCGTTCGTGAAGTCGCAGTGACAGAAACAGTGACATTCCAGTTTAAGTTGTGTGTGCGCGCGCGCGTCTCAGATGAGTATGTGCCTGGAGAGTTTTGCGCATCTCGTGTGTGTAGAGTTTGCATGTATGCGTGAGCGACTTTAGGTGTGTCGTTGTGCATTTCATATGTATTTGTTTGAGCATTCAGCAGTATACATGTATGTTTGACTACTTAGTATACCTGTATATGCAAGTGTTTCATATTTGTGTGCGTGAATGAAGTTTGATTTAAGCCCTAGACGGCACCTCATATATTGTCGTCTTTTCGCGTGAAATATAACCAAACGAGCGCTTCTGCCTCGATGTTATGTTTGATGCGTTCTGAATCAAAATAACGCAGCTCGTGTGTGACGTCATGACACATTTGCAACGAGCGGAACCGATAAGCGGAATCGTTAAGCAGGCATACTAACGGTTCCAGGGAATTGGTTAACTGGGCACCGGTTCTGAAGAAGAAACATGGTAAATCATTGTAAACAATACTATTACATGGTGTATCATGGCAAATCATGCTATAATCCTGCGGTGAATCATTCTACAGGGTATCCGCGGGTCCTTAAAAAGTCTTAAATTAGATTTTAAAAATTTATGGCCTTAAAAAGTCTTAAAAAGTCTTATTTTGACTTATGAAAGGTCTTAAATTTTCAATGGCAATTTGAGTTAGACATATCTAAATGTTTTCCAAATTAAAACTATCTAATTAGCGTACTTTTTTATTTACTATTCGTTCTTTGTGGATTTGCTCGTTCACGTGACATTTCGCGTCACATTCGCGCCAGCATTATGTCTGTCTCCTGCACACGAAACAGCAGGAGAGGAGAAGAAAGCTGGTTAATTTCAGTTCAATTGTAAGTTCATTCTTTATGTGCGTAGTGGTGTGCGATGTGTATTGTCTATTATGATATTGTAATCATTGTTTTACTTTAACGTTAACAATGTACGAGGGCGCACTGCGAGCTGACATCGCATTTGTCTCTCATGCTTGCTTTCACTGCGTGATGTGTCAGTGCAGTTATAGGTATGTTCCCTAATAGACGTATAAAGTTTTTGTATTTTATATATCATATGTTGTTATCATACAATATTACATCAGCAAGAGGGCTGTTTTCCCGTGCACAATAGCAAATATGATATTTATTTTATAACAGTTAAATTAACATTGTTACATTTTATAAACAATATTGTCAATATTGTTTGTTTTCCCTTTATTTCGCTGACGAGAATTTCAAAATGAAACCGTAGCAGAGACTCAATGCAAAAGACAGCGATGATTTCTTGACTGAAATCCGCGTTTTGAACGAATCATTTTAACGATTCAATGAACAATCACTTGCAGTTCCTGAATGAATCAGCCGTTTGAACAAATCGTTTGTATGAATGACTCCCTGAGACAGTGACTTGCCGCCACCTACTGGCGGGTTTAGTTTCACATTTAAAGTACCCTGTAATTAAAATGTTACAATTAGAAATCAGTTCATATTTAAATATTGAATTAATAATTGAAAGAATTGAATATATCATAGCTTTATTTATGCAATTGTAAATGGAGTATAAATATATTAATGCCAGTTCTGATGCTGCTTCTGTGTCTCCTCTGCACTGCAAAGATGGATTTTGATTTAATGATTTAATATAACTGGTAACAGTGGTATTGTGTTATTATTCTAATATAATTTAATTTGAATGTTAGAATTTGACATAAAAGGTGATGCATACCTCTAAGTAAAAAAAAAGAAAAAGAAAGTCCATATATGGGTGAAAATGCCCCTGGAACTCAATTTAAGGTTGCAAATATTGCCCTTTAATAAAAAAATGTTAATTCCTTTCACTGCTGTGAACTGACCACTGCATAGAATATGAAAAATATGAATATCTTCGTGAGTCAGCTGTCAACAACAGGCCTAAACCAGCCATGGTACCAGTACACAAACACAATCAGTAAAATATCATCTAATTATCATCAACAAAACTTTGAAAATATTGAGACATTTTTTTTTAAATATTGCGCAGCCCTAATGTAAGGTATTAATTTTGATTTCTTCAGGTCTTAAAAAAGGTCTTAAAAAGCCTTAAATTTGACTTTAAAGGTGAACTAAGTAACTTTTTTACCTTAACCGAACAGCTTTGGAGTCATTGTAATGTAGTTTATATTACTGATTTCGTGTTGAATGGTGGTCGTCTCGCACCCCCCTGGTGCCTGTGAGCCGCAAAACCACCCTTGCAACTTTGGGCCGGCGAGCCGCCGGCCTGAGTGTTAGGAAGTATCGTGTGATATCAGGTCTCGCGAGGTAACAAATTGCTTTATGGCAAAAAAACAGATCTGGTAAAATTCTGATAAAATGAGCATCAAACAGAAATAACCCGGCGCCGTATACATGTGGTGTTGGGCGCGCGCAGCTCTTAAAGGGGCCATACCTTATTTCCACTCGTTACAGCGTCCATCCCACTGAACAGGTACCGGTGTACAGGGGGAGGGGATCCGGCCGTGAGTGCGAGCCATCTCTGCGTGAGTGCTATTCACGACAGTACAAGTGCTCCACAGCGACTCTAGGGGTCGCTGTTTGACAAAAACGGAATTCTTACTGAGCGCTGCTTTAAGAAGTGTGCAGATACCCTGTTCTAGAATGTGGTATATCATGGTAAATCATCCTATAACATGGTAAATCATGCTAGAATCATATTAAATCATACTAGAATATGTTCAATTGTGGTAAATCATGAACCTTTGCATTTTTCGTATTGCTATAACAGAGTCATTTAGAAAAGGGGTGTGTCAAATACACACAAAACCCTATAAATCATAAATAAAAACTCAGAACTTCACAAAAATTGGTGAGCATATGTGTCATAACATGGTGAAGAAGCATGCAAAGTTTCATGGAGATCGGACCATAGTTGGCGCTATAACTATCAAAAAGCTTTAAAACCATACATTTCCTATGGTAAATTGCCTGTATTGGCTGTAAATGCTGATCTCTTAAATGAATGCTCAGATCTTCTTTTAAAAAGGTCAAGAACATGTGTAATATCACTCTGAACGGCATTGAAAAATTTCAGACAAATCAGACAAAATTTGCCTCTATAATTAATTGTCACAGGAAGCCTCAAAACGAAAGTAAAACATTGGGCCACGCCCCCCAAGTACAAATACACTCATAACTCGACAATTACTATAATAACACAATCATATTTTGTCTTTCAATTCACTTTACTGTTCTGAAGCTTCACATAATTGCTAGCAACGTGGTAAATCATGGTAAATCACGATAGAAACATGGTAAATCACAGTAAATAATATTATTACATGGTGTATCATGGTAAATCATGCTAGCAATGTGATTAATCATGGTAAAGCATGTTACAATCCTGGTAAATCATCCTATAACATGGTAAATCAAGGTAAACTAAGACAAATCAAGGTAAACTATGATAAAGCATGCTAGAATCATATTACATCATAGGCTACTAGAATGTGTTTAATTGTGGTAAATCATGCAAGAACAGGGTAAACCATGGTGAATCATACTAGAACTCGGTATATCATAGTAAACTATGGTAAATCATACTGTAACATAGTAAATCATTAACAATCACACTGAAATGTTGTATATCATGGCAAATCATGCTAAAACATGGTCTATTCCATCTATGATGTCAGTGGTTAAATGCTTGCTACATAAACCTTAATGTCTTTTGATGCTTTTGAGCTTAACTGTCTTAACTGTCTTAAATGCTTGAACACCGCTAAATGCTGCTAGCAGCTTTAATTATTATTATTATTATTATTATTCTTCTGCCGTAAAACGCATCGTGCAGAACAAACCGTAAGGGCTGGAGCTCTGAAACTTTGTCAGATGGTAGTACAAAAATCGAGGAGAGCCTCAGAAAGTATGACCCCGATTGGCCTATAGGTGGCGCTACAGCAATCAATTGCGCGAAACTGCTCATAACTCCTAAACCGTATGTCGTAGACTCAAGTGTCTTATATCATTGGAAAGCTGGAGGCCTGACGTAAAAAACGTATATCTCCGATTTCATTTCCGGTATGCAAATTTTTCCGCCATTTTGAATTTTGTCAAAAACCTATTTTTGCGAACTAGTCCCTGGTTTTTCGCCCGATCAAAACCATACAAATGCATACATGTTGTCTGAAGTCTGAATATCAATAATCATTGAAAAAAAGTTGAATTTTCGATTCACGGTCGCTAGGGGGAGTAAAATGATCGTTGTGGGAGGAGCCTATTTTACTAAAATGGCTATAACTCGAGAAGTAAATGAGATATATTCACCAATCTCAAGAGACATGTGTATGAGGACAGTCTGAGGTCACAGTAAAAAAACCGCGTCGATCTAACACTAGGTGGCGCTATAACATTAAATAAACATAAAAAGGGCTATGACCACCTGACCGTTAGTCCGATTGACTTGAAAATTGGTATGCAGTGTCTTGGTCCAAGGCCCCATGTATGTGTATGAGGAAATTGGCATAACTCAAAAAACATGGCCGCCATCGGCCAATGAATTTGAGCACCTATTAGACAAGGTTAACGGAGGCCAATCGGAACGAAACTCGATGGGCATGTTTGACTCATGGCCCAAGAGGTCTGTAAGAGTTTTGAAAGAAATTGGCCACTAGTTGGCGCTAACAAGTTTTATGGCTCTGTAATCACGTGGTGTTGCACACATCCCCAAAATATGCATATCATTTGATAGATCTCCTCAGGCTGAACAACTTTGCCTCTAGAACCATTGCTGTCAATCAAATCGTTCATTAAATATTCACGAATATGTTAAAAACCTACTTTTGCGAACTAGTCCCTGGATTTTCGCCCGATCAAAACCAGACCAGTCTAGGGCAATTCTCTGGACTCTCTAGATCAATAATCATTGAAAAAAAGTTGAACTTTTGCATTTTTCGTATGGCTATAACAGGGTAATTTAGAAAAGGGGCGTGTCAAATACACACAAAAGCCTATAAATCATAAATAAAAACTCAGAACTTGACAAAAAATGATGAGCATATGTGTCATACCATGGTGAAGAAGCATGCAAAGTTTCATGGAGATCGGACAATAGGTGGCGCTATAACTGTTGAAAAGCTTTAAAACCATGCATTTCCTATGGTAAATTGCCTGTATTGGCTGTAAATGGCCTTTTCCATCTATGATCATAAAATTTTAATGTTTAAAACCGGTGCAGTACAATTCTCTGGACTCTCTACATCAATAATTATCAGAAAAGGTTGAACTTCTTCATTTGAATGGCTATAATAGTGTAAATTGGATGGCTGTAACATTTTGGATGGCTATAACAGCCAATAAGTGGTATTTTACTGCCCCCTGCTGTCATTTCATCATACTACTCCCTAATATTGTTATATATAATTGAAATGGAGACTTTATTAAATCATTATTTTAACATTTACAATCACATTTTGTCCAAATTCATCTATTGGAGTATTATGGACTGCATTTATTTATTTTATTTATTACTATTTACAATTGTGTCACAGGAAGGCTAAAATACGAAAGTATAACGTTGGGCCACGCCCCCCAAGTACAAATTCACTCATAACTTGAAAACAGAAAGTCTCTGCACGCTAGGTAAGGTTCTCTCGGGGTTCTTGATCCAAATCTATCGTCGCGGGGCTCGGGAACGCCCCCCGCGACGAATTCTTAGTTAATGTTAACTAATGTAGTTAACATTAACTAAGAATGAACAATACTCCTTCAGCATTTGTTAATCTTTGTTAATGTTAATTTCAACATTTACAAATACTTTATTAAAATCTTGTTAACATTAGTTAATGCACTGTAAACTAACATGAACTAACAATGAACAGCTGGATTTGTATTAACTAATGTTAACAAAGATGAACAAAAACAGTAACAAATGTATTGCTCATGGTTCATGTTAATTAATACATTAACTACTGTTTAATAAATTAACCTTATTGTAAAGTGTTACCGACATTTTTAATCTTTTTTATCTGCTTTCAGCATTGGCTAACAAACAAACGCTTAAAGCTATTTTTTTATTAGTTTTAATATAGTTTTATATTATTACATCACAAAGAAATATGTTAAATGCATGCTTATACACCATTAAAAGAGATTTTCACAATAACATATCCCGTGTGTGTGTGTGTAAGCGTCTACATATGAATGGAAAAGCTCTTGTGTGACCAGCAGAGGGCAGTAGAAGACCACTTATTGGCTCACTTTCATTTTGACACACTTGATTAGGGATGGGAATTGATAAGAATTTAACAATTCCGATTCCATTATCGATATTGCTTATCGATTCGATTCCTTATCGATTATCTTATCGATTCTCATTGGGTGAGGGAATAAGTACAAATTTGTTTGTTTGTATTAACTTATTGAACTTATAACTTATTTTGTTTGTTAATTATTATTAACTCGCTGACACAGCACAGAGTATTGGGGTGTGAACCTACAATGGTCTCACGGTTCGGTTCGATTACGATTATCATGTTATCGATTCAGTTCAATTTGATATCTCGATGCATCTACATGCACTGCATCCTCAATTTTACTTCAAAAGTGATGTGTGTGTGCGTGCGCGTGTTCACCCGTTCGTGAAGTCGCAGTGACAGAAACAGTGACATTCCAGTTTAAGTTGTGTGTGCGCGCGCGCGTCTCAGATGAGTATGTGCCTGGAGAGTTTTGCGCATCTCGTGTGTGTAGAGTTTGCATGTATGCGTGAGCGACTTTAGGTGTGTCGTTGTGCATTTCATATGTATTTGTTTGAGCATTCAGCAGTATACATGTATGTTTGACTACTTAGTATACGTGTATATGCAAGTGTTTCATATTCGTGTGCGTGAATGAAGTTTGATTTAAGCCCTAGACGGCACCTCATATATTGTCGTCTTTTCGCGTGAAATATAACCAAACGAGCGCTTCTGCCTCGATGTTATGTTTGATGCGTTCTGAATCAAAATAACGCAGCTTGTGTGTGACGTCATGACACATTTGCAACGAGCGGAACCGATAAGCGGAATCGTTAAGCAGGCATACTAACGGTTCCAGGGAATTGGTTAACTGGGCACTGGTTCTGAAGAAGAAACATGGTAAATCATTGTAAACAATACTATTACATGGTGTATCATGGCAAATCATGCTATAATCCTGCAGTAAATCATTCTACAGGGTATCCGCGGGTCCTTAAAAAGTCTTAAAAAGTCTTAAATTAGATTTTAAAAATGTATGGCCTTAAAAAGTCTTAAAAAGTCTTATTTTGACTTATGAAAGGTCTTAAATTTTCAATGGCAATTTGAGTTAGACATATCTAAATGTTTTCCAAATTAAAACTATCTAATTAGCGTACTTTTTTATTTACTATTCGTTCTTTGTGGATTTGCTCGTTCACGTGACATTTCGCGTCACATTCGCGCCAGCATTATGTCTGTCTCCTGCACACGAAACAGCAGGAGAGGAGAAGAAAGCTGGTTAATTTCAGTTCAATTGTAAGTTCATTCTTTATGTGCGTAGTGGTGTGCGATGTGTATTGTCTATTATGATATTGTAATCATTGTTTTACTTTAACGTTAACTATGTACGAGGGCGCACTGCGAGCTGACATCGCATTTGTCTCTCATGCTTGCTTTCACTGCGTGATGTGTCAGTGCAGTTATAGGTATGTTTCCGTAATAGACGTATAAAGTTTTTGTATTTTATATATTATATGTTGTTATCATACAATATTACATCAGCAAGAGGGCTGTTTTCCCGTGCACAATAGCAAATATGATATTTATTTTATAACAGTTAAATTAACATTGTTACATTTTATAAACAATATTGTCAATATTGTTTGTTTTCCCTTTATTTCGCTGACGAGAATTTCAAAATGAAACCGTAGCAGAGACTCAATGCAAAAGACAGCGATGATTTCTTGACTGAAATCCGCGTTTTGAACGAATCATTTTAACGATTCAATGAACAATCACTTGCAGTTCCTGAATGAATCAGCCGTTTGAACAAATCGTTTGTATGAATGACTCCCTGAGACAGTGACTTGCCGCCACCTACTGGCGGGTTTAGTTTCACATTTAAAGTACCCTGTAATTAAAATGTTACAATTAGAAATCAGTTCATATTTAAATATTGAATTAATAATTGAAAGAATTGAATATATCATAGCTTTATTTATGCAATTGTAAATGGAGTATAAATATATTAATGCCAGTTCTGATGCTGCTTCTGTGTCTCCTCTGCACTGCAAAGATGGATTTTGATTTAATGATTTAATATAACTGGTAACAGTGGTATTGTGTTATTATTCTAATATAATTTATTTGAATGTTAGAATTTGACATAAAAGGTGATGCATACCTCTAAGTAAAAAAAAAGAAAAGAAAGTCCATATATGGGTGAAAATGCCCCTGGAACTCAATTTAAGGTTGCAAATATTGCCCTTTAATAAAAAAATGTTAATTCCTTTCACTGCTGTGAACTGACCACTGCATAGAATATGAAAAATATGAATATCTTCGTGAGTCAGCTGTCAACAACAGGCCTAAACCAGCCATGGTACCAGTACACAAACACAATCAGTAAAATATCATCTAATTATCATCAACAAAACTTTGAAAATATTGAGACATTTTTTTTTAAATATTGCGCACCCCTAATGTAAGGTATTAATTTTGATTTCTTCAGGTCTTAAAAAGGTCTTAAAAAGCCTTAAATTTGACTTTAAAGGTGAACTAAGTAACTTTTTTACCTTAACCGAACAGCTTTGGAGTCATTGTAATGTTTATATTACTGATTTCATGTTGAATGGTGGTCGTCTCGCACCCCCCTGGTGCCTGTGAGCCGCAAAACCACCCTTGCAACTTTGGGCCGGCGAGCCGCCGGCCTGAGTGTTAGGAAGTATCGTGTGATATCAGGTCTCGCGAGGTAACAAATTGCTTTACGGCAAAAAAAACAGATCTGATAAAATTCTGATAAAATGAGCATCAAACAGAAATAACCCGGCGTCGTATACATGTGGTGTTGGGCGCGCGCAGCTCTTAAAGGGGCCATACCTTATTTCCACTCGTTACAGCGTCCATCCCACTGAACAGGTACCGGTGTACAGGGGGAGGGGATCCGGCCGTGAGTGCGAGCCATCTCTGCGTGAGTGCTATTCACGACAGTACAAGTGCTCCACAGCGACTCTAGGGGTCGCTGTTTGACAAAAACGGAATTCTTACTGAGCGCTGCTTTAAGAAGTGTGCAGATACCCTGTTCTAGAATGTGGTATATCATGGTAAATCATCCTATAACATGGTAAATCATGCTAGAATCATATTAAATCATACTAGAATATGTTCAATTGTGGTAAACCATGAACCTTTGCATTTTTCGTATGGCTATAACAGAGTCATTTAGAAAAGGGGTGTGTCAAATACACACAAAAGCCTATAAATCATAAATAAAAACTCAGAACTTCACAAAAATTGGTGAGCATATGTGTCATAACATGGTGAAGAAGCATGCAAAGTTTCATGGAGATCGGACCATAGCTGGCGCTATAACTATCAAAAAGCTTTAAAACCATACATTTCCTATGTTAAATTGCCTGTATTGGCTGTAAATGCTGATCTCTTAAATGAATGCTCAGATCTTCTTTTAAAAAGGTCAAGAACATGTGTAATATCACTCTGAACGGCATTGAAAAATTTCAGACAAATCAGACAAAATTTGCCTCTATAATTAATTGTCACAGGAAGCCTCAAAACGAAAGTAAAACATTGGGCCACGCCCCCCAAGTACAAATACACTCATAACTCGAAAACGGAAAGTCTCTGCGCGCTCAAATTTTGATGGTAAGGTCCTCTCGGGGATCTTGATCCAAATCTATCGTCGCGGGGCTTCGGGGCTTCGGGGCTTGGGAGCGCCCCCCCCCCCCCCCCTCCCCTCCCCCCCCCCCCCCCGCGGATCGCTAATCTGTGAGAACCCCAACTTGAAACGGCTGTAACTCTTGATCCAGACCATCTAGATCCTTGTTGGAAAGGGCCCGTCCTCATCCAGCTTCAATTCGAGTTTGGTGTGATTTGGCCTGGGCATTCCCGAGATATAAGCCCACAAAGATATGCATTTAAACGGACATTACTCCCGCCCCCAATCACCCAGCAACACCGGGATGGTCTTGATCAACAGAGCTCCTCTAACACTATCTAAGTTCTGAGTTTCAGATTTTTTCACTTTCTCCTTCCCGAGATATAAGTAAAAAAAAAAAACGAATTTCCCGTCATTCACTTCAACCGTTTATGTAGGCTGTAAAACCGCTGTTGTCCAGTAGAGGGAGCAACAGCATTAGACATTTTTAATCTTTTTAACCAGTTTTCAGCAATGGCTAACAAACAAATGCTTAAAGATATTTATTATGTTGGAAATAATATTTATAATAAATAATATAATATTAAATAATGATTTATTAGAAAGTTTAATATTTTTACATCACAAATAAATATCTGAAATGCTTAAGGACCACAAAAAGAGATTTTCACAATATCATAACCCAAAATTGTGTGTGTGTGTGTGTGTGTGTGTGTGTGTGTGTGTGTGTGTAAGCATGCACAATGGAATTCACATTGAAAGACTGGTTTGCTTTAGTGCACAATACTGATTAAACCAAGTTGTTCAAAATAAAAGTGGTACTATAGCAATAAGTGGTCTTCTACTACCCTCTGCTGGACATTATACTTATTAATAGTCTTTTCAAATGTGCTTTTGCATTCATATATTTAGACACTAAAAAATAACCTTATGTGACAATTACTATAATAACACAATCATATTTTGTCTTTCAATTCACTTTACTGTTCTGAAGCTTCACATAATTGCTAGCAACGTGGTAAATCATGGTAAATCACGATAGAAACATGGTAAATCACAGTAAATAATATTATTACATGGTGTATCATGGTAAATCATGCTAGCAATGTGATTAATCATGGTGAAGCATGTTACAATCCTGGTAAATCATCCTATAACATGGTAAATCAAGGTAAACTAAGACAAATCAAGGTAAACTATGATAAAGCATGCTAGAATCATATTACATCATAGGCTACTAGAATGTGTTCAATTGTGGTAAATCATGCAAGAACAGGGTAAACCATGGTGAATCATACTAGAACTCGGTATATCATAGTAAACTATGGTAAATCATACTGTAACATAGTAAATCATTAACAATCACACTGAAATGTTGTATATCATGGTAAATCATGCTAAAACATGGTCTATTCCATCTATGATGTCAGTGGTTAAATGCTTGCTACATAAACCTTAATGTCTTTTGATGCTTTTGAGCTTAACTGTCTTAACTGTCTTAAATGCTTGAACACCGCTAAATGCTGCTAGTTGTATTTATTTTTATTCCCTGAAAGAAGGTTGACTGAGAGCACCGTGGCGGAGATCAAGAATACCATTTTGGGCATCTACAATACGTGGTGAAACACAGATTTGCAGATGTGACCGATAAATCGTACCTACCCTCAAAAGCTCCAGAAAGTGATCCTCAGAAGATCAGACTCATAAAAAGCTGTCTACCAATGGCTTGGAAGATAAAACTCTGTCTTAAAAGGTATGAGCAGCACTTATGTATAAGTTTAAGGACTTTTTTATGTTCATGTTGGATGGTCATTGTTGTTTTTCCACTTTTCTGAACAGAGGTGATTTTAAGTTTCTAAATTCTTGATTGGTGACCCCGTACTCCAGACAGTCGAATCATTCAAAAAATCAAACACAAGATTGAAACTGCATCCCATCTACTTTTGTGCGAAAGCCTGGAGGTCTTGAGGAGCTGGACAGGCGGAAAGCAACCGAGTCTCGTCATTTCCTTCTATACACATTTGAGGTTGACATGCAACGGCTATTTTGTGTGTGTGGGCAGATCACATATCGGATCCAGCCTGTGAGCCCTCTGCCAAGATGGCCGCCACGCCAGAGTCTGCGTCACCACAAAAATGTCACATTTCAACGAAACGGTAAACAAATCCATGTGTGCTGGAAGAGCTTGAAGGGCACATATATTTTAAAAATTAAAATAAGAAATACCACACTACCAGTGTTTCTAAATACTTCCACATTTTAATATTCTAAACCCATTTTTAAGTCATCGACATCTAGCACAAGTTGAAGGTCAGCCCAGCCGTATCTGTTATAGCAATGTTTTGGAGCATTAAAATGGAGTTGGGGTCACAAATTTTTAGATGCTTCCAAAATTTGATGGCTCGTTTCTCAATGTGCATCAGTAGAGGATATTGGCTATTCAAGGTTCATCATTCAGTTACATTGGCTATTTCAAATTTGCAGTTTCATCAGTTTCCCTATAGAACACAAAATATTTGGCTGTTTTACACCCCATTTACATTTGGCTGGGAGCAGGTGTACATTTCCCCTGTAAGGCCATCTAATTCGATCCGATGGCGGTACTTAGAAGTCAAGGTCTCACGCGTGTTCCGTCTCTTCCCATGGCAAAGGGATTTTTAATTAAATGCAATACATTTTATCTTATGTATTAACTCGTTTCATCTGACTCCATAAAATGAAAAGGTTTTTCAATGATATCTGTGCATCATTAAATATACGTTAATGTTTGACTATTCCTTTTAACTCCAAAGAAAATAAAGTCAAAGTCTGTTAGAATAATCAAATATAACAATTTATTATGTCAGGTAAAAGTATTATGCCAAGAAATTTACTGTATTCCCCCACCATTACTGGGGGTAGAAGTTTGACCATCTGCTAAGAACAGTGGAAATTAGCATTCATGAATTTACACCTTTGGGAGTGTCTAGAGACCACATTCCTTTGTGTGCAAGTTATTCCTAAACTCTTAAAAACCTTATTACCTTTTGTTTTACTTCTTTGGGAATGAGACATTTGTACCACTTACCCTGCGACAGTTTAAATGATAAACACAAACACAATACTCAATGATAATCATTCACATTAAACCATATTCTTATGTGAGTTTTTATGTGTCACTGCGAGAGTGGGGGATGCGGGAAAGAAGTGTGTGTGTGTGTGTGTGTGTGTGTGTGTGTGTGTGTGTGAGAGAGAGAGTTCAAATGTTAATTTGCCAAGGTCCTTTGTCTCACAGACCAGTGGTCTATCTCTTCACCCAGTTTCCAGTTTTCCAGTCTTACACCCCCCTAGCTACTATCATTTTGAAAATACAAATACTTTAACACTCATTGGTCCAATTCATGAAACACAAGCAGACAATGGGTCTCATTCATGAAACATTCGTAAATATACGAGTAAATATGAGAGTGATTTGCGCGTAAAGAGACCTTCCCGAAAACTCTTCTCCTGATTCACAAATACTTCGTAAACATCAGATGTGAGAGTGAAATGTGTGTGTGTGTGTGTTAATGAATTCCAATCAGTCGTAAATGGGACGTGCGTGCACGCTCATTCTCAATTACCATAAATCCCGCCCATTAAATCCGACTGACAACTATCGGATTTGGGCATCATATTATGACACTAAATGAAGGATTTCAACATGTCTTCTCAAAAACGAATGAAAAAGAAAATTTTCTCAGTTGCAGAAATCAAAGTTTTATTATCAGAAATTCATTCAAAACACCACATTTTATTTTCAAGCGTAGGCTACATAGTGGCTTATCAGGTCCTAAAAAAAGGAAGCTTGGCAGCATATTACAGATGCAGTTAATGGAGTTTCATCTGTTAATCAAACAGTCTGAAAAAACGTATGTAATTACTATATATAATATCTTTTCAAAATGCTGTGTAAATATGTACCCCATTAAGGGGAATTAAAATGCAGCCTTAGTTATTAATGAGCAAAACGTTCGGATGTTAAACTCACTATTTACGCTGGGAGCAGGTGTAGATTTCTTTCGTACCAACTAACATTTGGAAAATACGAACATTTTAATGAATCTGAAAATTTACGCCAGAACCACTTTACACACGATTTACACAAAAATTCTTTATTGTGCTATGACCTATTATGATAAGCTGTCTACATTTTGCATGTTTTGTCTTCATTTTGATCACATTTTTGATCATTTTTGATTTTAGATCATCTAACATGATCATCCAGTTTAAACAAGGGGTTAACTCTTGTGGTCAACTGTGTGAGAGTGTGGAAAGGCACTGGAAAGCCTTCAGGAAAGTCTTCAGCCACAAAGAGGGGCAACTGACAAGGTTATCATTCCGATCATTATTTAAAGTTGTTTGGAGTGAGGAGGGTTAAAACAGCCGGGAAGCGGAGGAGGACACAATGTTCTCTTGGGAATGTCTTCTCTGTTCAATTGAAGGTACTTTTACAAGACATAGTTTTGAACTAACTTCAAGTTCCAAATAAAAATTCTCGTCCTCGTGTTCCAAATGCTCTACACAATGTGAATGCACGTTTGAGCTTTCATTCACAAAATTTTGTGTGTTATTTGTATGCAGGGTTCTAAATGAACTTTTTTGATCACCAGCCAATGTGGCTGGTAACTTTCTAAAGTTACCAGCCATTTAGAATTTCCACTAGCCAAATTTTTTCCGGTAAAAATAAGAGAATTTATGAGTGCCACTGAATGCATTTGATAATTTTATTAACATTGTTGGCATGAAAAACACATATAAAGTACAATACAAGACAGAAAGTGCAAACATTTCATTTCAAGTTTGGGATCTATCTCTATTAGGGATGTGCACGAATATTCGAATTTTCGCTCTGTAATTATTATTAAAAAAAAAAAAAAATACTAATACTTTTTTTCTTCACTTTTTTTTCGCAGTTATAATTAAATGCACTGGGTGGAGCACAAGTGGATTAATGTGGATTGTGTTTTTGATCACATAATGTCGTTGTCTGCCTCGCGAAGTTTGGAATTACTTAGATGAAAATGATAGCCTATTACAAAATGGAATTACGTTTAATCAATTATTAATTATTATTATTATATCACCACCACAATGAGAAATCACATGAAATCCAAAGAAACAGCAGTCGACTGAGGAAGCAGCTGTCCATCACTGCATGAACGACTGCAGGTCAGCAGCTGTACCCCGATATCTTCTGGTAGCAAAATGATTTTGACATATGCTTCCTTTAAGTTTCGTTGAGGGAGACAGGTTTAAGAACAGAAAACGCAAAGTGCTGTTACTTCACTTTGCACACACACACGCGCGCGTCTCTGCAACGCCTGTGTGTCAGCGCAGCGCGTTTTCTCACTCGAGCATGTGGATATTATTGTTTTTCTCAACATGAACATGAAACATTATAAACACGATAATCATATACTGACTCGAGTATGCTGACTACGTTCTGTACGATAACTGCGCAGTCTGCTTCTTTTTTTTTTTCGTTTGCACTGCCTGAGCTTACATGCTTTTGTTGTTTATATATTTTGTTTACACATATTGTTTAATGTTTTCAACTAAAAGAAAACCTTAAGATATATAGTAAGCTTGTTGTGTATAGGCTATTGCCTAATGTATAAGCTTGTAAGAAATGACAAAAACCTTAAACTTAAAAAAAAATAACGTAGGCTATCTCTCGTTAAACGACATATACATTTAAACCCAGAAGTCTGTCCCAACCACCGCCGCATTTAGTTTAATCTTAACTTTTTACTTTAGCTACTTTACTAGCTCCCTCCTCTTACAGTCTGCTCCCTGCTCTGGCTCGTTCTTCATCTTCCTTGTGTTTTCTGGTGGACGGACGCGTACGCTCCGTTTGTTTCCATGATCATTTCTCGCGCTGGTTTCACTGCAAACTGCGCGCAGCCAATGGGCGTATGAAACGTCATCACGTAGCATTACGGCACAGTGTTTATGGGAAATGTAGGAAGTACTGCCAGGGGGATAAATGACCGACTACAGAACCTTATGCATCACCGGCCAAACTGGCTAGTAAGTTTTTATTAACACCCGCCAAAATGAATTTTAACCCGCATTTGGCGGGTTGGCGGCTGTTAATTTAGAACCCTGTTTGTATGTGTTGATTTAATGTTTATGTAAATAAAAGCCTACATTAAATCTGTTCTTCATATAAAGCCATCATCTCTGCAAAAGATTTAAACCACTCTATTCATTTTGATCAGTTACACCATGTCTTTATTTTCTCTTTAAAGCTTAAATGTTGATAACATAGACGTTGATGAATGAACGTTTTATGGGTTTGGAAAAGACATGTCTGAATAAATAATTCCATTTTTGGTGAACTATCCATTTAACACATGAAATTTTATAATTAATGTACAAACAAGCAAGCCTTCAATTGTAATTTTTCAATTTTAAATTGAATTTATATAGAATTTGTATGTTTGCTTCTTTTGTGTGCAACTGGGGTTCCTATAACTTGTAAACAGTAGGATTTACTTATTTTCAGGGACTGTAGATTTATCAGATGGTGAACTACTGCGCTACGGCGTATGACATTACAAATAATAAGCAATAAATTTGGCATTTATTTGTTTAGGCCAAATTAACATTAAGTAAATGAATAGATTACTACTCGAAGGAACAACTGAGCAAATAAACTGCTTTTTTTTGTATCTTGTATTGTAGAGAAAAACGAGTGCAGCTTTCCTTTGGAGACCAGCTTGCTTTTGTGACTGGAGCAGAAGCAGAGCCACCACTTTCCCACAGAAGCCAGAGATTCACTTCTACGACCAAAAGAGAGAGTCTAAACGGTTTCCCTATGCCTCTACCTGTTCAACAGTGCTGTACCTACCAAGAGGAACTTCTTCGGAGGATGACCTTCTTGAGATCCTAATAGAGGCAGTTCATGGATTGGCTGGTTTTGGGAAAATATAACATCAACCTGTGTCAATTGCATGGATGTTTACTTGGAGGCACTAAGACTTTGTGAAACAGGCACTATTTACAGTAGGGGCCCAAGCTGTGTAGCTGTTTGAAATTGTATTTGTAGTGAATGTTCTTTTGAATGGTGTTATCAAATAAGGAATCTGTAAAGCTGAATTTGTAAGCTGATAAAAAATTAATTAAAAAAAAACATGGAAGTAACTTATACAGGAAATGTAATGGTTACAAAAACACAATAGTGTATGTAACTTTGAAATCTGTCGCAAATCTGCAAAAACCTGTGTTTAAGCATGACAACTGAAAGTCAACAGTTTGTATTTTGTTAAAGTTACCTATTTTGACACCAATGTGAACTCAGAAAAAATGGAAATGTCACTTTATCAGAATATTGTATCTTAAAGAATTTATAAAATCCACAAAAGCTTTACATGTCTTTATTGCAAAGTGGTTAAACAATGTTTTTCATGCTTGTTTTAGCATATTTGTATATTGAATCGACCGTTCGCAAAAGCCACGCCCCCTAGATATTGTTACTACTCCCGTCAAACAAATGGTCAAACACGACCAGCGCGACAGATTGCCATGACGGGAAGAGGTATACCCGTGCATGTCAGTGACCTTTTTTGGAGCAATACCTCAGCGATATCCTCCAGATCGAGGCACAAGGGGTTTCAGTATGCAGTGGAGGGATATATTTAAAACATAAAAATACACAATGAAGGAGACACGACTACTATCGAGGCGAATGCTTATACCGGTCTCAAGCGAAATCTGAGAAACCCCATGACCTGTACCTCAAATACAACCAGCACAGCCTTGAAGAAGATTTTATAAGCTGGTTCAGTGGCTAATGTTTGGAGATAGAAATATATAACTCACGCAGCATATTCAGTAATTTTGCCTCAGATACATTCGCTTTAACACGCAGGTTGTTCATTACCACAGCAACCGCTTGCGTGTCATGCTGAATGCAATTTTTGTGTTTAAAAAGTAACTATACATAAGAGATGGAAAGATGCAGATAACCATACATTATTTAAGGTTATTTCTATGCGTTGAGATATTGATATATGAACTGATCTTGTCAAGTAAGCTTCATGCGTTCCCCGTTGCGAACGTGCACTCCTCTAGTCTAAACTGTAGTCTACGGGTGCTGCACTGCTGCACTACATTTTCCCCCGAGAATATCATGTTAACAACAACCCTTTAGAAAACGTAATTCCTTTGTGGATCCTCTTGATCTGCTTTCTCCATGTTTCTTTGACTAATCTCAGTGTCTCAGCACTGAGCACTTGCTGCACGCGAGTTAACCATGTTCGACACATTTAACTGGGAGTGGGGCCGTCCACACTGTTTTATCCATTGTAGGCACCGCTCAGGTTGTGTTTTCGGCTTTGGGAATGGAAAGATTATGATGTATTGTTTGGTTTTGTTGACTGACCCTGGGAAATGATTCTGGGTCAGAGAGAGAAGCGGTAGGATGTGTGTTTGGACGAACGACTGAAAACTCTGAAATTATCGTACATTATGGGATTTTTTTCATTATTGATCGTACAGAGGTCAAAATTATCGTACAAATACGATAATTATCGTACATCTGGCAACACTGCTTGGAGTCAATGTTTGATGGACCATAGTAACGGTTGCTATGATGTGTGATTGGACAATGGCCATTTTGTGGGAGGGGCATGCGAACGGTAAATTGTATACATCTAAATGACACCTCTGATGCAGATTCTGTTTTCTCTGCCGTGGAAAAAATATATAGTTTTGTTGATACTGAATTTGATTGGTAAAAACCTTAAAGTTACTTATTCTAATTTAATGTACTGATAAAATGTAAGAATTTGACATGAAAGATGACAGCCCAAGTCCTTCTTGCTTTCTCTTTCAGTTCATTCACCAAATTTAACCTCTTCCACTCTAAGGCACATTTTGGAATTCCGCCTGAATTTAACACACCCAAATTTAAATATTCACCCTAGACACATACAGTGTAGGAAATTTAAAAAGCTAGTGTCATTGTACAGAAAACCCTTGAGATTTATTAAATCAGATTGCAAAACTTCATAAATAGCATTGTATGCTTTTAAAATATTACGATAAACATAAAAAACTCTTTTTTTTTTTTTCTTTTTTTTTATAGAATCCTGTCTTTGAAAATCTGTGATTCAGGTACTGTTTGCTCTGGGGACCTGCTGATTATATTGTTTGACTATACTAGGTGGCAGTATCCACCAGAAAAAAGATTTTTTCTCTATCACATTCTGAGCAAGAGTTATTCAAATATAACCGAATGGAGGCAAAGTTCATTTTTAGTGCATTTATGTGTCCTTTGGATTTTTCTAATACTCAAATGCAAATTTTTTTTTTTTTTTTTTACTAATATTACCCCAAAAATCCTACTTTTAATACAAACTAAAGCACTTTACTTAATTATCGATAGATTTTCTTCATTTTCATTCAGGTTTAATCTTTGTATCTGAGAAACCCAAAATGGTATAAAGGAATGAGACCAAGTAACATTGTGTTTTGTGAATAAAAGCACAACAAATGTATTCTCCTTTCTGGAGACACTAATCACTTAAAAAAAACTGTATTGTAGAATTTATGTGGTCTAAAACACACCACTTGTACAAATTGAAACATAAATAAAAATGAGAGACTATAGAAATATGAAAGTATATAACGTTAGGCTTAAGATGCACGCTACACGATGCACCGTTACTTTCTCTTTCAAGCTCTTCTAATATTGCTTCAATGCAAGAGAACACCTTTTTAGCTGCTTTTCCCTCTCCAGATGCCATTTTTAATCAAAACGCTCGAAAAATAAAAATTTATCCAATAAGTTTCTGTCAGTCGTCTTCGTCACTTGTCATTCACTTGATGTTAGGCTTGTTCGACTTCATGCAGCTCTGCGCAGACCGATCGGCGGGTGACTTGAAACAGTGCATGCCGGTTAGAAATTTTGTCCGACTTGATGCAGCGCCGACGCCACATGACTGTCACGTGACGTATGCCATCAAAGTACCGCGAGAGCGTTTCGAGAGTAGCCGGAGGACTCAGCCAGCGCAGCTTCTCAAGAGCGGCTGCAGGAGCTTTGATGACGACACAGCTGTTACACGATTCGCCGGGTTCACCGCATGACAACGATCATGTGCGTTTGTGTTTATTCTCACACCTTTAGTTCCACTAAAGCTCACAAATCAGTTTTTTATAACAGTAAACAGTCTTTTTAAGTAGTCGCGATGTTATATAGTGTGATGTTTATCAAAATAAAACTGATAAAAAATTTGACTCCACTTCATTGATATAGGCTTATTTTGAACTTTATTCTTGTTCAAACAGATGCTGTATGAAGCAGTAAAGTATTGAATGAAAATGTATCTGAAATATCTGTGTATTTGGCAAATATTGCATTTATTTCACTTCAGCTGTGGTAAAGTATGCAAACACCACGTGAGCGGTCACTACAGGAACCAGAAAGTGTCCGACTTCACATCTCCATTTGCAGCTCCTCCCCCGCGGCTACTCTCGCCGATCGGGTACATCCAGCCGATGTCGAACACTATGGAGTCAAAATAATGCCACATAGTTTTGCAAAAGAATAAAGTATCGCAAAAGAAAATAAAGTTTTGCAAAACAAAAATAAAGTATTGAGCAGAGGGGGAAAAAAGTACTAAGAACAAAAAAATATTTTTGCAAACAAAAATAAAGACCTGCAAAAAAAAAAAAAAAAGTACTGCAAAAAGAAATATAATTAATTGGAAAATCAACGACAGCTGTAATCCTATTTTATCTCTGCAACATATTTTCCATGCTCACACCTAACTAAGTTATTTGCAATGCTGCGTTTCAGTCAAGCGTTTGCTTGCAATACCGGGTTTCCTTTGCGCTTCACTTTTCTCTGCGTTTCTCTTCATGGCGCTGTTTTGACGTGGGGGTGGAGTCTAGAAACCCCGCAAAGCCGCGTCATCAGCAGGAGACGCAGATCGCAACAGTCACCATGGCGTAGTTACGGTTACTAGCTGTCATGCCAATCGCCACATACATTTCATAACTAATTTAAGACACTGTTATTTTGTTAATTAATTAAATTGTTTGGGTGCGGGATGCACGGGAAACCATTGTGTTTAAACTTAATTTTTCAAAATGGATAATTTCTTGAATTTCTAAAAACGACCTTTACGTATAGCCTTTCTTTGAAGTCCATTTTTTGGGAGGAAAAAGCTCAGTATAATATAATAAGCACAAAAAGACTTCACATATAAAAACGAAATATGCTAGCCTAAAACAAAAACATTTCAAAAACTGTAAAATGTTAGGATATATAAAAATATAACATTATTGCCTACATTTAGGCTAGAAGACGCTTTTATCCAAAAAAGGAAAAAAGCAATTCGTCAAATGTCGGTCATAATACAGGTTAGACAATAATAATACAGGGCTAAGATTATTACAATAGAATAGGCCTACTCTATCATTTCTGGTCATACAGAAAATAAAAAATGCATCATTCGCCACTGCTTTTATTTGTGTAAACTCACGATAACAAGAAAACGTTTTGCTTTCGTAAAATAAAATAAAACAACCAGGCGAGCTTTCATGGTCTCAGTGCTGGATCGTGTCTCAAAAATGAACTGAAACAAAAATATAGCCTATGTAGGCTAAAGCTTGAAATGTCCACTTTTAAACGAACAAATTAGAATCGAAAGCAAATACCGTCTGATGATGTATATGCTATCCATATGAATTTCTCTCTAAAGGCGCACCCGCTTTACAGCTGAGATGGAGATATGTTTCCAGCCGATTTTAGAAAACACTAGTTTATTAATAAACAATTAAAATGCCTCGTTATTTTTTCAGACAATTGTATTATTATTAGCCTATAATATATTTTTGGGATTAATATATAAATATAATATAACATAATTATTATATTATAATATATTATATAATAATTTTGGTAACAACAATTTTGGGTGTTTTTTTGTGCATTCTCGCGGTTTTGACGTGGTTTTGGGCTGGAAAACCTTGCTGGCATCTGGCAACCCTGCGAGCGCAACAGTTAAAGTCACCATGGAAGAGCAGAGGGATGCTGGTGGATTCCAGGTAATGTTATGTAGTTTTGTTTCCATTTATTTCACCAACATTAAAGGCACATTATGCAGAAATTGTGTTTTAGTCAAACAGTGACCCCTATAGTTGCTGTGGAACACTTACAGTGTCGTAAATAGCTATCTAGACATATGTGGACATTTTTGGACTGGTCTAATTATCAACAATGGATGAATGAACAGCATCGTAAAAAAATGGCATACTACAAGCAAGCGCAACAACATAGAACGCAATCAAGTTTAGAAATAAGAGATTTAGGCTACTTAATCCATCAACAAGATCGCCAGGTCAGCATCGCGGTTGAATCCAGTGCTGCTTTTTAGCTCGCGCCAACTAGTGAAAGCCCGACCGAGTGGGACTGTCACAAGGAAATAGTCAAAGGATTCAATTGCGAGTAAACAGTAATTTATTGAGCACAATAGTAGATATCCGTGTGGGTCAAAATGGAAGCAGACAGAAGAAGACTCAGGCTCGGCAACGCAGGGACGCAGTGGGCAGACACAGATGCAGGAACAGGTAGAAATTCCTCCGGGAAAATCTCAGGAAACCACAGCATGGTACAGGAGTGGAATGCAGGAGAACACGGCGAGTAGAACCCTGGTAGCCTCAACAACCAACTGACAAAGACAGGACGAGGTAACAAACAATATATCGGACATCCTCATTCAAAACAGCTGGCGCTGATCAGCTCATCAGCCGCGCCCGCCCTCGCGCTCACTCACACAACACGCACACACATAGCGAGGGCGAATCAGGGACTCTTTTCCGGTTCCTCACGCGGTCAGATTCTCTTTTCCTTTTCCAAGTCTCTTCCGACTGAGTTTTCTTCGCTTTTTCCATCGGCAAGTATCACGTCTGAAATGCGCGCAAGTGTCTTCGTGCTTCATATGTGGTTGTTGATGTGTGTGACGTCGTTGCCGTAAAGCAAGTCGTGATTCTCGCGAGATTTGTCGGGGGCGCTCCTCTCAAACTTGCATTGCTGGTTTTTCCAGCGGCGACCCCGCCAAGCTTTATTACCAGGATGATTCGCCCTACTATGAGTTTGTTTACCACCGAAATGACTTTGAAGCTGTTATATCAAGGTACAATTCTTCCATAGTGTGCCTTTAATATACTGTATGTGTGTGTGTTTTTTAAAGCTAAATCCGATTAGTATTAACGACGATTGCCAAAGTTTAATTGCTTAATTTGTTTAATTTAAGTTTAAAAAAGTTGAATTTGTTCCGAAATCTGATTGTTCCGAAAATTATACTAAAGCAAAATCTTGAGTAGCCTAGTTATTGTCTGATAAAACATTAAAAACGGTCCTCATGGAAGTGCGTATCTATACCACGAATTTAATTTCTCGTGCTATTTATACTCCAAAAATAGTTTTTCCATGTAGCCTATATGATACGGTCTTTATGGCGTGTAATACGCACGGACTCCACACCCCTAATCATACAAGAGATTTATGGTGCGTAGCAAATGTATGCATATGCACGCAAAAAAAAAAACATTTTTGGCCTATAAATGGCACGAGAAATTAAATTCTTTGATAGGCCTAGATGCGCACTTTCATGAGATCGTGTTGGTCGTCCTGGTCCTGCAGCCAGCCCCCGCCAGCTGCCCATTGGCTGCACTCGCATAGCCGCGGGAACAGGTTTTATCGCGGGGGGCGGGGCTTAATGGGGCGGGACTTGATATTGCGGGGTGGTTCTGGTAGAGTATTTTAAACAAAATCCTAATATTAAACACCCCAAACAAAAAGATGAACATACAAATGAATGAGGACAGAGTTATGTGAGAATGCTCAGAACTGATGATAAATTTTAAAAACACAGCACAAAAATCTGCATCTTACCGTACCTACATCTTACCTTAACCCCCCAAAAAATACTTTGACAATGTCATGTTGTTTTTGTGGCAGACTGATCTTTCAATAAAAATATGTTTTGGTTCAGGTTTAAAATTCATTATCTTTTATTATAGGCTATGATGACATCAGACTACCCCAAACCGTTGTTTTAACTATGCTCACTGTTAATGTATGATTATTTTGGTAATCTCATGTAATTAATTTGACATTACATGTTTAGCAGAGGTAAACCAGATGTTTCTACTGTGGCGCACACTTTGATTAATATTCATCAACTGTAAGTAAGATGGACGGAAAAGCCAACTCATTCATCCGAAAGTGGTTGGCGTTGCCACGGTGCCTATCTGAAACCGGTCTATTTGGAAAAAACATGCTGCAACTGCCACTGCAGTCCATACAGTTGGGCTACATGCAAGAAAAGACCAGGTTGGTTCTCGAGCTGAGGGAGTCCACAGACGAGTCAGTAAAGAACGCAAATGCCAAGGTTCCTACTGGCCACAAGTGGAATGCCCAAACCGAGGTCGATCAAGCTGTCGGTCGGCTACAACACCGGGAGATCATGGGCAGAGTTCAGGTAGGAAGAGCAGGTCTAGGATGGGGAGAGACGCCACGCTTTTGGTCCAAGGCCAATCGCAAGCAAAGGAAGGAGATGGTGGTAGCAGAGGTGACGAGGATGGAGGAAGATCGCTACAAAATCAAGGCCGTGGCGCAGGGTCGACAAAGAAGCTGGACAACCTGGGAGGGAATCATGAACCGGAACATCAGTTGGTCAGACGTGTGGAAGATCCCACAGGCAAGACTTAGTTTCCTTATTCGTTCAACCTACGACACGCTTCCCTGCCCTCGGAACCTCCACCAGTAGTTTGGAAATGAAGAATCCTGCGTACTCTGGAATGCTCCCAACACAAGTCTCCAGCACATCTTGGCAGGCTGTAAGATCGCTCTCTCACAGGGACGCTACAGATGGCGCCACGATCAGGTCCTGAGAAAGCTAGCCGAAGTACTTGAGGAGTGTCGACAGGGTAGCAAACAACCACCATCAGCAGAGGACCCCACCATCTTTGTGTCGGAAGGAGGGGTAAGGAGAAGCACCAGATCAAGAGAAACAGCAAGGCCCTTCTCCCCCAACCAGGAGTGGGACATGAGGGTTGACCTGGATAGGCAGCTCCGGTTCCCCACGGAGATAACCACCACATCTCTCCGGCCAGACATAGTGGTGTGGTCAACCAAGGCGAGATCGACGCACCTCATTGAGCTCACTGTACCAATGGAGGAGGGGATCGAGGCCGCCTTCGAACGGAAGAAGGCCAAGTACTCGGAGCTCGCTGCCGAGTGCCGGGAAGCTGGCTGGAAGACGACCATCCACCCAGTGTAGGTCGGATGCCGAGGTTTCCTTGGGGTGTCAACCATACGCCTCTTGAGGGAAGCAGGAGTGACCGGAGGGAGGCTAAGGAGGGCAACAAAGGATCTGGCAGAGGAGGCAGAGAAAGGTAGCTTTTGGCTCTGGCTGAGGAGGAAAGATAGGTGTTGGGAGAAGAACATCTAACCCCAGATAACAGCAGCAGGGAGAACAGCTATCAGCTGCAGGGGGTGACAGGGAGACGTCCCTGTCACTGCTCCGCCACCAGGAGACGTTCCAGAATTAAAGGAGCGAAACGTCGGTGAACGGTGGTTTCTGGCTGATGACCCTGCAGCTGACCCATGGGCACTGGAGGAGGTGCGACAGGCAGCAATGCCCAGCAGGTGGTAACATCTTCCTGTGCAATTACTGACTCAAAGCCTGGGTCAGATTCAGGCAGCTCAGGGTCAGCAGCAGCCTTCTCTTGGTTTGTATCGGCCGGGTCAGCAGCAGGAGCAACAACAGCAGCCTTCTCCTCCTGTTTCTTCAAGAGTAGAGCAGGATATGACCAGGTTATCAGCACCTTCTCCTAATGATTAAACTCTTCTATTTGTTTATCTTTTGCACCTTTAATATTATAAGTAACTGTTTTATTTTTGTTATTGAGCATTTCCTGGGATGTTCAGAAAGAAAAATAAAAAGGCTAAACCTCAAATACAAATAAAAGCAACAGCTTGGAAGCCATTTACCTTCCAGATTTACCTATTAAGTAAAACTACTTATTATTCACCCTCGCCTTCTGAAGAGATAGAACTACTCCAGGCAGGCCTGGGCAAGTGTATTTCTACTATTTCTTCTAACTTGGGCCATTATAAAGTAAGTATAATTTCACAGCAGTATTGTAAAACATTTGTACAACTTTGTGTCCATGTGTTTGTAAGGTCATCCAGCCCAAAAATGACAGTGTCATATGTCAAATTTCCATTAATTGCAATCTTATATTAGGATTTTTAATGTTGCATTTTTATTATGATTCTGAAACAATCCTAATTTAATGTTTCATGTATTTGCATTACTATTTCTGTGTGTACTATTTTTTTGCTCTTGTTTGCGAACCCTTGTTCTGTTTTGTTTTCTGTAGTTATGCAAGCTACTTGAAGCTGAGTACCCAAAGATGAGATCACTCGCTGGAGGGTGGCTGCTTTAAAAGGCACCAGGTGCACTATATGAAACACCAGAGCAGACACAAGCATGTGAAGAGCCAAACGCAACTGTTTTATCGCAAACTTTACAACTGATATTTGAGTGGTGTTATAGACAGGGTTACAATTACACATTTTCTCTTTGCATCCCAAAGCTTTTACATTTATACATACTATATTAGAAGTTATTATTTTATAACATTGCACAGGGAAGTGATCGAGTATGGGTAGAACTCGGGCTCTGGTCATTACTAATATTTTTTTTTTGCTTCCACTTTACAGATATAAGCTATATTGTAATGCTGGGTACACACCAAAAGATTTTTTACATCTTATAAGATTTTCAAAATGTGAAAGACCACACACATGAGGAGAAAAAATCCTAAATGTAACCGTTTTGCTCCTATAGTGTGTGGCGTGCCATGATGTGACAAAGACAGCACACCACACACGAACAGATTTTCAACCAGATTCTCGACTGTGAACACAGGAAATCTGGCAAAATCTCGTGAGACATCAGAATAATCAAGGCAGACCATAACCACAAATTAACCATAGTTTTGCACACACACAAAAAAAAATTCTAACTATAGTATTTATTTGGTTATACAAATGTTCAATACGCCTATAATAAAAACATGGTTAATTTTCCGTCTCTCTCTCTCTCTAATATTGCAGAAGCTATTTCTGACCAACTCTTCTCCTTGTCCAATCTATGGACAAGGAGAAGCAATAGGTTTTACACCACACGTTGTACAAACATTTGTGCTGTTGCCACAAATCAACAAGCTGATCCTCCATCTCTGCTGTCCACATCAATTTCACTTTGTGCTGCGCCATGACTGCGTTTGTTATGTTTCCGTCTTCCGCCATCTCGCTTTCTGATTGGATATTGTTTCGTTTCACGTGATAATCTCCAGAGCGTGCACACGTTTGTCCTCGGGGTTCCCCCCACACATCAGGATTTCCGATCGTAAATATTCAACATGTTGAATATTTACGATTCGCGATCGGGGCGCGATGGGGTTTCCTACTTCCTTATTATTAAGGCCGATGTTAAGGATAACAATGTGAGTTTCCAAAGATCGTTTTATTCTTGAGAATATGGAAGATGTGTTCTATCTTGGCCCCTGGGTAGCAGACTACCTGTGTGTTGGAATTCTGGATTGGGGGGAGGCGAGAGAGGTTGGAGTCCCCCAGAATTATAATTGTTTTTTCTGCCGTAAGGGACCAGTTCTCGAACTTGTTATTCCGGTGTTCCTGTCGTTCAAAAATGCCACATTTGAGAATTGGTGTAGTTTTTGGGGGTTTACTGGGAGGTATGTCAGCGTTTGGGGTGCTGGGTGTGGGTGATTTTGTGGGCTCTATTTTATTGTCTTCTCTGGCGGGAAAGAAGACTTCGTCGTCTGGATCTTGTGTGCTCCCCATTGTGAAACCCCAACTGTCCATTCTGATCTTTTTAAGAGAGGCTTCCTCTTCTGTGTCTGGTGGATGTTCCCGTTTGGGACTCTTTCCTCCGGTGGCTAGGTCTTTTTTTGGGATGGGGGGTTCTGGTTCCGGTTGGTTGTTCCGTTATTGGTGTTGGCTGTTCCGTTGGTTTTTTCGGGTGGTTCCCTGCGAGTTGGGTTGGCTTATTTTGTTCTCCCAGGAACATTCATTATTGCTGCGTACATTTATCCGTGTCAGATGCGCATGCGCGAGCGGTGCGCGATCATGGTCGACTGACAACGAGATTAAGCAGCTGAACAAAAATACGGCCGTGTTCCGATTGTTCTCATCTCAGCTCCGCCGAAACAAAATAGACATGCCATTTCAAAAATCTTTCATTTATTGTCAGAAATATGTTTTCAAAAGCATCACTTCCATCAAATTGTATGTGACATAATTTCCAGTAGGCAACTGACTGCAAACGAGCAGGCTTATGTGCCGGGGCTGAGCCCCGGAGAGCCCCAGCCCAATTTAACCACTGTGTGTATGTATGTATATATTTATGTATGTATGTGTGTACATGTGTATATATGTGTGTAAATGAGTATGTATATATTCAAATACATCATGCATAAGAAATGGATCATATACATATAAATACATTATATTTATAAATAAGTCAACACGGGGAACAAGTGATTTGTTGATTCAAATTGTATTCTACAATAAAACTATATACACTTTTACAGATTGTGAGCCCTTCAACCTACTGCCACCTGAATCCTGCTGTACCAATTCTTCGGCTATATTTTGAAGATGGAGCTGACCTCCGCCCCAACCTCCGACTTTCACGGCAGTCCCTGATCCAGTCCCTGATTGCTGCAGTGAAACCTGCTTGCGACCATGGCTGGGAAAAGGACGTGGAGGTGCTGGTGTTCCTCTACTGGCTGGCCCATGCAGCCTCATATCGGGTAGTGTCACTAGCCTTTGACATCCCAAAGTCTACTGTGCACAACATTGTGCACAAAGTGAGTAAGGCAGTCATCGGCATTTTGAGACAGGTTATCGCTTTCCCCAGCGCAGATGACCTGGAGGCAGTGGGAGCAGGTTTTGCCCAGCTGGCAGGGTCTCCAGCTTTCAGTATAGTAGCTGGTGCTATAGATGGGTGTCACATACGCATCAAACCACCAGCAAGTGACGTCCAGTGCTATGTTAACCGGAAGCTTTACAATTCTGTCCAGCTGCAGGCCATCACTGACCACCAGGGGAAGTTCCTCGACATTTTTGTTGGGTATCCTGGGTCGGTGCACGATGCCAGGGTGCTGAAGAACAGCCCTGTGTACACTGGCCGCCTGTTTCCACCTGCAGGAATGTGCATCCTTGGAGATGGTGGGTATCCTTGCCTGAGTGCGCCCATCTGCCTCATGACCCCATACTCCTGTACAGAATGCTGTACAGGCTCGCTACAACAGGAAGCATTCTCGAGCGCGGCACATCATCGAGAGAGGCTTCGGGATGCTGAAAACACAATGGCGTTCCATTTTTTTCAAGGCCCTGGAAGTCAGCCCTGCTTTTGTGCCAGATGTTGTTGCATGCTGCACGGTGCTCCACAACCTCTGTCTTCTCAACGGGGACATAGTTGATCCAGAAGTTGCGGAGGATGACGATGACCCACCTGAACCCCGCAACACAGAAGCCAGCGCAGGAGAGCACGTGCGGGACAATCTCGCTGCAGCGGTGTCTGCACCAGGCAACTGTGTACCTGCTCTTCATGAGCATGATTACCTGTAAAGACACTTCAACAGGTTAAGACACTAAAAATCAGTTCTTGTTCTCAGATTGACAGTGTTCCAGTTTGTCTATGTTAGTTATATCAGTTATGTAAATAGTTAGGTGTGTGTGTGTGTAGGCACAGCCCACAGGGTGCGGTGATGCGTACAGTGCAGTAGTAGTAGTTAGAGAGGTGCATGGCTATCTGTGTGCATCCCTCTGGCTTACAGTTGCTGGACAAAGCCTCTCCATCACCAAGACTCCTGTCGGGCCTCCTCGCGGCTGCACATGGTAACTGGGGATAGTGCAGACCCAGGCTAATCGACAGGGGATCTCGGAGCTACAGTGGTCCCTAGAGGTGACACACCAACCACTGGCACACTGCCTTAGGCGGTGTGTAAATTTGTATACCAAATCTTTAAAATTCTAGCTACATATCACATATTTGAGCTTAATGTTGTACAAATTTTTTACTTCAAGTGGAAATCCAAAAGTTGCCCAAGGGGTAAAGTCCTCATCATGTACACATGTGTTGAAAGAAACATATTGAATTATTTTAAAGTGATGCCCTACAAATGAGATTGATATTATCAAAGTCCCTTTAGATCTTTAAGATACCTGTGAAAGTTACCTTACTGAAGCTGCTGAAGTTCATTTTCTTTCATCATGATGACACTATAATAAAATATTTTAAATACTTTTCCTTTTGGTGTTGCTTTAAGCTGTATAATACTACTTTATGCCAAAGTTATGTGATTTTGTTTTAAGCTTTGTATTCTGTATCCATTTAAAAGTTAAATACACAAAAATAAAGTAAATACATTTCAAAGGTGTCTGAAGTGTGTGGTTATTCCTCTACAGTGTGGCACTCATATTCAGACAATATATTTTTCAGATATACCTGCAATTTGCCTGTTTCAAAAACTATCTGGAATCTGCTACAAAATACACACACAAAACACTTTAAAAATATTAATTACTCAATGTCACACATTAAGGACTTTACAACTGACAATTAGCTACTGTAAATCCCTGGGAATTAAGTGTTTTGTAATAAAACTTGCTAAAACAGCACTACACAGTGAACTTACTAACAAAAAATGAAGAGAGAGTGTATATCATTTAATTTCTTTATTACTATTATTTTTTTTGCAATTATTGCTAATAGCTGAAGGAATCTTTCCTCTCTCTCTTTTGTCTCCCTTTCTCTCTCTCTCACTTCTCGGTCTCTTCTTTCTTCTCTTTCTCTGGCCTCCTGTTCTAGCCTATTCTCATGCTCTCGTCGCTCTCTTTCTTTTCTTTCCTCCTTTTCCTCCATCTCTCTCCATCGCCTCTCCTCCCTTTCAATGGCATCTTGTTCTCTTTCAGCTTCCCTCTCCTCCATCTCTCGGATCAGCTCCTCAACTTCTTTTCTTTTCCTCCCTACTCTTACACGCTCTGACCTCACTGAGGATGGAGAGGTAACAGCAACATCTGGACCAGATGAGGCAATAAGGGTGGGTGGTGTGATGGAGGGTCTATTGCCTCATCCATGGCAGAATACCATTTCCAGGACGCTGCTGTTACACCCCCATCCTCAGTGCTCACCCCAGTCTGTGGACATTTCAGATCCTACACATATTTGAAAACAGAATAAAGACAGTCAATTATATTGTAAAACATATCATTCGTTAAATTATTGCGTTACAGGGCCAAACATGAGCATGATTCAATCATGACAGAATTCTCATTTTGGGGTGAACAATAATAATAAAAAAATCGTACTTTATATTTCTGTTTAAGGTTTTCCCTTTTTTTTTTATCTGCGCAGCAAACATGTTGCCCTCTAGTCTCTGCTCTGTGATAAAAACTCTGCAATAAATGCACAGAAATCAAGCATATAAGGAATGTACGGAGCCCCCCTAGTCCCACTTTGTCAAAAAAAATTATTATAACTATCTCGTGGCCTCAAGATAGTATCTCTTGGCCTCAAGATAGTAACTCGTGGCCTCAAGATACTAACTCGTGGCCTCAAGATACTATCTCGTGGCCCCCACGAGATACTATCTTGAGGCCACGAGATACTATCTTGAGGCCACGAGTTAGTATCTTGAGGCCACGAGTTACTTATCTTAAGGCCACGAGATAGTTATAATATTTTTTTTTGACAAAGTGGGACTAGGGGGGCTCCGTAGAAATGCAGTAAGAGCTCGAGTAGAAATGTTTACATCTACAACTAACTGTCCATTGAATCTACAGCACTTGAAAAAAAATTACATATTACGTTTGTCTTGTATACTTACTCAAAATCTTTTATTGCAGCATTTCGCTTTCCAGTGAAGAGGGCTTCATTAGCCACTCTCCACTCAATCAGAACACGCGTGTGTTCATCAGCCCCTGCAACATCAACACAGGATTTAACATTAGTGATGAACCATGGTCAATCTATTAATGTTACATGGACAAGCTGAGGTACACTTGTTAACAGTAACTTAGCTTCCTATGTACAGTTAGCCAACAAATATTTCATAATAACAACGCAGGTAAAGGAGAAATAAGATTGTTGTAAAATAAAAAAATAAAAGTTTTGTAACTATTTAATTTAACTGCGAAGCAACGAACGTCTTTGTTGAAAGAAAACAGAGTTAACGTTAGCTAGCTGACAGGCATTAGCTCCTTCTGTTCGGTGGTAATAATAATAATGATAAAATTGTCATTTTGCAGCCAATTCGGAAAATTGTACCAGCGATTTTCATTATTTAAACGTTTAACAAGTCAATCGTTTACTTATATGATGTTAAACAAACACAATTTAACCACAAAGAAACAAAAAGTGTTTATAGTACTTACACTTGAAAACTCCCGCGTCTCCGGTTTCCGCCATTTTCAAATATAACGACAACAACTCCTCTCCCGTGGTATCATGGGATAGTAAAGTGTCCATCGTATGCGCACTTCAGAATCTCGCCGGAAGTAGTAGGTCATCCGGGTACTTTTCGCCTACTATTTTTCGAATTCTATGAATTCGGACATACTACTCTGCTCGCGTACTGTTTTTCGCATACTATATAGTAGGGAAGTACGCGATTTCGGACGCAGCCCCAGTGTGTTTTTTGTCTCATTCCATTTACTAAAATGGATGGTACGCCATTGCTGGACAATTTTGTCTTTCTCTGCAGGGGAGTAACTGAGGAGCTTGGCTATTTTTTCTATTTCTCCAGGGCTCTTATTGTGCTTTAAAGTTTCCTCCAGATTAAAAACTGACATGTACTGCAATGCTTCGATGTTGTCCGGCAGTTTCACCCTCAACTCATTAGTGAGAGAGATGGTGAAGGGTACACACCGCTTTCGGACATTGTTTTCCTCCTCAGGCACAAGGTGGAGCTCAGCTGCCTTTGACTCAAAAAGTATGGTTTGGGACTGATGTATCCATCCATTGGCCCTTTGAGTACATCAACATTTGCCAGTGGTATTTTGCACCCTGCTGCTCACAGACTTGATCAGGCTAACCAAGCTGTCAAGTAGACTCAGAGGATGAATCTACCTCAAAAGCCTTGATGACCAACTGTACCTCACCCAGCACTTCAAAAAGTCAGATACAAAATGTTTTGAGGATCACTATACATGGAATATAAAACCTCAGCCATGTAGCAGTGTTCACTGGACTTGGTGACCGAGAAATGCAGCCTAAGCTCCTCCCACTGGTCCAAAATGCGTGAAATCTTAGGTTCAATGGAGAGCCAACGTTTTTTTAAAAGGTTTTTCCCCACAGTTGATGGTCTCATATATGGCCTTGTAGGCCTCCCTGCGCTTTGGAGACACTGAAAACCAGTTATGAGTCTCTCGTACCAAGTGCTCCAGACTACGGGGGATGGTGTCATTGGAAGCATGACTTACAGCAAAGCTGCAGAGAGTGGCACACACAGCGAATAAGAACCAGATCGTTGAGGCCATACTCTTCCTTCAGCACTTTATGGACCCCATTGTTAATCCCTGTCATAACAGAGGGCATTGTCAGTCCCTATCCCCAGGAGTTTCGCTTTTTTAAGACCACACTTCTCGAGGAAAGCCATAACAGCACGGGCTATAGATCTGCCATCTCCTCCCTCCAATTCAACAAGCCCCTGAAATGTTGAGACAATTGTCTGCTTGGTGTCACTAAAGTACCTTATCACAACCCCCAGGTATTTAGAAACACTTACATCCGTGGACTCATCGTGGAGGAGGCTGAAACGCTGGTCACCCACATCTGCAACCAACTTTTTCAGAAAGTATGGTGCTAGAACACCATTAATCATTTCTGTGCCCTTTGTCCTGCGCATTTTGAAATGGGTAGCAGCAGTGGAGTCTGAGAAAGCAGCTCTACATGCTTCTCCAATGTGATCACATGCCAGCATTGAACAGTGTTCAGCAATAGCTAATGCTATGGTGGCCTCAGCCTTTTTAGTGGAGTCAATTTTTTTAAGCATACCTGACAGTTTTTTATTTATTATTTTTGGGTGGAACTATCATAAGGCTTTGCCATTTGAGTGTGTTTTTGAGTTGTCTTGTGTTTTTATACATCTTTTACAAGTTTGGCGTAGAAATCAGTCTTACAATACAGACAGTATGCCTGTGTATTATCTCTAATAAACAGCTTTAACCAGCCTTTGAATTCAGGGTTTGATTCCCACTCATCTCTGTATTTTTGAGTGTACAATTTAGACTGAGACATGATGAGCAAGCCAGCTAGTTTAGCTCATGTCACAGAGAGGCACACAGACACAGTGGACGAGAGTAAGTGACTGAGGCTGTGTGAGTCAAAAATTTGCTTTATTTTTGTGGAATGATTTAATTATTTTAGACAAAGGACATTTTACATCTCGTGCTGAATATAAGCCAGGGCGGGATCAGCCAGCGGCGGCGTCCCGCACATGCGCAATACATTTGCAGTCTGGACGCGGAGGGGTGAACATCTCCTGCTCTGACTACAGCTGGGAGGGGTTTCTGCGTGAGGACTAGGACTGATTTCAAGTTTTGTTGCTCAGTAATCTCCATCATGCATGATGATAGAAAGGCCTTGAAATATATTTTAATACCTATGTATTATTCCAAAAAGGTACGTGGTGTATGATTATGATTGAATGATGTACAGCACATTTACTATATGAACTGCTGAACACCCAGCGCACTTTGCAACCATGTCAGAGGTCTCTCCTGAATCACCAGTTTGCAGAATTCACTTGGATGATGTGACGGCGGCCACGGTACAACGCCGCCAGTGCCATCACCACACACCAGCTATATGTGGAGAGGAGTATGATCGAGCCAATTCAGTGAAAATCTTGTGTTTGAGAGCAATTTAGCGAGAACACACAGTTGTTTTGCATGTAGCCTAGGCCATATCACATAATATTTGAATAGTTAGCCTGAAGTTATTAATTACTTGCTGTATCATTTTTTTGTAATTTTCCACGTTTTTTGCATAGTAGGTTTTACATACAATTGAGTATTAAAATTGTTAGCCCTTAGTTATAAAATACTTACTGCATATATTATTTGTATTTTTCCTGGTTGTTACCCTTTTATTCCCCAAATATTATAAATTGCTCCCTTATAATTACACGTATATACTTTATAGGTACACAATTATATAATTACCGAAAGGTACGCTGTAAATTCGGTGTACTTATGCAGTACTTTCGTGACTTTCATACTAAAGCGTTACCGTTTTTTATATGAAAATGAGGTACAGTAAATATTTAAAGTGATAAACACCAAAACATACGCCCCAAATAGTACACTTTCTAATTGTTATAATACACAAGAGAGCCTAGTGGAAATATTACAAATGAGTTGTTGCCTTCCCTCAAAGCCAAACTGGCCGAGTTTTTGGCACCGGTAAATAAATACTCATTTTCATCCCTCATTTTAATAAACTCAGATCACAAGACAAATGAAGCTGCACAGTGGTAACAAAGGAGTTACGTTCACGTTTTTTAAAGGGGTGGTATAATGCCCCTTTTAAAAATATGTCAAATAAGTCTCTGTTGTAAGTGTGAATGTTGCTGTTCGAGCATAAACAACATCTTCAAAGTTACAACGCTCAAAGTTCAAAGCAAAGTAAGATATTTGCTTTTAAATAAATCGTTTTTTAAGGACTACAACAAACGCCTGATAGGGACTAAACAAAATTCCTCCCGGGTTAGTGACATCCCTGTTAGACTGGAATAACTGGAAGAGAGGGCATCTCTCTGAGAAAAAAAAAGCTAACTTCACTCTCTCGTGTGAAGTTAGCATCATTCTCATTTACATCTCTTTCCCTCTTCCACCCTTCCTTCTCTCTCTCATGCTGAGATCATCAAAATTCACCCAAGAAACTATATGGTTAAATCATACTACATGATGATTAATTATCATGTAGTATTATACATGTTTGATATAATTTGAAATGTCTCAGTGCAACTGGTACAAATGTCTCATTCCCACAGAAGTAAACCAAAAGGTAATAAAGTTCTTAAGAGTTTTAAGAGATAACCTGTACACAAAGGAGGGTGTGTCTTCCAGGCAAATGGTCTTCTCCAAAAGGTGTAAACTCTGAATGTAAATTCCCATTGTTAGCAAATGTTTCCATGTGAAAGAAGTTTCTGTCTATATAAAGAAATGCAAGAGGCTCAGGGCGATTTGTAACTCAAATGAGACAGTGATGTGGAGTGAATGCAAGAGACTCCGCATCATGTATTTTATAATGTCAGGTTTGCATCTTCTCTCTGTATTCCAGAGCATTACCGTAGATGTTTTGTATTTATTATCTTTGAATTGATTATGAAATTGGCATGGTACATTTACCTGACATAATAAATTGTTAAATTTGATTTTATTCTGAATTACTCTGAAATAATTTTCTCAAGTAGATTAAGTGAAGTCTTATGTTTCCGCAAATCTGCCTCCAGGGTTAAGTACATATTAGATCCCAGTTTAGATGGAGTGTGAGGCACATCAGGTGGGATTCTAGATCCCTGACTTACTGCTTGCAAATAGGGGGCAAGATAAAAATACTATTGAGGTAATAGCAAGCGTTAAAGCAGCATTATCTTAATGTACTAGTCATAATCTCTGGTTAATGTTTTCGGACTTTAAGTTGTTATATGGGTGACTGTAGGGGGCTACGTGGGTACTTTTTAACAATAGCAAGCGTGTAAGTGGCTTTGTTGAATAGCTTTAGCAATAACCTCTGGTTATCTATCAGACTGGCGAGTTTGTGATCGTGAGATCTGCGTAAAAGAACGGCCGGCTTGAGACTCTCTGAGCGACATCGAACGGGTAAAATACAAAGTAAAGAGTTAAATAGAATAATCAAATGTATTGCTAAACTACAGTATTATATAATTGACCAATTGGGCAACCTAAATTCGAGGTTGTGATAAAATGGAGTCAGATAAAAGCTTAAATGGAATTAAATTACTTTGCTACGCGGAAAGACAGTAACGCGCAGAGACCTTCACCCGTTCTATCGGAAACCACCATTGGGCCGATTTAGACGGGCTAACATCACCAACCCTAAAATTTACTTATATCACGGGAACGCAATTTATAGATTATCATGACAGAATATGCTAATCAATGACTAAAAGATAAATACACATAAGCTACATAATATTCATCAACTAACCATTCAGAAATGTCCAGTTGCATTCTACATGTTGTCACTTCTTGAGTCTCTCCATCATTGTTGGAGAGATGATGGGTTATAATGTAACCCTTATAAGTTATATTTAACTGCCTAAGAACAAAAAAGGGTTCACAACCTGTGTAAATATATTCACCTTTATTGCCCGTGAAACGAAAGGTGCATTTCGAGGCCGCATTTGAAAGAGTCAGTCTTCGTTGCGCCGTGGTGACGCAATCTGCCTTCGAATGCGGCAGCCTTTGAATTGAGACACAGCATGTATCAAGGTAAAACGGTGTCAGATTTAGGTTCCGGGAAGTAGGGTGGGCGTATCAGGCGGCAGGTTTCAATAAACCTCATTTGCCTAATATTCTCTGCTCACCCATCCTAAGCCTCTCTCTTTCTCGACTAGGCTCAGGTCACAGGGTCAAAGTCCATGCAGAATGGCAAAAGTTCACTAAAAATGCTTGTATACCTCATATATAATATATATTGTGATTCCATTGTTTTTTATTTCTTTTTCATGTTTGGTATCATTTCAAAAGTCTCAGACAAGCATCAAAAAAACCTTTACACTAGCACTAGTTACTAATTTGCAGAGGTGATAGATGATATTTCTCACATTCAAGGTGTGGACGAACACTGATCCATGATTGGCCCACACGGTGTAAAAGGTCTTTTCATGGCCCCCAGAATATTTTGTTGTATGAATATCTGAACATGCAGTATATCAGACTAAGACATAAGAACAGAGCCTCCTTTTCAAAAACAAATAAAAAACCTTTTTATTCTAGCTTAATGCATTATTTATTATCAACACTTGAATGTGGTTAAGTTTCATAAAAAAATATATATTTTGAGAAAAAAAAGGCTGAGAAATTTGAAAGAAATCGGCCACATTTCGTTTATTATTGGAGATTATTTCAAAATACCTACTTACGCGAGTCCTAGATTTTTGGTTAAACCTCGACAACTGCAAAAAAGCTTTAAAACTACAACATTTACATGATTACATGATTGCTTGCTAAATAAAACAAAATACCTTTTTACAAATGTGCTAAAATGCTTTAAAGCGCTTGAATCCCAATAATTGCTGCTCGCAGTTTTTCTTTTGTATTTAAAAATATTTTACTGGTAATAAATACACGGCATAAAATAAGTCTCTATACTGATGATGTTCCTGAGACTTCGATACCTCCTCTCATTAATGTTATTAATGTATTTAGCTTGTTTTCTGGATACAAAATGAACTTTACTAAGTCTGAAGCAATGCCTCTTGGCAGCCTTATTGATATGCCAATTACTATATCTTCTTTTTCTTTCAAATGGTCTCGGACAGGTTTTAGGTACCTGGGAATTTGTGTGACCCCTAACTGCATTACGTCACTTAGCATTATGTCATTTACCTCAGGAAAGTCAGCTAGAGAAATGAATTCTTTTGCTAAATAATTAGCAAAACAGCCTGCTGGGTGACTGGATTTAATAGGGGAAACTGAGAAAACAAAAGAAAAACAGTTTAAACTAAAGGTTGGATTTGATATAGTGTTTCTTCCAACTTACCAAAGATCCAAAAAATAAATAAAAATTCTAGCCTTTGCAGTTATGTAATTGTTTATATGTAGTTGTATTGCATTAGCAACAATGTTTTATTTGACTGTACTTTTCTAGTTACAGATGGTCCGAATGACTTCCTGTAAAAAAAGGAATGTCCCGCTTCTTGAAATGTGGACAGAATATCACTCTCTCTGGTGGGACGAAGCCTTTGCTGAGCTTCATTTGGGAGTCCAAGTTGAGGTGTCCCATCTGAGGGCCATAATCAGGCCAAATGGATACAGCAAGTTCAATTTGTCCTCCTTTTCAGCAATGAAGATTCAATATTAAGTGCAAAACACAACACATTAGACAAGTGCTTAGACCAGTGCTTCTCACTTATTCATAGGATATACATTTTTAATACGAAGAATATTTGTTCTTACTATTTGAAATTTAATTCCTGATTTAATTTTCACTCAAAATTCTGGTTGTTTTAAAATTAAGGTTGTTTGTAGAGCCATAGAGCATTGAGGAGATGATCATCATTGAAGGAATTTGTAATGATGAAAATGGCGATGAAATGGTGCTCTTATCAGAGACAGTTGAGGAATATGTATCTCCACTGTTGCGGCCACAGCCATTGGTGAAGATTTCATCAGCAATCTGCCACTGAGAGCGAGTGTGGGACATACTAGCTGCAGAGTACACAGCATTCAGCGTTTAGATGACATGGAACAATAGAGTTTTAACTGGTCACTGCCTTATAACTGTTTTGTAACTGTTTGTTGTATTCTCGACTCACGATCTGGATATGATTGCCCTGGACTCTGACCCCTGCCTGCCTGACCATTATCTTCTCTGTGGTTTCAATCTGTTCTGGAGCCGTGCAGCTTGAACTGTATTATTGTTTCAATAAATTGAAGTTAAGCATTCTTCTGCTTTTCGGCCCTCCTTCCTCAGATCGTCACAATAAGAGGGAGAAACACCCCATATGTGCTGCTCTCAAGTATAAGGGTCTTTCCTTGCCATTAATGCTTGGATAACACACTACGTCTCATTCCAATAAAAATAATGGCTAGTGCAGTGCTAGTGGCTGAGATATACAGAAACTTACCAACATCCGCTGCCATGATTTTTGGAATGACTTATCGCGAGAAGAAAAAAATCGGTTTTAGTCGCATAACATCGGTTAATGGAAATCCCGTCATTTCACAATATTTTCGTTTCAAACATTTAGACAATATTGCTAAAGTTTATCGCAAATCTGTAATGGAAACACTGCTATTGATATCCCTATGACTATACTCTATTATACTCTTTATTAGCCATTACATCCAAGTTACCTGCCCTTGACACTAATTCATATTTTGGGTTGTTAATGTAACATTTATCTACAATTCAAACAAATTATTAAATAGGCATTGTATCTTTCTTTTTAGTCAGCAAAGTGCATTAAATAAACAAATTAAAATGCACATCATACATTCTACAACAATAGTAATAGCTCAGGTCATAATATTACGTCAATAAATGTGATATTATGTGTGTATAGCAAAAAGCTATTGTAATTGTTGAATGAGACTTAATTTGACAGCTCAAAGTCCAATAATTTTGGTGATTAGCAAACATTAACTACCATAATGGTGACTTCAAATGAAATATTCACTACGAAGGAGACGTAGTGTGTTATCCAAGCATTAATGGCAAGGAAAGATCCAAATCATGAGGCATGAACATTATCTAAAACTTTTTATGTAGGAAAGAACTATTTAGTCTTTTATGTTGGCTAGAAATGAGCTTACAGGGAAAACCCGGAAGAAGTAACAAAGGATCCAATCTCAAAGCCACATCCAAGATATTGTTTAATTGAACCACAACTCTGGATCACATGACAGTCCCAGATACAATGAGTATAATCTCCTATATTAGACTTGCATTTAGGGTAGAGTGGTGAGAGAGTTGGATTGTATTTATGTCTTACATGAGGTGAAATATGTATTCTGTGCAGGATTCTGAGCTGAATGGCTCTTGCCCTATTGCATACTGAAAGCCCATTAGCCTGGGACCAGACAGTCTCCCAGTCCTCTTCCAAAATATCCACCCCTAGCTCCCTTTCCCAAATTAGTCTGAGGTGTGAGGTAGAGGTCTTCATGGGTCCACTTGCAGTGTTGGGCAAGTTACTTTTAAAAAGTAATTAGTTACAGTTAGTAGTTACTACTTCCAAAAAGTAACTAAATTAGTTACTCAGTTACAAATTTTAAAAGTAACTAGTTATTTAAGAAAGTAACTATTGCGTTACTTTCAAGTAAAATTAAATTTTAAATGCTCAAATGTGACCCCACCTCTACCCCTCTTTAACGGAACTTACAATACATGTGCATATTCAATTATTTATGATAAATCTGAATATTATAATGAAATGGACACTTAAAGGTGCAGTGTGGGATTTTTAGCGGCATCTAGTGGTGAGAGTTGCAAATTGCAAACAGCAAGTCACTCGCGGCCTATCCCTCGGTTTTCAAACTCGAATGAGAAGCTACGGTGGCCGACGTAAGACAAAATATGTCGTCGTCTGAGTCTGAGTCAGCAGCAGAGAGAGAGTAGAAATTCAAGCAATGAGGTTTCTTTAGCGCTGTTTGTTTGCTTTCGGCTACGGTAGAAACATACCTTCAGACCTTCATAGAAGGGGATTCCCGCGTCTATATAGATATAAATGTCTCATTAAGGTAATAAAAACATAACGGTTCATTAAGTAAGGTCTTTATACACCACTGAAAACATAGTTATGGATTTTAAATTGCATTTCTGTCAATAGATCCTCAGAAATATTACACAATGCACCTTACATAATATAATAATAGTAATCAGCTGATTGTCTCACGAACGTAACCAGCACATTCTCCCCACAAAGCAAACCCATAATACAGCGAGGGAGAAGAACCACATGAAACTATGCAACAATATATTTTTTCTAACAGGGTAGTAAAAGTTTAGCTGGCTAATATGAGCTGTTACTGTGGCTGAGCCTTGTTTAAACTCGACGCGTCCGCATGAGCCCAAAGGTGCGTGCGGCAAAAATGACGTGATTGTGACAGCGCGCGCGCCTCCGCATCCCCTAGACACCACTTACTACACACAATAGGCTTTTTTCTCTGATTTTGGAAACTCGGTCGACTTAAAATGCTTCCAAGATCGACGGGTTGGTGATTCCTGTAACTGTTTTACGGTCAATGACAAGAGTAGCCTACTAATCAGCTGTCTCACGAACTTAACCAGCACATTTATCCCCACATAGCAAAGCCATAACACAGCGAGGGAGAAGAATTAAGTTACATAAAACAATCCAACTACATATTTACACCACTGACAAGGGAAAAGTCACTACTCACGGTGTTTATGACTAGCTTCTTCTAGCTTCCTGCGGCTTCTTTTTCAATGTAGTGACGAAGCGCGCTCTGTAACGCTGTTTGTTCGCGTTCGGCTACGGTAGAAACATGACGTCACAATATGGCGACGTTCATAGAAGGGCATTCCCGCGCCTATGTAGATATAAATGCCTCATTCTAAGGTAATAAAAACATTACCGTTTATTAAGTAAGTTCTTTATACACCACTGAACACATAGTTATGGATGTCATATTGCATTTCTGTTAATAGATACTCAAATTTTTTACACATTGCACCTTTAATACAATACATTATTAACAGAAACATGAAACATTGTACACACATCTAAAAAAAAAATGTTGCTGTGGGACAAAGTGAGACTAGCCTCCAATCAAATGCCATGTAGATATTATGTTTATATAGTGGATCAATGCAAATAACATAATAGATGTTTTGGAACTTTTGATATTTATTGCCCCTCAACAGGCCACAACTGGGCAAAATTAAATTAAGCTTGTTAAGCTTTTTGCCATACCTGTCTCTCGTTGACTGACTGGCTTGCTTGTGTTGTTCATTGTGTGTCCTGTCCGACTATGCGTTATGATGGGTCGTTCGCAATTCATGAGCGTTAGCCGTTAGTGATGATGGATCGACTCATTCGCGAATGAGCTTTTGATGGGTCGTTCGCGATTCGCGAATGAGGCGACTCTAAGAGCCGGCTCTTTTAGGTGAACGTCGGGAGCTGGCTCGCATATCTGAAGAGCCGACTCTATTTTTTACAAATTTAGCCTATAGAAATTAAATAATTATGTAATAAAAATTTAAATATTATAGTCAAAGTCATTTAAAGAGCCGTTTGTGAGCCAAAAGAGCCGGCTCTTTTCAGTGAGCTGAGTCAAAGTGCCGAATGCCTACTACTATGCGTGCTTTCGAACACCCGCCCAACTCTACCTCTGATTGGCTTACAATGACATTTTACTCTACCTCAGTGGTCAGCATTTATGCGCTTGTCTCGTGCTCTGCCCACTAACCAAGGAAGAACAGTAAAAAAAGTATTTGCCTCTCGCTCAGAGATCTAGTTGGTCTGATGAAAAAAAAAACCCAGCTTCATCAGTTATAGTAACGCGCCGCATTTTTTGGCAGTAACGGGAACGGCGTTATTAAGATGAGAAGAGTAATCAATTAGATTACTCGTTACTGGAAAAAGTAATGCCGTTAGTAACCCATCACCCATTATTCCCATCACTGTCCACTTGGATCCGAAAACCCAAGGTCCGACCCGAGACCCGAGTGGGTTCGGGTCCAAAACTCCGACTAGTGTCTCGGACACGGGTCGGGTTCGGTATTAGTGGCCTCGGGTCTCGGGTAATTTAAAATAAATATGCCTTTTCCAAATGGACCCGAGAAGACCCGAATTCTTTTAAACTATGTTGGGCATTTAACAAATTTGCAGTATTTAAAACAATTCTATGACACCGTTCTCTCACTTTTTCTAAGTGAGAGAGCGAATCCGCGCTTCTACGTGCAAATGGGCTATAAGCATAAGCACGGTTGCCTCCGCATTTATTTACACATTTATGTGCTCGCTCCACATAAACCAACACCTCCCTTTGCCAAGAAGAACTAGTGCGCCATCATGTGGATGGATGTTTGACTAAATGCAAGTATTTGAATTGTCGTTAAGCCAGGCCTGTCAATCAATTTAAAAAATACGCGACACTGTCAGAAAAGCATGGAGGCGATAGCAGACATTGTGAAAAGGTGAGGGAAAATGAATGTTGGTTCTAATCATCGTATGGTCCGGTAAATAACATTATGCCAAATGTTATAGGACGTAATGGGTTATGATGTGTGATTGTCATTTTAGCACTTCAGCACGCTTACACTTGCGCGTCTATGTTAAGTGCATTTTTGAGAAACGCAGGGCTGCAGGCTGTGCACAATGTAAATGCCGTTTACGTTCGGGAATCGGGTCTAGTCGGCTTCTAAAGGAAATGGCGTCAGGTCGGGTCGGACTCTGGTCTAATTTTATCGGGTCTGGTTTTTCTTTTTAAAAAAATTATTTATGCACGTCGGGTTCGGGTAAGTAGTGATTCGGGTCGGGTACAGTTTTTAGGACCCGAGAAGACCTCTAGTGTGAGGTACTAACTGTACCATAGGAACATACAGCTTTATAGAAAAGGGAAATTAACTTGTGCGGAGGAGGGTTCAGAAAGATCTTCTCAATAATAGATAGTGAGTAATTAGAAGTGAGTGTAGTATTTTTTAATATATAGTTTCTAATTTGCAAAAATCTGAAAAAGTGTTGCCTAGTCAAAGTATATCTTGAGACTATGTTACCAAAGGACAATAGAGATCCCTCCCCGAACAAGTCACAAGTCACCAAGAGCATGCTATAAGTTAAAACCAGGGTCTGTACTTGGTAGAAACTCCGGATTCAATCCTGCCTTCCAGCCTTTGGACAGCACACCAGGGACTGCTACACAGAGTATTTCTCATCTTTGAGTTATGCACAAATAAGAGGTCTTGTAAGGTACAGGTGGACTGTGCAGATTCAAGATCAAGCCAGACTGATTTAGGGTCTTCACTAAACCATTCAACAATAAATCGAAGTTGGCAAGCCAATTGGTACAATCTAATGTTCAAAAGGTCCAAACCTCCCTTCACACTAGTGAGCTGGAGTTTTGATCATTTCAATCTAGGTTTTCTTTTGCTCCAGATAAATGAACTTTGCCACCCATTCAATGAGTTTGGAGTTTTAAGCACTCAAAAATATGAAAAAAGAATAGACTCATTAAAGGATCCTTAGGATGTGGGAAGGAAAATTGTCTCTGAATTTACTACTGATCAGTGCAAAAATCAGACTACAATTACCTGAATGTAAATGTCTTTCAGCCATTACAAATATACATTTTTCTGTGTAGTGATGTACTTAATGTTGACTCTTTCCCTGCCAGCTGTATTTTTTTTTTTCTTTTATGTTGCCGGCCACCGCCAGCGATTTTGGTCATTTTCACAAAAATGTCATGGCCCCTAGACTATTTTGTTGTATGAAAATCTGAATATGCAAAATATCAAAAGAAAGAACAGACTCAGCTTTTTAAAGAAAAAAAAACTGTTTTATTCTAGATTCATGCATTCTTTTTTTATAAACACTTGAATGTGGGTACATTTCATAAAAAAATAGCAACATTTTGAGCAAAAAGCTGGGAAAGTCATGTTTTTGTCAAAGACTACAGATCCAGGTGGGATTCAGAACGATGATCAAAACACAGAGTAGAGTCAATCAACACCCCTAAAGCTTAACAGTCCTAAAACTCGTTCTGGGTCGACATTTCATGCAGTGACATTAAGTAGTTTTGATCTATATCTTATCGTATTCTCTTTATTGTCACACGTTGTATACACAAGTGTACCGACCATAGACTGTAAAAAAAGATGGACGACGTCCCTTCACTCTCTTCCATTGGTGAAAAGTCCCGCAGAAACGGTTACTACAAAGTTTACTATTTGAAATAAACAGTTATGGACATGTAGAAATTAAAGTTGAAGCTCCAATCTCCTCCAGAAAATCCCCAAAAAAGTCTGTTGGTTCCTCAGTGACTACTTCGTTAATAGAAGCTGTCAATCATGATGTCACATTCCTGTTTTTATAGTATCAAATAAACTAAGACCAAACTTATTTATAACAAACGAACACTTAAACTTAAATCAGCGGGATGAAAACTACCTAAAATGACAGAAAACATCTTTGAAAAAAAATTAGTTTATCTTCCATCGTGTCCATTAGACTTCATGGGGATGGCGGGGTTTATGAGCTATACTGGGACCAGCCACCAGGGGGCGATCGAGACGTTTGGCTTCACTTTTCAGCACTTGTGCGGCACGCTTGGTCCCGACGGTGAAATTCTTAGGTGCAAGTCTCTGAACATGGCAGTATAACAACAAGCGGTTTAATGTTGATGATCGCATTATTTTTGCTTGTTTCTTCGCATGTGTTTTGACTCTGGAGATTCTGTACTCTTTCAGAAGATGTCAAAGTGCCCCTACTGTGATTTCGTCAGTGGTGAGGAAAGAGTTAAATTAAGGTAACGAAACAATATGAAACTAGTAATTGTTGAACTAGTGTTAGTTTTACAGACAATTAGGCCCCCTGTTCTAAAGTAAAAGTTTATCCATGTCACATATTTAGAGTCCAATGAAGAGGAAGATGGCCAGGGTTCAAAATTAAAGTTGATATACCGTAATTCCTCAAATAAAGACCGGTATTCAAATAAACGCCGGGCCTCTGATAGTGGCCGGGGGCGTGGTCAACGCGGACAAATAAAGGCCGGTCTCAAATTAAGGCCGGGGAAAAATTAGTGTACACTCAAAGACGGACTCGCTCAGCGGTTGTCATATCACAACTATTCAGTGTTTTTAACCACATGTTTATTTTAGGTTTCAGACATTTAAATAGATATGATTTATAGCAAAACAATACATTTATAGTTTGTAAAATACACAATGGTGTCTATGGAAGCAGCAATAACAATCCATTCAAATATATTTGGCGACGTATTTTATTCATATCAGATACACAGTGTAAGTAACTATAAAGTTTACTCTATTCTTCTCCCAGTTCACCGGCCACTTACTTTCATGTATTTCGGGAGAAACTGAAGAATTCACGCGCTGTAACTTAACAAATACAACAGGAATCTCTGAACTGCGGTGCCCATCTCACGTTACAGATCAAGATCATTTATAAAGGGTTTTAAACGACAAAACAAACTCACTTACACGGATTTGAGAGTCAGAATAGAAGATAGTTGATGACATGGTAAGCAAGTTTGTTAATATTTAGAAATAAAAGCGCTACATCTGTCATACAGCGCTATTTTGGCTGTGGTGAACACGTGCCAAGCATGACGCGTCACCATGGAAACTTGGCTGGCGGGCGGGCGGGGATCGCGAATTAGAAATAAAGGCCTGCCTCTAATAAAAGCCTGCTTCAAATAAAAGCCGGCTACCATCTGCAGTTCAGGTAAATAAAGGCCCCGGTCTTTATTTGAGGAATTACGGTATGTTAAACAAAACTAATTCAGGTAAATCCACAGCGGACAGCAATGAAACAACATGTATAACACAATAACACTGGACAAAGGAACTAAATACTAACAGGTGTGATGTAATTAATGAAAAACCATGGTACAAAAAAAAAATTGTGTCAGGAAAATGAGTCCAAACCTGAGACAATTGGCCAGAATACGCCAATAATAATGTCTAAACTGCCATTAATACAGTACTAATGAAGACATTTTCACTCCCTGTTCTAAAGTAATTTCCAATAACCAATGCCGATTTTAGGAATCCTCCAGAGCTGAGATTCACATAATGGGCTTTTTGTTTCTACGCGCTGTAACCGGTAGACCAATCACAACACTGCCATTTCCAGTATGACCTCGCAGATGCTGTTTCAGGTCTCTTCGATATGTGAAACTCATGTCACACTGAAGACACATGAAAGGTTTCTCTCCAGTGTGAAGCCTCATGTGGACTTGATAGTTTCCTTTTTCATTGAAACCTTTTCCACACTGTTGGCAGGTGAAAGGCTTCTCTCCAGTGTGAAGTCTCACGTGAACATCAAGGTTTGATTTGCTTGAGCAAGTCCTTCCACAGTAATGGCACATGAAAGGCTTCTCTCCAATGTGACTGATCACATGCCACTCAAGGTGATTGCTGTCTGTGAAACTGCGTTCGCATTGATGACATTTGAAGCAGTTTTCTTTTGAGTGAAGCCTCATGTGGCCATTAAGGTTTAATTTACGTCTGAAACTCTTTCCACACCGATCACATGTGAAAGGCGTTTCTCCAGTGTGAATTCTTTTGTGGTCATTCAGCGTTCCTTGGTGTGCAAAACTCTTCCCACACAGTTGGCAGGTGAAGGGCTTCTCTCCGGTGTGAACTCTCATATGGACTTTAAGGCTTCCTTTTCCAGTGAAACCTTTCCCACACTGTTGGCAGGGGTAAGGACTCTCTCCATTGTGAATTCTCACGTGAGCTTTAAGGTTTTCACGTTTACTGAAACTCTTTCCACACTGAAAGCAGGTGAAATATCGTCTACCCCCCGTCTTTCGAGCCCTTTTTCGTGAGGGAGTCTTTTCAGTCTGCGAGCAGCTAGGATGGTTTTCCCCAGTTATGGAATCATGTTCCTCTTCCTTTACAACATTCAGTTCTTGAATCTCATCTTCCAGCAGCATCGGGTCTAAGGTGAAAATGGATAAATACAGGTTTAAGCCCAGTTTAATGGCACAAATAAATGCACACAAGGTTCTGCCTTCTCAAGCCAACATCAACATTTGTTCACAAACATGAGCCTCTAGTTGGAAATTGTGGCAAGCATTGCCATCTCACTTTATTAATGATGTCATCCGCGATTAGTCAATGTCTGCTCTTGACTTTGGTTATTTTCGGTTATGTGATTAAAATGACTTTAATCACATAGGCTAACCGTTCATAAACCAAATATAATATGGTACTAGAAAAATTCCAAGATCCACACTGGGAATATGGAAAAAATAAAGGCACTGTCTTGCCTACAGTGATATGGTCATGTAGGGCTTCTCAACTCTGGCCCTTGAGATCCACTTTCATGCAGAGTTCAGCTCCAACCCTGATCAAACACACCTGAACAAGCTAATCAAGGCCTTTAGCATACCAGTCAAGTCACCTTCATTTATACAGCGCTTTTAACGAACCGAATTTGATCGGTTGGTCATTTCAGAAAAGCCTCTCTGTTCAGAACGAAACATTTTTGAGTATATACTTTAAAATGTAGAAAATGGTCCTTTCCATGTGGTCTATATATATATATATTAGGGTTGTCAGTTAAACGCGTTATTAACGGCGTTAACGCAAACCAATTTTAACGGCGTTAATTTTTTTTATCGCGCGATTAACGGCCTAGCTTTCTTTTTGGCCTAGCAAACTTTGTAGTTTTTTTTCACATGCGTTGCAACAGGACGTGGCATGCGTTTTGTTGCTTCGTCGACCAAAGCACAAGCGGATCTAGCTAGACCGGAAACAAAACAACAGGCATGACGTACACACTTGTTTAGGCTTGCGAGCCGGCCAAATAGTTGGTTAACATTACGCTTAGAGTGGATGACGAGCGCGAGACGCCGAAATGGATCTGAATGGAAAGTTTACTTTTAAAAAGTTGCCAAATGGTCCCATAGTGTTTTCATATGACGTCACGCCACTGCGTTGCCATGGCGCGAAATGCAAATGGAGGGCAGGAAGTGATTTGCTGTATTTAGAAAGCTCTATAACAAACTCAAAATGCCTATGTTTTGCGTCGTTTATAATTACTTAAATCGATCAAACCACGAGGAGTTTTTATCGTGTACCAAAAGTTGTTGTTCATAAGGGGGGGGATGCAAGAAATTGACCGAAAAACTCCGGGAAAACGGCTTGCAAACCTACGTCTGCGGTCGGGAGGAGCCGAATGGGAAAATGCCCTTCTGCAGTAATCACTTCGTCAAAGGTGAGTTAATACAACTTAAGTGGCTATGTTTGTGTAACGTTTCCGAACTTTGTAAAGTCAAAGTATGTCTGTAAGACAATGTAGTTGCTGATATCTACCGCCTCGATGGCAGGAAAATCTTTCAATTCAGTTGAAAAATCGCTCCTCTTCATAACGTAAGGATCACGTCCAACACATGTTTGATTTTTTGTTTATATCTTTCTCTTGTAATAGCGTGTAAAGTAGTACAGTTACAGTACGGACTTTCCTCCATCTCGTCCATTGCGCTCTTCACTCCCTGCCCTACATCTGAATTTCGTGCGTCATCATAATCACGTGACTGAAACCCAGCTATTGACGAGACCAAAGTGATCTGTGTGTTTTGTCGTTGTGAACTGAGCTATCATCATCGCAGCACGTCCAGTCTGAAACACCACTTGATGGCCACGCACACACACACACACACACACACACACACACAGCTGATGCGAATTCTCCGCCCCTTCATTGAAAAAACTAGTAATATATGAATACAAGAGCACAAATAGACACACATTTCATTAGCCTACTATATCTATTCCTTAGAATAAATTTTTGGTGTGATTAATATGTAGATTAATATAGACTGCACTTTCATGAAAACATTCGCTTTTGTTTATTTACTAACTTGCACGTTCGTGTTCGTTAGACGCGATGAGAGAGCGCATCGAATCACTGAATCATTTCGAGAAGCATTTATTTTAATTTATTTGTGAAATTGAACACAGTATATGCCAATGTTGTTTTCAATAAAAAAACATTTGCACAAAGCAAGCCGATCCACTTTTCCATGTTGATAAGAGCATTAAAATGAGAAAAAATAATGGGACAAAAAGAAAGAGACATTTAGAATAGATAACTCCCGATTAATCGCAATTAATCGCACATTTTCAACTATGACATTAATGTGATTAATCGCGATTAAATATTTGAATCGTTTGACAGCACTAATATATATATAAACTATTAATTGATTGAATTTACAGAAAAAGGTACTATATCATGATATATATCGTTATCGTGATTTTGGTCATATCGCCCAGCCCTACTGGTGATGTCATTGTCAAACAAAAATTAATTTTAAAAATCTGTTCATTAATTTCTGTGCAGCTCGGTCCAAAGATCATCTCTGACAATTTCCATAAGAATTGGACAAAACTAGGAACAAAATGGCTGCTACTGTAATGGGCAGAGTCTAATGTGAGACATCCAATGTGATCGGTGTGTTGAGAGGAATCAAGTGTCCTAAATTTTCCAATGAAAACCATTGGAAAAATACTCGCAGCGACCGGTAAAAACCGCTGAGTGCTCAGCGCCTCCTTAAGGCTGATTTACTCATGTTACAGACAGCCTACGACGTAGCTACGGCGCGAGTTCGATGCAGAAGTATAAACTGGGCTTAACGCTCCTGGGGTGCGTTTCACTCCACTTTTAGACAAGCACTCGCAAACCTCCATAAGCACTTCCCCTCGGGGGATCCCTTTCGCCATTTTGAAGTGCCAAGTGGGCGAGGAAAGTTTATATGGACAGACCTCCACTTTGACGGAGTGAGTGAGTCTACTCCGATGTATACTTAAAGCAGCTCTATATCCCACAATTCAACTTGATTGTGACATCACAACAGATCACGCTTTACTGAAGTGTAAACTAAACTACTAACTGTAACCATGGAAGTTTGCCAGGAATAGTAGGCTATAATGTAGAGTCCTGCGCGGGACTGTTTTCTTCATCCCGCTCCCGCCCGCCGAATTTCTGACCATTACCGCCCGCTCCCGCGACGTATGTGTTACACTCCCGCCCGCTCCCGCAATATGCATGTCCACTCCCGCCCGCACCCGCAAAACTCTGAGAATTTATTCCCGCACAATAATAGAGATGCATTGACTTTCTCTTCTCCCGTCCCGCAGGAAAAAACATAATTGTATTGCTGTTATTAAAGAGATTCATGGGGTTGTTCGTTTGGTTTCCCTGCCCTGCATGTATTCTGACCCACTGATCAGGAAGATGAATAGTAGTCCAAATGTCAGACTTGCCTTGCTTAGGTTTTGTGTTGTATACCTCGTTTGAGGTTCTTTTCCAAATCATTGACATCTCCATCTGTTTTTTTTAACCGCCCATTCCACGCCTGCAGCAAAGTTCAAACCGCCCGCTCCCGCGAGATCTGCGTTGGTTCCCGCGGGACCCGGTGGGACTCAATCCCAATGCAGCCCTCTACTATAATGCTTTCAAGTAACATTAAGTCGGTTTTATTTTGACATTATGAATACAATTGCTGCCCTCAAATGTTAATCTGAACTAAAATAAACCTTTGTTTATAACTGCTACAATATTACATTTCATTTTGTCCAAGGAGCTGTTTTGTTTTATAAGCTCCTAAGAAAAGTCAAGTATAGCTCCATCATTGCTCAAAGTAAAAAAATATCATACTTTATGATGTTAGTTTTAATAAAAATATAATTAAAAAAATTAAATCAAGGAAATTTCTCTGGCATTTCTTTCTTTTTGCTGTATCGAAAACGTACCGAACTGTGACACAAGTGTATCGTATCGAACCGTGAATTTTGTGAACCGTTACACCCCTAGTAAAAAGGGGTTTAAATAATAAACTTGAATTACAAGTGATCAAGGTGTGTTCCACTTAAACCTTACGCACGAGTTCTGCTAGTATTGGGCACTCGTGCAACAAACAATGACACACATCCATGAACGAGACTGAGGGAACTTAGTGACTGAAGGGCATAAAAATTTGAAGTGGAACACAGCCCTGGTGTTTTAAAAACGCAGCACTCCCATTGAAACCGATGGGAAAAGTACGCTAGCTGTGGGGAAAAAAGCTGCGTTTCACAGTCTTAGTGTTTGTCTGGTCATGTGATCTCAACATGTTTGTCCACATGAGACTCGATGTCAAATAATAGTGCTTTATTTAAGACTCATATGACATTTAAAATGATGATTAATTTCTGTACAGCTAGAGATTTTAATAAGGATTAAAGCTGCGAGAATAAAACCAACCTGTTTGTTCCTCAGTATCTTTGTGTTTCAGTGTTTCATCAATCTTCAAGTCTTCACTCTCCTCTTTAATAAAAGCCATCTTTATAATAGTGTGTAACGTGGATCTCAGTCGCTTCACCAGGAGTTTTTCCTGTGTGTTTGCCCTGTTTAAGATGAGAATAATTAAAGTTAACGTTAAGAAGTGTCTCAATCAGCTCTAGTTCAGTTCACTGGTAAAAGAGAGAGAATTAATGGACTTAAACATTAGCCAAAAAGTCATTTAAAAAACTAGTAATATACGAATACAAGAGCACAAATAGACACACACATCATTAGCCTACTATATCTATAACTTAGAATTAATTTTTGGTGTGATTAATATGTAGATTAATATAGACTGCACTTTCATGAAAACATTCGCTTTTGTTTATTTACTAACTTGCACGTTCGTGTTTGTTAGACGCGGTGAGAGAGCGCATCGAATCACTGAATCATTTCGAGAAACATTTAGTTTAATTGATTTGAGTCAAAGTCTATAGAATAACACGTAAATGTCTTAAAGGGACTTTGTTTGAGTTGGCAAAAGCTCCGTTTCTCCATCCCTACTGCGCTTTACTCACATTCTTTAACGATTTGTTAACAATTAAGCATAACAACGTTACATTCAGTGATGTATATAAATAAATATCTAATTTCATAGCTCTCATAAAGCTATAAAACGGTCTAAGTCACAGCCTAACCGAGCCAAAAAGGGTTTATATCGATCTAAACACTTAAAACACAAACCTTTATTCAGCCGATTCACAGCAAAAGCAGGAGCAAAGAGGCTAAGGCGCAGCCATATGACGTCACATCACCAAACCAAAATAAAAGTACCGGTCAAAAGTTTGGACACATTACGTTTTTTTTTTTTTTTTTTTGTCTCTTATGCTCATTAAGCCTGCATTATTTGATAATAAAAAAACAGTAATATTGTGAAATATTATTACAATTTATAATAATGGTTTTCTCTTTTAATATACTTTCAAATGTCATTTATTTCTGTGATACACAGATTAATTTTCTTCAGCCATTACTCCTGTCTTCAATGTCAAATGATCCTTCAGAAATCATTCTAATATGCTGATTTATTATTAATGTTGGAAACAATTGTGCTGCTTAATATTTTTTTGTAACCTGTGATACTTTTTTCAGGAAACCTTTTTTTTTTAAATAAGAAAAAAGTTAAAAAGAAGGGTTTATTCAAAATAGAAATATTTTCTGACAGTCTTTACTGTCATTTTTTATTTACTGACCCTTAACTTTTAAACACTATAAATTAAGAAAAAAAGAGTGTGAGATTTAGCAAAACAGTTTATTCCAGATATCACGATATTCAAATGCAAATAGTGACATTTTTGAGCTCATATATCGGTAACCTGTCATTGTGTTGTTCTTATATTACAAAACGTGGATTTTAAAATAAAATAAAATTTATTTATTAAAATACTATCTTTTATTAATCTCTATTACTTGTTAAAATAATTTACTACAGAAACCTGAGAAAACATATACACTGTGTTTCAAATTATTATGTGACATATTAGTTGTATTTCAGTACAATAAACATTCAGATTTTAGTTGTTCAAAGAAAGCGTTTGTTTTATTTCTCCATATCTTTTTAGAGAACAAGTATCAATCTCAGACAGGTTTGTTCAATAGTTTGCTAGGTGGAAATGGAAACCCTACTTAAAGAGTTTTTTTCCAGATTATTAAGCAAGTCACAGCATGAAATGGTGCAAAGTTATGCAAAAGGCATGAAGACTAAAATTGTGTGAAAACTGAATGGAGATTGTCGAACTAACTTTTAGTTATTTTAAAACACATGGCATTCCAAGTAAACTTGAAGTGTGCTTCAAATAGACTACAATTTCTCATTCAGTGTCATTATTTATTAAGATTACTTAAATCTATATAATTAATGACACTGTATGAGAAATTGCCTTTTACTGACACACATCAGTAAACCAGTTACTTACTTGGAGAACATCAGTGAGACAATGGGAACAAATATTTGCACATTGTATGAAGGAACCCCTTTGGACTGGAATCGAATCCGGGTCGCTTGCACACACACGCACTTGTTTTACCAATTGCACCATCACGCAGATATGCATTTCGCAAAACTGGGGTTGCTTTGTGTTCTTCCTTTAAAGTACTGCTATAAGCAAACAGATTTTTCCATCAATGACAGGACAAATGATATGGATTTAAAAACCGCGAGTCGCTGAGAAAAGTCTCAATATAGTGTATTGAGTAAGGTGTGTGAAAACAAACGCGAAACGGCCTGTATAGAACACAAAAGTGCGTTAAACTTGAAGCTGTTGAGGAAATAAAGCCAGCAGACACAACATTAAATGTCATATGTGGGGTTCCTCAAGGGAGTGTCTTGGGCCCACTTTTTTTCCTTCTATATATAAATGACCTTAAGTCTGTATGTTCATGTGGACTTTTTTATATGCAGATGATGACATTAGTTTTATTCTTGTGCACGCACTAAAACACAGACAGTTCCATTCGTTGGTGGAAGAATGTGAACGTGCAGACTTGTGTTTCAGTGCGTGCGGAAGGAATAAAACCATCCGTAACATTTCTCTGCTGATAGTCTCTGCGCGCCTCAACTCTCGATGAAGAACGGTCTACTCCTGATGGCGGAGGCAGACAGTAGAAGATGGTGGGCTCTAAAAGTGTGGGTGGGCCGGAATAATTCACATCATCCAATGTTTTTCAACTGGCTCAAAGGTGCTAAATGTAACTTGTAACCTTTTTTTATTGCCTGTGTGTGAAGGGGTTGTAATCACACATTACAATGATCCACTTGTCGGGTTTTGCTATTACCTCTGAAGGCCAGTATTCCTATTTCTATGTGAAGTCTCCGGGTCGGATTTTCTGCGAAATCCACCGGATGTGACGTGCATGCGCGCTCCCGAGCCGCTCTCCTTTTTATATACAGTCTATGCGACGGCACTGCAGCTGACGACATGGAGTCTGATAACACCAAAAAACTCCTGCCTCCAGCACAACACACACTCCAACACTAACTCCACATAAATATAAAAAACAAAACAAAATGAATCTGCTGAAGCTCGTCAGGCCAAACGTGATTCTGATCGACTCAGGACGAAAACACGGATCAACATCGGCAGAGCGTTTGAATTATGGAGAGACCTCCGCTATTTTTATTGTGATAAATTAACTGACCACAGGCGTTCCTCAGGGTTCAGTTCTCGGACCGCTCCTCTTCTCCATTTACACCACATCACTGGGACCTATCATACAGGCACATGGTTTCTCTTACCATTGCTATGCTGATGACACCCAGCTCTACCTCTCATTTCAACCAGATGATCCCACAGTAGCTGTACGGATCTCAAGCTGTCTGGCGGACATCTCGGCATGGATGAAGGAACATCACCTGCAGCTCAACCTGGCAAAGACTGAGCTTCTCGTCCTCCCTGCCAATCCGTCTCTACAGCACGACCTCACTATCCAGGTAGATTCATCCTCAATCACCCCATCAAGGTCGGTCAGAAATCTTGGAGTAATCTTTGATGATCAGCTGACCTTCACAGACCACATTACAAAGACAGCTCGATCATGCAGGTTTGCTATGCACAAAATCAGGAAGATCAGGCCTTTCCTAACTGAGCATGCAACACAACTTCTCGTCCAGGCCCTGGTCATTTCTAGGCTCGATTACTGCAATGCTCTTCTGGCTGGACTTCCATCATGTGCAACTAAACCTCTACAAATGATCCAGAATGCTGCAACTCGTCTGGTCTTCAACGAGCCCAAAAGGGCCCACGTCACTCCTCTGTTCATCTCTCTGCACTGGCTACCACTCGCTGCTCGCATCAAGTTCAAGGTTTTGACGCTTGCTTACAGATTGACCACAGGTTCAGCTCCCTCCTACTTCCACTCACTACTACAAGTCTACATCCCTACCAGAAGCCTACGATCGGTCAATGAGCGACGGCTCGTGGTACCATCACAGCGGGGCACAAAATCACTCTCCAGAACATTCTCATTCACGGTTCCATGCTGGTGGAATGATCTCCCCACCCTCATCCGGAATGCAGAATCCCTGACAACATTCAAAAGACAACTGAAAACTCATCTCTTCTGGGAGCACTTAACAAAAAAAAACAAAAAAAAAAATCCTTTCCTCTAAATCCTCGCTTGCTTGGCTTATGCTACTCCGAGCTATGTCTGAACTTTGTATTTTGAGCACTTCTTGCGTTGCTTTTGCCTCTTCATGATGACTCGCTTGGTTTAGTCCTCAGTTGTAAGTCGCTTTGGATAAAAGCGTCTGCTAAATGACTAAATGTAAATGTAAATTACAAGTTTTCAGATATGCTGAAATAATGGTAAACTGTAATGAAATAGCAAGGTAAACTACAACATACATGAGACATGAAATGAATACAAAAGACTGTTCCAGGATAACAAAAAGTAGGTGCTTTAGGATGTAGCTTTTATTTTATGTAGGCTACTAGATCTACTGTCTAACGTCACTCATCCCACTACTATCATATTGTTTGTAATACACATTTCCAGACACGTTCAGTACAGTAATGTTACTTCCTACGATCTTACTGTTACACTGAAATTGTTCAGTCTAGTTCACTAACCGTTTTCGTTATCATATTATACATTCACCTATGTTGACATTGCTGATTGTGAAAGATACACGAATAGTCAGTGAAATGCCTTATGCTAGATAACACCACATGTCGGCTAAATGCAGTCAATGTAACGTTATCATGGTACGAGCATGGAGCATTAGTTCAACGTCAAGCTGATAAAAGTAGCCTATTATTGTAATGTTGCAGTGGGAGTTTACATGAGTTTCCAGCATGTTGTGTGATGCTTTCTCCGGTGTGTTGAAAGTCTCAGTGTGGCCGTGAATAACCATGAGTGCTCGCTCTTGTGTTCGAGCACGAGCGCTCTTGTAAAAATTGGTTGCAATCTGAAACATCACCGATAGAGGCCGCTAGAAAATACATATAGCACCTTTAATTTGGGAGAAAAAAAATTATGGACCATCCCTCAGTGACGCCAATTCACTAAAAGTCAAGGTATGGCAAGTTCAATTGACGTTATTTAATCTAACAATATTACATGACGATATAAATTCAAATAAGCCAAAAACGACAGATAAGAACCAAGACACAACTGCAGTTACATTAACCAACAGCACCAACCGATTTTAAAACCTAAAAAATATGTTTTAAAAAATAATCAAACATTTGGAAATAACCTGGTAACAGGCAGCTATATGAATAAAAATTCCCTTACGAAAAAAAAAAAGTGAAATAGAGATCTCCTAACTTAGTGAATTCGGTTGGTTAAAAAGCCACTGCATAGGCCTACGTTGCTTAGCAAACTATGTATTTTATCTTTTTAGTTTATTTACCCCTTCACTATTTTTCTTGTCCTTTCTATTGGACAGTCCACACAAAAGTGGAAATTTAGTAATTATTTACTCACCTTGATGTTGTTTCAAAGCCTTATTACCTTTTTTTTTTCAGAACACAAAAATACATTTTAAAAAAAATCCCTGCTGCGCTTTCATGCATAAAAAAAAAAAAAAGAAGATTCAAATGTCATAAAATAATCCCATGCAAATCGTGCTATATTTGTTCTGAATGTATACTGGGTTACAACTGAAAATGTTAATTCTTGGCCTCGCCATTGCTACATACATGAGAGCGCGCAGCAGTTCGGGCCAGTGCGCCCAGGAAAAGTTAGCCTATGTTTTATTTTAATTTTTTTAGGATTTCAGCTTTAATACATTTTAATTACACAAGGCTACAGTATAAACCTCAGAAGAGTATGTGTTTTTTATTTATCTCTATTGTGCTCAGTTCATCACAGTCTGAATGACAGTTTTTGCGTGAACGTTGGGACAATGTATTATTCTTTTCTTTTCTTATTACTATTTAAAGGTGCAATGTGTAATATTTCTGAGGATCTATTGACAGAAATGCAATATAAGATCCATAACTATGTGTTCAGTGGTGTATAAAGACCTTACTCAATGAACCGTTATGTTTTTATTACCTTAGAATGAGATTTATATGTTCATAACCGCGGGCACCCCCTTCTTTGAAGGTCGACATATTGTGATGTCATGTTTCTACCGTAGCCGACAGCGAACACACATGGTGCGTTCAAGTCCTCCTGGGAAGTTCGTACGTACGAGGTGGGAAGTCGTGTTTACGACGGCAGGCGCGTTCAAGTCACTTTCGTCGGCGTAAGATGGCGGAGTACTTTCTCTTAATTAATTACACAAAAATACAGTAAGGTTCTTAAACTCTTGTTCTAGAAAATGAAGAACAAATAAATTGGCATCAGATGTACTCTGTTTTTTAATGTTTTTAATTAATTTATGAAGCCACTGCCAACTTTATCGTTACATGTTGCATTGTTATATTATAATGCCATCATATACTGTGCAAGCAATTAGCTTAACTGCGCTGTAAATAGAAAACCTTGACAATATCACTGCCTAATATTTAAATATTGTGGTATTCCGCCATGTTTCTCAGTGACACGCCCACAACTCGGAAAGATCGGGGCTTAGAGAAAATCCCGAGCTCCCCACTGGTATTTACGACATTGTGGTGGCGTTCAAGTGCGTTCAACTCGTAAATACGATCTATAGATGACTTGAACGCACCAACAGCACTACAGAGCGCGTTTCGTTCATACCTTGAAAGAGAAGCCGCAGAAAGCTAGAAGCTAGCCATAGACACCGTGAGTAGTTTCATGTAACTTAGTTCTTCTCCCTCGCTGTGTTATGGCTTTGACAATCAGCTGATTAGTACTATTGACCGTAAAACAGTAACGTTACAGGAGTCACCAACCCGTCGATCGCGGTCGTCAAGTCGATCTTGGAAGCATTTTAAGTCGATCACGAAGAGTTTTCAAAACCAGAGAAGAAATTTTTTTTTTCATTATTATTTATTAATTTGTGTGTAGTAAATAGGGGTGTCACGATTCTCCAAATCTTGGATTCGATTGAATTTTCGATTCTAAGGTCACGGTTCGATTCAATTCTCGATTTTTACTTCTTTTTTTTTTTAAAAGCACAGGTTCCTATGCCATTTTTAGAATATACTTTTATGCAATCCACAAGTTTTCTACGTCCCATGAGGCCTTGCGTCAAAAGTGTCTTCCGGTTCAAAGTAAAGAAGCGAGACATGACACTCATTCATTCATTAATAATTCATAATCATTAATATTTATATTAAAATGTATTATTTAATTTACTTAACTTTTTATCAATTAAAAATGCAATGAAAATACAAAAATACAGTGTGTTTTTCCATGATGAGTTCTTTAATACAAGAAGATCAACTTGTGGCTGTTAAACTGGACGTTTCGGTTATGGCTAAACTTGAAGATCTGCGGTGCTCTGGAACCTGCAGCTGCGAGCTGGCGTTTCTTAAACAGAGACCCTCGTTTGTTCCTAAATAATAATAATAAGGAATCATGTTAAACAGGGCTGTAACGATACGCGAAATAAAACCGAAATCGCGATACTCAGATCCACGAACCTGTGTCGCGGTGAGGGAAGGCAGAATCACGACACACCCCTTCCAACTCCCAGAGATATCCTTTCCGTCCAAAATAGCTACTATATCTTTACTATTAGTATTATTTGAAGTTAACATTATAAAATACGTAGACCTACACCACAAAATTAGTTGAGGGTTGAGGATAAATTATTTTAAATTGGGCAATTCCAGCGTTATGGACGTGACATTTGCAGTCAAAACCTGAAATATAAATTCTCAGAAAATGCATTTAATATAGGCTATTGAAACTTCTGTTTATATATCATACTCCATTAATAAAGGAGTCCAGACATTAGAAAAATATAACACATTCATTTTATGTTTAATATGAGGGACGTGACACAAAAAAAATCTTTAACTTTTAGGTGGCAAAATATTTTTGAGTAATTCTGTGAAATGTGTGAATTACACTGCGCAAACCTAAAGTAATACTACCCACCGGATGAAGAAGGGTTGGCTCTCCACAGAACATAAAATATTAATTTTATTTAATTTTTCATGTTCGCATTTATGAGGAAAAAACAATGTTACGGACGTGACAGTTCCCTGAAAGCGTCACTAAAAGACTGCTTTAAAACTTTCACAGAGACCTCAAACAGAAAGCACGAAGTCTTTATTTAAAGTTAATTTGATTTTGTATTAATTGTATCTTAATTTTAATCAATGTTTCATCAACAAATTACCTGGATTTAATAAATAATAAGTAAATATAGCAGACAATAATCAAGACACGGAGGCGCCGGCGCGTGAACTGCAGCTCGTCTCATAAATGAACCGAAACTCAGCGTAGTCTAACTTACTTGCCTCACAGACCTGAGAAATATATATAGCCTATATTATATTAGATATACTATGAAATGTTTACTGTGTGTCATTCATGTTCTGAATATGTTGCTTCATAGTAGCCTTCACTTAAAATATTTAGTCTAAGATTGTTGGATAATAAAATTTGCCACTGAATTAGTTTAGTCCGGTTATATGTACAACCGCAAACAGCACATGTTGTCCCTGAGCCTCCTTCCACACCGGTGACTTCAATGAAAGAGTAGACGGTTCAAGTTCTGTCGATGGGTTTCCTGCATCTGAGGTTGCCATGCTATCTTTTGACTGGCTGTAGCTAAGTTAGAGGAGGTTGACTCGCAGCACTTCAACACGCATGTTTTTTTCCGTGACATGGGCGTGGCATGGGGGCGTGGCAACATCGACGATTACATTTTTTAATTCGAAGTTCAAAATTTGTGACTTAATTTCGATCGATTTCGATTTAAAATCGAAATCGTGACACTCTTAGTAGTAAATGGTGTCCAGGGGATGCGGAGGCGCGCGCGCTCTTACAATCATGTCATTTTTGCCGCGCGCACCTTTGCGCTCATGCGGACGCGTCGAGTTTAAACAAGGCTTTACGCTTTAACCAGCTCAGCCACAGCCCTACAGCATAACAGCTCATATTAGCCAGCTAAACTTTTACTACCCTGTTAGAAAAAATATGTAGTTGGATAGTTTCATGTGGTTCTTCTCCCTCGCTGTATTATGGGTTTGCTATGTGGGGAGAAATGTGCTGGTTATGTTTGTGAGACAATCAGCTGATTACTATTATTATATTATATATTAAGACCCTTGATCCTCACCTGACTATGGCTTTGTAAACTTTATCCATGATGTGGTTTATAATGGACTGTGGTACAGAAACAGTGACAATGTTATACACTCTTGGGTTATTGGCTATTCTCTGCTGTCTCAGACGACGATATGTTTGTCCCATTTTAGCCACCATAGCTTCTTCGAAAGGGAGGGGTGAGCAGTGGGCTGAGCCCTTTGTGCAACTCGCAACCGAACCGCTAGATGCCTGTAGATGAACTGTATCAAAGGCTTTGCATAAATCTAAGAAGACTGCTCCCACCACTCCTCCTTGATCTAAGGTAATTTTAATTTCCTCAAGGAAGTAGCAGCATGCAGTTTTAGTGGAATGTTTTTTCCTGAAACCAAATTGCATTGGATGGAAAAAAGACTTCGAGTTCAGATGTGCAGAATGGTTAGTGGCAACATTTATGTATTGATTGTGGAGTTACATCGATTCATCTCATTGACATGTTGACACAGTTCCCTGAGGTTTTTATAAGGCAGCTGTGTAAATAGTGTTCAGTGCTCATCTGTGCAGCAACGACAGAACAGTTTCATGTTTTGCTCGAACTTTTGCCATTGCGTTAGAACTGGTCACTGTTGTTGTGGGTGTTCAGCGGCGCAGCGGGTGGAAACGCGCAGATTAAGGGGCGGGAATATTATAATAAGATCCTCTTCCTACGTCAGGAGGGGAGAGAAATCTGATTGGCTTATTTTTTGACATGCTTGCAGAGAAAAGCTGGGTTACTGTGTAGTCACTTTTCATGTTTTCAGGGTTGGTAGATGCACCGGGGACCCAATTATAGCACTTAAACATGGAAAAATTCAGATTTTCATGATATGTCCCCTTAAAATCTCTTTTCATTTCATTTTACTGTTAATTCAATCTATCCTCCTTGCATTTCAAATGGCCAGAATTGTCTTCATAGGGGCCTTTTGAAGGAATAAATATGACAACCATGTTGAAAAATGTATTTAAACTGAAGTGTAAAAAATATGAATATTTAAATAATTATCTTGTGTATACGTATGTCTATTCAATGTGTTATTACTTTTACTTGAAGATAACACCAAATTGCAGTTTTAAAAGTAATTCATTTTTTAAATGTGTATTAAACTAGATTTTTAAAAGATTTTACCTTTTCGTTATTGTGAATGCGTCAATGCATTATTCACCAAGAACTTTAATGTCTTTACAGCTTGACCCATCGATAAACGTTTAAGAGTGTTTAAAGACAGATCTTATTGAGTGAGCTTGAAGATTACATATTTGATGGATCTGACCAGGATGCAAGACCAGTTCAAAAACGGTCCAGGGTTGCTCAAGAAAACATTCCAAAAACACAACCAAAGAAATGGAGACAATCCGAAGACATAGAGATTCAAAACTTAATATTAAAATCAGTGTTGGGCAGTAACGCGTTACTGTAACGCAGTTATTTTTGACAGTAACTCATACTGTAACGCATTACTTTTTAAATAAATTAACTCCGTTACCGTTACCATATGGTGCGTTGTCCGTTACTTTTTAAAATTAATTAATTTTGGCTGAAGTGTAGCCAACAGCCTAACCTAACCTGTTTACAGCAGCGACGCATTGTTGGTGGTAGGGTTGCCCCGTCCCTTAAAATACGGAATTGTCCCGTATTTACAAGTAAAATGATGCGTCCGTATCAAATCAATAAGGGACGCGATTTGTCCCGTATTTTACATAAGGCCCACACATAGCCTAGTTGGATAAAAACATAGGCTTTACTATACTAATAGCAAATAGCCTATAAATAGATCAATTTCACAATAATGTTACATTATGATTAGAATCAAATGAAATTTGGCCATTTTCTAAGCTTAGAAAATGCACATTTATACGGGCTGAATTTTATAGGCCTAAAATAAATATTGTTTAGTAATTATGTGAATTACACTGCGCAAACTACTACCCACCGAATGAAGAAGGGTTGACTCTCAGTCTCCACAGAACAAAATACTCATTTTATTTTATTTTTAGTGTTCGCATTTATGAGGAAAAAAAAATGTTACGGACGTGACAGTTCTCCGTTACGGACGCGATGCGCTCTGAAAGCGGCACTAAAAGATGCTTTAGAGACATCAAACAGAAAGCACAAAACCTTTCTTTAAAGTGAATTTCGTTTTGTATTAATTGTATCTTAATTTTAATCAATGTTTCATCAACCAATTGCCTGGATTTAATAAATAAGAAGTAAATAGCAGACGATAGATAATCACGAAATGGAGGCGCCGGCGCGTGAACTGGAGCTCGTCTCATAAATGAACCGAAACTCGACGTATAAGGTAACCTACTTGCCTCACAGACATGTCTACTTTTAAACAGAACAATTCAAAACGAAAGAAAACAGACTACAGACTGCTCTCTGCTTAGTCAGCATAGTGAGTCACCTCAGAAATCCTTGTGATATATTCAGTTTGTGCTGTTCTGACTCAAATAAAATAGTGTTTAAAAATTACTTTCTGTTTAAGTCAGTTTTATGTTTGTATAGACCATAACGCATAAAAGGGCATTAATGGGAACATTAAAGAATGTTTTTTTTTAAGTAACTAAAAAGTTACTTTTAACAGTAACGCATTACTTTTTGGTGTAAGTAATCAACAAAGTAATTGAGTTACTTTTTGAATGAAGTAACTAGTAACTGTAACTAGTTACTATTTCTTAGTAACTAGCACAACACTGATTAAAATAGATGTCAGCAGCACTTGTCCAAAATGTGAGTGTAAAGCAGTCTGTTGCTGCTAATTCAAAAGCCACGTTTGGGCACCAGGACTTGTAAGTCTGCTAGTGTATGATGCCTGCTGTTTAAAAATCTGTTCAGATTCAAAGATCCAAACCCCAATTCACAAATTAAGATAATTGAAGTTGATGGTCCTCCCTCATATATTTTTTGTATATTTAATTTTAACTTTTTGAGCTCCACCTTTACTCAGCTTAGCAGCAATGCACCAATGCGTCACTTCATAGAGATCAATGGCATTGCTTCATTGAATTGACCAGCGCTGACGACATTCATTAGAAATATTCTTAAATGTTAAAAGGATGATTTTTTTTTTTAAGATTTCACTTTCCTTGGTCACGCGGCAACCTTTTCACGAATATGACTTGATATGAATGACAGATATTTTGTTTTCATACGCTTTTCCGCTTCCGATCTGCTGCGTGAGATCACGTGAGGCGCTTCCTCTGGCATGATAATCTTAATAACATTGTGTAGTGTGTGATGCGCCGCGATTTTCAAATCTTGTAGAGTGAGCATGTTTAAGATTTGAGGGTAGAAAATCTGCAAAGATTCTGCTCAAGTGTGTGCTGCAATCAGATTTCACAATCGGTAAGGATTTTAAAACTCCTGTAGTGTGAGCCAGGCTTGAGGAGCTGGACTGTGTGGTTAGCTCAGACACAAGTCTCTCTCTAAATTCCTTCTGGCTGAGAGGACTTTTGTTCTGAGATTTGGAGAGATGCTGGTGGAGAATGAAACCATTTACCACTGCAATGTCAATGTATTCGTTTCTCTAAATACCCAGGTATGTGTAAATGTGGCCTACATAATTTTCGGCACACTAATACCAGGGCGTGGCCAGGTAGGTGAAGGGTTTTTAAGCAGGCACCTGAAGAGAAGCCTAGAGAGGAGGTCCAATCTTTTGTCTGGAAGTGTTGTTTGGTGGCACTTCCTTGTGTCTTGGTGCACAGATGTGGTCTGGTTGAGCAGGTAGGCAGATAGGGTGGCAGATAGATTCAACATGTCAAAATCCACGCTTGACAAGCATCTCCATGAGTTTTGTTGCAATGTGAACACATACATGGCCCACCACATTTCCTGGCCCAGAAGTCAAAGGCTGGAGATGTCAAAGTTAGGGTTTAAAGTGCAATGGATGGGTGTCGCATTCCTATAATGAGACCCCACTGTGATAATCCCCTAGCATACATGAATAGGAAACAGTTTTATTCTGTAAATTTAACTGGGTTTTGTGACAGTCAGCGGCACTTCTGTCACATCAGTGTGGGTCACCCTGGGATGGCATGACGCCAGAGCATTTCGCTTCACAGAAGTTTCTTGTGTTCTTGAAGAAGATCCTCAATCCCTTGTTCCACAGGGAATGCATATAATTGGGGATTCTGCCTACCCTTTGTTGCATCAACTTATAAGGCCTTATAGAGACAATGGCCACTTGTCTGTTAGGCAAAGATACTTTAACAGAAATCTCAATGCAGCTCGCGTGGTCATTGAGGATGCATTTGGCATTCTGAAATCTAAGTTTAGGAGGCTCCATTGCCTGCAAATGAGAAGCATTTCCAATATCAGTTCAGCAGTCTCAGCCTGCTGCATTTTGCATAATCTTTTTTGGAGCCCAGTGATCAAGTTGTTGTGGTAGATGATTGTGTTGATGATGAACCACACCCCCAGCAACCCCACAACACTAATGCATGTCATTATAGAGACCGGATTTGTTGCCAGATCTAACTTGTATGTGTCTACTGAACATACAAAAAAATGAAAATAAAGATTTAAATGTACAGAAATATTCAACAAATGATAAAAGAAATTTATTTTTTTGCACAAAATTAGTTTGTCATTAGAAATTGTGTTCCTTTGGGAACATACAAAAAAATGCATAGTGGACATTTTGGGGAAAGGTCCAAATCAAAAGAGAAAACATCTTTACATTATAATTTTATTGAGGTTCATGTGTGTTCTGTAATAGATGCATAATTTGCTCTTGTCTTTTTCCCATTTTCTACAGCTCCTCCACAATTGTTCCCAAGCTGGTCACCATCTTTTTTTCGAAGGACCTTCTCCGCCTCTCCTTAAGTCGCCGCCATCTCTCCAGATCTGGCCTTACCATGGATTCATGCACAGCAGTCCTTCTCTCTGTATGCTCTTCGTAAGCCTCCAGAAATTGTAAGGGTTGTGGTCGTCTTTGCCTGCTTGTAACGTTTGTATTTTGTATGGTAGAGGTTCCTGCCTGTTCATCCATACTAGCACCTGCTGGCTGGTCTTGAAGAGAAGACGTTGTGGGCCTGCTTTTGGAGGAGGTCTCTTCCAAACCCAGAGGTGTGGAGTGAATGGTGCAGTACTGATCCCCGATGACACAAATAACTCATCCATTAGCTGGTGGGGGTGGATGTCAAATGTAAAATGAAAATGACCAATGTTTCAGTCTTGCAAGACATGACAATGTTATTTCAGAAACATAAAGTAAAGCAGTCTTCAACTTACTGTATAGTACTCCCAGGTGATCTTCCCCTCCCCAGTTGCACGGCACCTGTCTTTTACTCTCTTATTAAGTGGTTAACATGTTTGAGATTTTTTTCACTTGACAAGATGTAGCCCTTTTGTGAGAATGAGATTTTTTTGTTCCTAAAATGAAGTTGCTGATGAGTTTTTGTAAGGTCCAGTAGAAATAGTGTCATTTTATGTGTTATTTCTGTAAAATGGAGGGGACAAGGAGAGAAATAGATTAACACTACAAAACAAAGAAAATTATGTAATTTAACCACAGTATTGACATTTATCTTCCTTACAGTATTTGATGCAATACTTTGAGATTCATGCCTGTCTGACTGGAAGAAGGGGGATGAAGATTGAATGGATGCTGAAGGGTTTCCACACACTGCACCAGGTTGCAGAGTGGTAGTCGGGTCCTTGACAGTGGAGGTAAGTAGTACAGGGGCCTAGTGGTAGTATTGGGGCACTGGCTGGTTAATGGTGGAGGTAAGTAGTACAGGGGCCTAGTGGTAGTATTGGGGCACTGGCTGGTTGATGGTGGAGGTAAGTAGTACAGGGGCCTAGTGGTAGTATTGGGGCACTGGCTGGTTGATGGTGGTTTCACAAAACTGAAGTTTAGGGGTTCCGGGCTAGTGGAGGTAGTGCGACATGGAATAGGAGGTTGGAGGAGCTTTGCAGCACAACCTAGGCCACTGATGAGGAGAGAAGATTGTAGATTGTAGATGTGGTCATCTCATATCATGTAGAATAGGGATTCCCAAAGTGTGGTGTGCGCACCCCCAGAGGTACGCGAGCTGTCACCAGGGGGTGCGCGAGAGGAAAAATGCAATGGCGGTCTGTTTTTTTAAATGGGATTTTTTTCCATACAATAAAATATAAGCGATTACAAAGGAAATGTTTACAGTTCATGTTTTTTTTTTTAAATTAAAAAACTATTATTTATTAGTTTTTAATAGAAACGTATAAGACAGCTGCTGTCTTTTAAACACTGCTCTGCAGCCTCTAGCTAGGCTATAATATGTCACGTTATCAACTTCTAAATTCAAATGTGCTTTCGCGCGTTAGCCAGTGCTGTCATAGCCTATATCACAACTATTGAGTGTTTTCAACCACATAATGTTTATTTTAAGTTTCACACATTTAAATACACATAAGTACTAGCAAAAGAATGATTTTGATTTTGGTGATATCTATGGATAAGGCAATAATAATCCTTTTCATTATAAGATGACACGTTTTATTCATTGTGAGAACGTAGCTTCAGATTTTACCCTATTCTTCTCCCAGTTCACCAGCCTCTTACGTTCATGTATTTCGTGAGAAGGGGAGAAACTGACGTGTTGTAAATCCAACAGATCCGATTCTTCTCTGAACTGTGGCACAAACTTACATGACGCCGCCCATCGCGCATACAGCTCAACTAACGCAATCGTTATGAAGGCGTTTAAACAACACAACGCGTCCACTTACACATATGACAATCGGAATATCAGTGTTTCATGTATAGCTAATACATTTGTGAATATTTTTGATAAAAAAGGAAAAATGACATAAAAGCAGATCCTCATTCATTCAGCGCTGTTGTGGTTGCGCTGTGTCCCGTGACAAGCAATGACGCGTCACCATGGAAACATTAAAGTGACAAATTCTAAATAACGGCCGCATTGGTGTGAAAGGGTTAAAAGTGGAACCTTGTGCGTAGCTTTGTTGCATTATATTGAAACTTTGTTGATGTTGTTATTGTCATGTGTGTTCTGGTTATTTGAGCATGATAAAACATGAGTCTTTATATGGCAATAAAACAAAGCTTTGTTGCGTAAAAAAAAAAAAAAATTTAAGTGGGGATTGGGGGTGCGCCAACCCGGTTGGGACATAGAAGGGGGTGCGCAAGGAAAAAAGTTTGGGAACCGCTGATGTAGAAGATCATATTAGAAATGTCTTAGGAACGGATGCAGGGATCATTTTCTCTCATGATAATCACACTCTTCATGTCTGTTGATTTCCACAGTCACTTTCACCAACATTGTTCCCAGAACCAGGAACGACTTCCTACAATGTAAGTCACTAAGAAAACCAGCAGAGAAACTCACTGAGTGTCTTCATGTTCTTCCTGTAGAAGGAGAAAGAAAACATGACAGAAGAGATTTAGAGTTCATCATGTAAATGATGATTTGCACATGATATCTGGTAAACTGCAGCGAGACACTGCTGATATATTGAACATGAAGAGTTCATCTATAATAAAAGATCAGACAGATTCATAATTCCTGATTCTTATGTGTTTTCTCTCCATCAGATTCCTATCAGTTCACTCTGGATCTGAACACAGTGAATAAACTCCTCCGTCTGTCTGAGAGGAACAGAGTGATTACATTCACCAACACAGATCAGCCGTTTCCTGATCATCCAGACAGATTTGATGATGTCCGTCAGGTGTTGTGTAGAGAGAGTGTGTGTGGACGCTGTTACTGGGAGATTGAGTGGAGTGGTAGTGTGGAAATATCAGTGTCCTATAAGTGCATCAGCAGGAAGGGACGGAGTAATGAGTGTGTGTTTGGATCTAATGATCAGTCCTGGAGTTTGTTCTCCTCTTCCTCCAGTTACTCATTCAGACACAATAAGATAGTGACTAAACTCCCTGTAAAGCCCATCAGCAGGAGAACAGGAGTGTGTGTGGATCACAGGAGAATAGGAGTGTGTGTGGATCACAGTGCAGGAACTCTGTCCTTCTACAGCGTCTCTGACACAATGAGCCTCATACACACAGTCCAGACCACATTCACTCACACACTCTATCCTGGGTTTTATGTTTATACTAGATCATCAGTGAAACTGTGTTGATGAATGAGAACAGACTGTAGAGAGATTCTACCCATAATGCTTTGAGCTGCATGATAAATCAGTAACAGTGAGATGTTATAGAGTCTCTTATTTTCTCTTCATTACATTAATTCTACAGCTGAACTTCTGTCAGTGAAATAACATGTCAGAATAAATGTGTGTAATGAATCCTCATATAGACAGTCAGATCAGTGTGTTTGTGAGTCATGATGAGTGACTGTGTGTCTGTGCTTTTCTCAAGATGCATTTTTGTTGATAAAATCAGTCATTCAGTTCTAATTGTAGTGTCACATAAATAATTTTATATTACTAATTTTATATTATTCAAATCAAAATTAACTTTGAATTGAAATTATCACACACATGATTTATTAAAATGTATCATTCAATAAAAAAGTAATTTGTTGTAAAATTGATAAATATCAGCTTCTTAATAAATGTAAAATATATAAACCCAGATCATCTGATCATACTGTAAACCTTTAATCGGTAAAAGTATGAGCATAATTATTCTAATCTAATCCAGTTTACTTTCAATAAACCTCCTCATTAACAGAACTGAATTTACAGACCTGATGCTCTGACAACTCTGAGATAAGATAAAAACAAGGATTGAGTTGAATCAATCTAGTTAAATCCAGATAACTCAGAAACATATAAAGTTTGAAAAAAAGAAAACTGTAACCTGACCCATGTGATCTATACGATGACCTTTGACCTTCCTGAAAGATGAGCCAATCTCACTCAATTATGACCTCTGCTAGTGTTTCTTACTTACATGTTAAAGAAAACTTCTGCACCTGAAAAACAGAATATGATCTGTTGTGTTTGTCCTATTGTTTGTAATTTGCTGCTTTGTTCTTGTAACACAGGATGTAATGTTGTAATGGGAACCGGTGAACGATCAAAGACTTTTAATAATCATAAAATAAATAAACAAACAACATAACAAAAGTAAAGGCCTCATGCTGTGACCCATTCATCATCATCAAGTGATCTCTTTTTTTTTTACTGTGAACTCAAACAACCTCCTAAAGTTTTTTGTCCCTTTAGAAAGTTATACTTGGATGTTCTCGACCTCCAGATTAAATGTTGTCTACATAACAAATCCCTAAGCAACTTATAGCCATTTATTACAACATTATCATAGGTGTTTTCAGTGGAAAAGTGGCACACAGTATTTTAGCATTCTTTCAGACATACTTACAAACATTGAAAGGACTGGCACAGTGCAGTGCTTCACTCACTTTAATGATAGATAATAGACAGACAGACATTCTTTAGCAAAATGTCATGATAGCTATACTTTATTATATTCAATACATTAAAAAAGTGCCACGTACCCCCAGCAGAGAATAATGAAGAGGGATGGGAACAGCTATTTGGGAAAATTACAATGATACTGTGCATGAACATTGGAGGACAATAACATTCTTCCTTGGTGCACCAGGGTCACTCAATTTCACAAACTCAAAATTTAAACATATCTTTTAACATTCAGAACTTTTTACAGTGCCATAGCTACCAGTACCTGGTATCCCTGTTCTTAATTGGCCAGCAAACTCGCCTGACCTTAACCCTCTGGGGTCTGAGGTGATTTTGGGGCCCTTGAGATGTTTTGACATGCCCTGACATTTGTGCTTATTTCAGCTACTTAAAACATACCATTTGCCAACATATAAATTTGCTGTATTCAGCACAAACTCTGCTACAATAATATGTGAGCAAAATGGATGTACATGTTTGCATTTTATAGAAAAAAAAATATTATGCGTGGTTAGTACGTTTTGGGGGAAAAAATGTCACCGCAATAAGGCCATTTAACACATACTGAATAGTTGTCCACAAGACTTTTGAGTTACTATTCTTGTAGGCTAGAATTTTTACTTCAAAATGAAGTGAAAATCATTCTGACCACTCTTTCACAAGCAACAATATAATTATTTAAATTTCTTACGTCAGTTTTTGGTCAGCACTGCTGTATGCTTAGGAGTGTGAATGGCCATGAATATTAATGTGATTTACACCTGGGTGGGAAGACTAAAGACACTCCCCCAATGGCCCATCAAGGTGCTGTGAGGCAGCCTGAACTAAGAATGATTCACTGATGAATAAAAAGTTAAAAAGAACAGCATTTATTCAAAATAGAAATCTTTCCTAAGAACGTACTATCACTTAACACATCCTTTAAAAAAAAAAAAAAAAAAAAACATAAAAAGACCAAACTTGTTTTTTTATATATAAAATAGTGGACTGCCTGTTGCTTGCCTGCTTGTTTGCCTTGGCTCTCTTCGGAACTGGTGTATGGACGTGTTCATTGTCACATCTGTTATAAAAAAGAAAAAAGCATGAGCATGCTGATAACAACAATCAAATAAACTGTATTATTTTCATTATCAATCACTAATTGCCATGGATAATTTTTTTTTTTTTGTAATTTCACACAAGAATAGGTAGCCTACATTATGACGATGTAAACACAATTAGGCTAAATTTCATCTGTAAAATATTACGTCTGTGCACTTACTCAGTATGATTCTCGATCCCACTGAGAACTGAACGACACCTGCGTGTCCCTCTGAGGTGCTGGAGAAGGAGAGTATGATGCAGACACATTCCTAAAAAAAAAAAAAACTGTTAGCACACATTATCCAAAGTAAACTGATGGACAATTAATGGGTATGGATGCACAATGTATGTATATATCTGTTGATGGGCCATGGGACGGAGAAATATCTGTTGATGGCCCATATAGACCGCACGCATTTAACGTTAGTGATAGGACTACACGCAATGAACGGATCGTTCGCGAACGACACATCACTACATTTCAAACATTTACACCTGTATTCAGTTATTTACGCATGATCTAGTGTCATAACCAAAACTGAACATTTAATTATATAAAAAATATATTGTATTTAGACCTCTTTTACCGGAGCCTGAAATGTATTTCTCGTTATATAACCTAAGCAGTTATTCGCAAACAAAATGGGCTACATTACTTATGCTAAAATAGTGCCTTATTATGTAGAGAAATATATTTCAGGCTCCGGTAAAAGAGGTCTAAATACAATATATTTTTTATATAATTAAATGTTCAGTTTTGGTTAGCCTATGACACTACTTATGCTAAAATAGTGCCTTATGCGTAGTGTCATAGGCTAACCAAAACTCAACATTTTTATAAAAAAAATATATTGTATTTAGACAGTATCACATATTTTTACCGGAGGCTGAAATATATTTCACTAAATCAATAGGCTATACCTAAACATGCAGTTATTCGCAAACAAAATACATAACGCATAAGGCAGTATTTTAGCATGATAATCAGTGTCATAAGCTAATCAAAACTATATATTTAATATACAAATATGTTTAGAGAGTAGTTAGAATGTTAGGGATATTGTGAGGCAATCTTTTCTGTAAGATGTCAAAAGCTAGGCAAAATATAGTCTGAAAATTCATTTGAGCTCTATACGATCAGAAAAGAAATTATAAAACACTAAACAACTTACTCCGAACTTGTATCCTCGGCGCGGGATCAATTCGTTCTTCAAAATGCAGCCGTTCCTCGTCCAAGTTATAATCTTCCTCTGAGGAAAAGTTAATTCTTCCTCGTTGTCCAGAATCATCTGAAGGGCCTCTTTGTCGGAGTACGGTGCCATCCTAAAAACGCAATGAATCTATCAGTGAAGAAACTTCGTGTTTTTATGCCATTGATCGCTGGGCGTGTGCTATGCATAACGTTAGATCACCTATTTACCATGTGAAAAGCGCTGGGGGCGTGGCAGCCTCAGCTAATTAAAGATAATGAACTGAGAACGAAAAAACTGTACCTCTCCTTGGTTTCAAACGGATTACATAAACTGGAAATATATATATAATTTTTTTTACTTCATTTAAAGACCCACTCCGATGAAAATAATGTTTTTCTAGGTGTTAACATGTTCTTGTGGCATTTTTCTGATGTTAGAGGACATATCTTGAGAAAAATAAGCTCAAAGTTGTATTTCTGAGTATTTCTACATTCAAATGGCTGTGAATCAGTAGCAGACGCTAAAATGCCGGCTGTTACGTTCCTCCAGATGGTAAATCCAGGGGGAGGAGGAGCAACAATATTTGAAAATAAACCAGGGCAAAAGAGGACAGGAAGTCAGATTAAGGTGCAAACTAAAAAGTGTATTTATTACAATATTTAGCAAAGAAAAACCAATACAAAACTACTCACTCAGAAGAAGACAGCGAGCAAACAAAGTAAAGCAACAATTGACACAGACTACATAACTGAGGAAACAAGGTTCAACACTAAATGAACCACTCAACAGTCCCCTCTTCACTGAGGAGGTTAAAGAGGAAACCAGACACTATTCTGGACTCACAAAATATCTAAGTCAATGTTCCACACACTGGTTGACTGGGCTGTCTCTAGTCTGCTGGGCTGGCCGGTTGGCGGTGGACTGCTCACGGGTGTTCCCTGTCTGCAGTGTGAGAATCAAGCCTTCTTATCCTCCAGTCACTGAGTGTTAATTAGGCACACCTGCTGCCACTCACTCAATCAGTTCATCAGGCACACCTGCTGCCACTCACTCACGCAGCTAAGACACTGGGTAAGAGAGAGAGAGAGAGAGAGAAAGAAAAACAAAGAACAAAAAGAACACACCCCAAACCAAACACATGTCCCTTAAACTCGTAACACCGGCTAAAATAGACTGGAGTTGTGACGTAGTAACTCCACTGGGCGTCTCCACACGCGACGTCTTGGAGTGAAATAATGATCGGTGAAAACTTTGATTAACTTCTGATAATAATAATTAACGTGTATATAATACTGTTGCCCCACCGGTATTGGGGGTGTAAGCTAGCGGGAGAGACAGAGCTCTCAGCAACGGGCAGGGGGAGGGTCGTCTCCGTGCCAACGGCTCCGCCCACAACGCAGAGGCGAATTGCTAATGAGCTACTGCCGCTCTGCTGAAGCGAAGTCCCAGAAAACGGCACAGGTTTTGTGATTTTGGCTAAAAATGGCATAATCATAATTTAAAGACCACTGGGAATGTTTAAAAATAGCTCAAAATATGATCGGAGTGGGACTTTAAAAGAAGAGAATACAAGCTTTAAAAGGACACATGTCTCGTGGTTCTGTGATAAGTATTGACTTAGTTACAGTTCATTTTTCGGACGCGTTTCAGAATGAACTTTACTGACAGAGAGAACGCAGAACGCGCATCATGTTTATTTTTCTTTATTAGGCGAAAAGCACAACACTTTGTTTTTATTGTGAGGTTCCACAAAAAAAATACAAACTTAACAGGATCGAATGATGTACAACACTTATATGTAAGATCAAAATCAACAGAGTCATTTGAGTCTCTTTTGCACTGATAAGGAAAAAAGTGAGCTGGTATCGCCGGCGATACCGCCGACCCCAGAGGGTTAAAGTAAAAAGATGACTGTGAAAAATAGTAGTATTTAATTGAATGCATTTATGGTGAGATTACTACATTTTCATGTCAATTTGTGTTCATTTTGACCACGAACTATGCGCTGTGACTTTAATTCAGCGCGTACAGGACAGCAGAATAGACTCGGTGTGGAAATGATCTCTGGATTCTCTGCACTGCTGTTTACGCACCTCATCTGGAACGCACTGACACCGCGTGCCGTGTGAAAACTTAACCTGTTAAAATGGGTACGGAAAAAATACGCACTGCATGTGTGAAACGGGCGTCAGACTGTCACAGTTAACCAGTTTACATATGCTTGCAGGAAATATACATTTGATTGATTATGTAGTAAGCTGTAGTATCATCAGCTTTAGTAACAGCAGAAATATGAATTGTTAAGCCTTGTTAAATCTCATTTGTTATTTCTCGAAGACAAACCTAGAATGTAAATATGTTGTATGTTAGGCCTACAGTACAGTAGGCCTATTCTTTTCAGTTTTTCTGGGTATACTTATTTTATTTCAGCTCTGCACAGAAAAATGAGACACAAGGCAATTAAAAACAGTTTTAAAAACCTTTGTGACCTTTGTAACTTGTCAGTCAGATTCTGTTGGGCCCCAGCTTTTGAATTGTGTTGGTTCAAAATAAAATACTCTTTAGAACAAGTTCATCATTTGTGAATGTTTTCTCTTAAATCAGAAAACCAGACACGTTTCACAAAGTTGCATTCAACAAAAATCATTCAACAAGTGTATTTTGTCAGGTAATTATGACATTTAACCATTATTTGAGATGGGTGAAACAATGACTGAAATGGTTATCAGAAATAATCTCAGAAATGATTTATTAAAAAAAAGACTGTTTTGACTAAAACTTGACTAAGATATATTGAGTTTTCTTTTGACTATAAAACTAGACTAAAATGACGAGACTTTTAGTCGACTTAAACTTGACTGACAAAAAAAGATATGTGAATGACTAAATATGACTAAAACTAACAAGGACATTTGGCACAATACTAAGACTAAATTAAAAATAGGTGACAAAATTAACACTACCCAGAGGTGAAGTGCCCTTTAAGGTTCAAACAGGACGTTTCTGAATGGTTGGTTAACATAATGTCACTTTGATCTATCTTTGTTTACTGGCAGGGTAGAGTAACTTAGTGAGATGTACGAACGCTATGTGTTTACTGATGTATACGTACTCAGTTTGTAATAACACAATAACCATAACGCGTTGTTCATTATAAATATGGGATAATGAATTATATTGAGAACGTCGTACATAGAAAACATGCCGTAATGTACCCTGAGTGTAAACCTTAGCCGCATTCATCGCGAAGCGATTTGCAAAGATTAATATAAAGGTTAATACAATTTTACACTCACTTCTTCTGGAGGTGCAGCAGGGACATGAATAGTTGGTACCGATTCTTGAAATTGATTCCGTACCTGATCCTCGTTTATAAAGCAGTCTGGTGAGAAAAGATTCGCGAATCGCGCAAACATGAAAGCATTGACGTTGATCGTGGGGAATATTCCCTTCGAAAACAAAACTCACCAACTGCGTCTTCAGCGATTCGGATTTAGGAACATCAAAATGACTGTGTTCGTTATTACACCCAAGAACAGAACACCACAATCGCTTAGACGCCATTCTGCTCCAGCGTATCAACAATGACGGACTATGATGACAGCTCGCTCAGGGCGGGGAATGTGTTGAAAAGCGGGTTTCAATCAACAATCGTGGGAGGGGCGTCCGATTTAGTGACGTCACAAAATCGAACGGCTCAATTTGAGGCAGGGGAAAACATATAAGGAGATTAAAACAAAACCACTGGATAGATTTTTATCATTATATGATGGTTGTGTACAGGCACTGCCAACACACATTTCAGTACAATCAACTTGAAAAAGTGCATGTACCATTATATGACCCCATTAATTTTATGAGCTTAATTGGTTCCTCAATTCAAGCCTCAAAACTGATGTTTACTTAAAAAGATTAGGAAAATGTCTCTCTTGGTTTTATTCTCCATATTTTCTATACAACACTGAACCACAATTTTTAAAATAAATAAAATATACACAACATTTTTAATTATCACCTTAATTTTAATGAAAATTACAAGACCCATGATTCATTTTTTACAGTGATGTTTCAGCCTTCCTGTTCCTATTCAGATGAGTGTTTCTAACTATTCGCTAAGACACTCTTTGGACATAAAGTATGATTTGCATTTACTTTAATGCTAAAATAAAAAAGATGTACATGAGATAAGAATAAAACAAATTTTTTTACATTAAAGCAGCAGTCCGTAGATTTTTTTGGGTTAAAAATTATTCAAAATACATATTTGAGAAAATACATAACCAGCCAGTGTTCAAAACTCTCTGCTTGCCGTAGCTCGGTTCAAAGCGGTAATAGCTGGGAAGGAATACGTGAAAAATCATGAAGATTGGGCACTTCTGGAAAAGTTTTAGATTTTTGGCAGGGTGTTAGGTATGGGCCTAAGGTTTTTAAAAAACCATGGATACAAGTTGGGGTGGCCCTCTAGTGGCCGGTATCGATAAAAAAAAACAGATTCTTTTCGGCGGGGGCCAATTTGGATTTTATGGATAACTGCCACTAGGGGGACCACCCCAACTTGTATCCATTTATTTTTGAAAACCTTAGGCCTATACCCAACACCCTGCCAAAAATCTAAAACTTTTCCAGAAGTGCCCAATTTTCATGAATTGCATCCTAGCTATTAGCTTGTTATAATGTTTTTAATTCCAGTGGTACTGGTGGATTTCCGCGGGAGATGCGAGCATGTCTTTGAGTCATTACGTCACATCTGTACACATAAAGAAGAGTCTCGGCTACTAGGCTATATTGAGTCATCACGTCACATCTGTACACATGTTGTGCTGCACGCGGGAGCTAACGACACTAGGCTGCGACAGACGGAGGTTCTGAAGAAAGACTTCAGGACCCTTATCGATACGGTACGCAGAACATCGCCTGAAACATCGATTATTGTGTCTGGACCGCTTCCTACGTATCGAAAAGGGCATGAAAAGTTCAGTAGATTATTCGCGCTAAATGAATGGTTATTGTCATGGTGCAATGAGGAGAAACTATTCTTTGTAAATAATTGGAATCTGTTTTGGGAGCGACCGAGGTTCTTCCGCGCTGATGGCTTACACCCAAGTAGAATCGGGGCTGATCTTCTGTCGGATAACATCTCCAAGATGTTAAATACCGTTTGACTAGTAACCAAAAATCCAAATCACTGTCTCTACTGCACCAATTTAATTGATATTAATACTAGTGTAGAACATTGCATGGAAACTGTGTCTATTCCTCGTTTACTGAGATCAAATAATAAATCTACCGCGGGATCAAGAAAAAATCTAATTGTTATTAAAACAAAAAATCTCGCTATTAGTGAACAAAAACAATTTCTTAAGCTAGGTCTTCTAAACATTAGATCGCTCACACCTAAGGCGGTTATTGTAAATGAAATGGTCACAGATAATAATTTCGATGTACTTTGCCTTACTGAAACCTGGCTTAAACCAAATGATTATTTCGGTCTAAATGAGTATACTCCGCCAGGATACTGTTATAAGCATGAGCCCCGTCTGATCGGTCGTGGCGGCGGTGTTGCAACAATCTACAGAGATATCCTTAATGTTACTCAGAAAACTCGTCATAGGTTTAATTCGTTTGAAGTACTTGTGCTAAATGTTACGCTCTTAGATGTAAGAAAAAAATCCCTATTATCTCTAGCCTTGGCTACCGTATATAGACCTCCAGGGCCTTACACCGATTTCCTAAAAGAGTTTGCAGACTTTCTATCAGATCTATTGGTCAACGTCGATAAAGCAATAATTGTTGGAGATTTTAACATACACGTAGATAATTCAAATGATGCGTTAGGGGCTGCGTTCACAGATTTATTAAACTCCTTCAGGGTCAAGCAAACCGTCACCGGACCAACTCATCGTCTTAATCATACACTCGATTTAATTATATCATATGGAACCGATCCAACCGATATAGATATCATTCCACAAAGTGATGATGTCACGGACCATTACATGGTAAGTTGCATATTACGCACTTCCGTAATATGTCATGCTGCGCCACGTTATCGATCAGGTAGAACAATTCTTCCATCCACCATAGATCATTTCCCAAATAGCTTATCTGATCTGACTCAGCTGCTGCCTGAACCCAAACAAACAGATGAACTAGAGGAACTAACTAGCACTATGAGCTCCATTCTCTCTAGAACATTGGATATTGTTGCACCCATTAGATTAAAAAAGGTCAGAGAAAAAAGTATAGCACCATGGTACAATAATACTACGTATGTTTCTAAGAGAGAAACCCATAATTTAGAGCGTAAATGGAAAAAAACTAATTTAGAGGTCACGTTATAAAAAGGCCCTTAAAACGGCCAGGGCTGAGCACCTCAGCAAACTAATAGAAAACAACCGAAATAATCCAAGGTTTTTATTTAATACCGTGGCTAGACTAACAAATAAACAGACGTCGTCTGAACAAAATACCTCGTTACAGTTTAGTAGTAATGATTTCATGAACTTCTTCACCGAGAAAATTGAAAGCATCAGAATCACAATCGTAAACGCTCAATCCTTGCTCGCGCCTTATAATTCAGCCGCAATTATCACCCCGCAAGAACAATTACAATGCTTTACAACCATAGAACAAAAAGAGTTAAATAAACTTATCACTTCATCTAAAACAACAACATGTTTATTAGATCATATACCAACTAAACTATTGAAAGAAGTGTTACCTATAGTGGAAGAGCCTCTTCTCAATATTATTAACTCATCTTTATCTTTAGGTCATGTTCCAAGAACGTTCAAGCTGGCAGTTATAAAACCTCTTATTAAGAAACCACAATTAGATCCAAATAACCTAGCAAATTACAGACCCATCTCAAATCTTCCATTCATGTCAAAAATATTAGAAAAAGTTGTGTCCGCTCAACTCGCCTCTTTCTTGCAAGAAAACGACATCTATGAAAAGTTTCAGTCTGGATTCAGGCCACATCATAGCACTGAAACTGCGCTTGTTAGAATCACAAATGATTTACTCTTAGCTTCGGACCAAGGGTGTATCTCAGTACTAGTTTTACTTGATCTTAGTGCTGCGTTCGATACTATAGATCACACAATACTCTTAGATCGACTACAAAATTACATTGTTGTTCAAGGACAAGCATTAAGCTGGTTCAGGTCATACTTATCTGACCGCTACCATTTCATCTACTTAAATGGAGAAAAATCGATCATAACTTCGGCAAAATATGGAGTGCCGCAGGGATCTGTGTTAGGCCCTTTATTATTCTCAATATATATGCTGCCACTTGGTAATATTCTAAGGAAACATGGAATTAGTTTCCATTGTTATGCCGATGACACTCAAATATATATTTCATCACGGCCAGATGAATACGCTAAATTATCCAAATTGACGGATTGTGTTAAAGATATAAAAGATTGGATGACGCGTAATTTTCTTTTATTAAATCCAGACAAGACAGAGGTAATGCTTATCGGTTCTAAAAACCGTCCACAAAACCTTTCACAGCACGACTTTAACATATTAGGATGCCCTGTTACTTTATCCCCTACAGTAAAAGACTTGGGTGTTACATTAGACTGCAACCTGTCTTTTGAAAAGCATATTTCATATGTTACAAAAACAGCCTTTTTCCACCTTAGAAACATTGCTAAGCTACGTAATATGCTACCAGTCTCTGATGCAGAAAAGTTAGTTCATGCATTCATGACCTCGAGACTAGATTACTGTAATGCTTTATTAGCTGGTTGTCCTGCATCCTCAATAAACAAGCTACAGTTAGTCCAAATGCAGCCGCTAGAGTTCTTACTAGATCAAGAAAATATGATCATATAACATCGATTCTATCATCACTTCATTGGTTACCTATAAAGTTCCGTATTAATTACAAGGTCTTGCTTTTGACTTATAAAGCTCTAAATGGTTTAGTCTATTTAACGGATCTTCTATCGCCCTATAATCCATCGCGCTCTTTAAAGGGTCATGAAACCCTAAACCAAATTTTCTGAGATTTTAACAGAGGTATGTGTGTTGAACAACATTGAAGACAATGTTAGCATCTGTTAGATTTAATAATAGGGCGAAAATGGTTAAATTTGAGTTTTTTCCAGCTATGTTCGTCTTCCGGGTTTAAAATCTTCATCGCAGGCTGTGACGTGGCAGTGCACAGTGTAGTGCGTTGATGACTCATCGGTCTCTCATAATTATTAATGAGACTGAGTTTTTATATCCTATGAGAAGACACGGTCTCTTAATTATTCATGACACCACGTGGATTTTTCCACAGACATGTCAAACTGTGATATCGCGTAGTAAAGGAGAGATACCATCATGGGACGCAAGTGCCGCAAACATTTTACCCGAGAGAGCTTCGAGAATTGGAGAATGGTGGACTTCGGCCTTGTCGATGACCAATGCAAGTTATGTCTTGCGAGTAATGCGGTACCAAGTCCTGAGGACTTTTCTATCCCTTCAGAGTGTGTGTCTAAAATGTAACCCTGGTCATTTTACTTGCCTTTTGTTAAATAAGCGGTCGTTATGAACATTTTAGATATTTTGATAATATATCAATTGTATGCTTAATGCGGGAGACTTGTGAATGTGTAGTGTTGACGTGCGGGCCGGGCGACACCGTGTTGTGTGTGTGTGTGTGTATACGTGCAGGCAGGCGAGCCTGCGAAATGATTCGGGGTCAGAGAGAGAAGCGGTAGGATGTGTGTTTGGACGAACGACGAAAACTCTGCGATTATTGTTCATTATTGATCGTACATTGTACAGAGGTCAAAATTATTGTACAAATATGATAATTATCGTACATCTGGCAACACTGCTAGCTAATGACAGTTCCCCCTCTCCCCTGCCGTGCCACACCCACTCCCTCCCTTCTTCTCACAGCCATCCACGCCCATTTAAGTTGCATTTTTCAAAAAGATTATGTGCTAGACTTGAGCTGATAGAGGGGGGTTTCATGACCCTTTAAGATCACTAAATTCAAGGCTTCAGGTCATTCCTAGGATATCCAGATCCACCAAAGGAGGGAGAGCATTTTCACATTTAGCTCTGAAGCTCTGGAATAGCCTTCCTGATATTCTTCGTTGCTCAGACTCGTTCTCCCAGTTTAAAACTAGACTAAAGACGCATCTATTTAGCCAGGCATTCATATAAAATTTTTAATCTTACAGTTACTGTAAATTCGGCCTCTACTTCATAAACGCCAGAGGAGAACTGGCCCCGACTGAGCCTGGGTTCTCCCAAGTTTTTTTTTTCTCCATTGGGTCATCTGATGGAGTTTTAGGACACCATCGGGTCACTTGATGGAGTTTTTCGGTTCCTTGCCACTGTTGCCTTTGGCTTGCTCAGTTGGGGATATTCAAATTAAATGACCCATCATACCACTGATCAGCTCTACCAAACTTGGATGTCTTTTCCAGTAATAAACAAACACTGTTAATTTGTTTAGGTTGATACTGTGAAGCAGCTTTGATACAATCTGTATTGTGAAAAGCGCTATATAAATATATTTGACTTGACTTGACATAAAGAAGAGTCTCGGCTAGTAGGCTATATTGCGTCATTACGTCACATCTGTACACATAAAGAAGAGTCTCGGCTAGTAGGCTATATTGCGTGTGAGGATGCTGATGGTGGAGATTTATAGGCTTTTTCTCACAGCACTTGATATAATTAAACGTATTAATTTGATGGCGGATCCAGAAAGGTTCAAACGACAATCACCAGTGACAACAGATTCACCCACTGTAAAATGCAAAAGACTTCGTTCGGACTTCGGAGTGGCTACAGAAGAAGACACTGCAACCGGACCCATGCGAAAACAAGGATACATATCAGAAGGACATTATATGTAATCACGCAATGCTGACGTTAACATTAACAATTTAAAAACAAAGTATAATTTGCACGGTTTTGTGTGATATGATAAGCAATTGTTAGATTTAATCAGCACGATTTACTGCAATGTCAGAAGAACAAAAGTGGATGTTAATTTTTCCGGTGAAAATTATGTTGGTCATACTCAGAGGATAAATTGGGGCTGAGTGCACCGGAGCACAGCTCCGCCTCCTCGGGTCCAAAAACACACCCTGTCTCCGTCTCCTTCAGCACCAAATATATAAATTTTGTTGAGTGTATATAATGAAAGTTGTGAAATAATTGCCTAATATTAACTCTAATTTGGTGCTGCAATGATTCGCCCATCGCAACGATAACTGACCTTCTTGTCTGAGCTGCTTCAGCACTCACCTGCTCGTCAATGTCAAAATGTTTGAGACCAATCAAAGCAAGTAAGATTTATGTTCACATAAGCGCAAGCCGAGCGCGAATCCCAACGCGACGCTTCACGCTTCAGTTAACGGTTATACAGTGCGAGATAAGATGCTTGTAGCTAATCTAAACAGCTGTTTTTCGATAGAAGTTTTAAATGACCGACAGAAATAATCAGTTTGATCAAAGACAGTGGATACTATAAGCTCAATTTAACAACACAAGCACCCTATTAAATATATTGCCATTATTATAGTAATATATTTGTATAACGTTACCTCGAATGTGTTCGACTTTTCACTGTTTGTATCACTCCGCTTGTTCGTGTTTGCGCAACTTGCATCATTAAGCCTGAAAGCGGCGACAAGTGACTGTCTTTATGAGTGAGCAATTGAACCATTGATTAAATGAACAGATTAGCTAGTCCAAAAATATTGATTAATTTAGGAGAGAAAAAGTTGCTGAAACTGATCTTTGATGCTCATTCTAATTGCTCATATGCCTCTGGACACAGAATGGTTGCATTGGCGTTTGTTTGAAATGTAACATCTACAAAATAATCCTTGAATCATTTCTTATTTAAGGCCCTCCTAGCAAGATAATTTTTTGGAACTTTTATTTATAAAACCGCGCATATGCCCCTGCGTGTCGGTGTGATTAAATCAAACAACAAAAACTGCCAAAGAAATTGGCCCTGATTCTTTTAAATCAACATAATTTTCTTGTTTAAATGTTTTCAAACATGTTCAATTTCGTACATTTTCCGAGGGTGAAATCCGTTGCCTGGCTGTCTGTTGACATTAACCCTCTGGGGTCTAAGGTGTTTTCGGGGTCCTTGAGATGTTTTGGCATGCTCTGACATTTGTGCTTTTTTCAGTTGCTTATAAACATATTAATGGCACAGGTGAAAGTACACTCTATATAGCACACACAGGGCTACCATAATATGTTATCAACATGTATGTACATGTTTGTATTTTTGAGAGAATATTGTTTATGCGTGGTTATTGAAAAAACTAAAAAGTAAAGTTTCTAATATAAGGCCACAAATAACATACTAAATATCTGTCCACAAGACTTTTGACTAGTGGATGTTGTCGCCTTGAGTTTTTGCTTCAAATTGATCTGAAAATCATTCTGCCTAATCATGCACATAAAACAATAGATTGTTTTAAATTGTGAAAAACATTTTTTTGTGAGCCTTTCATTCAGGGGTGTCACACAAGAAAGAATGCAAGGACAATATATATATAAATAAATAAATATTTATATACACACACACACACACATATATATATATATATATATATATATATATATATATACAAACAATCAAAATATAAATGAAAGCCAAAAGCACATTTTTAGTCACACCTTTTAGCCATCCACCGCGGTAAAAATAAACCAGTCGCATTTCAAAGTCGTACGCGAAATGACCGCCAGGTGGCGCAAAGGGACATTTAGCAAAACGTAAGTGGGGCTAATGTCTATTAACAGTAGCCTATAAGGATGAAATACTACAAGTTATGGTAATTTCCCAATAAGCCTACAACAAATTGTTGGTATAATCTATATAAGATATAATCTTTTAAAACTGTAAAAGGCTAAACACTCACAGGCTAAAGTCAAGACAAAACGTTTTCTCGCTCATGTGAGAAACAAACGTTTAGGTATTTCTCAGTGAGAAAATAAATAGCCGAGCGGTAGAACTTATGGTTCATCACCAAGATGACACGGGTTCAAATCCCGCACAAACATGGTCTTCTGTAAATTTTATATTTATTTAGATTTGTCTAGCTCTAAAACTCTGTTACACCATACAGTTTTTTTGCTTATATTTATAAAATACAATTATCATGCATTTCCATTTTAGACTAAGGAACAAAATAGTATCCAACAGAACGACTTTGCATCTGTATAATAATAGGCTACCAATCGTAATTTAAAAAGCAGTTCTGTAAAAAAAAAAATTATATATAGCCTATATATATAGGCTATATATTTTTTTTTATTTGATTCCAGGCTCTCACGCCACACCCCCGATTTCTCACGCTGAAGTGTCAACCCGGTCGGTCAAATTCCTGAAAGATATAGTTTATAAGATATAAGATATCTATAGATCTACCTGTTGAGCCACTCGTGATCGACTAGTTATACCGCAAATTAGTTCAAATATCCCGTAATCTATCTAGAGCGAGCGTGCATGCAAGACAGATATTGTGCTCCAAACCGTGCACGCACATGGCAGAGAGGTCTGTTCCCTACAACCTAGAGTTTTTAAAAACATGGTTTTAAGTAAAGTGTGATTTGCCAGGGGGGAATGGGATTTCCTTCTGGTCTAAGCATCCCTGCTTCTGCTGAATTATTTGAATCCCCACACCCCTCCCTCCACAGCTAATCAATGCTATAGGCTACTTCACCAATATCAAATATATAAAATAGAGATATTCAACAGGCACGTTTAAACGACAAACAATAAAATCAAAACCAGCGTTTCAGTTGTTCATTAGTTCCAGTGGCCTTAATGCATGAACGGCTTTTCAAAATTTCACAAAGCGTGTTGAGATTATTTTGAATGAAATATTGAAGTTTATAATTAAGTGTTTTGGCACACCACGCCGAGTGGCCCTATGCATTTTTCTAAAGTCGGGTTTTATTCTGGCATGGTGAGTTAGTGTTCGACAAACGCGGCGGCGCGTTCATTTAGATTAATTTATTTTTCTCATTATTACAGCTAAAATAACTTAATAGGCAACTCCGTGATTTTTTGGTCATACAGATAAGAGTAGAGTAGCTTACATCATTCAAAACTGTAAACTTGTATTCATATTAGGCTAACGACAAAAACAGTATATCTGTGTCTCTGTCTCCGGGAACTGCCTGTCACAAAAATGAACCGAAAGCCACTTCAGCTCAGTCACGATAAGAAATCGGCTATGTCTAAAGCCTTTAAATGTCTAAATATTTAGGCTAATAAATGTTATCTGATTATGTAGGCTAATCCATATGAAAACGAGAGGTACAGAGGATAGGCTACTCAAACATGTAATGTAAGCGCTTCCCAATGAGAAAATGACAAGACAAGGGTGAAAATCTCGCTCTAATTAAATGTAGGCTAAATCGCCCTGAATTAAAATGTAAAAACAGATCAAAAAATGTATTTGTCGAAATGTTGCGATATTGTTTCATTTAAGTTCATAATTATTATATAAATGTTATTTAATTTAGCAGCATTACCACGAAGCACCGTGTTTCGATGTTTATTTGAATAATACAAAATAAAATAAAAACTTAATTCACAAATTGCATGCCTGGTTGTAAGGATCCAAAGATCATTTTGTTCATGACAACAAATTAACAAGCATTTTTTCAGATTATATTTAGTTTTGCTTGGAAAAAGCTGGCCCAAAGCTGGCAAGCTGGTTTTATTTCATCAATTATTGAAATAATGAAATATTTAGTAATAAACTTTTATGACAGAAATATCACTAGGCTACATGTAACTTAAATCATTTAATTCCTTCATTATCAACACTGTCTAGAATAGCGATTTAAGTGTGAATTGCGACTTCTCTTTGTGTTAAGTCAGCCTCAGACTCCGATAGCCTGTGGGGGGTTGGAGGGACAGTTGCTGGACAAAGGTGTTAATGTTCCTCTTTCATATGGAGAGTGTCGGATAGCCAGCCTGATGAGCAGGCAAAATTATTGTAAGGATAAATCTGTGTCCAAATGTAGACCCCATATCTTATTAAATTATAAATATTGTAGTTTATTTATAGTAGCCTATTTAAAGTTTTTTTCACACAAAATTTCAATTGAAGTTATTGTAAGGTGAATTCAACAAGGCATGCTGTGTCTTTGAAGCAACAATTAAAGGCTAAATAATTTTTTCGTGATTTGTATGGCTGACACGCAGCGACATATACAGTATTATCAGCTGTATGATGTGTTTTTACCCTGATGTTTAATTTCGAGAGAGACCCGGCGCGCGCAGCGAGGGAGACTAAATAAACTTGTTAAAAAGAGATCCAGTGCGAGAGAGGCAAAGAAAAACGCATGTTTTTAATTTAATTATGTTTCTTTGGACAATTTTCGTTTTGTACTGTTTTAATTGTTTAATTTAGCTGTAATTTCTTTGGCAATACAAATTTAAAATGTCGCAAGAATAAGATTAGCCTAGTGTTTCTTATTTTGCATCGCAAAAGAAATAAACTCTAAACCCGATGCAACCCTGTTTTAAATTTAAAAAAACTGTCCCGACACTTTATTTAAACCTTGAAATGTTCGAACTTGGTTTCAAGCTTAAGTAATTTTAGTGTTCTTTTACATTACACAATAATTTAGCAGACTAAAGACGAGCTTCTTCATTTTCATTTTCTGATGCAATCGGCTGACAATCTTCCTTCATCAGTTTTTGTCGTTTGTGCAGCGGCTGCGGTTCTACAGGAATGTAGCAAATTTATGTTGTAATGATAATTAAACAAAACTCTTGACTTTAAATAAGTAAACAGTTATAAACAGTTACTATTTAAGCATCAAGGTGGTAAAATATAAACGTAGGACAACATCGGTTAACAACATGTATGCTACATTGAGTTTCGATCTCGGGTGGATTGAAGCTCCTCGAAGCTCGTGTTGTTGCGTTGATCATTGAGCTATCGTCTGTACGCTGTTAAAATTGTAAAGCCTCATTGATGTAGCCTAAATGTTTTTATTGCAATGTTTTATATTGAAATGTTTTCATTATTTATTCAATTACATTTCAGTAGCCTAATTTCAGTATTGTGATTATGAATTATTTTAGCTACGTTTCACTTGTTGAATACATCTGGTACCAGCTTTCAATCGCTCTGAATCAGCGCTGTGCGGCAGCAGATTACGCATTAGAGAGAATAAACCGGAATAAACGAACACTTTTATGATTGTAGCGCCTCTTAGCGGTAAAAGGCAGCAAATACACCACACATTTTACCGCCGCGGTGGAACGGCTGATGTGGGCATTGTCATGGCTTGCCTCAACATTTGCGTTTGAATAGCGCACGTCCTCCGTGGGCGTGTCAGATTAACGCGTAATGAAGTGTAATGAGCTGGGGAAAAAAATACTGACAGCACTCTCTTTTCATACAGATTGCATAAACTGAGAATATTTGTTTTTTATATAAATTACTTCATTTAAAAGAAGAGAATTCAAGCTTCATAAAGAAAAATCTCTCGTGCCTGTGTGACAAGTATTCGCGGAGTTACAGTTAATCTTAGGACGCGTTTCAGAATGGACTTCACTGACAGAGAGAACGCAGAACTCGAATCATGTTTGTTTTTCTTTATTTGGTGAAAAGCACAACACTTTGTTTTCTATTGTGAGTATCCACAAAAAAAATAGAAACTTAACAGGATCGAATGATGTATAACACTTAAATTTAAGATCAAAATCAACTGAGTATTTTGAGTCTCTTTTGCACTGATAAGAAAAAAAGCGAGCAGATCACGCCAGCGTGATTGCGGACCCCAGAGGGTTAAAGGTAAAAAATAAAGTGATTTGTAAAGTATTTCTCTTTGTTTAAATAAATACCCAACCCTACCTTACACATTAATACTGGAAAAAGAGCCCCTTGGTGTAAAAAAACATTAGGTCATTTTACGGCGCGATTTTGAATGATGACCATTCACCGTAAATAAGGGCTCCCCCTCTCTACAAAAGCCAATTTAACCACTGGTCATACTTCCAAAAAGACTAATCTGTGATTCTGAATGCCAGTATCCACACCGGCGCGGTGACTGACAGCCTCAAACTCTCCTCAAACATTGTGTTCATCCGCGCTGTGCGGTGTTGAAGTACAACTCACGTAAAGTTGATGATTCCGCAAATGACTGCAATTGCAGATTTCGAACAGAGATGGCGACAAAGAGGAAAAACTGAAGACTGCAGCTTTAATAGTGTAAAGATTTTTCGCTTTAAAGCTGCAGTCCGTATCTTTTCCTCTTTGTCGCCATCTTTCTGTTCGAAATCTGTAACTGCAATTATCATCTTTACGTGGGTTGTAAATCGGCATGAAACAGCGCGGATGAACACAGTGCTTTGAGGCGAGTGCTGCTGTCAGTCACCGCGCTGTGTGGATACTGTCATACAGAATCACAGATTCACTTTTTGAAAGTTTGACCAACATAAGAATTTTCATAAGAAAATGTCTTCTAAACAAGTAAGTAACATCCATTTTTGTTCCGACCAACTAGGGGGAAAAAGCATTCGACATGATAAGCTTCGTTAGATTTAATCAACGCAATTTACAGCAACAGTGCAAATTATAGCCTACTTTGTTCTTAAATTGTTCATGTTAACAACACATCAGCATTGTGTGACTAATTTTAAATTTAATGTGTTTTATGGTTACCTGTGTAGTTCAGAATTCATATTCTCCATAATAGCAAAACGAGAAAGGCACAACAAAGGAAACTCCATAACTGTGTGAATTAAGAAAACGTACTGTTACACGATTGAACTATTGAAATGTCTTACTTGTTCAGCAGAAAAAAGCCGTCTCTTCTTCCGTTTTGAACCCCTTCAAAACACGGAGTTCACGCACTTTTCAAAAGCCCCGCCGATGTTTAATCCTTGTGTTCGCATGATACGGTTTCTTTCTCTTTCTCTAGCCACCTTAAATACGAAGTACGAAGTCTTTTGGGTTTTATAACTGCTGAATCTCCAGTTGACACTGATGATTGTTGTTTGGATCTTTCTGGATGCCATAAGTTTAATCATGTAAAGTGCTGCGAGAAAAGCCTATACATCTAAACATCTCGTCACGCGCAGTATAGCCGGCTAGCCGAAACTCCTTCTTTATGTGTACGGGTGTGACGTAATGACGCAAAGACATGCTCGAATTTCCCGCGGAAACCCACCAGTACCACTGGAATTAAAATCATTATTACAAGCTAACCGTTATGAATCTAGCTATGGCAAGCAGATAGTTTTGACCACTGGCAGAATAAGTTTTTTTTAATATAATTATTTTGGATTATTTTTAACTTAAAAAAGTTACGGACTGGAGCTTTAATACTACTACATATGTTTTAGAAATATGTATGAAAATGGGACAGCTATGTCAAGCTTTTAAATGTTGTTTCAGTTTCTTGCTGTAAAACAGTTGTGATAAATCAATACAGTATTATTTGTGTCTCATACTGTTACGACCTCCCCTTTTTACATCTAGGGATAAAGGGAAAATGTAATAAAAAGATGAGAGCGACCATGGGGAACTTCTCAACTCCAGCCCCAGCTCAAGAAAGATCACTGCCAACTAAAGGTCAAACTGAAGCGTAATTTATTAAAACAGGAAAAAGAGGGAAACAAAAGCTTCAGGAGGTAGCAAGGCCAAAATAATGAACAAAAAGGTTCTAACTTAATTTTAATCTTCTAAATTACCTATAACAAAAAGAAAAAGGGAAGTTTTGCTGTTTTTCTTTTCAGTCTCAAATAAAAGAAAGAAAGAAAATGGCATCCACCTCACTAAAGGTTTCCAAATAACTCAAATAAAAGATTTAACTGTCAACAAAAAGGAATACCACGCACGTTCTTGGCAAATAGGGAAATATCGCAAAAGCAGCAATACACAAAAATAAACTTAAACATATGCACAAGAGAAAAACAATACGTCATTGGACTTAACACATATATTGTCACCTAAAATAAAGCCAAAATGTCAGAGAAATTTGATGAAAAATAACAACTTAAGATAAAACATTCACCAAACAAATAGAAAAATATACCAACACAGACACATAAATGTTAGTAAAACAAAAACATAACATTTGTTGTGAAACTAATGTGTTTGTTCCTTCTGTTAATGGAGCCATTTATTGTGGTCTTTTTATTGCTCTGTCAGGCTCTCCAGCTGTTCAATCTCTCTGGAGACATCTAGAAAACCATAATACAAGATGTTAATTTTACATGAACATTTCTGAGTGCTTGGGATGATTGAGATGAGGCCGTCATTGGGAATAATCATTCTATATTTCTTTACTTGTTTTCTTGGTGTAATATGGCATTCTCTCTTACCCATTAATGAGATTTTGCTGGTTTGGGACAGTGCGAGTTTGATTGATGTCTTCAGTCCTGATTCAAGAGCATTCTTTATGTAGAGCTTCACAAAGAACAAGACAAGTGTCAGTTTAGTCATTGTACAAATTAATGCATGTTTGTCTTAATGATTGTGAGAGTAATACCTTTAAGTTATTGAACCTTTTAAGCACTTCATTTTTTGCCTTGTTGAACATGTCTTGTTTTTTCTCTTTGACTGTGGTTATTAACAGATCTTGCATTCTCTTCAGGGCTCCGACTCCTCCTATTTCTGCAGCTTCTGAAATCAGCAACACTCAGCATTCACTCATTATATTTCTCATGGGGACACATCAGAACAAAGAAATGTGTTTAAAATAAAACAAGTAAACATAGTTGTGAAAATAGTAGTGGAAATTAGGGCAAGTAGAGTAAAAGCTAATTGAACTGGCTTTTATCTTTCTGTGAACAAAATGCATTCAAGTGTAACTGCTTTTTTCCATCAAATGCATTTTGTGTCACCTAATTGATTGAGTTCACAGAATTAGTAATGTTACACTTGGGATCCCATACAGTAAGTTACAGCTCATATATTGCAACTCACATCTTTATCATCAGGTCTTTAAATGCTTTAATTATGCAAACAGATCTTGACGAAGTTACTGTACAGGACAAATGGTTTTTTTTTTTGTCAGTTACTTTTCATTCATGGTTTTGTTTCTTATAGTGATTATTTTAATTCCTTCTTTTTACTTTACATAAAAAGAGCGAGTGACAAGAATAATTGTTTTTAAATAAATAGTTTGTGATTAATTAAAACTCCAATGCCTGGTTTTACAGGCAAAGCTTAAGGCTAGTCTCAGACTGAAACGCATGTTTGAGCTGTTTTAACTGGAATCAACATGGCATGGACAGAACTTAAAATATGTCAATGTCAGTGCCATTGTTTTGTCTCACACCAGTGATGTTTCTAAAGGCACGTTTATAAAAGCTACTTAAATTTCCTAATTTATCTAAGGTCTAATCTTGGCTTAATCTAAGCCCCATCTATCTAAACCAGGCCTTAAAGGGTTAGTTCACCCAAAAATGAAAATTCTGTCAGCATTTACTCACCCTCATGTTGTTCCAACCCCGTAAGACCTTCATTCATCTTCGGAACACGAATTAAGATATTTTTGATGAAATCTGAGAGCTGGATCACTCCTCCATACTAGTCCATAGGCTTCTTCAGGGATTGAACTTGCCGGCCTCGAAAAGTTATTAAAGACATCGTTAAAATAGTCCAAGTGACTACAGTGGCTCAATCTTAAGTTTATCAAGCGATGAGAATACTTTTTGTGCGCAAAAACAAACAAAAATAACGACTTTATTTCAACTATTCATTTCCTTCACTTTGGGCCTCTAGTCAGTTAACGTAGTGTGATTCCGTAGAGCTACGTCACACGTAGGCTCACTATTGGCCGACGCTGGTCATGTGCGTGATGCGTGTGACGTACAACAACAGAAGCTTACGCTATTACACTAGTGAACTGACTCGAGGCTCACAGAGAAGGAAATGAATAGTTGAAATAAAGTCGTTATTTTTTTTTTTTTTTTTGTATTTTTAAGTATTCTCGTCGCTTGATAAACTTAAGATTGAGCCACTGTAGTCACTTGGACTATTTTAACGATGTCTTTAATAACTTTTCGAGGCCGGCAAGTTCAATCCCTGAAGAAGCCTATGGACTAGTATGGAGGAGTGATCCAGCTCTCAGATTTCATCAAAAATATCTTAATTCGTGTTCCTAAGATGAACAAAGGTCTTACGGGGTTGGAACAACATGGGGGTGAGTAAATACTGACAGAATTTTCATTTTTGGGTGAACTAACCCTTTAATGTTATCTTACGTTCATAGCAAGACGCCATTTCATTCTCAATAGTTGTTTGGATTGATACGAATATGTCCTTCTTTATATCAATAACTTCTCTGTTGAGCGATGCCTTCAGTTTAGTTTCCTTTCAAAAAGGGTGAAAAGCCACAAATAAATCAGAAAAATCTTAAAACATCAAGAGGCGGAAGTGTTTTTTACATCAAGGACCCTGCTTAGTTTAATACATTAACAGTTCCAACACCAACTGGTTTATAAAAACAGCCTGTTTAATTGTAAGATGGAAACAGAATTCACATATTTGTCAATGGAAGTAAAGACAGGCACAGAGGAAAAGGCTCAGATTACAGACAACTGAACTCACCTCTGTTTGGATGAATTTCTGAATGTGATTTAACATGGAAGATCTGAAATAGTCAGTCTGGATGATACTGAACTTGTCAATCTGTTCCTGCACTGACTTCCCTGTTTGTCCACTCACACTGAAGCCAAGAGAAAACAAAAGTTTCAATTAAAAACAGTTTACAGAATATTGTTGTAACCTCTGAGAAATAATTAAAGAAACAGTGATGTAATTTAGAATATTTTACTGACATTGACCTTTGAATATTGTTCAGAAAAAATAGCCAATCTTAATTCAAATCATGTCATTAATTTAGGAAGTTTTATTAAAATGTTAAATTTTCAATATCCAAATTCGCAAAACATGCAAACTTACTCTCAAACTCATATTCTGAATTAGGAAATGACAAAGCAGCCAAACAATAGACTCGACATAAACCAAACAACAAGGGGATGCATTATGAGTGAAAAATACATTACAATTAATTCACAACCTATTGAATTATATGAGAGAGCTTTTATAGTTTATGATATTTTCTGTATTTTTATTGTATTAGAAGATGCTAATACACTGTACACAGTTTATTATTGGGCTACAATTAAGGCATCTTGCTAAATTAAATGAAAATTTTCACCCTCATCATTAAGATACAGTATTTTAAAGGATTGTGTAGCTGTAAGGGCAAAAATAAAACCTATGTAACAGTATAAAATGTGAAATATGAACTAATTTCTGCTGTCTATATATAGAAACTATGCAGTTGTCATGTAACAAATCAACAAAAGACTTGAACCAGAAGACACAATGGGGATTTGGGAATTTGGGAGGTGAAACGCATGAGTGACTCATCGCTAGAGGGAAAGACTGTACAAGCCCAATCATATTTTTGTTCCTGCCCAGATTCAATTTATTGTTAGTTGGTAACGTAATGTCAACAGCCTCATATTAATTATATGCACTCATCTATAACTGATCATGCTGATTCCTTAAACATCCCAAGTCACTGACCAAACATTGTAGATTATTTTCTTTTCATTATATTCTAAACTGAACAAAAGGGGAAATAGAATCAGCTCTTACGGAAAAATCTGTTTAAAATCTTCTTCAAGACATTGATGCAGGTTTTCAGCCAATGCCTTGTTTAGGTCTAGGAGTTCCTTCCTCCCTTTCGAGAAGTAGCACCCACTGTTCCTGCACAAAGCTCCAAGGGTCTGATAACTTACTTTATTCTGAGTGAAAGCACACAAAAAAATACCAGTTTAAAAAGCCAAACAAATTTTGACTGATTATTCACAAGACTTGAATCACACTCACATGTTTTATCATTGCTTCTGTGGAAGCATCACATCATTTGACAGATTTTTCCACTCCCTTTGAGAGACACTCATCCAGAACACTATAAATGGTGTCAAAACGAATGTCCAGTTCATTTAGTTCCTTCATTAGGCTCTCCTCAAATTCCATACAGACTTTGTCTTTCACTTTAACCTAAAACATCCATATAACAACAGTGAATTATAGAAAATGTATACTGGCAGCATTCTGTAGACATGCATGTGAAATATCAGCAATTGTGACTCATACCGTTTCCTTGTCTGTGTCCGGCTGGACACTTTGGATCAAGGACAAAACTCCCTTTGCTGTATTGACATAATCTCTGCTCAGTTCTCTGGTAATGTTCTTGTTAAGAATCCTCAGATCATCCTGCAGCTTTGGGATTTCTACAGGTATATACCATTTCCAAAACACAAGGGCAAGATTTGGATTAATGTGATCAGAGCTTTGTCTGGTTCATAAAGTATTTAACTTTAGATTAATCCAAAAAATAATTTTGGTCATGAATAATGTGGTAAAATGGTAATAGGTATACTTTACCTGTTTCATTAGTCTCCAGATTTATCTTAAGGTCAAAGAATGCTTTGGAACTTACAGTAAAAACTAGAAAATCACTGTCAGTGCTGACTAATTTCTAAAAAAAAAAAAAAAAAAAAAAAAAGTAAAAGGTAAGAAAAAAAAGATGAAAATATATGTAGTAATGAAACCCACATGTGAGTAGAAATAATTCAAAATACTGATAACAATAAAGAGAATTAGGAAATACAAAAACCTTAATATCAGAATTTTCAAACTTTTCTTTGATCCTCATCTTGGCATGTTCATTTCTACGAAGTATGCATACTTTTCCCAGATCCTGAAGAATGATTAAAAACAACAATATAGTATACGTTGTTTAATATAGATGTATTGTGAATTGTGATTTAGTGGTTGATTATGCACTATAATGTATAACAGATATTCCTTTCCGTAAATAAAATTAATTAAATTCAATGATATGAAAGATCTCACTGCCCAGCAAATTTACTTTGAACAATGTATGCTATAACAGTTTTTAAATTTTCCAAACCTTGTCTCCTGTGAGTTGGTCTGTTGTAAGCCTTGCAGATCTAAAAAGAAATGTTCAAAGGAAATAAGTCACAAATTGTGCCGTACAAGATTTAAAAAATGCTGTATTAAGAGGTGCTGTATGTTATTAATTTAAAGGATTAGTTCACTCACCCCCATGTCATCCAAGATGTCCATGTCTTTCTTTCTTCAGTCGAAAAGAAATTAAGGTTTTTGATGAAAACATTCCAGGATTTTTCTCCATATAATGCACTTTACTGGGCACCAAACGGTTCAAGGTCCAAATGACAGTTTCAGTGCAAACTGCAAACTGTTCAAATGTCTTTAAACGACGCCAGACGATGAATAAGGGTCTTATCAAGCGAAACGATCGCTCATTTAAAAAAGAAATGAGAAAGTTTAAGTTTTAGAAGCTCAAATGCCCGCCTTGCTCTGTTCTGTGTGACTCTCCTGTTCGAACTCGTTCATCAAAATGAACAAATCTTTTTCCGAGCCAATTCGTTCATTTCGTTCGTTAAATGAACCGAATGACTCGAAAAAAGATTTGTTCATTTTGATGAATGAGTTCGAACAGGAGAGTCACGAACGTGCATCACAGAACAAACAAGGCGAGCATTTGACATTATTAAACTTAAACTTTGTTATTTCTTTTTTTAAATTAACGATCGTTTCGCTTGATAAGACCCTTATTCATCGTCTGGAATCGTTTAAAGAGCATATTGCAGGTAGAAAAAAAACCTAAATTAATATACAACCTTGTATGAAAATACCATATGAAAAGGTAATGCAGGATTTAAAATGTTTTAAAACGACATAAGGGCACTAATTTAGTAGATAAAGTGAGCGTTTCTTGGACTGCTCGTAAAAACGGCTTTTTTTTCAACATCGCGTCATTTTACGTCACGCTAGGGAGCCTCAGCCTCGGCTCAGTGCAGAGCAGGCTGGCATTCAGTGAGAGCGGCCGTGAGTCAGTGTGTTTTCGGTAGTTTTTGTATTTCAATCTATCATCGTCATGGTAAATTATTGTGTTTGTGGAGGTTGCAAAAACTCCGGCCTGTCAGGACATCGAGTCCACAGGTTTCCATAACAAGAAAAAGGACGGTGCTGTAACGTTATATCTTTCGTGCCTGGTGCGGTTTGTGCAGGTGAAGAGACGGGATTTCTCTCCCGCATCGGCTTCGAGAAACGCGGTTGTGTGTAGCGTTCACTTCAGATCGGAGGATTATCATCCCGGCGATATGATGGAGTTTAACATGGGATGCGAAGCAAGAATATTGATCGTCGTATACTGTACCAATGGCATCAAATAGTGTGATATAGGTAGACATGCCCTAAATAGAGGCAACTTGTAATTGAAAAACAAAATTACTAGGTTGATTAAATATTCAAATCTTTAATTTTCTGTTTATGTTATAACCCAGATGAAAAATATGTTTTAAAAATGTACTTGAGTATGTTTTTAGTAACTTACAATAGAAATATACTCAAGAATAGTTTTTATACATTTAATAGTATACATCTACCCTAAACATACTAATGTCTGCTGGCCTGATATACGATGGTAATAATCTGTACAATATTGTGAGCACAGTGTATATCGTTAGCGAACGTGTATATCTATAAGCACGTCTCTCACCAAGACACCTGTCCTGTTCTCCACTGGTTCTCCTCACACCACAACTCAATGTGTCTCTGACCGTTCTGTCTAACATTAATCCTGGCCTGTCCTGCTCTCTTGGCAGCATAGCAGGCTCATAATTGTATGGCTGTGGTCCGTCATACGAGTAAGTATTTCCTCAGCGTCCGAAATGTCATTGCGATCCATTGTTTTCCTGTTGTTTGAATCGACCGCTCTCCCGCCCGTTACGTCACGCCCACCACACCCATTTTCAGACGCGGAAGTAAAATTTTATCACAAAAACGCATCCAGAAGCTTATGTAGCGTATTTATAAGAATATTTTAAAGAAAATCTAGTTCCTACATTATTTTTCTATACATTGACTCGTTGAGTCCTCTAACCTGCAATATGCCCTTTAAAGCCCTTTGAACAGTTTGCAGTTTGCACTGAAACTGTCTTTTGGACCTTGAACCGTTTGGTGCCCAGCAAAGTGCATTATATGGAGAAAAATCCTGGAATGTTTTCATCAAAAACCTTAATTTCTTTTCGACTGAAGAAAGAAAGACATGGACATCTTGGATGACATGGGGGTGAGTAAATTATCAGCAAAAATTTTTTTTAAAGTGAACTAATCCTTTAAGGCTTATAAGATACTTTCCCTTCACATCATGTGTAATTTTAATAAAATACCTCACATAGGCTGCTGGATTGATCTCATCAGTCTTTGTACAGATGAAGTTAATGCGTTTGCATTCTCCTCCTGGTCCCAATTCTGTAGTACAGTGCTTTAAAATCCCCCAGGGGTCTTTGTCCGTGATTGCTCGATTGATATCACTTACAATCCAAACAGAAGAGCACTCTCTCAGGTTCTACAAGATTGTAAATAGTGATTTAGATGTCATGGTTGAGGTAGCATAATAGATTGTGTGTTTCTATAATGATTTGAAAAGTGTAGTAAGATATTTACAGATTTCCACTTGTCATCTCTTATCTTATTGCAGTCTCCAGTTCCAGGAATATCAACAAACGCAATGTATTCCAGGAGTTCGTGACAGTCTGGAATCTTGATCGTCACACACTTCACAAGCGGCCAGTACCAGCCACCGGAACTTGACTCACTGTGTTGTGTGTAACTTGCAACTTCATTGGTGAATTCAAAGACCTGTTGAGAAATTGTTAACTTCACTGCCAAACAATTCAGAATACATTATTTTACATTAAATATTGTAATGAAACCTTTGGTGTTAATGATATTTACTCTCATAAAAACTTACATCACTTTTTGAGATTTTCTTACTGCTGGACAAAAGGGTTTCAATCTCAGCAAATGTTTCATCTTTCTTGAGCTCTTCTAAAGTTTTCTTATTTGCATCCTCTCCATACAGCGCAGTGATCTTTTCTACAGCAATGTTAAAAAAGTCATCATTCCTGTCCTCGCTTTTATCTGACAAAACACTGAAAAGATCTTTGAGCTCTTTCTCCCACTCCTGTAGAGGTACAATATAGAAAACAAGGCATGCTTTATTTGTTTATTTATTGTATATTTATGAACATGTTTATAAAGAACTCTCACTAAAGGCATGGTAAGATAATATAGGAAACCTCTTTAGAGAAGAGTTCGATCTCTGCTATGTAGTTGGAGTCCTCCAGATTGGCTTCCACCTGAGTAACAACAGCCGTACAGGCGCCAAAGCAACCAGATGGCAGTAGATCCTTTTTGCCCAAGACTGCATTCAATAGGGAGCTCTTCCCTTCTCCTGATTTTCCAAAAATCCCAATGGTTGTCTTCTTCCTGCTGACTTTCTCCATTTGATTTATCTTTGAAATTATGTCTCGAAACATGGAAGCTTCATCCAAGTTGTCAGTGAGTCTATTTATGGTATTCTTTACATTCTCCATGATCTCCTTAGCTGTGTGGAATGAAGAAGGAAATCACAATGTGGATGGTTTTTATTAAATAAATACATTTTATTCATTTAATTTATACATTTTTTAAATTGCATTTTATTTATAAAAATTCACAATGTGCTCAGACAACCAATATGTAACAGATCAACATAATCCAGTTAGCTCCTGCTGATAGGTGCCGTAACTACACAAGTATATAACCTAATCTTTCTCCATTGACAGCAATTCAAAAGTAGTCAAGAAACATATAAATCACAGATATTTAATTGTACTATTGGAGATATTTTACAAGTGCAAAAATTTTTAAAACAGTTTGAAATAGACTTAAGTTTTTCCCGGTGAAATACATGAAAGTAAGTGGCCGGTGAACTGGGATACGCATAGAGTAAACTTGAAAGTTACTTACATGATGTGTTTGAATCCTATTTGATATCAATAATACGTGTCGTTTAATTATAATGGAAATAATTATTATTGCCACTTCCATAGACATAAGTGTGTATTTGACAAACTCTAAATGTATAGATTTTTTAGTACTTATGTGAATTTAAATGTCTGAAACCTAAAATACACATTATGTGGTTGAAAACACTGAATAGTTGTGATGTCAAGCGGTGAGCGCTCTCCATCTCTGTCTCAGAAAATATGTGTAGCCTACTACAAAAAAGGCTCATTGCAGACACTAAATTACTTAATCACTTACTTTTTAACTTTCAAAGTGCACCAGATTTATGAATTTATCTTTAAAATGTACAAACCTTTCTTCCGGGGGAGCATGCCCCCCGGACCCCCCTAGGGGTGCCAAGGTCCACACACAAAATACTGTGGGAAACACAGTACCGGTAGCTTATATGATAGTCTTCGAAAAATACATAATACAATTATTATTAAAAAAATACCTAAAATATGTACATTGTTAGGATTTTACCACCTCCATCTCGTTTTGAGCCAAGAAAAACCCTGAGATTATTATTATTCTTTTTCGATTTTGTTTGTTCTTTTTGCATACAGTTTGCGAAGTGACAAAATAAAGCAAAGCACAACTAGTCCACACTTTTATTTTCTCCGTTTCTGAATTTGATGTTATCAGAGGCAAAATACAAACACTTTTTATATTTCTAAAATGTCATGTTAATAAAATACATTTTAACTTAAAGCCTAGTTTATTAACATTTTGTTGGGGCAATTGCATGGGGACAGGTGAGGTGGGGCACGGAACCCTTCCCTACCTTCAAAGTGGGGAATGGCAGAAAAAGTTTGAGAAACACTGCTGTAGTCTATTCATGTCCCGTTTATTTATATTGTGAGCTACTTTATACATAGCTTTTTAAAGCAGCAGCTCTGGTATTCATTTTATGTATTTATGTAATCCCTTGACAATGTTATTTATGGTGGCTGTATTCAAGCATTTATAAAAGCAGAGAGAGAGAGACTGAAGGTAAGGTGTACTTGAAATTTTATTCTTAGTTTTAATGATTTCTGCTGACCAGTGACACATTCTCTGTACACAAAGCAGTATTGTGCTTATAACAACAGTCTCGAAAGATTTCTTTCACTTCACAATAGTTTGCCAACATACAAACTAGCTAGTTGCAATGTGTTATTTGGCTAACTTTTTAAAACATGCAAATAAAACTAGCAAATACAAATTTACAAAATAATCTCAGTGGGCAGTGCCGATCCTGACCTCCCTGGGGCCCTAAGCAAAATTCTGCTAAGGGGCCCTCTACCTGACCCGTGACGCCGTGAAGTGAGCTATGTAAACCATTTGCCAATGCCACACAGTCACACCTGACACTACAGTGCTCCCAATACAATCCTCCCTCCTTTAAACAAAACAGTCAAATAATAAGTACAACAATATAGAACAGAATGAGGTTCAAACAAACAATATTTATTGAATAGAGTATTTTCCATAGAATATTAAGATAACAAGTGAAGATTATTAAGTAAGTGAAAATGAACGTAAACATAAATAAGAATAAATTAAAGCTGCAAGCAGCATTTAGAGGTGTTCAAGCAGTTAAGGCCTTTAAGGCCGTTAAGCACAAAAGCATCAAAAAGCATTTACAGCCAATACAGTCAATTTACTATAGGAAATGTATGGTTTTTTTTTAACAGTTATAGCGCCACCTATGGTCCGATCTCCATAAAATTTTGCATGCTTGTTAATGATGTTATGTCACATATGCTCATCAATTTTTGTCAAGTTCTGAGTTTTCATTTATGATTTATAGGCTTTTGAGTGTATTTTGACATGCCCATTTTCTAAATGACCCTGTTATAGTGAACAAAAGGGCAAAGTTCAACTTTTTTTCAATGATTATTGTTCTGGAGAGTCCAGAGAATTGTCCTAGACTGGTCTGGTTCCGATCGGGCAAAAAACCAGGGACTAGTTTGCAAAAGTAGGTTTTTAACATATTCGTTAATATTTAATGAACGATTTGATTGACAGCAATGGTTCTAGAGGCAAAGTTGTTCAACATGAGGAGATCTATCAAATGATATGAATTTTGTGGGGATATGTGCAACACCACGTGATTACAGAGCCGTATAACTCGTTAGCGCCAACTAGTGGCCGATTTTTTTTAAACCTCTTACAGACCTCTTGGGCCATGAGTCGAACATGCCCATCGAGTTTCGTTCCGATTGGCCTCCGTTAACCTCGTCTCACAGGTGCTCAAACTTCATTGGCCGATGGCGGCCATGTTTTTTTGAGATACGCCAATGTCCTCCTACACATACATGGGGCCTTGGACCAAGACACTGCATACCAATTTTCAAGTCAATCGGACTAACGGTCAGGTGGTCATAGCCCTTTTTATGTTTTTTTTTTTTCATTTTATAGCGCCACCTAATGGCCAATCGCCACGATGTTTTGCACGTGACCAAAGAATAAGCTCAAACATATGTGGTCCAAATTTGGTTAATATATCTCATTCTGTTGACGAGTTATAGCCATTTTAGTAAAATAGGCTCCTCCCACAACGTTCATTTTGCGCCCCCTAGCGACCCTGAATCGAAAATTAAATTTTTTTCAATAATTATTGATCGTCAGACTCCAGAGAACATTTCTGCACTAGTTTGGTTCCGATCGGGCGAAAAACCAGGGACTAGTTCACAAAAGTAGTTTTTTGACAAAATTCAAAATGGCGGACAAATTTGCATACCAAAAATAAAATCGGAGATATACATTTTGTCCTTCAGGCGTCCAGCTTTCCAATGATATAAGACACTTGAGGCTACAACTTACGGTCTAGGAGTTATGAGCAGTTACGCGCAATTGATTGCTATAGCGCCACCTATGGGCAAATCGGGCTCATACTTTAATAACCTCTCCTCGATTTTTGTACTACCATCTGACAAAGTTTCAGAGCTCCAGCACTTACGGTTTGGGCTGCACGATGCGTTTTAGGGTTGTTGTTTTTTTTCAAATAGCAATTACAATAGGTTTTCAGCACTTCGTGCTTGAACACCTAATAATAGGCGACCTTTTTGACAGTTATAGTGCCACCTATGGTCCGATCTCCATGAAACTTTGCATGCTTCTTCACCATGTTATTACACATGTGCTCATCAATTTCTGTGAAGTTCTGAGTTTTTATTTATGATTTATAGGCTTTTGAGTGTGTTTTGACATGCCCCCTTTTCTAAATGACCCTGTTACAGTGCACCAAAGGGCAAAGTTCAACTTTTTTTTTTGATAATTATTGATCTAGAGAGTCCAGAGAATTGTCCTAGACTGGTCTGGTTCCGATCAGGCGAAAAACCAGGGACTAGTTCGCGAAAGTAGGTTTTGGACAAAATTGGACATAGCGGAAAATTTTTCTGGCCTAAATTGATTTTGGAGATATACATTTTGACCGCCTTGAGCCAAAGATCACAGTGGTGCAAAAATTCAGTGCAGTGATTCTAAGTCAAACGGTCTAGAAGTTATAAGCAATTTAGTACTTTTGGTTGCTGTAGCGCCACCTATGGGCCAATCGGGGTCATACTCTGATAGGTTCTCCCCAAAAGTGTGGCCTACCATCTGGCCGAGTTTCAAGTCTCTAGGCCTTACGGTTTGGGCTGCACGATGCGTTTTAGGGTTGTTGTTTTTTTTCAAATAGCAATTACATTAGGTTTTCAGCACTTCGTGCTTGAACACCTAAATAATAAATGATAACCCTGAGCTTTGGCTTTTAGGATTAACTTTTGTTCTCTCTACAGCCTGGGCATTTTCGGCAGCAGTATGGGCAACACCACACCAGTCTATTTGGACTGTCTAGAAGAAACTGAGAAGAATATCACATAGTTAGTTAAACAGTCATTTACACAATCTTACATGTTCCTCGTTACATGTTACAAATGTGTAAATATTTGAATGTTTGAATTAAAATCTTACCATCAAAATATTCCTTTTCTGCACTTTCTTGAGGCAAAATCATCAATGATGTCATCATAGGACAGGTGTTTCCCTACATCATGATTTATGCTCATGATGGCCAATCCACTCAAACGTTCCTGTGACATTGAAGACCTCAGGTAGCTTTTGATATAGCTTTTTTGAAAAGCTCCTCTTTGACGATGCTACTGTTACAGGCAGGGTGACTATCCTAATCTTTGGATAGCCTTAAGAATTGCAGAGTTCCTCCTGGTTTTTCTCACAGAGGAATGAAAGCAACTCAAATGCTGTCATCTTATCTGATGGCAGATCAGGTAAATTTAGCTATTTCCAACTGCATTGAGGCGGATTGAAGGAGCTTGTTCACTATGTTTGTAATAGTCAGTATCTCACACCATACGACACAGCAAATCAAGACGCGGTAGGACCCAACTTCCTCTGCAAGTGCTTGTGCCTCCACTTTGGCCACAGGATCATTGATTGTCTGTCTGGCTTCCAGTAATGCCTCCCGAACCTCAGATGCCTGGTGCCTTATTGCATGAAGGCTTTTGAGCCTACTCTCCCATCTTGTGTCACTCCATGACTTCATGGTTATCTTCACGTGTTTCTTTAAAACACTCATCTTTGTGTGCCAGCTGAAAAGAAGGTGAAGAGCTTTTGCACATGTCCAAAGAACCCTACTGCATCTTTTGAAGATTTGGCAGCATCTGCATTTACAAGGTTTAGAGTATGTGCTCCACATGGGACAAACACGGCTCTGGGATTTCTTCTGAGCAGTCTGGCTTGTACTTCTTGGTTCTTGCCTTTCATGTTGGCCCCATTATCAAAAGCTTGACCTCTGCAATCTTCAAATGAAATCTTCAGCTCATTCAGCTTATTTAAGATGATAGTGGACAGATTTAAACCTGTTGTAGCCTCAACATCCACAAAGCCGAGGAAGTGCTCCTTGATCTCTGGCTTTCCCCTTAAAGCCATGCTTCTCAGAATAATGGACATTGGCTCTTGGTGACTAATGTCAGGTGTACAGTCCAAGATAATGGAGAAGTACTTTGAGTCTCTTATTTGAGTCACTATTGCTTCCAGAATTTTGCCACTCACAATCTGTATTAGCTCATTCTGTGTGCGCTGCCCAAGGTAATGAGCATGTGTCTCTCCATCTTTCATTTTGCTGAGATGGTTTTCCATAATGGGGTCAAATTTTGCCAGTAATTCAACCTCTTTTAGGAAGTTTCCATTATCTGGCTGGAAGAGTTTTTCTGACGAACCCCTGAATGCTAGGTTTCGTTCAGCCAGAGACTGGGTGATACTTATTAAACGTATAAGGACATCCCGCCATCTCTTTCTTTCAGCCTCATAAATGGTCATTTGTATCTGGTCAAGAGTCTGTCCCTGACTTAGGCTCAGATCAAGTTCTCTCCACTTAAAGTCCCTGTAAAGTCAAAATTAAGTATGTGTTCTGAGTTTGTCACACCACAGAAAAATGTGTTATTAGTCACCCAGCCAAATTTGAATGATAGAAAAAGCCAGCAAGTACATAAAATAAGCTATCAAAATCTTGAAAAAATGAGCAGTATTCTCTGCTCTCAAACGCTGGGGGCGTGTCCGCTGGCTGTGCTGAAGCCACGCCCACTCGCGGGAAAGCTGCCGTCGCCACACTCAACTCTACAGCCGATATGGATGCTCGCACGGTGGGCACGCACTGCCGATGATGGCACCACCAGTTGTCGGCGCGACTGGAGGATGAAGGCTGAGGCGGGAGATAGTCGGTTCGGCCCCATTCACCAGTAACATTGGATTATCAGTGAATCCCAGTTGTCTCTGATGAAACTATCCCATGTAAAATGATCACTTACAGAGGTGGGTTTTGGCGGTGATCCTCAGCTCTCCATCAAGGTGGCTCTTCACAAAATTAATCCACTTCTTCTTGATGTAATCGTTTTTCGGAAATGTAAATAAGGACACCGATCTGTTTTGTACTGATCCGGTGATCGCATCCAGGTTGTAACGTTACGCATTTCCTTGACAAAGGCATAGCTAGCTACTAGCTAGCAATCTGTAGGCCGTTACTAATAATAGTACTGACAGTAACTCGCGAATGAGTGGCAAACTAATGTGAATGTGCTCTATATATAATATTGTTAGGAGCGGCCAGCCTCAGCGGCTTTAGTGCGTCATCAAGTAGGGGCGTGTCCAGGAGCTCAAGGGCTCTAGTGCGTCATCGAGCCCCGTTTTAGCCCCGCCCAGAAAATCCGGAAAATAGCAATGGTGAAAAACTGTTTAACGGTCTAACTCCACAATTCATTACTTCACAGTTCACAGTCTTTGTAATATTTTTAATCAATACATTTCTAACATTTATAATGTGTTTAGAATTTTTTTTTGAAATTGCCTTTACAGGGACTTTAATCATATTTTGTGTGTGTTCAGGACTACTCTCATGGTGTTTCAGAATGGCATTGATATTTGACCAGTCATTCACACCTTCCTTTATAATTTTGTTGTATTTTGTTAAAAAGAGCTTACAGCAAAAACAATAAACAGCATTGTTTTTGATTGAGTATGAAAGCCAGCTCCTGTGAATCTTTTCCCCATTTGACAGTTGTCTCTGTAATAAGCCTGAATGGAAAGCTCTTCTAGACTTGTCTTTAGAAAAAGAAAAATCCAGTCCTGGTTTGAATGGACCTCTGCGCACTAACTCAGTCCTCATAAAGTCTGTTAAGACTGGGGGCCAATCTGCTGGGTCATTTGGCGGAGCGGCAACTGTTCTATTTGGTTCTGAGCTGCTTGTATCTGCTGCTGGCTCTTGTTGTGCTAGTACTGACTGAGGCTGCCTGTACTTCACCTGGGTTTGTCACTGTGTTAGTACTTGCTGAAGACGGCTGTACTGTATTTGCTGAAGCTGGCTGTATTAGGTTTGTGCTAGTACTGGATGAGGCTGCCTGTACTTCACCTGGGCCGGTCACTGTGTTAGTACTTGCTGAAGACGGCTGTGCTGTATTTGCTGAAGCTGACTGTACTGGGTCTGTGCTAGTACTGGCTGAGGCTGGATGTGTATCAACTGAGTCTGTGCTTGTACTGGCTGATGATCCAGCATCTCCTCTACTGACAAACTTAAGCATAGCACCTGCAAATTATAGATAACGAATTTTATAAGCTGCATCAGACCCATTCAAACTGGCTCCCAATTTCCTTTTATACATTTTCAAATATAAAATACTATTTATACTATGGCTTGGCTCTTGTAATATTTAACTAGTGATGCAGATATCAATAATCCCTGTGAGTGATGACATTGATATCAAGAATTAACTTTTGTACAAGTGAACATGTAATTCCTGATATCAAAAATAGACATTGGTAGATAAAAATGTAACTAAGGGCCCTTACTACTAAAGAATAATCAAGAATTCACATTGCAAATAGTAAATAAAATGGAATTCTTGATATAAAAAATGCATAAACTGTGAATGAATAAAAGCTAAAATGGCTGGCCATGGCATGTTAAAGTTTTTTTTTTATTATGCATGTTGAAGCAATTCTTGATTTATGGTTATTTACTGAGCGATGTGCATCCATATTGACCAGTATGTCCAGCTAATCAACATTTTAAATTCAATATAGCCTATATATCAATAGTCAATCAATGTCAAATTGTCAATATTGCTTTCCATCTTGCATAATTAGTGCTGCAGTTGTTTAGAATGTTTAACTACACATTGACTGAGACTAGATATTCAGTGTCTTATTTTAAAAGTATGTATGTATAATGTGTACTTTGATGAGGAGTCCCATTATTTCACGCCCATATATTTGGTGAGCTCTTGCAAATTGTAGCCTCTTTTTCCTATTTGTAGTGGAGATGAGTGGTACCCGGTGGGGTCCTCTGCTGTTGTAGCCCATCCGCCTCAAGGTTGTGCGTGTTGTGGCTTCACAAATGCTCTTCTGCATACCTCGGTTGTAACGAGTGGTTATTTCAGTCAAAGTTGCTCTTCTATCAGCTTGAATCAGTCGGCCCATTCTCCTCTGACCTCTAGCATCAACAAGGCATTTTCGCCCACAGGACTGCCGCATACTGGATGTTTTTCCCTTTTCACTCCATTCTTTGTAAACCCTAGAAATGGTTGTGCATGAAAATCCCAGTAACTCAGCAGATTGTGAAATACTCAGACCGGCCCGTCTGGCACCAACAACCATGCCACGCTCAAAATTGCTTAAATCACCTTTCTTTCCCATTCTGACATTCAGTTTGGAGTTCAGGAGATTGTCTTCACCAGGACCACACCCCTAAATGCATTGAAGCAACTGCCATGTGATTGGTTGATTAGATAATTGCATTAATGAGAATAATTAATAATAATCCTTTAGGTGAGTGTATATTTCTGCTTGAAAAATGCTTGTTTCATTTCGTGCACGCGCATATGAACGCATGATAACACACATGACGCGGTTATCTTTTCCGAGCTGCAGTAAACAAACACCGTTGCACAACTTGCACTTTGTTGTTTATCAAAAACAAACGTAATAAATAATTGTATTTTACTCTCACTTTTGTCAATCAGGCACAAAGAGAAGTATAGGGCGGATCGGCTCTGCAGTGGGGCATGTTCTGTACAACTTAACCAGTAAGAAAACCATGTGCATGTGACGTCACATTGAGGCAGGGCAATTCAAAACTTCCACACTTCTTTCTGTGTCCGTTTCGTTCGATGCCCTGAGACCTGACATTGTTTTTCCTGAGACCTGAAGCTTTTCAGTCTGAGGAGCGATGCCGTTTTTTCCAATGACTAAAGCCTTTTAGTCTGAGGCCTGACACCATTTCCTCATATGAGTGAGGTCTGAGGATGTCCTAAAATGTACACCGTACGGCAGGCTTTTAGCACATCATTAACTTCTGCGTAGCAGGAGAGTCTCAAGAGAAGCCATGTTACTATGGTATATTTTTCTGCTTATATGAAGAAATCGGGTAGATTTAGCAATATACCACGTGGATTGTGTATATGATGTATATTACGATGTTATGATGAACTATATGCCTTTCTCCACTGACGTTCTGAGTTGATCAAAGCGTTTCTAAGATAACTGATTTTTAGAAGGGAGACTGAGATGGCCAACAGGAACATGTTTTATGTAACATTTGCAACAAATTATTAGCTGTTTGATAACTTAGTCAAGCAAAAGGCTAATCATATTAAAGGGTTAGTTTACCCAAAAATGCTGTCAGTAATTACTCACCCTCATGTTGTTCCAACCCCGTAAAACTTCTGTTCATCTTCAGAACACAAAGTAAGATATTTTTGATTAAATCTGAGAACTGTCTCACTCCTCCATAGGCTTCTAAGTGGTTCAAACTTGCCGGCCCAGAAAAGTTATTAAAGACATCGCTAAAATAGTCCAAGTGACTACAGTGGCTCAACCATAAGTTTATCAAGTGACGAGAATACTTTTTGTGCGTAAAAAACACACAAAAATTAAAATGTATTCAACTCTTCATTTTCTTCTGCTTGGGCCTGAGTGAGTTCCCGTAGTGTTACAGCACAGCAGTTCTGTGTTGTACGTCACCAAGTAGGCTCACGCATCACACACATGTCCAGCATCGGCCAATAGTGACGTAACGTACAATAGAACTGCTGCGTTGTTACACTACGTGAACTCACTCGGCCCAACATGAGGGTGAGTAATTACTAACAGAATTTACATTTTTGGGTGAACCATCCCTTTAATTACTGTTATTTGTTCGACGTTGTAGAGAGCGATACATTAAATGTATCACCATTCTGATACATCGACTTGTAAACAAACCTGTATAATTCTCTTCTATGGCGCAACGTTTACTACAGTTAAGTTGAGCAAGTGGGCTGAATTATTTCCACTTGCCATTGTGCAATGTTTACTACAGTTAAATTGAGCGAATGGGCTGAATTATTTCCACTTGCCATTGTGCAATGTTTACTACAGTTAAATTGAGCGAATGGGCTGAATTAAACCAGTATTTCCACTTGCCATTGTGCAATATTTACCCCTTAAACCTGAAGTGTCTCGAAGGCGGAAGAGACAATATGTCAAATATGCAATATGACAAATACATCATACAGCTCAGATAGTCCTGTGTCATATGTCATTTGAAAGGTCTCAATGAGTAGAATACAACAAGCATAATTGTTTCTGGCTTTTTACTAAACTTGAGTTCAGTTTTGTACAAGAAGCCCCTCAAGAGAGCCATATGTTTTTAAAGCATCTAACCACTTCGATCAGCTCTGAACCAGAGCTGACTAGTCCCTCTAAAACGGAGTGTACCGCCCACGGCCGCCACCTAGGTGCGAAAATATTCAAAAATAGCCTTGATTAACACAAAATAGGTGTCATTTGAAACCTTAGAGTCTGAAATTTACAGTGAATGTAGACAATTTGAAAAACTTAAGTATTGCTGAGTTATTTGCTGATAAATATAATTATTATTGTTTCATAATCTATAAAATACTTGTTTGTACTATGTACTGCAATGTGTCAAAAACATCATACAGCTCATGAAACATTCACAGATCGTTGAAAATGGCACATAATTTTTTACAGCATATTATTACAATTAAAATGAGCCCAAAACTAACATAATCTATTGCGTTTGTGATAAGATATTCTCCATGGAGGAACACTTTTAAAAATGCCCATTAGGGGGCGTCAAGAACTGAACAAAAAAGGCTGTCTTGGTTCCAAATGCTGTAACTTTTTCCTTTATCCAATCACCACACAATTTTATCTAGATGCAGCTCACTTGTAGAGGGAATTTTCCTCCTACCTTATTTCCTTCCTGAGTTATTCCATGGCAAATAAGAAAGATAGGCAAAATCATAAAAATGATACATATTTTTTGTCTTTTATCAGCAGTTTCTCGGCAGGAGAATGTCCAAATGTAATGTAATTTATATATTCTTTTTAAATTGAAAAGTGTTCGATCAAACGATACCTACCTTTTGACTCTCCTTGTTATAGTTTTGGAGTTATGAGTCTTTACTTTTATGTGTGACACTCAGACAAAACAACTCTAAAAATTGAGGGGTTGAGCGAGTGGGCTGAATTAAACCAGTATTTCCACTTGCCAACGTTTACTACAATTGAAGCAAGGGTGAAGTTACATTCAAGTTATTTTAAGACATGAATAAAAATGTTTTTTTAAAAATCACAGGAAAAAACATGTTAGATTATGCCACTTTTGTGGTCAAAGATGCGTTTTAAGGGATACAATTATTGACTACAGGGGGATTTTAAGTACACTGTGCAAACAAGGTGATTTGTGGCAACACAGCTGAATGAAATGACAAATTAAATCTGTAAACATGATGACAAACACATGAATGGAAATGGTGCAAAGTCAAAACAAAGTCCAGACTGAGGCCCGTTTACGCAAAGGGAAAACGCAGATATTTCCCTGCGGTTTGGCCTCTCATTTACACGAAAACCCCATTTTTATCACAGAAAACGATTATTTCTAAAAACTCCGGCCAAAGTGGAGATTTCTGAAAACGCCGGTTATGTGTTGTCGTGTCAACTGGGAGAAACGGGGTTTTAGGTTCTCTCTTGACGATTCTGAGGATTCTGATTGGCTTGCATGGCTTTATCCTTCTCCCTACACTGCCGCCCATAGGTTTGGCATAGTTATGATGGTGCTCGACGGCGTATTTATGCGGGTGTGTGCACGATGTTATTATTGAAAACGGAGGGAGGGAGAATATTCGTTTCTCTAAATACCAGGCTTTGTGTAAACGTGGCCTGAATAACCCTGAGACCCGGTTTTCTGCAAGAAATTATAATATAAAAATTGTTCAGTGACATGGCATTTATTGATCAGATATCTCAGAAATAGAAACATAACATCCATAATAAAAAGTCTGATATAACCCCTTTAAATTTGCTCTGTAGCTACTTTGTACTTTGGACAGATTCAGATTTAACTTGCCTGGTGTCAGTTGTGAATCCATGCTCGAGTCAGATGATTCACTATCACGCTTTCTTTTTTTGGTACCTATGAGAAAATTCATTCCAACCATTATATTTCCTCAATCTCTGGCTGTAAAGCAAACACACAATGATGTTATTTTTTAGAAACTTTCTTACCTTGGGTAGCCATCGCGAGATTGATGGAAAGTCCTGAAGGGGGAAAAAAACAATTTTTGAAATTTTTGAAAAAATAAATTTTTTATTCCAAGGATTCTTATTTAAACATTATAAAAGAAAAAATATTCAATATTAGACATATAGAGGAGACCTGGGATGACTGACACTATTTGCTTCAACATTGTTTTTATTATTATTATTATTTTTAATCTTTTATTTATTTATTTACAGATATTATTAACACAAATAACTGAAAAACAAATTGCTATTAATCCTCGATGTTATGCATTATGTTGGTCAATGGTCAAAAAAGTGGTTCTTCTATAAAATTATGATTTTCTTTTTTATTAGAAAATGTAACATCTATTTAGAAATTGATAGATATATACACGTGGAACATTCGATCTTAGTCTCCATCAAAATCTTTCAATCACACACACACTATTCTTTACTACTATCCATAAGATCATACCGGTCACTTCTGTCTCTCACTCTAAAAACTCGCCCTCACTGCCTTCGTTCAATTCCATTTCATACAGTAAATCTATGTTAGACAGAGTTGATTGGTATATAAATAAATCTAACTTACTTACCAAAGATGCAGCAAAAAAAGAAAATTGAGAAAAAATGTTTAGAAATTAGGTTAGTAGAGCAATTTCTGGAGCACTTCAACAGGTGTCTTCCGTGCAATGGTGACAGTAAAGAAGAGTTTTAGAGGCACATATAAATGTCATGTTTCCTAGAACAGCACATCATTGGCTACCTTAAGGCCTGCCCTTTTTTTATTCCCATAGTGCAATATATTGTTTTTTTTTCTTCTTCTGAATAACAAGGAAATGAGTAGAAATTAATTATTTCCATTAGGGCTGCAACAACTAATCGATAAAATCGATAATAATCGATTATGAAAATCGTTGTCAACGAATGTCATTATCGATTAGTTGGTCTGCTTACGTCACGGGGAGCGTTTACTGGTGATTGGTTGAAACAGGCCAATCAGGATGCTCTCTGTCTTACACGCGCTTCATGAGGCACACACGCAAGGTCTCTCTCCCTCCGTTGCTCTGCCGCGCGCTCGCGCTACACGGTTTGGAGCACAGTCTCTTCTGTCTCGCATGCGCGCTCTTGCTTGCGTGCTCAAATCCCGGGAGTTTGAACTAATTTGCGAGCCGCTATCAATATGCGGGTGACTTCCAGAACTTCCGGGAGACTTGGGATGTCTGTATTTTGCGTCTCGTGCATTAGGTTGCGCAATTAGTTCGCTCGCAACATAAGTGATGGATTAAAATAGTGCTACCGCAGAAATATTAAATTAAAACGGTCTTTACAAAGCAAAGCACTAAATATAAAGGCAGTTAATAACAGCAGCAGTAAATTATTGTTTTTTAGTCACTGTACTCAGTGGTTTTCAGCGAATGTTTGTGCACTAATGCATCATTTTTCCTGTCTTTTTAATCAAGCCTGTTAGCTTGCTGCGTACCTCACGTTCTCTTTATATAGCATTTGTCTACTATTAAGTTTTAATTGTTTTTCAAACGCGATCTACTGCGGCTCTGTGTTCACACGCTTGTTTTCAGTCTTTCTATATTTATTATCCTTATAATTCAATTCATTTTAAATAAAAATTAAATGAATTATATATTTGAGATGTTTTTAGTTTATATCTTCACATCTGAACTTGCCATTGCCATCAGCAATTATCATTAAAAACAATGCAAATATTGATATTTGTAAAACTCAATGTGTGGCTTTTGCACTTTTTAAAGTACACTTTTACACATACATATCCTAATTTAGGGTTTTAGGTAACACTTTATTTTACGATGTGTCCTTGTTACATATGTTACATGTAGGCTACTTACTGTAGTAATAACAGTAAATTATGCATAATTACATGCAACTAACCCTCAACCTAATCCTACCCTATTCCTATAGTAAGTACATGTAGTTACTTAATATTACTCTGTACTTAAATATATAATTACACTGTAACAAGGACACCTTAAAATAAAGTGTAACCGGGTTTTATTTAGTCATAATAAACAAATCAAATTGAATGTTTTACCCGATTAATCGATTAAACGAAAAAATAATCGTCCGATTAATCGATTATCAAAATAATCGTTAGTTGCAGCCCTAATTTCCATATGGCAGTTACAAACCATAAAGGGTTAACTGTTATGTATTCAAATTTTAACAAAAATTAGGAACCATAATAATTTTAGGGTAGTGTTACTTTGTATGTCTCAGGATAATGACTGTGGAACAGGAACTTCTGTCGATCCAGCTGATAAACTCCGATGAGAGTTCTGACATTAGATCTGCCTGTATACTGTATTCTGAGCTAAAAGGAAACTAAAGTGAAAGTACATAAAGTTAAGGACATAACACATTGTGTTAACAAAGAAACACAGGAATTTGCCTCTTCTTTGCATCTCTCTTTTGCATTTGACCTTTCATGCAAATCATGACAGAGTATGGACTTATGGAGGTTTTTCCTGCATAGAGAATTACGAGTAGAGTTGGGAACCGAGAATCAGTTCTTATCCAGGATCGTAGTGGGTTTTTTTTAATTCCGGAAACGTGCAAAATTCACAAGTTTTGGTTACGAAAACTGTTCTGGTGCGATGTGTGGGCGAAGTGCTGGGAGCGTATCCTTTAATAGCAACTTCTCACGAACATTAAAATAGCAATGAATACACTGAAAAGCCCTAGCGCTACTCATATACGCTTTGCATCAGATATCAATGCAGAGAGAGAGAGAGAGAGAGAGAGAGAGAATAAGACAGTAGAGCTCCTTATGAAAAGAAAATATATTTCCCATTGTGAAACTGCCACAGTAAAGCCCTGCACAATGCTCGCACAATATATATACTGTATGTATATGTGCCATGCCAAAATGTTTATCTTTTTTTTTTTTATCTGCCTGTATGCTGATTTTGAGCATTTACCTATGCTTTTTTGTTGGAGGGGGAATAAGGGGGACTTTTGTTAGACTCTTAGGACTCTGATTATGTTGAGCCTAGGGTTAAAAAAAAAAAGGGGTGGCCATTTTGAAAGGTGTGTTTGATGAGGTGGCAGGTTATTTTATGGCTAAAGCCTGGCTCACACTACAGGAGTTTTAGGCCGATTTATGCCCGATTTTCCCCTCCCGAGAATCGGACAAAAAATCTTGTCGAGGACCTTGATCGGTTCCGATGTTTGGCACAGATTATCTGGTAATGTGAGGCATTCACAGATCAAATCTTGCACCTCCTGATCTGCTCTCACACAAATCGGGCTCGTCCCGATCATATCAAACATGTTTGATATTTATCGGGAGGAGCAAGATTGTGATTACGTCAGTATCTGTCACAATAGCCAATAAGAAACAGTAGGGCTGTCATGGTGAAGGAATTTCCATTGAGGTAATTTTGAGTGACTCATCAGATTTATCGCTAAATAAATAAGCATAATACAGTATAATAAATAATAATAAAATAATAAATGCATAATAACGGCATCTGAAATAATAAACTAAGTAGCCTACAATCTAGTGTTGTCAAAAATATAGATTTTTCGATATCGATCCTGAACCATCTGCAACTCTTCCGTCTTCCGCAGGATGCACGCAATCTTCAGTAGTGAACGCGCCAGAGAGAAATGCACATTTCATACGGACTACATAAGCAGAGAGCAGTCTGTAGTCAGTTTTCTTTCGTTTTGAATTGTTCTGTTTAAAAGTAGACATGTCTGTGAGGCAAGTAGGCCTAGGCTACCTTATACGCCGAGTTTCGGTTCATTTATGAAGTATCACTGACGTCGGCGCCTCCGTTTCGTGATTATCTATCGTCTGCTATATTTACTTCTTATTTATTAAATCCAGGCAATTGGTTGATGAAACATTGATTAAAATTAAGATACAATTAATACAAAACGAAATTCGATATAAAGAACGGTTTTGTGCTTTCTGTTTGATGTCTCTGTGAAAGTTTTAAAGCATCTTTTAAAGTCGCTTTCAGAGCGGTCATGTCCGTAACATTGTTTTTTCCTCATAAATGCGAACACGAAAAATAAAATAATATGAATATTTTATGTTCTGTGGAGACTGAGAGCCCTTTCTTCATCCAGTGGGTAACTAGCTACTGTAGGCTATTACTTTTTTGCACAGTGTAATTCACAGAATTAGGACTACACAAAAATATTTTCATTATGAAATATTTATATTCATTATAAAGTTATATTCATTCAAAGATAGTTTAAATGAAACAAGCTGTTAATTATTTTAATATTTAATTTAAACTTTGAGCTCCACTTTACAACGCTCAGCTGAGCAGCAATGGACATTGAGCAACGCTGCTGATGCTTTACCTTATAGAGATCAATGGCATTGATTCATTGTATTGAACAGAGCTGACGCCATTCATTAGGTGGTGTATTAGACGTTGGGGCCATTTCATATGGGCACGCTCTGGTCTGGATATACGTGGTGGACTATACTTTTGGGACTTTTTTTCCATCTGGAGGATAACCTTTTTTTTGTGGGGCCTTCAACCAGAGGATTCATACTGTTATTCTCTTTTTGGGGACATTGTTTTTTCATCCGGACTTTAGAAAAAGGACTGAGACATGACTGTTGAGTATTGTCTTGGTTATTTATATTTTGCTTGGACGGACTTACTACTCTTGAACTTTCTCTATATTGACTATTTTGTTTGAGTTTTATACAAAGAGTCAACAGCTTTATGTTATGTTTGCGTGTACCTTACAAGTGTCGAAGTTGCCTTTATAATTTCAATACAATGTTTTTTTGGGATTTTGCTGTCTTTGCAATCATGCCGTTTTTGTGTAGTGGTTTTGATAAAAAGTAAAAGGAAACGTCTCTGGTTACTTGCATAACCTATGTTCTCTGAATAGGGAACGAGACGCTGCGGAAAGCGCAGTGGGATATCCTCTGGATGTGCCGATTGCCTGAAGCCCTATAGAATCACGCCAATTCATTGGCTGATGGCGCTCGCGCAAAGCTGGCTCCGCCCCGACGCTCTTACGTTGTAGCATGACGAACGCGCGCGCGCCATCCTCTCCTCAGATTTCTCTGCCGAAAAGAAGAACTGTCAGCAGCGCGAGGAGCTTGGCAGAGAACGCAGCGTCTCGTTCCCTATTCAGAGAACATAGGTTACGCAAGTAACCAGAGACGTTCTCTTTCATAGGTTCACTCAACGCTGCGGAAAGCGCAGTGGGAACGAAATACCAAACTCGCCAAGCTTAAGCGCTGCCATAACTGGTAACAGACCAAATAATAATAACCATGACCGGTTCAAGCAGATAGAACCTGGGAACCTGGAGTCATGTCAATATCTAAATTATAGAACCTCACAAAGGTGTGCGGAGAGGACCAACCTGCCGCCACACAAATGTCTTCCAAGAGGGGCCCTCTAAAAAGAGCTTGAGAGGAAGCCACACTTCTGGTGGAATGTGCTCTGATGCTAAGAGGTGAAGGCAAACCACGCACCTCGTAAGCCAGCGAAATAGCATCCGTTACCCAGTGGGAAATCCTCTGCTTTGATGCCGCAAGCCCGCGGCGGCCAGCACCAAAACACACCAAGAGCTGGTTAGATTTCCTCCAACCACCTGAGCGATCTACATACAACTTCAAAGAACGGACCGGGCAGAGCAGGTTAAGTTTCCTTTCTTCCTCAGAGGCAAAAGGAGGAGGGTGGAAAGCGTTAAGGTTAACAACCTGAGAGCGGAACGCCGTGGAAAGAACCTTGGGTACATACCCCGACCTTGGCCTCAAGGTAACCCTAACCAGGCCAGGAGCGAAGTCCAAGCATGACTCACTAATAGAGAGAGCCTGCAAATCTCCCATCCGCTTTAGTGAATATAAAGCCAACAAAAGAGCAACCTTAAGAGTCAGAATCCGCTCAGGGGCTGACTCCAAGGGCTCGAAGGGAGCCTCTGTCAAACCCTCCAGGACGACTGACAGGTCCCACGAGGGAACACCAGGGGGGCGAGCCGGTTTCAGGCGCCTAACCCCACGCATGAAGGCCGAAACTAACCTCAGTTTCCCCAAGGGAATCTCATCTGATTCTCTATGAGCGGCAATAGCTGCGACATATACTCTGAGAGTGGTAGCAGCCGCTCCAGAAGCAAACTTTTCCTGCAGGAATTCCAGCACTGAGCCTACTGGGCAGCCAACTGGGTCCCTATCATGTGCTAAGCACCATGCCTCGAATACCCTCCACTTGGAGGAATACAGCCTCCTCGTAGAAGGGGCTCTAGCACTCGCAATGGTCTCCTGAACGTCGGTTGGGAGATCAAAGCTTAACGTTAACGGCCTCTGATAGGCCAAACGTACAGCTTCCAAATGTCGGGGCGAGGATGCCATATCCTGCCCTGAAGCTGGGAAAGCAGGTCCTCCCTGACCGGGATCTCCCAGGGGGAGGATACCAACAGAGGGATCAGCTCCGAAAACCATGGTTGGGACGGCCAGAATGGGGCTACCAGAAGGAGGCGGACTCCGCTCTCTCTCACTCTGGACAGAACCGCCTGGATCAGCTTGATGGGCGGGAAGGCATAGAGTTTCTGCATCGGCCAAGGGTGGGCGAATGCATCTATCCCCAACGGAGCTGGAGGGCTCAGGGAGAACCAAAGCGGGCATTGGGACGACTCCTGAGATGCAAAGAGGTCCACTTCCGCTTTTCCGAACCTCTCCCAGATCAGGGCCACCGTCTGGCGGTTCAACATCCATTCCCCAGACCTGAGCTTCTGCCTCGACAGGAAGTCTGCTGCGAGGTTCAGAATCCCTGGGACATGAACTGCTCTCAGAGAGAGGAACTTGTCCTGGGACCACAGAAGAAGGTGACGCGCATGCCTGTCTAGGGTGCGCGAACGTGAACCCCCCTGTCTGTTTACATGGGACACTACTGCCATATTGTCCGTTCTGACAATGACATGGTGCCCTTCGAGGAAAGGGAGAAAGTGGCAAAGAGCCAGGAAGACAGCCCTCAGCTCCAAGCTGTTTATGTGCCACGAGAGGGTCTCGCCAGTCCAAACCCCACACGCTGGCCTGCCCTCGAAAACCGCTCCCCAGCCGGTCAGAGAGGCATCCGTCGTAACCATTTGACAACGGAACACCGCACCCATACCGACTCCTTTCTGAAGGAAGAGGGGGTCCCGCCAGATTGACAGGGCGCGAAAGCAACTGCGCGACACCTTCAATAGGCGAAGGGCTGGCCCCGTGGGCCGAACCCCTGAGAGTTTCATCCACCACAGAAAAGGTCTCATGTGGAGTAGCCCTAGAGGTAGCACAGGGGAGGCCGCGGCCACAAGGCCCAGAAGTCTGCGGCAGGTGCTCACGGAAACATGCTGGCCTAGCGCAAAGCGGGACAGACATGTCTCCAGACTGGAAATCCGTGCAGGAGCCAAACGGGCCTGCATAAGAACGGAGTCCATGTGTACCCCCAAGAAAACCGTGCTCTGAGCTGGAGTAAGAACGCTCTTCTCCGTATTCAACCTCAAACCGAGAGACTGAATATGACGGAGGACAATGTCCCTGTGGTGAGTCACCAACTCTCTGGAGTGGGCTAAAAGGAGCCAATCGTCCAGGTAGTTGAGTATATGGATGCCCTGGAGCCGCAACGGGGCCAGAGCAGCATCCATACACTTTGTGAACGTCCTTGGCGCTAGAGCGAGGCCAAAGGGGAGGACCCTGTATTGGTATGCTTTCTCTCCAAAGGCGAACCTGAGAAACTTCCTGTGTCGTCGTACGACCTGGATGTGGAAATAAGCATCCTTGAGGTCTACTGTCACAAACCAGTGCCCCAGCCGGATATGAGATATGATGGCCTTCAGCGTCAACATTTTGAATTTCCCTTTGTAAAGAGAGAAATTCAACCGGCGAAGATCTAGTATCGGCCGCAGGCCGCCTCCCTTCTTTGGGACCAGGAAGTAACGGCTGTAGAAGCCCTGTTCGACTTCCCCCGAAGGAATCTCTTCTATCGCCCCCTTCAGCAGAAGGGATGAAATCTCCTGCTGTAGTACAGAAGCCTGAGCGGCGCTGTCGACTACAGTAGGAAAGACCCCGTTGAAGCAGGGGGGGTTGCGACAAAACTGAAGCGTGTAGCCGAGCCGAACTGTGCGAAGGATCCAAGGCGATACCCCTGGTAAACGCTCCCATTCTTGAACGAAATGTGATAGAGGGAGAGGAGTGTTGCAGTGCAGGGGACATACCTGAGATAGGGTGTCACGCTGTCTGTGGGGAGGCGTGGTTGACCGTGGAGGAGAGCGCTTGGCGTCCTGACACGTACTGGGGGGTACCACCACCTGGATAGAAGTAACTGGGTCCGCCTGCTTCAGAGGAAAACGAACTGTGCCTCCGAGGAAGCGATTGGCGGGTATAACGTGCGCCGGGAGCGAGGGGAGAAAGCAAGACGCGTCTCCTTCCTCCTGCTCCGGACTGGGTGAAGAGAGTGAAACAGGACCTGCACTTCGAAACACACTGGGTGGCGAAGGTGACAGGGTTGGAGGAGGAGAGCCGGTTGGAGGAGGGCAGAAACGCTTGCGTGGTCTGTCCCAATCTCGTAGATCTGGTGCGGCTCTCCTCCTTCTGACCTGCGGGTCAGGAACGGCTCGAGGAGGCTGGAGCGGCCGATTTGTTGGACCGCTTAAGCTGAAGGCGCCTTGTGAGGGCGCTGGCGGGGAAACGGACGACCTCGGGCTCCCCAGACCGTAGTTGGTGGGGGATGAGCTGGGTCATTCCTTCTAGTAGGGAATTCAACCCTATGAGCAGAGCGTTCTCGGGTCTGAGAAGGGGGAGGGTTGGAGTCTCTTGGCTCTCTAGATCTCCTGGGCATAAACTGCTGAGCGCGGCCGACTGAGACTTAGCGGCACGGAACTTCTCAACCACCGTGTTGACCGCTTCCCCGAAAAGACCTGAGTGGGAGATAGGGGCGTCCAGAAGAAAACTCTTATCCTTTTCTCTGATCTCCGTAAGATTCAACCAGAGGTGGCGCTCTGCGGCAACCGAGCCCGCCATAGAGCGACCTACAGCCTGAGCAGTGTGTTTGATGGCTCTTAGGGCCAGATCTGTGGCTTTGCGAAGCTCTTTGACAGCTTCGGGCGTCAGTCCCTCTACTTCGTCCATGTCCTTAAGGACGTCCGCTTGGTAGGCTTGAAGGATGGCCATGGTATGCAGGGCCATGCCTGCTTGACCAGCCGCCATGTAAGACTTCCCAATAAGGGAGGAAGTCGTCCTACAAGCCTTGGAAGGAAGGAGGGGACGCGACTTCCAGGACGGTGCAGACGACGGGGCGAGGTGGTTAGCCAGCGTGTCCTCGACCGCTGGAATAGCGGAATAACCCTGCTCCACAAAACCCACAAGGTTGGTGAAGTCAGCGGCTGCCGCATTAGTTAGGCGTGCGGAGAAAGGCTGCTTCCAGGATCTGGAGATCTCGTGATGCAGATCGCTGAAAAAGGGCAGCTTTCTTCGCTCTGGCCTAGAATTAGGGCCACTAAGGAATCTCTCGTCGAGTTTGGACGATTGAGACTCGCGGGGCTCAACAGGCCAGTCTATAGAGAGCTTCTCTGTAGCGCGCGAAAGCACGTCAATAAGCTCAGTGTAGGCCGGAGTAGGCCGCGCGTCCTGGCCGCTAGGCGGGATAATGTCATCAGTCAAAGCAGGCCCGAAATCCTCGGAGTCGGAAGCTGCAGTGTAAATCACATCATCCAGACCGAAAGAAACCGATTCGCGGGCTCCCGGGCTGGGGCATAAATAATCATGCGCGAATTCAACCGCTCCACGTGCGTGCTCGGGGGAGGGAGGGAGAGAAAGGGCTAGGCCCGTCTGCTCGTACTCAATATCCTCAAGCTCAACATCCGAGCCCCAGGCCGCGGATCCACGAGAGGCCTCAGCGGTCTCGGGAGCGCGACGGGGGGAAACGAATGACTCCTTCTCAAAAACCGCGAGTCTAGAGCGGAGGGTTTTGAGAAGGAGATTGTCACAAAATTTACATTTTGACAATCCTAATACAGCCTCACGCGCATGCGAAAAACCCATACATTTAACACACTTACTGTGAGGGTCGTCGTTCGAAATGAAACGAACGCATGGCGGAGAACAGCGTCGATAATCCATGACACTTCACTGTAAGGAGAACAGAGTTCCACTTATGCCAGTCGCTGAAGTGTTGAGACGAAAGCTGTAGTTGAATTAGAAATTCGGGCTCAGAAAAACCGAACGAAGGGAAAGATGTGACCGCTTCGTGAAGGCAGAGAAATCTGAGGAGAGGATGGCGCGCGCGCGTTCGTCATGCTACGACGTAAGAGCGTCGGGGCGGAGCCAGCTTTGCGCGAGCGCCATCAGCCAATGAATTGGCGTGATTCTATAGGGCTTCAGGCAATCGCCACATCCAGAGGATATCCCACTGCGCTTTCCGCAGCGTTGAGTGAACCTATGAAAGAGAACAATAGTCAACTGCACTTGTTATAATGATTCAACCCTTTTATGAAGAGTTAAAGTTGTTATACCATATATGAATGATCATTATATTAAATGGTTTAACAGTATATTTGAAAATATACAAAATATTATATTGTGTTAATATATTACAACATATTGAATAATACATAAGGAATTGTCGCTTTTCATATACAGAAAAAAATGTGACAATATATTTACTAATATATTCAATATATATCACGTTCATATGAAACCCCAGGATTTTTGAGTGGATTAGATTTTGGGAATGAAATATATTGGTGGATTTTTTTTACCTGTGTCATTGTGGAGCTTTACGAGGCTGCTTACGGACTTTATCTGCAAAGTGAGACTCAAACTTTGCATCAACATGCTGGACTGAAAAACTATTGACAAAGAGACTAATCAAACATGAGGGCTTAAATAAACACAAATCTAATGACTGTACAAGACACACCTTTGCACAATGAACCAATGACAACATGCCACATTCACAAGGGGGAGCACGTGGCAGGATCACATGAGGGCAAGGGAATCACATGACAAGACAGGAAACATGACTCATGAAACATGAACCAAAAACCAAAACAACCCGTGACAACATTACACAATGCAATATATTTCTTATATTTTTTACAAATATTTATTTTATAAATGTTTAATATTTTCAAGCTAGTTACCAAAAGCACAAGCATACCAGTATATACTAAAGTAATTAGCCAAGAGACTAGTCTAGTCAAGTCATCCTCATTTATATAGCTGTTACGGCCTCAGCCTTATGGGTGTTGCCTGTGTATTTTCGTATGTTTGTCTCGTCTTCTAATTGGTGTTTCTTTCTGAGTGTAGGCTCCGCCCCTTCGCACCTGTGGCCCCGTTGCTCTGATGGCTCGTGCTGAGCATATAAGTGGAGTGTGCAGGAGGGTGAGACACGCAGCGGTGAACTCCGTGTGTGTCATGATGCCTAGCCTGCTGAGCAACTCAAGCTGTGTTCTTTGTACTGTGCTACTATTTTGTTCTATTTTGTTAGTGTTTGGTATGTCTATGTTGACTTTAGTGTAGAGTAAATGTGTGTTACTTTGAGACGTGAGTTTGTGCAGTCATTTATTAGTCTTATAATAAATGCTTTAAACTGCTCTTTGCTTTGCGTCTTCTTTAATGTTGCCGAACCCTTTTGAAACGAGCAATTTAACAACAGGGGTTCGTAACAATAGCGCTTTTAACAATGTAGATTGCCTCAAAGCAGCTTGACAGAGATAAACTTAGTATAGTTTAAAGTCCCACTCTGATCATATTTTGAGCTATTTTTAAACATTCCCAGTGGTCTTTAAATTGTGATTATGCCATTTTTAGGCAAAATCACAAAACCTGTGCCGTTTTTTGGGACTTCACTTCAGCAGAGCGGCAGTTGCTCATTAGCAATTCGCCTCTGTGTTGTGGGCGGAGCCGTTGGCACGGAGACGTTTTTAACATTGCCGTGACCAAGGAACGTAATCCATCTATCTCTCACAGCAACATGTTTCGGTAAAGCATGAAAGCTAATACCACGATCTCTCCTCTTTGCATTGCAACCCGCTACCGCACATAGGTGTTGATCCGCCATCGTCTTCTCTACTCCTCAGAACCTGAGCGGGCGGGGCGGAGGGGAGTATGAGCTTGTGGCCCCGCCCAGTGGAGTTACTACGTCACAACTCCAGTCTATTTTAGCCGGCATTTTAGCGTCTGCTACTGATTCACAGCCATTTGAATGTAGAAATACTCCGAAATACAACTTTGAGCTTATTTTTTTCAAGATATGTCCTCTAACATCAGAAAAATGCCACAAGAACATGTTAACACCTAGAAAAACATTATTTTTATCGGAGTGGGTCTTTAAAGTGTAAATTGCAGGTAAAAAATTTCACGAAGATAATGCAATGTGCTTACTAAACATAAAGATAAGAACCGTCCACCATTGTTTTTTTTATGCTTTTTTATACCAAAATGCTGAATATAATATGAAACGTTGGTGCGTTTTACAGTGGTTTTAAGCACGCCCCCTCCCTTCCACTAGGCTGGGCGTGACGTCATAAAAGGTACTCCAAGCTTTTACTGTCTATGCCCCAGGCCTGGAGTTACGTTATATTGGAGACCTAGCTAGCAAAAATGGTTAACTATTGTGTTTGTGCGGGATGTACGAATACATCAAAAACGGGGGAGAGGCTCCACAAGTTCCCCAAGGACAAACGGCTGATTCGTGCCTGTAAGTGTTAGCATAACTTACCCGAGGTAGAGCTTAGGTCGGGCCCAAAAAAAATCAAGCAAGACCCTACCCGAGCCCGCTGTGTCCGAGCCCGGTCCGGCCCTGCCCGTCACATTAACTGTAATTATGAGCCCGAGCCCGGTTTAAACCCGACTATTTTTTAATACGTGGGTCGTTATAACTGACGTTCTCAACTACTTTCTATATTACTTTCTCCCGCCCGCAACATTTACATTTACATTTTTTTACATTTACATTTAGTCATTTAGCAGACGCTTTTATCCAAAGCGACTTACAACTGAGGACTAAACCAAGCGAGTCATCGTGAAGAGGCAAAAGCAACGCAAGAAGTGCTCAAAATACAAAGTTCAGACATAGCTCGGAGTAGCATAAGCCAGGCAAGCGAGGATTTAGAGGAAAGTATTTTTTTTTTTTTTTTTATGTTAAGTGCTCCCGGAAGAGATGAGTTTTCAGTTGTCTTTTGAATGTTGTCAGGGATTCTGCATTCCGGATGAGGGTGGGGAGATCATTCCACCAGCATGGAACCGTGAATGAGAATGTTCTGGAGAGTGATTTTGTGCCCCGCTGTGATGGTACCACGAGCCGTCGCTCATTGACCGATCGTAGGCTTCTGGTAGGGATGTAGACTTGTAGTAGTGAGTGGAAGTAGGAGGGAGCTGAACCTGTGGTCAATCTGTAAGCAAGCGTCAAAGCCTTGAACTTGATGCGAGCAGCGAGTGGTAGCCAGTGCAGAGAGATGAACAGAGGAGTGACGTGGGCCCTTTTGGGCTCGTTGAAGACCAGACGAGCTGCAGCATTCTGGATCATTTGTAGAGGTTTAGTTGCACATGATGGAAGTCCAGCCAGAAGAGCATTGCAGTAATCAAGCCTAGAAATGACCAGGGCCTGGACGAGAAGTTGTGTTGCATGCTCAGTTAGGAAAGGCCTGATCTTCCTGATGTTGTGCATAGCAAACCTGCATGATCGAGCTGTCTTTGTAATGTGGTCTGTGAAGGTCAGCTGATCATCAAAGATTACTCCAAGATTTCTGACCGACCTTGATGGGGTGATTGAGGATGAATCTAGCTGGATAGTGAGGTCGTGCTGTAGAGACGGATTGGCAGGGAGGACGAGAAGCTCAGTCTTTGCCAGGTTGAGCTGCAGGTGATGTTCCTTCATCCATGCCGAGATGTCCGCCAGACAGCTTGAGATCCGTACAGCTACTGTGGGATCATCTGGTTGAAATGAGAGGAAGAGCTGGGTGTCATCAGCATAGCAATGGTAAGAGAAACCATGTGCCTGTATGATAGGTCCCAGTGATGTGGTGTAAATGGAGAAGAGGAGCGGTCCGAGAACTGAACCCTGAGGAACGCCTGTGGTCAGTTGATATGCTTTGGATACCTCACCTCTCCATGTGACCTTGAAGAACCTACCTGTGAGATAGGACTCAAACCAGTTGAGGGAGGTTCCAGTGATGCCCAGTGATGAGAGGGCGGACAAGAGGATCTGATGATTCACAGTGTCGAAGGCAGCAGACAGGTCCAGTAGAATGAGAACTGATGATTTGGAAGCAGCTTTTGCGATCCGCAGGGCTTCCGTGACTGACAGCAATGCAGTCTCAGTTGAATGTCCTTTCTTGAAGCCAGATTGGTTGACATCCAGCTGGTTGTTCAGAGACAGGAAGGATGATACTTGGTTAAAAGCAACTCGTTCAAGTGTTTTCGCAATGAATGGTAGGAGAGAGACAGGTCTGTAGTTCTCTAGAAGTGATGTGTTTAATGTTGATTTTTTAAGCAGAGGGGTTACCCGAGCCTGCTTAAATGCTGTAGGGAAAATGCCAGTGTGGAGGGATGAGTTGATAATGTGTGTGAGAGCTGGTAGAAGTGTGGGAGAGATGGCTTGTAGAAGGTGTGAGGGGATGGGGTCTAGAGGGCAGGTGGTAGGATGACTGGAGAGGAGAAGTTTAGATACTTCTTCCTTGGTTAGTGGAGTGAAGGAGGAGAGAAGGTTATTGGCTGTGGGAGAGGTTAGTCTGGGTTCCTGTGCTGAGAACTGACTGCTGATAGTGGTAGTTTTGTTAGTGAAGAAGTTAGCAAAATCATCAGCAGTTAAAGAGGAGGTGGGTGGTGGTGGAGGTGGACAGAGGAGAGAATTGAATGTCTTGAACAGTGAACGTGTGTTAGAGGCGCTGTTGATCTTGTTGTGGAAATATGAAGATTTTGCGGCGTGAACGTCAACAGAGAAGGCAGAGAGCAGAGATTGATACCTAGTGAGGTCAGATGTGTCTTTTGATTTGCGCCATTTCCTCTCCGCTGCCCTGAGCTTGGTCCGGTGTTCACGAAGAACCTCAGATAACCAGGGGTTAGAGGGAGTGGTGCGTGCTGGCCTAGAGAAGAGAGGGCAGATATTGTCTAAAGAAGAGGTTAGGATGGAGCATAAAGTATCCGTTGCAGTATTCACATCCAGAGATGAGAAATGTGAGGGTGAGGGAAGAGAAGATGACACAGCAGAGGAAAGATGGGATGGAGAAAGTGAGCGCAGGTTTCGTCTGAAAGTAAATGGTGGGGAGGTTGGTGGAGCATGGGTAGTGAGTTGTAGATTGAAAGTAATGAGGAAATGATCTGAAACTTGGAGAGGTTTCACCAAAATGTTGTCTGTGATACAGTTGCGTGTGTAAACCAGGTCCAGTTGGTTGCCTGACTTGTGAGTACCGGTGGTGATGAGCCGTTTGAGATCGAACGAGGCTAGGAGAGACATGGGCCCTCATTTATCATTCTTGCGTAGAAACAAGCGTATATGTTGGCGTAAGATTATGCTTACACTCCTCTCACCGCCTGATTTATGAAGCTGTGCGTACCTTTGAAATCCAGGTGTACGCAATACCTGCCCTTGATAAATCCCGAGGCTGAAAACTATCTTCATTAGAATAACACGCCCCTATATATTCAAGTCTCCGCTTCCCACACGCCGTCATTTTACGCCATGGACACACGGAAGACGGCAAAGCAGAGAAACTTCTCTGACGTGGAGCCGAAATGACCTATCACAATGCAATATTTTACAGCACGTCTTTTGAATTAGCATCTTACAGTCTATGATTAGCATTCAATTTCGAATCACGTCACATGTATTGGGGTGTACAATAGTGATGATGATGATGATGTGATGTGGAGTACCATTCATTCACATTAATAATTGCATGACTATTTGTAATATTCTTATTATTATTAGTATGATTTGTATTATTAATGACGCTTGTTATTTAGAGGAAGAATGTCATTATTATTATTTGTATTATTATTATTATTTAAAAGTAGAAGAATGTATTTTTTATTATTTTGTCAGTCTGAATTATTTTTTGGTCATTGAAAGCCTTTCGTTACCGAACTCAGTCCGTGCGCACCCGCCGGGCCAAACCATGAAGCGTCAGGGTAAAGCGCACAGGCTCGCAACTGAAGGAATACATATGGCTACAAATCAAATGCTTTGGTAAAGTCACACAAATTAAACATTGAAGTCCATGTTGCACAAAAATAAACACTGAAGTTTATAATAACTTTGTTGTTGTTGTTGTTGTTGTTTTACAGTGGGTAATAATATATCATATCTTTTAGTTTGTCAGTGCGTTTTGTGGTGTTAGGTTTTTCTGCGCATTTCTGCACTAACTCAAACGTGCGTACACCACCTCTGAGCTGGCGTAGGATTTGAGCGTGCCGTACGCCAACGTCCATATTGATAAATCTCAAAGTCACCGTGGTTTTGGGTGTACGCCAGGTGTACGCTGGAAATTTGGTGTACGCACTTTTGATAAATGAGGGCCATGAAGTCTGTTGCATACGGCTTGGCTAGGTGAATGTTGAAATCGCCAAAGACTACAAGTGGGATGCCATCCTGAGGGAAAGAGGACAGCAACACATCCAGCTCTTCTACAAAGCTTCCCAGTTGACCTGGGGGGCGATAAATAACTACAATATGGATCTTCATGGGAGTTGTAAGTGTAATAGCATGATATTCAAATGAGTTGTTATTGCATAGAGAAGAGAGAGGTGAATATTTCCACATTTGTTTTGTTCCCACATTTGTTGAATATTCATTTGTGAATATTCATTTGTGAATATTCCCACATTTGTTTTGTCCCGCTCCCACCCACAAAAAGACTTTTTTTTCTGTACCTCCAAATACTTTCAAGTTAGCCTACGTGTCGCCACCATACACATCAGCATAAATGCTCCTGATAAATTATTCGTTATAAAGCATTAACACACAAACCACTGTTATAACATAAAAGCAAGCAGCTCCTGCGTGCATGGTTTGGCATGACTGATGCACGCTCCCATAATAATTCCTAAAAAGCTGACATCAGTTCATTGCGATCTCACACATCTGTTATTATCAATGAAGCTTTCATAATATATACAATATGTTTGTTATAATTAGAGGATTTGCCAGCATACAGAATTCATCACTGAACAAAAAGTCAGTTTTGAGCGGTGAGGGGAGTCCATCGTAAATGCTTCTGATTGGCCGTTATTGCGTTCAAGAAATCAATACGTATGTCTGTGATTGGCTACATCGCTCAACGCTGTAGACATGTTAGAAATAAAAACTCTGCCTGTAAATCGTTTCTATTTTGTTTTAGTTGTTCTTATTGCTTTTCTGAAACAGATGAATACAAATGTATTAGTTTTTATGTTTTATTCATAGATATTTCTAGTTTGTGGGAGTCCCGCGAATTGTTTTATTCTCCCACAACCGGCACACACAGAGTGAGTGAATTACCGCCCGCGCTCCCTTTTATGACGTCATCACCCAGTTACTGTAGAAAACATGCTACCTTTGAAGAAACCCCAATAAATGTTATTTTAAGGCATTTTAAGACCGAAATTTTTAAATGTATACATATTAAGCACTTTAATTTACACATTAATTGGTTGTGGTGGTTAACCTGCAATTTACACTTTAAGGTAACATAGATTGGTTTGGTTTTATAGCGGTTCTTGAATAATGTTATTTTCCAGCTAAAGTTAGTTTTGTTTGATTCACTTCCGGTGAAATTATAATTTGTTATTTAAATTAGGGGCCGCTACGATGACACCATTCTCTCTAAACAGAATTTAAACGCGAACCTGTGGTAAATGCTGATGGCGTTCACATGCGCATTAATAATTGATTCTATAGTTATGTGCGTTTGAATATATGTGCGCAGGTTTGTAATTCCTTTCAAACCATGCCTAAACAAACTACTTGTCTTGCCTTACATTTTGGTACAGAATTTTATTTTATTTTATCAAGACTAGTGATGGGAAGGTTGATACCAGGGCTCCGATGCTTTTTTTAAAGCACTATTATTATCAAACACGGTACCGATGCTTGTATTGGAATGACAATACCAAGTGATGGATAATGTTTGAAGCTTCAAACGTCATGCAGTATCGGAAGGTCGGGACAACTGATTTGAAAAAAATTATTTTCGAGGCGTTATTAAAATTATTTAACACTACACTTCCCTAAAACATAAATTATATATGATTTTAAAACAGAACAACCAAAATATTTTTTCAATTACAATTACTATAAATATGATCACATACTTGTGTATTTTATGTTAGTGATCAGTATGTGAATCCGTTGACCAGGCTACACATGACACGAGTTGTGGTCTCGTTGGCACAAATTAATTTAGATCAGATTAGATAGAACTGTATTTATCCCACACTTGTATGTCATTAGGTGTGTTTGACATCGGCTGCGGCTGGATGTAACCGATCAGCGAGAGTTGCCGCCCACATGTCGGCGGGAGGAGCTGGAAATGAAGATGTGAAGTCGGACACTTTCTGCTTCCCGTAGGAACCGCTCACATGTAGTGGTGGGCAGATCGAGGCTTCGTGAAACACTGAAACTATTGAAGCAAATGTGCCATATTGTGTCGAGGCTTTGAAACAATCCGACACCCGTCTCAACGGTGACACCTAGTGTTCACTTGCAGGTGTTTATCTGAAACAACCTTGACAACGAGCCATTAAAAGATTTGTTGTGTTTTTATTATTGTATTTTTCTAATATGTGAAGCTTGCAACCTGTAGGGTCCTCACTGTGCATAATGTTATTTTGGTCATAAAAAATGAATATTAATAAAATAAATCAAGCCGATATGTCTCACTGTTTTTATATTTTTTTATTAAAAAATATTAATTTCTCTGCTGTCGAAGGACTTAGCCTAGGCCTACTTCTTTTTTTACAGATAATTTCTCCAGCCTTTGAAAAAATCCTCTCACAAGGGATACTTGTTGCTGGCATGCAAAGATATTTTTGACCCATAAATCTATTAGGAAAACCAAAATTATGTCTTGGCTGTAGATTGGGTACTCATATGTAGACTGTAATGGAATTTTTTATATTCTCATTGATTTTAGCTCCTTATTCCTTTATTCCTGAGTTACGAGAACAGAGAATCTTGTTTTTCTAGTATCATGTTTACACAGCTGGAAAACCCACAAGAAGAGATCTAATCGGGAGAATATAGAGGAGCAGAAGGTAATTTAGGTTGTAAATGAAGACCTTTTAACTTTTCAAGAACAAAGGATAATTTGACCTGCCTGGGAAGGAGGGGTTTACGATGCAAAAAGTCTGTATATAATGTGCTGTTTGTGGAAATCAAGCAGGTATTTCCTTTTCAAAACTGGGTAGCTGTGGTTTGTGAAAAGGGTCCTCAGAAGAAATAAACCTTTACTCTTTATTACAATTTGCCTCTGGAAAGTTTTCTTGACCTTTTGATGCATATTCTGTCAACCTTTGAAAATTGCCTTTACATAGACCTATAAAAAGTATCATCACAAAATATTATATTATATTGACAACATATTATATTATAATCACAGTGATACTGTTTTTAACATGATTGGCAGTTGTGATTGGGACGTTAGGTTGTAGAGCTTAGGTTGACACAGGCCTATGGACTTTCTAAACAGTGTCCCAACAGTTTGTTATTATATTTCAATTATAATTACATTTCAAACAATGCATAACTTGCTTAGATGGCCCAGCAGTGTCAGTAGCAGGCCTAGGTACAGGGTGAATGCTACCATCATCTGCACCCTGCAATGGTGGCACCCAGCATCATGGATGATGTATTGTTGCAGTATAGGATAGCTGCCGATCACAATACATTCATCTCACTTTTTTGGGGGTTTCCAAATGGAAATGCTCCCACACCACAGATGTAGGACATCTCTTCTGTGGAGCCTCTATTTCTATCTATCTATCTATCCATATATATGTATCTATCTATTAATCTATCTATGCAATTTATTAATGTGTCACTACATACTCTGTCTGTCTCTAGCCTATCAGTCAATGTGTAAATTTAAATGTAAGCCTAAATATAACTAAACAAATCGCACTATAAATGTCACTATCTTCATCAAGAGGGTGAGGAAGTGAGAGTGGAATGGTTTTGGTTGGGGAGTCATTTTCAGAGGATCATTGGGGTGCTGTGAGATGTTTTTAAAGTATTTAGATCTATTCCCATCACATAAAATGTTGCCGTGTTGAGCATTGAGCAGATGACTGTGTGTTGATCGCGAGAATGAAGATCTAATCATTGCAAAGCAGTTTCTGCACTCTCTCTGCTTTCACCAATGCAAACACGATGATGTAAATACAGTAAGAGCTTCGTTGTGCAGTAACGTGCGTCATTGATTTCATAACGAGTTTGGCAAGTGTCCAGATAAACTCGCGCTGTGTGGAAAGATTGTTCTTTGATCGCTTTCTGTATATAATTTGTTCACAAATTAAATACGATTATTTTCATCCTACTAAAAGAAACGATGTGAAGTTGATATTTTAGTCACTGGCTTGACTTACTGATGCATAAACAGTATTGAACGATTTTGAGAGAAAGATTACCTGTCTGAACTTGAACAATTACACATCAGAAAGTGTTGCTTGGTAGCTCGATCCGAGGCCAGCTCTGTATTGGCCCAAGTTGAGGAAACACTCGGTGAAATGTTTGGAAATTTCCAGAGAAAATAAAATTAACCCATTGTTTCTTCAGAGGCCCAGATGAAGGAACTAAAAAATACTTTTGTGTTCATGTGTACATCCACACTGAGCAACTGCCATGCTTCGGCTGCGCAGTTCCGCCTGGCATTGAGGGCTGGCATTATGCAAATATTTGGAGGCGTACATATTAATGATCCCGACTATTGCGTCACAGTCGGTATTGTGTGGAGAACCGACCGTTTTTCAGGGGTGTTTTTCATAAACGTGAATTAAATGAGAACGCAAAAACAGTCCAGTTTGAGATTCACTCTATGTCATGTCCATGCACTGAACTCTTGTTATTTGACTATACCAAGGTAAATTAAATTTTGAATTATAGGTCACCTTTAACAATCGATGAGATGTTTAGACCCTTACTGATAAGTAAATCTAGAGTGTGTCCACGATTATGTGTGGGTCCATGTACATGCTGAGTCAGATCAAAAGTTTTGAAAACAGTTTTGATTTCTTTTGCCATATTGGTTTCTGCATTATCTATGTGAATGTTAAAATCTCCAGCAATGGCAAAACAGTCAAACTCAGAGGAAATTGTTGATAACAGTTCTGTAAAGTCCTCAGCAAAGGCTGGAGAGTATTTTGGAGGCCTGTAAATAATGATAAGTAAAATACGTGGAGCACCTTTTAACACAATACCCAGATATTCGAAAGACGGGTAATTCCCAAATGATGTTTGCTTACATTGATAGACATCTTTAAAAAAAGAGCAGCTAAGCCCCCGCCTCTCTTTCCCACTCTGCAAACACTCATAAAAGTAAAGTTAGGAGGGGATGATTCATTGAGGACTGTTGCACTGCAGCTGTCTTCTAGCCAAGTTTCATTTAGAATCATAAAGTCCAGGTTGTATGTGGTTATTAAGTCGTTGACTAGAAGTGATTTATTTTTAAGTGAGCGGATGTTTAAAAGTGCTAACTTAACAGTCTTACTTTTTGTCCCCACAGCGATCTTAGTTTGGCGTGTAATAGGCACCAGATTAGATGGGTTTGCTGTACGGCTTTTGAAGGCCTTAGATTTTCTATCGTGTAATTGAACAGCAATAGAGAAAGATTCAGGCACACTGGGTTCCCGCTTGTTTTGTAAACATAAAGAAAAAAACACTATAATAACATCTTAGTTGATGACTTTATTTTTGACAAAACATAATATATATATTTAGCCTAACATATAAGCAGAAATTGTCAAACAAAAGCTTATTTGATGTGGCAGTAGCCTATTTTACAGTAAAAAGTTTATCATTTAATTTTTCGTACCATTTATAGGCTACGCCAAAACCAAAAAATTGATTTTGCGTGCATATGATATGCAGTTTACGCAATACGCACTTAATGGGTGTAAAACACACGCACTCCACACCCCTAATCCTACCCAAGGGGTTTACAGTGCATATCATTTGCACGGAAAAACTATTTTTGGCGTAGGATGGTACGAGAAATTAAATTTGTGCTATAGATATGCACTTTCATGAGATTGTGTCGTGCTGATATATTAGGGGATATAAATGTTAATATGCAGTTTAAATGTTTGCTTATACAAATACATTTTATTTCAACATATTTCAGTCGATTTTTACTCATCTCAGTAGCTATAGCAATATAGTTTGGTAAAAGCTGTTCATTCATTCACACACAGAAATGCAATTCATATTTAAAAAGTCTTTTTGCGGTTTAGATACAATATTCCATAATAAAATACTTACATCAGTTTGATCCATTGCTCCTCAAAATGAATTTAAACCAGCACTTCTGATGTAAATTTCCCAAGATTATTCCTCACAGCCTCGCAAGATGACGTAAAGTACTGGAATCAGATTAAACTTGTTGTGTTTTATCGAGATGATGTGGGGGCGTTGACACGTTTGCATGGATCGCCTCAGATCATTTGCGTTTGAAAAGCGCGCGCTCTCCGTGGGCGTGGTCACATTAACAGATAATGAGCTGAAATTAGAACGACTGACATCTCTCTCTTTTCATATAGATTACATAAACAGAGAATATTTGTTTTTGTTATGAATTAGACCATTTAAAAGTACACTTAAATGATTCTAAAGCTATATTACTCATGCCTGGGTGAATAGTATTCGCTGAGTTTTGTTTAAGTTTAGAGACGTGCTCCAGAAAAAAAGTTCACGGTGACGGAGAGCCAGAATGCACAGCCTGTTTATTTTCTTTAGTTTACAAAAGCACAATGTTTTATTTCGATTGTAAGTGGACACATAAAAAAGAAGACATTTAACAGTTTATTTTTTCATATTTCTTGAGTCTGTATGACCAAAAATGACGGAGTATTCTAGTCTATTTTGCTGCTATGTGAAAAAAATCGAGCAAAATGCGCCGGCGCGTTTGCCAACCCCAGAGGGTTAAAGGGGACATGAGAAACCAAATTTGCCTTGGTCTTTTGGTATATAAGGTCTTTGTACCATTAAAACTTCCTGCAAGTTTCAAAGCTTAAGACCCCTATTGAAGTTATACGGCGCGAGGACGCGCCTTTTTGGAGGGGGCGTTATGTTACATGTGTGTCCTGAGTTTCCCCCGTTCATTGTGTATTTGGTTTATTCCTGTGTCTCAGTTTTCCCTCTCCTCGTTAGTTCTCAGTTCCTTCACCTGTGTCTAGTTCATTTGCCCCAGCTGTGTCTTGTTCCCCTATCTGTTCTCTGTGTATGTAAACCCTGTGTTCTCCCTCACTCCTTGTCGGTTCTCGTTTATGTAAGATGTGTGTATCCTCTGTCTGTTTTCCTGCCTGTACCAGTTTGATTTATTAGTAAAATATATTTGAATTGGACCTGTTGACTGCTGCTTCTCCTTCAACCTGCACCACACCCGTAACACTCGCACACAGCAATATAGTTTTATGTGCATATCATGTGTACAGTTGATATTCATAACATTAATGTTGAAAGTAACCAAATTAAACTTCAAAATAAACTATTGAAGTTTAAACAATGGTAAAGGCCAAATCTGTGAGCTACGCACTCGTCACTTTGTTGTAGTTTTTGTGTTGATAAAGATGAACGAAGATATGTGACATTTTGTTAAGTGAACTTTATTTAATTGCTTCACAAATCTATTGAACAAGTCAAGTTTGTGTTGAAAGATCTTCATGATTTGTTTTAAGTACGTTTTGGACGCGGTGGAAACTGGCAAAAATGCCAGAGGAAACGCTGAAAGTATGAAAATAGTTTGTGTTTTCCTTCTTGATTGAGGTGAAGTCCGTCGTCTTTGTACAGGTCTTGGATTATTTTTCCATTTTTGAGAAATGGTTTTGAAGTGTTCAGAAATAGAATATTTCTTGTTTGTGAAGTCCAGTGTTGAATCAAGCTGTTGCATTGTTTGATTGTGGTTTTCAGTGTGGAGTCGTCATTCACTCGGGGTAAAATAGCGCTGATGGCGAAATACAGAACGTGTGGATTGACCAGAGAGATTCTTGCTATGAGGGTTTTCATCCGCTGGACGACAGTCGATGCAGACGCTCCACTTGCGATGTCGTTTGTTCCTATGTGGAGAATCACTATTGTGTAGTTGTGTAGTTTCTCGAAGTGTTTTATGTGTTGTTGAACGGATCTCAGGAGAGTTGTGTCTGGATGAACCCAGCATTGAGCATTGGGAAAGTAGTCCTCAATATCCCGACACATTGAGTCTGTGAGGAAGCAGACCTGTAGACCTGTGAGAGAGAACACATGCTTTTACTGTGTTCACTATATGAATTATGATTATATTGTATGTTTATTAATATTGCATGTGTTACCTTGTGGGATGACGAATGTTCTTCTGTTGATTGTAGTTGTTATTGTGCCTTTTTCTAAAGAGAAAGAAAAGTAATGAATGATTTTGCAAAGTAATTGTAATCTTCCATATGGTTTTTTAAATAAAATTATGTACACAAGAGTTTAGCGACAGCTGTATTATTGATCACTCAAATTTCACACTTTAAGCCAAATAAACGTTTTTGTTAGATACTGTTGCATAAATAAGAGATAAAAAATGAATGGTTTTAATTTTTTGGGGGGTTTAATTTTGCACATAATTGGTTTGGGCTAGTTTTGTATTATTTTTCTTAATGTGTTATAATATCGAATGTCCAACTTGGAAGTGGGATCTTCTTAGGTTAAAGGAGCACTTCACCCATTTCAACATTAATCTTTATTGAAAGTGGGTCATATATGTAGTCGAAATGTAAAAGAAATTTTGAATTTGGTGCCCTCTTGACCGAGAAAAGACAGAAAATAACTTTTGGGCGCATTTATATGTAAGACAACAACTCCCACAATGCACCACATTGCACAGCTCCGCAAGCCACTCCCACTAATCCAGAACAGCAGCGCAAACATCACAAATCAAATCACTCTTCCGTCTACAAGGCTAACGTTAGCTGCCACCAGAGTTAGAAATTCATTTCACACAAAATTTATAGCTAGTTAGTTGGCTGTGGCGAGCAGGACGAGGGCGAGCCGAGGCACGTGAGAGGACGGCGCGAGGCCGGTGGCGTGAGTGATAATGAACGACACCGGTGAGACGCACCGGTCTCTCTCGCGTCTCTCACCGAGGAGCGGACGCATAAAACGAGGAGCGACGACAGTCCAGATCGAGAGAGGAACAGGCCTGATTTTATGTTGTGTTTTGTTTCTGTTGTGTGTGGCCAACAGTGAGGGGCTGCTGGCTTATACTTTTGTTTTGTATTTGTTTATTTTACTATTAAAATGTTTAAATGTTTGCCGGTTCCCGCCTCATTCTTCCCACAACAACGAACCCGTTACATTGGCAAACTCATTAGCGAATTACTCCTCGTTTGTGTTACTTTCTTTCTATATGGTGAATTATTGCGTGATACCTGGATGTTCAGTCAGAACATGCAGTGAGACACGAGGATGGTTCACATCACAACACAAACGTCCGTGTGCTCGTCTGATTCAGAGATTTCGTCCAGGAGAAATTGCTATCTTTGAAATTCTCTACAGCAGACGGACTCTATCTGTGTCCGTAGCGTACAGCGAGAGCACAGGCACCAGCAGTCCGCCCAGCTTGAGCCAGTCCGGGCTCCTCGTCCGCCTCCTATTCCTCCATCAGCCTCAGCTGCTCTTCACTATATTGCGGCTCGTATAAATAGCCACGAACATCAGTTTCGAGCAAAAGATTTTCAAAATCCTCGTCTTCCATATCGTGTGTCGTAAATTCGGGCATTATGGTAAATCTAACTCCTTGAGCGCTTGTTAGCTTAGCTTGCTGTCTTCCAAGCAAGATGGCGGATTAATAGTTTAGTTTCTTCAGGTTTAGTCCCACCCACTGATCTGTAATAGGCCGGTGGGGTGAGTGGGTCCCACGCCCTTGAATAATAATGAGCTAAAGGCTGTAGTTTTCTTAATATGCAATGAAATTTATCTTCCGTCCTATCGTGACGCAAAATTACGATATTTACGTCACGATAGGACGGAAGTAAAACACTTAAATCCTTTTTTCTCCCATCTCAGAAAAAAAACAAGCAAAATTCCACCATCATTATAATATATGACTGGGTTTCTAACAATACAAACCTTAATGCAAATGGGTGAAGTGACCCTTTAACGGCAGCATTAGTATTATAAACCAACCTGTTCGTTCCTCAGTTTCTTCATGTTTCACTCTGAATGCTTCTTCAATCTTCACGTCTTCATGTTTCACCCCGAATGCTTCTTCAATCTTCACGTCTTCATGTTTCACCCCGAATGCTTCTTCAATCTTCACGTCTTCATGTTTCACTCTGAATGTTTCTTCAATCTTCACGTCTTCATGTTTCACTCTGAATGCTTCTTCAGTCTTCATGGTTTTACTCTCCTCTTTAATAAACTCCATCTTTATAACAGTGTCACGTGGATCTCAGTCGCTTCACCAGTAGTGCGGCAGTCTTCAAGTGTGACCAAAGCGGTGAAACACTGTGGGTTTTATACAGATTTCAGGGGGCCGTCCTTACAGGTGAAGATAAAGCAAACAAAGCATGTAAATGATGTAAGCAGTTACAGGCACTTTCACCAACTCTAATCCAATAAGCTCAACTATAGCAGTGATTATCATAGACATCAGGAAGAGTCACACCTTCATCCATTCATTCACACTAAACTCAGCTATTGATCAGCATCAACAACGACACCAGTTACAGTAATGACACAGAAGCAGCAAGAGCCATTAAAGGTGAAAAGCCTCACAATTTACATTAGTATTCCCACACACTTAAACAAAAGAGATACATTTTAAACATTTACCCCTCTGCTGATTTTCTAAAGCTAAATAATTTCACCAAAATAATTGTCTTGTAAAAGTGCGACTTGTCGCTGTAAAATCATGATAAGTGTTGTTTTCGGCTCTGATGCTCTTGATGCTTCTGAATCATTACTTTCATTGTTGTCATTGTTCTTGCTAATAAATCTGTAAACTACAACAATCTGACGGGTCTTTTAATTCATTACCATCCATTCAAAAAGGAACGCTTGGAATTGTGCACTGTAATGTAAACATGGACCATATAACTGCAGTGAATTATACACAGCTGAGTGTCTATATTGTTTTGTAAAGAAATTTCACACAGACAAGACATTGTATAATGCTGCCTGTGTAATACCCCCGAAGAAGAAGTATAAAACAGATAAAGAATAAATCACACAAGCGCTGCAGTGATGGCTTCGTCGTATTTACTCTGAATCAATTAATAAAAGCATACATGTATAACAAATACTCAGTACATTATAATCAGTGCATCACTTTCCTTTCACAGAAATGACTGGTTGTAAATGTAAGTGACTAAGCATGTCCCACCACACAAGGCTAACCCACACATGGCACATCAACACTCAAATCTCATTCTTACAAAATAAATCCTTTTTAGACTGGATATCTACTCAAACACTAAATGACAGTATGAAATAGATGACAACAATGCAGCTGAGATATCAATCACATGTTCACTCATTGTCTCTGATATATGTTCTACCATAAAGTCACATACAAGACTGATAAAGACTTAATGCAATGCATAACTCAATTCAGAGACATGGAGTTCATTTCTCAAATTTGCAAGTTTAAAATAGCTAAAAAACTGAAATAACATCATGAACTTTTAAAGACTCAAATATTACTGACATAAATGGCCCTCTCTCGTGTATAGCGGGCTGACGCGCTGATCGCGAAACACCCATGCTAACCATGTGCTCAGGCATACCAAACTCATGACACACTATTCATTTAGTAAAAACAAAGCACTTTGAACACACACAACTCATCCGTATTGGATTAAAGAATGTTTATACTCAAAACCGAGCTGTTTTAGTTACACGAAGAAGAAGTATAAAAAAGATAGATAAAGAATAAATCACACAAGCGCTGCAGTGATGGCTTCGTCGTATTTACTCTGAATGAAGGGGCGTGCGGGCTACGCAGAAGCGACGCGGAACGGAAATTCACGCGCGGTCCGGCGCGTGCCTGTTCACACCAGACGCGTGTTCTTCGCGGAGGTCGACAAGCGCTTCTGCTCAGTTGTTTATTCAGAGCTATTTTTTTTTTTACATCATGGGTAAGTAAATAACCTCATAATATAAATACACCATGTGTCTGTAACCAAGAAGTTTGTGCCTCTCCCTCTCGTTGTTTCCCTGTTTGTTTGTGTGTTCGCATTTGTCACTCGCGGTATTTTAATTTGAAAATTGCTTTTATTTTGACAATTGACCGGATAGTCGAGTGTTTCTTGGTGTAACTTCCTTCCGGAATTGACGCGGATCACTCGCGGCTCGCGGAAAAAATAGGCCAGACGCCGAAACTGGCGCTTCACGGCGCGTGCCGCCTGCGCCGCGCTGCGGCGCTCCGCGTCTGGTGTGAACGACACCATAGGTTAACATGGGCGCCGAAAGGAAGCGGCCTCCGTTCCGCGGCGCTTCAGCGTCCGGTGTGAACCCGGCGTTAGGGGTGCGATGACGTCATCACACTGGTATGCCAAGCGAAAATTGTTAATTTAATAAATGAACATAACTCTTTTCTTTTTTTAACAAAGCACAAATAAGCATTTAAACAATATTATAATGCATTTGAAAAGAGACACTATATACATAAAATCCACTATATCACACCTGATGTTAGTGTTTTTAGGTCTGTGTTTTATGATCGAAAAGTGTGTTTGAGACATAAATAAATGTTTTGGTAGGTTTAGTGCATTATGATTGTGAACTTGTGTGAAGCTGAAAGTTCTTAGCAGAACTGTGTGAAGAGGTTTGAAAAAGTGACGTAAGTATTGAGAAATGTGTCCTAGCAATTGCTAAAACCCTGCAATCTATTATAAACACCCTTACGATTGGACATGAAATGGAAAAATAAGAATTTATATAATTGTCATTCCATCATAATTACTGCAAAAGACAATTATTTTGGTGAAAATTAAATTGTAGCCTTAGACAGTCAGCAGAAGGGTAAATATTTTAAACGAATCTCTTTCAGAAGGGCTTGGTTCAGCTTTTGTCTTTAATGCAGGGGTCTCAAACTCAGCTTAACTGGAGGCCGCTGGAGGTAGAGTCTGGCTCAGGCTGGGCCGCATCAAGTATTCCACAAAAAAATAGTATTCAAGTATTCCAAAAAAGGAGCACAACTGATCCAATCTTCTCAATATTTATTATTAACGTTTCTTCTGAACTGTTCCTCTGAATTTGAACATTCCTTTCTGTACATGATTGGTTCTTCATGCGCTGTCCTTCTGACAGTTGAAGTTCATTTTACAAACTTTCTTTGTCTATAACACATATTTGTGATATTTATATTTGCTTATGTCCTTTTTTTTTTCTTTATACAACACATTGATGATATTGAATGTTTTTTGGGTTTTTTTGGAAGGCACATTTCCTTTTATTATACTTAGAAAAACAATTATTGCTTTTGAAATACAAATATTTGCAGTCATGTCTGCCCGTCTTATTGAATTTTTTCTACACATGTATAGTGTCTCAAATTACTGACTGCACAAATCAAACCTTCTTATCAACCTGTTGGACACATATTACAAGCTCAAAATGATTATTCTCACATTGTTTTAGAGCAGGGTCTCTCTCCAACACGTCGCTCGCGAGCTGCCAGTAGCTCGTGGCCTGATTGGTGGCAGCTCGCCAAGGGCCTGTTCACATGTCGCGCTCACATATTTTGCGCGCTCAAGTTCGTTATTTCAAATGTAGGCGCGCGGTAAGCGCGCTCATAATTGAAGCGACGCGCTCATTTTTTCCAGGCGCAGTATGTTTGTACTTCGCGGTTGTCTATTGACAACAAACCCACCGTGTCACGACACTATCTTTGGTAGCCCATAAGGGATAAAAAAAAAAAATTAAAACGCGGCACACGCAACGATGGGCCGCACTAGCATTAAACTTATGGCTCTTGCTGCTTCCGTCTCATTACTGTAACTGGTGTCGTTGTTGATGCTGATCAATAGCTGAACAACCAAGTGTACAACCAAGATCTTAATACCTGTTAAACTCTTGTTGTTGTTGTTTCTATACTAAAGAAATATTGCAAAGTAACCAAATTAAATTAACTTCAAAATCAACTAATTTACACAATGGTTTAGGGCAAATATGGGTGGTGTGTTACGCACCCGTCAGATTGTGTGAGTTTACAGATTTATCAGAGACAAAAACGACATTTACTATGATTTTACAGCGACAAGTCACACTTTTACAAGACAATTATTTTTGTGAAATGATTTAGCCCTAGAAAGTCAGCAGAGGGGTAAATGTTTCAAAAGAATCTCTTTTGTTTAAGTGTGTGGGAATACAAATGTAAATTGTGAGGCTTTTCACCTTTAATGGCTCTTTATGCTTCTGTCTCATTACTGTAACTGGTGTCGTTGTTGATGCTGATCAATAGCTGAGTTTAGTGTGAAACAATGGATGAAGGTGTGACTCTTCCTGATGTCTATGATAATCACTGCTATAGTTGAGCTGATTGGATTAGAGATGGTGAAAGTGCCTGTAACTGCTTACATCCTTTACATGAAGAAACATTAAGAGTGAAACATCAAGACGAGAAGATCGAAGAAACATCTAGATTTAAACATGTGGCTCATATGGCCGGAGAAGAACTCCTCAATTGGGTTCAGAAAATGAGTATGAAGGGAGGAATTGTATCAGCATACGGGCTGTTCTGCAAACCATTCATTCCCAAGGCAAGAGTGGTGGAAGGCAACCCTGTCCCAAATGATGACATTCAGAGTCATGCCAGGCCTCAACAGCCCTCTCTCTTCTTCAGATGGAACCAGTCTTTCATTCAGCGCATCAAGAAATGTGACGAGGCGTTCAGTAATGAATGGGCCGATAGTTGGTATGTGGCAAAGGACAGACTGTCTCTCATCTTGTTCACTGTCTTTTTTTGCTTCCAAGTTTGCTCCTTTCAGATTTAGAAGAGGAATCTGAAACAAATGTGAATTGCACAATTGTGTAAAATAAAACAGCAATATTTAGATACAGGCCAAATGTAATGAAATCAAAATATCATTGAATAAACAGCCCAGTAATACAATCTGGGACACAGTTGTAAGACCGTAAAACTTGTTGAAGAGAAAATATCTGACCACATGGTCTATTGAGACAAAGGACCTTGGCAAATTAACATTTGAACTCTCTCTCACACACACACACACACACACTTCTTCCCCACATCCCCCACTCTCGCAGTGACACATAAAAACTCACATAAGAATGTATGGTTTAATGTGAATGATTATCATTGAGTATTATGTTTGGTATCATTTTAAAGGTCTCAGGGTGGCTGGTTCAGATGTCTCATTCCCAAAGTATAAAACAAAAGGTAATAAGGTTTTTTAAGAGTTTAGGGATATCTGGCACACAAATGAATGTGGTCTCCTACTCCCAAGGTGTGAACTCAATGCTAATTTCCACTGTTAGCAAATGGTACCATGTAAATTTACTTCTGCCCCCAGTAAGTCTGGGGGGATGAACACAGTACATTTCCACTGTGAATACAGGTTTACATATTAAATGAGGTCTGGCTATTTAATGGAAGGCAGCAAGGGATCGTGGCTTTTTCTGTATTTCAGATCAGCCCGTGAGGTTTAGCTCATGTAGTTCATGTTGGGTTCGCATCTATTTCTCTAATCCTAAAACATTTGATGATTTGCATTGATTATCTTTCAATTGATTATGGAATTGTTAAAATACATTTACCTGACATAATAAATTGTTATATTTGATTATTCTAACAGACTTTGACTTTATTTTCATTGGAGTTAAAACGAATAGTCAAACATTAACGTATACTTAATGATGCACAGATATCATTAAAACACTTTCATTCTATGGAGTCAGATGAAACGAGTTAATACATAAGACAAAAAGTATTGCATTTAATTAAATATCCCTTTGCCATTGGAAGAGACGGAACGCGCGTTGAGACCTTCACCGCTAATTTGAATGCCGCCCTTGGATCGAATTAGTCAGCCTTACAAATTGGCGACCCCCGAGACGTGATCGCAACAGATGAATTCGCGAGCAACGTCTTTTCCAGCAAAGTATGGGGATTTTAAAATCAGCATGAGGTTTGAACATCTTCACTTTCTTCTGCCGCTGTGGTAAGTCATTTTCTTCTTCCTCTTGTGAAGTGTTGAGAAAAATGTTGTTTGCATTGTTATGGGTAGCTATAGGAAAGCCCTTTGTTTAGTCCAGAACTGAAATACGTGAGGACGTGATAAGCGGCAGCGCAGATGAAGAATGAAAACCCTTGTTAATAGATTAAAGATATCCTCGTTTGCCTAAGCAACAAAAAAAAACGAAACCTAAAATCGGAATAACATCTTCCAAATGTTTTTCGTGCAACGTTACTTGATGAGGAGCTGTAAAACAGCCTAAAAGTTTTCAAATCAGCCGCATGTTTGTCGCCATTGTGGTATTGGCTTTGTTGAAACGAACTAGCAACACATGAAGAGAATCGGAAAACAACAGAAAGAAAAATCTAAGTTTGTAAATGGAGAAAATCGGAGAACACGTAATTTTATAAATAAAAAGGCAGATCGATGCATTGTTTATAAAAAGCTAAATTTGGAAAAACAGGATGATATTATTTACAGGCTAAAATCGGATCTCAAGGCTAAGCTAAATGTTATTGTCCATGCTGCTTCCAAAACGAAGCTAAGCTAAATGCTAGTATTGCCCATGCTACTTAAAAAACGAAGCTAATGCTAAATGCTAAAGCCATGCTGCCTCCAAAACGAGGCTAGGCTAAATGCTAGTATTGCCCATGCTACTTAAAACTAAGCTAATGCTAAATGCTAAAGCCATGCTGCATTAAAAAAACGCTTAACTCTTTGTGTGACCAGCCCACCGGTGGGCACAAAAGCCACATTGAATAATATTCTATACTAAACCTAAACGAATCTTGACAAACTCTATATTGCATTTGAAAGCTTCCACTTTAACACAGATGGGATTAAAAAGCAATAATGCAATAATTTGTATTTTCAAATTTGGAGTTGTGTTTTAAACATTGTAATGCACTCATAGAACACACTTTTTGTTTTGTGCTACTATATGTGCACATAGGCTAATTGTAAGTTTATTCTTTAAACACAGGATTGCTTTACTGTTTGTGTATTTGGAACACTTAGGTAAAGGCTGTTGATGTTGTATTCTAGGCCGCGTATCCTGTGTGAACTGAATTAAACGCGTGTGTCTCTATGCTGAATGTGGTTATAATGTGATTCACAATGAATTTGAGAGTCAGAAACCACGAACGCGCATCTCATTAATCCTGAAACAAATAACCTTTTCATATTCAAAGCTTTAGAGAACGTAGACTTTACCTCTCCACTCTATGGGAGCTGTTTCGCATACCAAATTTGTAAATGGTTACGTTTGAATTAATTCTGAATGACTCTGAAAGACTGTTTTTTCCATAGATTATTGGATTCGTATATTTCCACATCTTTCGCGTCAGATTAGCGACGGCTAATATCCGATACCATTTTAAGTGTACTTGAATGAGGAGACGGGTAGTTTCCGTCTAGAATCAGCTAATGCTGTTTGATCTAGATTCGGGTACGTCTAAAAACCTCTGTTCTAATTTAATGTTACTTTAGATAAGTGTACGCTACTAAAGTAAATTATTGAATTGTTCCTGAGGTGGCATTCAAGGGGGCTGTGTATATGTCTTCGATTTTGTACGTGTGAATTACGGCAGATCCCAGATATTTAGCCAAAATTACCTCTGAATTGGTTATTGGAACTGACGGGAGTGTGCCGTGCGGCCTTGGGAGAAGGAACGCTGAGCGATATAGATTCCCTGATCTAATCGGATAAAACTAAAATTAAGAGTTCAAAAGAATAATCAAACGTTAAAATGGCCATTTAAAAAGACTAAATGAGAAGAAAAGGTATTTGAAACCTAGCAAACAGAAAAGATAAACAGCGAATGTACACCTTATCAGCCAGGAGCCAGAAAGCCTTTTCATATTCAAATGTACTGACACGAGAACGAGCAGAGTCTCTTCAGAGACCAGAAACAGTATAATTTCATTTATATTCTTAAATATAATATAATTGTATTATAACTCGAATTATAATATACATTATATTACAATCGCCAAGCAGGCATTAATTGGAGAAGTGTGACATTAATCCTTACAGTTCGATTTCGTTGACCTGCTATCCAGTGCCAAAAGGGCGGAGGTGTGTTTTAATTTTTTGCCTTTAAAAAACACTCTCAGAAGTGTGGCACAGGTGATAGCCAACTGATCAAGGAAGCAAATTTAGAAGGAGGGTGTGAACTAAACATCAGACAGACCACAGCCTTTTAAAGGTAACTAGAGACCTGCACTAACCAAATGTGTGAACGACACCATGACCACAGATCTGACTGTAATGAAAGCAACTTGAGGTAAAGCCAGAGAATGTCCCCAGCAGAACTGGGACCTTAATGCTGTGACACAGCAGACTGTGAAGGCTCGACTACAAGAGCAGCTTTAAGGTGTCGCACACTGCACTGAAACAACAGCAATAATTCAGACCTGGTCAATGAAACTCGGTTTCATGGGACAGCTGGAATTAAAATTGCAATGGACATGATAATGGAGCAAGCAAAAGAATCCCACATGTCTGAATTTGAAACTGTTGAAAACATCAGAATTAACTGTGGTTCTCTCTGCACTTGTTTGTGTCAGGTTTACTTCTGCAATTCCTCGGAGGACGGATGCCAGGACGGCCGGACCTCACGATTGTTAGAACATAACCTGAGACTCGGGAGATGGGTGAAAAGACACTTCAAAGGCCATTTACATCTCACAATAGCACATCACTACATTAGCATGGCCTCCCAGTTTAGAACTGGAACTAAAATTTGCAACACAATTGCTATCCAGTCGATTCCACCCATCTCCTAGACATGAACACTGAACACACTCCTCCATCACTACACCCTCACAGCATCATGACCTGGAATAGATCCAAGTCTATTCAGACTGAACACTACACATCATGAGAAGATAAAGATGACATAGAGTCCAAAAGTGTCACTTCACTAAAGATCTATTGTCCATCTTCACACTAACAGATCCAGATAGCTTCACACACATAGGATGGGAAAGCTGATCCCATGATGACCGAGGCACACATAGCATACGCTATTCACAACACTCTGCCAACACATGGGAAAACACTGTAATATACATATGAATGGCTGCAGTCACAAATCAATGATGCAAAAACAAAATTAAAGCAGAGGCAGACCTGCTATTAAATTTAAGAATGTTTAAACTTTCTGATTGTTATTAGGGTGGTTGGAAGGTCAGAGGGCCCCTGATTTCTCAACAACCACTAATAACAGAAACATCATAACTAATAGATCTGAAGTGTGAGCACTTCAAACAATTACAGAATTTACAATTCAACCCTGTCATTGACTGTGACTTAGCCAACAACAACACACACACACACACACACACACACACACACACACTCTCTCTCTCTCTTTCTCTCACACAAACTATCACACACACACACAGATGCACACACACACACCCTCACACAAACACACAATCTCACACCTGTTACAAGGAATGAACAATCTCCATTCATGTTCCAAGTCACTTCTTAGATTGCATAAGTGACTTACATTGGAAGATTCCTGAACAAACAGTGATTCTTCATATTTTTTTTATTTTTGGATATTATTGTTATTACAAGACGTATTGATGCATACCATTTATTTGATTGCTTTGATTACACTGACCTCTTGCTGCATTTCCTTTGAATAATTCAGAACAAAAATATATATATATATTTAAGAATTGGATATTTAATATGAGACATCCTTACCATTCAGGACCTTGAGAAACATATGAGACAGATGTACCATTCACACCTGCTGACAAGAACATGGTATTTTACATTGAACATGACATGATTCTGTTTTGTTGCATTATGCGTTTCTATGCATTTCTTTGCGAGTTCAAGTTCATATGTGTTCAATCGAGAAGCGGACATTTAAGATGCTTTTCAGGTGTCTCACACAAGGCAGTGTGGAGCCAAGGAGAACACCTTCATCCACTGAGGTCTGTCCAGACAGCCGCACCGTTGGGAGGTGACAGGATTGGTCAAGAAGGGACAGATTATCGTTATGGGGAAGGTGCCAGGGAAGCGGAAGTTTCTCCATGAAGGAATGACACGTCAACTGAACAAGTCAAAAGGTCCAGATTGACTATATGAACTTTGCTCACATCACAGGATCACTGGCAGAAAGCCTGAACGCCTCATCCACCTGCTGGACTCATGCTACATACACCTGCTGAGAACAGGTGTTCTGCAGGTGAACACAGCCCTCTGAGCTTCTACAGATGCTGACATTGCAAAGACAATTTTTGAGTTTCAAGGATTACGACAAACGTCTTACTATGACCCCTTAAGTGTCTGAATGTGACCCACGGGATCAAGGAGGGAATCTGTAAGACCGTAAAACTTGTTGAAGAGAAAATATCTGACCACATGGTCTATTGAGACAAAGGACCTTGGCAAATTAACATTTGAACTCTCTCTCACACACACACACACACACACTTCTTCCCCACATCCCCCACTCTCGCAGTGACACATAAAAACTCACATAAGAATGTATGGTTTAATGTGAATGATTATCATTGAGTATTATGTTTGGTATCATTTTAAAGGTCTCAGGGTGGCTGGTTCAGATGTCTCATTCCCAAAGTATAAAACAAAAGGTAATAAGGTTTTTTAAGAGTTTAGGGATATCTGGCACACAAATGAATGTGGTCTCCTACTCCCAAGGTGTGAACTCAATGCTAATTTCCACTGTTAGCAAATGGTACCATGTAAATTTACTTCTGCCCCCAGTAAGTCTGGGGGGATGAACACAGTACATTTCCACTGTGAATACAGGTTTACATATTAAATGAGGTCTGGCTATTTAATGGAAGGCAGCAAGGGATCGTGGCTTTTTCTGTATTTCAGATCAGCCCGTGAGGTTTAGCTCATGTAGTTCATGTTGGGTTCGCATCTATTTCTCTAATCCTAAAACATTTGATGATTTGCATTGATTATCTTTCAATTGATTATGGAATTGTTAAAATACATTTACCTGACATAATAAATTGTTATATTTGATTATTCTAACAGACTTTGACTTTATTTTCATTGGAGTTAAAACGAATAGTCAAACATTAACGTATACTTAATGATGCACAGATATCATTAAAACACTTTCATTCTATGGAGTCAGATGAAACGAGTTAATACATAAGACAAAAAGTATTGCATTTAATTAAATATCCCTTTGCCATTGGAAGAGACGGAACGCGCGTTGAGACCTTCACCGCTAATTTGAATGCCGCCCTTGGATCGAATTAGCAGGCCTTACACAGTTATACACAGAGCTGTGAGAAACCCATCCAAACACAAAATTCTGGAATAACATTTAGGTTATAATAATAATATTTTATATTGTGTGTAATATAATATACCCTTTTTTTCCCCTCATTTATGTACCTTTTTATAAGCTTTTCTTCTGTAAACAGTTGTTTGGTGAAACGGAGATGTTTATAATATGTATATGGTTTTGCAGCAGACGACGTTACAAAGACAAAATGCCATTTCAATTTGCAATTTATTACTTATTTGATAATTCATTAAAAGTTGAGAGTACATCAATCCTTCTAGCTAATATGAACCAGTTTAGTCAAGTTACGTCAAAATCCTGACCTTGATGGAGACAATATTTGGCTAGAAATAAAATAGCCTACACATAAAGAACCGGAGAAGACAGCGCATGCTAAAGTCCTGCTGTTTGGAGGTCAGCCTGATTTTTTATTTCTTGTACATACTTTCAACTATTTAACTGCATTATTGTGTTGCTGTATTGGTGGCAGGTGTAGGCTGAAGTACTTTACTCTTCTTGTTATATCAGATTCGTTCAAAGACCTCGTCACAAACAAACATTTATTCCTTTAAGGTAACAATATATGAGCGATTAAAGGCAAATTTGTGAGAGATGTGTAGAGAGACTCCCACTGATGAACAATCCTGGTCTCCGCGTGACCGTGGATGTGTGCCTGGTTGGATTCGGGGGTGTTGCTCTTTCAAGCAGTTCATGCCAAGCAAGACAGCAAAATATGGCATCAAACTCTGGACAGTCTGTGATGCAGAAACGTGTTACGGCTGGAATATGCAGGTATTACACAGGCAAACCTGCAGCACAGCATGACAGAAACATGGGCAAGCGAGTCGTGAATGAAATGACGCATGGCCCCCAGGGACATATCGTCACATGTGACAATTATTATTATTATTTTTTACATCTTTATGCCTTTGGCACGAAGCTCCTGCAAAACAAATGAAGAACAAGCCGGTGTCCTGACATTCCATCCTACCCGTCAGATTGTCCTACCAAGGCTTACTGCGCATGCGCACATCAATATCGCCATTTTTTGTCACGCTGAACAACACGCCCATAATATTTTACTACTTGCGTGAGAACTTCTTCATCTGAGGTAAGTTTTTCACTATTTATGTTAATTTTTATTATACAAAGATATAGCAGTAATGAGAACTGTTTACGGTCACATTCATACAAAGCCAGCTAGCACCATTGATCATATTAGCATTTTTCATGAAAACATTAGGCTAGATATGGGCGGGGCATATGATTTGATTGTTTGGTGTAAAATATAAACACACACAATTATGTCAAAATGTCCGTTTTGTCGAGTGTCCTCATAAGATCAGTCTTAAATTAATTAAATAAAGTATCAAATGATCATAAAGAGTGTGAGGCGTGTGAGATCCGCGTCTCTCTCAGCAGCGGCAGGTCTTAAAGTGACAGCTGTTTTCATTCATAAAAATACGCCATTAAACAAATATTTAAAATATATACTCTATATTGTTTTTGCATCAATTTGGAGATCAACTGTGAAATTATTACATTATAAAATATAATAAATGTATATATGTTTGTAATTACAATTAAGCACATAATTTTTTTTTATTAATCTAGTTAACCCCCCTATCTATTTGTGATATTTTTTCTTGCATTTTTTGACAGCTATGGAAGATAAGTGGGAAGCACTGTATAATCTTATTTATATTCATGTTTATTTTTCTTAATTTAGGTTATTGATGCATACCTGCACCTGGTCGTTGAAAAACAACAGGTATGTATAGAATGTCTACTTATTTATACTGTAAGTATTATAGAACTAAGGGGTACTTATTCTACTATTATGATACAGCAATCTTACATTTGGGAGCAATTTAGCGAGAACATACACTGCGTACCTTTTTGTAATAATTGTGTACCAATACATACTGTATAGGCTTTTTAAAAATGACAGGGTACATATCTATTTTCTATTTTTATTTTTTATAGCAAAAGTGCATATGTTTAAGTTTGGGCTAACATGTTTCAATGCAAGAAAAGCTAAGACTATTGCAATGTTTTTTAATATACTGGGAAATATATCTGGTTTCATGGGGTTACAGGGTAAGTGGTGCTTGTATAATAAATAAAGGTTTCCGAGTCAGTGATATAAGATTGTGTGTATGCATTTTTACTGTACTTACCCTGTAACTACATGGAACAAGGGGGTAACAAGCACCACTTTAATTTACAGCCAATGAAACGCAATGTTTAATTTACCCCTTAGAAACGCAATGTCACACTTACCCTGTATCTACATGGAACAAGAGGGTAACGAGAACCACTTTAATTTACAGCCTGCAATGTCACACTTACCCTGTAACTACATCGAACAAGAGGGTAACAAGCACCACTACATGAAACAAGAGTATCTTTCCACAATATTTAAGCAAAAGTTGCAATAGTTTTCGTTTTCAGTGCACTTTTGTTAAAAAGATTACTTTATAAATGCATAGATATGTACCCTGTAATTTTTAAAAAGCCTATAAAGTATGTACTGGTTCACCATTATTTCAAAAAGGTATGTTCTTGCTAAATTGCTCCCAAATGTAAGATTGTGATATCATAAAAGTAGAATAAGTACCCCTTAGTTCTATAATACTTACAGTATAAATATTTTTATATGTTACCCCTTTATTCCCCAAACTCAAAATATTGTTCCCTTATACTTATATTGTAAGTATGTTGTAGGTACACTATAATCACCGAAGGTTACGCTGTAAAATCGCTTTAATTACGCAGTACTTTCCGGGCTGTAATCTAAAGTGTTACCGAAATGTGTTAGGTAATGCAGGGTCAAAGATGACACACTGCAAGTTTTAAAGTTGTGAGCAGAGGAGTAGGAGTAGGCTACTGCTCACTCCAAAGTCCCCACTTCAAGGGCTCTGCCCTTCGAAGGGAGTAGGGCATAGGGATGCTCACTTCCGTTTGGAATTTTCCCTCAGTATATTGCTACCATTCACTTATATTCTTATGTGTTATATTCACCTGCAAATAACTAAATCACTGTGTTGACACTTTCTCCATAATCTGCAGGCATTCTTTAATGCTTTAGGTCAATAATTTAAGGGTTTATTTAAGCAGCTTCCTGTAGTTGTTAGTAGTGACATTACATGACATTATATTCCAGATTATCAACATGCCTGAAAAAACACTCCTTGTGATTGACCCAATGGGAAATGAACGTTCTTATGAACATAAAATTCTGCGGAACTGGAGGTAACCTTTTTAGAACTGTTTCATCTATTTTTTTTAATGCTATTCGATTCTAAACAGTACAAATGTCTCGACGACATCTAGGAATTGAGCAAACAGCCCAGTGGCAATTACGGACCCTGAAGCACGACCTGCAGATGGATTCCAGCAGTTGTGGTATTGAATGTATGTGTTCATATATTTTCAAGAGTGGCTTCAGGTCTGGATATGTTATAATACATTTAATTAAGTCATCTGTCAATTAATGTTTCAGTTTGCTGAACAATACCTGCTGAGAGGAACGATCAGCAATGTTCAGACTACACCTGAAGCGGTCAGCTGAGCACGCATGAAAGTAGCCTGCACACTTTTTGGATGTCGAGGTGAGTGCTGTTTGCAGGGTATCGGCGGGTCCTTAAAAAGTCTTAAATTAGATTTAAAAAATGTATGGCCTTAAAAAGTCTTATTTTGACTTATGAAAGGTCTTAAATTTTCAATGGCAATTTGAGTTAGACATATCTAAATGTTTTCCAAATTAAAACTATCTAATTAGCGTACTTTTTTATTTATTATTCGTTCTTTGTGGATTTGCTCGTTCACGTGACATTTCGCGTCACATTCGCGCCAGCATTACGTCTGTCTCCTGCACGCGAAACAGCAGGAGAGGAGAAGAAAGCTGGTTAATTTCAGTTCAATTGTAAGTTCATTCTTTATGTGCGTAGTGGTGTGCGATGTGTATTGTCTATTATGATATTGTAATCATTGTTTTACTTTAACGTTAACTATGTACGAGGGCGCACTGCGAGCTGACATCGCATTTGTATCTCATGCTTGCTTTCACTGCGTGATGTGTCAGTGCAGTTTTAGGTATGTTCCCTAATAGACGTATAAAGTTTTTGTATTTTATATATCATATGTTGTTATCATACAATATTACATCAGCAAGAGGGCTGTTTTCCCGTGCACAATAGCAAATATGATATTTATTTTATATAACAGTTAAATTAACATTGTTACATTTTATAAACAATATTGTCAATATTGTTTGTTTTCCCTTTATTTCGCTGACGAGAATTTCAAAATGAAACCGTAGCAGAGTCTCAATGCAAAAGACAGCGATGATTTCTTGACTGAAATCCTCGTTTTGAACGAATCATTTTAACGATTCAATGAACAATCACTTGCAGTTCCTGAATGAATCAGCCGTTTGAACAAATCGTTTGAATGAATGACTCCCTGAGACAGTGACTTGCCGCCACCTACTGGCGGGTTTAGTTTCACATTAAGTACCCTGTAATTAAAATGTTACAATTAGAAATCAGTTCATATTTAAATATTGAATTAAGAATTGAAAGAATTGAATATATCATAGCTTTATTTATGCAATTGTAAATGGAGTATAGATATATTAATGCCAGTTCTGATGCTGCTTCTGTGTCTCCTCTGCACTGCAAAGATGGATTTTGATTTAATGATTTAATATAACTGGTAACAGTGGTATTGTGTTATTATTCTAATATAATTTAATTTGAATGTTAGAATTTGACATAAAAGGTGATGCATACCTCTAAGTAAAAAACAAAAAACAAAAAAAAAAGTCCATATATGGGTGAAAATGCCCCTGGAACTCAATTTAAGGTTGCAAATATTGCCCTTTAATAAAAAATGTTAATTCCTTTCACTGCTGTGAACTGACCACTGCATAGAATATGAAAAATATGAATATCTTTGTGAGTCAGCTGTCAACAACAGGCCTAAACCAGCCATGGTACCAGTACACAAACACAATCAGTAAAATATCATCTAATTATCATCAACAAAACTTTGAAAATATTGAGACATTTTTTTTTTCAATATTGCGCACCCCTAATGTAAGGTATTAATTTTGATTTCTTCAGGTCTTAAAAAGGTCTTAAAAAGCCTTAAATTTGACTTTAAAAAGAGTGCAGATACCCTGTTCTGTAATACCGTAGTAATGTATGTATTGTAATGTACAGTGTGTCATGTAGTACACCTCTGTAGATGCTATCTTCACTCTAAAAAATGTATTTAATCAAGTAAGAATATCTAAATATACAGAGGGGAATAGAGAAGAAAATGATATAGAAAATAACTTGAAGGATGCAAAAAGTAATGCAAGAATGATTTGATTTAATGTAATTTCGGAACAGGTCTGAGATTTTTTTTTTCATGGCGTTTATGTTGACATTTAGTACACTATGATATGATTGTCCAATGAATTCATATTTATCTTTTTTTTTTAATGTTAACAAATGTATAGGTAATGCAGAGGAGTACTGTGTGCTTTGCAGCATGCTGGAAGACGACCCCAACGAAAGCATGATTGAAATGGTATACAACTTATACACACCCAAAAAGCAATAGTTTAACTTTATGTGCCATGTTTTTTTTTTTTTTTGTAGAATTTTGTTATTTAAATGAAAAGGTAATTTTTCTTTTCATGTTTTCAGATTCTATATTGTTTTAAATGTACTAATTTACATATATATTCATCTCTTTTATTTCCAGGTACAGTGTGAGAGCTGCAATAGATGGGCACATTTTAAATGTTGCAACTTCAGTAGCCTAAATGTGTTTATGTGCAAAAAGTGTGTAGTATAGTTTCAGTGTATGTCCCTTTATCATTTGCATTGATAACAGTCTGCAGCACAGTGTGGTCTTAGTTCATATTTATATTAATAACTTATTGTTTTACTTGTTTTGTATTGTGCATCTCTGTTGCATGATTTTGAATTTTGAAATGAATTTGATTAATAATCTCCGTTCTAAATTGATCTGCTTGATTATAAATTATCTCAATAACTAATCTTATTTCAATTTACATTATCATCTGGTTTAGAGTAAATTTGTAACATCTGACCAGGGACTATACAGATTAAAAACTAAGACTGTCAAATCATCCTATCTGTTTATTTGTCTAGGACAATCTGATGAGGTATTTTGCACCGTAAAATCATCCTACCAATTTATTTCATACTGGTAGGACAATCTGATGAGGTATTTTGCACCGTAAAATCATCCTACCCGTTTATTTCATACTGGTAGGACAATCTGATGAGGTATTTTGCACCGTAAAATCATCCTACCAATTTATTTCATACTGGTAGGACAATCTGATGAGGTATTTTGCACTGTAAAATCATCCTACCCGTTTATTTCATACTGGTAGGACAATCTGATGAGGTATTTTGGACTGTAAAATCATTCTACCCGTTTATTTCATACTGGTAGGACAATCTGATGAGGTATTTTGCACCGTAAAATCATCCTACCAATTTATTTCATACTGGTAGGACAATCTGATGAGGTAGTTTGCACTGTAAAATCATCCTACCCGTTTATTTCATACTGGTAGGACAATCTGATGAGGTATTTTGGACTGTAAAATCATTCTACCCGTTTATTTCATACTGGTAGGACAATCTGATGAGGTATTTTGCACTGTAAAATCATCCTATCCGTTTATTTCATACTGGTAGGACAATCTGATGAGGTATTTTGCACTGTAAAATCATCCTACCCATTTATTTCATACTGGTAGGACAATCTGATGAGGTATTTTGCACCGTAAAATCATCCTACCTGTTTATTTCATACTGGTAGGACAATCTGATGAGGTATTTTGCACTGTAAAATAATCCTACCCGTTTATTTCATACTGGTAGGACAATCTGATGAGGTATTTTGCACTGTAAAATAATCCTACCCGTTTATTTCATACTGGTAGGACAATCTGATGAGGTATTTTGCACTGTAAAATCATCCTACCAATTTATTTCATACTGGTAGGACAATCTGATGAGGTATTTTGCACCGTAAAATCATCCTACCAATTTATTTCATACTGGTAGGACAATCTGATGAGGTATTTTGCACTGTAAAATCATCCTACCCGTTTATTTCATACTGGTAGGACAATCTGATGAGGTATTTTGCACTGTAAAATCATCCTACCCGTTTATTTCATACTGGTAGGACAATCTGATGAGGTATTTTGCACTGTAAAATCATCCTACCAATTTATTTCATACTGGTAGGACAATCTGATGAGGTATTTTGCACTGTAAAATCATCCTACCCGTTTATTTCATACTGGTAGGACAATCTGATGAGGTATTTTGCACTGTAAAATCATCCTACCCATTTATTTCATACTGGTAGGACAATCTGATGAGGTATTTTGCACTGTAAAATCATCCTACCCGTTTATTTCATACTGGTAGGACAATCTGATGAGGTATTTTGCACTGTAAAATCATCCTACCAATTTATTTCATACTGGTAGGACAATCTGATGAGGTATTTTGCACTGTAAAATCATCCTACCCGTTTATTTCATACTGGTAGGACAATCTGATGAGGTATTTTGCACTGTAAAATCATCCTACCCGTTTATTTCATACTGGTAGGACAATCTGATGAGGTATTTTGCACTGTAAAATCATCCTACCCGTTTATTTCATACTGGTAGGACAATCTGATGAGGTATTTTGCACTGTAAAATCATCCTACCCGTTTATTTCATACTGGTAGGACAATCTGATGAGGTATTTTGCACCGTAAAATCATCCTACCAATTTATTTCATACTGGTAGGACAATCTGATGAGGTATTTTGCACCGTAAAATCATCCTACCCGTTTATTTCATACTGGTAGGACAATCTGATGAGGTATTTTGCACCGTAAAATCATCCTACCAATTTATTTCATACTGGTAGGACAATCTGATGAGGTATTTTGCACTGTAAAATCATCCTACCCGTTTATTTCATACTGGTAGGACAATCTGATGAGGTATTTTGGACTGTAAAATCATTCTACCCGTTTATTTCATACTGGTAGGACAATCTGATGAGGTATTTTGCACCGTAAAATCATCCTACCAATTTATTTCATACTGGTAGGACAATCTGATGAGGTAGTTTGCACTGTAAAATCATCCTACCCGTTTATTTCATACTGGTAGGACAATCTGATGAGGTATTTTGGACTGTAAAATCATTCTACCCGTTTATTTCATACTGGTAGGACAATCTGATGAGGTATTTTGCACTGTAAAATCATCCTATCCGTTTATTTCATACTGGTAGGACAATCTGATGAGGTATTTTGCACTGTAAAATCATCCTACCCATTTATTTCATACTGGTAGGACAATCTGATGAGGTATTTTGCACCGTAAAATCATCCTACCTGTTTATTTCATACTGGTAGGACAATCTGATGAGGTATTTTGCACTGTAAAATAATCCTACCCGTTTATTTCATACTGGTAGGACAATCTGATGAGGTATTTTGCACTGTAAAATAATCCTACCCGTTTATTTCATACTGGTAGGACAATCTGATGAGGTATTTTGCACTGTAAAATCATCCTACCAATTTATTTCATACTGGTAGGACAATCTGATGAGGTATTTTGCACCGTAAAATCATCCTACCAATTTATTTCATACTGGTAGGACAATCTGATGAGGTATTTTGCACTGTAAAATCATCCTACCCGTTTATTTCATACTGGTAGGACAATCTGATGAGGTATTTTGCACTGTAAAATCATCCTACCCGTTTATTTCATACTGGTAGGACAATCTGATGAGGTATTTTGCACTGTAAAATCATCCTACCAATTTATTTCATACTGGTAGGACAATCTGATGAGGTATTTTGCACTGTAAAATCATCCTACCCGTTTATTTCATACTGGTAGGACAATCTGATGAGGTATTTTGCACTGTAAAATCATCCTACCCATTTATTTCATACTGGTAGGACAATCTGATGAGGTATTTTGCACTGTAAAATCATCCTACCCGTTTATTTCATACTGGTAGGACAATCTGATGAGGTATTTTGCACTGTAAAATCATCCTACCAATTTATTTCATACTGGTAGGACAATCTGATGAGGTATTTTGCACTGTAAAATCATCCTACCCGTTTATTTCATACTGGTAGGACAATCTGATGAGGTATTTTGCACTGTAAAATCATCCTACCCGTTTATTTCATACTGGTAGGACAATCTGATGAGGTATTTTGCACTGTAAAATCATCCTACCCGTTTATTTCATACTGGTAGGACAATCTGATGAGGTATTTTGCACTGTAAAATCATCCTACCCGTTTATTTCATACTGGTAGGACAATCTGATGAGGTATTTTGCACCATAAAATCATCCTATCCGTTTATTTCATACTGGTAGGACAATCTGATGAGGTATTTTGCACTGTAAAATCATCCTACCTGTTTATTTCATACTGGTAGGACAATCTGATGAGGTATTTTGCACTGTAAAATCATCCTACCTGTTTATTTCATACTGGTAGGACAATCTGATGAGGTATTTTGCACTGTAAAATCATTCTACCCGTTTATTTCATACTGGTAGGACAATCTGATGAGGTATTTTGCACCGTAAAATCATCCTACCAATTTATTTCATACTGGTAGGACAATCTGATGAGGTATTTTGCACCGTAAAATCATCCTACCAATTTATTTCATACTGGTAGGACAATTTGATGAGGTATTTTGCACCATAAAATCATCCTATCCTTTTATTTCATACTGGTAGGACAATCTGATGAGGTATTTTGCACTGTAAAATCATCCTACCCGTTTATTTCATACTGGTAGGACAATCTGATGAGGTATTTTGCACCGTAAAATCATCCTACCAATTTATTTCATACTGGTAGGACAATCTGATGAGGTATTTTGCACTGTAAAATCATCCTACCCGTTTATTTCATACTGGTAGGACAATCTGATGAGGTATTTTGGACTGTAAAATCATTCTACCCGTTTATTTCATACTGGTAGGACAATCTGATGAGGTATTTTGCACCGTAAAATCATCCTACCAATTTATTTCATACTGGTAGGACAATCTGATGAGGTATTTTGCACTGTAAAATCATCCTACCCGTTTATTTCATACTGGTAGGACAATCTGATGAGGTATTTTGGACTGTAAAATCATTCTACCCGTTTATTTCATACTGGTAGGACAATCTGATGAGGTATTTTGCACTGTAAAATCATCCTATCCGTTTATTTCATACTGGTAGGACAATCTGATGAGGTATTTTGCACTGTAAAATCATCCTACCCATTTATTTCATACTGGTAGGACAATCTGATGAGGTATTTTGCACCGTAAAATCATCCTACCTGTTTATTTCATACTGGTAGGACAATCTGATGAGGTATTTTGCACTGTAAAATAATCCTACCCGTTTATTTCATACTGGTAGGACAATCTGATGAGGTATTTTGCACTGTAAAATAATCCTACCCGTTTATTTCATACTGGTAGGACAATCTGATGAGGTATTTTGCACTGTAAAATAATCCTACCCGTTTATTTCATACTGGTAGGACAATCTGATGAGGTATTTTGCACTGTAAAATCATCCTACCAATTTATTTCATACTGGTAGGACAATCTGATGAGGTATTTTGCACCGTAAAATCATCCTACCAATTTATTTCATACTGGTAGGACAATCTGATGAGGTATTTTGCACTGTAAAATCATCCTACCCGTTTATTTCATACTGGTAGGACAATCTGATGAGGTATTTTGCACTGTAAAATCATCCTACCCGTTTATTTCATACTGGTAGGACAATCTGATGAGGTATTTTGCACTGTAAAATCATCCTACCAATTTATTTCATACTGGTAGGACAATCTGATGAGGTATTTTGCACTGTAAAATCATCCTACCCGTTTATTTCATACTGGTAGGACAATCTGATGAGGTATTTTGCACTGTAAAATCATCCTACCCATTTATTTCATACTGGTAGGACAATCTGATGAGGTATTTTGCACCGTAAAATCATCCTACCAATTTATTTCATACTGGTAGGACAATCTGATGAGGTATTTTGCACCGTAAAATCATCCTACCAATTTATTTCATACTGGTAGGACAATCTGATGAGGTATTTTGCACTGTAAAATCATCCTACCCGTTTATTTCATACTGGTAGGACAATCTGATGAGGTATTTTGCACTGTAAAATCATCCTACCCGTTTATTTCATACTGGTAGGACAATCTGATGAGGTATTTTGCACTGTAAAATCATCCTACCCGTTTATTTCATACTGGTAGGACAATCTGATGAGGTATTTTGCACCATAAAATCATCCTATCCGTTTATTTCATACTGGTAGGACAATCTGATGAGGTATTTTGCACTGTAAAATCATCCTACCTGTTTATTTCATACTGGTAGGACAATCTGATGAGGTATTTTGCACTGTAAAATCATCCTACCTGTTTATTTCATACTGGTAGGACAATCTGATGAGGTATTTTGCACTGTAAAATCATTCTACCCGTTTATTTCATACTGGTAGGACAATCTGATGAGGTATTTTGCACCGTAAAATCATCCTACCAATTTATTTCATACTGGTAGGACAATCTGATGAGGTATTTTGCACCGTAAAATCATCCTACCAATTTATTTCATACTGGTAGGACAATTTGATGAGGTATTTTGCACCATAAAATCATCCTATCCTTTTATTTCATACTGGTAGGACAATCTGATGAGGTATTTTGCACTGTAAAATCATCCTACCCGTTTATTTCATACTGGTAGGACAATCTGATGAGGTATTTTGCACTGTAAAATCATCCTACCCGTTTCTTTCATACTGGTAGGACAATCTGATGAGATATTTTGCACCGTGAAATCATCCTATCCGTTTATTTCATACTGGTAGGACAATCTGATGAGGTATTTTGCACCGTAAAATCATCCTACCAATTTATTTCATACTGGTAGGACAATCTGATGAGGTATTTTGCACTGTAAAATCATCCTACCTGTTTATTTCATACTGGTAGGACAATCTGATGAGGTATTTTGGACTGTAAAATCATCCTACCTGTTTATTTCATACTGGTAGGACAATCTGATGAGGTATTTTGCACTGTAAAATCATTCTACCCGTTTATTTCATACTGGTAGGACAATCTGATGAGGTATTTTGCACCGTAAAATCATCCTACCAATTTATTTCATACTGGTAGGACAATCTGATGAGGTATTTTGCACCGTAAAATCATCCTATCCTTTTATTTCATACTGGTAGGACAATCTGATGAGGTATTTTGCACTGTAAAATCATCCTACCCGTTTATTTCATACTGGTAGGACAATCTGATGAGGTATTTTGCACCATAAAATCATCCTATCCGCTTATTTCATACTGGTAGGACAATCTGATGAGGTATTTTGGACTGTAAAATCATCCTACCTGTTTATTTCATACTGGTAGGACAATCTGATGAGGTATTTTGCACTGTAAAATCATCCTACCTGTTTATTTCATACTGGTAGGACAATCTGATGAGGTATTTTGCACTGTAAAATCATCCTACCTGTTTATTTCATACTGGTAGGACAATCTGATGAGGTATTTTGCACTGTAAAATCATTCTACCCGTTTATTTCATACTGGTAGGACAATCTGATGAGGTATTTTGCACCGTAAAATCATCCTACCAATTTATTTCATACTGGTAGGACAATCTGATGAGGTATTTTGCACCGTAAAATCATCCTACCAATTTATTTCATACTGGTAGGACAATCTGATGAGGTATTTTGCACTGTAAAATCATCCTACCCGTTTATTTCATACTGGTAGGACAATCTGATGAGGTATTTTGCACTGTAAAATCATCCTACCCGTTTCTTTCATACTGGTAGGACAATCTGATGAGATATTTTGCACCGTAAAATCATCCTACCAATTTATTTCATACTGGTAGGACAATCTGATGAGGTATTTTGCACTGTAAAATCATCCTACCCGTTTATTTCATACTGGTAGGACAATCTGATGAGGTATTTTGGACTGTAAAATCATTCTACCCGTTTATTTCATACTGGTAGGACAATCTGATGAGGTATTTTGCACTGTAAAATCATCCTACCCATTTATTTCATACTGGTAGGACAATCTGATGAGGTATTTTGCACCGTAAAATCATCCTACCTGTTTATTTCATACTGGTAGGACAATCTGATGAGGTATTTTGCACCGTAAAATCATCCTACCAATTTATTTCATACTGGTAGGACAATCTGATGAGGTATTTTGCACCGTAAAATCATCCTACCAATTTATTTCATACTGGTAGGACAATCTGATGAGGTATTTTGCACTGTAAAATCATCCTACCCGTTTCTTTCATACTGGTAGGACAATCTGATGAGGTATTTTGCACCGTAAAATCATCCTACCAATTTATTTCATACTGGTAGGACAATCTGATGAGGTATTTTGCACTGTAAAATCATCCTACCTGTTTATTTCATACTGGTAGGACAATCTGATGAGGTATTTTGCACTGTAAAATAATCCTACCCGTTTATTTCATACTGGTAGGACAATCTGATGAGGTATTTTGCACCGTAAAATCATCCTACCAATTTATTTCATACTGGTAGGACAATCTGATGAGGTATTTTGCACTGTAAAATCATCCTACCCGTTTATTTCATACTGGTAGGACAATCTGATGAGGTATTTTGCACCATAAAATCATTCTACCCGTTTATTTCATACTGGTAGGACAATCTGATGAGGTATTTTGCACTGTAAAATCATCCTACCTGTTTATTTCATACTGGTAGGACAATCTGATGAGGTATTTTGCACTGTAAAATCATCCTACCAATTTATTTCATACTGGTAGGACAATCTGATGAGGTATTTTGCACTGTAAAATCATCCTACCCGTTTATTTCATACTGGTAGGACAATCTGATGAGGTATTTTGCACTGTAAAATCATTCTACCCGTTTATTTCATACTGGTAGGACAATCTGATGAGGTATTTTGCACTGTAAAATCATCCTACCTGTTTATTTCATACTGGTAGGACAATCTGATGAGGTATTTTGCACTGTAAAATCATCCTACCAATTTATTTCATACTGGTAGGACAATCTGATGAGGTATTTTGCACTGTAAAATCATCCTACCCATTTATTTCATACTGGTAGGACAATCTGATGAGGTATTTTGCACTGTAAAATCATCCTACCAATTTATTTCATACTGGTAGGAAAATCTGATGAGGTATTTTGCACTGTAAAATCATCCTACCCGTTTATTTCATACTGGTAGGACAATCTGATGAGGTATTTTGCACTGTAAAATCATCCTACCAATTTATTTCATACTGGTAGGAAAATCTGATGAGGTATTTTGCACTGTAAAATCATCCTACCCGTTTATTTCATACTGGTAGGACAATCTGATGAGGTATTTTGCACCATAAAATCATCCTATCCGTTTATTTCATACTGGTAGGACAATCTGATGAGGTATTTTGCACCATAAAATCATCCTATCCGTTTATTTCATACTGGTAGGACAATCTGATGAGGTATTTTGGACTGTAAAATCATCCTACCTGTTTATTTCATACTGGTAGGACAATCTGATGAGGTATTTTGCACTGTAAAATCATCCTACCTGTTTATTTCATACTGGTAGGACAATCTGATGAGGTATTTTGGACTGTAAAATCATCCTACCTGTTTATTTCATACTGGTAGGACAATTTGATGAGGTATTTTGCACCGTAAAATCATCCTATCCTTTTATTTCATACTGGTAGGACAATCTGATGAGGTATTTTGCACTGTAAAATCATCCTACCCGTTTATTTCATACTGGTAGGACAATCTGATGAGGTATTTTGCACTGTAAAATCATCCTACCCGTTTATTTCATACTGGTAGGACAATCTGATGAGGTATTTTGCACTGTAAAATCATCCTACCCATTTATTTCATACTGGTAGGACAATCTGATGAGGTATTTTGCACCATAAAATCATCCTATCCGTTTATTTCATACTGGTAGGACAATCTGATGAGGTATTTTGCACCATAAAATCATCCTATCCGCTTATTTCATACTGGTAGGACAATCTGATGAGGTATTTTGGACTGTAAAATCATCCTACCTGTTTATTTCATACTGGTAGGACAATCTGATGAGGTATTTTGCACTGTAAAATCATCCTACCCGTTTATTTCATACTGGTAGGACAATCTGATGAGGTATTTTGCACTGTAAAATCATCCTACCCGTTTATTTCATACTGGTAGGACAATCTGATGAGGTATTTTGCACTGTAAAATCATCCTACCCGTTTATTTCATACTGGTAGGACAATCTGATGAGGTATTTTGCACCATAAAATCATCCTATCCGTTTATTTCATACTGGTAGGACAATCTGATGAGGTATTTTGCACCATAAAATCATCCTATCCGCTTATTTCATACTGGTAGGACAATCTGATGAGGTATTTTGGACTGTAAAATCATCCTACCTGTTTATTTCATACTGGTAGGACAATCTGATGAGGTATTTTGGACTGTAAAATCATCCCACCCGTTTATTTCATACTGGTAGGACAATCTGATGAGGTATTTTGCACTGTAAAATCATCCTACCCGTTTCTTTCATACTGGTAGGACAATCTGATGAGATATTTTGCACCGTGAAATCATCCTATCCGTTTATTTCATACTGGTAGGACAATCTGATGAGATATTTTGCACTGTAAAATTATCCTACCAATTTATTTCATACTGGTAGGACAATCTGATGAGATATTTGCACTGTAAAATCACCCTACCATGGCCTAATAAGAATATGCCTCAAAGTTACACTGAAATATTTTATGTAGTCACAGACGCGAAGCAGAAACGCGCAGTAGGATTTTACGATGTGGTAGGATGAACCGATAGATATGGCTATAATTTTGCGCTACGGTAGGAAAAACTGACAAGGTAGGACAGATCGACAGAACACCGGAGCTTCCAAGTGCACTGACTCGCTTCTCATCGCTGTTTGCCTCATACTGTCCCCCCCCAAAAAAGTGCTTCTCATGAGCACCGTGTTAGAATAAATAGTTAATGAATACTTATGAACCTATGAATTCGGTAAATAGTTAGAATACTATTTTTTTTTAATTTATTTATTTTTTATTTCGAGCAATATATAATTACACATGACAAGGCAATAAGAAGCATTTTGATTAATCTATACAAGCCTTTAAATTCATCATACTTTAATCAAACTTTAACAAATAACTCCATCTATTGCTCAAAACGGAGTGGGTAGAAGTCAAACTTATTTGAACCCACCCCGGTTACCATTAACAGGAAAAACAAAACAATGGTAGCTTGTTTCTTAAACATTATCATAACACTCAATTACATTTTTTTATATAAATAATTATAAGAAACACATGAGAAAGGAAAGAAGGGGAACCGCTTCTCCCCCACCAAAAAGCAAAACAATACCAAAAAACACAACATATCCTAAATACACACCATATATGACCTTAGGTAACAATTATAATAATACCAACACTGGTAATCAAATACCTACAAGGTAAAATAAGACAAATTATGAATACATGTATGGATTTATGATAATACCAACACTGGTAATCAGAATACCTACAGGGTAATATAAACAGACTATGAATACATGAATACAACACCACAAAATTAAACCATGCCCGCCATGTAGTGTGACAAGACCTTCTGTTTATAGAGTACTTTAAATTGATGAATACTTTGGCTTTATTTGAGTTCAAGCCCCAAACTATTCCACAGTTTAACCCCGCATACAGACACACAAAAACTTCTCCTAGTAGTTCTGATCGCTGGTATGACAAAGTTCCCATAACTCCTCAAACTGTACGACTGCTCTCTCTGTGTAAATAACTTTTGTATGTTAGCAGGTAATAGGTTGTAAAATGCTTTAAATAAAATTTTTGCTGTATTAACTTTAACTAGGTCCTGTATTTTTAATAATTTTGATTTAAGAAAAAGTGGATTTGTGTGTTCAAGATAATCAACCTTGTGTATAGTACGTATAGCCCTTTTTTGTCAAATAAATAGTGATTTTATTAAGTTATTATAGTTATTTCCCCATACTTCAACACAGTAAGTTAAGTATGGTAGAATTAGGGAACAATAGAAGATACTTAATGTATTCTCATCAAGTACCTGTTTGGCTTTATTTATTATCGCAAGGCTTTTGGAGACTTTGGTTTTTATGTGTCTGATGTGAGTTTTCCAAGTTAGTTTGTTGTCTATTATAACTCCTACAATTTTTATTTCAGAGACATATTCAATTTGTATCCCATCTATCTCAATCATCTTATCCATTTTTTCCTTATGATTACCAAATAATATAGCTTTAGTTTTATCTAAGTTTAAAGATAATTTATTACTGTCCATCCATTTTTTTATATTCCTTACTTACGTGTTTACAACATTAATAACCTTATCATAATTGTCATCACAATAGAAAATGTTAGTATCATCTGCAAACAAAACAAACTTGAGTAATTTAGAAACATTAAATATATCATTGATGTACAAGTTGAATAGTTTAGGGCCCAATACTGGCCCAATTTAGTACTGTTATTTATGTAAACTGTTTGATCTGTATGCTTCCTGTTATTTTAGCTTGTGATATTCACGATGTTCAGGTTTGGCTGTAATCATAATGGAAAAACTAACACTTCAAATCGATGTTTCTTGCAAAAAAAAAATCTAAAACTTGACAAAAAGTAGTCTTTGAGATTGTTTAAATATATATTAAAATCTTCCACCTAATAAAAATATGTAATTATTTTTTTTAAACAACTAGGCAATTCACAAGCTGCTCTATAGAGAGCTATACTGGAACCTAGTGTTTACACTATGTCATTACATGTTTTTAGGTTTTAGAGTTTAAAGGTCTGGGGCCTCATTTATAACCGCTGTGTCGCACAAAACAGGCCCTGAAAGAGGCGTACGACACTTTCGACACATAAGTTGTGATTTATAAAAACAAACTTGACGGGAAATCATGTGTACAAACATCTGGAGACGGAGCATTTACATCTTCATTTTAAATCCTAGTCATAAATACAGTGCATGTTCACAATAACTATAACAATAAATATAATAATGATTTAAAATGTGTTATACATCTAATATACACCTTTAGATTAAATATGTCATTCTCCTTAATGGAGATCAGCACTTAAACTACATGAAATCACTACCAAGAAGTTATAATATTTTTTTATATTGTAATAAATATAATTATTTGTAGTGGATACGATGCTTTTGAACACTTTTCCTGTGTCATGCTGTGTTTTAACTACAGCAAGGCTTGCTTTAGCGCATTAAAATATAAGAGAACCCATGGTCATGTGTTTTATACTATTTGATTTATTTATTCAAAAACAAGGCAAGGATTGGCTACTAAATTATTTTTAGTAGTGTAAAGTGACGGGACATCCGTATCTCATATTTTCCTAATGTCTGGTACCGTTAAACATGGTATCACGTGGATGAATAATCATATGCAAATGAGGATATGCAGATGAGGATATGCATAGTAAAACTAGGCGTTGTAATCTCCATAGATGGTTATTTCGGGGTGGAGACGCATGTGCGCACAATCTTCCGCTGATTGGGATTTATAAAGGGAAGTCTGGATATTTTTTGCCGTACGCCATTTTTGGCTTTTGGGTTCACGTACACTTTTAGTAAAGATCATACGCACAGTTTTATAAATGAGACCCCTTGTCTCTGTTTTAATCTGAAATACTGCATTAATTGAAAAAAATTAATATTTAAAAAATGTTTTTTTTTTATTGTTTTCAATGAGGAAAAATGGACAATAATTATTGCCATAAATTAATCTTAATTAATTACCATAAATATATCTCAAAATGATTTATTATTGAACTAAAATATTTTACATTCATTTTAAAGAAGAAAAAAGTTAAATTTCAGGTATCTGGTCACTTTTGATCGTAAGGAACATGAGTGTGGTTCACAAATAAGGACGGCACAAGTGTTAAACTGTTCTGATGGCTGGATTATGTTTTTACACAATAAGGTTCTAATATTAATAAAACTGACTCCTGCTACTTGGTGCCGATAGCCTTGTGGACAGCTTGCTAATATATAGCACTGTTGTGCTTTGGGTGATCATAGTTCGATTCCCAGCTCGTGGACTTCTCCTGATCCCATCAGGAAAATGGGGGCGATTTCGAACACAGCAAAGCTCTTCCCATCTGATGAAGAATTTTTCGTCTTGGAGGAATCAATTGGGGCACAACCTCCAGCCTAAGGAGGAACATCTTCCCCCTATCCTATTCTCTTCATGTGTGTCTAAAGCTCTAGCTTTCCTGTAAAATAATTAGTGAATTAATTAAATGTGATTATTTTTTAGAAAAACTGCAGAGTTTTCAATGGATTGCAGCTGGAGTAAATTGTCTTTATTCACTCATTAGTGAGCGTTTCGAATCACTACATAGGAAGCAACTCACACTATTTATTCTTAAAAGATCACAATTTTATTGTATACCTTTTTTTTTTATATGTATTTTAGAATCAAATTAACTAAATATCCACTTAATATAAACACCCTAACTATGCATTTCAATACTGACACATACATATGAACACTGATTTATGAGTTCACACTCTCTATTTAACCCTTTTTATTTTACTCAATCACATTTTTCACTATTTGTATTTTTTTATGTAATTTAAATCTAGTATAAATGGTTATTACAGTTGGCCTTTTACGTAACATCTCACCATCTTTCATTAGTAGTTCTTAATATTTTCCACACAATATGTATTTATTAAATATTTATTTCTCCAAAAATTCAACACAAAATTTCTCTGACATGTATTTTACTAGTGGACTTTTGTGATTTGTGTGAGAACAGGACTTTTATTTTGGTCTGGTGATGTGACGTCATAAGTCTGCGCCGCGATCCTGCATCTGTTGTGATTTGACTGAAGAAGGTTTGTGTTTTAAACCATTTAAAGTGTTTCAATCAATTCAACCTGTTCATGTAATTTTAAAGCTTTTACAAACGATGTTAAATGGCTTATTTATTATTAAGTTCAACATAGTAATACTTTATCTAACTTTGTTTTGTGTGAGTAAAGCCAGGGTAACACAAAAAAATTGTAAGTGCTCATGAGAGAAACAGTTTAAACTCGAAAATCTGTGTTAATTAATGAACCAGTTATTTCTGAAAATGATTCAGTGATTCAAAGTGCTCCATTCAAAACAGTGTAATCTCCAAATCATTTTAATACCAAATATAAACAATCAATATAATGTATGTTCTTTTATTAGTTTGAATTATTTTGTCTTAAACTAGAGCTGATTGAGATTTATTTTGAATTTATTTTTCTTTCTGTTAATTATTCTCATCTTAAACACACAGGAAAAACTCCTGGCGAAGTGACTAAAATCCACATGACTAACTATTATAAAGATGGCTTTTATTAAAGAGGAAAACGAAGACCTTAAGATTGATAAAACATTCAGTGTGAAACATGAAGATACTGAGGAACAAACAGGTTAGTGTCATTCTCAAAGCTGAACTCCGTCATTTGATCCTTATTAAAATATCCAGCTCTACAGAAATTAAAGATGTTTTTGACAAATATCATATATGAATGCCACATTAAATTGGTTATGTTTCACATGGAGCGGGACAGACATGTTCAGATCACATGACCAGACAAATACTAACAGTTTTTGTCACACATTAAATTTGAAAAATACAGATATAACCTAAACAAAACAATTGTGTAAAACAATATCTACTTCTGAACGGACAACAATGGAATCCATTGATTTATCACTTAATTGTGCGACCGTATTAAAGCAATCCATTAAATGTGACTCGTTGTATCAAACCGTGACTTTATTTCTAGAATGATTGAAAACACTGATTTGTAAATGCTTCTTTTATTACAAAGAAATGCAGTAAATGCTGTTTTATATTTTTCACTGTTTTGAGTGATGTATATAGAAGTTAGCAATATTCAAAGCCTCAAAAACACTTAAGTCTACAAACAAAATATTATTATACTAACTTACCAGAACATAACTAGTGTAAATGTAATAAAGCATTTCATCTGCTGACACAGTTTAATAGAGTTACTGCTGCTGTCTGCATTTGTTATTCATTTTAAAGGTCTTTGGTGAGCAAATAAAATGAGCAGTAACATTTTAATGAACTGCATACCGGCATGTTAGTTTACACAATTACACAATTAACGCGTAAAGTCCTCCACTCCTCCAGAAATACATAAAAGTGGTCGGTGAACTTGGAGAAAAATAGAGTAACTGTTATAGTTATCTGCACAATGTCTACCTGATATGAATAAAAGACGTCGCAAATTTACAATTGAAAAGATTGTTATTGGTGCTTCCATAGACATCAGTGAGTATTTTACAAACTATAAATGTATTGTTTTGCTAGTACTAATGTGTATTTAAATGTCTGAAACTTAAAATAAAGATTATGTGGTTGAAAACACTTAAAAGTTGTGATATATCGCGTCTGGCTCAGCATCAACCAAAGCACAAACACAGATTTGAGTTTAGCAGTTGATCACGTGACAAACTGAATGGTCTTATCACACAGGTGTGATCGTACACGCCAAAGGGATACAAACATCTGACATTTACGTTTTACGTGGCGTTTCAAGTCACGTAAACCAAGGGAAATCCGATTAGAGCGCTCAGACTGAAATGGATTTCCAGGAATGTTTTTTTTTTTTGCCGTTAACTTGTTAAATCTAATCGGATTTGCACAAAACACTAGCGTAGCAAGAAAAGAGTATCTGGGTGTGCATAAGAAAAACTGAGTGTGCCACATTTATTGTCAGATTAATGTGCAAAAAACCCTCACTAACTTTACAGAATAGACTGGGCTGATGTGTAAAGCTATACTTGGGCTCGCCACATAACCATAATACTATATTAAATATATCTCACTGCTCGACATTAAGTCTTTTCATTTGCTTGTCCATAATTGTTTTTTTGTGTGTGTGTGTGTGTGTGTGTGTGTGTGTGTGTGTGTGTGTGTGTGTTGTAAATGTAATTTATTCTGAAGCAAAAGACTCTCATCAGTGTTCAGTCAGCTTTGACATATTTAAATCTGCATTTTCATGATATTTGAACCTTTTTTGCCCTTGAGCATTTTTCTCTAATCGTTTTAAATATTGGCCTATGTTTCATCTTTCATCTTTCATTTTAAATTCTTAAATTTGATCAAATTCAATTAGAATAAGACACTATATGGCTGTTACCAGTCAAATTAATTAATTTACACTGCAAAATTACAACTGCATTAAATAATGTTATGAGATTGTTTTAAATATGTTTTTGAATATACAAATATGAAATATTGATAAGAATGATACTTTTATACTCGAAACTAAACCACCAGTAGGTGGCGGCAGGTGACCGTCTTAATGAGTGAGTCATTCGTTCAAACGGTTCGTTCAAAACGCTCAATCATTCAGTATGAAAACACGGTTATGTGTTCCGGTGAGATGCGTTATGGTTCTGCTATGATCTTTGTTTGGAACTATTTTTGCAGCTGAAATAAACAAAACAGTCAATATTGTGTCTAAAATGTAAGTGACTTAATATGAATTACTTGTTTATTGAACTGTCATATGAAATCAGTCACATTTACAATTGTGATGGTATTCAGCACTCTTGGTCGTGTGATGTTGCTTAACTGTATCATATGTTATAAATATAAAAACTCCACATGAATGTTTAACGAGCTGCACTCATTTGTTTCCATTTCTCCTCATGAGGTGTGAACCTCAACAGCACATCCTTGTTAGTCAGACAGTACAGTGGCTGTTTGCGGATTGGTTTGCAGATTTTTTTTTTAAGGATAAACAATTTTTAAATGAACAAATATTGTAAGTAAAAAACAATAGCCCAAGTTTAGAAAAAGACTTTACAAAATAATTCTGCATCTATTTTGTGGCACAAAAATCGGACCGTGTAAACAGCTTCATTGATTATAACAGGAGTTTTCACAGGAGTGCAGAATATTTGTGTGGCTTATATTTATATAATATATTTATATAAGTGGCTTTATATTTATAAAAACATTAATGTTCCACTAACGAGAAACTGCAAGGTTTCTGGATTAACAGCCATATTGATTGAATCCAAAATAATAGCTAATCTGGAATAGTGATGACCACTGCAACAGACGGGACAAAACATGAATGGCTACTTTGTCAAAATATATTTGATTGTAAATGCAAACTAATAGGCCTTATTTGTCACCTTTATACAGAAAATGTAAAGACATTGACACATACAATGAGCCAATATAAATACAATTTCACTCACCTAACCTATCGCTTGAAGCAATAATCCATCATTTGTCCTTTTGCCTATATCCAAATTAGGCATGGGGTTTCCCCTCATTTTTAATTTGTAGCTGCTGTTCTAATGGTACCACGGTAAATTTGTTGGTGATCAAATATTAGAAATACCTCTAATCTTTATAATCAAGGTAGTTGCTAGATTATCAGCAGTAGCAGTTCAAACTAATATCACATAATTTCCGTCTATACGATGATTAATTGCTATACCATAAAGTGAAAAACTTGATGGTGATTGGCAATTTATTTTTATTTTTTTTACCAATGGAAGCAAAAGTCTCCGGATATGGATTTAACCTCCCCCTTCTCTATCCCCTCAGACTTACATTAGCAATTAATAGTTATTAGTAATTATTATATCAGATTCAGCACGTACGGTGAAGATCATCTGTGGTTTTTGACATCAGTAATATTTTATTGTGTTACAGTGGTGAAATCACAAACAAGAAATACACATTCTAAAACATGAAATGAAAAAGGGAATTTTATTAACATTAAATTGTCCTCCCATTTTCACCTGGATTTTGGCTAGGCTGTGCCTCCCTTGATGAGACACCATTGGCAATAAGATCAGCCACAAAAATAACCGTCCACAGCTTTTCTTCGCATGCATATATTTAGTAAATCCTGACAGAATTCATCAATAACTTGATTGAAAACCACGCTAAAATGCATTTGTTTACAGAGACAGTGGGTCTCATAAGCATGCCTACGCACAACTGAAACCAGAAACAACTGAAACCAACTATGGACAGCCCTATGATCATGTTAAGAAGTTATATTTCATCCTAACATGATTATAATAGTAGCATCATGGTCTGGGGCTGGATGAGTGCTGCTGCTACTGGGGAGCTGTGCTTCATTGAGGGAAACATGGATTCCAACATGTACTGCGACATTCTGAAGAAGAACATGATGTCCGCCCTTCAGAAACTGGGCCGAACGGCATGAAAACGACCCCAAACACACCACCAAGATGACGACTGTCTTGCCGAGGAAGCTGAAGGTGATGGAGTGGCCAAGTATGTCTCCAGACCTGAACCCTATTGAGCACCTGTGGTGATCCTCAAGCGGAAGGTGGAGAAGCACCATGTGTCTAACATCCAGCAGCTTCGTGATGTCAATATGGAGGAGTGGAAGAGGATCCCAGCAACACCCTGTGCAGCTCTGGTGAACTCCATGCCCAGGAGGATTAAGGCAGTGCTAGATAACAATGGTGCTCACACAAAATATTGACTCTTTGGGCACAGTTTTGACATGTTCACTTAGGGTGTACTCATTTTTGTTGCCAGCTATTTTGACAATAATGGCTGTATGTTGAACAAAATTATAAACGCAACACTTTTGTTTTTGCCCCGATTTTTCATGAGCTGAACTAAGATCTAAGACTTTTTGTATGTACACAAAAGGCCTATTTCTCTCAAATATTGTTCGCAAATCTGTCTAAATCTGTGTTAGTGAGCACTTCTCCTTTGCCGAGATAATCCACCCACCTCACCGGTGTGGCATATCAAGATGCTGATTAGACAGCATGATTATTGCACAGGTGTGCCTTAGGCTGGCCACAATAAAAGGCCAAGAATGCCCTTAAATGGACATGGTTTGGGTGTATTTTCTTATTTATACACACATTTGAATTTCTCACAAAATCTTTCTGCCTAATTCACAATATTCAAATGTTGATGAATTCTGAGTATTCTAAATGAGCTACCGCGTGCCTGAAGTAATTTATATCAACATTTGAATATTGTGAAATAGGCATAATGTTTTTGTGAAAATGCGTGTATAAATACAAATAGTGTATGCAATTATCAGTGAATTAGACCCAGTAAGTTTATTTAAAAGGAAGCAATAAACTTAATATAAAACTGATCATTTGTGGAATAACTTATAGAAAACTAATGATAATGTCTCAGGATAATTATATACAAGGACAAACGAGATGACCTAATATTGAACCCTGTGGCACTCCATAATTGTCTTTGTTGAAACCTCAAGTTAACAATATTGATAATAGGCTATGAGTTAATTAATATGGCTAGGGATGTAACGATATCAAAATCTCACGGTACGATACAATTTCGATATTGACCTCACGGTACGATATTTATTGCGATATTGTGGAAAAGCTCACGGTATTGTTAAATAGCTCACGATAGTGTTTGTGATGATAATCTAAATAATAGGGCTAAGGGGAAGGGGTAGACACCCCTTAAAACCAAGAATTTTCGCGAGCTTACTTGAAACCAAGGGGTACCCAGAATGCACTGCGCAACCGGCAACAATGGCAGGCATATCATCCAGAGAGTCCCATAAATGTAAGTATTTTTGGCTTAAATGATTGATTAAAAAATTATGACAGTCTTGTTTTGTGCTCTACACAGTTATGCACATATATATTTGCAACTATGTTGTTTATTGAAATGTTTTTAACGTTTTTAAAAATCGCTAGTTTGCTACGCTAGGCTATCCTAACGTTACATTGCTGATTTGCACAATCAGTCCCACATTTCGAGATCACCCAAAATGTCCGGGATTCATCTTTTACTTTCTACAGTCGCCATTCATTATGTGTACATTATTTGACACTGACACGTAACGTTACGTGCCAGCTTTTCAGGTGATGCATTCAGCTTCAAACGGATCCCGAACGAGACGAAAACACAGGAATATTAGCAATGCTAAAATGCACATCAACATATCACTTGTTTAGCGTTCATGTACGTCAGGAAAAAAAAAACATCTTGTCGATTTATTTTGATTAATATGTGCGAGCCTGCGAGGGAGAGAGAGCAATACAGCGCTTAGTTTTGAGACCTTTTGAGCCTTTCGCTTGCTTGGCTCCGAAGAGAGAGAGAGAGAGAGAGTGCGCGCGCGCGACCGGGGCTCGCTCTCTCGCTCTCTCTCTGCTCGTTCAGGTAAACATGAGCCCTGTCACAAGCGCAGCAGTTCATCTACATTTCTCTTCTCCCTTGATTTCTGCGATTTGTTGCAGACAATAAACACACTTGCAGACGGCATCTTGGAAGTTTGTGATCCGCGGGACTGTGTTTATTCCTCTTGCTTTGTGACGGACCTTTTAATATTGTAACCCAACCACGACGATATCGAGACACGTTTACCACCGCGATAGCGCGATATCGTCAATATCGTTACATCCCTAGTAGGAGGTTGTTATTTTTGTTGTCTGTTACTTTGTGCTATTAATCTGATGTTTACTTTTTCCATCTTAGACATGATGACGCTGAAGAATGGTCAAGAACTGAATGAAACCGAAGAAAAAGATCAGTATGAGAAACATCAAGTTTTCATGATTAGACAAAAAACATTTAGTTGCTCACAGATAGAAAATAATTTGTCTCAAAAAACTGTTCAAAAGCCAGCAACTAGAAATTATTTCACCTGCCAACAGTGTGGAAAGAGTTTCAATCAAAATAGAAATCTGAAAGTCCACATGAAAATTCACTCTGGAGAGAAGCCTTTCGCCTGCCAACAGTGTGGAAAAAGCTTTACAAAAAAAGGAAGCCTTAATGTCCACATGAGAATTCACACTGGAGAGAAGCCTTTTGCCTGCCAACAGTGTGGACAAAGTTTCATTCGAAAAGCAAGTCTTAAATGCCACATGATAATTCACACTGGAGAGAAGCCAATCACATGCCCACAATGTAGACAGAGTTTTACACAAAAATCAACCCTTCATTGTCACATGAGAATTCACTCTGGAGAAAAGCCATTCGTATGTGGTCAATGTGGTGTGAGTTTCAGATTTGGAGCATCCCTTAATCGCCATATAAGAATTCACTCAAGAGAAAACAGTTTTATATGTCATCAGTGTGGAAGGAGTTTCACAGACAAGAAACAACTTAAGAATCATGTAAAAATTCACATCGGAGAGAAGCCTTTCATGTGCCATCACTGTGGAAAGACTTCCAAACAAAAAACAACCTTTAAGAATCACATGAGAACTCACACTGGAGAGAAGCCTTTCACATGCCCTCAGTGTGGAAAAGGTTTTGCACTTAAAGGAACCCTTGAGATTCATATTAGGATTCACACTGGAGAGAAGCCTTTCACGTGCCCTCAGTGTAAGAGGTGTTTCACATATCGAAAAGACCTGAAACGTCATTTGCAAACCCATTCTGAAATTAAATCACAAAGTTCTGGAGTGTGGCAAGAGGTTTACGAAAAGGAAAAAAAAAATTAAAAAGGAAGATTTAATTCATCACACTTACAGATGCATATGATAATTATTTGTTGAAAGTATTAAATGGCTCAGCAATTTAAAAAGCTCCAGAAAATATCTATCTGTGTAAAATCAAGGCTATGTTCACACCGGCGTTGAATGTGGCACAACTTTGATTTGTTTGCTTAAATAGTTGTTTATATGTCCTTTTAAATGTGGCCCATAACAGATAGATTTAATTCTTACAAAAGTCTGAAAAATTCATCACATCATGATTTGTCCATGTTCAATTACTTTATTTGCATTGACCTCTTTATACTTTTATATTTTCTTTTGTCATGTGAATATGAATGTGGCCATACCTCACCATAATTTTTTTGCTGTATAGAGTCATTTTTTGATTAACTTGGAAATAAATATAAAGGTCAACGCGATTTGATTTGTAGGACTGGACCCGTGTTTAAGTCGGAATCAGTAAACAAATACTGTCATGTTCTCTTCTCCTATTATTGTCACTTGCTCAGCAGTGAGGGTTTCACATGTAATAAATGCTGGGAAATAGGCTGTATAGAAATAGGCTAACAGGAATATTTCAGAATTAGAGACAAGCATCCAAACTTAAATCAAGGATAGTAAGGATACAATGGCTCTCGATACTGCTTTGGATGCGACTAGCCTTGCGAGCCCCGTACATTGTTTGGCTCCAGTAAAAAAAAACCCCAAAAAACGCAACTTGATCCTAAAGAATTAGGTAATTACAGACCGATCTCGAATCTACCTTTTCTGTCAAAAATACTAGAAAAGGGAGTATCCTCACAACTGTTTTCCTTTTTTCAGAATGAAATTGTAACTGCGAGGATTTCCAGTCGGGATTTAGACCGTATCATAGTACTGAGACAGCTCACATTAGAGTTACACGTTGTGTAACGTTTAACATATGCACGTTGTTCAGCATTGAGAGTGTTTGGAAGAAAATCAATAATTCTAAAAATTACAAAACAAAACAAGCATCTTCTCCCCAGGGTTCATACACCTTTTCCAAGGTAAATTTCAAGCACTTTGAAGGTCCATTTTAAAGCTTTTTCCAGCACCTTACACCACCGTAAATTAAAAACACTAAATAATAATTTTGACTATGTATGTATCACATTAAAAGAGATCATGCTATAAACAGCCAAAATTGTGTTTCGTATTAGCAGAAGGATCAGATATTTAAGCAAATCACAAGTTTTATTTTTCAGTATGTATCAAAGTCTAAGTAGACTTCACTTACCATCTAACCTGCCTGAGTCAATGTAAAAACAATTACCCCAAACAAAATCACTCGACAGGTTCACTTCACTTTCAATTCATTTATTGAAAATATGAAAAATGCAAACATTCGTCTTTAAGGTAGACAGTCAATCAGATTCAGCTCATTTACCTTTTTTAACAATATTGTGCAAATCAAAACAACTTGAGTTGTGCTACATGTACTTTATGTAGCACAAAAGTTCTACATGTGCTTTATAAAGATTAGGCCAAAAGTTGCATTGTATGTATATATTGTCTATAACCTCAAAGTGCATATTTAACTTAATTTAATTGAACATAATCAACTCAACAAGATGTGTAAATGTAAACAAATCAACTTAAAGTTGACTTCAATGGACTTTATCCACTCCTGTTGAAAAAAAACAACAAAAAATACACCAAACAACACAACATACTGCAAAACTAAACAAATCAACATAAAAGGGTTAGTTCGCCCCAAAATGAAAATTCTGTCAGTAACAGTGTTGGGGAAGTTACTTTTAAAAAGTAGTGTAACCCGTTACTCGTTACTTCTTTAAAAAAAGTAATCCGTTACTTTACTTAGTTACCCCATATAGAAAGTAACTTTTTACTTTACTCGTTACTTTTACGTTACTTTTATGTTGCTTGACTTTGGGCAGAACCCAATATCTGTTCCTAAATGTGTAGGCCTACATAAAGTTCTACTATGCATAATGCCATATATAATGCCATAAATGCATAATGCATTTATCAAAATTTTTAATATTTATGAAGAAATGCCGGTTAATGGATAGGCATATGCATGGGCGGCGCTAGGGAGGGGCTAGAAAGAAAGCCCCCAAGAAAGACCAAAGCACCCCGTTAGCACCCCCAAAAATCATTTCTCGAAGTAATTATATTCAGGCTGTATTCTATGGAAGTCCTGAACCGCATGGTGAAGAAAAAAAGAGAAAACTTATCTTGTTATTTAGACATAATAAGGGGACATTCTAATCTGCATTAAGCCAAATTAAGCGTTCTTATAATGGTTTTCTATGGGAGGAAAATGCTTAACGTGTAAGTAAACACGTTGCGTTCATATTCTGGGCTCATCTGATTTTTGGTACATAGTATAGCCTACTTTATTATGATTTTAGTATCATAATGATTAATAAATGCACACACAATTATCCGTGAACTTGATAAATGTTGCAGATATGTTTTACTATGCACGTAAACAAATGCCTTTCAACTTATGTGTGCAAAATTCAGAATTAAATTAATGTGCAGCAATATACAAATAGAGAGTCTGTAGGCCTACTAGCCTACGTGTTGTAGCCATTAAATAAGCTCATTTAGTTTCATATTTGTTAAAATAGTATAATGTTTTTTTTTCCATCTATGCTGATTATGAAAAGTGAACAGCGCGAGTAAGATGGATGCGCAATATATCGGGAGACATTGAGTCAATCAGACATGATTTTGACCACTTTATTAAGTTTTGTTTTGAAGAAAGCCTTTCTTTAAAGCGAATTTCGTTTTGTATAAATTGTATCTTAATTTTAATCAATTTATTATCAACCAAATGCCTGCAAGTAAGAAGCAAATATAGGAGACAATATAATCATGGAAGCGCCGGCATGGTCACTTGCATTGCACGTGAACTGGATCATCTCATCATAAATTAACCGAAACTCAACGTATAGAATTTAAGCTTAAAATGTCTTTAAACGAAACAATTCAAAACGAAAAGAAATGGGCTACTCTCTAATTATGTAATCCATTATGTGCATTTCTCTCTGGGGGGTTCACTGGCGATCGCGGTCAAATCTATCAAATGACATCGCTGTCAAATCCCGGGGACAGATAATCTGTCCCTGGGGAAAGTAACGTTGCGCCGAATTGAAAAAGGAACTACGTTTCGTTACCAAATTTTCAGTAGTAGCGCGTTACACTACTTTTTACCCGAAAAAAGTAGTTACGTTACTGTAACGCGTTACTTTGTAACGCGTTACACACAACACTGGTCAGTAATTACTCACCCTCATGTTGTTCCAACCCCGAAAGACTTTCGTTCATCTTCGGAACACAAATTAAGATATTTTTTATGAAATGTGAGAGCTGGATCACTCCTCCATAGGCTTCTAAGAGATCGAAACTGACCGGCCCAGAAAGGTTAAAGACAAAGTTAAAATAGTCCAAGTGACCACAGTGGCTCTATCTTTAAGTTTATAAAGCGCAAAAAATACTTTTTGTGCGCAAAAAACAAACAAAAATAACGACTTTATTTAACTATTCATTTCCTTCTCTGTGGGCCTCGAGATTTTACGTAGTGTAACTGCGCAGCGCTTCTAGGTTGTACGTCACACGCATCACACACGACCAGCGTCGACCATTAGTGACAACACAGAAGCGTTGCGCTAGCCTGGGAAAACATAGACAACTTCATTATTTAGTAAAATATTTTTTCCACAAACATTTTTTTATCATAGAGAATGTTTAAATACTAATATCAGCTTACGAGGGAAACGGAGGCGGAGATAGTGGTGCTTCGGAGGTTGCTACTGCTGGAGATGATTCGGGAGAGGTCTGTGCAACCCCCCCTCCCAAGAAGAGAAATCTTGGAGATCTCCTTAATAAACGCAGGTCTGAAATCTCTGACCATTTACCGATCAGAGCGTGCGATGACAGGGAGTAAAGCCTTGTTTATACTCGACGCGTCCGCACGAGCGTGAAGGTGCGCGCAGCAAAAATGACGCGTTCGGTGCGCAAGACCCCATTTCGCTTGGCTGTGTCCACAGCTTTTTTTGTAATAGCGCGCGCGGCGCCACGTCCGAGGATGACCGACTTCAAGCCGAATCTGCCCAGTTTGCGCGTCTACATTCATTGCAAAGTTTTTTTGTTATGGTTTTGTTTACTGTGTGTGATTTATTTAATGGAAAGCACATTGACTTCTAGTTGTCTTGCTGTTAATTTTAAATAAACGTAGAGCAAGTAGCTAATCAGTGTGCTCGTTTATTCACACTAAGTTGTTCTATAACAGACGATCGTCGCTCTGCATACGTCATCTCCTTCATCGCTCTGATTGGTTTTAGGTCTATCCAATTGAGCTCAGAGGCATTTGAGCTACGTCCTTTGGTGACGCCTTTGGAAATGATTTGTCTATGAAGCTTTGCCAGACCATAACTCAGTTACAACTGAGAATGGTCTGGTTTTAACCAGGCTAGCATTGCGCAGTTATCTCGAGGCCCACAGTGAAGGAAATGAATAGTTGACCACAATATGCCTGGTGTAAAAAAATAAATAATTCCATCGATACAAGGATGCCTTTTGACCTGATTCTTCTAAAATGGCTGACCCAAGTTTGCATGCAAGTGATTTAAATATTTAAGACATTTTTACATACTTGACCTGTGTAACATAGATAAGGTAACACCGACAACTCTTGATGTTATAAACTAAAAATAGCTAGACACGTGCATTTTATTCTCCATGTTAACGTTAACATATTAACGTTTTCCTTCAGGCCAGTTTGGTCCGTTGCTTTCTCACAACATGCTACTTCTTGCTTAATGGCGATATACTGTAAGAGTCACATTTGTTAATATGTTTAATACATTTATGAATTATTTACACTTTGTACGTTTCTAGCTATTTTTAGTTTATAACATTAAGAGTTGTCAGTGTTACCTTATCATTTGTCGACATAGAAATGAGAGAGAATTACTCTATTCAAAACATGCAGCATGACAATACATTTGGCCTGAACCCAGTGCTACATTTGAATACAAGTGCAAGCAAACTTCAAGTCACTATCAAAAGGAACTACTGTAATCATAAAGTCAATATAAGAACAAGAGAAAGTCACCAATTTAACATTCCTGAACAGAGCTGATAAGAGCGACTAAATGTCCAAACAACATTTAGGACTAGCAGAGGATTTACCTTTGAACAAACTCAATGTCTTTGCAGCTTCTTCTTGGTACTGCAAATGAAAGACATAGTAGGTGGCAAAAACTGCAGCAAGGCCATTGATGAAGGTCTGTTGAATGCCTTCACAGATGACGTTGTTTTCCACACTGATCATCCAACCTCACTGTAAAAAGTAATTGCTGATTCTACTTAAGAAAAACTAGTGAATTTAACTTTATTTGGAAACTTAGTTGATTTAACTTGATTACACTGTATACTGTGAACTTTTTGGTGGATGCAATAGTTAAACTAAACAAATCTAGTACATTGTACTTAAGATTGGTAAGTGTATTGTGTATTGGTAAGTGTAAGGCATGTTCACACTGTTGCAAATTTCTGGAGCACAGAATTTGCGTAATAATAATAATTAAATGAATAACATTTTTAGTAAATACCATACAATTAGAAACGGTTTGATAATAGCTATAGCTATATATAGCCAGGGGCGATTCTAGGGTCAGAGCTTTAGGGGTGCTGAGCACCCAATGAGCCCCACTGCCACCACCCACATTTTACACCCATATGTTGCACTCCCTCTGTCTCTTCATTTCTTTCACTAGTCAATTCCCTCTCATCCCTTATGGACTCTCCCTGTTGTTTTCCTCCTCCTTTAATATGAAAAAATGTGGTGTAAAATAATGTTACAAAAAGTAAATGTAATAGGCTACTTAATGCCAATAAGTTAGTATAGGAGTATGAGTAGTTACTGTTTTGCTTGCCACTATTAACTGTCAATTTATTGTTGTTTCATCACCTGGTTCTTCCTGCATGCTCTCCCTTTCTCCTTCTCCATCTCCCTCTCTTTCCCTTTCTCCTTCTCCATCTCCCTCTCTTTCCCTTTCTCCTTCTCCATCTCCCTCTCTTTCCCTTTCTCCTTCTCCATCTACCTCTCTTTCCCTTGGCACTGACAATCATACACAAATATATTGTAGGCAGGAGAGTTGAGGTCAGTTTGTCATGTCACAAAAATGTTATGGAGATCATATACATTTTCTAAGTATATCAAAAGACACACAGAGGCGTGTCATTTTAAATGTCATTATTATTATTATATAGAAAAAAATGCGGACTGCAGCTTTAAAATGAGTATCAAATTAACGATAAACTTTAACAACAGAGACACACGTACGCACTACACAGGTTATGCAGTTTATTTGTCGCGCTGCTGTTTTTGTTTCACGCTCTAGCAGTTAATAAACAGAACTGCATGCGTCTTGCGGAAAAATAGTCAGAAAATAAACTCTTATTATAGGTGTACCATGGTGATTCAGAATACTGACTCCAGTACTCACCGATATGGTTTCGGAATCGGAACAACTCTAGCTAAAAGGAAAGAAGTGTGAGACAGCTTTGGAACATCTTAGTTGATTCACAACACTACATAACGGGTTCTCATATCTCTGCGTGTGTTTCGCGCTGGATGACGGTCGTGCTGAGCGGTGCAGGTACAGAGGAGAAGTAGAAGAAGAGAAGGGCATTTTCATCCTTAACACACATTTTAAACTAGAGATGGGATTTATGGCTCTTTGAGGAGATCCGGATCTTTGCGATCCGTTCCTTTCAAAGAGCCGTTCAAAAGAACGGCTCTTTTGGCTCTTTTTAAATATTTAGTCAGTTTTAAGAAGCCAGCTTGGGGGCATCTCAGTTTATCCTGGAAATAATCACTGGGAGGAATGATGAGGTGAGATTTGTAGTCAATTAATTAAAACTCAGATATCACACACCAATATCTGAGTTTGAATTATTCTGAAATATTGATTATTACCTCATTTGTCATGTGTGGACTATATTCCATAGGGTTGCACAACATCCCTGCTTAGAAAGTGATATCACTATTTTGGATTTACCTTTAGTACTAAGTATGTGTATGTGTAAAGCTATGTTGACTTATGTTATTCATACAATACCACAAGAACATTTTGATAAAAAACAAAAACTATTTAAAGTTGTAAATATATACTGTAGATACAATAACATGAACACAAAATGCAATGTAAATAAATACAAAGCAGTTCCTTTGTATTTATTTACAATGGAACTTAGTGTTACTTTAGTGTTTTTTTTTTTTTAGTTTTTTTTTTAACTGGAGTAACCATGTGACGGCATAAGTCATTGGCTCTGCTCCTACCCAATGACAGCACGTAGGGTTTTTTCCCACTGGAGTACTCACGTAAAGGATGCGCGCGCGTGCACAACTATCATCATGCTGTTAGGCAGTAGCACCCCTGCGCTGGGTGCGCCCCTTCCCCTATAACTGAGGAGCTAATTTGTGTGCATCTGTGTGAAACACGCATGAAAAAAGAACGACAGAAAGAACGGCTCCCCTCCAGCCGCGACTCGGCTCCCATCGTTCATGTTTATGAGCCGTTCAAAAGAATCGGTTCGTTCGCGAACGTCACAACTCTATTTTAAACCACAAACTACGGAGTATGTTTTGGACATTATTTAACCTTGTCAAAGACTAACAAAAATTTTAGAATAACATTGGTTAGGATATGGACTGCATAAAGTCTTAGTCTTGCTGAAAATGCGTATAAATCTTAGCATTTAAATGTTAATAAGTGCTATTATTAGCTAATAGCTAGCTATAGTCTAGAAATCCTACATATTTTTATTTATCAGTGCAGTTTAAAAAAAAACTAAAGCATGTTCACTAAACTTAATGTCACTTCGGACATCAGGATGCCGAAACAGCTTATCAGACATTTATGAATATATTTTTATCTTTGTTTAATAAATGTTTTCCTTTGGTACAAAGTAGAAGTAAAAACAGAAATATTTCTAAACCATGGTTTACACCTGCATTAAGGAAATCCTCCATTATTAAAAATAAGTTGTATAAAAAGTCTCTCATTAGCCCCACACCGTTAAATATTGCGTACTATAAAAAATATTAAAAACAAATTCAGCAAAGTTCTAAAAGTTGCCAAGAAAAAATATTTTTCTGAGAAGTTGGGAAATTCTTGTGAAAATATAAAAAAAGACCTGGAATGTTATAAATGAATTATTAAATAAAAAACAAAACAACTCGAGGAATTATCCGATGGTATAGAGAATTATCAAAACCCCATCGATATAGCAAACGGTTTCAATGATTTCTTTGTGAATGTTGGTCCCTCACTGGCAAAACATATTACGAATACAGGAAAATTTACTTCTCAAATTTTTGATTTGCCATATCCTTGCTTAAATGAATTTGATCCTCCAACTTCTAATGAAGTGCTTGAAATTATATTAAAGATGAAGGACACAGCTCCAGGACATGATGAAATTAGAGCTAGTCTCATAAAGAAAGTAGTTTGCTCTATTATTGAGCCTGTAACTTATGTCCTCTCTTATGCCTCGTTTCCACTGAGTGGTACGGTACGGTTCAGTACGGTACGGTTCGGGTCGGGTCGCTAAACCATGATCGGGGCTCGCGTTTCCACTGCCAACAGTACCCTACTTGATAGGCGTGGTGTATGCCGGAGAGAAGCGATCGACGTCATTTTCGCGCGAACAAAAGCGACATAGTAAACAACAATGGATGACAGACAGCAGATCTTGTTCTTGCTTCTCGGGATGTTTGTCACAAGAAACAAGCGCTGGCATTAGGCGTTTCTCAATACCAAGTAGCCACGCAAAGTCCGACTCAGGAGAATGATCCCGAGGACGCGAGTCCAGTAATTCTGCTGATGGGACAGCGCGTTCTTGAAAGCGCCACTCAGCTCGCTCTGCTACTCCGATTATGTACATTTAAGGCAACAATAAAACGAAATATGTTATAAAACACCACTCTGCTTCTTTCGATTTAATTTAAATACATTTTAAACATTATAAGCACACAAATGTGGTTCAGGCAACGCAATGCATAGCCTATTGATTATATTCACTGCATGTATGTAACGTTATATTTAACAAAACTAAATATAAAACACAATCCTGCCTCTTTTCGTTTAAATTAAAAAATATTAAACATATTCCAGGCAATGAATTGCATATTGCATTGGTACAAATGTTGCAATAAACAACATTACAGATGATCTTGTAATAAAATAAAATAAATGACAAAACTATCTATTTTTGGTGAATTTCAGTTTTATAATAATAGCCATTATAAAAGTATAAGTAAAAGGTACAAAAAATATATACAGTAAAGCTTTAATCACAAAGCAAACAATTCAGTCAAATATACAAATTCAGCGCTCAAATATATGAAACTACTTAGCCTTCTGCCAAAACTATTGGCCAGGGAACGAATTATAGATTCACGAGACCAAAGATCGCCTGTTAGGTCTGTACAAGACGAATTATATCTCATGTTTAACCACTACAGAGACGTCAGAGTCAGCGGCAAACATCAGAACGGCTAGCCGGGGAAAGGCTGCTCCAGGCGGGGTACTTGTACGCCGAGCACCCGGTGATTGCTTGGAATGGATCTTCAAATGATCATAAATCTATAAATAAACCACAGATTTGAGCTTTAAAAAACTACTTTCTCGCCTGAAAAACTCTTAAAACTACATTTCGTGACACAATAACAGTAGTATTATATTTTAACTGTATGCTTCTAATGCCCTTGTAGCACGCGCAAGTGACGATACTCTGTCAACCAATCACCGTTCTGCAGTGAGTCTAGCTCCACCTTTTAGTACCGTACCACTGTGCTAGGTACCCCAACGGGAGGGTACCCAAAAAGTGGTACGGTACGGTTCGGCTTTTTGGTACCATTCACAACTTTTGACAGTGGAAACGCAAATAATTGCGTACCGAACTGTACCGTACCGTACCGCTCAGTGGAAACGAGGCATATGTCACTTAAAACAGGTGTTGTACCAAGAGATTTCAAATTAGCTAAAGTAATTCCCTTGTTTAAGTCTGGGAATTCACATGTATTTAACAATTATCGACCTATTTCACTATTACCTTTCTTTTCTAAAATACTCGAAAAATTAGTTTATAAAAGGATATTAAAACACTTGACAGAAAATTTGATCTTATATGATCACCAGTATGGTTTCAGAGAGAACATGTCTACAGAAATGGCTCTTTTACAGTTTGTCGATAAAATTTAAAAAAAATATGCATGACAATAATAACACTATTGGTATATTTGTAGACTTGTCGAAAGCATTCGACACTGTAAATCATAATATTCTTTTAGCAAAATTAGAAAATTATGGCATTAAATATATAGCCTTAACTTGGGTACAAAACTATTTGGAAGAGAGAGAGCAATTTGTTAATGTTAACAATCTGAGCTCAAATAGGAGACAACTTTTATGTGGGGTACCGCAGGAGTCCATTTTGGGACCTCTATTATTTCTAATTTATATCAATGATTTAAGAGTTGTATGTAAAAATGTTATGCCACTCATGTTTGCAGATGATACATGTCTTCTATTATCTCATTCTAACATTGACACATTAATAAGAGAAGCAAATGAAGAATTACAAAATATTTCTAAATGGTTTAAAGTTAATCAACTCTCTCTTAATATACAAAAAGACCCTAATTTTATGATTTTTAGTAAAAAAAAAACAAAGGATATTGCCAGGACATAGAGGTATCAATTGATGGTTTAAAAATTAGCCAAGTGAACCAAATAAAAAATTTAGGTGTCATTGTCGACCAAAAACTAACCTGGAAATATCATATTCAACATGTTTGCAGAAAAATAATGAAATCTGTTGGTATATTGAGTAGAGTTTGCTCTTTAATTGATATTTCATGTGTGAAAACATTATATTACAGTTCAATCTATCCCCACATTTTGTACTGTAATATTATTTGGGGTGCAACATGCAAAACATATTTAAATAAGATTTTATTAATACAAAAGAAATTCTTGAGAATTATGAGTAATTCCAATAGATTGTCATCATCTGTTCCGCTATTCATAAAATATAACATCTTGACAATATTTAATGTTAACATCTATTGCATAAATATTTTTATGTATAAGTATGTGAATATGACAAATATTATGCCCAGAGCTTTTAATGATTTTTTCATGTATTCTTCGGATGTTCATGCCTATTTCACAAGGCGTTGTAAAGATTTTTATCTTCCTTTTTGTAGAACTACAGCTAATCAATCTACACTGAAATACAGAGGGCCTTCCCTCTGGAATCATTTACACCCCGTTTTTAAGACTAAAATCACTCAAAACTCTTTCAAAAGAGAGCTGAAATTTTTTTTAACATATAAGTTTATCTTGTTAATTTGTTATATTAAAATGATTGATGTATTGATTGTATTGTCTTGCTTAATCATGTAATTTTATGTTCATTTAATGAGATTTTGGGGAGGTGGTTTTATAAGACCTCATGGTCTTCTCACTCTCTCCCGCACGGTATGTTTTTTCTTTCTGTTTTTTCCCGTTAATGGATTTGTAAAGTTGTATTTTAAATGTTATATGTGCAAAAAAACCTTCAACTTTCAACTTAACCGATTTAAGTTACAGGGAAGCAATTCCATTGATTTGTTTGGACATTACTATTTCACATAGATTCTCTCTCATTCAGTTGTGTTGTCACAACACAAGGAGCTTACATAGATTCAAAATAATTTGATTGTGTGGAACCACTGTCCATAATTTTATTAAGTTAGTTTAAAGAGTAATTTCTTTGAGTGCAGGAGCTCCCGTCTCAGAGGCTCAGGAATCTTTAGCCTTTGCCTCTTTGAGATATTGTCAGGCAGTGTTCCCTGAAGAGAAGCTTCCGGCTTCCGGTGCAGTAGCTCTCGTCTCAGTGGCTCAGGAATCTTTAGCCTTTGCCTCTTTGAGATATTGTCAGGCAGTGTTCCCTGAAGAGAAGCTTCCGGCTTCCGGTGCAGTAGCTCTCGTCTCAGAGGCTCAGGAATCTTTAGCCTTTGCCTCTTTGAGATATTGTCAGGCAGTGTTCCCTGAAGAGAAGCTTCTGGCTTCCGGTGCAGTAGCTCTCGTCTCAGTGGCTCAGGAATCTTTAGCCTTTGCCTCTTTGAGATATTGTCAGGCAGTGTTCCCTGAAGAGAAGCTTCCGGCTTCCGGTGCAGTAGCTCTCGTCTCAGAGGCTCAGGAATCTTTAGCCTTTGCCTCTTTGAGATATTGTCAGGCAGTGTTCCCTGAAGAGAAGCTTCTGGTGCAGTAGCTCTCGTCTCAGTGGCTCAGGGACCTCTAGTTTTTCCCTCTTTGAAGTCTTGTCAGGAATGGGTGCTCCTTGAGGAGAATAAGCTTGAGGACTCTGCTGCAGCAGCTCCTCTCTCAGAGGCTCAGGGATATTTAGCATTGGCCTTTTTGATATGTTGTCAGGCAGTGTTCCTTGAAGAGAAGGACTTTGAGGCTTCTGCTGCTGCAGCCGCTCCTGCTTAAGAGGCTCAGAGAAATTTAGCTTCCGCCAATCTTGAGACTTGGGGACAGGTGGCCCTTGTGGAAACCCAGTGGGCACAGGTGCTTTCTGTCGGGACTCGGCAGGCAGTGTTCCCTGAAGAGAGGGACTTTGAGGTTTCTGCTGCTGCAGCCGCTACTGCTTAAGAGGCTCAGAGAAATTTAGCTTTCGCCAATCTTGAGACTTGGGCACAGGTGCTTTCTGTGGGGACTCGACAGCCACTGGTGCTTCCTGTGGCTTTTTCGGCCTCCACTTTCTCTGCTGTTCCGTGGTTTTTAGTGTTGCATCTGAGTTCAGGTCTTTCTCAGATGCATCAGTGAAGAACAAGGCTGAAGCGAGGCCCCCCTTCTTAGAACTGGCATGCACAGGTGCTCCCTGTTGGGACTCTGTGGGCACAGGTGCTCCCTGTATAGACCTGGCAGGCATGGGTGGTCCCTGAGGAGGAGAAGCTTGAGGCCTCTGCTGCAGCAGCTCCCCTCTCAGAGGCTCAGGGATCTTTAGCCTTGGCCCCTTTGATATGTTGTCAGGCTGTGTTCCCTGAAGAGAAGGACTTTGAGGCTTCTGCTGCTGCAGCCGCTACTGCTTAAGAGGCTCAGAGAAATTTAGCTTTCGCCAATCTTGAGACTTGGGGACATGTAGTCCCTGTGGAAACCCAGTGGGCACAGGTGCTTTCTGTGGGGACTCGGCAGGCAGCGTTCCCTGAAGAGAAGGACTTTGAGGCTTCTGCTGCTGCAGCCACTCCTGCTTAAGAGGCTCAGAAATTTAGCTTTCGCCAATCTTGAGACTTGGGCACAGGTGCTTTCTGTGGGGACTCGACAGCCACTGGTGCTTCCTGTGGCTTTTTTGGCCTCCACTTTCTCTGCTGTTCCGTGGTTTTTAGTGTTGCATCTGAGTTCAGGTCTTTCTCAGATGCATCAGTGAAGAACAAGGCTGAAGCGAGGCCCCCCTTCTTAGAACTGGCATGCACAGGTGCTCCCTGTTGGGACTCTGTGGGCACAGGTGCTCCCTGTATAGACCTGGCAGGCATGGGTGGTCCCTGAGGAGGAGAAGCTTGAGGCCTCTGCTGCAGCAGCTCCCCTCTCAGAGGCTCAGGGATCTTTAGCCTTGGCCCCTTTGATATGTTGTCAGGCTGTGTTCCCTGAAGAGAAGGACTTTGAGGCTTCTGCTGCTGCAGCCGCTACTGCTTAAGAGGCTCAGAGAAATTTAGCTTTCGCCAATCTTGAGACTTGGGGACATGTGGTCCCTGTGGAAACCCAGTGGGCACAGGTGCTTTCTGTGGGGACTCGGCAGGCAGTGTTCCCTGAAGAGAAGGACTTTGAGGCTTCTGCTGCTGCAGCCGCTACTGCTTAAGAGGCTCAGAGAAATTTAGCTTTCGCCAATCTTGAGACTTGGGGACAGGTGGTCCCTGTGGAAACCCAGTGGGCACAGGTGCTTTCTGTGGGGACTCGGCAGGCAGCGTTCCCTGAAGAGAAGGACTTTGAGGCTTCTGCTGCTGCAGCCACTCCTGCTTAAGAGGCTCAGAAATTTAGCTTTCGCCAATCTTGAGACTTGGGCACAGGTGCTTTCTGTGGGGACTCGACAGCCACTGGTGCTTCCTGTGGCTTTTTCGGCCTCCACTTTCTCTGCTGTTCCGTGGTTTTTAGTGTTGCATCTGAGTTCAGGTCTTTCTCAGATGCATCAGTGAAGAACAAGGCTGAAGCGAGGCCCCCCTTCTTAGAACTGGCATGCACAGGTGCTCCCTGTTGGGACTCTGTGGGCACAGGTGCTCCCTGTATAGACCTGGCAGGCATGGGTGGTCCCTGAGGAGGAGAAGCTTGAGGCCTCTGCTGCAGCAGCTCCCCTCTCAGAGGCTCAGGGATCTTTAGCCTTGGCCCCTTTGATATGTTGTCAGGCTGTGTTCCCTGAAGAGAAGGACTTTGAGGCTTCTGCTGCTGCAGCCGCTACTGCTTAAGAGGCTCAGAGAAATTTAGCTTTCGCCAATCTTGAGACTTGGGGACAGGTGGTCCCTGTGGAAACCCAGTGGGCACAGGTGCTTTCTGTGGGGACTCTGCAGCCACTGGTGCTTCCTGTGGCTTTTTCTGCCTCCACTTTCTCTGCTGTTCTGTGGATTTCAGTGTTTTATCTGAGTTCAGGGCCTTCTCAGATGCATCATTGAAGGCCAGGGATGAGGTGAGGTTCAACTTTTTAGAACTGGCATGCACAGGTGATTCCTGTTGGGACCTGGTGGGCACAGGTGCTCCCTGTGTCTTGTTCTGCCTCCACTGCTTCGTGGACTTCAAGGATGTGGGGCATGGTGTTTCTACTGCCTCAACTGTTCCCCACCACAGTCCTGAGGTGAGGTCCCCATACTCAGGCTCCTCAGAGATAGGACTTGAAACCTCCATGATTGCCCACCACTCCCCTGCTGCAAGGGCCATGGCGAACTCATATGAGAGTTCAGGACACAAGGACTGCTCTGCACTCTCAGGAAAACCGATGGGAAAGGTTGTCATACTCATATTTTGGATTTGATAATGATCTAAAGAACTGAACAATACTGCTTTGTGCAATCTGTAGGTTATCTACCGTATATATATCTGTAAAAGGAAAGACAGAGAAATGGAATAGATGAGTTGAGTAAACACATACGAACCTGGAAGCTGATTGTCGTAGTTATCAAAATACTCAAAAAAAAAAAGTATTTTCTACAGTGTATGCCCTTGGGCCATGGCTGTCCATCAGAAGAGGCAAGAGTCCAGTCTAAGAGCCTCCTTAAAATCTATTCAAAATGAACAATTAAGCTGAAAAAGTTTAGTTATATTTTTTATCAATTTAACTATGTTTAATGTGGACAACTAAGATGCATATAATGTAAATATATATATTTTTCTATCATGCCTGGTAATCAAGTCAAATTTTATTTACTGCACAAATAGAAGACGATGACAGCAATAAAGGCTTAATTAAACAAACCAATGAGAATAAATATCCAAATGGACATTTGTCTGTCCAAATTTGCCATTAAAAGGCATTAGGAGGCTAAATGAAAATTACCTCCTTTAACATATAATCAGTTATAGTCAGAGATACAGAGATATAACCATAACGTTAAGGCCAATACACTTTCATTGTCTGTTCAATGTGTCATCACATCTGCTATTGGTTGGTCAAAGAATGTAACGGATCTCAAAGCAAGAGAGATTGAAAAACAGGTTCATATACGAATTTATCATATTAAAGGAGTGGTGGAGTTCCTCGCAAAGACAAGATAACGTCTATGGAGCTCTCCATTTATGAATACATTTTTAAAATGGTCAGTCTATATTTGTTGATTTAATGTGTTGTGTTGATTGAGAGAATAATGTGTCATTAAATATCAAATATAGGAAATTACCACTGTATACCTATTCATGTATCTGCATTGAGTCAATAACATATTGTTTAAGTAGATTCTAATCTGAGTAATACAAATATTAAAATTCAAATCTCCAAACCCTGAATAAAAAGCGTACTCACGATCACTCGCCGACTCGCTACAAAAAAAATGCAAGACACCTCTGCACTCAATTGTTCTCAACAAACGTTCTATGACATCACAATGGAGCACGGCGCTCAATAAACTCAAGTGTTCGTGAGTGCCGGGAAATCTATGCTGTTTCGTTAGATTAAAACTGGACATGCAATATAAATACAAAGAGTGATTAAGCATATTTAATCCATGATTGTTCATAAACATAATTTACCGTTACTGAAGTTTATGACAATTTTTCTTATAGGTGCTATATGCTGAATAATTCTCAAAATTAACAGCTTATTATTTCTTTCTTTATATATACATATATATGTGTGTGTGTGTGTGTGTGTCCTTTGATAAGTTGCATAATTATTATCTCTATCAGTTTTCTTATGTATTTCTGTGGTTTTCATGCGTTTATGCTTTAAGAGATTATTTTCAGATTTATATTCGATTTATGATTATTTTATTATCATTACTGTTTTCATCTAAATACTTGTTGCAAATATTTTGGGTTGTATAATACGCATTGCTAAGTGCTATCAAAGTGTCGCGTCGCGCCAGAGCGATTGAGTGCACGCACTGAGACGAGAGAGGTATGTATCAACTCGTCTTAGTTACGGGAATAACATAGTTTAATATGAAAAAACGGTGGAGTGTTCCGTTAAGAGAACTCTAAAGAAAATTGTTCAGTACTGTTTCACAGATACTTCAGTGTTTTCCATTTGTTGAAAAAAGAAAAAAAAAATATCCATATTTAACAGGATGTTTTGAATTTCAAGTTTACTTGTTTGGTTTTAGAACAGAGTTTTACAAGAAGAGAATTTTAAAGAGAACTGTAGTAGGAAAGGCATTCTGTACCAAACTCTGTAACTTACATGCTCTGCTTTCAACCACTTTGTAAAGATGTTAAAAACAAAGAAACATTGATGTTTTTATTGTCTTTAGTTTTTTGTTTTTTCTTGAGTGCATTATGTGCTTTATTTCTAAAATGTTGTTGGCGGGCCAGTAATGTTTTAACATTATTATTGTTGAACAATTAAACATGCTAGTGTTTTGACAAATGTGTTGTCTGTCTTTGTATTCTCAACTTAGAATTTTGAGTACAACTTGCTTGAGAAATTTAAGGCAATCAGTTTCCACACATTCCTCTAGTAAAATGAACAAGCAGACATGTTAAATTAACTGGTTTAAGTTCTGCTTACAAATCTCAACTTAAATCTGTAAGTTGCTTAAACTTGAGTTTATTAAGTTACCTATACTCAGGTTTTATGGTAACCTCTACAAATACACAAGTTAACTCTACAAAGAAGTAGAGAGTAGTATCAAGTCAAAAATTATGACCTAATTTGCTTGAAAAATTTGCAATCAGTTTCCACAGCTTTTCTTAGTAAAGTCAACTTATTACTTTTTACAGTGTACAGTGACTTCATCACCAGCAATTGATTCAAATATAGCTAATGTCCCGAAACAGTATCAAATATGGGTATGAGTGCCCTATCCATGCATTTTCAAGGTACGGGCTAAAACACACACGATTAAATTGAGCAGTATATTTTTTCTCTATTTACACTGAGTATCATAAGTAATAATGCTGCAAATCAATACTTTCCCAATGACCTGGGAAGGCTAAAACAACAAGTTACACCTAAGAGCACAACAAAATCAAAGTTTAGATGAGCAACTGACTGTCCTATCTTATCATTGTAGTCTCCTACGATAAATTCAGTTCCCTTCTCTACCACAACAGATGGTGGGAATAGGGTCCCAGTACTCAGAAAAGATTGCAACAGTTGATGTCTTTCAGCAAGGGATAAGCAGATGTTTTTAAAGTTATGGAGCTTTCTTGCACATTGCTTGAAGTAACCATGCTTACTTTCATATCTTAATGTTCATAGACGGATGAGTGGCCTAAAGTGACCAATGAGTTCCGGATAATGATTGAGGTAGTGGTTCTTAGGCTTAAGCATATGATCCCCAAAAGTCTGCATTCTGATATGTAAATATTCATCTATCAGAACTCTTAAATATGCTACCTGGCCTGTGGAAATGGTTGGCGCACAAACAAGCTCAACAATCTCTCTCAGCTGTAAGATAAGCTGCCATACCTCACTCTCTCCAGGGCTTTTTATTTTATTACCAATCAATATTGGCAACATTCGCAGGAAACACCAATTCTTAACTGCATGTCCAGAGAGTTTTCCAGCCCCAGGGTTCACCTCACAAGGTTTGTTGTTGGCATCATTACCCAGGTATTTAAATTGGTCTATACGCCGATTCAATTCAACGTAAGTGAATGTTTTCCCTTTTGAAACAAGGTGGCTGAGGTATAATGCCAAATCGGTTGAGACAATACCCTCAAAAAGGTCATGTCCAAGACAAGGAGGTAATCCAGGCTGGCATACATGAAAATATGTGAGCTCATTGAAAATGGAGTTAAATATAATGCCTCCAGAGTCCCTTGATTACACAGTACGACTCAGAGCCTCAATGTGTTTCTGATATGACTGTGGTGTGCGGTCAGGTCCCTTAGCTAAAGGATCGGCCAGAAATGTTTTCCGATCAATTGCACAGTATCTGCAAAAATGTGAACTCTTGCTTAAATTTTCAGTGAAGCCCCCAATGTTGTGTGAACCCAAATTGTCACCTGCTATGGCATACAATGTTCCCTTGCAGAGCTGGCCATCTGGCAAAGTTACTCCATTCAACTCAAGATCTTTTAAATCATTCATAAGAGTGCAAAACACTAGATCCTGTCCAAAATGCTTATAGTCTTGTTCTCGACAAAGCATCACAAGCTGCATCTGATCAATACTCGATCTATTGTGTGGCAAAATATTTGCAAGGGTCAGATACATGGCCAAAATCTTGTGCTTTTTCCTTCCTGACCCTAAGGGGTTTACGACTTCAAACTAATCCTGATACAGGATTATGCCTATTGAAGAGGCTGTATGCTTAAGCAGCAAGTTGTTTTTAATATTTGTACCATCCCACAAATCCTGAAAAACATTATCAGGCTCGACTCTAGTTCTTATTTGCTGCAATTGCTCCCTTACTGACTCTGAGGACAAGAGAGAAGCTATTGTCTTTTTCACCGGCACATATTGTGCAAAACATTCTTTACCTGACGATTTTTTACCGAGACAAATGGGCACTGGCTCCACATAATTTAAGTTACTTTTAAAAAACTGTTTTCCTCTTATGGTCAGTTTTGAGTTTGTGGGTATTGCAAAGCCCTGTGGAGATCCTCACTTTTCATGGTATTCATCACAGTGTTTATGTCAGCTTCAGGTAGTCCAAGTGATTTAAATTTTTCTTGTAGTTTGGAAATTAGGTGTGACAGATTTATGTCATGTATTTCCTGACAGTCTTCAATAATTGTTTGAATTGTAGATGATGGAAGGAGCAATTTAGCTTGTAGTTTCAGATAAAACAATGCTACATTTTTGAGAAATTGTCCTTCGTCTGCTTTTTCTGGGTAGATCTCCATTTCTTCATAACTGGCCTGACTGGGACTGCCAAGTGGCATATCACTCTCATCATTATAATCACTGCTGATTGAATTTGCAATTGAGTCAACTAAACTTTCTTTAGAGCAATTTTTATGGTTTCTTGACACATGCGCTGTGAATGTAGACAATGTACATTTTTTGTCACATTGTTTGAAAGGGCATGTAACTGTCTTGCCTTCGGTAAAATGACTTTTCAGATGTAAAAGACCACGGATATCCTCAAACTTACATCTACACAAGTCAATATGACATGTTAAATCACCTAGACTATCTAGTTTAGTCCTATTCTTTCCATATTTATGGCCATAAGTGTGACACTTGAAGGCTGAAAACTTAGAAAAAGTAATTTTGCATTCAGGGAAAGCACACTTAAATAATGCATTCGGCAAAAAACTATGAGCTCGCATGTGCCTGACATATGCAAATGTGTTGCTGCATGTTTTAGCACAAATGTTGCAAGTTATCATTTTTATACTACAATCCACAGACCTCCACTGCAAAATAATCTTACCATTTTAACTCAGACAATCTTTAAGCTTGTTATGATGCAGCAAGGATGAAGCGGAGAGTGAATCCAATAGCAAGCACTTTAATTAAACAAACAGGTAATCCAGGGAAAATTACATCACAAGGAACTCAGGACAGGAACAAGGAACATCTACAGCAAACAACGACCGACAAACACCAACTGAAGAACATGGGTATAAATACACAGGCAAACAAGCTAAACAAGATAACAAGGGGGCGTGGCTAATCAGAAACACATGGGGAGACTAATCAACAAAACGGGGAACAGCTGAACAAGAAAAGACAGGGGAACACATGACAGACAAGAACAAGGAACAAAACACAAAACCCACACCGTGACAAAGCTATACTCTCTCTAGAAATAGTAAAAGTGTTGCGTAAAAAGTGTTTAGTAAAAGTGTCTCGCACTGCAACTTCCTCACTACGTCATCACAACAAACGACAAGTGGTCCTATCTAATCTTCGCCCCCTTCCTCTGTCTTCTCAATCCATCACAAAGCAACGTCACCTGAAACTGGCTTTGCTTAACACCCGCTCACTCAATAATAAAAGTGTAATTTTAAATGAATTCATAACTGACAATCACCTGGATTTCCTCTGCATTACTGAAACCTGGCACCAACCTCTGGACTATTTCTCACTCAATGAAACCACACCCACAGGTTATACATACATGGACAAACTCCGATCTGAGGGGCGGGGAGGCGGTGTCGCTGCAGTGTACAGAAAGGACATTAAAACACCCCCCTCCACCCCCCCCCCCCCCCCCCCCCCCCCCCCCACCCCCACCCAAACCAAACCAAATCCTTCCTTTCTTGCTGACTTTTCTGATTTTTTGACTCAGTTATCTGCCATCTCACCTTCTGTTCTGCTTTTGGGAGATTTCAATTTTCACATCGATACCAATTGCAAATTTGCCACTGAATTCCTGGAAATGCTGTACTGCTTCAACTTTCAACTTTACCCAACATGTTAACTTTCCTACTCATAGCCGTGGTCACATTCTGGATCTGGTATGCTCAACTGGTCTCACCATACCTCACCTTTCCAGCTTCGACCTCAACGTCTCCGATCATCTGTTAATCACCATGAACATTGATCTCCCCATTATGACCACCAAGAACAAACGAACAATCTCTTTCAGAAATCTTAAATCTATCTCTACTCCTGCCCTTTTAGCTTCTCTTGTCAGCAAAATATCTTCCACCCCCCCACTGCTGACTGATAACCCCTCCGACCTTACCGACTACTACAATGAAACACTATCCTCCTGTCAGCTGGCTCCCATTAAAACTAAAACTGTTTCATTCACTCACTCTGCTCCCTGGTACACCCCGGATCTGTGCAAAATGAAGTCTCGACAATTTATCTGTTCATCTACAAGTGTATACAGATTCTGTCGGTGAGTCTGTCTTGAGCAGTATAAACAAGCACTCAAGACTGCCCGGTCCACCTACTACTCACACCTCATGCACTCTGGTTCTACCAACCCCAAGGCTCTTTTTTCAACAGTGAATAAACTTCATAAACCCAGTGATAATACCACCAACTCTTTCACAACTGAAAAATGTAATTCTTTTCTTTCATTTTTTCTGACAAAAATTTACACCATTTACAACAACCTGTCCTCTTCCTCCGTCACTACTGCTTGCACTCCAACTCCATCACTTGCTCCTGCCCCCTTAACCTCTCTGTCCTTGTCTCAGTTCTCCCCTGTGTCGTCAGGGGAGCTGTCTACAATCATAACTGGAATAAAAACATCTACATGTGTCCTGGACCCCATCCCATCGTATCTCATCAAAAACTGTCTACCAGCTATTTCCACACTTATTGCTGAAATCATTAACTCTTCTCTCTGCACTGGCTCAATTCCTCCTTCACTCAAACTGGCTGCTGTCATCCCTATCCTTAAAAAACCTGGACTCAACCCTGACATCATGTCAAATTTTCGGCCCATTTCCAATCTCCCCTTTCTGTCAAAGATACTGGAACGGACTGTCGCCAAACAACTCATAACCCACCTCTGCTCAAATGATCTGTTCGAACCATTTCAATCTGGCTTCCGTTCGAAACACAGCACTTGAAACAGCCCTCCTCAAAGTCACCAACGAAATCCTTCTCTCCGCTGACGCTGGTCATCTCACCATCCTCATCCTCCTGGATCTCACTGCAGCTTTTGACACTATCAACCACTCCATTCTTCTATCCTGCCTCGAATCTTCCCTAAACATTACGGCACCGCCCTCTCCAGGCTTCAATCGTATCTCACCGAAATAAACAGTTCATCCACATTAACAATTGCACTTCCTTCACTGCTCCGCTGTCCCAAGGTGTCCCCCAGGGTTCGGTGCTTAGTCCTCTCCTCTTCATAATATACCTGCTCCCCCTTCGCAACATTATTCGCCACCATGGTCTCAATATTCACTGTTATGCCGATGATGTTCAGCTTTACATCTCCACCAAATCCATCACCTCCGTAACCCACTCTACTATCTCCAACTGCCTCACTGATATTAAATCCTGGCTGCACACCAATTTTCTTCAACTTAACTGTGAAAAAAAAGATATGATCATCATCGGTCCTAAATCCATCACTAAAACCACTCACAGTTTCTCCCTCACTGTAGATAACTCCACCCTCTCTCCTTCCCTTCTCAGTCGCAACCTCGGAGTCATTTTTGACAATAACTTCTCCTTTGAACCGCATATAAAACAAATCACCAGAACTGCCTTTTTTCACTTAAAAAACATTGCCCGTCTCCGTCCTTCGCTCTCTTTCTCCGTTGCTGAAACCCTCATCCACGCCTTCATCACTACCAGAATCGACTACTGTAATAGCATCTTGTATGGCACAACATTGAAAAGCTTAAACAAACTCCAATACATTCAGAACTCTGCTGCTCGTCTACTCACCCACACCCGCACCCGTGATCACATCACTCCAGTCCTTAAGAACCTCCATTGGCTCCCGGTCCCACAACAAATTCAATTCAAAATCCTTCTCCTTACACATAAAGCCCTTTATAACCAGGCCCCTTCCTACCTCACTGACCTGCTCCACCGCCACAACCCATCTCGTTGCCTCCGCTCTTCTGATGCAAATCTCTTGTCTCTACCTCCCAGGACCAAACACCGAACCTGGGGTGATAGAGCCTTCTCTGTCGCTGCCCCCTCCCTCTGGAACTCTTTACCCCAAAAAATCCGTGACTCCACTGACCTTCCGAAATTCAAAACCTTGACCAAAACACATCTTTTTAAAATTGCTTTTAATGTTTAAATTAATCCTGTCTGTTTTTAGTGTTTCTTACTTTCTATGGTGTTTCTTCTGTCTTATGATTTTCTGTAAAGTGTCTTTGAGTACTTAGAAAAGCGCTTACAAATTAAATGTATTATTATTTATTATTATTAAAACAGAGGCAGACAGTTAAGTAACTGTTAGCCGCATTGATTTAGTGCACATTTCAATAAACCCTAAAACAAATGGTAAAATAAAGCCCAATCCCTGACGTACATTTGGTAATCAAGTCAATATCACAGGGTAACACTTTTATCAGTTTGCACTTACCTTGATAGATTGATGAAGAGAAAAGCTGAATGCAGGTGAAAGCGCCGTCCACTGATCTGTGCTGGCAAGGGTCACAGTCGGAGTGAAAATTGTCTTTCTGAATTTAATCGTCTTCTTACTCGTCCTTCTCACTTAATACAATATTGAAGTAATGTTAAACCTTTAATGTAATGTTAATCCTTTTTCACTGCAAGCCTGTTGATGGGAATTGATGAGTCGTGATTTTCCTTCCTATGAGTTGTGAGCGGGCTCAAGCATGCGACTAGACTAAAAAAATTACTGTATTATCCCGTAAGACTAAACAGTAGCTTGCCGTTATTATTTTGCTTGTAAAATTCAGCGTCATTTACAGTATTCAACTGTATTTTTGAACAACGGTAAATTACTGTACAACATTTCCCGTATTTTAACAGGACTTTTTTACAGTCCATTTATTGTTCTCTGTTGAAAAAAACAAATAAAAACTGCACTAAACACCCAACATTGTACGTTAAGGCAATATAGTACATTAAGGACCTATAAATGAGTGTCTTTGAGCTCCTTCAGCTTGTCGTTTTAGCTGTTTTTCTAAAGCCTCCAGACTTTTTTGTTTTTTCTTTTGCAGCTCTGCGAAGACCATTTGATTTCGAGATGAAGCTGAGTTTTCCAACCGATCCAGCTTTCTCTGCATTACTATCTGCAGATTTCAGGAGGACCCTTATGTCCTCCTCCATCCTATTCTATTTGGCCTTGATCTCAGCTATCTCCTCCATTACTCCCTTCCTCTTCTAAGCAGTCTGCTCATCTTGTTTTCAACATTTTTGGTCATCCAGATAATTGTGATTCATCAAACCTTCCCATCTGTGGGTTGAAATTCCTGAAGGAATCTGACACACACATCAGATTGTGGTCATAAAAGTGTCCAAACTCCCTCAGAATGTCATCAAAGCTTTTTTCTTCAATGCGGCCAGATTCCACGAGGAGTCATAAAACTGCTGAGTTTTCGGACACTTGTCTCTTTGCTTTTGAGGAGCACCCTTGGATCAAGGACAGACAGGCCTCTAACAAGCAGATATTTAAGTGATACCTTTTCAAACAGTTTGGACACCATCTTCAGTAAAAACAGCTTGCAGTTCTGTCTGAACTCCAGACTCAGCTTCACAGAGGAGTTTTGTTTCATGTGCTCTTCTAGGGCTCGCTCTGTAACAAATCCGATTCTCAGTTTGGTGACATCTATGTCGTTGACTGAGATAGCATAGTCAACTTGAAGAAGCTTTAAAGGGGTAGTTGCATCCTTCATGACACTGGGCTTGACAAACTTCTCCATTAGACTCCTCAGCATATTTGTGAGATCACCGCACATAAACGGCAGCATGGGTTTGTCCATCTGGTATAACTTCAAAAATGGTGTGATTTCCATAGCTACCATTAGAAAGAAGTTAGCATCTCGCACAATCATCTCAACCATCTTCAAAGACTTTGTAAGTGGTTCTGTTACAGTTTTCATTTGAACAGCACTGATGTACATTTTCAGAGAGGGCCAAATCTGAAGCCACCTCCACATTTTCCAGCCACTGATGACTACAGAAGTCAAGAGGGAAGGATGTGCAACCAGTGACTTCTGTGTAGTCCTCCCTACGAGCTGGAATATCCTTGAATAGCCATTTAAGGCTTGACAGAGCATTTCCCAGCTCCCAGTCTGTGGATGCTCACCCTGCTCTGAAGGAGTTGTGTAGTATATTCAATCCACAACTTCCAACATTTAACATTTTCTTGCCTGTTTGTTTGTCAATGTTCTGCTGGGCCAGTTAGAAGAGCTTCAAATTCACATTTGCGCCATCCATCGACATCTGAATCAGGTTCTGGAAGCCTATATCCGAACACACTTTTTCAACACCCCCTAAGCTACACAATCCTATTGCTCGTCCTGGGACGACATTTCATTCAGTAACATTAGGCAGTTTTGATTAATATGCTGTTTGATGATTGCGTTGGTTTACATTTGCGTAAGCAATCTCTTATCACTTGTTTTTTGCTACTTCTCCTGTGTTTTGATCCGGAGATTCTGTACTCTTTCAGAAGGTGTGTGATAGCGCCCCCCACTGTATAACAGTGAAAACGTCTCGGTTACTAATGTAACCCTTGTTCCCTGAAGGAAAGAAAAGGAGACGTAACGTCGACGTGATGATGTAATTGGGATCACTTCAGGGAGCCCTATCAACTTTGAGTGTAACGAGGGTTACATTAGTAACCGAGACGTTCCCGATCAGTCGTTCACGTTCAGGGAGCCCTATCAATTTCGAGTGTAACGAGGGTTACATTAGTAACCGAGACGTTCCCTATCAGTCGCTCACGTTCGACTTAACGTCAACGTGACGACGTAATTGGGATCCCTATGGAAAATGCCACAGTTGCTACCACATCCAGCGCCCTATGCAAGACTCTCAGACCCCCAACTGGCTGGGACGGAAGGCCTGCGTAGAGGGAGTTCAACTGCTGTTCCTTTATACCCCACACAGTGGAACTCTTTGGATAACACTGCCCGAAGGAAGGTAACTTGTGGAGAATACAAATATAGACTGGCCGTAAGGAGCAGTGCAACATATGGAATGTCGCTGGGGTAGCTCCAGCCTGAGAAGGGGGAGGCTTCACCAGACAGTGAAGGCAGAGCGGACTACCAGCCTAGCACAAGTTACACAAGCATACGAGCAATAGGCCTGGCGTCGGACTCTCCGCAACATCCGACTGCCGAAGGGGAGTGGGGAACTCGACTGGAGCAGAAAAGCGCGCGCATCCGTATCCATGTGGAGGGGAGTGGCGCAGCAAACCAACACTAGAGTGGGAACTTCGGTGTTACCGGCTGGTTGAATCGAGCACACTGGAAGAAACCGGCTCAACACGTAGGCTATAAAACCTAGCGAATGTGTTCGGTGTCGCCCAGCCCGCAGCTCTACAGATATCTGTCAAAAAGAAGCGACACTCCTAGTGGAGTGGGCTCTCAACCCGGGTGGGCAAGACACACCTTGCGCTCCGATTGCCAAGGCGATGGCATCCACTATCCAGTGGGCCATCCTCTGCTTGGAGACAGCCTCTCCCTTCTGCTGGCCTTCGTAACAGACTAAGAGCTGATCTGAGGTCCCGAGGCGAGGCTTTGTGTTCTGTTCAAGTAAAGGAGCAGAGCGCGAACGGGACAGAGAAGGCACCATCCTCCGAAGGCAGCGCTTGCAGGTTCACCACCTGGTCCCGGAAGGGAGTGGTGGGAACCTTGGGCACGTATCCGGGCCAGGGTCTCAGGATCACGTGAGAGTTAGCCAAGCCGAATTCTATGAGTGATTCAGGCATTTTAATATCTGCATCCATTGACACCACATCAGAATCATAAGGTTCCCCCAAGGCCGCTTGAAAGTCTTTAGTCAGGATCTCTTTTTTTTTGTCGACTGAATAATTGATCCACATGACGTCGCACTATTTGGGCACTTCCTATTGCTACTTTATAGGATACAGGTCCTGTGATTTCCTGAATTACTCCCTGCACCCATTTTGGTCCATACCCAAAGTTCCTAGTGTACACAGTATCTCCTACTTCAAAATAGCGAGATTTTGCATGTTGGTCATGTTGCTCTTTTTGAACTTGTTGTTTCAATTCAATTTTGCTGGTGAAGTCAGGGTGCATTTTGTCTTAGGGTGCATCGCAATTTCCTCCCCATCATCATTTCTGCAGGTGACAATCCCGTTGTAGACTGGGGTGTAATACGATAACATGAACAAAGTTATTAATTATTTAGAAATTATTAAAAAAAAAATATATATACTGTAATAAGTGATAAAAAACATCTAAATGGTCACTACAAACTTAATTTGCTACTTTTTGCCAGCCCTCTCTCCTGGCTTTGCACATTTTAGGTGAAAACTTGTAATTAAGTTTTCAAATTCAGCATAACCTTCTAGCAATAGCTTTTGCTCTGCTGCAGAGTAAAACTGAGCGCGCTCTTTGGCCATGGTGAGCAGCCAATAGCAGCGTTGCTGATCAATGTTTCTACTATCGATACATATCCCCTTTTAACCCAGAGCATGAATGCGCAATTATCTCAGATAACTCAATCCAGCTATACTAATCATAACCGACAGGAGTGTTCGAAGAACCTAATTAGCAGGATCATGATTAGCACGATGATATCATCTTGGATGTCTCATTTGATCTCGGATGTTTTAAGCAACGTACGAAGAACGGGCCCCAGATCTTACTTACGAGTCCTTGTTGACTCAGTCTGGGTGATGGGTTTTTGAGGAGAGTGCTGTACTTTGAAAGTTAATCAATACATTACATTTAAATAACCAAAACGACTTATTCTTTTTTGTTGTTATTGTGTATATATTTTTTTTTTAGGTATTATTATTGTTATTTGGGAATATTTTTGAGCTGATAGCTTCCAATGTATGTAGCCTATGCATTTCTAAAAAAGAAGAAAAAATATTTATTTATTTAAAATTTTACTTAGACCTATTTTATTGTTGTATTTTATAATTGTTGACCGTTGGTGTGTCTTATGTTCAGTCAATGTACATGTACAGTCACTCCCAATCCTTTTTTTTCCTCCTCACACTTCTGTTGGACAGTGCTGTAGGCCAGCACAAACAAAGCTCAAATGGCACTTCTGATGTGATCGTAGAAGTGGATAAATACCTTACAGAAACAAACATACGATCCACTTGAATACTGGAGAATGCAGAAACATGTCTACCCCCCATCTATATACATTGGCATTACAGTTTCTTTGTACCCCGGCCTCCTCTTTACCGTCCGTGTGAAAGAGTGTTCGGAGAAATAGACTCAGCCCAACACTGTGAAACAGCTTTTATTTCTTTATAAAAATAATGAAAGACTTTATCACCTTTCTGTCATTCCTACAGTTACATAAGCAGCACTATCACTGCCAAGTGTCATAAGCACATTTAATAACAGATGATCTTATCACACAATGTCCTTATTTGCTGTGTGTGTGTATGTGTGTGAGTGTGTAGAGAGAGAGAGATAGTAGGCCTACGTTAGATCTTAAATCGTAATTGAATCATTTAAGCTCATTTTATATTTTATTGTCACACATTAATGGGTAAAGGAATTCATTTAATGGACAAATCAAACACAAACGTGTAAGGCTTTTACTCGATTACTGATTTTTCTTTCTTTCTCTGTAACCATTTTAAGTACTCCATTCAGACAGACAAAAGCAATGTAATATCCTTTGCATTTTAACCAACTAAAGTTGAAATTTGATTTTATTTAATGCCCCAATATTGTGAAGATATTGATATGGAATAAGATTAATATATCTAATAGTTAGATCACACATTGAAATCAGACATTTTGATCTACAAATTCCTAAAGAGTTTAAAATATCCTAAAGTTGTTTTGTTTTTTACAATCCTTTGTAATATAAAAAGACCAAGATTCTTGACTTTATCCTTGTCTAAATATCATTCAGAAAAAAATCTTAATGGTATTGATAGCATTTGGAATCTCTGATTCATCCGTTAAATTAATATTTTAATGTGTTTTTCTTTATGCATATTTCTACAAGTTGTAGCGTGCAGACAGGACTTTTATTTTGGTGTGGACATGTGATGTCATAAAGCTGCGCCACGCTCCAGCATCTGATGTGATTCAACTGAAGAAAGGTTTGTGTTTTTAATCATTTAAAGTGTTTAAATCAAAACAACCCGTTCAAACGTAATAAAACGGATGAACGTTGTGAGTAAGTGCATTCACGCATGAGTAATGAAATGTGTGTCTCATTTCGCTCCCTTTATCGTGAATCAGTTTATAAATGTAGTTTTTTTTATGATTTTTGTTCTTTTATTAATTTGTTTAGTTTTGAGTGCTTTTTGTCAAATCACCTTTATTTATATAGTGCTTTTTACAATTCAGATTGTTTTAAAGCAGCTTTACTGTCATAACAGGAACATAATGCAATACAGTTTGTTTCTGCTGTACAGAAGATTTAGAAGAAAATTGTGTCATAGTCCAGTTTAAGTTCAGTGATGGTTCATTTTTGTTGTAAAAAAGTTATTAATATATATATATATAGCTGCACTGGAGAAAACAGTGATGTTATCGTCTAGTTCAGTTCTAATATAATGGTGTGTGAATACAGGCAGATCAATAATATTGTTGAATTTTAAGTGTCCCTAACAAAGCAAGCCAAAAGGCAAAGTCCATTAACTCTCACTCTGGCTGACTCTCTTACCAGTGCACTGAACTACTGAACTAGAGCTGATAGAGACCCACAGAGATTTAGTGTGGATTTATTTTTCTTTCTGTTAATTATTCTCTCATCTTAAACAGGACAAACACACAGAAAAACTCCTGATGAAGCGACAGAGATCCACGTAACTCACTATTATAAAGATGGTGTTTATTAAAGAGGAGAGTGAAGACATGAAGATTGAAGAAACATTCAGTGTGAAACATGAAGATACTGAGGAACAAACAAAGATGGCTTTTATTAAAGAGGAGAGTGAAGACGTGAAGATTGAAGAAACATTCAGTGTGAAACATGAAGAAACTGAGGAACAAACAGGTTAGTTTCATTCTCAAAGCTGAACTCAGTCATTTGATCCTTTTTAAAATGTCCAGCTCTACAGAAATTGTTTCCTAATTAAGGTCGTTTTATTTGGGTCATTCCACGAAATCGGTGCCTTTACAATTATTATTATTTATTTTAATAATTGTTTCAAACTACATTTTTTTCAATACCCATTAGATTAAGGCTACGTTTACACATAGCCGGGTATTTAGAGAAACGAATATTTTCCCCCTCTCCGTTTTCAAAAATAACATCGTGCACACACCCGCATAAATACGCCGTCGAGCGCCATCATAACTATGCCAATTCTATGGGCGGCAGTGTAGGGAGAAGGATAAAGCCATGCAAGCCAATCAAAATCCTCAGAATCGACAAGAGAGAACCTAAAACCCCGTTTCTCCCAGTTTACACGGCAACACATAACCGGCGTTTTCAGAAATCTCCACTTTGCCCGGAGTTTTTAGAAATAATCGTTTTCTGTGATAAAAACGGCGTTTTCGTGTAAATGAGAGGGCAAAACGCAGAGAAATATCTGCGTTTTCCCATCGTGTAAACGGGGCCTAAGACATCTTAACTTGACAAGAAATTGTGTTGTGCCATCTCAAGCTTGTGTTCTGATATTTTCCTCAGTCCTGTTACTGACTAAAGTGTTACTACATATAATACTTATATATGTGCAAACTTTTGCATATTTGTAATTGTAAGTAGTATTTTTGTCCCTCTTTTCATTCAGATTATGTCATATTTAAAACAATTCTGTTTAATATCATAATTGCCATTCAGATTACTGAAAATGTCCTATTTCAGGGACGACATCACATTACAATTAAGAAATATGACAAGATATTTATTTAAAAAGGGTCTTGTCCAAAATGCAATATAGTCAGGGCTCTACGCTAAAATTTTTTTACCAAGGAGTACATGTGCTCCTAAATGAAAAAATTTAGGAGCACACAAAGAAATTTAGCACAGTTTCTTTTATTAGTTTATTAAACAAATGAAAAAATTTCATGCATATACTGCGCATGCAAAATCACACATTGGCCTAGATGCAAAGAATATCGGTCGTCCGGCTGCTTTTATAATTTGGCCGGAGTAGGATCGAACTCCTCGACAGAAGGCCCCTCCAAGCTGATCCTCATCAGGTCTTCAGTGGTGGAGACCCCAAGGCAGCTTCTTGCCGAAGTCTTAAAGGCGGAAGGCGGCTGAAATGGGCATAATCACCAGCATAATCTGCACCAACTCCAGTATGTTCTAGAGAAAAGATGATACTTTTTAATTTAATTTAAACTCTTACTATTAACTTATCAAAACCAACCTTAAAAGGATACCATACGCAACCACTCAGTACTGTTGGCCTACCTTGTAATCAAGCCTGTAGGGGTCCGTTGTCAACATGGTCTCCCACAGGCCACTGTAGGACTTGTCTTTGAAATTGTGGCTGATCAGGGTTTTCAGGCCCTGCCACTCATCCTGGATTGCAGCCAAGTTGCACCCCTGTCTGCAGGTTTGAACAGAGCAAGTGAGTTTTCAAATATGCAAACATAACATTGTCTCAATGGCAATGCAGTGTCAAATAAATTCTTACCTCTCTAGAGGCTCCTTGAAATGCCTCACCAGGTCTGCCACATCATCTTCACCAAAGGTTAGAAGGCTGGCCTGGTCTTCTGGCCATATGTCAGGGTTTAGCACTCTGAAAGACTCCACTGGGGTCCACTTGTCTCATCCTTCAGCAAACCACCAAACCTGGCTTTGACGTCTCCCACGCCAATGTTGATGGCCGCCTCCATGTGCTGCCTCAGCTGGGGATTAGTGAGGTCTGTGAAGCCTTTCAGATTCACCATCAGTATTATTCCCTAAAGCAGAAATAGCACGCACGTCACACACCGCACTTTCCCACTGATTGGTTCATTGGTTGCGAATCGTCGCTCTCATTTGCATAAAGTTAAGTTACATCGCGCAGTGACCCTGTCACGTCCTATTGCTTGCTTTCCATGTGGAATCAATGGTATGCTTTGCTTTATCGCGCTGTTGTTCCGTGTATTGAGAACAGCCCCTCACTCGCACACTGTGCTCGTAAATTATTTTTCAAGTTCGCACATAACTATTTTTAGGCGCAAATGCGAGTGAAATACTCGCACTGTAGAGCCCTGGATGGTGATTAATGTGAATTTTCACTGTGAACTCATGTTTACATTTGAAATGAGGTCTGTCTATATAATGAAAGGCAACTAGAGGTTGGGGCGTGTAGCCCGTGATGCGAAGTTGCGCAAAACACTTCGCATCATGTAGTTTTTTATAATGTCAAGGTATTGCATCTTCTCTCTTTATTCTAGAGCATTTGATGTTTGTATCTATTATCTTTGAACTGATTATGCAACTGGCGTGATACATTTACCTGATATTTACTTAATAAATTGTAAACATTTGATTTCATTCGAATCGACTGACATTATTTTCAGTAAAGATTTAAAAAGAATAGTCAAACATTCGCACACACTTTATCATTAAAACCTTTTTCGTTTATGGAGTCTGGTGAAATAAGGAGTTAATATATATGAGAAAATGTATTTCATTTAGTCAAATTACTTTGCCGTGCGGAAAGACGGGAATGCGCAGAGACCTTCACCCGCTAACCGGAAAACTTTCTTTGGGCCGTTCCAGCCGGGCATTAACCCTCTGGGGTCGGCAAACGTGCCGGTGCGTTTTGCTCGATTTTTTTTCACATAGAAGAAAAATAGACTTCAAATACTCCATAATTTCTAGTCATACAGACTTAAAGGGGTCATATAATGCCATTTTCATACAAGTTAATTTGATTTTTTTAGGGTCTAAATTAAAAAGTTTGTAATATACTTTAATTAAAAATTCTCATTAGTATTGTAAGAACTCATTTTACCTGGTCAAAAACAGCTCTGTTTTCAGCACGTCGTTTCAGTGCATATGCCTTTAAATGATAATGAGCATCGCTCACTCCGCCCCTCTGTTCTGCGGGCGACATATGGTTTTGACAACACACGTGGAGAGTTGCCTTGACAACTGTTGAGGGTATATTTCAGAGAAAGAATGGCAGCGGGAGTCTCTGAGGACACATCTGTGCAACCGTATCAGTTTTGCACAGATGCAAAGTCGGACCCGGAACAAGATGATGGCCGCAAAGAAGTTCGACAATTAAGGCTCGAACAGGACGTTTCTGAATGGTTGGTTAACATAATGTCACTTTGATCTATCTTTGTGTACTGGTTTAATGAGATGTACGAACGCTAACGTTATGAGTTTACTGATGTATACGTACTCAGTTTGACAATAACCATAACGCGTTGTTCATTATAAACTTGTGATTATGAATTATATTGAGAACTTCATACATAGAAAACATGCCGTAATGTACCCTGAGTGTAAACCTTAGCAGCATTCATCGTGAAGCGATTTGCAAAGATTAATATAAAGGTTAATAAAATTTTACACACACTTCTTCTGGAGGTGCGGCAGAAACACGAATAGTTGGTACCGATTATTTTATCAGGACAGGGCTCTCAAGTGGCTCTCACTCATTTCGGTCTTTTGTCACGCTCTCCCGCCACACATTGTATTTCTCACGCTGAAAAACTATTTGTAATATATTTAATATGCCGCAGCGCCCAAAACTCTGGCTGCGCCGCTCTCACTGTGGAACCGGCATGAATCAAGCGCGTTTCCTCTGGTGTTGTTCATCGAGCTACACAATTGCCAATCAGAAAATAGCACTATTGTATCTGGGTAAGATTTAACGCCATAACCAATGACAAAAATGTATCCAATAACCCCCCCGTCGGCTGGGTGTGCGTCCGTCCGCTTCCCCCGCAAAAATACTGTTTAAATTTGAATCACGTTTCTGAGTGTGAATGAATTAATGGCACAGATGGGCACTGTTGTTTACTACTACAGCTTTAAAAAATACTGTTTAAATATGAATCGGGTGTCTGTGTGTGAGTGAATGAACGAACGTATAGATGCGCACTGTTACAGACGAAATTATGAAAGACAACATTTCGTTGACTAGTTTTGGATAGATTATAAAGTTTTTACTCTATATTTAACATGAGCAGAAACTGCTAACAAAAGCTTATTTGATGTCTATTTTATAGTAAGTTTTGTCAAAAATAAACTAATCAACTAAGTTCAAGTTCCGTTTATTTCTAAAGCACATTTACTACTAGGGCTGGGAATCGCTGGGTACTTCACGATACGATACGATACGCGATACATAGTTCACGATACCGATAATATCACGATATGGCGATACTGCGATAATCGATATATTATCAGTAATAACTCACAATATATCATGTTTTAAGAAATACAAATATTTTTTTTTTAATTAGGAAAATGAATCTCCATTTATTTTTTTGGATGAAATGAAACACAATAACAAAAACAACTTGTGTCTTATCAGTTGCAACAAAACAGTCACAGACACTATTTTAGTGTAACATTGCTGCAATAAGTAGTAATACTATGTCTTCGACAAACGGTGACACCATTTGGGTGCAAAATAGCTGTAAGGCTGAGGACAGATACAGTGTAAACAATACTATATGATTGTCCTTCATAAACATGAACAGTGACACTATTAAGTGCAAGAAACATAAACCTTTGGGCTACTGCTTTCAAATAAAAAATAAATATATCAGGGATAAAGTAAATCTAAAATGTACCCAACTTAAAGTGCATCCAAAAATAAAAAAAATTCAGAACAAAATAGAAAACAGCTTAATGTGATGTGTTTTATATGTTCATATTTTTCTTGAGAAAGAGGAGTTGGTCAGCATGTTCAGGAGTGAGTGAACTTCTTTGGGCACTGATGATATCTCCTGCAGTTGAAAAGACCCTCTCAGCTGCTACACTGGTCCCAGGAATACACAAATGCATATGGGCCAGCTTGGAGAGGAGAGGGAACACATGTTGCTGAGATTTCCACCACAACAGTGGATCTTCAGTGAGAGGCAGAGAAGGAGCATCTTGATATTGCTTTATCTCCTTCTCTGCAATTGAGGTTGCTGATGTAGAGACATAAGAGGTCTTCTTGAAGGTCTGACCAAGAAGATCAACAAGTGCAGACTTTCTTTTCTTTGCTGTGCATGTCTCCTCTTCCTCTAAATCCCCCTGAACATCACCACAAGGCACTGGATCATCCTCCTTTAAAGCTGCAGCTTTTGACTGTAGTTTTGCATAAGTGTCTTGCACTTCTTCAGGTGACAGAAATAAAAGGGATTTAAATCTAGGGTCCAGGGCTGAGGACATGCGTAGGAGATCTTTTTCCACCTCTGATTGATATCTCTTTGAAAGGTCTTGATTGATGGCTCCCTTAATCTCTCGAACCAGAGGGGAATCTTCTTCAGTGCTGGTTGTGTCTCGCAGCAGTTGGGCATGAAGAGGAGCAACCACTGAAATGGTGGGATTCTTTTCTTCACACATGATATTTGTTGCCACAAGCATTGGTCTAAGTGCTTCCACCATCTCTTCAGCGCTTGAGATGTCATTCTCTGTCAGAGCACAGTCAGTCACATTCTTTCTCACCTTAATAAAAAAATTAAAAAAGGCAAAATACAATTTATTAATAAAATGTATATAACTATTGTTCTATATTTTAAAGCAAATAAAGCATGAACTGTATGATGTTCTAATCTAAAAATCTAATGTTTTTATTTGGAGTTTATATTATATATACCTTTTTAGTATGTATTTATTCATTGTATCAAGTAAGTTTAAATCATATGTTTTAGTATTTATTTACAAACTTATTCATTGTATATGATAAATTATTCACATTTATTACACATATAGATTACAACTTCTACATTGCACACTTTTCTTACCTCTGTTGATAAGAGGGCAGCACAGACAGCTGGCTGTTGCTCAAGAAACCTGGAGACCATCTCATAGGCACTATTCCAACGAACAGGCATGTCCGTGATGAGCTTGTGAAGGGGGAGGCCAAGGAGTTTCTGGTTTCTTTTCAGTGCTTCTGCTCCAGTTGTGCTTCTATGAAAGAATGTTGAGATCCTCCTAACTTTGACAAGTACCTTGGAAACAGCAGCTATTTTCAGCGCACGTTGGGATGCAAGATTTAAAACATGAGCAAAACATCTAACATGTTGGTATCCAGTTAAGTCCATTGCTACACGCATGTTTGATGCATTGTCGGTGACAACCACTGGCTTCTTAGCGTCAAGATTCCACTCCCCCACTGTGGCTTTCAGTACATCGGCAATGTGTGCCCCAGTGTGCGTTTCGTGCATTGCTCGGGTTTGCAGGACATATGACTTCATTTCCCAGCCTTCGTTTATAAAATGTACAGTGAACGTTATGTAGGACTCCGTGGCTCTCGATGTCCACCCGTCACACGTGAGCCCCACTCTTTCTGCCGACTCGAGTGCCGACTCAACTTTAGCCTTGGTCTGGTCATAAAGTGCAGGAATAATTTTGTCAGAAAAATATTTCCGAGAGGGAATATCAAAGCGTGGCTCTAAGATTTTCATCAAAAAGCAGAACCCCTCGTTCTCCACCTCGCTGTACGGACGGAGCCCTTTACACATGTAAACAGCGATCCCATTTGTGATTGACTTTGCCCTCGCAGAACAAGGTGGTAGCTTTGCCTGGAAAAAGGTGTTTACGCCGGGTTGTGTCGGCTTCGAGCCAGCACCAACCACGGCTTTCTCACAGAGCTCCGGGTGATGCCGCGTGAGGTGGCTGTGCATGTTTGTCGTGTTTCCCGTGTAGCGGACTTTTGCCAAGCAGTTCTTGCATATTGCGTAGTCCTTTTCTAGCTTTGCCCCGTCCGCACTGCTATAAAATCCAAAGTGAGTCCACACTTTGGATTTAAATGTTGCTGGAGCGTCCTTTAACTTCTTGCTCTCACTATTACTTTCCCTGCTTGACTCCGCCATTTTCAAGTGTGTTTACGTTTTCTTATTTCCACAACAGCCAAACTCGCAACGCGCGCCCCCTATCTACTTCTGGAGGGTCTCATCAAGGGATAATGAATAGAGCGTTTTATAACGGCTTTTAAGATCGATACTTGGCAAGAGCGCATCGAGAATCGATCGTGGGAGTAAATATCGTGATATATCGCCATATCGATATTTTGGCGCACCCCTATTTACTACTGGCCGCCGGCCGACCAAAGTGCTGTACAACAATTACAAAATAGATACACAATAAAGAACAATCAATAATCACTTAGAAACATTAAAAACAGGATAAATTACATGTTAAAGGAACACTCCGACTTTTTGGGACTTTAGCCTATTCACCTTATCCCCCAGAGTTAGATAAGTCCATACATACCTTTTTCATCTCCGTGCGTGCTATAAGTCTGTTTGACGCACCCACCGCTAGCCTAGCTTAGCACAAAGACTGGATGTAAATGGTTGCAGCTAGCATACTAATCCAAATAAGTGACAAAATAACGCAAACATTTTCCTATTTACATGTTGTGATTTGTATAGTCACAGAGTGTACAAAAAACTAAGTCACATGAGACACAGACATATTTTAACCGTATAAATACTGGGAACTATATTCTCTGAAGGCGAAGCACTGCTACTTGGGCGGAGTGATAACCGCAGCACCTGAGACGAACTCTCTGCTCCTCACCACGGCGAGTCTCAGGTGCTGCGGTTATCACTCCGCCCAAGTAGCAGTGCTTCGCCTTCAGAGAATATAGTTCCCAGTATTTATACGGTTAAAATATGTCTGTGTCTCATATGACCTTGTTATTTTTACACTCCGTGACTATACAAATCACAACATGTAAATAGGAAAATGTTTGCGTTATTTTGTCACTTATTTGGATTAGTATGCTAGCTGCAACCATTTACATCCAGTCTTTGTGCTAAGCTGGGCTAGCGGTGGGTGCGTCAAACAGACTTATAGCACGCACGGAGATGAAAAAGGTATGTATGAAGTTATCTAACTCTGGGGGATAAGGTGAATAGGCTAAAGTCCCAAAAAGTCGGAGTGTTCCTTTAAAAGCCGAGATAAATAGATGAGTTGAGGGCAGTTTTAAACTCAGATAAACTGGAAGCTGTTTTAATTTGGGTCGGGAGTTTATTCCACAGAGTGGGGCCAGCCAATTCAAAGGATCTATTTGCCCTTTTTTTTCAAGCGGGTTCTGGGATGTGAAGGAGGAGTTTGTTTCCCGATCTAAGTTCTCGCTCAGGAGTGTACGGGTGAAGTAAGTCCATCAGATAAGATGGTGCAAGATTATTTAAAGATTTGTAGACCAGTAATAGAATTGTATATTCAATTCTATACTGAACAGGTAAACCAATGTAGAAATCTCAGAAGGGGTGTAACATGATCAAATTTTTTACATCCCTTCAGGAATCTAACTAAGATGTTATAGTGTTTGTTCCAATGCAAGCTATATCCTAACCCTAACCCAAAATAATGAATCCTTAACTTTGAAATATGTATGATAAAATGTACTGGCCTACCTTAAAAATAATACTTTATAAGACATTTATGGAAAAAGACAATTTTCTTTTCAAGATGTTTCCAACTTTAACTTTAAACCAATTCTATAGAATGACCCATATAACCTATTTGAACAGGATTTGTTCCCAGGTATGACTAAAAATGTGCTTTTGACTTTCATTTAGATTTAGATTTTTTTTAATATATATATATATATATATATACACACACACTCACCTAAAGGATTATTAGGAACACCATACTAATACTGTGTTTGACCCCCTTTCGCCTTCAGAACTGCCTTAATTCTACGTGGCATTGATTCAACAAGGTGCTGACAGCATTCTTTAGAAATGTTGGCCCATATTGATAGGAGAGCATCTTGCAGTTGATGGAGATTTGTGGGATGCACATCCAGGGCACGAAGCTCCCGTTCCACCATATCCCAAAGATGCTCTATTGGGTTGAGATCTGGTGACTGTGGGGGCCATTTTAGTACAGTGAACTCATTGTCATGTTCAAGAAACCAATTTGAAATGATTCAAGCTTTGTGACATGGTGCATTATCCTGCTGGAAGTAGCCATCAGAGGATGGGTACATGGTGGCCATAAAGGGAAGGACATGGTCAGAAACAATGCTCAGGTAGGCCGTGGCATTTAAACGATGCCCAATTGGCACTAAGGGGCCTAAAGTGTGCCAAGAAAACATCCCCCACACCATTACACCACCACCACCAGCCTGCAGAGTGGTAACAAGGCATAATGTATCCATGTTCTCATTCTGTTTACGCCAAATTCTGACTCTACCATCTGAATGTCTCAACAGAAATCGAGACTCATCAGACCAGGCAACATTTTTCCAGTCTGTCCAATTTTGGTGAGCTCTTGCAAATTGTAGCCTCTTTTTCCTATTTGTAGTGTAGATGAGTGGTACCCGCTGGGGTCTTCTGCTGTTGTAGCCCATCCGCCTCAAGGTTGTCCTTGTTGTGGCTTCACAAATGCTTTGCTGCATACCTCGGTTGTAACGAGTGGTTATTTCAGTCAAAGTTGCTCTTCTATCAGCTTGAATCAGTCGGCCCATTCTCCTCTGACCTCTAGCATCAACAAGGCATTTTCACCCACAGGACTGCCGCATACTGGATGTTTTTCCCTTTTCACACCATTATTTGTAAACCCTAGAAATGGTTTTGCGTGAAAATCCCAGTAACTGAGCAGATTGTGAAATACTCAGACCGGCCCGTCTGGCACCAACAACCATGCCACGCTCAAAATTGCTTAAATCACCTTTCTTTCCCATTCTGAGATTCAGTTTGGAGTTCTTGACCAGGACCACACCCCTAAATGCATTGAAGCAACTGCCATGTGATTGGTTGATTAGATAATTGCATTAATGAGAAATTGAGTTCAAAAGGTGCAGCACGCACATCCAAAACAATAAAACTGGGTGCTGGGCAGACAGGTAGTTGCAAAAGTAAACAATGAGTCCGCACACCAGAAAATGCTCCTAAGCGATTTTAATAGTTGCTCACCACGTGTAACGTTTCGGGCCCAAGCCCTTCATCAGAGAAAAACAAGTGGGGAGACACACCTCCATATACAGCCATGCATGGTCACATGATCACATACATCCATGAGAGGACCAATCAAGTGAAGAAGCAATTGCATCAGAAAAGCAGATAAAAACATGTAAGAAGTATATACCAACATTTATAATACAAAATAATCTATTAGAAATATATTAGGTAGCTAAGAAAAGGCCTGCAGTGCTTAAATGGTGAATGGACTGCATTTATATAGCGCTTTTACAGACCCAATGGCCACCAAAGCGCTTTACAATTTGCCTCACATTCACCCATTCACTCACTCATTCATACACCAACGGCGGTGTCAGCCATACAAGGCGTCATCCAGCTCGCCGGGAACCGGGGATTGAACCACCAACCTTACGGTTTGTAGACAACCTACATGAACCACTGAGCCACTGCCGCCCACTGTGCTTAAAGCACAGCCTCTAAAGTTTTATTGAAAAAGTATCTCTACCACTGTAAACAATAATAATAGATGAGCAAGAATGTAAATACATAGAGGATACCACAATGGTGTGTTACATATATCATATATCAAGTCAGCAAAACGATCGCACACCATTTACAAAAATATATATTTTTTAATGACAGGAGTTATTTACAGGAATGGCCTCAGGTCAAAGTCTTCATTCAACCCTTTTGGAGCTAAAGTGTCCAGGGTATAGATCCAGAATGCTTCTCTTAAGTAACAGACGATTTACGTCTCCTCCACGGGAGGGCTGTTTCACAAGTTCAATGCCACACTGGATGATCTAGAAAGATTGTGCAAAGAAGAATGGTCAAAGATCCCTCTCTCTGTGTTTTCCAATCTTGTGAAATGTTATAGGAGGAGATTAAGTGCTGTCTTGTTGGCAAAAGGGGGTTGTACAAAGTATTAACATCAGGGGTGCCAATAATTGTGGGACACATGATTTCAAGTTTTTTTTTCTTCTAAAGGTTTTTTTTTTTTTTTTTTGTTACCAAAGTAAGGTACTTAAATAAAAGGCTGGATTTTTTTTTTTTTTTTTCATTTGGGTTCTATGTTTAATTTTTTAGAATTTTTAGAAGTCCTCGACCACATCTTTAACAGGGGTGCCAATAATTGTGGAGGGCACTGTATACATATATATTTAGGGATGGCTCGATACCACAATTTTGTCTTCGGTACGATACCAGAACCTAATACCTCGGTATCGATACTAAATCAATACCACACTCGAAAAAAAAAGTCTCAATTTAAGTGAATTGATACAATTTTATTAAAAAACACTGCTTGAAACTCTCCACTACCAAATGTGCAAAGAAAAAGTATCAAAATGTAAAAAAAAAAAAAAAAAAAAAATCAGTCAAGGAACATACAGTAGGCCTAGGTAAAATTTTGATAAAAAAAAAAACTGAAATTATACAATTAAAATAGGTTAATATCTATAATAATAATAGAATGATGAAATGACATGTAAACCATTAGCTATCATGCATCAACAGAATTATCAACATTTATAGCATTTATTCATCTTGGTTTGGTTACTGTTTGGTTTGTGTTTACTTTATGCAATGAATTATATGCATATGAACCCAATGTTAACATGCTAAACATGTATTAGTAATAGTATATTACATTTTTAGGTCATTTTATTACTGATTGATTGATGTAGATTAATAAATGCTATAATATTGTTAGGTCAGGTTACCTAATGAATGTTGACAAATGTAGCTTAATTGTAATATTAGTAATATTCATATTACTAGTATGACTCTCTCTCTCTCGGCTTATTCCTCTAGGGGTCGCCACAGCGGCAGTAATATGCCATTCATTTTACTATCACTTTTATTATTTATTCATTCAAACTAAATTAATATGTTTGTTTGAAAGTGCAAAAATTATGAGACCTAAACTGAATTGGTTCTAGCGTGTCATGCAAGAAGTTTTGAGCTTTCGTGTTTACTGTTTAATATTTAATTGATAAGCTCTTTTGTATGTGCGCTGTTCAGTGTTCAATAAAAGTCTAAATCAAATCAGTTGAATGATGAACTCACCTGTCGATCTCTGAACTCTTTGAACAAGTCAGGATGAGCAACTGACAAGTGCTTAGGCAGATTTGATGTGTTGCCTCCCATGGCAACTCATTATTTAAAGCAACGTTTGCAGAGTGGTGCATTTAGGTCTGTTTCTTTACTTTTCTCATTACTTTTGTGGGCAAAGTAATGCCTTATTTCACTCATACTGCTCTCGCTATTTATTAATTTCGGGCGTGTAGAAATTCGAATGAGCTTCGTTTGATCCATCGTGTTCCTCTGTTGTCACCGTTTGCCGGTTTCGCGTGACCCGCGTCATTTTAGGTAGCGCACTGCCGCCTAGCGGAGAACTTCGAAACAGTAGGGCATCAAATACCGAATTGAACAAAATTATGATATTTTACCATTTGAAATATATTATATACCGGTATTTTTGCAGTTCCGGTATACCGCGCATACCTAATATATATATATATATATATACATATATATACATTCAAACTGGTACTAGTGCTGCACGATTAATCATATCGCAATCGTAATCGCGATGTCAACCCTATGCGATTATATGACGCAAAATACTGCGATTTTATATGAAATAAACCAATTAGGGCTGTTAACGCAGCATCTGTTATTTTTTGTCATCCTTTGGCTAATGTTACATGATCCCGCTCTTATTCATGCGAATGCTTTAAACCATTCAGCGAGACAAGTCAAAAGAGAGCGTGCTGCCTGTGAATGTCCTGACTGAAAGACGCGCGCCAGTATCATGCACAGACCGCGCGCCAGAATACAGTTCTCTTTCCGCTTGAAGTGAACGAACAATAATTATGCCAAAATATAATTTGTCGAGTGTCCTCATAACATAAGAGCAGTCTTATGATGGTCGTAAAGAGTTGTGAGAGAATAAGGCGCGTGTGAGATCCGCGTCTCTGTCAGCAACTCTTAAAGGGCCAGCATCCAATAATGCTTTCTGTCAGTAAAGTTAATCAAAGAACAAAGGGAACAGAGAAAAACACTCACTGCTCTTGACCAAAGAACTTGTGTAGCTTTAAATTGGATTTTAGTCCATATAATTTATAATTTATGCAGCGCAGACTGTTTGATAACTTTATTCAATTTCTGTATATGTCCTGCCTGTTAGATAGGAAGAGAACAGGTAAATATGACATTTATTATGGCTTTATGTGAGGATTGTTTGAAGTTCACTTAAATTAAAATTAAATAAATTATCTAGACATCAATGGCTTATTGATCATTATATGTGTTATCAATCATTTAGTTGTTGTTGCTAGTTTGAGTTGAGAAATACACATTTCAGAATTATCACTAATCTGTGTGTGCATTTTGCTTTAGAACCAAGCAAGTTGACTCATGAAACCATTTGTTTATTATATCGCAGTCGCATATCGCAATATTGACCTCAATAATCGCCATATGACATTTTCTCCAAATCGTGCAGCCCTAATTGGTACATGCATACATACACACACATATATATATATTGTCCTTGCATTCTTTCTTGTGTGACACACCTGAATGAAATTCTATAGAATGGCCCATATAGCCTATTTGAACAGGATTTTTTTCCAGGTATGACTAAAAGTGTGCTTTTGACTTTCATTTAGATTTAGATTTTTTTATATATATATAATGTGTGTGTGTGTGTGTGTATACATATATACATACATACCTTGTACATACATGTGTATATATACATACATACATTGTCCTTGCATTCTTTCTTGTGTGACACACCTGAATGAAAGGCTCATTACACGGGTCATTGTCTTCTCAGGTGTGAACCATCTAATTATTCATGATAAGGGGTTGGGCCATTCACGCCTATCCGCATATTGCCTTTCCAAAGAAAAAAAATGTTTTTCACAATTTAAAACAATCTATTGTTTTATGTAAATGACTAGGCAGGATGATTTTCAGATCATTTTGAAGCAAAAACTCTAGGCGACAACAGCCATTAGTCAAAAGTCTTGTGGACAGATATTTAGTATGTGTTTTGTGGCCTTCTTTTAGAAACTTTAATTTTTAGTTTTTTTCAATAACCATGCATAAACAATATTCTCTCAAAAATACAAACATGTACATTAGGAGTGTAACGGTTCACAAAATAGACGGTTTGGTTCGATACGATACACGTGTCACGTTTCCGATACAGCAAAAAGAAAGAAATGCCAGAGAAATTTCCTTGATTTAATTTTTTTAATTATATTTTTATTAAAACTAACATCATAAAGTATGATATTTTATTACTTTGAGCAATGATGGAGCAATATGTCACAAGGTGACGAATTAGAGATGGAACTAAACAGTCCGCGGAGGGATGTTTCCACCCGGAATCGTTTCAAACGAACACCAAGCCAGCCTCGGATGCGTCGCTACCATAGTAACAACAGCCGCTGATGGCAAAGTGACTGCAGGTGGGGCGCATTAAGCGACTGTGTGATGATTGGGACACACCGCCTTTAGGAACAGATAAAAGCAAAGCTTTGAGAGACCGTGAAGGTGGTGTGGGATTGCTGTGGCGTCCTAACTCTTTTTCTTGCTGAGGTGGGCTGAGAGATTTCTGTGGGACAAATCGGCTGGTGAGATCGATCCGTGGAAAGAGATCCGCTATGAAGAACCGGGTGGCGGAGAACAGAGAGGCAGAGGGCGAAGTCATCTACAAAATATTACTGTGTCCACTTACCGGGGTGAAAATAAGTACCAACCTTCTACTGGCTGCATTACATGTGATTTACACACAAAGAAAATATTTATGAGGAGAAGTGACATAGAAAAAGGAGTCCAGACGCCTGAAGGTGAAAACAGCTGTTGTGATTGTAGTTGCTAAATTCTTCCGTCTTTCTGCCCCCGCTGTCCAGAGCGAGTAGGTGGGCCGTGGCCTTAATTTGCACGGAGTGGATGAGAGTGACGTGCGTTAATGCTGTGTTCCACCAGGTGTGGTTGAAGTGAAGTTACTGCATGCTTACTGTACGGAATTCTGTCACATGCCCATCGGTCTCGCCTTGTGTTACAGTTCGGAGCTTTCTGAGGGAGAGATTAAGTGACCGTGGATTTTTAAGCCTGCTGACGTTAGGAGCTGGTCGACTGTCTGGATTCACCCATCTGCCAACTGGTCAACGTTCTCGCCATCCCTCCGAGCCTTCTGCGCTTGACGTATTGGCAAGAACTAACTGTACTTGGAGTACTCACTTGCTGTCCAGCCGACGTCCTCCTTCACAGCTGTAAGCTTTCTGCACTTGACGTATTGGGAAGAACCAACCGTACTTGGAGTACTCACGTACTGCCCAGTCGATGCCCCCTTCCACAGCTGTAAGCTTTCTGCACCTGCTATACTGGGAAGAACCAACTGTACTTGGAGTACCCACTTGCTGTCCAGTCGACGCCCCCTTCACAGCCGTAAGCCTTCTGCACCTGAGAGACTGAGAAGAGTCACCGTACTGAGAGTACTTACCTGCTGTCCAGTCGACGCCTCCCTCACCGCCGTGAGCCTTCTGCACCTGACGTATTGGGAAGGACCAACGGTACTTGGAGTACTCACTTGCTGTCCAGTCGATGCCCCTTCACAGCCGTAAGCCTTCTGCACCTGAGAGACTGAGAAAAGTCAACCGTACTAGAGTACTCACCTGTTGTCCAGTTAATGCCCTTCCGCATTCAAGGTATGCGCCGCCGTTGAGGAGTGGCATTTCCCTGCAGCTCGCTGGATTCTGAGGAAGTTTTAAATTAGGATTTACAAATAGTTTTAAGTCAATAAAGCCGCTTAATTTCTTATTCCCTTTGTCTGCCTGGTTTCTGGTCTGCTCCTCAGTGGTACTGATGTTCTAAGGGAAGGGTGTAGACCGAGATGGGTGAATCAGAATGCAGATGGGTGAATCCAGACAGTCGACCTGTGACATATACTTGACTTTTCTTAGGAGCTTATAGAACAAAACAGCTCCTTGGACAAAATGAAATGTAATATTGTAGTAGTTATAAACATAGGTTTATTTTAGTTCAGATTAACATTTGAGGGCAGCAATTGTATTCATATTGTCAAAATAAAACCGACGTGATGTTACTTTAAAGCATTATAGGCTTAGCCTGGCACGCCAGACCTACATCAAGATGTTAGGTCTGGGAACTCATCATTGACAGGGCTCAATCTGATGGGCGGGATAAACGGTTGTCTTTCAAATTCTCTCTGCACGCAATTGGATAGCGCTACAACCAATCAGAGCAACGAAGAAGGGGACGTAGTCAGCGGAGCAAGTTGATATTAAACTTTTACCGTATCCAGTCCATAGCTGTCAACATTGAACATTGAAAATAAGGGAGATTTCCAGGAATCCATCCCCAAAATAAGGGATTTTTTTTGTTTTTTACACGACCCACAAACTTTAAAAATAAAACAATAATCATTAAAAGTCTAAAGAGTTTATAACTAGCCTATGTGTGAGAGAGAAAGAGACAGTGTGTGTGTGTGTGTGTGTGTGTGAGAGAGAGAGAAAGAGTTATTAAACATTTTTTTGTCATTAAAAAAATAATATCATAGAGAATGTTTAAATACTAATATCAGCTTACGAGGGAAACGGAGACGGAGTAGTGGTGCTTCGGAGTGCTGGAGATGATTCGGAGGTCCTTTACCGATCAGAGCGCCTTTATAAAGCCTTTATACTCGACGCGTCCGCACGAGTGCGGCAAAAATGACAAGTTGATCGTTTCGCCACAGCTTTTTTGTAAAAGCGCGCGCGGCGCCGCATCCGAGGATGAATGACTTCAAACCGAATATGTCCGAGCTTGCTCTGACCGTCGCAACTCTGCCGTCATTATGTTAAGCCCGCCCGCCAACTCTATACACGATGTGATTGGCCCGGCAAGGTTTGGGGTTTTCCAGCTAAACCGTCTATGGAGAGCTGCTAGACCACACTTTGCGGCGAAATGATTTTTGCTGCCGCTAGGGTGCGTCTAGATTTCTAGGCTATTATAGGCTACTATTCCTGCCAAACTCCCATGGTTACAGTTAGTAGTGTTACTACAGTAAATCTATGGTGAATGTTACTGATCCGTGGACACTGGATAGTTCATTCATGGCACAATGTTTCTTCCTGGTTTCCACGTCAGCGCTGCTTGATCCGTTAATAACGGAGAAATGTGAATGTTTCTCACTATATCTCGCAGCGATGTTATTACTTCAGTAATAACATCTGGCTGTGTAGTAACAGTGCTGCTTGATTAAGATCGGCTCGCGCTGCATTGGTCCAAACCAAGCGTGCCGCACAAGCCTTCAAAAGTGAAGCCAAAACGTCTCGATCGCCCCCCAGAGGCCGGTCCTAGTATAGGTCATAAGCCCCGCCTCCCCATGTTATTCAACGGGACGTGAGACCAACTAAATAATTAAATTACACTTCACATATCTTTTTTCTAAAGATAGTTTCTGTCATTTAGTGTAGTTCCTATCACGTTGATGTAATTTCAAGTGTTTGTTTTTAAAATAAGTTAGTTTTTAGTTAGTTATTTGATGCTATAAAAACGGTGCTGTGACATCATGATTGACAGCTGTGATTGACAGCTTCTCTGTGCGAAGTAGTCACTGAAGTACCAACGGACTTTTTTTTCATAATGTTGACTATGTGGTTAGTAGTTGTATTTACCTTATTTTAACAAGGTACTGCAATCAGTAGACATCATTGGAGAGGAACGGAGCAGACAAGGCCACTTAAGAAAAGTGCAGGGCGTGTGCTTACGATTGATTCAGCGAGAGTGGGGGCGGGGCCTTGATTTCGCGGCTTTACTTCCTGTTCACGACTGCGCATGACTGGTCCCGAAAACGCTACTGCGCAGACTCAAGTTCCAATATGTCAGCGCCATATCGGGACGCTGGCGGCTTCAGTTCTCTCCAATGGAAAAGAGCGAAGGGGCGTCGTCCATCTTTTTTTACAGTCTATGGTCCAAACTGATAAACGGTCCGTCAAACACACAATAACGAGTGGTTTCGTTCCGCTTACATTACATTTGCCATTTGATGTTGGGCAATGTTGTGGTCACGCCAGCGTCTCTTAAATTATGAGCGCGCTTGCCACGCGCCTACATTTGAAATAACGAAATTTCGGTCGGCAGGAAAAATGGTCCAACGATCCGTTCGGTTCAAAAATGCGTACCGAAAAACGAACCGAAAGCCTCATACCGAACGGTTCAATACGAATACGTGTATTGTTACACCCCTAATGTACATGCATGTTGCTCACATATTAGGGTAGCCCTGTTTGTGCTAAATAGTTTAATTACACCTGTGCCATTAATATGTTTATAAGCAACTGAAAAAAGCTCACATCTCAGAACATGTCCCCAAAAACACCTTAGACCCCAGAGGGTTGAAGTAGTGATCCTTTGTCTACTAGTGGGTGTTTTGCATAAATTAGATTAGTTGAGAGAAGAACTTTCAAGATTCTTATGATTGTATTTTGATAACTCTGTTATTTATTACTATGTAATGCACATTCAGAAAATTAAAATCGCAGGTCATAGGCTGCGTTTACGCTTTGCATTTGCATGCAATCACCGTGATCATTAGCCAATCAGGACATGGCGCGTTTACATTTGTTCAAATTAAGTAGCCTCTGTATCTGGATAACCGATCGGATTTCTGTTTCCTGCATAATATTTAAATTAGGTCTGTGGCACGACACCAGATTAAGAGTAAAGATGATACCAATTAAACAATGTACCAATTGCTTCCACTGACTCACTTTACTTTCCTGTGCAATCTCCAGTCTTAGATCAAATTAAGTTTTTTGAACAAAGGAATACTTCCAGAGTTGATCATACAAAAATTAATGTTAAACAAGTCACATCATCGATCATCTTGGCGTTATAGCGTGCAATGACTATATTCCTCTGCAAAGCAGCGTGCAGCTCTTCATTAAGATATCATAACTGACTGTGATTGTACAGGCGATTGCCTCGTTCAGATAATGTTGCACAATTAAAATGAAAAATGACACGCATAGTAGGCTATCATGTAAGTCTAAATAAACTGTTTTAAAGATTGGCGTTTGTTGTAAGGTTCAAATAAGTTTAATTTCTTGTCTAAACTGCATCTGGACATTATTTTCTGACAGCCACGTGGGGATTTATATGACGTCCACCTGTGAATGCAGACACAATGGCTGGATTGTGTTTACATTACACTGAGATCCGATCACAATGCGTCCGCGACTACCTCCGAACCTGGACACGCTGATCGGAAAACATTCCGATCAGAAGCGCGTTTACACTTGTCTTTTCAATGTGTATGTGGACAACATCCGGATACAGGTCGCATGTTAATGCCAAGTGTAAACGCAGCCATAGATGTTAAACATGCTTTACATCTGATATTTGAACTACGTTAAGCAAATCTAAAACATTTCAAAAGAGTGTGAATCAATCAATAGGCAAAAACAATACAAAAGGAAAATCTAGAGATGGGGAACTTGGATACGTTTATCCATTTCTCAAGTGTAGAAATTGTGTTTTTGCTGTTATAGTAACCAGTGCCTGGTTTGGTGTTCACAGAGTTGAAGTCTAACTCGTAGTTTGCTTGTCGGGTGAGGGGTATTGTGGATTATTTATCAAATATAGTAAATAATTGTGTCTCTAATCTGTCTCAGTCACTACACATTTAACACATTTTTCAAGTGGGTATAGGATCTAGTTGTATGTTGGTTTTAATGCTTTACATGTTTTAATGGCTGTGGCTTTGTGCCATTAAACTATGGTTAACTTTTATTTGTCTTTTTTGCCTTAGACCTGATGGCGCTGAAAGAGGAGAAACAAGTACTGAATGAAATGGAAGAGAAAGATCAATATGAGAATCGTCATGATTTCACAACTGAAATAAAATCTTTTAGTTGCTCACAGACTGAAAAGACTTCATCACAAGAAAAAGATCAAAAGACAGAAATTACAAGTAATTTCATCTGCCAACACTGTGGAGACAGATTCACTCGAATAGGAAACCTTAACACTCACATGATCATTCACAATAAAGAGAAGGGTTACACCTGCTATCAGTGTGAAAAGAGTTTTGATCAACTTCATGACCTTAAAGTCCACATGGAAGATCACAAAGGAAATAAGCCATGCATCTGCCCACAGTGCGGAAAGAGATTCAGACAAAAAAGACACCTTAATACCCACATGGGGATTCACAATAAAGGGATGCACCCCTGCCAACTGTGTGAAAAGAGTTTCAGTCAGCAAAAAAACCTTGACGTTCACATGGAAGTTCACATGGGAAAAAAGCCGTACGCCTGCCAACAGTGTGGAATGCGATTCAACCGAAAAGGACATCTTAATAACCATATGAGAATTCACACTAAAGAGAAGCCTTACACCTGCAAACAATGTGGAAAGAGTTTTGATCAACATGGAAACCTTAAAGTCCACATGAGATCTCACACTGGAGAGAAACCCTACACATGCTCTCAGTGTGGAAAGAGTTTCAGTCAACATGGAAACCTTGAAGTCCACAGGAGAGTTCACACTGGAGAGAAACCCTACACATGCTCTCAGTGTGGAAAGAGTTTCAGTCAACATGGAAACCTTGAAGTCCACATGAAAGTTCACACTGCAGAAAGCCCTTACACCTGCCAACAGTGTGGAAAGAGTTTCAACCAAAAACGAAACCTTAACATGCACATGGTAGTTCACACTGGATAAAGCCCTTACACCTGCGAAGAGTGTGGAATAAGTTTAGCTGTAAAAGGAAACTTTTAAAAGGCACATGGGGATTCACACTGGAGAGAAGCCTTTCACCTGCCAAGAGTGTGGACAACGTTTCAACCGAAAAGGAAACTTTAACATGCACATAACTCACACGAGAGAAAGCCGTTCATATAGGATCTCTGTGGAAAGAGTTTCAGATATAAAGTAACCTTGAAATATGAGCAAACACTCATGAGAGAACGTTTTTGTATGTCATCAGTGTCGAATGAGTTTCAGACAGAAAAACATCAGTGTTCATGTTCTGGATGTGACGGTGAGGATATTTCCAACTGGTTAATCAGCCGTTATCACTGTTTGGGGCTCTTTGGGGCTCACTCAAGACTTGGTGAACATCCCCAGTAGCCTTTAAATGAATATGTAAATTTGTGGAGTGTATTTTCCTTTCAGTAACAAAATAAATGCGACGAGAAAACTGTGCTGGTGTGTGAGATTCTATTCAGGAAGTTGAATAACTTTGAGACTGCAGAAGTCAATATAAGTTGCATTTTCTGTTGAATTTGGAGAAACCACTTGAAACATTACTTAATTGTGTTGAGATTTTAATTTAATTTGATTTGTTCATTGCAAACAGCTGAAAGTACCAATTCAACCTGATTTGCAATAGGGGTTGAATAATTTTGATTAACTGTAGTAAAATGATTTGTTCAGTACCATTTTGTCAAGCATAAAAAGATATTCTGAGGTGTGGCAATCTTAACAGAATCTTTTGACAAATTTTTGATTGATATCCCTAATTTCCTTAAGTCATCTTGAATGTTGTTAAATACAACTTAAAAAGTTGAGAGCATCATAGAAGGTGACCTCATAAATTGATGTTGATTCCCTAAAATGTAGTTTGAAGTTACCATTATGGTGATCAATGTTCTCTTTGATATTGCACTTAAAACTTAATTTCAACATGTTGTTCTTCCTGTCAGTGTGATAAAATAACTTATTTGTTCTTATTTATTGGTATAGTCATGGTCAGCTTTCATTTCAGTTGCTTGACACCAAGACTGTAGATCATGTCTCCTGAATACCCACTGTCCTGTTAAATTTAATTCCAACACACCTGGCTGCAATTTTTTCAAGTCACCCTGAAACCCTTGATTTATCTTGTTCAGCTGTGTTTGTGTTTAAAAACCATAAACGGTTAAAGATGTCTATCCAGCCCATGTTTACATAGAACATAATGGAAAAGCAGCGCAGAAAATACACTCTAAGCAGGTTGGTTACTGATTTGACTTCAAGATCTTCTTGACACTGAGCTTCTCTATTTCTGCAATGTCAAGTCACCTTTATTTATATAGTGCTTTTTACAATACAGATTGTATCAAAGCAGCTTTACAGAGATAACAGGAAAATAATGTTGTAACAATATTGTTAAATATAAAATTAAATGTCCCCAACTAAGCAAGCCAAAAGCCAATGGCAAAAAAGGCGACCGGTATGCAGATGAGTTTAAGGTGTCCATTAGGTCTTCACAGGGCTGATGAGGCTGGAACTTCAGGGATGCGTAGTCGTCGTATCCATGCAATGGTCCTTCCTCAGATCTGGATATGGCCTGGATACGGCGGTTTGCGGTAAACCTCGGGATAAACAGAGAGACTAATATTAGCTGTCATGGCCGGCTCGCAAGCCGCGACAAAGAAGGAGACAACACGTTGGATATTGCTCAAAAGAATAACATTTATTAAAGTAAGAATAATTAAATGAGACTGAGACGAGACGGAAAGCAAACAAACAACGGACTCCAAGACACAAACGGCACGAGAATGGGAGAGCGCACCCCGTCACAGCTGAAGGGAACTGCTTTTAATTGCCGGCATCAGCTCCAACACAGGTGTAACTACTTAGTCAATAATGATGTCACTCACTCTAACTCCATCCTGCAAACCAAACAGAAAGAAAAACACACAACCCACAAATATGACCAATACTGGGTTCATAACATAGCGTAGACACCATCCTTCTTATGATGTACCAAGTACATCAGGATTTATGGGAAGTGTTCCCGGTCACGGCTGATCTAAACTATGCAGCCTAACATCAAATTATAGAAATCTATAATGTGTTATGTGTATGCTAAGCCAAGGAGATATTTAGTCTTGATTTCAACTGACAGACTGTGTCTGCTTCCCGGACAATGTTAAGAAGATTGTTCCAAAGTTTTGGTGCTAAATAGGAAAAGGATCTACCACCAGCAGTCTGATATTTTGATATTTTAGGTATTATCAACTGGCCAGAATATTGAGATCCCAATAGACGTGAAGGACTATAGTGCATTAAGAGCTCGCTCAAGAACTGGGGAGCTAAACCATTTAGTTAGTTAGTTAGTTATGCCCTCCACCCCTCCCGGGGTATGGGCCGCCAAAAATAGACTTCCAGAGATTTCTGTCCTGGGCCATTCTTTCTAGTTGACTCCAGTTGAAGCCCATCCTTTTGACGTCTGCGTCGAGTTCACATCGCCATGTGCTTTTTGGGCGGTCTCGCTTCCGCTTGCCTTGAGGGTTCCACCTGAGAGCCTGCCTGGTGATGTTTGTTGGCGGTTTGCGAAGGGTGTGCCCTATCCAACCCCATCTTCTCTTCCTGATTTCTACCTCTATTGGAAGTTGGCATGTCCTTTCCCATAGATTGGTGTTACTGATAGTGTCAGGCCAACGGATGTGGAGAATCCTTCTGAGACAGGTGTTAATGAAGGTTTGGATTTTACTGTTGGTGGCTTTGGTTGTTCTCCAGGTTTCAGCGCCGTACAGCTGTACTGATTTCACGTTGGAGTTGAACAGTCTGATCTTGGTAGTCAAGGTCAGCTCTCTGGAAGCCCAGATGTTCTTGAGCTGGATAAAGGCGCCTCTTGTTTGTCCTATCCTTGCCTTGACATCTGCTTCTGTTCCACCATGTTGGTCGATGATGCTGCCCAGGTAGGTGAATGACTGCACCTCCTTCAGAGGACTTCCGCTCAGTGTGATTGGGTTGGTGTTACTGGAGTTGGTTTTAAAAATCATGGTCTTCTCTTTGTAAATAATGAGTCCAACTTGAGCTGATGTGTCTGCCAACACACTGGTCTTCTCTTGCATTTGTTGCTGGCGGTGGGAGAGAAGTGCGAGGTCGTCGGCAAAGTCTAGGTCATCAAGTTGATTCCATAATGTCCACTGAATCCCATTTCTGCGTTTGCTGGTAGAAGTCTTCATGATCCAGTCGATGGCGATGAGGAAAAGGAACGGGGATAACAAACATCCTTGTCGGACTCCAGTATTCACCCTAAAGCTGTTGGTGAGCTGTCCTGCGTGGATCACTTGGCATGTCATGCCTTCGTATGAGCTCTTTATCAGCTTTACCAACTTGGATGGAATGCCGTAGTACCGGAGGAGCTTCCATAAGACCTCTCTATCCACACTGTCAAAAGCCTTCTCGTAATCGACGAAGTTGATATACAGCGGTGATTTCCACTCCAAAGACTGCTCCACTATGATTCGCAGCGTTGCGATCTGGTCTATACATGATCGGTTCTGCCGAAAACCAGCTTGCTCATCTCGTAGTTGTAGATTGACAGAGTCTTTCATTCGCTCTAGGAGGTTTGGATTAAAGACCTTGCCTGGCACCGACAGGAGAGTGATACCTCTGAAGTTGTTACAGTTTCTGAGGTCGCCTTTCTTAGGAAGCTTGATTAGATAACCCTCCTTCCAGTCAGCCGGTATCTCTTCGTTTTCCCAGATCTTCTCAAAGAGTGGGTACAGCATCTCCACTGATACGTTCAGATCTGCTTTCAGGGCCTCTGCAGGTATATCATCGGGTCCAGCCGCCTTTCCGTTCTTCAGCAAGGTGATGGCCTTCCTGATCTCCTCCCTGGTCGGCTTGTCGTAGTTGATGGGGAGATCTTCGTCCGCTGGGTTGATGTTTGGTGGGTTTGGTGGCGCTGGTCTGTTCAACAACTCTTCAAAGTATTCAGACCATCTATCCATCTGTTGCGTTATTCCTGTGGTGGCCTTTCCATCCTTACCCTTGACGATTCGTTCTGGCTTGCTATACGTTTTAGACAATTTCTTTGTCGTATCATACAGCTGTTTCATGTTGCCACTATGTGCTGCCTGCTCCGCTTCTGCTGCCAGTCCATCTATGTAATCTTTCTTGTCCTTCCTAATGCTTTTATTAACTGCTCTGTGGGCTTCTGCGTATTCAACTTGTGCCAAACTTGTGCCTCAACTTAAGCTTGAGGTGCTACGAGAGCGGCACGAGGGAGGGGAAAGAAGCAGCGTACAGACCAACTGGCAAATTATAAAAGAGGCACTGAGAACAGGCTGTCAAGAAGTGGTTGGAACACAAAAACACCATCACAAAGAATGGATCACAGCTGAGACCATGGGCAAGATAAAAGAGAGAAAACAGAAAAAAGTGGTAATAAACAACAGCAGGACTAGGACAACTAAGGCAAAAGCACAAACCATTTAGTGTTTTGTAAGTAATCAGCAATATTTTAAAATGTATACGATGTTTAAATATCTACTTATTACTAGGCTTATTATACATGTGCATTGAAGTTTTAAAATGTATCTAATATAATACTTGAATTGAATGTTTTGGATATCACCATGAAATTGTTGTTTTTATTATTATTTTACTGACTCGAAGTTCAGCTGTTGGGCCTACTTCTAGACTATGCCTCTCTTGGCACTGGTCATGTAAGTAGCAAGGTTTTTATTTATGGGAGAAAAAAGGACTGTCTACTGGCGCCAAGTAAGCCAATCTTTGGATAACTCTGTCTGTTTTTTAGACAATAACGAGTAAAAATAGGTTAAATACATTTAAGTAGGCCTGTTTTGTTCAAACTCGATAGCTGTAATGCTTCGTTGCAGAAGGAAACCCGTGAGCTACGGAGGTAAATTTGTTTGCAGATTAGGCTAATTTCTGCCTATTAGACAGCCCAGTCAGCTCATCGTTTTTTGTATTGCATCACTTACAGCTCTTAAATCTTTAAAATGGAGTTTAGGAAGATGTATGTAACCACAATCATTAGCTTTGATTAGCTCTTAATGCCTTATCTCTTGTCAAAAGGCTCAACGTGACCGCAGACCACTCGAGTGACTTTGATGAATACTGCTGGCAGCAGCGACGTCTGTGTCCATACGATTCTTATTAATTACAGTGTAATCTCGTATCTCCCTGCTCCCAAGTCATAACTCTTGTATCTCCGATTAAACATAATCAGTAACCAAAAACATGCTCAATGGATGGCATGTCTGGTGAGTATGCTGGCCATGCAAGAACTGGGATGTTTTCAGCTTCCAGGAATTGTGTACAGATCCTTGCAACATGGGACCGTGTATTATCATGCTGCAACATGAGGTGATAGTCGTGAATGAATGGCACAACAATGGGCCTCAGGATCTCATCACAGTATCTCTCTGCATTCAAAATGCCATCAATGAAATGCTACTGTGTTAATTGTCCATAACATACACCTGCCCATACCATAACCCAACCGCTACCATGGGCCACTCGATCCACAACGTTGACATCAGCAAACCACTCACCCTCACAACGCCATACACGCTGTTTGCCATCTTCCCTGTACAGTGAAAACCGGGATTCATCCGTGAAGAGAACACCTCTCCAAAGTGCCAGACGCCATCGAATGTGAGCATTTGCCCAATCAAGTCTGTGAGCATTTGCCCACTCAAGTCTGTTACGACGACGAACTGCAGTCAGGTCGAGACCCTGATGAGGACGACAAGCATGCAGATGAGCTTCCCTGAGACGGTTTCTTGCAGCAGCTGTCCGGGTGGCTGGTCTCAGACGATCTTGGAGGTGAAGTTGCTGGATGTGGAGGTCCTGGGCTTGTATAGTTACACGTGGTCTGCGGTTGTGAGGCCGGTTGGATGTACTGCCAAATTCTCTGAAACGCCTTTAAAGAGGGCTTATGGTAGAGAAATGAACATTCAATAGCTGGGTTTCAGTCACGTGATTATGATGACGCGCGAAATTCAGATGGAGGGCAGGGAGTGAAGAGCGCAATGGAAGAGATGGAGGAAAGTCCGTACTGTACTACTTTACACGCTATTACAAGAGAAAGATATAAACAAAAAAACAAACATGTTGGACGTGATCCTTACGTTATGAAGAGGAGCGATTTTTCAACTGAATTGAAAGATTTTCCTGCCATCGAGACGGTAGATATCAGCAACTACTACCTCGTCTTACAGACATACTTTGACTTTACAAAGTTCGGAAACGTTACACGTTAACTTACATGTTACAAAAACATAGCCACTTAAGTTGTATTAACTCACCTTTGATGAAGTGATCACTGCACGCACGGGCATTTTCCCATTCGGCTCCTGCCGACCGCAGACGTAGGTTTGCAAGCCGTTTTCCTGGAGTTTTTCGGTCAATTTATTGCATTTTCCCCCCTTATGAACAACAACTTTTGGTACACGATAAAAACTCCTCATGGTTTGATCGATTTAAGTAATTATAAACGACGCAAAACATAGGCATTTTGAGTTTGTTATAGTGCTTTTTAAATACAGCAAATCACTTCCTGCCCTTCATTTGCATTTCGCGCCATGGCAACGCAGTGGCGTGACGTCATATGAAAACAAGCTATTCACGGTCAACAGCTCTGGTGGACATTCCTGCAGTCAGCATGCCAATTGCACGCTCCCTCAAAACTTGTGACATCTGTGGCATTGTGCTGTGTGATAAATTTTAGAGTGGCCTTTTATTGTGGCCAGCCTAAGGCACACCTGTGCAATAATCATGCTGTCTAATCAGCATCTTGATATGCCACACCTGTGAGGTGGATGGATTATCTCGGCAAAGGAGAAGTGCTCACTAACACAGATTTAGACAGATTTGTGAACAATATTTGAGAGAAATAGGCCTTTTGTGTACATAGATAAAGTCTTAGATCTTTGAGTTCAGCTCATGAAAAAGGGGGGCAAAAACAAAAGTGTTGCGTTTATAATTTTGTTTAGTGTATATACACACACATATGGCGCTTTTCCATTACCAGTACCAGCTCGACTCGACTCGCCTTGGCTCGCCTCGACTCGGCTCGCTTTTCCATTGCAGAAAGTACCGCCACAAATAGTACCCCGTCGTCATAGCGACGCCTTTCGTTCCTCGTTGCCCCATCAAGCTCTCGCTGGATCCTCTCTTCGGCAACCAAACAAAGGAATGTCTGCACCTCCTCGTTTGACCACGGCGTATTCTTCTGAGTTGCCATAATAATAGTAGTAAGTTTAGTAACTATCTCTGGCCAAACTATTTAAAAATGGCGGGGTTTTTCTGGATACTCCATCCATAGACAGACTCCATCTGGTGCGTGCAATGATGACGCAGTGAATAGTGACGATTCTCTCTGACCAATCAGCAGTCGGCATTGTTTTCACGTCACATTTTAGTATCGCCTTAGCTCGCTCAGAACCTCGCCGGAGGTGGTACGAAAAAAAGTACCCGAAAGCAGGTACAGGTACAACTTTTACACAGTGGAAAACCAAACAAAGGCAAGTCGAGTCGAGTCGAGTCGAGCCGAGGCGAGCTGGTACTGTGTAGTGGAAAAGCGCCAATACATACATATAACAACATTAACAAAAACATTTCATATACAATATAATGGATTACGGTAATAAGTGTTTAAATGACCGCAGGTGTACCCTTGGTAACACATGGCACCAATGAAGGGTTATTTGTGGCCTCTGGACAAAAAAATCCTGTGGGCTTTTTGGCCTATATTCGTATGCGGATCTCTTTTTTCTTATTTTTTTATATACAATATAATTGAAATGTTTGTAGGTCTATATTGTCTAATTTATCAGTGTAGCCTGGTTTAAGTTGATTTTCTGTATACTGTATATTTATTTTTGGAATGATAGTTGTTAATAAAGTCATAACATAAGTTGCAACTTATGGTTGTTACACCGTTCCTCTAACACTGACCGTCAGGAACACAATGATATTACCACTGACGCTCTCGCATACCATTATTTAACTTTATTAACAACTATCATTCCAAAAATAAATATACAGTATATAGAAAATCAACTTAAACCAGGCTACACTGATAAATTAAAAATTATGACGTAAGGCTCAGACGGCGTCACTGAACTGTTGGCTTGTGCCTACACCATTCAGAAACTGAATACCAAACACTAATACTGAAACAATATCAACATGCACAATATTAACAACTTTTATTAGCCACAAATAGCAGCTTATAAAAAAGTGCAAATACAACAGTCAAACAGAATTAAATTAACATAAACATCCAGAACAATTTTCGGGCACTCAAATCAATTAAATTAAATCACAGCCCTAACAACTTTTAATAACAACAAAGAGCAGCTTATAAAAAAGTGCAAATAGACCCACAACAGTCAACCAGAGTTGAATTAACATAAACATCCATATTATAAAAAGTTATTGCAAATCAATAGGCCTAAATTAAAACACAGTCCAGTCTTCTTTTGAATATCGTTTTTAACGAAAATCAAATAAAAATACCTGAATCAATTAAATAAAAAAAATACACACACACACACACACACATACAGTGCAAATAGGAACTGTGTGGCAAGTGGCAACAAATCTAGTCAAGATTTTTCGCCAGAAAAAACAGCATGTTGACTTTGTCCGGCTTTAACAGGGCACGTTGTGGACTGTCAACTTTACCTGCGGTGCTGAAAATGGTGAGCTTGTGGCACAGACGCACCGGTACTTTCGGGCCACTCACGACATCTGGACAAAACGCCCGGCAGCATATTTCCACCAGAGAAGTTGGTCCTTGTCTCCTTGAGTAACTGGCTCCTACCGACTTGCCATCTTTCCCCCTCTCCTTCTCCTCCACACTGTCACGTGATGACAACCACACATACGCATTTTTAGGCATTAAATCAATTATATTTAACATTTAATCCTTGTCTCCTATATAAGTGCATTGCATTTTTTTAATGCAGTATTGAAACTGATGTCGTTGCTATTTTAAGACCCCTTGGTATACCTTATTACCGCCCGACCACAAGTCAGGTGACCTAATCAGGTAAACTGATTTTGTTAGTGTTTTTTAAATGGGTTTATATACAGTACGTCACAATAAGGAAAAAAGGACAATCTCAACTTCCGTTTCATGACGACTTTAAATCCAAAATATGCAGTGTTGAGGTTTCCTGAACATGTGTTGAAATCACAGTGCCATAGTGATGGACAGATAAAGACGGTCAGATGGAAAGATAGATAGTAAATCTGGGGGTGAAAAGGCATATATGGTGTCAACAGTCTTACTCAACTGCTATGTCCTGTTAATTTGTATGTTGACATTTTCTTATAACTTTGAATCACCCGTTAGATGCACAAACTATTTAAAAATATATATTATACAATGTTGTAATGTATTTAGTATGTTTTTGAGACTATTCAGCTCACAAATACAAAATTAGCAATATAATTGAATTTGGCACAGGTATTGCAGAACACGCTCGTTATCACTTTATCCCTGTTCATTTTTCACAATTTTCTGTTTTAGGCAACTTGTAACTGGATGATGAGGAAGTATTGATGTCAAGTTAGTAAATTATATTTGAGAATTAGTTTAACACTGCAAAATGTTTTAGACGGATAGAAAATGTACTCACTTCTCTGATCTTCCCCTGGAGGCTGAGGTTCCTCCCTGTGTGAAGATGTCCTCGTCTTCGGCAATCATCACTGGGACACAGGGCATGTTTGGCCTGATTCTCTGCCTCCTCTGTGATGTCCTGTTGAACAGTTTTGAATTTGAGGGTTCCAGGGCCAAACAAACAAATACATCTGTCCGTATGCATTCGACAGGGTTTACTTCTGGAGGACGTGGCAAACCCTCTCCTCAAACTCCGGGATAAACCCATCTTTTTTATTGATGTATGTTTTTAACCCGTCACTGAGTGCACTTAAACATTCAGTTTTGAATCTTGCAATTAAAAATTTTGTGCCCTTTGTTTAGCTGAGGGTCTCGTTGGCTTAGTCTTGTTGAAACACTTGCAACGTAAAAACGCTGGGGGAGAAGTTGGAGTTGCCATGCTGAAGAGAAGAAAATACAGAGAAATGTACATGTAAAAACTCTGGCAAATATTTTTTTTTAATTCCTAAAACTGAAGTCAAAGCAATATTTTGAAGAAAATTGTGAAATTGTGTTTAAAAGGAATGGTTCACCCCAACCCCCCATACATTTTTTTTATTTACTCACCATCCAAGATGTAGGTGACTTAGTTTCGTCTGTTTTGTCCGGACCGGGGTCCGGGGTAGGTTTCACACCTGTAATTTTGATTCGGATCAAACTGAAAAGTCCGAAAATGCGGACCAAACCAGGTAGGTGTGAAAGGGCCCTTACTTTCTTCAGTAGAACAGAAAAGAAGATCTTTAGCTGAATCCAAGACACTTGGTGAGTCATTAAATGCAAGTCAACAGAGTTTCAGAAAACACACTTTCCTGACAGAATATATTTTATTATATTGGCATTACTTCAAATTTCATTAATGATTTGTAAAAAGTGATGAATACGCTAAAACCACGAAGCACTGCTACTCGGGCGGAGTGATAACCGCAGCACCCGAGAAGCGCCGTGGTGAGGAGCAGAGAGCGCGTTTCTCAGGTGCTGCGGTTATCACTCCGCCCAAGTAGCAGTGCTTCGCCTTCTGAGAAAATAGTTCCCAGTATTTATACGGTTAAAATATGTCTGTGTCTCATATTACCTTGTTATTTGTACACTCTGTGACTATAAAAATCACAACATGTAAATAGGAAAATGTTGGCGTTATTTTGTCACTTATTGGGATTAGTGTGCTAGCTGTAGCCATTTACATCCAGTCTTTGTGCTAAGCTAGGCTAGCGGTGGGTGCGTCAAACAGACTTATAGCACGCACGGAGATGAAAAAGGTATGTATGGACTTATCTAACTCTGGGGGATACAGTGAATAAGCTAAAGTCCCAAAAAGTCGAAGTATTCCTTTAATCTCGAAATGTTTCGCCTTTAATCTCGAAATGCTAGTAGTTTTTTTTTTTTTTTTTTTTATGTTGCGGTTTCGACTTTAATCTCAAAATATTTTGACTTTAATCTCGAAATGCTAGTTTTTGTTTTGTTTTTTTTACTGATTTTTTTTTTGTACTGATTTTTGTTTTTGTTTTATGTTGCGGTTCAGGGCTTCCGTATAAAGGGAACGTTCCCATAAAGTTTCCAGAACGGTATGGTTCCAGTATGGTTTTAACACAGTTGCCACATGTACACCTAAAGAAAAAGATACACTGAGTAAACTAAGTTTTGTGAATAGATAAACGGTTGTTCATTATATCGATAAAACAATAACTTTAAAAAACGGTATTACTCAGTAATTTATTCAGTTATATTAAATGTTTAATCAGGAGAAAACCGTATCTCAAAAGCTAACAAGCAGCAGTAGCATTTTCAAGTAACAGCGTATCGAAATTCTTATATAATAATAGTAGAATAGAATATAATAATAATAATAATAATAATAAAATGTACCATTCAGAAACGTTTTGCAAGAGCCGTGTTTGGGGAGGTTCTGCTTGACTCTCTTCATCGCCGCTTTCTGGGTCTGATTCTGGCTCAAACTGATACGGCAGTATTGACACCATTATTTACATTTGACCGGAGGACATGCAACTTTCGCCCGTAAAGGTAATGGGCGTGAAGTTTCCGGACAACGTGCACTACGCAGTTTAGCCAATTACAACACACCGGCCCAACTAACCAATCTGAGCCCATTGCCTGTTTCTGAGGGAGTGGTTTCAATTTCATAGAATCAGGACGTCAACCGGTCGTGCAAATGACAGAGGAGAAAAAGCGGCTTACAATAAAGCTGAAATTTATGAAAAATAAGGCTTTAAAAAAAAAAAACACATACATGTTATATTGTACCCCATAAACACAATCATGCAAAGACAAAAAGCAGTAAACCACCTCTTTAATATTCACGTACAAATGTGAAGTAGCCTACTTTTTTCCCCACACAGGACAGCAACACTACAAACTTTTGTTATTGTACAATATGCATTGTTTTACATTAAATCACACAAAAGTATATAGTTAAATGTATCAAGCTTGAAAATATTCAGAAGTAAAATGCAACATACGCAGTAATGCAGTAATATAAATGCAAACCCATCATTAAAAGAGTTTTTTTCCTGCAGAATACATACCTTTACTTTTACTCTTGATACCTTAAGTACATTAGAGTATGCACGATAATTTTGCTTAATTAAGGTTTGAAATATATGACTAGTAGTTTTTCCCCTATGCGGTATTAGTGGTTATTAAAAGTACTTTAACGTAATAAAGTATCTCAATATTTATTCCATGAGTCAGACCAGCAAACCTGTGGGTAGACAACTTAGTGGACAGTGGAAATATGCACTCAAACACTCAGAGACCATCCCAGATGATGTCCCACCCCAGCAGGAGACCTTACCAAGGTCTCTATTTGTGGAGCCCATCCGAGATGATGTCCCACCAGCAGGAGGCCTTACCAGGGTCTCTATTGTGGAGCCCATCCCAGATGATGTCCCACCAGCAGGAGGCCTTACCAGGGTCTCTATTGTGGAGTCCATCCCAGATGATGTCCCACCAGCAGGAGGCCTTACCAGGGTCTCTATTGTGGAGTCCATCCCAGATGATGTCCCACCAGCAGGAGGCCTTACCAGCGTCTCTATTGTGGAGTCCATCCCAGATGATGTCCCACCAGCAGGAGGCCTTACCAGGGTCTCTATTGTGGAGTCCATCCCAGATGATGTCCCACCAGCAGGAGGCCTTACCAGCGTCTCTATTGTGGAGTCCATCCCAGATGATGTCCCACCAGCAGGAGGCCTTACCAGCGTCTCTATTGTGGAGCCCATCCCAGATGATGTCCCACCAGCAGGAGGCCTTACCAGCGTCTCCATTGTGGAGTCCATCCCAGATGATGTCCCACCAGCAGGAGGCCTTACCAGGGTCTCTATTGTGGAGACCATCCCAGATGATGTCCCACCAGCAGGAGGCCTTACCAGGGTCTCTATTGTGGAGCCCATCCCAGATGATGTCCCACCAGCAGGAGGCCTTACCAGGATCTCTATTGTGGAGACCATCCCAGATGATGTCCCACCAGCAGGAGGCCTTACCAGGGTCTCTATTGTGGAGACCATCCCAGATGATGTCCCACCAGCAGGAGGCCTTACCAGGGTCTCTATTGTGGAGACCAACCCAGATGATGTCCCACCAGCAGGAGGCCTTACCAGCGTCTCTATTGTGGAGTCCATCCCAGATGATGTCCCACCAGCAGGAGGCCTTACCAGGGTCTCTATTGTGGAGCCCATCCCAGATGATGTCCCACCAGCAGGAGGCCTTACCAGGGTCTCTATTGTGGAGCCCATCCCAGATTATGTCCCACCAGCAGGAGGCCTTACCAGGATCTCTATTGTGGAGACCATCCCAGATGATGTCCCACCAGCAGGAGGCCTTACCAGGGTCTCTATTGTGGAGACCATCCCAGATGATGTCCCACCAGCAGGAGGCCTTACCAGGGTCTCTATTGTGGAGACCAACCCAGATGATGTCCCACCAGCAGGAGGCCTTACCAGCGTCTCTATTGTGGAGTCCATCCCAGATGATGTCCCACCAGCAGGAGGCCTTACCAGCGTCTCCATTGTGGAGTCCATCCCAGATGATGTCCCACCAGCAGGAGGCCTTACCAGCGTCTCCATTGTGGAGTCCATCCCAGATGATGTCCCACCAGCAGGAGGCCTTACCAGGGTCTCTATTGTGGAGTCCATCCCAGATGATGTCCCACCAGCAGGAGGCCTTACCAGCGTCTCTATTGTGGAGCCCATGCCGGTCCAGCAGCACAACAGGGTCTACCGCTCAGCTGAATACAAGTCTACATCATTTTATGTACTGTGAACTTAAATGTTTATGTTAATTTTGAGATGTTTAACGTATGTTGTAAATAGTCGGAAAAAGTACTTTTATGTAACCTAGAACACATTATTTTCATTTACCATGAAACTTTGATTGGTAATAATAAAGGTATAGAAGAATATGTTTCAAGAAGAAACTATGACTCTCATCACAAAAATAAACAATGTCCAAAGCAATGAATTCTCTTTTATTTACACATTTAAAGTTGCATAAAAATAAATAAAGTACAGAAATTATTTTTTTCCTTTTAAAAAAATATAAGTGAAAAAAAGTTAAACAAGAATATATATATATATATATATATATATATATATATAGAGAGAGAGAGAGAGAGAGAGAGAGAGAGAGAGAGAGTGAGTTTAAAATACTCAAAAGTTTTTTGTTTTTGTTTTTTTACAATCCTTTGTAATGTGAAGACCAAGATTATTGACTTTATCCTTGTCTGAATATCATTCACGCTGGCTTATATTTTGGTAAGAATCTCTTGAAAAAAAAATGTTAATGGTATTGATGACATTTGGAATCTCTGATTCATCCGTTAAATTAATATTTGAATGTGTTTTTCTTTACGCATATTTCTACAAGTTGTAGCGTGCAGACAGGACTTTTATTTTGGTGTGGCGATGTGATGTCATAAAGCTGCGCCACGCTCCTGCATCTGATGTGATTCGACCCTATGGATTCGACTGAAGAAAGGTTTGTGTTTTTAATCATTTAAAGTGAGCAAGCAGGAGGAGAATATTATCTCTAGAATGAGATATGGATTGAACAGCAAATTAGTTATAATGAGGAAACATGCTGATGGTAACTGTGAGTGTGGTAATCAAGAAACTATAGAACATGTTATAGAACATTGTCCTAAATACAATCAGGAAAGACAAACACTTATAGAACAGTTAGCGGAAGTAAAGATAAAACTGAATGTTAATTATATATTGCAAAGAAATTCTGGGAAACAATGTTTTAGATGTATTTTTTACTACTTGAAAACAACAGGATTATTCCATAGAGTGTAGGATGTAGAATTCAGACCAACACTCCTATTCAGAAGGTAATGCACCAAAAAGCTGTTTGCCAACCACCAAAAAAATAGAAGAATCATCATCATTTAACGTGTTTAAATCAAAGCAACCTGGTCAAACAGTGTACAGTTAAATGAATTAATTACTGGTAAATGTAACATTGTGTATATAATAACATGGATGAACGTTGTTTTTACGATTAAATCGCATCCACGGATGAGTAATTGTGTCTCATTTTGCTCCCTTTATCGTGATTACAAATTTAGTTTGCATGATTTTTGTTCTTTTATTAATTTATGTTTAGTTTTGAGTGGTTTTTGTCTAATAAGGTGAGTTAAGTCTCCTTTATTTATATTGTGCTTTTCACAATGCAGATTGTTTCAAAGAAGCGTTACAGTGATAACAGGAAGATAATGCAACAAAGTTTGTTTCTGCTGTACAGCAGATCTAGAAGAAAATAAAGAATATAGTCAAGCTTAAGTTCAGTGATGGTTCATTTTTTGTTGTAAAAAATCTATCTGATCAATAATATTGTTGTATTTTAAGTGTCCCTAACAAAGCAAGCCAAAAGCAACAAAGGCAAAGTCTATTAACTAACTCTCACTCTGACTGACTCTCTTACCAGTGCACTGAACTACTGAACTAGAGCTGATTGAGACCCACAGAGATTTAGTGTGGATTTATTTTTCTTTCTGTTAATTATTCTCATCTTAAACAGGGCAAACACACAGAAAAACTCCTGGTGAAGCGACTGAGATCCACGTGACTCACTATTATAAAGATGGCGTTTATTAAAGAGGAGAGTGAAGACTTGAAGATTGAAGAAACATTCAGTGTGAAACAAGAAGATAATGAGGAACAAACAAAGATGGCGTTTATTAAAGAGGAGAGTGAAGACTTGAAGATTGAAGAAACATTCAGTGTGAAACAAGAAGATACTGAGGAACAAACAAAGATGGCGTTTATTAAAGAGGAGAGTGAAGACTTGAAGATTGAAGAAACTGAGGAACAAACAGGTTGGTTTCATTCTCAAAGCTGAACTCAGTCATTTGATCCTTATTAAAAATGTCCAGCTTTACAGAAATTAATGATATTTTCGAAGAATGTCAGATGAGTTTCCTAATTAAGGTGGTTTTATTTATTCGGGTCACCTCATGTGGTCAGACATGTTGAGATCACGCGACCAGACAAATGCTAATGTTGCCTCCACCTGAGAAGATCCGACTTCCACGACACGCATTAAACTAGGAAAAATAATACAGAAATAGCATTTTACAATTACTTGTGTGACATTAAACCCAAAATTAACTTCTAATTTGAAAACACTGAAACCATATTACTTAATTTTACAGCAGTATCAAACAAAATCCTTATTTTGTATAATAAAATACAATGGCTGGGGGTTATTTATACATGTAGTACATGTACATGTATTTGGCACAAAAAAAAAAGAACATCATTTAAAAATGATTTTCCTTGAAACTAACTAGTAACGTATCTGCGATTGCCATTAGCCCTGGGGCCTCATTTATAAACGTTGCATACACACAGGCCCGCCCACAGAAATGACTGGGCCCCTGAAAAGGTCCAGTGAATGGGCCCTCCCCAATCTGCAATAGGCTACTCATATCATGCGTGTGCTCTCTCTCTCTCCAACATTAACACATACATTTAACTGAGAGAGACTTACTCAGTGATGGGGTCTATAGCACTATTGTATCTGGGTACGATTTAACGCAACAACCAATGAAAAAAAAAAGAAAATTGTCATGAAACAACCCCATTCCCACGACCTGTCCAATATCTAATGGTGTGTTCACACCGAACGCGTATTTAATTATTTGCGCGAGTAGATTACATACAAAGTTAATGCAAAGACGCGAATAGACGCATCATTCGCGCAAGTTGAAAAATTTTGAACTCGAGCAAATGTTCAAGCGTCTAACTAGACGCGATAGACGCGTATTTGACGCTCTATTCGCGTTCGGTGTGAACACACCATAAGGCTGCCACTCAGTAGAAGCAAATTCCATCCTATCTTTTATATGTTGTAGTAGTTTTAGCTGGACGGTGCACATGACAACTGCTGTAAATGACATGAAATATTCTCTCAGTCCTCGCGCATCTGATAAGGCCTCATTAGATAATTTACAGGACGATTTTAGGCAATAGATTGCTTCAATCACACTGGGGAGATGGTGAGCAATAGGTCTTACTTTTTCTTTTACTGTCTATGGTCTTACCGTGTCAATTCGCACACTCCATCGTGTGTCACTCACTTGTGCTGCTGACCGCGAACTGGCGCGAACTCGCGAAGCACTGGCGTTTTGACTTACGTACAACAAAATAGCCTACTCAGACCATTTTCAGGAGAGGGGTGTTTCATTATGACACAGGCTACATTTTACTCAAGCAACATTAAATAAAATGGATTTTTTTCTCACTTTCAACAATAAATGGTGCTATTTTGGTTAAAAATAAAATATGGTAACCTTTGCTTATATTTAGGATGAACATAATTATTGCTGGACTGCATGGGCCCTCCCTAGCGGCTGGGCCCCAGAAAACGTTCCCCTTTATCCCCCCTTATGGACGGCCCTGCATACACACAAAAGAAGGCGTACGCCGCTCTCTACGCAATAATTGGTATTTATAAAAAGCAAACTTGACGGTAAAATGTGCGGTCCTTCACGCAAGCTCTGACCCAGGCATACGCACAAAAACGGGTGAAATGAGAAATGGCGACACCGTCGGCAGATGGAAGAAACACGTGAAAGTGTGTGAAACTGTAGACCGTTGTGTAAAATAAATGGCAATACTGCCTCTCATAAATAACACAAAGACTTCACAAAGCAAGTCTTAAACTTTTAACAGCCTACACGAACACCCGTTTGATCGATCTGCAACAGAAATGCAAATTAACACATATTTGCAAAAAGAAAAGTGAAATATGTTCTGCAATAATATTGGCATATTATACAATTCATCCTCATAAATAAGATGGTAAACAGAACGAAATAATGTACAAAACTGATATTCTCGCCAATGTGTCCGTCTGGCGGAGCAGATATAGATGCAATTAGATAGATAGATAGATGTATTTGCACTGGGGAAAGTTATTTTCATTGTAAACATGTCTTCATCAGCTATGGAATCATGGTATTCATGCATATGCCTTTAGTTTGTTTTATTTTTGATAAAATAACGTATGACGTAGACCTATGTCTCAATCGTTCAGAAAGATGCAAGAAATTACATTTGCGCTGAACTATTTCCCATTTCCAAGTAGATTATAACCGACATCTGTAGCTTGTCATTACTTTTTTATTTCGGCCACAGTCCGAGGTTGTGAGGCTACAGCATTTACGGCGTCTGCAACCTTTTGCCACTCATTAGTAATGCCCACACTGTGCCCTCCAAACAACATTTTTCTCATCTTTTCCACCTCGCCAATGATAACTTCTACTTCACATTGAGTGAAGTTACGTTTTTTTGATTTCCTCTCTATGTTTGCCATGATTTCGCAATCGATGAATATTAACTTATGGGCATTTCACTATTTATGGGCATCTATGGGCGTGACATGAAGCCGCAAAAGCTGCGCTACATTTAGAATTGATTGTGATTTATTAAGGGAAAAATGCGTAGGATGTGCGTGCGCACGGTTTTATAAATCCGAATATTTCTGTGCGTACGCACGTCCTATGTTTCATCCGTACGCCACTTCTGACGCAAATCCTACGCAAAGTTTTATAAATAAGGCCCCTGGACAGGCTCAGACTACAGATTATGGTGGACTACTTGAAACGGCAATACCAAGAAAGGTTACTCACTACAATATGGTGCAAACACGCAACATTTAGGCTGCTTTTGATATCAAGTGTTGCTGGTTAGCTTTGTCCTTGACAGGGTCCAAGATGACCTACAATCTAAGACATGACATTTCTGAAATTTTTATCTAAAGAAATAATGGTAAATTAAATACTAGGTAAATAATCTAAATTTGGAAGTATACAAAGACAGTGGGGCTGCACATTTTAGAGTGGCCTTTTATTGTGGCCAGCCTAAGGCACACCTGTGCAATAATCATGGTGTCTAATCCGCATCTTGATATGCCACACCTGTGAGGTGAATGGATTATCTCGGCAAAGGAGAAGTGCTCACTAACACAGATTTAGACAGATTTGTGAACAATATTTGAGAGAAATAGGCCTTTTGTGTACATAGAAAAAGTCTTAGATCTTTGAGTTCAGCTCATGAAAAATGGGGGCAAAAACAAAGTGTTGCGTTTATAATTTTGTTCAGTGTAGAACGCAAAGCAAGTTTACAAATAATTCTTCTTTTTCTTCGTCGACATGCCATGATTCACGTCTGAAATGCGTGCTAGGGTTTTCCATAGGGGCTGCTTCATATGTTGTTGATGTATGTGACGTCGCGCCACCTCTCAAACTTGCATTGCTGGTTTTGCCAGTGGTTAGTTCAAGCTAGTTCATAGGACATTAACTAATGTTAACAGATCAAATAAAAATTAAAACTCAATTTAAAATGTATTAGTAAATGTTGAAATTAACGGTAACACTTTATTTCGATAGTCCACCTTAGACGTTCTACTAACTATAAGTAAGTTTTCAACAACATGTCAACTAACTTTCATTAGAGTATTAGTAGGCTGTGTCAGTAGACTGGTAAGTTATGGTTAGGTGTTAGGAGAATAAGTTGACTTGTAGTTGCCAAGGGGGACCAACAAAACAAAGTTTTAGCAAATATTAAGCAGACAGTCTACTAATCCTCTAATGACAGTTGACATGTAGTTGCAAAGTTACTTGTAGTTAGTAGAATGTCTAAAGTGGACTAGCGAAATAAAGTGTTACCAAATTAACTGACTGACATTGAACAATACTTCTACAACATCCATTAACCTTAGTTAAGGCTAAAAAAAATTATATTATTGTCAAGTGTTATTTTATATAAATCCAAAGAATCATGTTTAAAGATGGCCAGCTTGAAATATCTGCAAAGACCAGGGGCCGTATTCACAAAGAATTTTAAGGCTAAAAGTAGCTCTGAACTGGCGAATTTAGGAGCAACTCCTAAAAATAATTGGCGTGTCACTCCTAACTTTAGAACACCTAATTTTCACTCAGAGTAATTCACGAAGCATTTTAGCCCTAAAAGTAGCACCTAAGTCTGGGACAGCTTAAAAGAAGTCGAGAGGACTCCTAACTCACTAAGACCTATTCACAAAGGATTGTAGCGCATACCACCGCCTCTCGCAGTCGTCCGGGGTCCGCGACACGAGCGGGAATGCTGCATTGATCTGCAAACAAATCCTCTCCCATTCTCACGTTTAAATTTTTCTTGATATCCCAATTTCCCTTTTATTATGATTTTTTTTTCCAGCACCAACTGGGCCAGCAGCAGTAACTGATCCTGCGTCCAGTTGGGCTTTCTTTTCCGTTTTTGCGAGTTCATAATCCACGGTCATTCAACTATTACATTACTTCAATCCGCAACATTTCCTTGCTATAAGTAGTCTATTTAGGCTAATAGGATGTCAATTAACCAAGCAAGTGTTAATGCAAGTGTTGTTTTTCATTATTAGGCAAGTGGCGGTTTTCATTGGGGTATTAGGCTACCTTGATTTAATTTAATTCACGACTTTTCTCTCTCTCTCTGCCTTTTTAGAATTACACTTCACTGGGGCCTGCACAAACATGTCATAATATATGCATTTCGATGACATTACTATTATTATTTAGTGTAGGACACAGACATATTTAGATGTCGTAATTCCATGATTTGTTGCATCTGTGTTATGTTCCGCATGATGGCCCTGTCATCTAAAAGCCAATCACCGTGATCATTGCGAGGAAGCTCGTGCATGAGAATTGACGTCATCCATAGCAACGAAGACTCACTCTTAGTTTAGGATTTGTCATTTTTCCTTACTAAGAGTAGGTCTGAAAGGCGTTGTGAATAACTTTTAAGAGAAAACTCCTAGCTAAAATATTCGATTTAGGAGTACTCATAGTGGTAAGATAAAATTCTTTGTGAATACGGCCCCAGAGCATTAATTTTATAAATGTTGGCCTATATTACATGTATAGTCTCTCACTTTATTTGCTTCTATTTTAGAACACTTTATGATCATCTAATCAAAATAACATGTATAGTAGTGATATAAAAAAATAACTGAAATCGAATGTGTATTTGATTTGTTTATATTTATATCGACTACATGAACATATCAATATCTGCGTTTACATGGTTCAAGCGGAATGAAATCAATCCGATTGATGAATCCGAACACGGTGTTTACATGAACGATAAATAAAGTAATCGGGTTGATGTGCGCGTTTATATGTCACAAGATTCATATTGGAATTGATTTTTTGACATGCGCACACTGCACGAATATGCCGCTGTTCGCGCATAACTATTCTCCTCTATTGGTTCTTTATTTTTTTTAAACATTTTTTTAAACAGCAGACTTAACATTTATCCGTCTCTGGTCATGATTTGGAGACGATGAGCATGAACCGTTTTGCCGTGCTGCTTATATTGATCATGCAGTAAAACCCCGCGCCCAAAACCAGTCGTCCATGGATGATAATCTGAAACAGGCACTGGTGGGACATTGTCCTGCTTCACTTCACAGACGCGGAGTAAAATGAGAATTTTTTAATAACGGAACACTCATTTTATTCACTTTATTCAACAGGAAGAACAGCTCGTTCCGCGCGTCATACGTCATTACGCTATTTCAACGTCATTGCACATGCGCAGTCCTTTTAGTTTAGGTTTTCAATCCGATCAAGTGTTTACATGTTCTCTTGATCGGATTACAAAAGGAGTAAACCACCCCTTTCAATCCGATCAAAATTTCAATCTGATCGAGCTCAATCGGATCGATTAAGGTGTTTACATGAAGGTTTTTTAGTCCGATTGAGCCGTCAATCCGATTATAAGTGTCCATGTAAACGCAGCTACTGTTGAGAAAGCAATCACGACACTAGCTTTAAAGGTGCATTATGTAAGAATGACTACTAGTGGTCGAAATTGGCACTGCAGTCAAATTCAAAATATCGGAGATCGTTGTTTCTCCCACCACCTGCTCCTCAGACTGGACGGCGCTCACACGGGTTGCCAGTTTGAGCACATGCAACAGGAACGAGCGCAATGGACAATGAAAATTGGCATCTTGCAATATCACAGACCAAAGCAATAACAAACATTCCAGCCTGGAAACGCGCATTTCATATTAAGTTCACATACTCGTTTCTTTTAAAAACACTTCTACAGCTAGTTATTTTACTATGTTTGCATATATTGAGGAAACATGGTATTTTTTATTGCTTTAGTAGAGTGAAAAAGTTACATACAGCACCTTTAAATATGTAACTTTGCCGGTTTAATGAACGCATAAAATGACCAGCTGGATATAAAGTTTAAACTAATACAAATAGATGGTAACAATTGCGATATTAATCATTTGGGTCAGGTTTGCGTGAGTTTTTGTCACTTTGCTTTTAGGGTGACCAGACGTCCCAAAAAAATCGGGAAAGCCCCGAAATCTAACCTGTTGTCCCGAATCCCGAATCCGGCCCTAATTGTCCTGAAAGTTATACTAAAGCAAAATCTTGAGTAGTTATTGTCTGATAAAACATTAAAAACTGCCCGTAAAAAAACAACTGCCCGTGAAAAAAAAAAAAAAAACTGTCCGTGGAGGTTAAGTCGCCCCGGCCAGCTGCTCATTGGCTGCAGCATCTTTTTTGTTTCTTTTTTTGAAGTTCTACAAAGATACCGTAGGCGCGAATTTAGATATGCATTGATAAGCTAATTTTCACTCATTTCGTTGACATGGCTGTTGTACCGGAACCCCAACACGCTGCTAAAAAGCATAAACGTCTCTGCAGGTACTGGGAGGAGTGGGTGGTCATGTATCCATAGTAGGCCTAAAAGTAGACCTGTGCAGCGCGCAGCAGCGTGATCTCTCTCTGTGCAGCGCGCAGCCTCACGTGTTAAAGTAAACAACTCAGCCAGTGATAGTTTTTATTTGGCCTCTAGAGGCCCCTCTCGCTCTGTATAATGCCAGCAGTCTCTTCTCAGTGCTCTCATACTGTGTAATGACAGCATACTCTTTTGACCCGCTCCAGCAACTGACGCAACCCGGAAAAGCTATCGGTATGGATTTTTGCCGATAACCAATAATCCCACCAATCAACTTTCGGTACCGATATATTGGCAAAACCGAGGAATCGGTCGACCTCTACTTCTTGGAAATGAGGAAGTAGCGGCTGGAGGAGGAACTGTGTCCATGGCTCCCTTTGCCAGTCACCAACGTGTTGACTATGCCCCAACACGGTGGTCTGCGAGCGAATTAGAGCGAGTAACTTCGTGTCACCGTGTCCAGTACCCATTTTGACCCACAGGGTGCTGCCGATGCTCAGGTGCTGGCTGTTGCTGAGTAGTGGCAGGCACTGGCTTGGCTGGCTGCTGAATTGGCACCGTTTTTTGGCGACTTGGAGCTGGAGCGCATGGCCTGCGATGACTTCGCTGCTGTGACACATTCTGTGAAGTCTTCTACCGCGGGGCCACAGAGACCAGTGGTGGGGACTGGTGAGTGGAGGAAGTTTTTTTTTTTTTTTTTTTTTTTTTTTCAGATTGAGCCATAAGTGGCGTTCCAGCACCACTAAACTGACCATTGCTCTTCCTATTGTAATACTTGAAAAATAAGAAAATGCCAGGCAGTCTGGTGGAGGAACGACCACTCCCCGAGAAGACATTAACATTTGGACTTTCTCTTGAGAAACTAGCATCCCCATCCAAGACGGAACCACACAAGTCAATCCACTCAGTATTGTATTAATTTACATTTCTCTCCCTTCACCATCTCGTCTCTCTCTCATGCTGAGAGCGCCTGAAATTCACCCAAAAATCAATATGGTTTAATGTTACCAATTATCATACAACATTCGTTATAAGTGACGTTCTCGACTACTTTCTATATTACATTCTCCCGCCCGCAACATTTTTGTGTTGTCCCGCTCCCGCCCGCAAATAGACTTTTTTTCTGTACCTCCAAATACTTTCAAGTTAGCCTACGTGTCGCCACCATACACAACAGCATAAATGCTCCTGATAAATTATTTGTTATTAAAGCATTAACACACAAACCACTGTTAATTTAACATGTAAGCAAGCTGCTACTGCGTGCATGGTTTAGCATGACTGAATGCGCGCAAAGTGCGCTCCCTTTAATAATTCCTAAAAAGCTGACATCAGTTCATCGCGATCTCACACATCTCTGTTATTATCAATGAAGCTGACTGCACAATGAATCTTTCATAATATCCACACTTTGTTTGTTATAATCAGAGGATTTGCCAGCATACAGAATTCAGCAGTGAACAAAAAGTCAGTTTTGAGCGGTTAGGGGAGTCTATCTTAAATGCTTCTGATTGGCCATTGCGTTCAAGAAATCAACATTGATTGGCTGATTGGCTACATCGCTCAACGCTGCAAACGTGTTATAAATAGAAACTCTGGCCTGTAAATTTTTATGTTTTATTCATAGATATTTCTAGTTTGCGGGAGTCCCGCAAATCGTTTTATTCTCCCGCAACCCGCACACACAGAGTGAGTGCATTACCGCTCGCACTCGGCCATCAAATCTAGTCCCGCGCCGCACTCTATTACGTTGGGAGTGCACATTTTAGATCAAGGGCCCGGCCCGGGGATAGTGGCGGGAAATATCGGGTTGCTCGGGTCAAGTTCGGGCTCGGGCAGAGAATCTAAACTCTAATATTGCGTTGTGTCCATTGTTCCCGCAAATCTGCGTTCAGGGTTAAGTACATACTAGATCCCATGTTAGTGGGAGCAATACATTAAAGACATTAATATTCATGCTCGTTTAATGCAATGCATATTTTTTTCCAAGTAGTGCAATTCAGCAGGCTACTTTGTTTCAAAAACATTTGCCATTAATTTTCTTCCATATTTTTTGTTAAGACGCCTAAATTTACTTACTTTAGCAGGCAGAAAATACCGTTTTGTGTGGATAACCATTCAATCTGATAGTTTAATTTGCTGGATATAGCAAGTGATGAGGCTTCAGTTGACCTTCGCTGACATTGTATTGATGAGAAAGAGAACCAGGTTAATACAGGTATTTAATTATTTAAAAGACAAGGCCGCAGTCTGGCAAAATTTTCCCCAAAAGCTCATTTGATCTGTGATCTTTTTAAGAGTAATGGTGTCACTCCATTAGGAGGTGAGTGAGTGAATAAGAAGTTATACTTTCAGAAGGAAAGTTAGTGATCCTTTGTCTTCTAGTGGGTGTTTTGAATTAATTAGATTAGTTGAGGGAAGAACTTGAAATATTTTTATAATGGTGATAAATAACAGTTATCAAAATATAATGTAAATGCACATCCAGAAATTTTAATTTGCAGCTCATAGATGCTAAACAAGCTTCACAGGATATTTTAATTATTTCAAAAGAGTGTGAATTAATCCATAGGCAAAAACATTACAAAAGGAAAATCTAAGGATGGGGAACTTGGATGCGTAACCAGTACATGGTTTGGTGTTCACAGAGTTGAAGTCTAACTATTAGTTTGCTTGTCGGGTGAGGGGTATTGTGGATTATTTATCAAATATAGTAAATATTGTGTCTAATCTTTCTCAGTCACTACACATTTAACACCTTTTTCAAGTGGGTATAGGATCTAGTTGTATGTTGGTTTTAATGCTTTACATGTTTTTATGGCTGTTGCTTTGTGCCATTAAACTGGGGTTAACTTTTATTTGTCTTTTTTGCCTTAGACCTGATGGCGCTGAAAGAGGAGAAACAAGTACTGAATGAAATGGAAGAGAAAGATCAATATGAGAATCTTCATGATTTCACAACTGAAATAAAACCTTTTAGTTGCTCACAGACTGAAAAGACTTCATCACAAGAAAAAGATCAAAAGACAGAAACTAAAAGTTATTTAATCTGCCAACACTGTGGAGACAGATTCACTCGAACAGCAAGCCTTAACAGGCACCTGAGCATTCACAATAAAGAGAAGGGTTACACCTGCTATCAGTGTGAAAAGAGTTTTGATCAACTTCATGACCTTAAAGTCCACATGGAAGTTCACAAAGGAAATAAGCCATGCATCTGCCCTCAGTGCGGAATGAGATTCAGACAAAAAGGACACCTTAATAACCACATGAGAATTCACAATAAAGGGAAGCATTACCCCTGTCAACTGTGTGAAAAGAGTTTCAGTCAGCAAAAAAACCTTGAAGTTCACATGGAAGTTCACATGGAGAAAAAGCCGTACGCCTGCCAACAGTGTGGAAAGCAATTCAACCGAAAAGGACATCTTAATAACCACATAAGAATTCACACTGGAGAGAAGCCTTACACATGCAAACAATGTGGAAAGAGTTTTGATCAACATGGAAACCTTAAAGTCCACATGAGATCTCACACTGGAGAGAAACCCTAAACATGCTCGTGTGGAAAGAGTTTCAGTCAACATGGAAGCCTAGAAGTCCATATGAGAGTTCACACTGGAGAGAAGCCTTTCACTTGCAAACAGTGTGGAAAGAGTTTCAACCGAAAAGCAAACCTTAAAATGCACTTGGTAGTTCACACTGGAGAAAGCCCTTACACCTGCGAAGAGTGCGGAATAAGTTTCACTGTAAAAGGAAACTATAAAAGGCACATGGTAGTTCACACTGGAGAGAAGCCTTTCACCTGCCAGCAGTGTGGACAAAGTTTTAACCGAAAAGGAAACTTTAACATGCACATAAAAACTCACACGAGAGAAAGCCGTTCAAGCCGTTTTTAAGGCCTTTCTGTAAGTAGGCCTAATCGTGCTCTCTCTCCACAAAATGCGAAAAACGTCTAGTTTTGTTTTCTTCCAGCTATTCTCTTTTTCTGGCTGCTCTCTTAAGGGCCCGGGTGTGCTTGTTTTACCACGGCGTTGGACTATTTCCTTTAATCTTCTTTATGCGCAAAGGAGCAACTGTGTCTAAAGTGCTGGAAAAGAGAGTCAAAAGTTTCTGTCACATTAATGAGTTCTTCTAAGCTATCTGGGATGCTGACGAGATGAAACTGATCAGGAAGATTATTAACCCTTTGGGGTTGGCGGTATCTCCGGCGATACCAGCTCACTTTTTTCTTATAAGTGCAAAAGAGACTCAAAATACTCTGCTGATTTTGATCTTATATAAATGTTATACATTATTCGATCCTGTTAAGTGTCTGTTTTTATTGTGAGTATACACAAAAAAATAAAGTGTTGTGCTTTTTGTCAAATAAAGAAATATAAACATGTGAATTTTGCCTTCTGTCTGTCAGTGAAGTCCATTCTGAAACGCGTCTGAAAATGAACTATAACTCAGTCAGTACTTGTCACAGAGACATGAAAGATTTCTCTTTATGAAGCTGAAATTCTCTTCTTTTAAATGAAGTCATTTATATAAAAAAACAAATATTCTCAGTTTATGTAATCTGTATGAAAAGAGAGATGTCAGTCTTTTTCCTTTCAGCTAATTATAGCGTATGACGTGTTAATGTGACCACGCCCACTGAGAGCGCGCGCTATTCAAACGCAAATGTTGAGGCAAGCCATGAAAACGCCCACATCAGCTGGATAAAACATCCAGTTTGTTAAGAATCATGTACTTTACCTCGTCTTGCTGTGCTGTGAGGAATAATACTATCGTAATAATCCTGGAAAAGTTACCTCAGAAGTGCTGGTAGTTTCATTTCGAGGAGCAATAGATTCAGCTGATGCAGTAATGCCGAGTTCAGACTGCACGATTTTAGCCCCGATTTTGGCTCGCCGACAGGTTTTGAGAAATCGCAGACAAATGCCCAAAATCACAGGCAAATCGGTGCTCGTTCACGCGAGTGACAATCACGCAGTGTGAATGAGCAAAGACGCGATCTGAGAGAATTGCCGACGAGTCGCCGACGCCCGTGAGATATTTGGCATGCTAAATATCTGGACCTGTCGGCGATTCACAATCCTGCTGTGTGAATGTGTTCTGACTGAAAACTACATCGGCGATGACCGACAGCCAACGAGAGGGCAAGATACAGGGAGGAGGAGGAGGAGGAGTTATAGACCAGAATATCAGTATTTTAATAGATAGGCCTATATTTACAATTATATCAAACAGAAACAAAGCACAAACATTTGCATGACCAGCAGCAACAGCAGGACATTTGCAAAATTATTTATTTACCCCCAACTCTCTTTGCAAAACACAGTCCTTGCTCCCCTCGTCTTCCCAACCATTTCCTGCATAAACTGTTTATTTATTTATTTTTTCATTTTCGCTACAAATCAGTGCACAGACAATTTGTAGGCTATCATTTTTAATAACAAATTCAGTGTCGCGGGAGAACTCCGGTCTCACGCACGCGTGATCTTCCGTTATTTCCTATCACTTTTCGCGTTTGTTTGGTTGTGAAACGTAGTTTGCGGACCAGGCAGAAGTTGTCGGCATGCAGTGTGAAACCTCCTGTCGCCGATCCATCGTGCAGTGTGAACACAGCAGCAACTGAATGTTACCCCAGATAGTCATGCAGTGTGAAAACAACAGTGACCCGGTTATTTTGAAAATCGTGCAGTCTGAACTCGGCATAAGTTATTTATTCTTATGAACAGCACAGTCGCGCATGCGATGTTGTTTACTACAGATGTACATCGCATCTGTGCGTTCATTCACTCTCGCTCCTACATTAGTAAACGTTATTTTTACATGAACACATCCAAACTATATTGCTGATATAAAATACTGTCTGTAATGACAACATTTCGTTGACTAGTTTTGGATAGATTATAAAGTTTTTACTCTAAAATAGACATCAAATAAGCTTTTGTTAGCAGTTTCTGCTCATATGTTAAATATATAGTATGTTTTGTCAAAAATAAACTAATCAACTGTTATAGTGTTTGTTCCAATACCAGCTATATGAAAATAATGAATACTTAACTTTGAAATATGTATGATAAAATGTATTGGCCTACTTTAAAAAATAATACTTTATAAAGACATTTATGGAAAAAGACAATTTTCTTTTCAAGATGTTTCCAACTCTAACTTTGAACCAATTCTGTAGAATGGCCCATATAACCTATTTGAACAGGATTTGTTTCCAGGTATGACTAAAAATGTGCTTTTGACTTTCATTTATATTTTGATTTTATATATATATAGATGTGTGTGTGTGTGTGTGTGTGTATGTATATGTGTGTATATATATATATTATATATAGTCCTTGCATTCTGTCTTGTGTGACACACCTGAATGAAAGGCTCATTATTATGTGGGTCTTTGTCTTCTCAGGTGAGAACCACCTAATTATTCATGAGGGGGTTGGGCCACGCATATTGCCTTTCCAAACAAAAAAAATGTTTTTTCACAATTTTAAACAATCTATTGTTTTATGTGAATGATTAGGCAGGATGATTTTCAGATCATTTTGAAGCAAAAACTCTAGGCCACAACTTCCATTAGTCAAAAGTCTTGTGGACACATATTTAGTATGTGTTTTGTGGCCTTATTTCAGAAACTTTAATTTTTAGTTTTTTCAATAACCATGCATAAACAATATTCTCTCAAAAATACAAACATGTACATACATGTTGCTCACTTATTATGGTAGCCCTGTTTGTGCTAAATAGTGTAATTTCACCTGTGCCATTAATATGTTTATAAGCAACTGAAAAAAGCACAAATGTCAGGGCATGTCAAAACATCTCAAGGACGCCAAAAACACCTTAGACCCCAGAGGGTTAATAAAGCAATCTTTAGTGGCAGAAGTGATAGGACTAACATATTTGTAACAAAGTTTTTTTCAAAAACATTTGGCATTCATTTACTTCCATATTTTTTGTTAAGACACCTACATTTACTTTGAAAAAAAAAAAAAAAAGGCAGAAAATACAGTTTTATGTAGATTACCATTCAATCTGATAGTTTAATTTGCTGCATGTAGCAAGTGATGACAAAATAAATACATTAAACGTTGATCAGCCTGTTTAGGGACACCATTTGGGTGCAAACCAATGAACAACCTAAAGTGACTCAAACAAAAACTTTATTAACTGCACTAAACATTACACGTTTCTAACATAAATACACAAGCATACAGTTTGGGTTTAGTGTAGGAAGGTTTAGACTGAAGCAGAGTAAAGAATAAAAGAGTTAAGTTATAACCGTATTTGATATTCAGCAAACCAACAGACTTAAGAAAACCACAGTTTCTTCGTTTTAACACCTTTGTGAAAAGAGGTAGATGATACTTAATGTATCAAATAATAAGATAAAGTCTGATACTTGCATGTCTCAAGTGTTAAAGGAGTGTCTTAATACAAGTTCTTGAGGCTTCAGTTGACCTTCGCTGACGTTGTATTGATGAGAAAGAGAACCAGGTTAATACAGGTCTTTGATTATTGAAAAGACGAGGCCCCAGCCTGGCAAAACTTTTCTGGCAAAGTTTTCCCCTGAATTCCCAAAAGCTCATTTGATCTTGTAATCGGTAAACTTTTTAAGAGTGATGGTGTCACTCCATTAGGAGGTGAGTGAGTGAATAAGTTATACTTTCAGAAGGAAAGTTAGTGATCCTTTGTTATTTATTACTATTATATTAATATTGAAAGTTCTTCCATCAACTAATCTAATTTATGCAAAACACACACTAGTAGACAGAGTTATCAAAATATAATGTTAAATGCACATTCAGAAATGAAAATTGCAGCTAACCATGCGTTACATGTGATCTTTGTTAACTACGGTTAGCAATTCTAAAACATTAATTCAAAAGAGTGTGAATTAATCCATAGGCAAAAACATTACAAAATGAAAATCTAAAGATGGGGAACTTGGATACGTAACCAGTACCTGGTTTGGTGTTCATAGAGTTGAAGTCTAACTATTAGTTTGCTTGTCGGGTGAGGGGTATTGTGGATTATTTATCAAATATAGTAAATAATTGTGTCTAATCTTTCTCAGTCACTACACATTTAACACATTTTTCAAGTGGGTATAGGATCTAGTTGTATGTTGGTTTTTAATGCTTTACATGTTTTAATGGCTGTTGCTTTGTGCCATTAAACTATGGTTAACTTTTATTTGTCTTTTTTGCCTTAGACCTGATGGCGCTGAAAGAGGAGAAACAAGTGCTGAATGAAATGGAAGAGAAAGATCAATATGAGAATCGTCATGATTTCCCAACTGAAATAAAATCTTTTAGTTGCTCACAGACTGAAAAGACTTCATCACAAGAAAAAGATCAAAAGACAGAAACTAAAAGTTATTTCATCTGCCAACACTGTGGAGACAGATTCACTCGAACAGCAAGCCTTAACAGGCACCTGAGCATTCACAATAAAGAGAAGGGTTACACCTGCTATCAGTGTGAAAAGAGTTTTGATCAACTTCATGACCTTAAAGTCCACATGGAAGATCACAAGGGAAATAAGCCATGCATCTGCCCTCAGTGCGGAATGAGATTCAGACAAAAAGGACACCTTAATAACCACATGAGAATTCACAATAAAGGGATGCACCCCTGCCAACTGTGTGAAAAGAGTTTCAGTCAGCAAAAAAACCTTGAAGTTCACATGGAAGTTCACATGGGAAAAAAGCTGTACGCCTGCCAACAGTGTGGAAAGCGATTCAACCGAAAAGGAAACCTTAAAAACCATGTGAGAATTCACATTAAAGAGAAGCCTTACACCTGCAAACAATGTGGAAAGAGTTTTGATCAACATGGAAACCTTAAGAAGCACATGAGATCTCACACTGTAGAGAAACCCTACACATGCCATCAGTGTGGAAAGAGTTTCAGTCAACATGGAAGCCTAGAAGTCCACAGGAGAGTTCACACTGGAGAGAGCCCTTACACCTGCCAACAGTGTGGTAAGAGTTTTGATCAACATGGAGACCTTAAAGTCCACATGAGATCTCACTCTGGAGAGAAACCCTACAAATGCCGTCAGTGTGGAAAGAGTTTCAGTCAACATGGAAACCTTGAAGTCCACATGAGAGTTCACACTGGAGAGAAGCCTTACACCTGCAAACAGTGTGGAAAGAGTTTCAGCCGAAAAGGAAACCTTAACATGCACATGGTAGTTCACACTGGAGAAAGCCCTTACACCTGCGAAGAGTGTGGAATAAGTTTCACTGTAAAAGGAAACTATAAAAGGCACATGGTAGTTCACACTGGAGAGAAGCCTTTCACCTGCCAACAGTGTGGACAAAGTTTCAACCGAAAAGGAAACTTTAACATGCACATAAAAACTCACATAGGAGAAAGCCGTTCATATAGGATCTCTGTGGAAAGAGTTTCAGATATAAAGTAACCTTGAAGTATAAGCAAATACTCATGAGAGAACCTTTTTTTATGTCATCAGCGTGGAATGAGTTAGACTGAAAAACGTCAGGTTCATGTTGTGGATGTGACGGTGAGGATATTTTCCAACCGGTTAATCAGCCGGGTATCAACGTTTGGGGCTCTTAAATCATGAACGTTAAATGCTCACGTCCACTCATGGCAAAATTATTTTCCGGTCTTTGCTTAGTGGCAGCAGACGAATGAATATGTAAATTTGTGCAGTGCATTTTTCTTTCAGTAACAAAATAAATGCGGTAAGGAAACTGTGCTGTGAATACTTTGAATGCTGAATGCTGTTGTGAAGGATTTTATTCAGGGGGTTGAATAACTTTGAGACTGCTTAAGTCATTAAAAGTCATTTTCTGTTGAATTTGGGGAAACCACTTGAAACATGAATTAACTGTGTTTGGCTATTTTAATTACTTTAGTTCTATTTGTTCATTGCAAACAGCTGAAAGTACCAATAAACCTGATTTGCAATAGGGGTTGAATAATTTTGATTAAAACTGTATGGTTTATAAATAACTGTACTATTTACATACTATGCAATTGTTACTCAGAAAACCTTAGTTAAGATAAAATTATTTGATCGAGTATCATTTTGGCAAGGATAAAAAGATGGTGTGGCAATCTTAACAGAATTTTTATTGAATTCCCTAATTTCCTTAAGTCATCTTGAATGTTGTTAAATACAACTTGAAAGTTGAGAGCATTATAGAAGGTGACTTTATAAATTTATGTTGATTCCCTAAAATTTAATTACCATTCACCATTATGGTGATCAATATTCACTTTGGTTTGGCACTTGGAACTTCATTTATATTAACATCATTTTCTTCCTGTCAGTGTAACAAAATAACTTATTTGTTCTTATTTATTGTTGCAGTCATGGTCAGCTTTCATTTCAGTTGCTTGACACCAAGGCTGTAGGTCATGTCTCCAGGGCTCAGGTTTTGAAGACAGGCAAGAGTGACACATTGCCACACATTGTCCAGAAGCCACAAATAAAGTGCAAGAGTGCAAATCGTTTTCAGGTTCAACCCTTCATCAGTGCCATGTGTTACCAAGCGTACACCTTCGGTCATTTAAACACTTATTTCCATAATCCATTATATTGTACAGTGGGGAGAACAAGTATTTGATACACTGCCGATTTTGCAGGTTTTCCCACTTACAAAGCATGTAGAAGTCTGTAATTTTTTACCATAGGTAGTACTATTCAACTGTAAGTGACGGAATCTAAAACAAAAATCCAGCAAATCACATTGTATGATTTTTAAGTAATTAATATGCATTTTATTGCATGACATAAGTATTTGATACATCAGAAAAGCAGACCTTAATATTTGGTACAGAAACCTTTGTTTGCAATTACAGAGTTCATACGTTTCCTGTAGTTCTTGACCAGGTTTGCACACACTGAGGCAGGAATTTTGGCCCACTCCTCCCTACCGACCTTCTCCCGATCCTTCAGGTTTCGGGGCTGTCGCTGGGCAATACGGACTTTCAGCTCCCTTCAAAGATTTTCTATTGGGTTCAGGTCTGGAGACTGGCTAGGCCACACCAGGACCTTGAGATGCTTCTTACGGAGCCACTCCTTAGTTGGCCTGGCTGTGTTTCGGTTCGTTGTCCTGCTGGAAGACCCAGCCTCGACCCATCTTCAATGCTCTAACTGAGGGAAGGAGGTTGTTGGCCAAGATCTCGCGGTACATGGCCCCATCCATCCTCACCTCAATACGGTGCAGTCGTCCTGTCCCCTTTGCAGAAGAGCATCCCCAAAGAACGATGTTTCCACCTCCATGCTTCACGGTGTGGATGGTGTTCTTGGGGTTGTACCCATCCTCCAAACACGGCGAGTGGAGTTTAGACCAAAAAGCTCTATTTTTGTCTCATGGGACCACATGACCTTTTCCCATTCCTCCTCTGGATCATCCAGATGGTCATCGGCAAACTTCAGTTGGGCCTGGACATGTGCTGGTTTGAGCAGGGGGACCTTGCGTGCACTGCAGGATTTTAATCCTTGACGGCGAAGTGTTGCTAATGGTTTTCTTTGAGACTGTGGTCCCAGCTCTCTTCAGGTCATTGACCAGGTCCTGCCATGTAGTTCTGGGCTGATCCCTCACCTTCCTCATGATCATTGATGCCCCACGAGGTGAGATCTTGTATGGAGCCCCAGACCGAGGGAGACTGACCGTCATCTTGAACTTCTTTCATTTTCTAATGATTGCGCCAACTGTTGTTGCCTTCTCACCAAGCTGCTTGCCTATTGTCCTGTAGCCCATCCCAGCCTTGTGCAGGTCTACAATTTTATTACTTATTAGCTCATAATAGCGACGCGGCGCGCTCGTTTTTACAGGCGCGCCTAAGTTCATTGTTGCATAGCAACGACAGACGCCACGGGAGAGCAAGCGCTTGTGGAAAGGAGAAAGCGGTGCGAACTGCGCTCTCCATGATGACGAGGAAGTATTAGCAAAGAATTCATTGATTTCTTAGCCTGACTTCGTCATACTTATATTCTAGTCAGAATGTGAGACTGATACTGCTCCATAGGGCTTTGATTATGAGGCGTGTCTTAACCGAACCAGGGGGAAAAAAAACTCTGCACTCAATTGGATAGAACTACAACCAATCAGAGCAATGCAGTAAGTGTTTTTAAAAGTTGTCAACAGAACTCAACTGCACGCACGCTGGAAGTAGTAAAATAATGAGTGTTGCTTCTTTTACTTGGTCCTTCATGAGTGCGACCAAAGGAGAAACCACAACGACCACAGGGTTTTTATTGCGTCCCATTTTCTTAGCGACCATCGGAGCCAGCTCATAAAATAAACTTTTACCGAATCCCGTAGGAAGGACGGCAAACACATCTTTCCGATCGACAAATGCCTTGATTGCAGTTCTCTGTTCGTCTTTTAAAATAAATGCGCTGTCGATTTCTTTTACAACAGACGCGATAGCGTAATCTATACATCTCAATTCTCCAGCTGCAGTCATCTTTGAGGGAAACCGATTACGTAACTGCAGATCATCTGTCCATCATCGTATAAAGCCCGCCCTGGCAATTTGATTGGCCCGACTAATTCTGAACCGATCATAATTACTCCTCAATGGATCGAGTCCAGACCGAACTTCCCGACCAAAAAATGTTCGGGGTTCGGGCTGGCATCCAGGCTATTGATTTCTACCGCTTGCATTAACTTTACTACTAGATATATTTATGGAGATGAGAAATAAAAAGCCGGCTGAAATGCGTTACTGTCGGCATCGGTGAACAGATAATGGGCCAGATCCGAGTCTATTTTTGCTGCGCTGCTCATGCTTAATTAAAAGTGAAAGCACACTTTTGATGGACAAAAAATAAATATGATTTCACACAAAAAGTGCCCAAAATGCACAGATTTTGCATGTCTAGTGTGTTTTAACAAGAACTGCAGTAGGCTATGTCAGAAAAGAAAATGAAAACATTTATAGAAAATTTACCCATTTAAACGTGCTTTTATTATTCAGTTTGGGTAAAAGTATATGGTGTTTTATTTAAAAAAAAAATGGAAGTCTGCTGTAAAGTGGTTAGAAAAACGGAATCGGCTAAAATCAGAATTGGCAACAGCTTAAATGTGTAGTTAATGTTAACCATTATTGTCAATGCATTGCACTTGTCTTTTGCTGAGAGGAGGGGAGAGGAAGAGCAGAGGAGGGGAGAGGAACAGGAGAGGAAGAGCAGAGGAGGGGAGAGGAAGAGCAGAGGAGGGGAGAGGAACAGGGGAGGAAGAGCAGAGGAGGGGAACAGGAGAGGAAGAGCAGAGGAGGGGAGAGGAAGAGCAGAGGAGAGGAGAGGAACAGGGGAGGAAGAGCAGAGGAGGGGGGAGGAACAGGAGAGGAAGAGCAGAGGAGGGGAGAGGAACAGGGGAGGAAGAGCAGAGGAGGGGGGAGGAACAGGAGAGGAAGAGGAGGGGAGGGGAGAGGAACAGGGGAGGAAGAGGAGGGGAGAGGAGGGGAGAAGAAGAGCAGAGGAGAGGAAGAGCAGAGGAGGGGAGAGGAACAGGAGAGGAAGAGCAGAGGAGGGGAACATGAGAGGAAGAGCAGAGGAGGGGAACAGGGGAGGAAGAGCAGAGGAGGGGGGAGGAAGAGCAGAGGAGGGGAGAGGAACAGGAGAGGAGGGGAGAGGAACAGGGGAGGAAGAGCAGAGGAGGGGAGGGGAGAGGAACAGGAGAGGAAGAGCAGAGGAAGAGCAGAGGAGGGGAGAAGAAGAGCAGAGGAGAGGAAGAGCAGAGGAGGGGAAGAGCAGAGGAGGGGAGAGGAACAGGAGAGGAAGAGCAGAGGAGGGGAACAGGAGAGGAAGAGCAGAGGAGGGGAACAGGGGAGGAAGAGCAGAAGAGGGGAACAGGGGAGGAAGAGCAGAGGAGGGTGAGGAAGAGCAGAGGAGGGGAGAGGAACAGGAGAGGAGGGGAGAGAAACAGGGGAGGAAGAGCAGAGGAGGGGAGAGGAACAGGGGAGGAAGAGCAGAGGAGGGGGGAGGAACAGGAGAGGAAGAGCAGAGGAGGGGAGAGGAACAGGGGAGGAAGAGCAGAGGAGGGGGGAGGAAGAGCAGAGGAGGGGAGAGGAACAGGAGAGGAGGGGAGAGGAACAGGAGAAGAAGAGCAGAGGAGAGGAAGAGCAGAGGAGGGGAGAGGAACAGGAGAGGAAGAGCAGAGGAGGGGAGAGGAGAGGAAGAGCAGAGGAGGGGAACAGGAGAGGAAGAGGAGAGGAAGAGCAGAGGAGGGGAGAGGAACAGGAGAGGAGGGGAGAGGAACAGGAGAAGAAGAGCAGAGGAGGGGAGAGGAAGAGCAGAGGAGGGGAGAGGAACAGGAGAGGAAGAGCAGAGGAGGGGAACAGGAGAGGAAGAGCAGAGGAGGGGAACAGGGGAGGAAGAGCAGAAGAGGAGAGGAAGAGCAGAGGAGGGGAGAGGAAGAGCAGAGGAGGAAGAGCAGAGGAGGGGAGAGGAACAGGAGAGGAGGGGAGAGGAACAGGAGAAGAAGAGCAGAGGAGAGGAAGAGCAGAGGAGGGGAGAGGAAGAGCAGAGGAGGGGAGAGGAAGAGCAGAGGAGGGGAGAGGAGAGGAAGAGCAGAGGAGGGGAACAGGAGAGGAAGAGGAGAGGAAGAGCAGAGGAGGGGAGAGGAACAGGAGAGGAGGGGAGAGGAACAGGAGAAGAAGAGCAGAGGAGGGGAGAGGAAGAGCAGAGGAGGGGAGAGGAAGAGCAGAGGAGGGGAGAGGAACAGGAGAGGAAGAGCAGAGGAGGGGAACAGGAGAGGAAGAGCAGAGGAGGGGAACAGGGGAGGAAGAGCAGAAGAGGAGAGGAAGAGCAGAGGAGGGGAGAGGAAGAGCAGAGGAGGGGAGAGGAAGAGCAGAGGAGGGGAGAGCAGGAGAGGAAGAGCAGAGGAGGGGAGAGGAACAGGAGAGGAAGAGCAGAGGAGGGGAGAGGAACAGGAGAGGAAGAGCAGAGGAGGGGAGAGGAAGAGCAGAGGAGGGGAGAGGAACAGGAGAGGAAGAGCAGAGGAGGGGAGAGGAACAGGAGAGGAAGAGCAGAGGAGGGGAGAGGAACAGGGGAGGAAGAGCAAAGGAGGGGGAGGAACAGGAGAGGAAGAGCAGAGGAGGGGAACAGGAGAGGAAGAGCAAGGGAAAAGGAGAGATCTGGGCGTGGGGGGCCCATCTAAGATTATCTTGTCCCGGGCCCAGGCAAGACTGTCAGCTGGCCTGGACAGGTGTCTTTTATACAGGTAACGGGTTCAAACAGGTGCAGTTAATACAGGTAATGAGTGGAGAACAGGAGGGCTTCTTAAAGAGAAACTAACAGGTCTGTGAGAGCCGAAATTCTTACTGGTTGGTAGGTGATCAAATACTTATGTCATGCAATAAAATGCAAATGAATTACTTAAAAATCATACAATGTGATTTTCTGGATTTTTGTTTTAGATTCCGTCACTCACAGTTGAAGAGTACCTAGGATAAAATTACAGATTTCTACATGCTTTGTAAGTGGGAAAACCTGCAAAATCGGCAGTGTATCAAATACTTGTTCTCCACACTGTATATGAAATGTTTTTGTTAATGTTGTTATATATGTATGTGTATGTATACTGTATATATATATATATATATAAACATAAACAATTGATATTACACAATATAATTAACGTTTGTAGGTATTGTATCATTTATCATTGTAGCCAATATACAGTATTATACAGTACACGTGCACACAGAACGCACATGTAGGAATTAAACCTCGCGAATTACGGCCTTTTCAGACCGCAAGCGCGAGAAGCGCTTTTCACTGTGCATGTTAATCAATGAGTGCATTCATACCACGAGCATCAGTGAAGCGGGGTTTCGGCGCCTATTTTTAATCTAAGTCTATTTTTGCTGCGCTGCTCACGCTCAATTAAATGAAAGCACACTTTTGATGGACAAAATAAATATGATTTCACACAAAAAGTGAAATCGCATGTGATCGGTGTGATTTTTAGATTTGGTGTACATTTTAGGTGATACCTGAATTTACCTGTAAATAATGATATTTTTACTTCCTATAATAACTCTTATAATATAATACTTGTCTTTGTTCAATATTTGTATGACTTTTTCACGTCCAGACCAATTATACAAAAACAAAGATCACATTTTATATAATAATTATAATAGATTTATTTTATATAGCGCCTTTAAAAGTTGCTTTTTTCAAAGCGCTTTACAGGCAAACATAACAACAGAGAAAAATACACACTTTAAATACAAAAATAAACTAATAAAATTAATAATCAAGTAAAAGCAATCCTAAAATAAAATTTTTTGAGAAAAGATTTAAAAGTCACTATGTATTTGAATTCCAAAGCATAGGAAGAAAATGCTCTATCACAGAACGAAGCCGTCTTGGGAACAACCAAGAGACCAATCTGAGAGGAACGCAGATTACGACATGGAGAACACTTGTACATAGTAGCAGCCTACTCTAAATATATTTAGACCTGTGTATGACACAAAAGGACTCACCAATCAATGAGAACCTTGACCCTGTCTCTCACTAATAAGCTTGGTCAGTCTTGGGGGCAGTGTGGCAACAGCAGCTATCAGGCTTTTCTTCAAGTTGAGTCTGTTCTTGTGCTTGGACTTGATTACGGCCATGGATGAAAATGTCACTTCACATAAATATGTAGATCCAAATGGCAGGAGTTCATTCAGTGCATGTTTCCCCAAATCAGGATATTCCTTTTCCACATCACGCCAGAACTGTGACAGGTTTGTTTCTGAGTACCTCATCTTCAGTCCACGGTCTGAGGACACATCCAGCAGATTTTCCTGTAGTCTGGTAGGAATGTTGTTATCCGTACTTTCAGTCATGACCGAGTCAAGTTTGGCAGACTTGCTTTCAATATCAGGGAAGTAGGAGTTGAACTCACTGTTGAGTTTGGATAAATGTGGGGCCGCGATTCGACAAAGTTTATCACTTTCACTACACTCAACTCACTCACTGTAACTCAGGACTCATTCTCTTACTGGCCAGTGCCTCTCTTACCCCTTTTCCACCAACAAGAACCGTGTGCTGGTTCAGAGCCAGACCCAGAGCTGGTTCGGAGTTGGTTTGACTGACAAGCTTACTAAGAACCGGTTTGCCTTTCCACCGGCTAGAGAGCCACAACAGAGCCAGATCTTACGTCACTGCATACGTCTCATGTTGCCCAGCAACGCTAGTGCGGTAACGGCAAACACAAACACGCCAGGCTTGTTCGAGATGCATCGGCTTCTCGCAGATCGATCGCCGCATGACATCAAAGCACTGCGAAAGCGATCCAAAAGCACAAGGAGTCGTATGATCTCCAAACACTCCCGCAGCTCCGATCGGTCCGCGCCGCTCCGATGCATCTCGAACAAGGCATCAACAATAACGGACGTTGCGTTACTATGGATGCTCATGGGTTTGGAAAAATACATCGGAATCCAACGCGTTTGTGCAGCTCGCCGTTACTTACATAGACGGATATTTTAATTAAGCTGCTATTAGCTCTACTAGCTGCTATTTAAAAATGGCGGTCACAAGTTTCTATCTTTCTATTCGTCTTGTTGGTCACAGTAACCCCGCCCCCAGCCCCTGATGCAAGCGGTTCTTACTTGGCTCTGTTCTAGACCAGCAATGATTTGGTGCTTCTTAAGAACCACTTTTCCTGGTTTGGAGCTGGTGTTTTGCGTGTGGAAAAACAAAGAACCGAATTGAAACTAGGCTCTGGCTCCGAACCAGCACCAGCTCTGCCTTGGTGGAAAAGGGGTATGAGTGGATGATACAGTGATTCCACTGAACGTCGGAGTTTACGTTCTTAATCTGCGTGATTAACCCTTTCACCCTCCCAGTCATTTATGCTGCACCATCCGTGCACACATGAATACAGGACTTCCAATCCAGATTGTGCTAACAGACTAACATCTGTTGACTCGTCCAACTGCAGCGCGAATGAACCAGAAAGTTTGAACTTTTCCACTACTTGATCGACAATATCAACGGCCATGTCATCAATCCTATGGCACACTGTGTTATTGGACAATGGCACTGTTTTCAGTGCATCAGCTGGTTTCTTATCAATCATTGTTTCTGCAAGAATTACAGCAGCAGGCAAAATTAGCTCCTCAGCAACAGTAAGGCCCCATTTACACTGCATGGTTCAAGTGACCCAAATCCGATTTTTTCCTCTCATGTGGCACAGATCGTATATGACCGGTGAACGTGTAAGCAGGAAAAAAACGCATGGATTCCGATTTTCTCAGATCGGATTCAGGCCTCACTCATATCGGATACGTGCATTTGCGTGTGCCATGTAAGCAGACAAATCGGATATTCCCCAGTAAATGCGAGTCGTACGTCATTAAAAAAAGTGACGTCAACTCAGGTGGACACCACCAACTGAGATCACATGAATTATTAGAGGCGTGATGGAGGACGAAGGATACACAGTGGAGCAATGCGGAGGTTACTCGTTTCAGCCGAGTATACGGCTCAACTCTAATAGTTAGCCATTTTTGCTAGCTAGGTCTCCAATATAACGTAACTCTAGGCTTGTAGCATAGAAAGTAAAAGCTTGGAGTACCTTTTATGACGTCACGCCCAGCTAGTGGAAGGGAGGGGGGTGCTTAAAACCACTGTAAAACGTACCAACTTTTCATATTATATTCAGCATTTTGGTATAAAAAACATAAAAAACAATGGTGGACAGTTCTTATCTTTATGTTTAGTAAGCACATTGCATTATCTTCGTGAAAAAATTTACCTGCAATTTACACTTTAAAATGACTTTTGCCAATTTTAAAACAAGACTTCGAAGTTATGAGGATATCGAAATTGTGCGGACAATTACTTCGGGGACAACGTAATGAAAGCAAGAGCACAGCTTGGAACGAAAGTCACTTTTGGTGACTGTGCGGCTGCAAGTGCTGACATTATCTGTGTGGCACAAAAGGCCATAAAGCGTAGTGATGGGCGGATCGATCCTGAAGTATCGATACTTCGATACTGACGTGGTATCGAAAAGGATCGATCCTCACATAAAAATATCGATCCAAATGTGTATTTTTTTTTACCAGTAATTTTTTATTAATTTAGCACGCAATTCAGTGCGTAAAATAAGCTTCTAAGTGGAAAAATAAGCGAATGTTAGCGGGTAATTGTGTAGGACAGAACCTTTTCTCCTAGTCATCTGTATACAAGACGAAACCAATCAATCACAGAGAGCGTTCGATGCTGGTGCTTCGCTGAGCTCACAGGCCCAGTGCGTTTGGGAAACGAAGCCTTGCTTAGATGTCAGAGAAACAATCGGGAGTTATTTTGCAATAAACAAACCAAAACTGCACATAACGGTTTAAAATGTTGACGTCAGTAAGATCTTTCTTATGAAATTAATATTTTTATTCAACAAGGATCGATGCATTAAATTGATCAAAAGTGACAGTCAAGGGTTTTACACTGTTAAAAAAAATCTACTTCATATAAATGCTGTTCTTTCAACTTTGTTCATCAAATAATTCTGCATACAATGTATCATGGTTTCCAACAAAATATGAAACTGTTTTCAACATTGATAATAATAAGAAATGTTTCCTGAGCAGCAAATCAGCATATTAAAATGAATTATCATCATGACTGGAGTAATGATGCCGAAAATTCACCTTTGATCACATAAATAAATTACAGTTTACTATGGCATAGAAAACAGATAGCCTATGTTAAATTGTTAAATTGTAATATTACAGTTTTTACTAAGAGAAATAAAAATCTTACAGACCCCAAACTTTTGAACAGTAGGCTAGTACTATAATTAGGGTAGTTTTGTAAAAGTCACTGACTAATTAAAGGGGAGTTGAGAGCACAAATCACAAAATATTTAGGCCTAGTAGTCATGAAAAAGTGTTCAGATTTAGCATATTAATGATGCATTCACCTCATAAATCATGACACACAGGAAAGTGCATACAAGTTCAAATGCATGCTTTTAAAATGAAAAAGTATCGGTATCGGTATCGATATCGGCGATACTGGCCCTGTATTTACTTGGTATCGGATCGATACAGAAATTTGCAGTATCGCCCATCACTAAAGCGAGCACATACCACGTGGTGCAGTGGTGCAGTCAATGTAAAAATACCACTCACCGCGATGCAAACTGCAGACGGAGAAAACCGCGGGATAACGCAAGAAAAGTGTCCGAGGAGCCGGGTGACAAGGAATATGTTTTTCGGGCCAGCGACGCTGAGATGTGGAGACATGAGGATGAGAGAAGAGGCCTAATGGTGGATGCAGGTGCAACTTCACACATCATCACAGACATCGCAAAGTTCCGATGGTTTGACAGCAGTTTCCAAGCAGACACACACTGTGTGGAATATACTACAACTATTTTCTTTGTCTTTCTCAACAGGTTACTTTCACAAGAGCCAAAGCTCCCAGCTTCTCCTTTGGAATTCATCATTCTGAGTACATCGCTCCCATAATTGTGGATGGTGCTGATTAAACAGATCCTTTCTGTATAATAAATTCAGTCCAACAAGCTACAGTCTGTCATAGCAGGTCTTAATATCACTAATATACAACTTGAAATGTTTCAGTAAAAAAAAAAAGTGAACTAAGTCTACCCAGACTAGAATTTTAACACCATACGCAATACTGTATGTAGACACTACCGTTCAAAAGTTTGGGTCGGTGACATTTTTTAAGGTTTCTTATACTCGCCAAGGATGAATTTCATTGATCAAAAATACAGTAACGCTTTTTTTTAACTTTTTTCTCTTTTTTTACTGAAACATTTCATGCTCCCTTTCAGAGGTTAAGAGTAAAGGGACGGGATAACCCATGGTTTACTTCAGAGGTGGCTAATCTTCTTCGGCAGAGAAACCAAGCTTGGGCTAAAGCAAGACAATCTGGAACAGATTCAGACTGGTTCAGTTTTAGACAGCTGCGCAACCGCTGCACATTTTTTATCAAAAAAGCTAAATCAGATTTTTATTTGTCAGCTACAACAGAGAACCTAAACAATCCCCGTAAATTCTGGAAAGCATTAAAATCAGTATGCCCCATGAAGGCCAATAATGAATTACCTCCGTATATTATCAATGATAAAGCCATTATATCAGAAAAGTCTGTAATGTTGGATTGTTTTAATAAGCACTTTGTGGAAGCTGGTTCCTTGTTTGAGCGTCAGCTGCCTGTAGGAAACTCAAACGTGACAAACTGTTTAAACTCATCAGTTCCTCCAAAGAAATCTGGGGCGAGTGAAGAGGTATTTTGCCTAAAGCCTTTCTCTGTTGCGGAGGTGCAATCAGCTCTTGTTGCCTTGGACCCTAGTAAATCTCCTGGCCCTGACAGTCTGGAGCAGGGGTCTCCAACCTTTTTTCATTTGAGAGCTACTTTTTAAAAATTAAAGTGGCTGAGAGCTACTCATGTAATACAATACTTAAATCTCTTAAATAATGTCTCATAACTCATATTAACAGCGATCCAAATTGCTTTAGACCTAAAAGAGTTTTTGTAGGCCTATATATGTCACCCTTAAATGTCAGAGAAAAGAACAGAATCAGAGATTAATTTTTTTTATAGAAAATTGTACTGTAAACACACAATTATAGTTGATTTTATAGTGCATCATAACTAGAGATGAAATGGCATGAAAATTTCCTTTCATGATTATAGTGACCAAAATTATCACGGTTATCACAGAATCCTTTTAAAAAAATACTACTAAATAAAATCAATTCACCAAGTTATATGTCGAAAACCAGCAAATAACCATCAATATGCTCTTTTAGTTTAAATAAACATTAAAATAATAACATTAAAAATGATGGCCAGATTTTAAAGGAGTGTCTTGCAACATGTTATAACATGTACAAGTTCAAATAAAGTTTTGACAAAAAAGGTTTTATAAAAAGATAAACCTCACATATTTCAGCCTTTAAATCATTTTTATAAAAAGAATGAGTAAAAAAAGATAAATTACGGACATTTACAATGCACATTAGCTTATCTTTTATTAATAATAGTAAAATTCGGTCCGATTTTCCCGTGGCGTCTGTCGTTGCTATGCAACCATATGCTCTCCACAACGACAAAGAAGTTTTAGTAGCTAATGGATTTCCACCACCGACAAACGCTTGCTGTAGCTCTGCTACACGATTCATTTACGGAGAAGAGAAAAACACCCGCAGTGTTTGGGTGCACCCACATCCTTCATGTCGACCGAGCTTTCAGTGTTGTTACGGAAAGGGTGAAGCTGATTGGTTGGATCTTGTCACATGACCTGCTCGCGGCATTCTGAAAAGTTGAGGTGTTTTCATCTCGCTGTGCCTGGGAAAAATGAGCGCGTCGCTTCAATTATGAGCGCGCTTGCCGCGCGCCTACATTTGAAATAACGAACTTGAGCGCGCAAAAGACGCGATATGTGAACGGCCCCTTGGCGAGCTACTTCCAATCAGGCCACGAGCTACTGGTAGCTCGCGAGCGACGTGTTGGAGACCCCTGGTCTGGAGCCTTATTTTTTTGCGAATAGCTGCTAATTTTATTGCTAAACCAATTTCAATTATTTTTAATCTTGCTCTAGTCTGCAATGAGATTCCAGGAATCTGGAAATCAGCCTATGTACTCCCCATATTAAAGGGAGGTGATTCTGCCCAATTGGATAACTATAGACCGATTTCTAAATTGCCGATTTCTAAATTGCCAATTGGTGCTCAGTTAAAGGACTACCGTATTTTCCGCACTATAAGGCGCACTTAAAAGCCTTTAATTTTCTCAAAAAACGTCAGTGCGCCTTATAATGCGGAGCGGCTTATATATGGATGGTGAACACACATTCACCAAGACGCGGAGACAGCGCCGGCCGACTTACGCCACTATCTGGCAATGGATCGTGGATGCCTGGGCTGATATATCAGTCTCCTGTGATCCGAGCTTTCACGAAGGCTGCAGGCAGGAATAATCTCTTTATTCAGCCAGCTCACATACCCGTATTTACTTCCTGTTTTCGGCCGAAGTCCACAGTAGTTGATTGTCGAGTTCGCGCGCGTGCGCGCGATCAAACCTCCTCCGTGTGTTCAATACTGATTTGGATGAACTATCCATTTGAGCTGATATTCTCAGAACACCACACAGCACCGTCATCGGCTGACAGTCTGAGTCTCCACTGTTGCTTAGTTACCAATGATCGCGCGCGCGCGCACTCGACAATCGCCTACCGTGGACTTCGACCGAGAACAGGAAGAAAATACAGGTATGTGAGCTGGCTGAATAAACATCATTTTTATTGAATATCTTTCACATTTACTGGAGTCAGATTCACTGTGTTCACTCACATGGCTGTGCACTTGTAATGACACATTAAGGTTGTTAAGAGGCTAAAAGCAGGTTTAAAACTTTTCCCGTTTAAGTCAACAGGGTGCAAATTTTAAAAAGAGGATAACACTGTGTAGGCAACACCGGTTTTTGTCGTTGTTATCTGTACTGACAGCACTCCAAATTTACCAAAAATGAGCTCAATGTTAAAATTGACCGGAGTTTTCCTTTAACGTTTGAACAACGTTACCATGGGAGTGAACGGAGTTGTCAGAAAGCTTAATAAAGTTTGACTTTATCTGACTGTTTTGTTGACATTTGTTGACATCTAGTGGATGCATAACGCAAACGCAGTCAAACGTTTGACTGCAGTATCCTATGCGCCTTATAATCCGGTGCGCCCTATATATGAAAAATGTTCTAAAATAGGTAATTCATTGAAGGTGCGCCTTATAATCCGGTGCGCCGTATAGTGCGGAAAATACGGTATTTGGTTTCCAACCACATTTTGTCTGACCTACAGTCTGGGTTTCGAAGGCAGCACAGTACTACTACTGCAACAATAAAGGTCATTAATGACTTTATTGAAGCATTGGATTGTAAGAACACCTGTTTAGCTCTTTTTATAGATTTATCTAAAGCATTTGATACAATGGATCATTGCATTTTGTTGTAAAAGCTACATAATGTTGGGTTTTCTGACCAATCTGTAAAATGGTTTACCAATCACTTGGCTGATAGAACTCAGTGTGTTTATTTTGACAATCTTAAATCATCAACACTGAATTTATCTAATGGTGTCCCGCAAGGATCAGTCTTGGGTCCAATTTTATTTACTATTTATATTAATAACTTGGGTCAAGACATCCCACAAGCTCATTTTCATTTTTATGCAGATGATACCGTTATTTATTGTAAGGCTGCAACGTTACGTCAAGCTTTTTCAAATTTACAATCTGCTTTCAACCTTGTTCAGGCACAGCTCTATCATCTTAAACTAGTTTTAAATGTAAAAATAACTGAGATTATGCTTTTTTCAAAATCTAAGAAGGTTCTTGAGAGTCTTCCAAGTATTTCTACTATTCATGGGGAACAGATTGAACAAGTCAAACTGTATAAATATTTGGGTATATTAATTGATGATCTGCTCTCTTTTAAGTTGCACATTAATAAATTGGTACAGAAGCTCAAATTAAAAATAGGATTTTATTTTAGAAACAAAGCCTGTTTTTCTTGGAAAACCAGGAAGAGATTAGTTGCTGCAACATTTCTCACCACACTTGATTATGGTGACCTGCTCTACAGAAATGCGCCTGTTAAATGTTTATCTTTGCTGGATACTGTCTATCATAGTGCACTAAGATTTGTGACTGGATGTAAAGCATCAACACATCACTGTACTTTGTACAAAATGACAAACTGGCCTTCGTTATCAGTGAGGAGGCATGTTTATTGGCTTATGTTTATTTACAAGTCTATGTTGGATATGCTCCCATCTTATCTTTGCACTTATATGTCTCGCAGCAACTGTTCTTACAATTTGCGCTCTGGTAATTTGTATTTGTTGACTGTACCTAAGGTCCGTACAGAGCTCGGTATGGAAGCCTTTAGTTTTGCAGCCCCTTCCATGTGGAACACATTGCAGTTAGATTTGAAGTTGTGAGATCTGATTTCATTTGGTCAATTTAAACACTACACGAAATCTTTAGAAATAGATGCTGTAAATTGCTGTCATTGTTTTTAATATGTAATTATCAATAATTAGTTTTTTTTTTTTTAAATACATAGTATGTATAAAGTGTACTTTTGAATTAGTCTAATGTTGATTGTTTATGTTGTTGTACGTGTGTTTGTTGTTCATATTTATTATTGTGCGCTGTCAATACACTGTCATTTTGGCCAGGTCTCTCATGGAAAAGAGGTTTTAAATCTCAATGAGATAACCTGGTAAAATAAAGGTAAAAAAAAAACACACAAAAAACCATAACAAATTACAACAATTTAAAATAACTGTTTTCTGGTTTGATTTTAAAATGTCATTTATTCCTGTGATGCAAAGCTGAATTTTCAGCACCATTACTCCTGTCTTCAGTGTCACATGATCCTTCTGAAATCATTCCAATATGCTGATTTGCTGCTCAGGAAACATTCATAATTATGCCTGTTCATATGGTTGCCTGTTCAGTTTGGATGCTGACTGTGTAGGTAGCAGACAGCAATGCAGCTCACTAGGTTTTTGGAACAGAGCTAAAATGGCACAGAGGTGGGAAGCAACACTGATGATTACTGTGTAAATCAAGAAAGAAAGTAAATCTTTGAATCAAGATACCTCGTTGTTATTGTCACTTTATTATTGACTTGGTACAGGTAGCTACAATATTTACATAAATAGTGCAGTTGTTCATTGTTACAATTCCTTTTTTTTAATATATTTTCTCCATTCTCAAATCTTACTCCATTCATGACAAAATAATTCAGTTAGTGAGCTTTATGCATTCTCTGGAAACCTTAAAGTTGCACGATGTAGCCTAAATAGGCTATGAATGTTTTTTTTTTATTCAAAGTAAACTAAATTTTAATAACAAGTCAATACACCACCAATTGCTCTCCCAAAACGCGTTTTTTCTCACCCTGATTCACTATGGTAAGCCCGTTATAAGTGTTTATATTAGGCAGAGCGAGATACTTTTCACGTGAAATCGCATACTAACGTCACTTGTCTGTGCATGCTACTTTGACACATTTGGTAGTGGCACATGTTAGTTTTCTTTTCCTTTTTTTGTGGCATATCTTAGTTTTGCCTCTTTTTTTCTTCTTTTTTTTACATTTTCAACTTTCGTTAGTGTGTTGCTGTTTGACTATGGAAAAAAATCTGTGAAGTTACAAAGCACAAAGTCACTCCAAAATGAGTTATTCTCTATATTAGAAAACATAGTTTCTGTACTCCCTGAAACACCTTGATTGTATACTTTGTATAGTCTTAAGTTTTTTTCTGGGAACATGTCACAATATTCTATAATTCAATATTCTATAATTCCCACCTAAGGCGCGTGGCGTGGTTGAGTAGCATTAGTAATCTCTTGTTGCCATGTCAAAGAGATACTTGCTGAATTCATAACCACATACTATAATAATGTTATATAATATATATATATATTTTATTATATAATATTATTATATAATATAATGTTTTGACAATAGTCAATGGCTAAAAAAAAATGTTTTAGTCTTTTGGGAATCATCCCACGTACCCCTAGGTCGGGAAACACTGATGTAGGCTATATAACTTTGTCATGTGTACATGCATTTTATTTGGCATCGGTAGCACACACACTGTGGTTATCTTCCCAAATTCTAGTTCCACTTCACTGGATCAATAACTATAAAGTGTACTTAACATTCATAAAAAAAGTTACAAGACCACAATGGTTTTGGAATATTTTTCTTATATTATTTTGCTGTTATCACTTGTCAGCTTGGAGCTTTGGAGAGAAAAAGTTATGGTGATTAATACATTGTGTTACAGTCATGCAGTTACAGTATGAACTGAAGTCACTTATTTATCTTTCTAGTTTCTGGATTTCCAGTTCTAGGCCCTGTCCACACGGACACGGGTATTTTTATAACCGTGACTTTTTTTACGCGGTTCGTCCACACGAAAACGCACTGAAACCGAACTTTTTTGAAAACCCCTGCCAGGGTGAGGATTTTCAGAAACGCCGGTTACAGTGTTGTCGTGTAGACAGTGAAACCGGGGTTTTTGCCTTGCGACGTCAAAATGTGTGCCGTTATCCGCTGTGTTTGACGTCAGATTTGCGCTTCTGATTGGCCGACGTGGCTTTACGGTTAAGGGTTATATCGCCGCCTGCTGGCGTGGCATGCTCTTGACCGCGCTTGATTGCGTGTTTTTACGTTTTCATGTAGACGGAGACCGAGCATGTGTGGACGGGATTTGTTTTTTTAAACGCTGTAGGAAAAACTCCGGTTATAAAAATACCCGCGTCCGTGTGGACAAGGCCCTAGTTTCCTCAGTGTCTTGCGTTTCATTTGCATCTCAAGGTCCATGTCCTGCAGCTTTCTTTTGTTCACATCAATCTTGACTTCTGTCAGCTCGATCTGTCTCTTAAGATGCGTTGTGTAGAGATATCTGACAGTTTGTGAATTCTGTGAACACCTTTTAGTTAGCATAGCAGAATTTTTGCATAATGTAAATTTACTTTAGGCAATACTCACTATGTTACCAGGCTGCCCAATGTCAGGATCCTGTAACAAATGATATTTTCTATTAGTACCACTTCCCTGATTTCTTATCTTATGAACTTAAAAAAATTGGACTATTTCCACAAAATTGACATGATACCTCGAGCCTTCTGGTCTCATCATCGGCAGAAGTGCACTCCACTGCTGTAGATGTGGCTTCCCTCTACCATATTCAATACCTGTATTGGTATTTTTGACAGGACATGCAAAACCTATGATTTAATAAAGAGTAGCCTACTCACCGGCGAATCATAGTCAAGTGGCTCCAAATGTGTAAGGGTGTTACCAGCCACTGCAAGGTAAGGCAAAGTCACACAGTCCACATAACAAAATATGGATTTTAATATTTTCCATGTGCAGTAGTATGGCAATAATGTACCAGCTGGGCCAGAGTCAGTCGTCGCGTTTACATGGACACTTATAATCGGATTGACGGCTCAATCGGACTAAAAAACCTTCATGTAAACACCTTAATCGATTCGATTGAGCTCGATCCGATTGAAATTTCGATCGGATTGAAAGGGGTGGTTTACTCCTTTTGTAATCCGATCGAGAGAACATGTAAACACTTGATCGTATTGAAAACCGAAACGGAAAGGACTGCGCATGTGCAATGACGTTAAATAAACGTAATGACGTATGACGCGCTGAACGAGCTGTTTTTCCTGTTGAATAAAGTGTCATATTAATAAGTTTCCCGTCATTTTAAAATTCTCATTTCACTCGCGCGCCTGTTAGGTGAAGCAGGACAACGTCCCACCAGTCCTTGTTTTGGATTCTCATCCACAGACGACTGGTTTTGGCCGCGGGGAGGGGCATTTTTATTGCGTGATCGGTAAGCAGCACGGCAAAACTGTCAATATGCTCTAAATTTTGACCAGAGACGAATTAATATTACGTCTGCTGTTTAAAACTAATAAAGAACAATAGAGGAGAATATTTATGCGTGAACAGCGGGAAACTCTGTATATTCGTGCAGTGCGCATGTCAAAAAATCAGATCGGATTTGAAACGTGTGACATATAAACGCGCACATTAACCCGATTACTTTATTTATCGTTCATGTAAACACCGTGTTCGAATTCATCAATCGGATTGATTTAATTCCGATTGAACCATGTATACGCAGCTAGTGGCTGTCCCTCTCTGGATCCCTTCAATCACTGGCTTCCCTTTATTTAAGTCCAGGGCCAGCTCCTCTGCTGTGGTGAAGTCTTGAGTTGGAGGGCCACCCCCCGTACCAGATATATGACTTCTTTTTTTTTTATTGCTAAAATCAGCACAGACAATAAAATGTCAGCAAACATGTCACCTATGTTCTCTGGAAACAAGTCACTTACCAGCCTGCAAAATATTCTTGTATTTAATCTTAACTTGCTGCCAAGTCCTTTTTTGGCCAGACATGTTTGTTCTGTAAGAGGAATAGATAGATACAAATGATCAAATAGATTAGATGGATAAAAATAGAGCAAATTATCTGATTATAGATTACATCAAATCAATTAGAAACAAAATCTACATACAAATAGATTAGAGTAAAAAGATTAAACAGATTATAGACATAAAATAAACTAAATAGATGCACATAGTGGGTAAGTGTTTGCAATTATTCTTCATGTTAAATGCATGTCCACTGGTCACATTTAAGATAAAGTATACATTTATTTTTGAAAATGAAAAAATGGGGGGGGGGCATAATTTTCTTGATAACTCCTTCTAAAATAAAGTTATTGAGATTTATCTGAAAGGAGTCACAAGTGTACTTTTACAGTCTCAATGTTACATACAGTAAGTATAGAGTAAATGATTAAAAATAGTCTCATTATACAGAAAACACTCTAAGTTTTAACACAGTGGTGGAAAATTGCATACATTGTATTGTATTCATTCACAATTTTATGATAAATAAGGATAAAAAGTCAGATTTTGATTGATTTTTTAAATTAAGTTTTTAGTTGAGAGTCTGTAATTTAGGATCTCTTTGGTGTATTTCCCTGTGGAAGGTTTCTTTTGAATCCTCTATGTGGCAGCGAATATATAAAAAAATGATTATCTTTCTATCACTTTCTTAACAAAAGTTATTGAGCTTTAATTGAAGGGAGGCAATGTCTTCTCTGAAGTCTCCACGTTTACTCCATAAACCCAAATTATTGCACTTATTACAAAGTGCAAAAATAGGCTTATTATCTGTAAAATACTATTTTTACCATGTTACACTTAACAAGAGAATAAACACTTTATCACCTAACTTAACCCATGTCATGTAATATATTAGTTGATGTTGGAAAAAAAAACTGACCAGTAATATGATATATGACAAGCAGGAGCGCGTCCGTCTCTGGCTCAGCGCCAAAGTGCGCTCGCCGATTTGGTTAGTGTTAGTTCACACAAAGATGAAAATGCCTTAATTTACGTAACCTCATGACGTTCCAAACCCATATGACTTGCATGCATCTTCGAGACACAAATGTGAAGATTTCATTTCATGAAATCTGGGAGATTTCTGTCCCTCCATTGAAACTCTGACGCTTTTAAACGTTTATTAAGAATCATGAATTGACCAGTTTAATCCAAGAAGAGTCACGATTGCTTTAAATGATGAGCAGATTTAATTTAGACTTATTCACATATAAACATTGATCAAAGAACAGTGTTTGCAGAATGCAAAATTTGGTAACAGAAGCAATGTTTAAATGTAATAAATAAGGTAAACTCATCAACTGATTTATTTGCTTGGTCAGCAGGGGGCCTCTCTAACCTGCGGGGCCCTATGCAATTGACCTTTCGCCGGCCCCTCCCCCAAAACGGCCATTGTCCAATCACACATCATAGCAACCGTTACTATGTGAGCAGGTCCGTCAAACATTGACTCCAAGCAAGATGGTGAAGCGGTGCGCCCACGGCGTTTGTAAATCGGACACTAGGTACCCCGAGATATTGTCTGGAGGAGTTGTGTTCTTTCCGTTTCCAAAGCCGAAAACACAACAATGGATAAAAACAGTGTGGATGGCCCCACTCCCAGTTAAATGTGTCGGACATAGTTAACTCGCGTGCAGCGTGCGTAAGACTGAGAGACTGAGAATAGTCAAAGAAACATCCCAGCAAACATTTGGAGGTTTAATGACCGTAGAAAAGACGTCCGATCGACACGTCATGGTTGAAAAATAGTTCCAAAATGAAAGTTGAACGGACGTCTTCTACGTCATCTGACCGTGAATTTCACGTCTCTTCTGCGCGTCCCTGGACGTCTAAATGCGTCGTCATTTGTGTGTTTAAATGTGTTGCTGCATAATTTAAGTGTATATATAAGCCTGCATTTAAAATAATCACACACATATTGTGTAACATCGTGAAAGGCAATCAAGTCTTGACAAAGGTTCTAAAAAGGTCCAAAATTGGTCTAGTCAGACCTGACCGTCCAGAAAACGTTTTAATCACGTGTACATCACAAACAAGAACACATTATTTGTGGACATAAGAAAAAAATAAGCATGTTCTGATTTAGCACACCATTTTATTGATCTTACTGTGCGTTCACACCGGACGCGAATAGCGCGTCAAATTCGCGTCTACCGCGTCTAGTTTGACGCTTGAGCACTTTGTGTTAATTCGCGTGTCAATGGCGAAATTGACGCGCGTAAAAACAAAAGTTTGAAGCGAAATTTACGCGCGTCAGAGGCGAAATCCGGAGGCGAAAGTTTCGAAACCCGTTGGCGGCCATCTTTTTAGATGTTTATCGAGCATTAGCATTAGCATTATTTCAGGAGTTTCACAATTTGCTCCAGGAGCTAGGTTTGGTGGACCTAACGGTGAGGACGCCGACGAGGACAGCGTAGGCCGTATAAGGCCTCGGTCTCGAGTGGTCTATGCCTGTCGAGCCCGCGCTCTACAGCCCGGCGCGAGGTTCACCATCGCCGGCACACACCTAATCTGTCATTTATATTTGATTTGATAATAAATGAAGCCAGCCTCCAAAATTGATTAATCTGTCCTGTGATTTTTCTCTCTCTCTCACACATCACTGTCCAGACACGAACTTATGTGGGTTGTCTTTACATTATAATAATATTTCATATAATCTAGATATGGAATAAATAGCATTCAATGCAAAACGAATATGTCTCATATATTGAAATCAAGTTTTATGTGATAAAATATTTGCTTTGTTGTGCATTAGAACCACAGTCATATATTACAAAATAATTTATTGAAGCATCCAGATACTTCACCACGTGACAGCAGCAAGCAGCTAGGCTCCTGGTTGGTTAACGCGGCGCGAATTGACGCAGAAGTTCAGATTTTTCAACTCGGGCGGCAGACGCGAATTCGCGTCAAACGCGTGAATGCACAAATAGCACTAACTAAATCATTCGCGCTTAACGCGCCAGACGCTCAATTCGCGCGAACTTGACGCGCGAATGAGGCGTATTCGCGTCTACCGCGCCGCGCTCTACGCCTCATTCGCGCCGCAGGAATTTTTTACGCGCGTAACGCGTCTTTGCATTGACTTAACATTGAAATCACTCGCGCCTGACGCGCTATTCGCGTCCGGTGTGAACGCACCATTAAACAGCCAAAATTTCTCTTAATTTGTTTTGTTGTTTTACATTTGTTAACCAAACTAAAATGCCAATTACAAAATACTGAATTATTATATAAAGGGATAGTTCACCCAAAAATTAAAATTCTTTCATTTACTCACCCTCGTGTTCCAAACCTGTATGAGTTTCTTTCTTCTGCTGAACACAAAAGAAGATATTTTGAAGAATGTTTGTAACCAAGCAAATAGACCAACCATTGACTACCATTATTGGAGAAAGATTATTATGGTAGTTAATGGGAAGCGACAACTACTTGGTTACAAACATTCTTCCAAACATCTTTGTGTTTAGCATAACATAAAAAGGTATACAGGTTTGAAACATGAGGTTGAGTAAATGATGACAATTTTAAATTTTGGGTGAACTTTAAACACATTGTTTGGCTCATTTTTTTGTATCCACCACCCCCAGCGTTTCAGGTGTTGCTGCATCAATTTCAGAGTCTGTAGCATTTGGGCTCCACCTCTTCACAGCAACTAAGGGAAGAGAATATATATATTTTTTTAAATAAATAAAATTATAAATTTGAGGTAAATGATATGCACTTATTTTCAAAATATGTTTATGGTCTACAGCTAAATAAAAAAAAACATGGAACAAGATGAATGAATCATGAATGAAACATTAGAAAAAGGTAATCAACATGCATTACATTTTATTTTATTGTATAAAAGATGTTCTGCTTTTATTTTTAAAGCAGTTACTGAAAACATACATGTTAAAAATCCAGCTAAACATTTCATTCAATTTCAGATAATTTACTTTCTGAAAGAAACACTTAAAAGGCTACATTAATAAGTTACAGTAATAACTTTGACTGTATCATTAAACAATATACTTTATACTATGGTATACCTAGTATTTTTATATATAAATATATATATATATATATTTCAGTTGACAATGTGGGCATCATTTCTTTCGGTTCATTAATGTCAAAGAAGTAAAACTCAAGCACGTCAATCTAATAATACAAAATGTACTTACCCAACAGTAGATTTTTAATAATATCGACACAACTCCCTCCTCTCCTCGTGGTGGTTCATAGTTCCAGAATCTATGGGGAGAACGCGTTAACATCTCGCGAGATAATCCTTTTGTAATATCGCGAGATCTTTTGTTACTATATCTTGGCAGCACAGTTTATGGTTTGGGCAATTACATCAAACTCAGACATAAATGGTGACCGGGTATATTTCTGTTTTACATGTATATACATTCCATAAAAAATAACAACGAATACATCAGGTAGGCCTAGGCTACATCAGGTTGAAATAATGACTAAAATGTGGCTTTGCAATCACTTAACCATGGGCACTTTGTGATTATAATTTATTTAAACAAGATAAAGTAAATATATAGCCTGGCTAACGCCAGACCCAATTCTCGTTGAGAATTGGGTCTGGGAACCACATGTACATTTTCTCGTATTTGAGGCGTGGTTTACGAATGCCCGTCGCCATTTATTGGGTGCTAAGAATGTCTATCAAATGCGCCTGTGCGTAGCTCATAGCCAATCGTTTCAATTATACCAGATGATGTATGTAGAGCGACAGAAATTAGACAAGGAAGAAGATGATGGGTAAGATATCTTTGTGTAAACAATGACGTTCAGCGACTATTGTCGTTTGTGCAAGATAAACATGAGGGTCGAAGGTATATATGGACACTCCACAGACATGTTTTTATTAAAAAAAAACACCAAGTTTTTCCGAGAGGTTAGCATCATTAGGGGTGACAGTCACACCGGAGTCAGGGGAATCGCGAAGATCCTGCCAGCGTTGCTCAAACCGAATTTCCAGGCTGGAAAGAGACTTGCCTACATTCAGGCAATGGGAAGAAGAGTTCCGAATCACAGACAGCAACATAGCCAAAAGGCAACGCGAGCCTACACCATCGAAGACCCCGAGGGCTTTGAAAAAGACCTGCCCAAACCCACCGAGTCCACGTGACAGCTCCACCAGGAAAACCACAACCCAGGTATCATACGTTTAATTGTCTATTCAATCGTTTCAGCTTATTAAATAGCATGCACTTAAATATTTTATGTAACAGCTCATTACAATCTCACGATAAGCAACCTAGCAGATCTTGTTTGGCGCTGCCTGAACTCTCTGCCAATAACTTGTCATTGTAATCCAATAGAAAGTGAAAAAAGTTATGGTTTGTTATTTATTTACTTGTCCCAGACAATCTAGAGAGGAGAGCATTTGACTTCCCCATCCCCCAATACTGGTAGAAAAGGATCACAGAGTTTCACTCCTACTATCTTGTTTATGTCTGTGTGTTTATGGCCAAATGCGTGTTTAAGTGTTTATGGCCAAATGCGATCTGGTTCATCATAAAATCTCCTCTGTAATCTACCTGCAAACAGTCTGCCTGGCTGTGTTTTATCTTAACTTGGCTCTGAGCATATAGCAGTTTTAACAGATGTGTTTGATTACTGATTAGTGACTATCAAAAATCTCTCTAAGATGTGAAATTTAACATTTAAAAAAAGATAAAAGCACTTCAGTGATGAAACTATTGTGTATAACTGATGAAACTAAGTATCATTTATTTCAGGTTACCATCACATATCCGTCGCAAACACTATCAAGGGTGTGCAATCCTGAGGAAGATCCAATCATAAAATTCATAATTCTAAAGAGATGGAAAGAGGCTGCCAGTCATACACTAAAACATAAACACCTGAAAGAGGAACTCAAATCTGGAATCATTCAATTAATTTTGGAAGAATGTGAGGTACTGTGCTCTCGAAGAAATGACTTCATTCTATGGAGGTCTAAACCAGCAGACCTTAAGTCATTCTCTTTCCACAGTTTAAGAGATAACCTCCATCGGCTAGCACCCTTTCTGCTATCTATTTTCAATTGCATCACCAACAATAACAACTTGTCAACATGTACTGCTGCAGCTATCGCAATCAGAGGCAGACAACCCCGCCGTCATATTACATCAACACCATTCTCCAGTATGGCGGAGCAAAAAAGTCAGTTTTCAAACGATTGAGCCAGTTATCAATAACCACATCACACGGCAGAGCCATAAAGAAGCAACATGAGTTGGCACTTGGCTGTGGGGCTGACTTCCAAAAAATCAAACTAAGCTTCAGAGCTACAGACAACTATGAAGAATTCCTAGAAGCATTCCGAAGCATGGAGGACCTTCATCTGTCAGGTGAGGGAGAAATGCACCCCAAATAAAACACAATTACAGTTATTGTTTGTTTGGTTGAGTACCGTACATGTGGAGATTTAATGTTCTTTTTTACATATTATGCATTTATAAAGATGAAAACAGCGCACCTTCCCCCAGACAGAACGACAGCCGTGTGACATGCCCATCATCATATTCAATTATCATGGACAATCTGGATTTCTTTGTACGCAGACACAACCAGTCAATTGATAACAGCAACAGCAGTCTACACTGGATACACCATATTGCTGTCAAAGACTGTATACCCACCCACCACATCTCCAATATCAAACCCACAACAGACATTCAACGATACAATCTTGCCTTATCACTTCCACAGAGGAGCACCCAGGCTTTAATGCGGTGCAAATTAATTGTTCTTGGCACCAGAATGCTGAACAAGCACATGGCCGTGTTTGAAAGCTTTGGAGACAGTGTGGTGCATCACATTCCTCACGAAAATTCAAGTGAAATGTCAACACGCTCAACCGATGTAAGATGTTACAAGGACATTCAAATGTGGCTATATGTTATAAGAATTTTTAGAATTTTCATACATCATTATTTTAACTTTTTCTCTTTCTGAAGTTCCCCTTAGGCCTCTATTTCAAGGACGAGAACAAAAGAAATGACTTGGTGGAAGTTATGAGACATATGTGACCCGTCACGGAAACCAGGGACACAAGTCGGCAGCACAACTTGCGAGCAAAATGAGAAAGAAGCGTTTTTTTCCAAAATTGGTGATTTCCGCTTTTTTGCAGAATCTGTTAGTTGAGATCATGAAGAAGCCTCTCCATGTTTGAGATAACAGTATTGGTATATTTAAAAGCGTACATTTTGAGGTTGAAATCGGCTTGTTTTTCGGAGATTCTAGCATGCAGTAGGGGCGTGTCATTGTCTGTGTGTATTTCCATACTGAATAGCCGCCGGCGCTTTTGCCCCCCGCCCCCCAACAGCGTGGCTACTTATTATGCAGCGCTCTGGCCGGCTCTATCTGATATCAAAATTCAATGAAGATCGATGCCGCAAAGATTGTCGCAGACGAGCTGAACCGTGGCCGTTCAACCGAAAATGTTTTCGCCGCACTTTGTGGGCTCGGGAAACTGAACCGGAGGTATGGGCGCGGCGCGCGCGCCCTCGGTGCTTGAATACGGCGGCTCGGCTCGCTGACAGCGGTGGCTAACTGTTTCATATGTGACGTCCCGATTGCTTTGAATGGGGAACGTTTTGTGAACAGGGAACAGACTTAATGGACTGGCAACAATCTCCATAGAACATGAACTGGCACAGAGAATCGAAATAGAGGATGCAGTTAAGACCTTTGCTGCGATGAATGCCTGCCGTGCGCGTTTCTGAAACGTAAGTTAAGCTTTATTTGCTCCTTAGTCGTTATGTAAGATGCTGAACCTGCTGATGATATAATGTGCTTGCGGACATTTCATTTGTGTGTGTATACGCACATAAGAAAGTGGTGTAAAGAGATTTGCAACAGTAATCTGAGGAGGAAATATGATTATTTGGAAAATTCCTGTCATGACTGCTTAAAGAAAAATGCCAGTAGGCATTTACCTCCTGCATAAACTTTAATAGTGTTGACATTTTGGGCACACGTGCGTTGCGCACTATTTGCGTTATATGTAGGCCTATGGCTTATTGGTCTTTGTGTGTTGTTGCTGGTTTTGCGTTATATGTATATGGCATATTGGTGTTTGTGTGTTGTTGCTGGTAAACGTTGCAAATAGAGGGGCAGCACAATTGTTTTTCGCCTAGAGCGGCAGAAGTGCATTCGCCGGTTCTGGGGGTGAGTTTGCATTAAACATTAAAGTTTGTCGTTTTGTTTTAATTCTAAGAACACGTACATGTTATCTCATGTTTAGTCTGTTTAGACCTTCCCATACCTACCTATTGTTATTAGCTAGCTCAGGAAAGAAAAAAAAGCTGTAAAGCACACGGGGAGCTTTACAGGGGGTATGGCTTATCTAAATGAGATGTAAATGAGCCCTATTGTCACTCCCAGCAGGAGAGAGAGGTGAGAATGCACAATCTTTTGAGGCCGTTTTCTCCCATTTTAGCTTTTTTGAGTTCCTACCTTCAAATGGCCACAACTTCTCCAAATATTATCAGATTTCCACGTGTTACACATCGTTGGAAAGCTTGGAGACTACACTTTCAGAATCTATGAATAACTCAAAATGCCGAAGAACCGACTTGTGTCCCTAGTTTCCGTGATCGGTCACATATACAACAAGAGTAAATATTGAACATGATAACTGTAACAATCTCTTGTGAACAAGCCTATGCCAATCAAATACCAATTCTGTTACTCTGTCAAAATTTTATTTGCATTCAAGTATGTTATTGTGTCTCTGTTTGCTTAGGTATATGCCCAAAGATCCTAATGGGGCACAACACCTACTAATTGGAGGGGACCGTCTCACAGAGGCTAACTGCCGCAATGTACAATGGGGATTTTCAGATGCAGACACTGAGGAGGAAAGAATGGAGGGGATGCATTTTAAATTCGAGGACTGGCACGCTATTCGAGTTCTCTTTGAAGTGAGGAACCATGTGAAAAACAAAAAATTGCATTATTTGGTTATGTTCAATATTTACACAAAAAAAGGATGGATTTTATACTTAAATTTTTACAATTAGTACACTTGTGTATATGTTTGAATGTGTTTTTATTTTTACATTGTAGATCCATCACAAGATTTTCTTCAAGGAGTCTGCCAAGGACCATGGCACACTCTTTGCGAATATGACCAAGTTGAGGTATGACTATAGACTTTTTATTTGTTCTAGTAATCACCGGCATATAAATTCTAACATTTTATTTGTGACCAAGGTTGTGAACGCTGTTCAGCACCTCAAGCACTTTGACTGTAAAGCCATTGAACTGTATATTGTTTTTGATAAGTTAACGGTCTATAATGCTTCTCACAGTTTATGATGACTCTAAATCCACGGCTAACATGTCTGGATAATGTTCTTTGCTGTGGGATGGGAAACACAGTCCTGACATCATGACCTAAGCTGTACTATTCCCGGGGAGGTGGTTAATGCCATTGTTATAGTGGTATGATTTTATCTATGAATTGTATGAATGTGATGTTTGATTATTTACTCACATTATAACAAACTATAACTTAATAGAGTGAATGTGAGTTGGTGTTACTGCGCTTCATAGGGATCTGAAACGACTACAGAGATAATAACTGTTGTTCGCAGCGCTACTAATTTATTATGTCAGTGAGTGAATGAGTCACTGCACTTGCATGGGATGTGAAGCGGCTACAGAGAGACTAACTGTTGTGCGCAGCATAAGTGATTGTGAGTTAGTGAATGTGTCATTTCACTTACAAGTGATGTGAAGCAGCTCCAGAGAAACTGATTGCTTTGTGACACAAAACAAAAATGTGTATGGCCTACACTACATTGAAATAGTTTCTCATCCCAGGTGCAGCAATGCCAAGAGTGGACCCCGTGCTGCGTTCAATGCTTACAGGGACTTTGTGATCAAGGACACGACTGCTCTATTCCTAGCAGCGGCGATTGAGCATCTTGGTTTTCATCATGTAACAGGTAAACCATAAATTAACACCAATACATGTTGGTGTCACAAGAAATGAAGCTGTTGATTATATATTTTAAAAATTGACCTGGGGTGTATAACAAACTTTTAACTCGCACATTGGTCTTGATACCATCAAGATTAATGATTCAATATTGAAGCTGGCAAATGTCTGCATGTGTGGGGTAGGAATACTACCTCTATTAATTAGTCCCTGTTTTGTTTGTCCTGTTACAGATTGTCCTGAGTCCCTTATACCGGAACACATCAAAGAGGCCTCTCCAGAAGCAAGGAGGACATGGTTCCACAGATTAACTGCCTCAATCGTGGACAAATAGGTTCTTCTTCCTGACATCACAGAGGCTGCAAGTAAAACATCAGCCACACCAATTCAAAAGAATACGTTCCATTGTCGTATGGAGGGTTGTTCAAGAATATTCACTTATTTCAAAAGCAGACAAACCCACGAAATAAAGACACACAACCTGGTTGTGCCAACAGACTCGAAACCAATCATCCCCACTCACTGTGACCACAAGTATGAACACACCGTTGCCAGACTGGGTTTCAGCTTTATTCTTTTGGACATTTTAGATGCAGTAAAGGAAGGAGATGGTGAAAGGCTGATGCGTCTCTACACAGTAGCCCTGTTGTTCTACAAAGCTTACGGACACACTAGCTACGCATACAGTACTTTCCTGCTTACTGTACAAATTAATGCCACGTTGTCTCCACAAGTTGCTCACAGTCTCAAGTGGAACAGATTCTGGAGCACCAGGGGAGGCAAGGGAAGAAACATTCCACAAGATTTACATCTGGAGCACTTAAATGGATTCCTGAAATCTTTCCTGAATGGCCTGGGGCCTAACCTGAATGAGACTTCAGCAGCAAGAATAAGCAGGTCTATAGGAGTCATGAAAGAAATGATGACAGGCACTGGTATTGAGCTGGGCATATCTGGGCAAACTGCTGCTCACCATGTGGACATGACCAAAGACATCCTCACCTTGGTGGACACTCTGCAAGAGGCAGAGCTTTTTAAACAACAACCAGGTCGAGTGTATGCTGCCTTCCCTGGCTTCCGAAAAAACCTATTGGCAAAGCTGGATCATAAAGTATTGTGGAACTGGATGATGATGAAACTAAATGAATGGCGCAGTGTCCCTTTGTAAACCTTGAGAACATGACCACATTGTGTTAATTGTGCTGTGTGTATGTCTATGTAAACACATTTTTTTGTTTTTTAATATTTTAACATTTTCACATGCTCATTAATGTTATTAAAGTTGCATGTTTTGAAACCTTATTGTAACTGTGGTTATTCATGAATTTTGACACAGGGGACACATTACTGAAGTTAAAATAGAAATATTTATTCAGAATCAAACATATTTACAACTATGTAGTTATTTACAGTGGCTCAGTAATTAGTCTGATATTTGGAAGCACAGATAAGCCTGACTCAATGCTGCTTAATGATTTTTCATCATCCTCATCCTCTAAATCAAAGTACACCTTGAAGTCAATATCAGGCTGCAAATATGGTTCTTCAGGAGTGTCTGGGTACTTGCATAAATCAAAGTCTTCAAAAACATGGTTTATGTCGAATACAGGTAGATTCTGCATGACATAGGTGATGTCAAATATTTCACAAACACTTTCAACTACTGATTCAATTAGTACATTGCTGAAACCTGTGCAGAATGACGCATGTGTGTACAGGTGTTCATCTGGTGGAATTAGACTTTCTCTATATTTCTCTAAAAGCTCTCTGACCAATCCCTGCTCATCTAATGTGACTTGTCTGCATTTGACAGATGATGTAATCTGTTTTGGAATCTCGTAATTTAGTGTTTCTACAGAGCAACTGTCAGAGCTACACTTGCATATTGAATGGCAATAGGTGCAGCAAGAATGTCCAGGCTCAACACTAGACGTATCTTTCACAAAATGAGAGTATAGGGCCTTCCTAAAACAGCCATTTAAGCTTTTTTGAAGAACACCCTTTACTGCCTTGTCTGTCTTGGCAAGCTGTTTGTTGGCATAGAGAACAGCATGAGTTGGAGAGCCATCTCTGCCTGCTCTTCCAACCTGCTGGAGAGTGGCCTCTGGGTCCTCTGGTAACCCATACATGACCACATGGGAGACCTTGGGGAAATTTAGGCCAACTCCAAGTGCTGTAGTTGCCACAGTCACTCTGCAGCTGCGTTCTCCATTAAATGAAGAAAGTACCTGCTCTTGTTTACAGGTAGAGTCTGGCTGTGGAACATCCCAATCAATAGGTTTTTACCTATTTTCTCTTCACCGACCCAGGCGCTATCCCCAAGTTCAGCCTTGAGGTGACCAGGGTATCCGCGGGTCCTTAAAAAGTCTTAAATTAGATAAAAAAAAATGTATGGCCTTAAAAAGTCTTATTTTGACTTATGAAAGGTCTTTAATTTTCAATGGCAATTTGAGTTAGACATATCTAAATGTTTTCCAAATTAAACAGCGATGATTTCTTGACTGAAATCCGCGTTTTGAACGAATCATTTTAACGATTCAATGAACAATCACTCGCAATTCCTGAATGAATCAGCCGTTTGAACAAATCGGTTGCATGAATGACTCCCTGAGACAGTGACTTGCCACCACCTACTGGCGGGTTTAGTATCACATTTAAAGTACCCTGTAATTAAAATGTTACAATTAGAAATCAGTTCATATTTAAATATTGAATTAAAAATTTGAAAGAATGGTATATATAATAGCTTTATTTATGCAATTGTAAATGGAGTATAAATATATTAATGCCAGTTCTGATGCTGCTTCTGTGTCTCCTCTGCATTGCAAAGATGGATTTTGATTTAATATAACTGGTAACAGTGGTATTGTGTTATTATTCTAATATAATTTAATTTGAATGTTAGAATTTGACATAAAAGGTGATGCATACCTCTAAGTAAAAAAAAAAAGAAAAGTCCATATATGGGTGAAAATGCCCCTGGAACTCAATTTAAGGTTGCAAATATTGCCCTTTAATAAAAAAAAATGTTAATTCCTTTCACTGCTGTGAACTGACCACTGCATAGAATATGAAAAATATGAATATCTTTGTGAGTCAGCTGTCAACAACAGGCCTAAACCAGCCATGGTACCAGTACACAAACACAATCAGTAAAATATCATCTAATTATCATCAACAAAACTTTGAAAATATTGAGACATTTTTTTTTCAATATTGGGCACCCCTAATGTAAGGTATTAATTTTGATTTCTTCAGGTCTTAAAAAGGTCTTAAAAAGCCTTAAATTTGACTTTAAAAAGTGTGCAGATACCCTGGGTGACAGAAAACTCGTGTAACAGTGTTTATTGTCCGGCAGTATATGATGATCGGTAACATCTCCAGTCCTTTCTCTTTTAAGTCCTTTACCAGCCAGTCGAAACAGTCCAGAGAATCTGTTGTAAGTCTTCTTACCCCAAGTCTAATGTTGGGTTGATTGGGGCTAACAGTGATGTTGATTGCATTTTGGAAGTGTAGCTGTTTCCTGACAATGTCTCTTGAGTGCAAATCCGCAGATGCAGTCAATGCCAATACCGGAGTACCTAAAAAAAAAAAAGATTAAAAACAACAACTCAGAAACCTTGAAGTCATTCCCATTATATTCATCCCACTGCATAGTTTTTTTACAATGAAGAATGAAATTGTAACAGTAGTTTGAAAGTAAAAATGTCAAAGCGAAAACAAGGCATTAATTGATAATTTTGCAATGTGTAACTTGTGTAATGTTATAATGTCAGTGTTTACACAGAGGCTAATACTCATGTTCAGACAGTAAGTTACTTAACACTGGTAAATAAATGGTGTGAGAGTGGTGTGATATTCCACTAGCAAAACCATGATTAGAAAGATGGCTTCTCATCGAAAGGGTAATGGGTTGGATGAGTCAACAAAGTTCAGTGCCCAAGTAACAGTAATGCCATAGGTAGTGTTGAGCCAGGTAAAGCTAACAGTCATCTCTGAAGTGTTATTGTTAACCTACCTGGAGGTACGATTGCTCGAAGTTCCCCCAACCTTGCAAAGCTTTCCCTAAAGGCCTTCTGTCCTTTCGCAGCCTTCCCCCTGTTAGAGAAAAGAAAAACACAAGTATTATTTACAGTTTAACATAGATCTTGAAATAGTTATTTACATTAGAAATTGTTTGCGCTTGTACTTCACAAGTTTAAACATATTTTTTAAATAAAAATAAAATGTAATGACTACATTGTCAACAACTTTAATTGGGTACGTGTGCACAGCTGAAAGTTATGCTACTAAAGCGGTAGCTGTATATTGATATTGAAAAGCAACACAACTTAGTGGCACTGTGACAACCACAGTAGGTAGTCTACAAGCATAGTGACAATATGATATTAATAAATACCACTTACCATTTATAATGTGGCGGGTGGAAACTTTTCGTTGGTAAAAGGGAAACTTCTTCTCGCCCTTGGGGGAGTGAAGCCCCCTTTCAACCTGTTCAGCGTCTTAAATTTTAATAAAAACACCAACTACGCCACCCAGGGAGTTTCACCCTGGGAAATAGAGTTAAACTAGCTCAATGAGTAACTCTCCAAATTTACAGGAAGCACACAGGTTCGGTTCATGCATGAAGCTAGAGACGCAGTTCCAGTAAAACAATAATTTTATTTAGATCATTAAAATGGACATCAAATATAAAGTAGGTTTCACACTAACACAAAAAAAAAGAAAAGAAAAAGGGAAAACGAGTGCTGAGGCCTTACCATTGGAGGAAGTCGGGTCAGAATGTGTGGGACCTCAGGGGTTAAGGATTCCCTAATCACACGTACACACCAAAGTAACCACACTCCAAATACACAATAACAAAAGGGAAACAGCACACAGGAGGAGACCCCACCACCAAGGACACCGACGCCACCACTTCTGGCACTCAGCACTAAAAGAAAACACATTCAGTTAATAAAGACAGAAATCAAACAATATACCAAAACAAATCAAACGAAAAAACAAAACAAAAACAATCTTCTTTATAAACACTTAAACCAAAGAAACAAACTAATCGAAATCACTTAATCATAATCAAGCAACAAACACCTTTCACACACATACACACATACATTAATAACGCCGATAGGCCAGAAAAAGGCCAAGCCGTCGGCTGTATCACAGTCACTGAAATACAGAATGACCAAACGCCCAATTGCGCGATGAATCCTGCGCTATAAAGTGCATCAAGGAGTCCCGAGGCCGGAATGAACTCCTCTAGCCCTTCCTCATGAACAGTCGGTCAGTAAACCGAAATCAGTTACAACAGAGCAGTCCGTAGAGACAGAACAGCAGCATAGCGGGAAATGAGAGACTCGTGCAGGAACCGGCGCCAGCAAGCGCTTCACAGTCCCGTCAGGGAGCTGCGCATCTATACTAATCGTGTCGTTTAGTACAGCTACACGAAACCAACAGCACAACGCAACCCGGTTCCGTTACAGGAAAGATCGGTTTGTGACAGGAGAAACACTGTTTGATAACCGTAACTGCACCACGACCACGAGGACCCACCACAAAAATGTGGCCCTGATGGCAAAACCATAAAGTATCAGACGAGCCACCCTCTGCCCATATAGCATGCAGTTCAGTCCTGATTGGTCCAGAGAGTATGACCTACACCTGGTGCAGTCAATCAACCCGCTACAATAAGTTAAATGGACTTCGTCGACGACGATACCTAGCAGGTTGGTACTCGTGGCTAACATGTCTTGCCACTTTGCGCTCATCCAGGCCTCGGGACTGCCGAACAGAAGTTGGTATCGACTATTCTTTATTGCATTTTCTTTCTCGGAAACAGCTGAGCGGCAGATATTCCAAGGTTGACCGCCTCCTGTACCTGGTCCTCCATTAGGGCGATTAATGGCGAGACAACAATAACGACTGGGGTCTCGCGAAGCCCCATTGCCTTAGCCACTAACGGGGCTAGTTGATATATCAGGCTTTTTCCAAAGCCTGTTGGTAGCAGGGCAAAAACATCATTCTTGTTTACGAAATGGTTTAACGCCCAAAGCTGCTCTTTTTTCAAAATAAACTTGCATTCTAAACTACTTAGAACAATATCTAAGGCTACATCAAAAGGTAGCTTCGCGTCTGGTGCCATGTTGAATCCATAGAAATAAACAAATTACTTCGGTGTGTCGCATAGATGTCGTCATTGTCTTGCTGCTCCCTCCCCGTTCTGTGATTGGTTCCCTAAATGAGGCGAAAATTTGGTCCATGGTATCCATACCGCCTTTCAGCGTGAATAAAATCGCACTGCGGGAAGGCAGTATGGGGAAACCCAGACTAGTAAATATATTTACTTTGTATAAAAATCGTGTATTTCATAAAGATAATTCCTGATAATTGTTTCTGTCTAGCTAGACTAGACGTGCAAAAGACGCCAGTGGAGGTCTATTCACAGCCTGACTAGACGTGTAAAGGACGCCAGTGGACGCCTTCACAACCTCTTAAAAACTTCATGGGCAATTACATTAATTATTGCAGTATTAACCATGCGAGGATTAAGCACAGCTTTTGAATATTTAACAAGGATTTCATAGAGGGTCATGATGGACTATAAATGCACGTGTGAAAAACGTCGCCAGGTGACGTCCTCTCACCCGATACACTAAACATAACTACACGTAGCTAAAAGTTAAAATAACAATTATACATGCAACTGTAGACATTTACAAATGTATCTGAATGCATTTTTAGGAAATGTTCTGTGTTGTATATTTTTACCGATTTATGACGTCCTGGCCGCAACTACTTTTGGCCAGGGACACGACGTTGCCGTCGGACCAATGTTTGCTGGGATGGAGAAAGCAGATCAAGAGGATTCACAAAGAAATTACGTTTTCTAAAGGGTTGTTGTTACTCGGGGGAAAATGAGCAGCAGTCACTAGCAGTGCAGCACCTGTAGACTAACGTTACAGTTAGAGCACGCTCGCGACGGGGAAATCATGAAGCTTAACGTTAACGTTACTTGACAACATCAGTTCATATATCAATATCGTAACGAATAGAAATAACCTTAAATAATGTATGGTTATCTGCATCTTTCCGTCTCTTATGTATAGTTACTTTTTAAACATGAAAATCGCATTCAGCATGACACGCAAGCGGTTGCCATGGTAATGAACAACCTGCTTGTTAAAGCCAATGTATAACGTTAATCCTGTATCTGAGGCAAAATTAATAAATATGCAGCGCGAGTTATATATTTCTAATTCCAAACAATTAGCCACTGGACCAGCTTATAAAATCTTCTTCAAGGCTGTGCTGGTTGCATTTACAGGTCATGGGGTTTCTCAGATTTCGCTTGAGACCGGTATATAAGCATTAGCCTCGATAGTAGTCGTGTCTCCTTCATTGCGTATTTTTATATTTTGAATATATCCCTCCACTGCATACTGTAACCCCTTTTGCCTCGATCTGGAGGATATCGCTGAGGTATTGCTCCAAAAAAGGTCACTGACACGCACGGGTATACCTCTTCCCGTCATGGCAATCTGTGGCGCTGGTCGTGTTTGACCATTTATTTGACGGGCGTAGTAACAATAACTAGGGGGCGTGGCTTTTGCGAACTGGTCAATTGTGTGGTGTCATAGTCATCGTCTTCACCACACTTCCCAGTATCGCTCGTGTCTTCACACCTGAACTCACTCCCTCGTTACACACCTGTTCATCGTCATCATCATCTGTCTCACCTATCCTCACCTCGTTAGTGTTCATTTGTATCTGTATTTAGTTTCCCTCTGTTCAGTCAGTCCTTGTTTATGTTACCAGTGTGAATATTACAGTTGTGTGTATTCTCTGCCCATCTGTCTGCCTATTCCTGTTTGTTGTTTTGAGTTTAGATAAAGTTTAATTTGGAACTTTGGACTTATCTTGTTCTTCAGCTCGCACCAAACCTGTGACACGTGGGTTGCGTGGTGGTTAACAAAGCTACTGGCAGCAGCAAAAGTGTTCAAGGCCAACAGGGTCATCTGCTATCTTTCCAGATAACCCTAAATGCAACGGTCATAAATAAAATAAACCACTTTATCAGAACCAGTAACTGAGTAGTCAATATAAGGGGAAATTCATATTATGGTATTGCAATAAGACCATACATTGTAGACACGTTTCAGTAAGGCAAAATCATAAACTATAAATGTATACTCAAAACGTTACTAGAGAGACGACTTTCAGAATGAGCACCTTGGAGACCGACATTTTACAACTTAAAGAATTAGCTGAGTCGACTGGTGGCAAGGGTTATTTAGATTCTTTGTCAAATAAAAGGACACAGTTGGCTGATTTACTAGGTGTTAAAACACAAGGGCTCTGGTCAGGGGCTCGTTCTTCGTACGTTGCTTAAAACATCCGAGATCAAATGAGACATCTAAGATGATATCATCGTGCTAATCATGATCCGGCTAATTGGGTTCTTCGAACACACCTGTTGTTTATGATTAGTATCGCTGGATTGAGTTATCTGAGATAATTGCGCGTTCATGCGCTGGTTTAATAGGGGATATGTATCGATAGTAGAAACATTGATCAGCAACGCTGCTATTGGCTGCTCACCGTGGCCAAAGAGCGCGCTCAGTTTTACTCTGCAGCAGAGCAAGAGCTATTGCTAGAAGGTTATGCTGAATTTGTTAAGTTTTCACCTAAAATGTGCAAAGCCAGGAGAGAGGGCTGGCAAAAAGTAGCAAATTAAGTTTGTAGTGACCATTTAGATGTTTTTATCACTTATTACAGTATATATTTTTTTATTTGAATAATTTCTAAATAATTAATAACTTTGTTCATTGTAATCTCAGTCACCACCCACTACTAGAACATGGGAACAAGTAAAAGTGAAGTACTAGAATATTCTACATAATGGTAATTTGTAGCCTACTATAGGCTATAGTCTCTTTTAAAAAGGCACTGTTAATAAATGTTTGCTTGTTTATAAAAGCAACCAAGAAAAAGGCTGAGAAAAAAGAAAAGAAAAACAAACAGGTGGTGTCGTGCAACCCCACATTATACCCCGGCAGAAGAGCTGGCCCTTGGGTTAAATGTGAACCGACCCATCCTGGGTTCAGCTCTTCCTCAGACACACAGCAGGGACCAGTAGCAGCAACTCCTTCATTACTGGTAAATGAACTTTAAATGATCTTACACTGTAAAATATTTTTTTGCTGCACTATAGGCCTATAATCCCAATGGCTGGTCCAGTCATATCAACTGTTAAACCTTGAGTAGGCCTAGTGATGAATTGCTTACTTGTGAAAGTGTGCATGTGTGAAACTACATGTAGCCTAGTTAATGAAAAAAAAATATGTTGCCTTGAGTTATTGATCACATTTCCCCCAGTGTACTTCATTGTAATGAAATTGTGTTTTCCTCTTTTGTGCAGTTTTAAACACCAACACATTTATCTGTTCCTGGCTGATCCATGTGCAGTAAGTGGACTTTTCCAAACTTTACATCAAAAGGGAAGAAAGTACAACACTTTGTAATGCCCATTTCCCCACCAATGCACAGGACAGTGAAGAAACTCTCTCAGATGACTGTCTTTTGGAGAAAGTATCTTTAAATAACTTTACTTAATTTACACTTGAGTACCTATTATTTCTGAATGCAATATGTGTTGCAGGAGTCCACATCTACAGAAAGGCCTACAGAAGAGTCTGCACAAAGCAGTTATACAGAGGTGGGCAGTGTATACTTTTCCTTTTATTTTTTGTTGCATAAGGCTTGTGTTGACAGGTTTAACCCAAGCCCCCCTGCCCCTAGAAAATAGAGTATTTTGGGGGGGGAAACTTGACAACTTAAAGAAAAAAAAAATGCTGACCTTGCATAGTATCTCTTATTGCAGGCAAAATATGACTTGATCACTGGCTTTTCTTTACAAAGAACAATTTAAATAAAAAATCAAAGAACTAAGCATATTTGTCTTGTCTTTTATTAAACATTTAATGAAATGTTTTATATTTTTGCTGATGGTGGAAATGTTGTGTAATATGGCACATGTAATGTCACAGGCCCTGTCAAGTGCAACCCTCAGGCTTTTCAGACACTGAAATCTTCCCTTTAGTTGGCCAAATTCATTTCATTGTGTGACCTTGTCCTGGCTAGAGCTGCATTGTAACTGTAATACAGTGAGCTTGATATTGATACCATTCAAGTAATGTGCATAAATGTGAATCTCTGTGCTTCCACATTTGTGATACGGAACAGTCACACCATCTAGAGATTTTAGTCTGTCAACTGCCTTTTTTAAATTTGATATAATATTACTAATCTTGAATATTAAGAATTGTAATAGTAACTTGGCGGCACATTTACATTGGGATCCCCCTTTCTGTTCACAAAATCCCCTTCATAGAGGCCTTGATGGGAACATTTGTGCAGTCTATTGACCAATCACATTAGTGAAGCCTGAGGGACATATCTGTGTCATATTAATCGGCATGTTCATGATTGCATGATCTTCGTTAAAAATTATAATACCTGCGTTGGCTAAAATTTGTTGTTTTTTTTTAAACCTGCTATAGCCTACAACCTTGGGTCTAAACTGGCTTGGAAATGCCACAAAAAAAAAAAAAAACACCCTAAAAACTGCTTGAGCGCCAGGGTAAACTTTGTGAATGACACGACAGACAGCACTTATCAAGTTCTCCGCATCTCCAATAGTTTAAAGGAAAGAGCCACTCGCAAATAATATCAGGACAATGCACACAATTTGTGCTGTTATTAAAGGCCGACTCCGACGAGTCGAACATTTAATGTGCGTTTTCAAAAAATAATTGATGTAAATGACATCCTCACGAGTCATGAGAAAAATTATATCTCTCAAAAAGTACACTATCGCGCTGCGTTAAAAGACTTCTCGTTTCACCTCCGCTTATAAAGGCGCGATCTAATCCTGTTTACATGAAATAAGCCTGCTCACGAGCAGGTTCAAGCTAGCGCACCTGTTGCTATGACAGCAAGTCTAGGATGAGCTTCGAAGAACCAAACGATCCAAGATCATGCCAAATCGTCAACAATCAAATCCAGCTAACTGAGTTAGCGACGTACGAAGAACGAGCCCCTGGTCGAGGTTCCAGAGTGTGGACCAAATGGATGCTCCATCCAGGTTTTTCAGCTTGGAGAGAAAGAACGGTCAGAGCAGAGTCATCCATGCTCTGTGTTCTGAGGCTATGTTTACACGGAAACGATCTGAAGAGAAAACGCAAAAGTGGCATTGCGTTATCACTTTTTATTCTGCGTTTAGACGAGCGTTATGGTTGGGAAATCCGCGTGCATATGGTGACGCAAAAGTGTGTGAAATTCGATGTAGTATGTACTCCAGGCTGCTAGGTGGCCACAACAACACCAATATCTTAGAATATTTTGTACAACTGCTAAAAAGACTTGTATGTTTTTCAGAGCTGCTAGGGCAACTTGAAGGTCCTACGTATGGAAATAAATCTGACATGTCGGTTGTTATTTTCCTGTACTAGCGCATGCCTGTGACGTAAACGCGTACGCGACGAGAGCCACCGTGAGCAGATTTGCGTTTTTACCATTTAGACGGGAACGCGACGGTGGAGCGGTTTCAAGATTTCCACTCTGGAGGGTGGTTTCACTTTTTTGCGTTTTTAAGCCCCCAAAACGCCGTTGCCGTGTAAACGAAAGGCACTTCCGATAAAATATTTTTTACGTTTTTACCCGGAATTGTTCTCGTGTAAACGGGGCCTGAGTCTGGGCGATTATTGACAAACCCTGCGGACATTCATAGGAGGGCAGTTGTGTTTTATGAAAACCTGTATAAAAATGAACTTGGGGTGGAATACAGGAGTGACAGTGAATTTCTCAACTCAGTTGTCTGAGGAAGCCAATGCTGAGACCTCTGGTGCTTTGAGCATGGGCGAACTGTACAAGACCCTCCAAGGAATGGAGTCTGGAAAGGCACCGGGCATTGACGGCCTGCCAGTAGACTTTTACAAGTCTTTTTGGTCAGAACTAGGAGAGGACCTTCTGGAGGTATTGAATGAAAGCTTGGCTGAAGGCCTGCTGCCTCTGAGCTGCCGTAGAGCAGTGTTAACCCTCTTGCCCAAGAAAGGCGACCTTACAGACATAAAGTGCTGGTGGCCCGTATCACTGCTCTGTAGCGACTACAAGCTGCTCTCAAAAACCCTGGCTAAAAGGCTAGCAGGAGTGATGGATGGTGTCATCCATCCTGACCAGACCTACTGTGTTCCTGGTAGGTCAATATTTGACAATGTTTCATTGGTTCGTGATGTTGTAGAGGTCTCCAAGATGTTGAATATAGATTGTGGGTTAATCTCATTGGATCAGGAGAAAGCATTTGACCTTGTTGAGTATTGCTATTTGTGGAGAGTTTTAGAGGCCTTTGGGTTTTGCCAAATGTATGTAGTTGTATAGTTGCTATGGTTTCAAACATGCTGCAAGCAAGAATATTGATTGATTTTGCTTATTACAAACATGTGGATGATCTGATCACTTTTGAAGGTATTTGGTGTTGTAATGAGGTGTTGTGCTCTGTATTTGAAGGGGATCTGTTTTTTGCACATTTCTTGTGAGTTGGGGTTGCTCTTAATGCATGTTGTAATTTAAATATACTGTGAAATATATTGTAATAAAAGTTTGTTAAATTTAAAAAAAAAAATCTCTCTCTCTCTCACGCACATATGCGGAAATCGAATAAATACTTTGTATTTGGTTGAATTGTCAGTGCCATGTGTCAAATCTTTTCTTCTGCAAGTCTCAGCAATTATTAATAACAACAACAAAAACACTAATAATAATATGTACTTACTATGAACTTATTATAGTAATTATAATTACTGGGTAATAACTAGGTACTAACCCTGAACCTACCCCTAACCCATGTACTTACCTTATATTAGCCAGTACTTTCTAGGTAAGTACACGTAAGTACTGTAAAAGGAAGCGTTACCAATAATATTATTAATGAAACACCCCCATTCCCTTATGTCTAGTTTTGAGTGTTTTTTGTAATTCAGGTAATTTAAGGCAAGTCACCTTTATTTATATAGTGCTTTTTACAATGCAGATTGTTTCAAAACATCTTTACTGTGATAACAGGGAAATAATGCAACAAAGTTTGTTTCTGCTGTACAGCAGATCTAGAAGAGAATATAGTCAAGCTTAAGTTCAGTGATGGTTCATTTTTGTTGTAAAAAAGTTATTAATTTAGTTAATATATATATATATTTTATAAATAGCCGCTCTGGAGAAAACTGTTAATGGTGTCAATACAGGCAGATCAATAATACTGTTGAATATTAAGTGTCCCCAACTAAGCAAGCCAAAAGCGACAAAAGCAAAGTCCATTAACTCTCACTCTGACTGACTCTCTTACCAGTGCACTGAACTATTGAACTAGAGCTGATAGAGACCCACAGAGATTTAGTTTGGGTTTATTTTTCTTTGTTAATTATTCTCATCTTAAACATGGCAAACACACAGAAAAACTCCTGGTGAAGCGACTGAGATCAACGTGACTCACTATTATAAAGATGGCTTTTATTAAAGAGGAGAGTAAAGACGTGAAGATTGAAGAAACATTCAGTCTGAAACAAGAAGATACTGAGGATCAAACAAAGATGGCTTTTATTAAAGAGGAGAGTGAAGACTTGAGGATTGAAGAAACATTCAGTGTGAAACAAGAAGAAACTGAGGAACAAACAGGTTGGTTTCATTCTCAAAGCTGAATTCAGTCATTTGATCCTTATTAAAAATGTCCAGCTCTACAGAAATTAATGATATTTTTGAAGAATGTCAAATGAGTTTCCTAATTAAGGTGGTTTTATTTATTCGAGTCACCTCATGTGGTCAGACATGTTGAGATCATGTGACCAGGCAAATGCTAATGTTGCCTCCACCTGAGAAGATCCGACTTCCATTTGTTATTACGACACGCATTAAACTAGGAAAAATAATACAGAAATAGCATTTTACAATTACTTGTGTGACATTAAACCCAAAATCAATTCTAATTTAAAAACAAAGAAAACCATATTACTTAATTTAAATTTTTGTAAATCAAAGCATGCAATCAGGAGTTAAAGCAAATACAAATTCTGAGCTTGGACTTTTTTTCTGGGGCCGGGGGGCAAAAATAAAATTATAGATTCGATTTTTAGAAAATGATTGTCCTTGAAACTAACTAGTAACGTATCTCCCATTGCCATTAGCCCTGGACAGGCTCAGACTACAGATTATGGTGGATAGTTCGATAGTATGGTGGATAGTTAGATAGTTCGATTTTTAATTTTGGAAGGCTATCATATATTGTCTTTTCCACATTATTTGCATTGGTGGACCGTGGTACCTCTAGGGGTGTCCGGAGGCATTAAATTGTACAAAGATTTGTACAATTTAATGCTAAATTCATTAATCTAGAGCACTTTGAGAGTTCAAAATTAAGAGCTCCAACCCATGTTCAGTGTACAAATTGAACAAAGTATGTCTGTTTATTGACTTGCATAGATATATACACTAAATGTCGCCTTGGCTACGGCAGTTCATTGGAACGAATGCGTCAATAGAGCCGCCATCATGGAACAGGGGAGCCCCTCCTCTTTAATGCAGAAGCGTCAATGTAGGCAAAGGTCTAACGGAAATAAAATCACCATAAATCGTCATGAATGCGATTTTCTATTTTTTTTGGTTCGTTCCAATGGTCAGACATGTATTTATCATTGAGTCCGGAGAAAAAAAAACATTCTTCCTAGTTTAGATTTCGTTTGTGTGAACATCCATACGCAGCACAAAAGTCTGAAAATCCATGAATTCGAAGTACAGGCGGAGAACGTTCGAAGTACAGCTACTTCCTATGACAAGTCCCCTGTTCCAAGATGGCGGCGGTTTTGACGCATGCTTAGAATCCCAAGGTGACATATAGTGTGTATATCTATGATTGACTTGTACCTGAACTTTAATAGGGGCTCTAGGGCTCGTGCGCTAGAGATGTGCAGATCTGCTCTAACTTCTCCTGAATCCGCTGCTTTAAAATGAAAACTTCGCAACTTTGTTATCGTCAGTACATTAGGTAGGCCTAGGTTATATATTATTATCAACCATCAATCGCCACTTACATTAAATTAATATATATATATATATATATATATATATATATATATATATATATTGATGTTTTAATCAGGCCATTTGTCCGGCTGGGCAAGTAAAATTCTCTTTCACTTGTTTCTTCAAAAAATTCCACGTGTCCAGCACAAGCATTAATGTCGAGCCCTGGCATATGTTTTCCTTGATTGGTTTTCCCAGAAGAGAATTACGTTGTTGAAAAGGAAAGTAAAAGAGAGACTCAAGATCATCGCGTTTTACTGTGATGAGAGTTCTGTGTCATTATTAAACTCAACACATTAATGTTTAATCTCTCATCCAACTGCGATTAATTGGAATGTTATTTTTTTAATACTTGGCCCGCCTGACCCGAGGATATAACCGTAAACCGTGCATCACTATCGGCAAACTATACGGTTTGAGAATGGACACAGGCCGGAAACCCGCAACAGAACCGTCACGGTGGAAAATGGTGGTATCTGAGCATGTGACTATCTATCTATCCGACCGCCAAAGCAAATTTTTGTCCCGCCAAAGCCTATTTTGATCGGTCTTTGATGTAGAATAGAGACTGCAGCGCTTGACAGGGCGCGTTACGAGCAGAGAGAGCGCCCCAGCCGCGCACGCACACACGCACGCACTCTGACATCTTCAAACACGAGCGCATATTAATCAAAATCAATTTACACGATAGTAAAAGCTCGGTCGACCGCAGTTTCACGTGGCGCATTTGGAGATTTTTAGAGATTAGAGACTCTATGAACAACATCTCAACACTAAATTATAAAGGCCTGTCTCATATAGACACCTGTCTCAAATACAAGCCGGTGCAGTTCGACAGTTTGGGAAAATAAAAGCCCGGGCTACTATTTGAAGTTTTACGGTATCTGAGTTTTGTCAAGAGCCAGAGGCTCTGACGGAGAGCACTTGTAAATCGCCTACTCTCTTGACCGATGCTAAAGCTAGCAGGAGTGCGGTCTTGAGCGAAACTGGCCTTAGCTCGGCCATCTGTAGCAGCTCAAACGGGGGCCCTAAGGATCATCGATGTGGTATGGTAGAGGGTATGGTAAGAAGGCGAAAACGGTTGAGCCTTGACCCTTTCAGGAAGCGAACAATCAAGTTGCTTCTACCCAACGATTGCCCGGCCACAGGAGTGTGGAAAGCTGCTATGGCCGCCAAATAGACTTTGAGCGTGGAGGGGGAGCGACCCGCGTCCAGTAACTCTTGTAGAAAGGAAAGCACAAGCGGTACTTCACATGAAGTAGGGTCTTGGCTGCGGGCTGAGCACCAATCGGAGAAAACAGACCACTTAAGGGCATAGAGGCGTCTTGTGGACGGGGCTCTAGGCTCATATATAGTGTTTAGGACTCTCGCTGGGAGGTCCGTAAGTTCCCGTTCAAGGGCCACAAAACTGGGGCTGAGGTTGCAAGAATGTCCTGTTCGACAAATAATAAGACAAGGTCTTATACTTGCATGTCTCAAGTGTAAAACAGTGTCCTAATACAAGTTCTTGAGGCTTCAGTTGATCTTTGCTGACGTTGTATTGATTTGAGAGAGAACCTAATACAGGTCTTAGATGATTGAAAAGACAAGGCCGCAGCCTGGCACAAACTGGTTAGCTCAGCATCTTCATGTCCGAATTTCTCCCCTGAATTCCCAAAAGCTCATGTGATAATTGTAAAAGGTTAGATGTTGTGGGAAGAAGGAGGCGGGAACCGGCGAACGTTCAACAATTTGAATAATAAATAAACAAATACAAAAACGAAAGATAGCAGTCCCTCACAGTCCACGGCCACCACACATAATAAAACAAAACATCAAATAAAATCCAGTCCTGGCCTCTCTCGATCTCCACTCTCGTCACGCAGGTGCCGCTCATTAGTAATCTCGCCACCTGCCTCGTGCAGCTCTCTGCCTCGGCCTGCTCCCCACAATCTTGTAATTAGTGATCTTTTTAAGAGTGATGATGTCACTTGGAAAGAAAGTTTGTGAACCTTTGTCTTGTAGTGGGTGTTTTGCATAATTTAGATTAGTTGAGGGGAAGATTTCTTATAATAGTAATACATAACAGAGTTAGCAAAATACAATGTAAATGAACATACAGAAATTTTAAATTGCAGGTCAGGGATGCGAAACATGCTATACATGTGATCTTTGTTAACTACAGTTAGCAATTCTAAAACATTATTTCAAAAGAGTGTGAATTAATCCATAGGCAAAAACAATACGATGGGAAACTTGGATACATTTATCCATTTCTCAAGTGTAAAAATGATAATGTGTTTTTGCTGGTTTGGGGTTACAGTTTGGGGTTTACGTAGTTGAAGTCTAACTGTATGTTCACACCGCTGCCGATTTGAGCGGCAAAGAAGCTCTGGACGCCCTGTTAAGGACGCTTGTCAAAAAGTACGGGGAAGCTTGTTCTGACATAGCAGGGAGAAGAGAAGAGAAGTGTCACAACATGAAATGTAATAAACAGAAAAAACAAGCAATACATTGAAGAAACCTTTTATAATGGCATCATTTTTTATAACCGTTTTGGTCACATTTGGTCGGGGAAAAAAAGAATAATAGCTATTATTATTATTATTATTATTTGCATTAGGCTATTATTTGCATTAGTGCAATTGGTCAAATCGGTGTCACCGTGAGCAAATGAATTGCATTCCCGCTTAAAACGAGCGTTCGTAAATATTTCAAATACAAGTTGCGCTCATTCTCAAATGTGTATCACTGGATCATTATGGATAATCGCGAAATTGTTGTGTTTGGTGCCGCTTTATTGTACTTGCGGAGAAGACGTCGGACTCTGAGATTTTGGGTTCATTGACACCCTCCAGGACCATTATAAATTTGGAGAGCATGGTGCAGCAGCTGCGGCTCGATGACGAGAGGTTCCAGCGGAACTTCAGGCTGGACACGGAGCAGTTTGACAGCGTGCTGACCAAAGTGGGGCCGCTCATTAAGATGACTAGCACCAATTACCGCAGTGCAATATGTCCTGCTGAGCGTCTGGCTATTTGCCTGCGGTTCTTGTCCACCAGGGACTCCTATCGCACTATTGCTGCCATTTATCATATGGGAGTGAGCACTGTGGCCAACATTGTCCCCCAGGTCTGCAGGGCCATTTGGGACTCCATGGTGGAGGAGTACATGCCAGTGCCCACCACGGAGGATTGGCTGAGCATAGCAAAGGGGTTTTACCAGCGGTGGGCTTTCCCCATCTGCCTTGGATCCATTGATGGGAAACATGTGGTTATTAAGTCTGCTGACAATTAAGGGTCCATGTATTTTAATTATAAGGGGAGTTATTTAGTTGTGCTTCTGGCAGTGGTAGATCCCCAATATTGCTTTCGGGTAGTGGATGTGGGCAGCTACGGGAGGACGAGTGACGGCGGTGTCCTGGCCAACTCCACCTTCGGCCGGGCACTACTGGACGAGACTCTTGGCCTGCCACAGGATGCTCTGCTGCCGGGAGATGAGCATCTAGGACCGCAGCCACCACTGCGCCCCCACCTCTTGCTGCCTTTTCCTGGCTCCAACCACTCTGGCAGGCGCAGAGTATTTAACTTCAGGCTGTCACATGCAAGGCTGATTGTTGAGAATACCTTTGGTATTCTCCAGGGATGGAAATTAGCACCCGCCACCAGCCAAATGCGGGTGATTTTGTGTTGTGGCGGGTAAACTCGCTTCACCTACCGGCCACCGTGGCGGGTAAATAAAAATAGCATACTGTTTCACCCGGACGGCGGACACTTTTAGAGGAGGCACACCTTCAAACAAAAATGTGGCGTTACATCGCAGGCGTTGAGGTCTGCAGAGAAAACATCATGGTGCGTTCACACCAGACGAGAATAGAGCGTCTGGCGCGAGTAATTTCATTGTTAAGTCAATGCAAAGACGCGTTACGCGCGTAAAAAATTCCTGCGGCGCGAATGAGGTGTAGAGCGCGCTGTGGTAGATGCGAATACGCCTCATTCGCGCGGCAAGTTCGAGCGTCTGACGCGTTCCACGCGCATGATTTTATTGAGTGCTTTTGTGCATTCACGCGTTTGACGCGAATTTGCGTCTGCCGCCCGAGTTGAAAAATCTGAACTTTGGCGTCAATTCGCGCCGCGTTAACCAATCAGGAGCCTAGCTGCTCTCACGTGGTGAAGTATCTGGATGCTTCAATAAATTATTTTGTACTAAATGCCTGATGTGGTTCTAATGCACAACAAAGCAAATATTTTATCACATAAAACTTGATTTCAATATATGAGACATATTCATTTTGTATTGAATGCTATTTATTCCATTTCATATCTAGATTATATTAAATATTATTCTAATGTAAAGGCAACCAACATACTATAGCTCATAAATCCGTGTCTGGAGAGTGTTGTGTGAGAGAGAAAAAAAATCACAGGACAGGTTAATTACTTTTGGAGGCTGGCTCAATTTATCATCAAAACAAAAATAAATGACAGATTAGGTGGATGAGGCCGAGGGTGAGAGAAAGAGAAAATGTCAGTATTTCATTGAGACTTGAGATTAAATAAACTGCTTAAGTATTCTTGTAGTATTCATTTTCACATGCAGTTACACATTGTCGGTTAAAAACAAGAAAGTGGCTGGTAAAAACATTGAGTGGCTGGTAGATTTTGAAATCCACCAGCCACAGTGGCCGGTGGACAAAAAAGTTAATTTCCATCCCTGGTATTCTCACGTCTCAATGGCGTATGTACAGAGGAGTCATTGGGGTCAGCCCTGCAAATGTGGACGCCTATGTGAAGGCTACCTGCATCCTGCATAATTTCCTGAGGAGGACCTCGAAGACGACAACCAGGGCAACTGCAAGACGTGCTGGACCGCCACCAGCTGCAGACAGTGAAGTTGCTGGCCAACAGGCAGTAACCCGAGTGGGCAGCAACAACTCCGAACCACAGGCCATCTGTGTCCGGGAGAAACATATACCTCCTATTTCTCCACCGAGGGAGCTGTCAGCTGGCAACATGGAGTATAAGCCTAGTGCTAGAAACGGCTCTTTTAAGAGCCACCAATTACATTAAAAGCATAGTTTCCATAGCTAAGCACTTATACACTTTTAAACTATATATAACATGATTTAAAAATAATATGAATCATACAACCATGAATGTTGAGAAAATATTTTTTGTGCATTTATTTAAAATTATTAAAATGTATTTCAAATTTATTACAATATGTATTGAAAAAAAAAAAATTCATACAACGTAACTTTTTACAACAAAACCAAAAACTTGGTCCCAACAGGGCCTTTAACGTCAACATGTTAAACAAACAGAAGGGCTGGAGACAGGTCCCGGTCTGTTGCTCACAGCCTCCATTGCTGTGATCAGTCTCTCCTCAAAGTCAGAGGTGTGGGGCCTCTTCCTTCTCGGGGCAAGCTTCCTCCTCTCTTGTAAGCTTAACTTTATCAGAGTTGCTATTCTATGCTTTGAGGCTGACATTATCACTGTCCACTGTCAACTAGGGTGACAATATTTGCTATCCATCAAATCAATCAAGGAAATAGCATGATTACCGTTATTTATCTTTCAAAATTACTTACAGAAAATTAAAAATCCATATTAATCACTGTACTATATCGATATATCAAGTTTTTAATCATTTGCTGCTGGTATGCATTTTGGGGGGAGAGCGAGTTTATCTACCAGAAACAGTTTAAACCTAAAATGCACCGCGAAAAAGGACTGGACATGACAAACGCTGAAAGAATGAATGAAACTGGCGGTAACTTTTTGGCGGGCCAGATGTTGTAGCCGTAAACCTCCCGTTTGACACAACTCGTTAATGTAAGTGCATTGTACTAACATGCTTCTTCTACTTTTAATTACTTTTGCGCATTTAACCCTCTGGGGACCAAGGTGTTTTTGGGGTCCTTGAAATGTTTTGACATGCCCTGATATTTGTGCTTTTTTCAGTTGCTTATAAACATATTAATGGCACAGGTGAAATTACACTCTATTTAGCACAAACAGGGCTACTATAATATGTGAGCAACATGTATGTACATGTTTGTATTTTTGAGAGAATATTGTTTATGCATGGTTATTGAAAAAACTAAAAATGAAAGTTTCTGAAATAAAGCCACAAATGTGTATACTAAATATGTGTCCACAAGACTTTTGACTAATGGAAGTTGTGGACTAGAGTTTTTGCTTCAAAATGATCTAAAAATCATCCTTTCTAATGATTCACATAACACAATAGACTCTTTTAAATTGTGAAAAAACATTTTTTTGTTTTTTTGAACGGCCCAACCCCATTGTGAATAATTAGGTGGTTGAGAAGACAGAAAGAATGCAAGGACAATATACACACACACACACACACACACACACACACACACACACACACACACACACACACACACATACATACATACACACATACATACATATATAATCAAAATATAAATGAAAGTCAAAAGCACATTTTTAGTCATACCTGGAAACAAATCATGTTCAAATAAGTTATATGGGCCATTCTACAGAATTGGTTCAAAGTTAGAGTTGGAAACATCTTGAAAAGAAAATTGTCTTTTTACATAAATTTCTTAGAAGGCCAATACATTTTATCATACATATTTCAAAGTTAAGGATTCATTATTTTGATATAGCTTGCATTGGAACAAACACTATTCTTAGTTGATTAGTTTATTGACAAAACATACTATATATTTAACATATGAGCAGAAACTGCTAACAAAAGCTTATTTGATGTCTATTTTAGAGTTAAAACTTTATAATCTATCCAAAACTAGTCTCTCACACACACACACAGAGAAACATGATTCAAATTTAAACAGTAGGCTATTTTTGCGTTTACAGACACTAACATTATTATATATCGCGATTAGAACAAAGCACAAAAATAAAAACACTTACAGTTCAGCTCACTCCTCGAAGTGAAAATAAACCAGCACTTGTTAGTGATGTAGTACTCGAGTTCGGTCTCGAGACCGATTTCTGCTTTCTCGGACTCGACCCTTCAAAGACTCGGTCTCGACTCGGACTCGACCCTTCAAAGACTCGGTCTTGACTCGGACTAGGCATAGGTGGTCTCGTCCCCATCACTTTCCCGGTGAGAGGGTTCAACACCCGCACTTTTTCTGCAGTTTTGCACAAACCCCTTACTACAGTCGCTCTCGTTCAGTCGTTTCTCTGGCCACTCTGTGTCTGCGCTCGCTGCGTCTCCTCTCCCCATTCCTCTCAAAAATGACACCCGATAGCTAGCGCGAAGGAGGTCTATATTCCGATTGGTTGTTGGCGTTTTGCCGCTGCTTGCCGCTGAACTGCGTCATAGCTCATTACCATAAAGGTGAGCTTCTTTCAACGTTCTGACTGACGCTCAAAACGCGACACCGATGGATTTGACGCTCCTTGCAGAGAAGCCAGCTTCCATTGAAAATGAATGACTTCCGGCCACTTTGGATGCTCAAGTCGGCGGCGGTGTGAACGTACAGTAACTCGTAGTTGCTTGTCGGGTGAGGGGTGTTGTGAATTATTTATTAAATATAGAAAATAATTGTGTCTGATCTGGTCTGTGTCTCAGTCACTACACATTCAACACCTTTTTAAAGTGGGTATAGGATCTAGTTGTATGTATGTTTTAATGTCTATTGTTTTGTCCCATTAAACTAGGGTTAACTTTTATTTGTCTTTTTTGCCTTAGACCTGATGGCGCTGAAAGAGGAGAGTCAAGTGCTGAATAAAAAAGAAGAGAAAGATCAATATGAGAATCATCATGATTTCACAACTGAAGAAAAATCATTTAGCTGCTCACAGACTGAAAAGCCATCATCACAAGAAAAAGCTCAAAAGACAGAAAATAAAAGTTATTTCACCTGCCACCAGTGTGGAAACAGATTCACTCAAAATGGAAGCCTTAACAGGCACATGAGGATTCACAATAAAGAGAAGCCTTACACCTGCCAACAGTGTGGAAAGAGTTTTTATCAACATAAAAACCTTGAAGTCCACATGGTAGTTCACAGGGGAAAGAAGCCGTACACCTGCCCACATTGTAGAAAGCGATTCAACCGAATAGGAAACCTTAATAACCACATGAGGATTCACAATAAAGGGAAGCATTACACCTGCCAACTGTGTGAAAAGAGTTTCAGTCAGCATAAAAACCTTGACGTTCACATGGAAGCTCACATGGGAAAGAAGCCGTACGCCTGCCAACAGTGTGGAAAGCTATTCAACCGAAAAGGAAACCTTAAAAACCACATGAGAATTCACACTGGAGAGAAGCCTTACACATGCAAACAATGTGGTAAGAGTTTTGATCAACATGAAGACCTTAAAGTGCACATGAGATCTCACACTGGAGAGAAACCCTACACATGCCCTCAATGTGGAAAGAGTTTCTGTCAACATGGAAACCTTGAAGTCCACCAGAGAGTTCACACTGCAGAGAGCCCTTACACCTGTCAACAGTGTGGTAAGAGTTTCAACCGAAAAGGAAACCTTAACATGCACATGATAGTTCACACTGGAGAGAGCCCTTACACCTGCCAACAGTGTGGTAAGAGTTTCAACCGAAAAGGAAACCTTAACATGCACATGGTAGTTCACACTGGAGAGAGCCCGTACACCTGCCAACAGTGTGGTAAGGGTTTCAAACGAAAAGGAAACCTTAACATCCACATGAGAGTTCACACTGCAAAGAGCCCTTACACCTGCAAACAATGTGGAAAGAGTTTTGATCAACATGGAAACCTTAAAGTCCACATGAGATCTCACTCTGGAGAGAAACCCTACACATGCCCTCAGTGTGGAAAGTTACATTGAAGTATGAGCAATCCCTTATTCTATTCAGGGAGTTGAATAAATTTGAGACTGCAGAAGTCATTAAAAGTTGGATTTTCTGTCGAATTTGGTGAAACCACTTAAAACATTTGTTGTGTTGAGCTATTTCAATTACTTTTGTTTGAATTGTTCATTGCAAACAGCTGAAAGTCTGTTAATTTTGCCAATAAACCTGATTTGCAATAGGGGTTGAATAACAACTGTGTGGTTTATAAATATATTTGCATGCTATGCATTTGTTACTCAGAAAATCATAGTTAAGATGAAATGATTTGTCCGAGTACCATTTTGTCAAATATAAAAATATATTCTGATGTGTGGCAATCTTAATATAATTTTCACTAATTTCCCCCACTTCTGCAGTGTTTTTTTTTATCTTTGATTGCATTCCCTCATTACCTAAAGTCATATTGAATGTTGAGAGCATCATAGGTGACTTCATAAATGAATGTTGAATCCATAAAATGTAGTCTGAAGTCACCATTATGGTGATCACTGTTCTCTTTGGTTGGGCACTTTATATCAACATAATTGAATATCAACACAATTTATATCAACATAATTGTCTTTCTGTCAGTGTAACTTATTTGTGCTTATTTATTGTTACAGTCATGGTCAGCTTTCATTTCAGTTGTTTGACACCAAGGCTGTAGGTCATGTCCCTGGAGACCCACTGTCCTGTTAAATTTAGATCCAACTCACCAGGCGGCAATTTTCAAGTCATCCTCAAACCCTTGATTTTCTTGTTCAGCTGCGTTTGTGTTTATAAATCCTGGTAAATAAACGGTCAAATATGTCCGTCCAGCCCATGTTTACATTGAACATAATGGAAAAGCAGTGCAGAAAATGCATTGAGCATCTCTATTTCTGCAATGTTTCGAATGAACAACATAGCAGCGCCACAACAAGTGGGTTAAAGGACAACTCTGGCGCAAAATGAACCTATGGTGTAATAACACATTGGTACCTAGTCGAGCGTTCTCTGGGATGTGTTTTCATGATAATCGAATGTAAAGAGTTTTATCTCTAAAAACTGTTTAGCTTATAACGCTAGTATATAGGGCAGGGGTCGGCAACAGGTGGCCCACGGGCCAAATCTGGCCCACGTCGCAGCCTGAAAAGTTCTGACAGACATTCAAAAGAGTCTGTGGATCACTAGACACACCTCTAAAATAACTGTCATGAAATGTCTAATATTATATTAAATGCTTCTATTGGACGCGTTGAGTTTATCGTGCAATTTATACACGAAAATGAGTTTTTACGTGCATATGATAAGCAGTTTTTCGCGTGCATTTGATACGCACTTTATTGCGTGTAATACACACGCACACCACACCACTAATCCTACCCAACGTATAATACACACGCACCCGACACTACTACTAAACCTACTCATGCGTATCATATGCACTTAAAAACTCATTTTCGCGTATAAATTGCACGATCAACACAATGTGTGCTATAGAGACGCAATTAGTGTGATCGGGTTGTCGTTGCAGATAAGACACCGGCTTTGCATTTGCAAAACTAGGTAGGATGAACGCATAGTTGTCTTTACATTGTTCTTTGTATGGCTATTTTTGCTGTCAACTTTCCTCTATAGACTCTTTGATAGTGCCATTTTCTCTCACCAGCTAGCTTAAATGTTAACATCACTCTACACATGACATAATAGCGTACCTCCAGCAAGTTTAAAGTTTAAAAGTAGTCTACGTCAAATAATTATTACAAAAATAAGTTAGACTCCATTGTGTAACAAGCAAATTAAAATGATACACATTTATTATTCACAATATGGAAAGAGGAAATAAAACATAGTTCGTTAAGACCTCTTTTATTTTTTTAGTTATTTTTATCCATTCCGCATCTCCCACATGTGTGTTTTGGCAAGGCGGGATGTGTTGCAAGTTGCCGCAATATATCGGGAGACATGTGGGTCAGACATGATTTTGACCACTTCATTAACCCTCTGGGGACCAATGTGTTTTTGGGGTCCTTGGGATGTTTTGACATGCCCTGACATTTGTGCTTTTTTCAGTTGCTTATAAACATATTAATGGCACAGGTGAAATTACACTCTATTTAGCACAAACAGGGCTACCATAATATGTGAGCAACATGTATGTACATGTTTGTATTTCTGAGAGAATATTGTTTATGCATGGTTATTGATAAAACTAAAAATTAAAGTTTCTGAAATAAGGCCACAAAACACATACTAAATATGTGTCCACAAGACTTTTGACTAATGGATGTTGTGGCCTAGAGTATTTGCTTCAAAATTATCTGAAAATCATCCTGTCTAATCATTCACATAAAACCATAGATTGCTTTAAAGGTGCATAGCGCAGGTTTCTGAGTTTTTGCAGAACTATGCCCCCTCTGGCGACAAGCGAAACTGCAACCAGAGATGTGCACGCTCATGGATCACACGCACGCTAGCACGAGCTGTTCATAACCAAAAGAGCATCAGCCGTACAAATCTTTTGTTGACAGTCATAATGTCTTCAGAGGTAATAAAGTTATAAATCTGCAAGTCATTTTAAATATATGAAAGGAAAGGCATTTGAGTAAATTACACACTTATGGGTGAGGGGAAAACGGGGGTAGTAGAAAAGTTCGGGTTTTGTTTCCATCTATCTCCATGTATGTTGAACTGTTTTATGTGTTTACTGTATCCACTTATGAGTGTATTATTATGGAAACACGTTCATGAACAATATAAGTTATTACTTTGTAAAAGCTCAAAATAATAATCATACCATACACAGTTGGTCAACAAAATACACTCAAATGTCTCACGGTAATAAACAATCAAATGGCACTATGACGTTACTGTAAAAGCCAAACAGGCTAATCCGCCGAATTCACATTCCCGGGAACAATTTACTATTTTTTACGAAAAAGAAAATATAGCCAATGCAACGGCATTCTTCCTTGTTGGTCAAGGACATGAGCACCTTATCATGTTAGCAAAGTACACAAGGCTACAGGTAGGTCATACACAAAAACATAGGTAACTTTAGCATCTTTTATGGGATATGTTTTATGTTGTACTATTTTTCCGAAGACAATTCCTAGTTTATGAACCTATTCACTGACAATGGTAGTAAAACCAAATCTGATTGTACATTTATCTAGCTTACGCTAAAGCATTACACATTTTACGCATCGTCATTTGTTGTCATAGATTTGCCGTAACGTTATCAAACATTAGAGACTGGGCTATATCTTACCGTTTTATCAAGAAAAAAAGCCAATTGAGGATCCCGTTTGAGACCAAGAGCAGACCGGAGATCTCTCCATTTGTTGAATGCCTTCCCGAGGTTGACTCTCGTCTTACTCCAACGCCTGTCTGACTCCAATTTGGACCTTTTGGTGGCACTAGACAAAATTTTTCCTTTCTTTACTTTACGTGGAGTTTGCGTTGGGGTTTCGAATAAACTACAAGTCGGTCTCTTTGAATCCATCTTCTACCTTTGACGCACGAGTTGTCTTCGCCGATGCGGAGAATGGCGGCGCCGGCGAATACACAAACCTGCGAGACATAGCCTGTTGAGCGTGAACGCGCATGATGTCACGCCCAGTCTCAAATTCGAGCCCGAATCCCTCTTATATATTTTACTGTACAGGATTATAGAGGCAATCTCAGTGCGCAGAGAAGGGCTCATTCAGCCCATCAGGCAGTTCTTTAAGGATGTATAGGATAGAAAAACAGGTATTTTTAACATGAAAAGTTGCGCAATGCACCTTTAAATTGTGAATTTTTTTTTTTTTTTTTTTGAAAGGCAATATACGAATGGGCGTGAACGGCCCAACCCCCTCATGTATAATTAGTAGGGCCGGGACTTTAACGCGTTAATTAAGATTAATTAATTACAGACTTTAACGCATTAATTAAAGGAGTCATAATGTAGTATTAACTTTGATACCCACGCTCTATTATAGTCATTTCATGCCCTTCTAAAAAAGAAAAATTGGAAAAAAATAAACACAGAGCTCGTTTGACCCTTATTTCTGAATGCATTATTGTCTCGCGAGATCTGATGCGAGGTTTTGGCTGTCGTGGACGGTCATTTTAATAATGCAAATGAGGGGCGCGTTGATTGGTGGCAGGAAGGAGGGGGCTTGACACCGCAGGTAACTTCAGCATATCATTCCAAAAAGAGATCATGGCGCAAGTTGTTAATGAACCCGACCCGGCCGCGACCTACGGGATTCAACCGTGTTTGAGCCAGACTCTGAACCAGAGCTGGAAACGGAAGAGTAACAACAGTCAATAGAAGGACGTCTACATCAACATGTCTCTGAATGGTAAAGACAATTTTTTGACTGAGACATACATTAACATCAGTAACGAGCTAAAACGTTTTTTGCTATTTTCTCCCACATAAGTTTAGCTTTAATTTAATGTAGATTACATTAACGGAGATGTAGTCTACTTTATTTTCAGCTTACAGTGGTCATAGAGATTAACGTTTGCTATAATGTGTTGTTTTTGCCTTTTTTGACGTTGTGGTTTTTTAGATATTTAATAATTTTCATCTGCAGACATGTAACGTTATGTTTCTCTTTGTTTATTAATTCTTGACTGTTTTTTTAAATGTATCTATCCTTATCTATTATATAAAAAAATCAATACAATGATATGTTGTCATTGTTATATTGTATACGATTATATTAAATAATAGCTGTATCATTTTCTAGTCTGTTTAAAGTGGAAAGATGTGGCTAGCATTCGTAGAGTCCATTCCCCGTGCTTACATCACATACATTAACCGCATTAGTAGTTAGCTGCTATTTACACAAAATATAGTAATAAAAACACAGTCTTACCGTTTCAAATTCAGGCAAGTCCCTGATTGTTGGAATGGCACCTTTTTCCAAACGTAGCTTCGATGCCAACTTCGCCTGATATTGCCCCAAATTTGTAAAAGATTCTTTTGTGAAATGTTTAGCGCAGACACCTAACGTTGAGCAAGTTGCGATGGTTGTTGGAACAGCGTCATTAAAAATAAATTTCATCCACTTGTCCCTTGTAGTTTGGTCAGTTTTGGGTAAAGAAAAAACATTAGAATGTGGATTATGACAGTCAACACAGAGCAACTCACGTGTGCACTACGTTTCTGCATCTTTCTTGACTGAATATGATGGGGAGAGGGGCAGGGCGGGCCTCCTCTGCGGTGTCCATATATGGTATATCCGGCCCCGTCTTGACGTCATGTCGGGGGAGAAATTGAAATCTCGTATTTGAGTGCGCGTGCACGTTGGCTAGTTTAAGAACCCTGGGGTAAACAAACGCTTCACTTTTGAATATCGGCATCCCGGCCAATGTATAATCGTTAGTCAATCATAACATACATTGATTCTCATGGAAAAGGGAAAATTGCACATTATGACTCCTTTAATTACACACAAAAAAATAACGCGTTAAAAAGTTATTTTTGCACCGCGGTACGTTTCTCACTGGATGAGTTTCGGCGGACCGATTACACTGGAGCACCAACTGGGGTTCATGATGACTTCAGACAACAACAAACCACAGTGAACATGAATGAAGAAGCAGACGAAGCCCGCTTTGGTTGACCCTGTGGATGGGACATTTTGTTATAAAAAATGAACGGATGGAAGCGTCGATAAGAGCATGGTTGTGTGCAAGCTATGCAACAAGGAATAATTCGCTATTGCTATTAGTGTAGTGTAGCAATATGCTATTGCTACACTTAATGGTAAAAATTGCACTGGTCTGCTGGACTTGGTTGAACAAAAATAAACAATATTTTGTTGTTTATGCTTATGTATTCAGTCATTATTCAATGGTATACTAAAAATCCATGTGAAAAAAAATACTTCTCCCTGTTCTCAGGTCAAATATTTATGCAATTAAAATGCTATTAATTTCGATTAATTAATTACAAAGCCTCTAATTAGATTAATTTTTTTTAATCGAGTCCCCGCCCTAACGATTCTCACCTGAGAAGACAGATGCATTCATTTCATTAAGGTGTGTCACAAGAAAGAATGCAAGGAAAATATATATACATATATACACACACACAGACATATATATATATATAGGCCTATATATATAAATAATCAAAATATAAATGATAGTCAAAAGCACATTTTTAGTCATACCTGGAAACAAATCCTGTTCAAATAGGCTATATGGGCCATTCAATAGAATTGGTTCAAAGTTAGAGTTGGAAACATCTTGAAAAGAAAATGGTCTTTTTCCATAAATCTCTTATAAAGTATTATTTTTTAAAGTAGGCCAATACATTTTATTATACCTATTTCAAAGTTAAGGATTCATTATTTTGATATAGCCTAGCTGGAACAAACACTATAACAGTTGATAAGTTTGTTTTTGACAAAACATACTATATATTTAACATATGAGCAGAAACTGCTAACAAAAGCTTATTTGATGTCTATTTTAGAGTTAAAACTTTATAATCTATCCTAAACTAGTCACACACACACACACACACACACACAGAAACATTATTCAAATTTAAACAGTAGGCTATTTTTGCGTTTACAGACACTAACCTTATTATATATCGCGATTAGAACAAACCACAAGAATAAAACACTTACAGTTCAGCTCGCTCCTCAAAGTGAAAATAAACCAGCACTTGTTCTGAGGTAGGTAAATGTCCCAGGATTATTCCTCACAGCCGCGCAAGACGACAGTACATTAATCTGACTAAATATAGTGTGTTTACCGAGTTTATATGGGCGTTTACACGTCTCAATGTGTTAATTCAGATCATTAGCGTTTGAATAGCGCACGCTCTCCGTGGGCGTGTCACATTAGCGGAATAATCAGATGCGAGAACAATAATGAGAACGGCTGACACCTCTCTCTTTTTATATAGATTACATAAACAGGGATTATTTTGTTTTGTTTTAAATTAGATAATTTAAAAGTACAAACTTAAATGATCATAAACATATATTGCTCATGTCTGGGTGAATAGTATTATCTGAGTTTTGTTTAAGTTTAAAGACGTGCTCCAGAAAAAAAGTTCACGGACACGGAGAGGCAGAACGCACACCCTGTTTATTTTCTTTATTTAACAAAAGCACAATATTTTATTTCGATTGTAGGTGGGCACATAAAAAAGTAGACATTTAACAGTTTTTTTTATGTTTCATAACTCTGTATGACCCGAAATGATGGAGTAGTTTAAGTCTATCTTTCTGCTATGTGAAAAAAATCAGCCAAAACGCACGGGTGCGTTCTTGGTCCCCAGAGGGTTAAGTTTTGTTTTGTAGAAAGCCTTTCTAAAAATTGAATTTCGTTTTGTATCATTTGTATCTTATTTTTAATCAATGTTTTATCAGCCTGGATTTAATAAATAAGAAGCAAATATAGCAGACAATACAGTATAATCAGGACATGGAGGCGCCGGCGAGATTGCATTGCTTGTGAACTGGAACTCTTCTCATAAATTAACCGAAACTCAGCATTTAAGCTGCCTCACAGACACGAGAAATATATAGAAAGCTTAAAAATGTCTCATTTTAAACTAAACAATTCAAAACGAAAAGAAACCGACTACTCTCTGCTTATGTAATCCATATGAAATGTGCATTTCTCTCTATAGGCGTGTTAACTACTGCGGTCACTATTGCAGCTGACACAGACACTAATAAACAATTAAAATGTCTCCTTGCTATATTTGAAACATTCATAATCATTACTTTTGTCGGATCCTTGTGACAGCTTTTGCGTTATTGGCGGCGTCACCCTCTGGTTACATTAACACGGCGTCACCACCGAAAACATCGGGATTTTTTTAAACAATAATCGCACGACCTATTCGATATTCTATAATTAAATCAACAAATCGAATATTCGATATACTCGAATATATATACTCAATATACTCATCCCTACTGCTTTATTAATGTATCAGTGTACAACCCGGACACCCCCACACAAATGTGGCTTTTTGTTAATGACTGTCCTACTACAGGATTTAACACAGAGTAACAGCTCACTACCAGTTACAAAATACACTGTAACAGTCTGTCACAGGCAATTCTAGTTGCATTTTTCATCAATTAATTTCTTAAATTATCCATTGACTATGTTCTGGCCCGCCATCTAGTGTAGAAAATATTTTTTGGGCCGATGCCAACCCCTGATATAGGGCATAGAGTAAGTAAAAATAAAAATCGCTAGTTAATACCACTAACAAGGCTCAAAATAGCCCCACACTATCATGGTAGCATAATGAAGGTCCCTACATGCAATCCGAAGCATTGAGAACTTTGTAAGTGTACAGACAGTTAAATAAGAAGATAATTTATAAAGACAGTCCACTTCGTGTATACAGGCAGGAGCCATCTTTGGAAAACAGTCTCGACCAGTCGAACCACAAACGCTGTGCGAACTACAGAAACGCGACCCGATCTGGCAATCTTACATAGCGTAGTTATAGCAGATATAGGACCGCAAAGCGAATCCAGAAGTGCCTTTCACCCTGTTACGACTTAATGAACCACTGAAACGATTTTGTAAACATTATTTTAAGGTAAAAAATCTTACTTAGTGTTGCTTAAAACCCTCATTCAAAATGTACATTTAATTTTTGGTTTGTTTTTTTCTTACAGTGCATTGAGGCTATACATATCAGCGTGTTATCTGGGAATTGAACTCGCAAACTTTTGCACAGTTAACAAAATGTTCTAATCACTGAGCCACAGAAACCTTATAGCAAGAGTTGTAGTAAACATCTTTATTTTAATAAAATAAGTAAACTGAAATATAGTTGTGGCGAATTTTCATCAAGGTCATGAAAATCTGGTCCTCAAGGATGATTTCTTTGGGTCTCCATCCAGCAAAGTACGTAATGGAATCCTCAAAACCAGCAACATATTCACACTCAGCACTGAAAGTATCTCTATCTGGCAATCCTGTCTCCATCCGAATCACACTTTCACTCATCTGAGAGGCTGAATACCTGTCATGACAGTTACTCGTTTGTCCTTGGAGTTTGTCTTTGAGAAACTGAATCTCTGCTATGGAATGCTCTAACTCAATCTGGATTCTTTTTCTTCGTTCAGACTGCAGCTCTTCTTTAGTTGTGCTACTGGTTGTTCCTCAGAATTGATATTGAGGGTTTGATCAGCCGGAGATGGTTCATCATCAGCCATAAATTGTGTAGCCATTTCCTCCTCTTCATTCATGGGTGGTGGAACATTTTTAGGCACATCAGCGCTATCCTGTCTCAGGGAGTATGAATGAACTTCCAAAACTTGTCCAGTGGGAACATCATTTGTGGATAAGAACAAAACAGGGACATTTTTCCCCCCTGCAGGAAAATGACAGCTGCAGATGCGAGAATGGACACTGTCTAAGTCAGCTCGTCTAAGGATAAATTCAAAATAAGCAATGTTAGTTTTATGGAAGTTACACCTTTACAGATTAAAATTACAAAGGGGGTGGGGGGAAATCACACAATAAAATATTTGTAAAAGTTTTTCAGCATTTACATTAATCTTCTGCATTGATCTGTCCATGTTTATATAGCACATTAAATATAGTTAACATTTACTACTAAAATAACAAAGATTAATATCATTGTAACCTAATGCCTTAACTAATGCTGTTTACAAATACAATCATATTATTATAAATGGGTAAAAGCCAAGTTCACAAATATCAGGACCCACCCTTTCTATAATTATATTCAAACAAGTTACAATAAAAGTCATTAAACCCGGTATTATTTGGTATTATTTTGAATATTTTAATTAAACATTTCTCGACGTAACGTTAGCCTTTAATAAAACTGCAGCGGATCTAATCTATTAAACAGTGGCAAAGTAAACAAGCTTTTAGATATTTTAGGAGAAAGACAAAAGGTATTTTAGCTGTTGATTTGGTTATGAAAAACGTTTATTCTTGCTAGCCTTTTTAACTCCATCCGACCGTCAAAGTAACATTAGCGTGTTAAGCAATATGCACCATTAAAGTTTCGTCGTGGCCACATTAAGACAGTAAATACGGTGTTCACATGGAAATCATCGTTGTGTGAGCTTACCTTACGGCACAAACCCAGAGTCTCCGCTGGGTAACATCGGACGGAAAACGGTAAAACGAGCATCTTTCATTCGACGACTTGTGGTTGCATCTCGGGACAAAACAAAACACCATTGTCGAACTACAGTCTCTCCACAGAAATAAAGAACTGGTAATCGGTTACCTTAATATCACAGAATTCTGTGTACAACAATATTTGGAAAAACTACAATTTGAAAAGACTAAATATATAACGTTATGTATATTAACTTAAAGGTAAACTTCTAAGAACGTGAGGCTGAAACACGGGCTAGTGAGAGATTTCCTGTTTGTCATGATGACGTCTAAAGTCCCCGCCAAACGATGTAGTCCCTTTTAGCAACTTGTTAGCAATCACCGTTTTTAAGACACAATAAAGTTTAAAAAACCACAAGCAGGTTATAACTGGTGTGTTTTATGTCAAAGATCAAAACGTGAAAATATTTAGAGGCTTTGTTAACCACAGACCTTATTTCAGGCGATTTAGCAAAAACCTATTCAAAAACCCCATAGACTTTAGGGCGAGGGAACCGGAAGTGCTAAAATGCTAACTCACTTCCGCGTTTTGGCCTACAAAGTGACGTCATAACTTCGGCACTCTATTGTTACATTTTTAAGAAAATAAGAGACGTCCTCCTCAAAATCTGGGGTCTCGTTGTTATTCCAAGATAAAAATATATTTTTTCCACTTGCTTGTCTGGCCTTAAGTGATAATATTTTAATCTTTGTGCCGTCTGCTGAAAAGGTCGCCACACACTTGCAGCGTATCTGTGCTGGACGGCTATACAGGCTTTACAGGACAGTCCTGTCAGAGAATGGAAAATGTTTGTTCTTTACATAAACCCAAATGTGTAAATTATCAGAGAACACTTTTTACTTAGATTAAGATTTTTGCAAGAATCTCAAGGAGCGAAAGGAATCTCTCATCTCTTTATTTTGTCTCCCGCTCTCTCTTTTCTTCTTTGTCACTTGCCTCTCAGCGCCATCGCTCTTCACTTTCCCTTGCTTCTCTTGCTTGTCTTTTCTCTCTCTCCTGTCTCTCTCGTCCTCTTCTGTCCTCAGTCTCCTCCATTTCTATCCATAGTCTCTCCTCTTTCCTCTCTCTCGTTCTCTTCTGTCCTCATTCTCCTCCATTTCTCTCCATAGTCTCTCCTCTTTCCTCTCTCTCCTGTCTCTCTCGTTCTCTTCTGTCCTCATTTTCCTCCATTTCTCTCTGTAGCAGGCATAGCTGCCTAGTTAGTTTGAGTAACAGCCTGAGTAATGACTAGGTGGTAATTGCCTAATTAGATTCAGGTGCGCTATAGGTGCGGGAGCGCGCATAAAGGTTTCTGTGTGTTGGAAGCGTGTAGGCTGTTGTAAGCTCTGTTGCTGCTTTCCCGAGCTGCTCTCGTGTGGGGATTCTTGAGCTGAGTCACACATCCATTTGGTATGCGTGACGGGCTGTGTTTACCTATCGCGGCTTGACAGTGGGAGGACTGATTTGCGGAAAATCAGTGGACGAGTGAGTAATGTCGGCATGAGTGCAGCGAGCTGATTGGGATTGTGACCTGGCTTCCCTTTTTCCTTATTTATTTCTTCCTCTTGGGGTTTCGTTCTTCTTCGTCTCGCCCCTTTGCCGTGCCGTGTGCTGCCTTGCTTCATCTGTGCCTGTGATTGGCCCGTATCCCGTGGACTCGACGCTGGGGAGCGCGAGACTCGTGTAGCCTATTCTCAGTGGTCGCTGATCGCCTCCGCACTGTTTCAACTGGAAGCACGTTTGTGGAATTCGTGTGGTGTGTGAATGAACCCATGAGATGGTGCGAGTTGGGTGAGTGTTTGTCGGTTGTGTGTGTGTGTGTGTGTGCAAGTGCCCTTGCGAGAAACGCGTATTGACGCTGGTGTGATCTTAAAGTGTGTGTGTGTGTGTGCACGTGTGGTTTATGTGTACAGGTACAGAAAGTGTACTATTGAAACTTATGTATTGTTTATTATAATTTACACAAAATGGTTTATTTTCATATATATCTGCTATACTTGCCTGAGAAATGAGCGTTTTCCCCTTTAATTGCTGTGATGTCATCATGAGCTACACAATTTCCTGTTTTGTCTCCTCCTCTTCCTCTTGGCATTGTTAATCCACTGAAGGGGTGGGTTATTTTTGGCTCCTGTCAATCTAAATTAATCTTTATTTTAATTGTTGCTTTTGTGTATAAATCTTCACTGCAATTTATGTCTATTATGTTATTTTACTTATCTGTGTGGTTATTTTGATCATTTTTCCCTATTTAAGTTTTGACTTTGGTCTATATATGTGGAGATGAAAGCACATGGTGATTTAAATGTACATCACATTTCTGAAGAGAGCAATTTGAGGGTGATTTTTACAGATGCTTCTCTTGTTTATGTGTATATCAGGTATGTTTTCTCTTCTTTTCCTCTTAGCATTGTTAATGCACTGAAGAGACAGAGTAAATCCAGTGAAACCGCCGCCTGTTGTCCCGTGTCTTTCTACACAACGCAGACAAGTGCTTTTATAACTGGTGTCGCGAGCCACCGGTTACATATGGATCAAGAGTAATGTGACTTGTATTTGTTATTTTGGTGTTTAACTTTTGTATTTTTCCTTTTGAGTTGAAATACAATTTGATTGTATTTTCTTTTTGTTTCATTTACGATGTGATTGTATTCTTTTTTTTTGTTTACTTGTGATAATTTGTGATTTTCTGTTGGATTGGCTAAGAGTGCTGACTGCTCCAGGTCCAAACTAATGGGTACCCTTGTTCACTGAGTGATTTGATTCTTTCGAATTTGTTTGTCACTGAAATGCACGTGTGCTTGTGGTGAAATGAGTACATACGGTTGAAGTGCTTGTAGTGAAGTGGAATTGAGTAGGTTTGTTATCTCTGGTTGCCATCTGACATGTCGCCTTGGATTCCCTGATTGGTTTTGTTTATGCTCTTTATTTTGATTTTGAAGTCATATTGATCTTTTTGTGTATTGAACTGTGTGTGTGTGTGGAGTTTTGATTTTAGTTATAATAAAGTATTGTTATTTTACAAGTTCACGTCTCTGCTTTGTCTTGTGGGAACGAACCGGTGTCCTTATTGGACTATTATTTCCCTGGGTGAAATTCCCAGGGTGGCGTAGTCGGTGCTGTAATTATAGTTGAGTCCAGAGTAACGAAACCCATCCTTTAGATGCCACATCTCCATAGTCTCTCCTTTCCTCTCTCTCCTGTCTCTCTCGTTCTCTTCTGTCCTCATTCTCCTCCATTTCTCTCCATAGTCTCTCCTTTCCTCTCTCTCCTTCTCTTCTGTCCTCATTCTCCTCCATTTCTCTCCATAGTCTCTCCTTTCCTCTCTCTCCTTCTCTTCTGTCCTCATTCTCCTCCATTTCTCTCCATAGTCTCTCCTCCCTCTCAGCTGCTTTCCGCTCTCTCTCCTCCATCTCCCGGATCAGGTCTTCAACATCTTTAGGCCTTTTCCTGGCTCTGGCCTCACTGAGTGAGGTTTCCCCAATTGCCTCATCCATGGCAGAATACCACTTCTGGGCTCTCCATCCTCAGTGCTCAACTCTTCCCAGTCTGCGGACATTTCAGATCCTGCAAAAAGCATAAATACACAAGCTTAATACAAAAGCAATCATTTTAATAGCACAATCTCATGTGATTTTTGTATAAGAGGTAACAAAATGATCTTAGTTTATATTTTTGTTTTTCCCATTTCTTTTTTACAAATGCCGCCATCACCCTGCCTTGCCGGCTCTGCTCCACCACACAAGCTCTGCAGTAAATTCACAGAAATCAAGAATCAAAAAGTGCTTTGAAATTACAAGAATTAAATAGACTACAACTAAACATTCAAATAGATTTGTATTCATGTCTGTAGTATACTCACTCAAAGCCTTCGATGGCAGCATTCAGCTCCATGAGCCACTCTCCACCGGATAAGCAGACGCGTGTGTTCATCCGTCCCTGGGACATCCAGACAAGATTCGCGTTGCCTGAGATTTATGTGCTCAACACTACATTTACATGTTGATGTATTTGCTGAAGTGTTAAGTAGCTTTTCATCCAACTCAAATGTTCCTCGATTTTTCAACAGTACTAATGGACAAATAAAATAGATTATTTATGTTTAGTTACTTTCTGTAAATGTATTTACATTACTTACACTCATGTAATGTAAACTACACAATAGCATACATCACTCAGATCTACTTCATTTCTATTCAACCAGATCACACATAGCACGCAGTGTGTTTATCGTGTAATTTATACGCGTAAATGAGTTTTTACGTGCATAGGATACGCATGGGTTGGTTAGGGTAGGTTTAATAGTGGTGTGGGGTCCGTGTGTATTATACGTTTGGGTTAGAATTAGTGGTGTGGGGTGCGTGTTAGAGGATGACACGGAAGTGGATTTTCACTCACGTCCCGTCTCACTCCCATAGAAAGAAATCTTGTCCCATCACACTCCCAGACCAAAGTTTAAAAAATAATCCCATCCCATCCCGCTCCTGGTAAATTGACTCCCACTCCCATCCCGCTCCTGTTTAAACTGACTCCCGCTCCCATATATTTTTTCTTTAATTAGTGTTTAGTTAATACATAGAATTTGATTTAATCTGCTCTCCATCCTGTTTTAGACCAGCTGCTGAGCCCCTGTTTCTAGATTTTCTCCAGAAAATGGAAGACAGCAAATAAAAGAAAAACAGTACATAGTTCACACCATGTCTACAATAGTTTAATAAACCCAAACAGCACATAAAGCTGCATTTTACTCATTTATTGTTGAGTAAACAATACATTTATAGTTTACATTTACAGGTTTTTTTAATTACACGTTAACGATTTTCATCAATTATGCTCTTGCATAATGAGTCCATCTTAGTTATATGTTGCTGTGTCAAAAAAACAGGGACTAGTTCGCAAAAGTAGTTTTTCGACAAAATTCAAAATGGTGGAAAATCCATCATGGCGGAAATTATATTACATCGGAGATATACGTTTTTTTCGTCAGGTGACCAGCTTTCCAGTGATATAAGACACTTGAGTCTACGTCTTACGGTCTAGGAGTTATGAGTAGTTTCGCGCAATAGGTTGCTATAGCGCCACCTATGGGCCAATCGGGCTCATAATTTGATAACCTCTCCTCGATTTTTGTACTACCATCTGACACAGTTTCAAGTCTCTAGCACTTAGGGTTTGGGCTGCACGATGCGTTTTACGGCAGAAGAAAAATAAAAATAAAAATCAGTACAAATACAATAGGTTTTCAGCACTTCGTGCTTGAACACCTAATAAATAATAATAATAATAATAATATTTATTTATAGAGCACGTTTAAAAACAGCCAGGGCTGACCAAAGTGCTGTACAAAGCAGAAAAAATAATGCACAGGACAATAAAAAATAAGCTATTAACAATCAGGGAGAATTAAAAGCAAGAGAAAATAAAAAAGTCTTTAAAGAAGATTTAAATATGGAGACGGAGGGAGCCAGTCTGATATAGAGAGGCAGACTGTTCCAGAGTTTTGGGCCAGCAGTGGCAAAAGCACGGTCGCCTCGTTTTTTGAGTCTGGATCTAGGCACGATAAGAAGGCAGTGGTCACTGGATCTCAAGGCACGAGAAGGTTTGTACAGACGGAGCAGATCGGTCAGGTACTGAGGGGCCGAATTGTTAAGAGCTTTATACACAAAAAGTAAAATTTTAAAATCAATTCTAAATTTGACAGGTAGCCAATGAAGTTTGAATAAGATAGGGGTGATCGATTCATACTTGCGTGTCCCAGTGAGGAGTCTAGCTGCTGCGTTTTGCACTAGCTGTAGGCGAGAGAGAGAAGACTGAGATAGACCAAAATAAAGAGAGTTACAATAGTCTAGTCGAGATGTTACGAATGCAAGAATCACTAACTGGAGATTACTCTGAGTTATAAAAGGTTTCACTTTAGAAAGTTGACGGAGGTGAAAAAAGCATGACTTTACGACGGCACTGATCTGTTTCTCAAATTTTAAGTTGTGGTCAAACAGGAAACCCAGATTTCTTGCACAGTGGGTTTCATACGGTGCGAGAGTACCACAGTCGACATCATACGTGCAGTTTTCCCTGGGGCCGAAGATAATTATGGCCTCGTTTACACTGCAGGTCTTGATGCCCAATTCTGATTTGTTGCCTATATCCGATTTTTTTTACCGTCCGTTTACACGTTCTTTAAATTGTGACCCATATCCGAGTCATGTGTTTACACTTGACTGAAACATCGCGCATGTTTAAAGGGGTCTTGCTTAGATGGACGAACGCGCAGCGAGATCTCAGGACAGGTGGGAACATGATCTCATAAAAGTGAGTATCTATAGCACAAATTTTATTTCTCATGCCATTTTTACGTCAAAAATAGTTTTTGCTTGCATATGATACGCACTGTAAACGTGCGTATTAAACGCCATAAAGTGCGTATCATGCATGCAAAAACTATTTTTGGCGTAAATGCCACGTGAAAAAAAAATCGTGCAATAAACACACTTTCATGAGATCGTGGCGGGCTTTAACGAGGAGCAGTGGGTCCGAAATTTTAGGATGAGCAAGCCAACCTTTGATATGTTGTGTCAACGTGTGTCCACATTCCTCTCCTACGACGACACAATGTTTCATCGGGCCATCCGTCCATCCGCAGATGCGCGTCGGGGTTTCTCTCGTCATTAAACCGCGGAGACGCAGCCTAATGCCTCGGAAAATCCGATCTGCCTGTTTACATGACAGTCGCATTGGCACATATCCGATTTACATCTGATTTATTTCCACATATGAACGAGGCCTGAAACCGATCTCGAAATATCCGAATGCATGCGTTTTTTCCCTGTTTACACTGTCATAGAACACATCCGATCTGTGTCGCATACGAGTAAAAAATCGGAATTGGGTCACATTTCACTGACAGTGTAAACGAGGCCTATTTCTGTTTTATTTTCGTTTAGGTTTAGAAAGTTACTTGAAAGCCAAAGTTTAAGTTCACTTAAGCAGTCAAACAGGGGTTGTAGACCATTTTTATCGTTTTGTTTTAAAGGAAAGTAAATCTGAGTATTGTCAGCATACAGATGAAAGGATACTCCGTATTTGTTAAAAATGGAAGCCAGAGGTAACAAATATAAAATAAACAATACGGGCCCGAGGATTGATCCCTGTGGGACTCCGCAGTTCAAAGGTACACTAGAGGAGGATTGATGCCCTATACGGACGCTAAAACATCTGTTGGTCAGATAGGAGCGGAACCACTGCAATACTGTGCCACTAAAGCCCACGGATAACTCCAGACGTCGCAACAGGACCTCATGATCAGCTAAATCAAATGCAGCACTCAAATCTAATAAAACTAGAGCCAGTGATTTCCCAGAGTCAGTTTCAGTGAAAATATCACTTGAAACTCTTAAGAGAGCAGATTCAGTACTGTGTAAAGCTTTAAAACCAGATTGAAATGTTTCATGGAGGGAATTTACAGATAAGTATGATTGTAGTTGAATCAGTACAACTCTCTCAATGATTTTCGAAATAAAAGGTAAGTTAGAAATAGGACGAAAGTTACAAAGAGCGGAAGGATCGAGATTGGTTTTTTTAAGATACGGCGTCACCACAGCAACTTTCAGACTGCTTGGGAAGGCACCAGTTGACAGGCATTTGTTAATTAAAAATAACAGGCCAGGACCAACTGTGGCCATGATTTGTCTCAGGAAAAAAGGTGGAATAATATCCTGTGGACAGATAGTAGGTTTTAAATGACCAACAATTTCGTTACATGTGTCCAGATCAATCGGCTTAAACTCAGACCAGATGGAGGGACATAATGGATCAACATGTGTATATCCAGAGTTAGACAAGTGAGATCTTAAGGTTGTGATTTTATCAACAAAGAACCTCCCAAAGTTGTCACAGAGAGCAGTAGATGGCTCTAAAATGGGATGCACAGAGGGATTTAAAACTGAATTAATAGTAGCAAAGAGAACTTGAGGTTTATGACAATTGTTAGATATGTGTTCAGAAAAATGTTTACATTTTGCAGACTTTGCGGCATTCTGAAATGCCTTGTAGGCGTTTTTCATGATTTCATACGAAACCTGCAGATGGTCCTTTTTCCATTTGCGCTCCGCCTGTCTACATACCCGTCTAAGGGTACGTGTAGTGTCAGTGTGCCAAGGCACAGGTGCAGGCTTGTGGTTTTTATACTTCAAAGGCGCAATAGAATTCATAATGTCTGAGCAGGTGGAGTTAAAAAGATTAAGATGTGCATCAGCGTCCAGGTTGTGTAGGATAGAATTAGATTCCAGGGAGTTTCGCACATCATGATAGGCTGTGGAAAAATCTTCACTGGACCGTTGATTAAGACAGCGTGTTAAACGTGCCAGCGATGGATTTTTAAGTGTGCGTCCAGGCAGAGGAACAGTAAAAAGTACAGGCATGTGGTCAGAGAAAGATGCACTGCTGATTTCTATATCCGAGATAGAGAAGCCATGGGTTAAAATCAAATCAAGGGTGTGGCCGTGGATGTGTGTTGGACCAGAAACCCACTGAGTAAAGTCGAACGACTCGATCATATTTTGAAAGTCAGCTGAGTATGGTTTGGAAGTACAGCAAACATGAATGTTGAAATCACCCAGCAGTAATATTTTGTCATGCCTGATAACTAAATCGCCCATTAGTGCAGCAAGCTCACTTAAAAAGTCCTTATTTTGCAGAGGAGGACGATAAATTAGAGCTATGGAAATGGGGTTTACTAAGACTAATTGTAGCAGTTGTACCTCAAAACTGTGGTAAGAGCCAGTAGAAAGAGGTCTACAGTGAAGTGAGTTTTTAAAAACAGTGGCGAGACCTCCGCCGCGGCCAGACAAGCGCGGGGAGTTTAAGAAATGACAGCCGCGAGGCACCAGTTCCGAAAACGGAGATAACTCGCCAGGCTTTGTCCAAGTCTCGGTGACACACAAGAAATCCAGCGTTTGAGAGGTAAAAAAGTCATTTAAGATGAAGGTTTTATTTACCAAAGACCAGGCGTTGATGAGTGCAAACTTCAGTCGCGATGAAGCAGTCACTGGCTGTGTTTCTCGGCACAGCGAGCGAAGATTGTAAAGATTAGCTCCACCACGACGACGGTGACTGTAAATCCGAGCAGGTGCAGAGAGGAATCCGGGTATGATAGGGCGCAGCCATCGAGGGGGGCCATCCAGAGAAGACTGGCCGGTGGAGGAATTGTAAGCAAACTCCGATCCCTGTCGGAGCAGGGCGAGGTGCGGATCGTAATTCCATAGAAGGGCCGATCTGAGTCGTACAGCGATGCCACCGCGCTTGCCACGCCTTCTCCGGCGTCTCCGGCGCGGTAGATCGGCTTGGAGCTGGCACGGGTATGCAGGAAGGAGGGATGGACAGGGTGGAAGCTCGAAACACGGTCCACAGACATCACACCTGACGTTAGGCAAGGTGGAAAGCGTGCTACGGATGTTTAGAAGTAGTAAACGGTCATAGACCAATATAGCATTGCAATATAAAACTAAATGGGGCATATATAAAAACATAGTAAGTGCAAGAGATAGTAACAGGGCAGACTGCAGACGGCATGCCAACAACATCGGCGCCATCTTGACCAAACCCTTACAATTACAATAGGTTTTCAGCACTTCGTGCGTGAACACCTAATAAGAATGAGACCTTTTTGACAGTTATAGCGCCACCTATGGGCCGATCTCCATGAAACTTTGCATGCTTCCTCACCATGTTCCTCACCTCAATTTTTGTACTACCATCTGGCAAAGTTTCAAAGCTCCAGCTCTTACGGTTTGGGCTGCACAATGCGTTTTACGGCAGAATAATAATAATAATAATTAAAGCTGCAAGCAGCATTTAGCGGTGTTCAAGCAGTTAAGGCCTTTAAGGCTGTTAAGCACAAAAGCATCAAAAGTCATTAAGTTTTATTTAGCATACATTTAACCACTGACATAATAGATGGAAAAGACTATTTACAGCCAATACAGGCAATTTTCCATAGGAAATATATGGTTTTAAAGCTTTTTAACAGTTATAGCACCAACTATGGTCCGATCTCCATGAGTCTTTGCATGCTTCTTCACCATGTTATGACACATAAGCTTCTTAATTTTTGTGAAGTTCTGAGTTTTTATTTAGGAGTTACAGGCTTTTGAGTGTATTTTGACACGCTCCTCTTTCTAAATGACCCTGTTATAGTGAACAAGTTTATAGATAGTTTATAGATATAGTTTATAGTTTATAAACTATATCTATCTATCTATAAACTATATCTATCTATCTATCTATCTATTTATCTATCTTGAAACTATATCTATCTATCTATCTTTCTTTCTATCTAATCCATCTTCCTTTCTTTCTTTCTAACTAATCCATCTTTCTTTCTTTCTTTTTAACTAATCCATCTTTCTTTCTAACTAATCTATCTTTCTTTCTTTCTTTCTAACTAATTTAACTTTCTTTCTTTCTAACTAATTCATCTTTCTTTCTTTCTTTCTTAGTAATCTATCTTTCTGTCTAACTAACTTTTCTTTCTTTCTTTCTAATTATTTAATCTTTCTGTCTTTCTAACTAATATTTCTTTCTTTATTTCTTTCTTTCTTTCTAACTAATCCATCTTTCTTTCTTTCTAACTAATCCATCTTTCTTTCTTTCTAACTAATCCATCTTTATTTCTTTCTTTCTAACTAATCCATCTTTCTTTCTTACTAATCTATCTTTCTGTCAAACTAACTTTTCTTTCTTTCTTTTTAATTATTTAATCTTTCTGTCTTTCTAACTAATATTTCTTTATTTCTTTCTAACTAATCCATATTTCTTTCTTTCTTTCTTTCTTTCTTTTTAACTAATCTATCTTTCTGTCTAACTAACTCATCTTTTTTTGTTCTTTCTTTCGTTCTTCCTTTCTAACTAATGCAAATTTCTTTCTTTCTAACTAATTCATCTTTCTTTCTTTCTTTGTTTCATTCTAACTAATCCATATATTTTTCTTTCTAACTAACTAATTTATCTTTCTTTTTAACTTTTTTTCTTTCTAACTTATCTTTCTTTATTTCTTTCTTTCAAACTAATCTATCTTTCTTTCTTTCTTTCTTCCTTTCTAACTATTTTTTTTTCTAACTAATCTATCTTTCTTTCTTTTGTCTGTCTAACTAATCTTTCTTTCTTTCTTTCTTTCTAAGAAATGTTTCCTTCCTTTCTAACTAATATTTCATTCCTTCTTTCTAACTAATGTTTCTTTCTAAATAATCTTTATTTTTATTTATTTTTTTCTTTTTAATTAATCTTTCTTTCTTTTTAATTTTTTCTTTCTTTCTTTTTTCTTTCTAACTAATATTTTTTTCTTTCTAACTAATCTATCTTCCTTTCTTTCTAACTATTTTTTCTTTCTTTCTTTCTTTCTAACTAATCTTTATTTCTTTCTAACTAATCTATTGATAAAAATTTAAAGTACTTTAAACTTCTAACTACTTTAAACTTCTTCAAAGTCTCATGTCCGGCTTTTTCAAGCCATTTTAAAGTTTGTTTCAAACTTTTTTTTCTAGTTTCATGGTCATATTGGAGCCTAATGTTGAATCATTGTAGTCACATGGATTATTTTAATGATTTCCTTTGGGGAAAGTAACATTTTAAAACTATTTAAGCATGTTTACAGTGACACAGTGGCATATAAATTGTTTTGTAGATAAAAGAAATGTTATGTATGTTTTGTGAAGATATGATTATTGTTTTTAGCACTGGGGTCCTATTGCTTTGTTGAGTTTGTCTATTTGATTTACCACAAGTAAAGTCGATTATTATGTCATTTGAAGATAGTTTTATGAAATGATTGGTTATCATTGTATCAGATAAGAGCGACATATAAAATGTGCAGAGAATTTGATCCTCAGGATTAGGGCACAGAACTAGTGATACAGTTATTTTAAATAAATAAATAAATGATATGATAGAGTTTATCCCAACCCTGATTGATAATTGTCTCCCTAATCAAATACACCAGATTCAACTCATCTGCTCATTATCACATGGGTTAATGAGCTAATGAGTTGAATCTGGTGTGTTTGATTAGGGAGACAATTATCAATGAAATGTAAAAGCAGAAGCAGAAGCAGGTTTTCAGCTAGTTTACAGCAAGTATAAAATGGCTTCCACTTCAACAGCCAAAACATTTAAGAGTGATTACACTGAGTCAGTTTGTGGATACATCCACAATGTAAGTGCAATAAAAACTTCACTTCGAACTGGTTATAAGTTTTTCAATGCCGAGTTCCAATTGAACAGGGATGAGTGCCATGATGTCGTTGTGTTTGCGGTTGAAAAACGAACAGCTTTTGTTCAAGCTAACAGGAATCAGAGTCCTGTCAAATTTGACCGGATAGCACGGAGAGTTAGTGAGTATCTATTTCGTCATGAAAATATTTAAGTGTTTTTCTAATGTTACTGATTAGTTAAATGATTGGTAATGTGATTGTTTGCATAGGTAAGAATGGCAGTGAATATGACATTCACTGTGGTACCTGTACAGCTATGTCTGTGGTGGTAGATCTTGGTTATCCATTTAAATTCCCATCATTGAAAGTGAAGACCATAGCTGAGGTGAAAAACATGGCTCCAAAGCAGAATGTAAGTGATTTATTTTGTGTTATGTGTATTAATGTGGTTAAGTTGTGATCATTTGTGTACATCAGTGGTTCCCACACATATTTTTTTATGCTGGTGTACAGCAAAAACTCCAGTGGTAAATTAACTCTCCTGGGAGTTTAAGTGTTAAAGTGTAAAAATATGAGTGTTAAATTAACAGTCAAGAGTGTTAAAGTTAATGAGCTAATTAAGTGATTAATTGAGTGTTGATTGATCATTATTGAAGACACCTGATGTTAACAAGCAGAATCACCAAAGGAGAAAATGTATTTTAAGACACCGTTATAGTTATCAGTGTTTGCTTTATTTGGGCTTTTGATCCTTTAATCATTAACTTTAGATTTTGTTTGGCCCCCGAAAAAAAGATTTTGTTTTATCAGAACTACTTTTAAGAAATTCTTTTGATCAGTGTTTCTCAACCCTGTCCTGAAGGACCCCGAACACTGCATGTTTTCTTTGTCTCACTAATCAAACACACCTGATTCAACTTATCAGCTCATTAACCCATGGTTACTGGACACCTAAAAATGTAACTTCCTCCATCTCAGTAAAAACCAATGCAATTTATTTTTGTGTAATAGACATTTTAATTTTGTATTTTGAGAGAATTTGATGTTACTTTAATCTTTGCCATTGAAAATAATACTTTTTTTTTTTTTTTTAAATACTTCCTCAATAATTGTGGTTTTTCAGATTAATATAGAGACTAGGCCTTTAAAATTTTCTTTGAAGTCAGATTAGCGCCATCTGTTTTGGAAAATGTAATAAATCATGTTATTTCATGGGTTCACCACTAGATGCCTTTATAGCTCTCTATGGAGAGGCTTGTGAATTTTCTAGTTGATTTTGAACCAAATTACTTTTAAGATGTGGATTTGAAATTATTTTTTAAAAATTCTCTAATACTTTTTGCCAAGGTTTATATTTATTTTTTTATAAATTGAATGTGAAGTGTACACTCTTTTGCATTATTACTACAGTTAAACCTGAATACAGAGAAAGCATTTTGTTACAGGTTACATTAGCCTATGATGTTTTAGTGTCACCCCTTCATTGCATTGTGGCAGATTTGTAGAGTGTTTTTTTTTTTTTTTTTTTTTTTTATTTCCCTTCATTTCCTATGGTCGGTCTTTTTAAAAAAATCACAATTTGTAGATTGTACACAGAAAAATTTCCCATTCATTATTTTAAATGTTTTTTTTCTGTCGTACAGAACAAAACATGTATGATTATGTAGTAGATGTTGTCTTTTTGCATTTGTGTGCATAAGTAAATAAAGACTTTTTGTTTCAGGTTGCTGCTGTCCAGGTGAAAGCTGTTTATGTTGGTTCTGCAAGTGGAACTGCTCCAATCAATGGAGTACCAGTGGACATGCAGACTTGCTATGTGGCTGATCACACCAGTCGTATTAGGCTGAGTCTGTGGGAGACCCAAGTGGGAGCGCTGGTGCATAATAAAATGTACGAAATTACCAATGTCTGCACTAGGGAGTTTGAGGGTGTTTTTTATTTGACAGCCACTCGATTTTCCCAATTTAAAGAATTGGTAGTAGCTCTTTCTGCTTCGGCCGTAGATGCTCCTTTTACAGTTGATGAAGGGGAAATTACAACAGTGACAGGTGAGATTAGTGGAGTCGAGGTCAGTATCCGGCGCTGCTGTATGAAGTGCCGTGCTTGGCAGGCTGATTTTAATTCCAAAGCAAAGTTTCATCGCTGTGTAAAATGTGGGCTGCTACACTGTAAACCCTAATGTTGTCTTTACTTAAACAATCAAGTGTACTTGACTAAACATTACTTAAAATTTTGCATTTTGGCTCTGTCACTCAAAAATATAAGTTCAAATAACTTATTTACCTTCAAAATACATAAACTTAAGATTTCAAGTGCTGTGAGCTCAAAATCATGATTAATCCTTACAAAAGGTCATTTTCACAAATGTTGTTTTCTTGACTATGGAATTAATACATTCATACATGCTTTCTTCAAATGCAAGGTGTCATTCTTATTTTACCAGAAAACAAATGGCTTTCATTATATTACAATTATTGATCGTAATGGAAATAAACTGATTTTTAGTTTTAAAACCTGATACTTTAAACTTGATAAATAAACTTTAATACCCATATACAAGTGTTTTTGTAATACTGAGGGTTTTCACTCAGTAGCCTTTTAATACAAGCTCATTTGTAGGTGCACATATGCCACACTGTGTGCCAAAATGCATGAAAGAGTTCCTCACAGCCACCTCCCAAGTCTCATTAAAAAATATACAAAATAACAAATACAGCGAACGTTAAATCAAATTAATTTCAAATCGGTTTAATTAAAATGTCTCTCTGGTCTTCCTTTGATGCGATTGGCCACGCGAGCAGTTCTGCCTGGCAACAAGAGAACTAATGCACTGATTGGTGGATTACAAAATTGCTGATTTTCGCATCGTCTGTTGACTGTTGCTGAAACCACCTGTGCTAATTTCAAGACGGGAGTTTTTCTTTGTGTACCATTCTCGGTAAGTACAATTATTAAGATATAAAGTTATTTTGTGTGACTTTTTAAAACTTAAATATGTTTATTTGAATCCTTGCACGGTTCTATAATAAAAGAGAACGCAGCCATAACGTTAATTACAATATTTCCTGGTCAAACTTTTCCAACATAACGTTAGCCACTAATTAACGTTATTTTATTGATGGTTTTGTGATGATATGATAACTGCGATATCAAACGATTCTTTATTTTATTAGTAATAGTACTAATTAGTAAAATATAAACTTAATCATTGTGTAATCGTGTATTTCTCGCCAAAAGAACATGGCAGCTAACGTTAGTAATGTTTTTTTTGTTTTTTTTTTGTCAAACTTTGACAACCTGGACAGTAATTAACGATATTTTCTTCATGATTTTGTGATGGTATATTTATTGAAATGTCAACAGCTTATTTCTTATTTTTACCTGTGAGATACATTTGATCATCTTTTTTTCTGTGCAAGAAAGAACATGGCAGCTACTGCTTAGACCATCATGTGGGTTATTTTTCCCGCGCAAACTTTGTCAGTTTCACCACAATATTTTCATGATAGATTTCTGATTGATTGAGAAATCTACTTATTATTTCCTAATTATTTAAAGCATGTCTATAAGTGCATGCTGATGTGATTATGTGACCTGCCCATAGACTGTAAAAAAATATGGACGTAGTATCCGTGACATCACCCGTAGGTTTCTGAAGAGCGTTTTTGAAGCCTAAAGTGGGCGGGGCTAACCGTCGCCATCTTGGCAGCGCGTCACCTCTCGTCACTACCGGATAAAATAAAATGGGCAAAGAGGCGGGACGTGGGTGGAGCAGAGGTGCTAATGCTATATGCTACTGGCCTCGCGCTAAAGTGACAGCTGATTGAAGATTAAAGCCAATAGTTAAAGTTCATTTTTTTGCCTTTCGAAATATTATAATAGTTAAAAGACGTAACTAAAAGTGAGACTATTTACTTTACTTTTTTTCATAACTTTATTAATCCCAAAAGGGGCAATTAGTTAAGAGCATGTAGGCTATACAACAGTACATAACACAGATCACACACATTTCTCACAACATACAAGCAGTCAACTATGTGTATCGTGATGCATTATTCTGCTAGTTAAAAATGTATTATCATGCAGACAGTTACTTACAATATTGCTCTGAGCTTGTGCGTGTGACAGTGATTCATGCACATACATGTCAGTCAGCATGGCATCGCACGTCAAGTTCAAGTTCGTAAAAGAGCTTTATTCAGTCTGATTTTCATCTGATATCATCTGATTTGGGCCGCCTCTCAATTTCTCAGATGGGTTAAACCAGCAATTAAAGATTTTACCTCAAAGTTCAGTAAATGCACTAGAAATCCGCGCTCATTTAAGTGTGCATGGACGAAGAGAAAGCTCTGACACCTGCAGGATTTCATCTGACGGTACTTTTTATTTTACACTACAAAGTTAAATAAGCATATCTGTTCCGTGAGAGCAACAGTACCGCATAACGAGTGTGGTCTCTATATCTACAGACGTTTTTAAATCTAAACTCAAAAAAGCAATGAAATTGTCAGACATCCAGATTAGTGCATGCGAGGGAAACAACTGGAAATACAGCGCTGGTTGTTCTCTCTCCATCCTCGACAACGACGGAATCCAACGGCATGCATGGGCGAAGGTATAATATACGTGTATTAAATTGTATGAAATAATCCCGAAAAAAGCACAAACACAGCTGAGGGTGACGCTAACAGACAGCAGACAAACGACTAGCAGTGAAAGCAGCGGAAATCCACCTGTCACTCAAGTGGCCACGCCCTTAATTATGCAGAACTTTAAGGCTTAATATAATTTCAACGGATGAGTTGTAAAAAAAATTCACCCCCCTCACAGTCGTTATGAAGGGCAAAATTAGCGATATAGACCAAAAAAACTATTTGCCACCAGGCTGTAAACATGTTTTTTTCTGCTGTGAAGTGAGGCATTTTAACATAGGGGAGATACAGATTTGACTCGCTTTTGCAGTCAGCCTCAAGCGGCCACTCGATGAATTGCAGTTTAATTCACTTCCGTGTTGGTTTCAAGAGAGAGACGGGGAGGTTGCCGCTTGGACCTGCCCTTGTCTCCCCCAGATCTGCTTGGAGTTCAACAGAATTTACTGGCAAAAACCTAAAGCTGGAATTCTACGAGAACCTTGATAGATATAGTCCACGGTTCATGGACCTTTTTAAAGCCAAAAGGGGGACTCCTGGTCGGTACTTGGCTAACTTTTTAAATCAAATAAAGGTTAGTAATTTTGTCTTATTTAAGATAACTTAAAGGATAACTTTTATTCACCCTCAAGTTGTTCCAAACCTGTATACATACATTTCTGTTAACGCTGAACACAAAGGAAGATATTTTGAAGAATGTTTGTAATTGAACAATTTTGGGTACAATTGATGTTCTTAGTATTTCTTTTTAGCATGTAGAAGTCAACGGTGGCCCAAAACTGCTTGGTTACAAACATTCTTCAAAATGTATTCTTCCTTTGTATTCAGCTGAGCAAATAAATTTATACAGGTTTGGAATAACTTGAGGGTGACTAAATGATGACAGAAATTTCATTTTAGGGGGAACTATCCCTTTAAAAGCATTTAATTTTGTCAGCATTTAATCGTATAGCCTATTCTCATAAAAGTGCTTCAAATATATTGATTAGTTGTTCTGGCAGTAATGGAATTTCGTGTTTTCCTCTAAAGTCAGCCCAGCCAACGGAGGTCCGAACCCTTGTGATTCGAGGACTACCTATCATGCTTGGAGATGATGACTCCTCTTTCTTCAAGTCATGTTGAAAAGTAAGTTCATCTGTTCTTAACCCCTTTACATTACAAGAACCACCTGTGCTCTCATTAGTCTAAGCATTTGTCAAGCATTTGAAAATCATGTTGATTTTAAAGCAATAGTTTACCCAAAAATGGAAATTTGCAGAAAATATTCTCACCTTCAAACTATTCAAGGTGAAGATGAGTTTGTTTTTTCGTCTGAAAAGATTTGGAGAACTTTAGCATTACATCACTTGCTCACAAATTGATCCTCTTTAGCGAACAGGTGCTCAAACTCGTTCAAACAGCTGATAAAAACATCACAATAATCCACACGTTCGCTCTTTGGACTCTTACTTACAACACCCGTTCACTACAGAGGATCAATTTGTGAGCAAGTGATGTGATGCTACAGTTCTCCAACTCTTTTCAGATGAAATAATAAAAAAACTTCTCCTATATATTGAATGGCCTGAGAGTGAGTGCATTTTCATGTTTGGGTGAACTATTCCTTAAAAATACAAATGTGGTCAAGTCTTCAAATTAATTAATTGTCATTTATACTGCATACTTATAAATAAAAAAGTATTGTCTTTGCTGGAATTTTCATAAAGTCAAATGCATACTTGTCCATATAAATTGGGATTAGGGTTAGTGCTTTGTGTTTTTAATAAATCTAGTGCACGTTCTGATAAACATGCATTGATAAACATTTGATTCCTGATCGCAATACTCTATTTTTGCCTGTTTTTTCACTAGGTGTCTGATCATCGCAACTCCATCCTTGATGTGCCAGTGGGCATCTTATTTGAGGACACTGAACTCCAGCCCCCCAATTCCTTGCATTTAACTTCTACGATTGGAATAATACTTGAAGGTCAAGTGGTGATGGAAAAAATGCAGGACCTCCCACAGGCTATGTGTCTCCTCTTCGGTCTGATCTACGCTCTAGAACTGAATTACCCAAAATCACTTGCCAACATGTTTGATTTCATCCATCCAACGTTTGATTTCATCCAAATGTTTAAATTTAAAAAGAATGTATACATTACGTTTACATGTTCAGTACATTAACACAATGTGAGACAGTGTAATGTTTAAGTGATCAGAGTTGTACAATTGATGTAGTGCACTACTTAATGTTGGACATTGTTGCCACCTTTAGAGTTATTTACATGGTGTGACTCATTTCCATTTCACATTTTGGTCAATAAAGACTCAAAGGATCAATATGTTGTTCATTGTTTTATTAAAGTGCAGTGTTGCACAAAGCTAACTGTCAAAAATAACTTTTAAATTTAGAATTAAATTCTAATTTCAGTTAAATTTTCATGTTGAGTTTACTTAAATATACAAGTACACTTGAAATTAACACTAAGTTAAATGAACTTTATTGTTTAAGTACATTAAATAATCATCAAGTTTGGTGAACTAAACAATTTAAGTCAAGTCTACATAAGCACCAAGTTAAGTAAACTTAAATAAGCACGTTTTGGGAAACCCCATTACTCAATTAAATTGAGGGAACGAGTTTACTCAAATCAATTGAGTACAATCAACTTATTAGGGTTTTCAGTGTACAAAAGATTATCAGTTTTCTGCCAACTGTCAAAAGTCTCTGTGTCAGGTGACTTTGGGGATGATGAATTTAAATTGTGCAATTCCGTTTTGAGAAATCATTTGGATGAAGAGGGATTGTGCAACTTGCTGTTGGATGCACAGAATGTCGAGGAATATTTGCTGGAAATGGGGATCTGTTTACTGAAGTTGCAGAATAGTGTAGTCATTGCATTGAGCAAGGTGAATAATAAGGCTGAAGCTGAACCTGAAGATTTGTTTGGAGAGGCAGCCAGTCTGCTTGAAGGTGAGATGGAAATGGCTGAGATGGCTGAGACTGTGTTAGGTGAAGCTAATAGTTTGCTGGACCAACCGGTCTCAAGTGAAACAAGTGAGCCATCTGAAAGTGTGAAGGACTAATAATGTTTATGGGATCCTTTATTTAAAACAGACCAATTGCTGTTCATTTATTTATTGTTTTTTTTCATTTAGGATGTTTGTTTTTCCCAGTTGAACATAAAAAAAAAAAAATGTCAATTTATTTTTAAGCGGGGCATTACTATTTGCTAAGTTTGTTTTGAACATGCTCATGTATAAACATTTATTTTTTTATTAATATACTTTATTTTCATAGAAGCATTTTCTGGATATTAGTCAAAGTAATTGTGGAAATTGTAATGCCTTTTATTTTTATTTATTTTTTATGCGAAAATGTTTGCGTTTATGTAAAATTTTGTGTTAAATATTCTTTTTGATAAAAAGTTTAGAAAAACACTAATTTTGTTTAGTAGCCTATGCCAAACTTTTGATGATGCATGTTATTTCATTTAAAGCCCAATATAGTGTTTAATGTATTTATTTTAAGGTGATCTTTTAATAAATTGTGGGCATTGTTTTATTGTACTGCATTTACAACAATTTAATTGTTTCAGTAAATGTTTCTTTACAATTTGAGTTTTTGTGGTGTTTCCATAGTACCAGTATGAAGAGGGTGTAATGTTTGGGGGGAATGCATGGAAGCAATTTATGTAGTCTATCGTGTGTCTTGTAAGGCAGCGTACATGGCAATGATGTATGTAAGCATAATGTAATGAGGTATGGCGTTCCAATCGGCTCTATTATATAACTTTGCAACATGCACTCATGTCAATGAACGTCTTACTTAACGTTCACTAACGTAGTTTTTATTCTGCTGTCTATTCCATTCAATTTAAGACGCAGACGTCACGTAAATCACGTGTGGCAGTGAAATGTTGAGTAAGATGTTATGCGTCATTCACTTGTGGCAGTGAAGTTAAAAATATATATATATCTCTAAAACGTATGGCAATACGTTAGTCAGCACGGCTGCACAATTAACAATTAAAAATTAGTCAGTTTCTGCACAATTAACTTTCCCTTCACTAATTCCTCTCACTAAACGTATGTCTGCGTCTGTTATATTTATGTGTGTTCTTGTTTAACCCACAATTTGAGGGCCAAAGGCCTCCCACAAAGAAATATGGAAGACATTTGATATAGGCTATTACATTTTTATAGCTTATTGTTGGTTTGTGTTTATCTTTTATAAAGTGAATAGGCCTAGGCTACAGCATTTTGGTATAGCCTACTAAACATCAGTGGTTTCTAACTCCTTCTCGTCAACTGGCTATGAGATTGGTTCTGTAAATAGATGAATAGAACAGGATAAAAAAAATAGCCCATTATGTCTGGTAATCGAATTTATACAACTACAATCTGAAAACATAACTATTAGGCTATAAACAAAACATTTTTTGTTTTATAGCCGGGTCGGCAAGTAAGTTTGGCATCGGCCCCAAAAAAATAGTCAAAGCTAAATTAAGAAATTAATTGATGAAAAATTTAATAACAATTGCTTGTTACAGTGTCTTTTGGAACTGTTATTGAGCTTTTACTCAATTGAGCTGTTAATTCCTGTAGGACAGTCATTAACAAAAACCCACATTTGTGTCCGGGTTTTACGCTGGATAAATTAATAAAGCAGTAATTATTGTAGAATATTCAATATGTTTATTTATAGAATATTGAATAGTTTGTGATTATTGTCTAAATAAATCCACAATGTTTTCGGGGGTGACGCTGCCAATAACACACATAAAAGCTATCACAAAGAACTGGCAAAATTAGTGATTATGAATGTTTCAAATGTAGCAAGGAGACATTTTAATTGTTTATTAATACGAACTAGTGTTCTCTGTGTCGATGTTGGCTTCAATTGTGACCCCAGGGAATGCGCCTAAAGAGAAATGCACATTTCGGATTACAAATGTAGCCTAAACAGTAGTCTTTTTTTTTCCTTTGGAAATGTTTTGTTTAGAACTAGACATTTTAAGCTTATATATATATTTCTAGTGCTGCGAAGCAGCTTATAGCTACGCTGAGTTTCAATTCATTTATGAGATGAGCTCCAGTTCATGAGCAATGCAATCGCGCTGGCGCTTCCATGTCATGATTATTGTCTGCTATATTTGCTTCTTATTTATTAAAAGCCAGGCAATTGGTTGATTAAACTATTATTAAAATTAAAATACAATTTATACAAAACGAAATTCACTTCAAAGAAAGGCTTTTTTCAAAACAAAACTTAATGAAGTGGTCAACTCATGTGTGACCCACATGTCTCCCGATATATTGCGGCATCTTGCAGTTGCGACACATCCCTCGCTAACATGCATAAGGGAGATGTGTAATGGATAAAAATAATTCAAGAAATAAAAGAGGACTTGAATAAGTCCGTTAATGGCATGTTTAAGTCATGCTCTTACCGAATGTTTTATTTCCTCTTTCCATATTGTGAATAATAAATGTTCATCATTTTAATTCGCTTATTACACCATGGAGCCTAACTTATTGTAATAATTATTTGACGTATAGCCTACTTTTATACACAGAATTATTCCTTGGCATCCTTTCATGTACTAAACTGTATTTTTTAGTTTTATTATTGTTTACGTGCTGAAGGTAAGTTACAGGTCAGGTGCAGCCAGAGCCGGATTATCCATAAGGGCACTTGGGCAAGTGCCCAGGGGCACCAACCATTCACAACCACTAGGGGGGCACCACATGACACAAGCTTTAAAAATATTTTTTGTAAATTGTTATATTATTAACTTGAAATTCTTGAAAAACTATACATAACTCGTTTATGAACACTAATTTAACAATAATCATAAATGATAAATAAATAAAGATTGCATGACCACTATCACTCTCCCCCTCCCTCCCCAATCTGTCAGAGTTGGGTTGGCCCCACAACAAGTACGCGCAAATGTGTAATTTTTTTAGCGGCTAAGAGAAAATGAATCTAAATCCAAAATGGACAGACATCAATTGAATGGTTTTGCTAAAAGAAAGTTAAAGAAAGACAAGGACGCTAAGCGTTTAGCTACAATTCAAAATGTTCCAGGGATCGAGAGTTTTTTTGTGAGAACACATGGGCGTAGATTACGCGGGGGACGTGTTTTGCGGGTGTGTTTAGATGTAAAATCCAAAGAGTCAAGGATAATCTATCTACATACGTGACTTTCACGTTTCCATGGTAAGTCACTCGTGCATTAGCCTACGAAACGCCCATGTTCGCACCCACGCTGAATCCATCAGTTTCGGTTTCATATCAAAACGGCAAAAAACTCTTCACTTCTTTTTCACGAAAAAGTGAAGCACTGTAAGTAAGTTGTCATGTAGTATCCGAATTGTGTTGCACAATTATGAAGAACTCTGATTAATGATGAACGCCTATTTTTGTTGAGTTTTGTTGTAAATTGAAAATATTCACTACCCGCACAAACATGCACTATTTTCAATCTTTCTTTTATTCGTAATGTCTTTTATTTTCACAGATATGTTATCAAAGCCCTTCAAATTAGAATAAGCATGGTGATTGTTAATGTTGAATTTGTATTTTCATGCATTAACAGCCACATTATGCTTGAATCAGGCAGCGTTGGAACATGTGTAGCCTACATGATGTTTACCATAATTCGGTAACACTTTACAATTAGATAAAAAAGTTTGTAGACAAACTTCAAGTTATTTTGAAAAAGCCTAACTAAAAGCTTGAAGTTTGAAGGTTTTCAATTGGAAAGTTTTAGTTTAGTAAGACAGACTTTGTTTAGGCTATTAAGGAAATGTAATTTTGTCAAAAGAAGAACTTTTATTTTAAGTAAGTGTTATTTTTAAATCAGTCTACTTCAGTGTGATATTTAACCATATTATCGTGCTTAACAGTAACACTGATAGTTTCAATAATTGTAATGCGATGATCAGATCAAAATCAGAGAATAACATATGTTTGGGCAGTTGGCGGGTGGATTATTTATTTTTAACATCGGATTCGGGGGACTCAAAGTGCACCAGATTAATTAATTTATCTTTAAAATGTACAAAATTTTCTTCTGGGGGGGCATGCCCCCGGACCCCCCTAGAGGTGCCGAGATACACCTACAAAAATACTGTGTGTGGGGGGGCCTTTTGAGCTATAGTGCCCAGGGGCACCACACTGTCTTAATATGGCCCTGGGTGCAGCGTGATGTTAACATTTAAGCTTGCTAATGAGAGAACATCGCACTATCAAAGAGTCTAAAGAGGAAAGTTGACAGCGACGATAAAACATATAAAGAAGAATGGAAAGACAACTATGCGTTCATCCAACCTAGTTTTGACATTCAAAAATGTTTTATGGAATGTGGCATTGCATTGCAATAGCCTACATCATTAAATGTTAAAATCGACCCTCTCTTTCTTTATTTGTATTTTGTCAAATTATTACATTATCCCCTACGGCCTACGCTGTACTTTTTGCTTTTTGCTGACTGGTGCTTAGTGATTTTTGTGGTAGCTATGGCAGTTAACCGTTTACTTCTGGCTGCTGATGCCATTCCATCAGCAGTTGTTGCTTAAAGTCCCTAATATGAGCCGATCAGAACGTCATAATATGGAGGTGTCTTGTAATTGGTCATATACGACGTCTTCACATCACTGTTGTACACTTGTACTTTGATGTTGTTTGTGGTCTGATGTCAGTCATTTAAAAAAATGTAGGCTACACAAGCAACTAGCATAGCCAGAAAAGAGTATCTGGGTGTGCATAAGGAAAAGTGGGTTTGTCTGGCTCAATGGTGCAATTGAAGCGCAGGTTAAGGCTTGGTCTTACAGGTCTGAGGCTATTAGCTAGGCCGGATTGTTGAAAGCCCTGCAGGATCGCATTATCCCGACAGTGGAAATATTGCAATTCTGTTAAGAGTGCTTACACACACACACACACACACACACACACATTAAAATGATATATGACAAGGATAAAGACTAAAGGCCATATTAACATCTTCATAATGTAGAACAACTAAACCAAAACCCATTGACGTGCGCGCACACATACACCCTGACAAACATCTTGTTATAGCCTAGATATAGACCTAGAAATTTTTAAAATAAATTCCTGATAACAAAATCATTTTTTTGTAGATATAGATGTTTGAAATAAATTACTGATAACAAAATGTATATTCCACATTTTGAGGTTTAATTATAATGTGTTTTTATAATTCCATCCACTAGAGGGTGCGGAAGCCATTTTGTCTACTTTCTGGAAAGGTAAGACATGCGGTGATGCTGCTCTGTGTAATCTAATCTTAATCATCTTTAAAAACTTTATGCCAGTGTAAATTGTTTTTTGTCTGTTTGAATGTTTTGTGGTTGTATTTTGTGATTAATTGTATAAAAGCATAGTTTTCTTAAAGTGCTACATTTTCTTCACCTGGCCAGCATTTTGATTAGAACAAGTTTGATAAGTTGTGTACTGTTTGAAACAAGTTTTGTGTTGCAGTTGTTCTTATTAGTTTAATAGTGTTAATACTTGAATGGTTGGGAAACGAAAATCGATTCCAATTGTGAGCATTTCAATATGACTAAACAATTCTGTGCAAGACGACTTGCGCACTGTTTTCTGTGCTGTCTGCTGTGCACACATCCAAAGCGCGTACACAGAAGTTATTGTAAACCTTTTAACACCGAGAAGACTCATGCGCTGTTTTCTATGCTGTATGCACATTCAAGTGTGCTGATACAAAATATGGTTTTAAACCATTGAAGTGCGAGTGTTCAGTGCTGCAGGCATACTTAACTATACTGGGCAGAAATTAAAGTGACAGGAGCGGATGTGTCTATAATAACACTAATCAAAGGACAAAGAGAAAATTCACTTCTTCTTGACTGAATAACCTTCGTACATATATTTGTAATGTACGTCTTATTTATAAAACAGTGCACTGTTATTTTACATTTGATTGCAGCTTTCTGTAGCCTACCTGAAAATCTTAAAACTGTTTATTTAAATCATATATTTGTTCAGTTGTATTTATTTGAGATTGCTAATTTTATTTATTTGTTCTTTTTCTAATTACTGAGTGTTTACTTGTCTTTATTAATGCTCGGAATTTATATTAAGTTAGGCTAGTTGTTTATCTATGGTATTTTTAAACAGGCAAAAGTTCTGTAATCAATAAGAATCGGAAGTGTTTTAAAAAAAAAATTATTGTAAATATCTTTATATTTTAAAGGATAGTTAACAAAATTACCCTGAATAACATTATATTATCATGATGATGCAAATTCTATATAGAAGTTAATGTGTCTGGGTAGTGCATGCTTGGTAAAGTTTAATGAAAAATGTATAACTGATATAATATACAGTGTGGGATGTACTCAGTGTTACAATTATTTATTATCCTGGGAAAAAGAAGTCAATATGTGCTCGTAATGATTATAATCAGGGCATGATTCTAAATTTAGTTGTATTTTGCAACTTATTGAAGTTGAGTAGTCAAATGCAGAAACATTGCTGGTGAAATAAAGGTCTTGGTTAGTATTCTTGTAATTTGCAGTTGCTCCTGTTTTAAGTGAACAAACTGTTGAGAATACATGTGCATCAGTATTAAATCCGTGCATGAGGTCTAAAAAGTGACAGTGTCATTAAAGGCGAACTCCGGTCAATTTTAACATATTTTTTTTGTAAATTTGGAGTGTAAAATTTGCACCCTGTTGAGTTCAATGGGGCAAGTTGTTTTAAACCTGCTTTTAGCCTCTTAACATCCTTGATATGTCCTGTTTTCAGTCGAAGTCCAAAGTAGTCGATTGTCAAGTTCACGCGTGTGATCATGGGTAACTAAACTTATGCGCGTGACCTCGACAATCGACTACTTTGGACTTTGACTGAAAACAGGATGTAAATACAGGTATGTGCGCTGGCTGAAATAACATCATTTTTATTTATATCTTTCATATCTACTGCAGTCAGATTCACTTGTGTTCACTCTGAAGGAATCATCTAACATGGCTGGGTACTTGTAATGACAGATCAAGGATGTTAAGAGGCTAAAAGCAGGTTAAAAACAACTTGCCCCTTTGAAGTCAACAGGGTGCAAATTTTAAAAAGAGGATAACACTGTGTAGGCAACACCGATTTTTGTCGTTGTTTTCTGTATTTACAGCACTCCAAATTTACAAAAAAATGAGCTCAATGTTAAAATTGACCGGAGTTATAGTGCTTACTTTTTTTTAATTTTTGCTGAAAGGTGCTCTAAACGATCTCACGTGTTTTTTAGGCCAAAACATTTTTTTATCACATACCGCAAACATCTCACTATCCGCTAGCTGCCTGTCCCCTGAACACACTGTAAAAAAACGCGGTCTCTGCCCCAAGCTCCACAAACAGCAGCAAAAACAAACTGAGCAATTAACAGAGCAACCCGCAGCACGAAACATAACAAACTGTTCCAGCGAATAACCGACAAGAATGATGCGGGGTGGGGTTTGGGGGGTTATTGCGTGGATGAGGAGGAGGGAGGGTCTAGCTAGCCTCTGTTTTGTTTGATAATAATTCAAACATCAACAAGAGGTTATGCCAACCGAGATCGCTTAGAGCACCTTTAATTCATGTCTATTGGTATATCACTATACCAAAAAAGTTGTATTAGGTACCGATACCAACAACAGTGTAAAAATAAATAAATTTTGTTTAATTGTTTAATACACACTGCTCCACGTAAACTCAGTCTCTGCATGTGCTGTTTGTTTAGGTTTCCACAAATGTGCATTTGGGAACGCAAAACCTTGGACACGTGTTTCATAGTTTCAAAATCCTAAATAAATAGCCTAATTTTGTGATATTTTAAATATCAAAGGTATTAATATTCTTTTTTCTGAACGTGGTTTTTGTGTCACGATTGTATTTGATTGGCATGCCACTGAATGTTTTATAATACCAGTGCAACTTTATGTTGTTTATCTCACAAGTCACAAACTGCCCATTCCAGGAAAGACACAAAATAAATCTATCGTGGGTCACTACGAGTAACGCATTAACAGTCACGTCCATTACTGTAAACCTTTAGCCTATTTTTGCATGATGCTGCACGGACGCACGCCAGTAGATGTCAGTATAACACTGGCAAGTGCAAGATTCTCATCTCATTTAAAGGTGGGGTATGTGATTCGCAAAACAGCCGGCAGATTTTGAAAATACACAACTCAAAAGGTCCTACCTTCTTTCCCTGACTCCACCCACTCCACCCATTCGAAGAGGGACATGGGGGGAGGGGGGTATGGTACGACCGTTTGATTGACGCACTGACTGTCCAATGATTCTAGGTGGTCTTGGAAATGATTGGCTGGAGTTTTTCGAGTCCTGCCCGTTCCACAGATGATTACATTTTTAAATTTTCATTTCAGTGCTTCTAACTCAGTGGCTGTAGGTGGGTTAGGAATAGGATTTCAATTGATTTTGAAAAAATGGTCAAAAAAGAAAATCACATACCCCACCTTTAATATTTTAAGGCCTTTTAAAAAGTATAAAAAAATAATTTGTTAGGCTATGTATTTGAAAAGGTTTACCTAGCTTACAATGTTCATTATTTATACAAGTGCAAAAAAGTGCTCAGTGCATTTTAAAAATTCAACAAACGTTTCAGTCACGCAGGACTTTCCTTTAAATTTTATGGAATTATTCAATAAATAAAATAAATTTTTGTTGTAAAAATTAACTATGTGCATATTACATAATAGACATAATACTCAGTTGTAGGTTTACAGTTGTAGGTGCCACAACATAAAGAGACATGTTAGGTTTAGTGACACAGGACAACTGGCATACACAGCAAATTTGAAAGTGTTAAATTAACACTCACAGTGTGAAAATTAACACTTTTTCGGGGTTTATATAGGTCCACACTAAATAGAGTTAAACTAACACTTTAAATAGTGTTACTTTTTTTTTTACACTTGCTTAGTGTAAAAACAACACTGTAAGTGTTCACTGTTAACACCATTAGTGTCCCCGGCCCCCCTCATTTACACCAAGTTAGTGTTGAAATTACACTAGTTGTGTCAATATCTTAACACCAAGAGATTTATTTCCGCACTAATATAGTGTTCATACAAACCCTGATTAAGGTTATTACGTGTAATCTGTATTTGACTAAATACATGTGTGCATTCAGTTAAATAAGTCAACACACTGCATCAGTTTGAAATTTTATTTTCAACACAGATGTAACAATTACACCAACACAAAAGGTACAATATATTCACCATCATCTGATACATATAAACACTGCAGATCAAAAGGCCTGTAGAACTTCAAGCTGTTGGCTTTTACAAGTTCACCCAACTCACAGTATCTCTGTACTTTAAATGCATGATGATGTTTGTGAAAAATGTTCTGTGAAAAGTTGTGTACAGCTGTGTGGACAAGGAAAGAAATTGCCTCTCTGCATGCATCTCCTTCAAGTTGTAGCACATCATCGATCCTCCGTTGACTTGGTCCTCCACTTTCAGTCATCTCCAAGCGAACACGTTTTGGGTTCTTCCTCGACAAAGTTAAGACGCCAGGAGAAGATCCCTGTTCCCTTTTCCGGATCGTAGATATGCTCCTGTCAAAAAGACAAGAGAACACTTTCTGTAAAGTCTGAACAGTCATTACGTTACATAGATAGATAGATAGTAGGGGTGTAACGGTTCACAAAATTCACGGTTCGGTTCGATACGATACACTTGTGTCACGGTTCGGTACGTTTCAGATACAACAAAAGGAAAGAAATGCCAGAGAAATCTCCTTGATTTAATTTTTTTAATTATATTTTTATTAAAACTAACATCATAAAGTATGATATTTTTTAACTTTGAGCAATGATGGAGCTATACTTGACTTTTCTTAGGAGCATATAAAACAAAAACAGCTCCTTGGACAAAATGAAATGTAATATTGTAGTAGTTATAAACAAAGGTTTATTTTAGTTCAGATTAACATTTGAGGGCAGGAACTGTATTCATGATGTCAAAATAAAACCGACGTAATGTTACTTGAAAGCATTATAGCCGACTATTCCTGCCACACTCCCGTGGTTACAGTTAGTAGTGTTACTACAGTTAGTAGTGTTACTACAGTAAACCCATGGTGAATGTTGCTGATCTGTGGACACTGGATAGTTCATTCATGGCACAATGTTTCTTCCTGGTTTCCACGTCAGCGCTGTTTGATCCGTTAATAACGGAGAAATGTGAATGTTTCTCACTAGATCTCGCAGCGATGTTATTACTTCAGTGGCGAATTCAAATGCTTTCTTCACTGGATTTGGCTGTGTAGTAACAGTGCTGATGATTAAGATCGGCTCGCGCTGCATTGGCCCAAACTGATAAACGGTCCGTCAACCACACAATAACGAGTGGTTTCGTTCCGCTTACATTACATTTGCCATTTGATGTTGGGCAATGTTGTGGTCACGCCAGAGTCTCTTACATTATTAGCGCGCTTGCCACGCGCCTACATTTGAAATAACGAAATTTTGGTCAGCAAGAAAAATGGTCCAACGAACCGTTCAGTTCAAAAATGCGTACCGAAAACCAAACCGAAAGACTCGTACCGAACGGTTCAATACGAATACGTGTATCGTTACACCCCTAATAGATAGATAGATAATAGAAACTGCTATTACATGCCACAAAAAGGAGTATATAACTTCATGACAAACTAGATTGTATTTCAAGTACATCAATAGAAAAGATTCTTACATAGCCCTTTGTTGAAAACGGGTCTCTCAGGCTAGGAAAGAGAAAGGCATACGTTTCCTGCTGTTTGCGGGTGGGGATCCTCCTGCAATGTAAAAAAAAAAAAATGGTTAATGGTAAACTTAACCTTGTTTTCCACATCAATTGACACAGCTGTGATTGTGATTCTGCACTGCTCTCTCGGTCTTTTCATGGTCAGTTGAAGAGAGTTTAAAGAGTATCAGTGCATGTGCTGGGGGTTGAGCATCTTGTGGATGAAAACTCTTGACAGAGAAAAGCAAAACATAATATTAATGTTTTCTCTAAAGGCATCAAATCAAACAGGGCTTTGTCTAAATGTTCTTTACTTCTGAAGCAAGAATTTTCCATCACGAATCAAATTAAAATTAAATTATTTCATTAATTACTCACCCTCATTTCTTCCAAACCCGTAAGACCTCCGCTCATCTTTGGAAAGACAGATTAAGACATTTGATGAAATCAGAGCTTTCTGAACCATCCATAGGCAGCAACATCATTGCAACTTTCAAGGCCTAGTGCTGCGCTGCCCTTTACTACGTGGATAGCATAGTAGAATGACATGGAAGAGAAGAGATTGTTGAATAAAGTCGTTATTTTTGCCCACTGAAAGTATTCTCGTCGCTTCATAACATTAAAGTTGAACCACTGGAGTTACATGGACCATTTTAACAATGTATTTACTACTTTTCTGGGCCTTGAAAGTGGTAATTACGTTGCTGCCTATGGATGGTTCAGAAAGCACTCTGATTTCATCAAATGTCTTCATTTGTGTTCTGAAGATGAACGAAGGTCTTACGGGTTTGGAATTACATGTGGGTGAAAAATTAATTTATTCATTTGGGTGAACTAACCCTTTAAAATCATAAAAATAGTAAAAATAAGGATACACCCTTGTAAGTTCTCATTCTGCTATATGTAGCTGCAGTTGACACTGTTAACCACCAGATCCTTTTGTCCACCTTTTCATCACTGGATCTCAAAAACTCCAGTTCCCTGTTTTAGATATTAACCCAAACAAATCTGTGACAATATTCAATAAACTGCTAAAAACTATAAGTGAGCACTTAATTGTATCCTGCTAATGTTGTAGCCTGGACTATTTTAGACAATGTTTGCATTATTAGCACTTCTCATGTTATCGCCGCCTCATGATGAATCCCTTGTTGTATTAGCGTCTGCTAAAGGTAAATGTGTTTATCTGACCCAAAATTTTGTCCCCATGATAATTAAACTGGAGACCTTGAAAGTATGTCTCAAGTGTTATTATAGACTTACCCTCAGAAAAACCAGCAGAAATATTTTCTTCCGGACATCTTACAGTTAGGCATAAGTGTGGACTGCCTTCGATCAATTCATGGAAGATGTCCTCTTCCACATTGGTGTCGGTGTCAAAGACTTGAAGAGCTGCAGTTCTTGTTGAACCCAAATTTGCTCTTAACTGAAAAGTAATTTTAACAATAGCATTAAAAAAATATATAAATAAAAAGTTTAATTTGTTAACATGGACTAAGAATGAACAACACTTCTACAGCATTTGTTAATGTTAATCTAATACTAAAGTTACTTAATGATAGTTAACACAATAATGTTAACAAATGAGACCATATTGTAAAGTCTTAACATACAAGACCTGTGGACTTGAGTGGACTTATACCTCAAGCATATTGGTATATGACTAAGTACATTTCTAAGAAGTAGCACAAGCTTCTTAACTTACCTTCATTGAGAAAACCTTGTAACGTACAATCGCGTGAATTTCTTTACACCTTGAGACTGAACTTTAACGAGCATGATGAAAGCTGTTGGTCAAGAAAAATGCAAATTATGACGCTGTTAATATTAAAGAAGTTCCAGCGAGCCGCTTTTGTAAGAAACTCGTTAACATTAATGTGAAATTGCAGCAAATTAATTCGTATAGCCTACTAATTGTACATTCCATATGAGAAGCGTGTTTGACGTGCACGTCAAACACGCGTCTCATATGATGAGCAAACATAGTAGTCATTCGCAGGCAGAAAGTTCGGCAAAACGTTTCCTAGCTGCTTGATTGTCTGATAATTTATCTCCGCTGACTTTTACCTTGCAGACAAGAGTAATCGCTATATACTTATAAATTCCTGACCATCCGAAGCTGCGCGTTCAAGGTCCAAGTAAAAAATAAATAAATAAATAAAAGATTTGCGAGTTACTGCTGCTCACTTAAACAGTCAGAGATTATTTGTGGAACAATGCACAGTTATACTAAAATATAGGAGATAAAAATGCATTACAATGCTATTATTTGGCAGCACAAATAACGTGAGCACCAAGAAGGGGAATATGGATGCTGCGTAATTTGCGTTAATTTAACCCATTAAACAGTTATTAAACAAATCGCAGAAATTACCCTGTTATCTATCCCAGATTCTAAAATATAAGAAAACTTAAGATTAAAACTGCTAACTAATTTAAACTATGCATCTCTTACCTCAATGTGCCAGTAAACTAGCTTAACGTTAGCTGCCTCGAGATCCTATCGGTGGTCTGACTCGTGTTATCTGAAAGGAAATAATGTTAGCACTCAGGCAACATTGAGAAACGTACTAATATTATTCGGAATGGTGATAAATGTAAACTAAACATGAACATTTTTAAGTGGTTATAAAATATTATACCTGTTTGAAGACTCCTCTCCTCGTGGTCGTCCGCCATTAATCAAAAAGGAAATAATGTGCAAGGACCGGAAACTGGGTCAACTCATCACCAGTGTCAATTATGTCAACTCGCTGTAATTACACTGACTCCGACCACTGATTTACTCTGCAAGTGTTGATGCCATTCAAATCAACACCAGAATCAACACTTTTTAACTCTGATAAATTAACACCATAAAAACAACTCTAAACTACACTGGATATTTTGCTGTGTACATGTGCAATAATGCAACTGTTAATACGTTATTTGTATTGACGCATGATAGATTTATTTTGTGTTTTTCCTAGAATGGGCAGTTTGTGAAATTGCGAGATAAACAACAAAGTAACAGTGGTATTACAAAACATTCAGTGCTAATTAAATACATGGACATAAATAATATATTTGAAAAATATTATTGATTTTAATGCCTTTAACCCTCTGGGGACGAATTGGGTGGTACCGCCCAAAATGGCATACTTTTACAAATGTGCAATTATCTTCAAAACTATTAATGATAGAGAGGTGCGGTCTTTTTTGCCGTCTTCCTCAGATTCCGCTGAAAACAGTGATATCCCGTTTGTATTATACACACTTCGCTGTTGCGCAATACCACTGCATAAAAAGGCCAATGAAATCGATGTTGTTAGGCAAATTCCACCAATGGAAAAATTGCCGCTGGGAGGATTTTTTTTTTTTTACCCAATCAGAGGAAGGTTACCATGACGTTTTTTAGCTAATCAGAGGACTCTGTAGCCTTCAACATGTACAAACAAACAGCGTCATGTGGATGGAGAATGAGACAGATAGCGAACGGAGCGGAGTATTACAGAGCGCACAGAGATCTATATGAGAGACACAGAATAACTTAAATTGCATTATTATTGTATTGTTTTAGCACTTTTATGATGGCAAGCAGTAAAAGATTTACGGCAGAACAAGCTCTGGAACAATGACTGGAAAATAAATCTGCCAGGTTGTGAGTGTGTCTGTTCATCAGAGCAAGCAGTTCTCATTTAGTTTGAAGCAGGCAGCTTTTTCACGCCTGGGACTGTTTGTAAAAAAAGTTCCTTATTTCATTGTTCTTAACACATTTGATTGAACAATTACAAATGGCTGTCAAGCAAAGGGTTTGACAAATATTTTTTTGGTTCAAAAACTGGTCACTATTGTTGTGTGAGGTGTAGATTGTCAAAAATCTAATTTTCATTTTTGAAATTCTCTCGATTATTGTACATTTATCACTCATACTTCCTTTATAAACACATTACATGTTATGTTAGCTTAGGGTCTTCTGAATCCATAGATACCAAACACATGGTGTTCCATCTCCATTACATATGGTTTATAAGGCCAAATGTAAAAATAGAGAAAATGGACCAAAAAGGGCTTAGTCCCCAGAGGGTTAATTGATATGTAGAATATTTCAATTTTTTTAAGATTGTGTGTCACAATTACATCAGTATAGGTGCTCAATTCATTTATTAGTCACGATTGGAGCTGTCACAACATACGGTGAGATGTTTTGTGACCCAGTGTCAGTCAGTGTGTCACGATAATGTTAGTGACGCATGTTAATGAAGACTGGATGTGGCAATAAACATAGTGACGTGACATTAGCTTGTGTGCGTAAGATGCCATGTTACTTAATGTTAAAACTGCTATTGGCTTTGTGCACAGAGAACTTCTGTGTCAAATTACAGCTCTAAATACTGCATTTTTATGGACAAAGATAGCATAGGAAACTAAATGAGCTGCTGCTGAAAGTGTGTTTAATCCAAGCTGCTCAAATCATGAAAAATTATTTCTATCTTATTGTTATTGCATCACTTATTGTTTTAAATGGCTTGCCCTGTCAGACGTTTTCCGTGTGCTGTTTAATGTGTGATATTGGTTTCTTTAGCACAAAATATTTATATTTACAAATTTACTCAAGTTTTTCCATTTTTCATGAATGCTTGTCTGCATTAAACTTAAAATATCACTAAAATATCTCTAAAATGGCACCAGTTAAACCAGTCAAATTTAGGTTTAAATGTCAACATGTAATTCAAGTATTTTATGAGATTAGTACTTGTAAAGAATTAATAGCTTATAATTGAATATAAATGTAAGATTTCTTATGACAAAGAAATGACCGTAAACTGAATGTGTCCCTGTAGAACTTACCTCTTGTCTATCAACACTTTGGTTTTTGCTAGGGCTGAATGATTTTGGAAAATAATTAAATTGTGATTATTTTTACCAATACTGCGATGTAATATGCGTTTATTTTTTAAGCTCTTTATCTTTTATATTATTCAACAAACACAAGCAATAAATCATTGTAAAATATGGATGGGAATCTTTAGGCACCTCATGAGCCGATCATGAGGTGCCTAATGAGCTGATTTTTTTATTTATTAATTTTATTAATAAAACTTTAAATATTTATTTAATTACATATGTAATTATAAGTAGGCTACTTTTAAAAATAATTACACATTAAAAAACTAAATTAATACAATTACATGTTAGGAATTTTAAATAGGCTATATAAACAAAGCTGCTTCACACTAATGCACAGATCTCTTTTGAAATATAAGATGTGGTTTGTCCTGTCTGTTTAACTGACCTGTCTGTAAACAGTCATAACTGACTGTTTACATTAACCCTCTGGGGTCGGCAATCACGCTGACGTGATCTGGTCGTTTTTTTTTCTTATCAGTGCAAAAGAGACTCAAAATACTCGGTTGATTTTGATCTTACATATAAGTGTTATACATCATTCGATCCTGTTAAGTATCTATTATTTTTCTGTATACTCACAATAAAAACAAAGTGTTGTGCTTTTTGTAAAATAAATAAAAATAAACATGATGCAGTGCAGTTCATTCTGAAATGCGTCCGAAAATTAACTATATCTCAGCTAATACTCAGTCAAACAGGTATACAGGCACATAGGCATGAAGCCTGAATTATCTTCTTATAAATGAAGTAATTTATATAAAAAACAAATGTTTACATTTTATGTAATCTGTACGAAAAGAGAGAGATGCCAGTCGTTCTCGTCTCAGCTCATTAAAAGTTAATCTGACCACGCCCACTGAGAGCGCGCGCTATTCAAACACAAATGATCTGAGCCGATCCACGCCCACCCACTTCAGCTGGATAAAACACACCGAGTTTACTCAGAGACTCATATTTACGACGCTGTGACGAAGAATAATTATATCGTAATAATAATCCTGGAAATATACCTCAGAACAGAAGTGCAGGTTCATTTGAGCAACGGATCCAGCTGAGGAATAGTTAAGTTCTTTATTCCACATTGCAATTAGAACAAAGCACTTGAGAATAATGTCTGTAAACGCAAAAAGACTGTTTGAATATGAATTGCGTTTTTGTGTGTGAATGAATGAACAGCTTTTACCTAACTATATTGCTATAGCCTACTGAGATGAGTAAAAATAGAATGAAATAAAATATTTTTGTATAAGCAACGTATTAAACTGCAAATGAACATTTTATATGCCCTAATATATCATAAAAACGAAAATGAAAATATATGAAAGACAACATGTCGTTGACTAATTTTTGATAGATTGTATTATGTTTTGTCAAAATAAAGTCATCAACTAAGATGTTATTATAGTGTTTGTTCTATATAGGCTATATTCAAACTAATTAATCCGTAACTGTGAAATATGTATGATAAAATGTATACTTTAGTTTATACAAAGAAAGATTACACTTGAAATATAGTTGTAATTGTTGTTGTAATTGTAACGTTTTTAATAAAATAGCAAAAATATATGTAGGCCTACAAGGTAGATGTAAACAAAATCTTAAAAGGTTATTATAGCCTTCTCTTTAAATTATTTGTATTGTGTTTTATTAATGACACATTTTGGATATATTGAAAAACTTTCTGTAAATACAGTATGAGAATTAACTGCACAATTACTAGAAATGTTTACCTTGGATATTATACAATTTGCAAGCACAGTTTGAAAAAAAAATGGAACTGTGAACCAATTTTGTATTTTCTATATATATATATACACACTCACCGGCCACTTTATTAGGTACACCTGTCCAACTGCTCGTTAACATTTAATTTCTAAGCAGCCAATCACATGGCGGCAACTCAGTGCATTTAGGCATGTAGACATGGTCAAGACAATCTCCTGCAGTTCAAACCGAGCATCAGTATGGGGAAGAAAGTTGATTTGAGTGACTTTGAACGTGGCATGATTGTTGGTGCCAGAAGGGCTGGTCTGAGTATTTCAGAAACTGCTAATCTACTGGGATTTTCACGCACAACCATCTCTAGGGTTTACAGAGAATGGTCCGAAAAAGAAAAAACATCCAGTGAGCGGCAGTTCTGTGGGCGGAAATGCCTTGTTGATGCCAGAGGTCAGAGGAGAATGGCCAGACTGGTTCGAGCTGATAGAAGGGCAACAGTGACTGAAATAACCACTCGTTACAACCGAGGTATGCAGCAAAGCATTTGTGAAGCCACAACACGCACAACCTTGAGGCGGATGGGCTACCACAGCAGAAGACTCCACCGGGTACCACTCATCTCCACTACAAATAGGAAAAAGAGGCTACAATTTGCAAGAGCTCACCAAAATTTAACAGTTGAAGACTGGAAAAATATTGCCTGGTCTGATGAGTTTCGATTTCTGTTGAGACATTCAGATGTTAGAGTCAGAATTTGGCGTAAACAGAATGAGAACATGGAACCATCATGCCTTGTTACCACTGTGCAGGCTGGTGGTGGTGGTGTAATGGTGTGGGGGATGTTTTCCTGGCACACTTTAGGCCCCTTAGTGCCAATTGGGCATCGTTTAAATGCCACGGCCTACCTGAGCATTGTTTCTGACCATGTCCATCCCTTTATGGCCACCATGTACCCATCCTCTGATGGCTACTTCCACCATGTCACAAAGCTCTAATCATTTCAAATTGGTTTCTTGAACATGACAATGAGTTCACTGTACTAAAATGGCCTCCACAGTCACCAGATCTCAACCCAATAGAACATCTTTGGGATGTGGTGGAACGGGAGATTCGCATCATGGATGTGCAGCCGACAAATCTGCGGTAACTGTGTGATGCCATCATGTCAATATGGACCAAACTCCCTGAGGAATGCTTCCAGCACCTTGTTGAATCTATGCCACGAAGAATTGAGGCAGTTCTGAAGGCAAAAGGGGGTCCAACCCGTTACTAGCATGGGGTACCTAATAAAGTGGCCGGTGAGTGTATATATATATATACATATATATTGTCCTTGCATTCTTGTGGCTCAGTGACACACCTGAATGAAAAGCTCATTAGTATGCAGCCCCATTATGCGCTCATTATGCGGGGCCATTGTCTTCTCAGGTGTGAATCACGCCTTTCACACAGCAAGTCACGCCCCTGCGCATATTGGCTTTCCAAACAAAAAGTGTGTTACAAAATGTAAAGTGATCTATTGTTTTATGTGAATAATTAGGCAGGATGATTTTCAGATCATTTTGAAGCAAAAACTCTAGGCGACTACATCCATTAGTCAAAAGTCTTGTATACAGATATTTAGAATGTTTTTTGTGTCCTTATTTCAAAAACTTTATTTTTTAGTTTTTCAATAACCACGCATAAACAATATTCTCTCAAAAATACAAACATGTACATACATGTTGCTCACATATTATGGTTGTCCTGCTTGTGCTAAATAGAGTGTAATTTCACCTGTGCCATTAATATGTTTATAAGCAACTGAAAAAAGCACAAATGTCAGAGCATGTCAAAACATATCAAGGACCCCCAAAACACCTCAGACCCCAGAGGGTTAATTTCACGTCATAAACGCATTTTGAGATGCAAGTACATTTAACCACGTAGACAGTGAGTATTTGAAATTGAAAGCAGCTTCTGTCGATGGTTTTCATATTTTTATTTTTAATATATAAGCCAACTGCATTCTAAAAGACATATGATGCCTTTTTAGAGCATTTGTAAGGAAAATACCGGCGGGCGAGACCGCGCACTACTAGAGTAACATCAAGCAAAGCGTGTGTATTTCACAGCGCATATCTAGTGACATATGATCTAGTAGTGCAATGAAGCCCGTGAATGTCCAATTCGCTTAAACTTTTCCGAACTGTATGAAAGACTATTTTTTGGAAGGTTCAAATGTGTGTGTGTGTGTGTGTGTGTGACAGAGGAATTAGAAGCAAGCAGAATACGGTTGTTTATAAAGCACACACAGCGTCATCACGCATTTGTGTTTAAAACTAAGCTCAAATTGGATTCTGAAATTATCTGATTCCATACAGAATAGTTGAAGAGAATCTATAACACAATCACATAAATTAAACAAACTGTTCTTTCCTGTAGCCTGTGCCAGGCCGATATGCGTAGCGTGACAAGTTGATGCTTCATCTGCAGTGCAGACTGCTTTACTATCGCGTGTCACGTGACCAGAGTGTAATTGCATCTTTTGCAGTTACAAAATCGTGTTTCATTATATCGCAATATTATTGCAAATGCAATTAATCGTTCAGCCCTAGTTTTTGCTTTATTATCTTTTATTATTTTCATTTTTAATGTAGATAACTCTTTTTTTCCTTTATAACTTATATAATGTTAATCATAGATAGGTTTATTCACTATTTAGCTATGTTTTCTTAGCATTCAATTGACACGTTTGTTTGAAAGACCTTATTGGGAAGGATGTGGCATAGTATGTTTTGTCAAAAAAAAAAATTAGGAAAGTGTATTTAAAATCTAAATAAAACGAAGAAGTCGGACTTTATTGTTATAACGATCAAATAAAATAACACCATAGTTTTACCACTAGATGTCATTATAACCACATTAAACAGGGTTGTGCATCTAGTTTGTTTGAGAAGTGTTTACAGGCATACGGTTAGTTTTGGGGATTTGGAGCATGATGCATTGCTGCTGTTTTGGCTTCAATAGTGGCAGGCAATGTGCTGTAAACAGTTTACCTGCAATCTTTAAAATAGTAAAACCAACATGAAAAAGAATCGTGATTTTCCTATTTTTTATAAATCACAAATTCTGCTTAATGGTTTGAAACATGTTGCTGTATATATGTGCAACTCAATTACATGTTGGTTTTAAAAAATATTCAGAAGGTATAAAAAATTGTATCAAAGCTATTAAATTTACCTCCAGGATATATACCTTGATTAATTGCTTGTTTTAATGTGATTTAACACTAATTTATGTTTTTAATATTTTGTTTATTAACTAGAATGCAGGAATGTGTAAGCTTATTTATCTTATTGTGTTTTTGTGTGTGTAGATGCCTCGTACAAAGCAAGCACGGCGCTCCCAGGCAGCGAAGAAGAGGATGGCGGACCGGATGGCTGCTGATCCTGAAGAGGCTCTGCCACCTCTTAAAAAATTGGCAGAATTAACTGAACAATACTCTGAACAATACTCTGAACAAAACTCTGAACAAAACTCTGAACTTGAACCTGAATCTCCTTCTACATCTATACCTACTAACATGACCATTAAAGCTGTTTCTGATTTGTGTCCACAGAAATCGTACATCAGAGGCTTTTTCCACCAGGCAGCGAAGTGTTTTGGTGTCAATAGCGGCAGGCAATGTGCAGCAAACAGTTTAACTGCAATTTTGATGAGTAAGGTTAAAAGTGTGTTGCGATGGACCCCGAGTCACCTGAATGATGTTCTGATGCTTGGAGATAAGCTGTACAGTGCCATGAGAGATGCTGGGAAAATCCACGATCATAAGCACGGCTTCATACAAGTTGCTGAGCTGCCTAACACACACACACTGAATAATTGTTGTTTTTCAATAAACTATTCTGTGTCATTTACTGGGTTGTTTGGAATTAATCATTATGATGCTGCTCTGCAAGGTGTCGCCATGTCACTTGATGAAGCATTAAATCAAGCATTCCAGAGGTATGATGCGTGTTTGGTAACCATTAGTCAGACCATGTGTGCAGCTGTCAGACAAGGTTCGTGGTACGCAGTGATTGATTCACATTCACGACACTGTGATGGAACAGTTTCCGGTCGTGGTAAGAGTGTAGTGGTTTTCCATCCCAGTATAGATGCTTTGGTCATTCACTTCAGGAGACTGGGTGTGTCCATGAATGCATATAATCGTCCATTTGAAATAACTGGTGTCCAGGTAAATGTGATTGACAAACACAGTGAGCATGATCAATTGGTGTGCCATCCAGTGGTGGAGGAAAATGCTGATGCAGAAAGAGTGAGTAAAGGTCTAAAATCAGAAATGGAAAGTTGCAGTTACACTTCGACTGATTTTATCACTACAGATGAAATACTTGTGAATGAAACATGTACACAAGAGAACACAGGAAAGTCTTCTAAATGTCCAAGCAATGTAAATGCAGCTGATGTTACATTTATATCTCAAACTAGCAGTGTTTCTTTGACTGATTCCATAAGCACAGATCAAATAAAGAAAACAGTAATGTTTTCTACCTGCCCTAATGAAAATGCAGCTGAGGTTGAATTTATTTCTCAAACTGACAGTGTTTCTTTTCAGTTTAATCCATTAACAGTACAGCAACAAAAAAGTATTTGCTTGAAGCTGAACATTGTACATGTTGTAAAAGATCAAAACAATCCAGATGAGATTGTTGAAATGGCTGAACCTTGTGAAACCAAAGCTATTGTCGGTGATGGAAACTGCTTTTTCAGATCAATAGCTTATGCAGTAAGTGGAAGTGAACGAGAACACAGAAAACTGAGACGTGCTGTTGTAACACACATCCTCCAGAATGAAGGAAGGTACAGTCAGTATCTGAGACAAGGACACTCTTCTGTTGTAAACTACATTGACAGTTCAAGAATGAAGTATGTCGGAACTTGGGCAACAGAACTGGAAATACAAGCGGCCAGTGATTTAATTGGTGTGGACATATTTACATTCAGTGAAGAGAAATGGCTTAAATATTCAGCCTCAAATGTGTTATCTAATAGACAGAGTTGTCAATATAAGGGGATTTATTTGAAACATGTAAATAGCTGTCACTATGAAGTTGTTGTTTGTGTAAAAAGAAAAGTTCATAGTTGTGTTTCCATTTGTAAATCATCATTTGAAGCTTCAATGTGTAATGCATCATTAAATGCTAACTCAGACCCACGTAAGCTTTATAGAGAGAAAGTCCTATATAGTAGCAGTCATGACTTTAAAGAGGGGAAAAAAATGGAGGCTAAGAAAAGATATATTGATGATGAAATGTACAAAAAGAAAAAAATTAAATCAGGCATTGAAAAGTACCAACAAAATGAAGAATATCATGAAAAATTAAAAAAAATATAGCATAGATAAATACAAATCAAATGATTTGCATTGTAATGTTGTGAAAAAATATAGCATTCATAAATATAAGGAAAATGAAATACATAAACAGTCAGTGAAAAAGTCCACTGTTGACAAATATAAAGAAGATATATCACACAGAGAATCTGTCAAAAAGTCCAGCATTGACAAATACAAAGAAGACATGTCACACAGAGAATCAGTCAAAAAATACAGCATTCAAAAATATGATGAAAATGAAATGCACAAGTCTAAGGTGATTGATTACAACACAGAAAAATATAAAAATGATAGCAGTTTTTCCAGTAGTATTAAAATTAGAAATGCGGAAACTCGACGAGACGCACAAATCAAAAGGAAAGAGATTGACTGTGTAATTGAACAATTTAAAGAAAAAATATCTACAGGTCCTGAGTATGTCTGTTCAGTTTGTCATCGTTGCTGCTTTAAAATGCAGGTCAAAAACTGTAAAATAAGTAAATATTTACAAAAATCAGTCCATGCAGGACATATCGCAGACAAATGTATAACACTAGATTATCTGCATAAGTGTAATGAAAATTGCAGTAAAGATTGTGTTTATAAAAATACTCCAGCTGAATGTCTGTGGATTTGTCACACATGTGATAGAAAGATAAGTGAAGGTAAAATGCCTGCTGAAAGTGTAGCAAATAATCTCGCTTTGGATCCAATTCCTGTTGAATTGAGCTGTTTAAACTCTCTTGAAGCACATTTGATAGCAATGCATATTCCATTCATGAAGATGCTGGCATTACCACGAGGAGGACAGAATGGGGTTCATGGACCAGTGACTTGTGTTCCATCCAATGTTACAGATGTGGTGAATGTTTTACCAAGATCAGAAAATGATGATTTAATGATACGAGTAAAACTTAAGAGAAAATTAACGTACAAAGGACATTATGAATATAAATTTGTGCACACTGATCATGTCAAAACTGCTTTGGAATACTTAAAAGAAAATAACAAATGGTATAGAGATGTAGAGTTTAATGAAACTTGGATTAATCCACTGAGTAAAATAGAAGAACAGGTCAATGATACAAGTGATAACAATGGACAGGATTTGGATGGATGTCAGGACATGTGTGTTGATAAAGAACACAATATTGAGAATGAAGATGAAGAGATCACTGATGAAACACTTCATGATCGACAGCAACACGGTTTATTTATGGATTCATGTTTACAGCCAGTGGACATTGCACAAGAGGTGTTAGATCAACATTTTGATGGAATTATGTCACTTGCACCAGCAGAGGGCAATAATCCAGTGAGAATTTTAATGGATGAAACTAACGAAGCCAAATGTTTTCCAGTTCTCTTCCCAAAAGGTACAGGTACATTTCATGATCAACGACCTGAAAAATTAACACTGTCTAGATATTTAAATAATAGAATCTTAAATGCAGATGGACGTTTTGCTCAAAACTTAGACTACATCTTTTATGGACAATATTTGTCTGAGCTTAATCAAGTTATCTCAAATGTATCTATTGCTTTGAGGAAAGGCCATGACACCAGCAACAAAACAAAAATTACTGCAGAAATGTTGACAAACAAAGAGTCATTGCAAGAGATATTAAATTTTGATCAGGGTTATAAATTTTTGAAGCCAGTGAGGGGGAGTCCTGTTTTTTGGCAAAGTGTTCAAAAAGATTTGTTTGCAATGGTGAGACAGTTAGGTATCCCAACATGGTTTTGCTCATTTTCATCAGCAGACTTGCGATGGCCAGAGCTAATGCAATCTATTGTGAAACAAGAGGGCTGTGAAACTCCTATTGATGAACTGGACTGGTCTGATAGATGTGGGATGCTCAAACGCAATCCTGTAACTGCTGCCAGAATGTTTGATCATCGATTTCATTGCTTTCTAAAAGATGTTATCATGTCACCAGCCCAGCCAATCGGAAAAATAATTGATTATTTCTATCGAATAGAATTTCAGCAGCGTGGATCCCCTCACACACATTGTCTCTTTTGGGTTGAAAATGCACCTCAAGTGGACAGAGATGACGATGATGAAGTTGCAGCATTTGTTGATCAATATGTCACTTGTGAAATGCCACCTGAACAGCAGGAAGAAATGCATGAAATTGTGAGCACTGTCCAACAACACAGCAAAAGACATTCAAAAACATGTAAAAAGAAAGGAACTGTGTGTAGATTTAACTTTCCACGTCCACCAAGCAAAAATACTTTCATTACAAGGAGCACCAAGAGTGATAAGGATGAAAAAGAAACTGATGATGAAAAAAATGAAGGTAAATGCAAAAAGGCAAACAACTGTCAACAAATATCAAAAGACTTAGCCGAAGCTATAATGAAAAGAGTGAGAGAATGTTTGTTGAATAGTGATGCTGTCTTTGACTCAGTTGACTCTATGTTTGAATCTATTGGTATAAATCAAGAGATATTTGAAATGGCTTACAATAAAATGACGAAGAAAACCAGTGTTGTCTTGAAAAGAAAGCCAAGTGATGTGTGGGTGAATCAATATAACCCAGATCTTTTACGATGCTGGAATGCAAACATGGACATACAGTTTGTTGTTGACGCTTACTCATGTATAGTATATATTGTTTCCTATATTTCCAAAGCAGAGAGAGAAATGGGATTGCTGCTGGCTAACGCTCAAAAAGAAGCACACAATCAAGGTAATATGGATGCTAAACAGGCTTTAAGAAAACTAGGAAGTGTGTTTTTACATAACCGAGAGGTCTCAGCTCAAGAGAGTGTGTATCGACTGACTAACATGAGACTAAAAGAAGGATCAAGGAAAGTGGTGTTTATTCCAACTGGTACTAATCAAGTAAGAATGAGTTTACCCTTAAACACTATACATAAAAAAGCTGAATGTGGAGAAGATGATGGTGATGGCATATGGATGAAAAGCATCTCAGACAGATACAGAGCCCGTCCACATACAACAGAATTCAGTGGAATGTGTTTAGCAACCTTTGCATCAGACTACAGAGTTTTGGGTGCTTCTGAAAAATGTTCAGACAGAGTAAGACTGGAAAATGACATGGGGTTTGTGAGAAAAAGAACTCGTACAGACTCTACAATTGTGCGATATGCTCGTTTTTCGCCCACTAAAAATTCAGAAAATTATCATCAAAGTATTTTAGAATTATTTTTGCCTCATTTTGTGCGAGATCAATTGAAACCAACAAATTTCACTACACACAAGGATTTTTATGAGACTGGGTTTGTAACAATTTTAAATAATGAGCTTGAGTCAGTGAAAATTATAGTGGACACTAACATGGGAAAATTTGAGAAAGAAGCAGATACAATACAAAGAGCTCAAGATGATTTAGAACAACATGGACCAATGGAAGATGCTTGGGCCCAAATCTGTCCAGAAGCAGAACTCGAACGTCTCGAATGTCTGGAGAGTAGGAAAGACCAAATAGAAACAGAAGAAGGTGATGATATCATTCCTGATCTATTGCCAAATGTGGGTACTTCCAAGATAGAAAACAATCCATCTGCCATAAAAAAGCAAGATGCCATGGATTTACTGCGTTCTTTGAATGAAAAGCAGTCACAAATCTTTTACAAAGTGCGGCAATGGTGTTTAGCAAAAGTGCAAGGTGAAAACCCAGATCCATTTCATGTGTTCATATCTGGTCCAGGAGGTGTTGGAAAGTCAGTACTCATTAAAGCCATCTATTATGAAGCCTCTCGAATACTTTCAAAGTTAACAGACAACCCAGATGAGACACATGTGCTGTTAAGTGCTCCCACGGGAGTCTCTGCCTACCTGATAAACGGGTCTACACTACATTCCAGTCTGTGCATCGGAATAAATGCTTCACTGCCATATCAGCCACTTGGAGATGAAAAAATTAATTCATTAAGAGCCAAATTTGGAAAACTGCAAATATTAATAATTGATGAAATTTCAATGGTTGATCATAAACTTCTAGCATATGTTCATGGAAGATTGAGACAAATCAAACAAACAGGTGATTACTCTGGATTTGGAAAAGTTTCCGTCATAGCAGTTGGAGATTTTTATCAGCTGTCTCCTGTGAAAGGAAAACCACTTTACAACGAACCAGTGAACAGTGTGAATCTTTGGGAAACTAACTTCAGTTTTGTTGAACTTACAGAGATTATGCGCCAGAAGGACAAACAGTTTGCAGAATTATTAAATCGTTTAAGGCAACTTAAGAAAAATGACGTAATGCTTGAAGAAGATATTGCTATGCTTAAAACATGTGAAACAGGTGATGGTGATGAGAGTACAGATATACATATTTATGCAACTAATAGCGAGGTTGATCAACATAACCTAAAAATGGTGCACAAAATATGCTCTGACACGGTTACTGTGAACGCCCAAGATTTTGACAGAAATGCTAAAACTGGCCGAATGGAAAAAAAGGACGGGTTTCATCTCAGAGTTCACAACAGTTCTTTGGAAAAATCCCTTGAATTAGCGATCGATGCTCGAGTAATGCTACTGAAAAATATCAATTTATCAGATGGTCTAGTTAACGGGATGTTTGGAACATTGAAACATTTCTGTTATGAAAATGATGAAATATTTCCATCAAAAATATACATTGAATTTGATGATGAACGAGCTGGTAAAGAAGCTAGAGTTAAAAATCCATGTTTACAACCTGGCCTGGAAAAAAGCACACCAATTGAGCCTGAAGAAGAGAAAGTGACAAGCAGTGGTGGTGTCAGAAGACAGTTTCCTTTGAAATTAGCATGGGCTTCCACAGTTCACAAAGTACAAGGTCTGACAGTGAACAAAGCTGTTGTTTCATTGAAAAAGATATTTGCTCCAGGACAAGCGTATGTAGCATTAAGTCGAGTGACCTCTCTTGATGGACTCATAATAGAAGATTTTAAAGAAAAAGCTATTTTTGCAAAAGACAACATTGAGGAAGCTCTACAGAGAATGCCTTTGTTCATTCATCCATGTGAAACTACAGAAAATGTACAATTTCACATTACATTACACAATGTCCAAGGGCTCATTCCACATATTTTAGATATTCGGCAAGATAACCGATATTGTCAAGCAGATATGATTTGTGTAACAGAGACTTGGCTAAAGCCAAACTATTTGGAGAGCGATATCAGTCTTTCTGGATACCATTTCCATAACAAACCACGAAGTCTTGCATATGACACAAGTGAAGATGTTTTTGCAACACTTAAAGAGGAAAATCATGGTGGAGTTGGCATATATCACAGAGACAATTTAAAAGCTGCTTTAGTTGATTTACCATGTACTAACATTGAATGTCTAATGTGCAATATAGCAGACTTAAATACAACTGTGGCAGTCGTATACAGACCATCATCATATAGCATTCCATTATTCAGAGAGAATTTTATCAACTTAATTAATCAAATAAACTGCTTATCAGGTGGCAAAATAATTCTAGGAGATTTCAATGAAAACATTTTCAATAAATCAACAATTCATGATGTCATGCAGCATTTTGGCTTCACACAGATAGTTGAAAATGCAACAACTGAAAATGGCACATTAATTGACCATGTATATATTAAAGACATTGACTTGTATAAAATAAAGATTGACATAATGCCCACGTACTTCAGCTATCATGACTGTGTTGTACTGAAGTGGCTGTTATAATGAAACGTCCATCTAGAAGGGGGGCAAATATAAATATTTAAACATAATATTTTTTTTTTAAAATATATATATATATATATATATATATATATATTCATCAAAAACATTTACAAAAGAAAATCACACTGCCTACTATAAAAAAAAAAATAAAAAAAAAATTCTATACAACAAAATAAACATAATCATGACTTGAGTCCTAAATAGAACATTTCCGATAGCACGTGAAGGCAGCATTAGTCATTACGATTGTTAGTGGGTGTTAAGGCCATATTACCATATTCATGTTAAATTATCACAATGAATTAGTAATATTTTATAATTTAAATATATGTCAATAAATATATATATAAAAAAACATTTATTCAATGGCCTTAACACCCATACAAGCATTTTATTAATTGTCAGTCATTCATTCATTCATTCATTAGGGGCCAAGCACCGAAGGTGCGGAGGCACCTATTGTATCTGTTCTGGTTCTTATTAGGGGCCAAGCACCGAAGGTGCGGAGGCACCTATTGTATCTGTTCCGGTTCTTATTATTATTATTATTAGGGGCCAAGCACCGAAGGTGCGGAGGCACCTATTGTATCTGTTCTGGTTCTTATTATTATTATTAGGGGCCAAGGACCGAAGGTGCGGAGGCACCTATTGTATCTGTTCCGGTTCTTATTATTATTAGGGGCCAAGCACCGAAGGTGCGGAGGCACCTATTGTATCTGTTCCGGTTCTTATTAGGGGCCAAGCACCGAAGGTGCGGAGGCACCAATTGTATCTGTTCCGGTTCTTATTAGGGGCCAAGCATCGAAGGTGCGGAGGCACCTATTGTATCTGTTCCGGTTCTTATTATTATTATTATTAGGGGCCAAGCACCGAAGGTGCGGAGGCACCTATTGTATCTGTTCCGGTTCTTATTATTAGGGGCCAAGCACCGAAGGTGCGGAGGCACCTATTGTATCTGTTCCGGTTCTTATTAGGGGCCAAGCACCGAAGGTGCGGAGGCACCTATTGTATCTGTTCCGGTTCTTATTCTTCTTCTTCTTCTTCTTCTTCTTCTTCTTCTTCTTCCGACTGGGCGTCTATGGCAGCCCATAGAACCGTATCCGGGAAAGTTGTTCCGGTTTGACATTCTGATAGAGGACAGTCCCAACAGTAATTGCACCAATTTTGGTGTCTCTAACTCATTGCCTCTAGCGCCACCACCTGTCCAAAATTTCAAAATCATTATGCTAATAACTTTTGAACTGTAAGGCCTATCAACAAAATTCTTTTTTCCTCTGATTTCTGAGCTCATGACGATTCGATCCCACCCTATGACGTCATTTTCCGTCATAAAAATATGGCCGCCATTTTGAATTGTTTAAAAAACCTACTTTTGCGAACTCGTCCTAGACGGTTTGTCCGATTCTCACCAAAATTGCACCAGATCATCCCCAGGCAGTGCCGACAAAAAGTTATGGAATTCAAGTTGATTCGCTTAACGGTTTTCGATAAACGCGCAAATTAATTTTACGTAGCGCTTGCGAAAACAGATGTAAGGCTGTATCTCCGCAACGCTTAATCGTATTCTGACCAAACTTGGTACATGTCATCACAAGCATGACCTGAGGCTACATGCTGCGTTTCGGCGCAGCGCCACCTACTGGTCCGGAGATATGAAAAACGGCTATTTTCGCTCATAACTTCTGAACGGTTTGTCCAAAAAATCATAAAAGTGGTCTCTTTAGATTCAGGGCGTCATGCCGAGTCGACTGATATCCAATTTTCCCAGATTGGCCATTTTGGCTGTCGGCCATTTCGAATTATGTGCTAAAATGCTGTATTTTTTGAACGCATGAACGAATTGTTACGAAACTCGGTATGGGTCATCAGTACGATGCCCTAAAGGAGCCTGAGAAGTTTCGAAACAGTGCCACCTAGTGGTAAAATTTATTTTTCAAATGCTTAGAACTCTGGCTGTGGTTGACTTATTTTCACGGGAGTCATCTCGTTGAGGTCCTGAATCGTTGCCGAGTCCAGAGATACCAAATATGCTAGGTTTCGACTTACGGTTTGTGTAGCGTTGTGATTTAGTGCTTAAAAAACATTTGCCGATATCTTCGAAACCGTTAGTCCGATCGAGACGAAACCACCGTCAGAATATTGGAAACATAGGTCGATAGCTATACGCCAATGCCCAAATGCCAAAATATTGATAGTTAGGGGTCGTAAAATTCAATCAAAGTCACGTAGCGGTCATTTTTTACGTGTTTTTTCACATAAATGTCTATAACTCTGAAGTTAATCGAGATATCTTCACCAAAATTGACACACAGATGTAGGGGCTCACTCTGAGGACACATGAAAAAAATTGTGGGATTTTGCCTCTTGGTGGCGCTATAATAGAACAAAACATGAAAATCCCATTGATTTCAATGCAGTTTTGTGATGTGAAATGCTATACTTAATGAACACATTGCTGTAACATAACGAAACTCAGAATTTGTTACCAGCACCTTGCCTTGAAGGCACTCAAAAGATTTCAAGACAGCGCCACCTGTTGGTCAAAAGTTAAAATTACATTTCCAAAAATGCTAATAACTTTTTTTAAAAATGTGCTTATTGTAATGACACTGGTCTTAATAGATTCCTTGGGTCATGCCGAGAACATAGATACCAAGTTTGACGTATTTGGACGAACTTCCTGTCTGCCATCTTTATTTACTTTCAAAACCTTCTTTTTCGAACTTCTCCTAGACCATTCGTCCGATTTTCACCAAAATCGAATCGTGTCATCTCCATACTGTGCCGACTAAAAGTTATGGATTTCGTGACGATAGACGAAACCGTTTTCGTATACCGCAGCAGCAAAGTTGAGACATGCTGCCAAAATGACTATTAAGTCTTTATCTCTGCAATGCCTTGATATTTTGACACCAAACTTTGTATGTGTCATTGTCACCTCACTCTGACCACATCACATCGATTTCGTAACTGCGCCACCTATTGGTCGAAAGTGATAATCCATTAAATCATCTTAAAAGTTACTGTATATATGATTTTTTAGCCATTTGCCTAAATTCATCTTTAAATGTCTTTAATTGCTCCTTGCTGCTGTCGGTCTGAAACTTCCAGCCATGTTGGCATGTCTTGTCGTCTGCGTTTGCGCTTGGCCCCGGAATGGCTGCTTGCAGCTATATTTCTTGATGTGTTTTATTGTTCAAAATGTCTGTATAATGTTATTTTACAATGAATTTGTATGGAGACTTGAATCATACAGTTGGCACTAATCCAATTTATAAGGAAATACTTCAAAAAGTACTGTGCAAAAAGTTCTTCTTTTCAACAAAACAAAATGGGAAGATAAATAAAAAAGAAAGGAAAGACAAAGATGAACTTTAAGAAATATTACACTATCTTCGCTGCTTCATTCTCATCATATTCCAGCACTTCAAGTATTGATAAACAGGTAAGACTATTTTTATCTTTTAAATTGGTTATAACTTTCATTACATTGACATAATATGTTTGTGTTATAAGAATATTCTATTAAATAAATGGTTGCTTTAACCACAACAAATTTTTTTATAACTACATAATTCACTTGTATAAGTTGTAAAGTGTAAATATATATATATATATATATATATAATCCCATCCTCATTGTCTATAGGTACATCAAATGTCTTATGCTGCTTTGATGAACACATTTTCTTCATTATTAGGACAATATTCAACTAGAACCAGCTGAAGATTGTATTTTATGCAAATCAAGGAAACAGTCAATGTCCAGATCATCACACCACCATCACCATTGTGGACTACATCTGTGGGGGTCAGTTCAGGAGCAAATCAAATTCATCACAGTATGAGGTAAATTCTTCAATGTTCATTTTTGTGACTTTGAGCTCATGGCAGTTTTAGCTTTCTGTTCTTGTCTCTCAACAAGAAATCAATATAATCTAATCATTTTACATTAACATTGAACATTCTGAAATGCTGACTATTCTGAAATGCTTATCTCAGTTGTATCTGACATAGTTTTTTATGTTTGACAGAGGCCAGTGTTGTCTGTCATTGAGGGTATTTTAGTGGTGTTGTCCTGCATGGACTGAAGCCCTGACCACACTGTCATCACTGAGGATTGTATATGAGCTGAACGCCCACTGCATTATTGTCATAGGATGAGCTGGATTATGCCACGTTAAAAGATCTTCAGTTTCCACTGATTCCAACTTCCAATCTCCAAATTACAGCATATCTTCATCTCTGCTGGTTCAGCCCAGTCATTAGATGTCTTCATTGCCACTGCTTTAGCACAGTCCCAAGTCATCTTCATCAATGCTGGTCCTGCCCAGCTCCAAGTGTGTTTTGCTGCAGCTGATTACAGTCATCTCCAAGTCTCCTTCGTCATCATCTCTGCCTGGATGTTCACAACTACACCAATGTCAGTCTTGGCTGCTGGTTCCATCCTGCCTCTTACCTCCATCAGTTCTGTCATGCTCCATCATCTCCTCTAAGTCATCCTTTGTCTCCTCCCTCCATTACATCCTGCCTGGTTTCTTCCTCCATCATCTCCACTGTGTTGTTTCATGTAGCCACATCCTGGGCCTCATTGGTCTTTATCTGCTCATTGCCAACCTCTGTTACCTCTGTTAACTGTTATTAGACATGAGTGTTAATAACAGTTAATAACATTAACTGTTCAGACATGAGTGTTCAAGATTTTCTTGAGGAATGTGGACTTCTCTTTTACTCTTTATCGCTTCTCTAATATACTATTTAACTATACTTTATTGAATATATTAATTTTGCTTTTACATGTACTTTTTGTGCTATGCATTTAAAAGGAATGAATGAATGAATGATTTTTTTTTATTGTCATTTAGAGTTTTTTTGTATTTGTATATTTTGTAATTTCACATTTTATTTCATACTTCAAAATTATTCTTATTTAATATGCAATATAGTTTTGAACATATAGTAGCACAAATAGTTTGGCACTTTCATATTTGCAAACAATTGAAATTGAATGAATGAATGGATATTGAATTTTATTTCAAATATTTTCTTACATTTGTTAAAAAATATATTATTCTTTAATTTTGGCTTTTTTGGTTACTATTTGACATTTTTTTAATTTTGATATGTACTATTTTACATTTTATTTATAGATTCTCTCATTTCAAAACGCAATTTTCATTTAAAATGTGATTATTCAAAAAAACTTTAACACAAACACATACTTTAATATGCAAAAAAATTGAAATTGAATGAATGAATGAATTCTCTCTTACTATTTCATATTTCTTATTTTCATTTTATTATTCTGTCTACATTTTTTAAAACATTTTTGTTTTCTTTGACTTTTGGTTTGATTCCATGTACTTGTTTTTATGGCACATTTTCCATATTAACTCTAATAATGTTTTTTGTAAATATAGATATTTGAAATAAATTATAGATAAAAAAAGCTTATTACAGGTTTCCCGTTTAAAACATAATCTTCAGTTGTCATTGTAATCATGTAATATTATTGAAAAAACATTCCTCAAATGAACAATAAAGTGGTAAACCTTAAACAAAATTATTTGTAATGTTATTTAATTATTTTATTTTTTAAATGAAAAAAATGTAGTTAGTAGTAAGTGAGCGGAATTAAAAAGTAAGTTATCCTCTACTGCCATGTAGTGGGAATTTCAGAGAATTATCCATAAAAAGAATAGGAACATTATCATTCTTGACTTTAACTTTTATAGAGGCACCTATTGCCCAATGTCTATAAAATTTTTCATGCTTGTTTAGAGTCATGTCTATTGTACTTACTTATTTTAAAGAAATATGAAAATTCTTTGAGGAGTTGAAAACAATTAAATGTGCATGAAAAAGTATACGCTAAAACACAGAGGAAAGAGAAGTTTAAAGAATAATATTTGATACACACAGTTTTACATATTAGATATCATAGATATTGAATTGATGTTAAAATGATTACACACACACACACAGTTTTTGAAATATGTTATTGTGAAAATAATGTTTAATGGTCATTAAGCATTTCACAGTTTTCTTTGTGATCCAATAATATAAACATACATTACAGTGCATCATGACAATACAAAATAGCTTTAATCATTTATTTTTTAGCCCATGCTGAAAGCTGATAAAAACATAATAAATATGTCTAATCTTGCAGCTCTCTCTAGTGGACAACAGTGGTAATACAGCCTCTATCTTAGAGTTGAAATTATTGATAGTTTAGAATTTACCGTGAGCCCTCTGAGCATCAGACGTCCAAGAAATCTTGCATGTTTCTTAAAAGTGACTTATTCTCCACATGTAGAAAGCTTTGTGAAGTTTCTACTTTGTGAAAAACAATATATAGAGATGTACCTAATTATGGGCAATACCAGATCTATAAATAAATAATAGGTATTAAAATCCTTAGTGCAAGTCTCCTTTTTGTAACACCATTTTCAGGGTTCACAGTAATTATTCTGTAGCACAATTGAGAACATGCTTTTTGAGGAAAATGAATAAAGAGTTCACCATAATTTTCCCTGTTCTAGCATTATTTTCCATGATATACCACATTCTAGAATGATTTACCACAATTATAGCATGATTTACCATAGTTAACCATGACTTTCCAGTTTAACAAGATTTACAATATTCTAGGGTGATTTACTATGTTCTAGTATGGTTTACTATGATATACCACATTCTAGTATGTTATACCATAATTTACCATTTTTCTTGTACGATTTACCACAATCTAGCATGATTTACATTGTTCTAGCATGATTTAAAATGGTTTACCACATTACTAGTATGACTTAACATTGTTTACAACATAGCCAGCATAATTTACCACAATTTTAGCATGATTTAGCATGGTTTATGAAATTGCTAGCATAGTTACCATGGTTTACCATGCCAGCATGATCTACCATGATACATCACATTCTAGTATTATTTGATTCACCATGTCCTAGCAAAATTTACCATGATTTACCACATTGCTAGCATTGATGTCAGTACAAATGAAGTGATAAACTGACAAAATATAATTGTGTTATAATAGTAATTGTTATATAAGCATATCTAATGTTTTAGTGTCTAAACATATGAATGCAAAAGCACATGTGAAAAGACTATCAATAAGTAGAATGGCCAGCAGAGGGCAGTAGAAGACCACTTATTGGCTCACTTTCATTTGAAGTACTTGGTTTCACCAGTAACAAACCAGTTTTTCCATATTAACTCCATTATGCATGCTTACACACACACACATGCACACACACATGCAAATGTTGTTGTTTTTTCAATGGTGTTGGGATATGTCATTGTGAGAATATCTTTTTTTGTAAAGATACAAAATGTATCTATATCATTGTAAACTATTAATCAGATAATTCAGAATTTATCCAGAAACCTAGGACTACACACATTTGGCAAGTCTTCAGGATTGACATTTGTCAATGTGACACAATAGTCAGTTGTAATATTTCAATAGATGAATTTTGACTAAATGTGAGTGTAAATGTTAAAATAGTGATTTTATAAGTCTAAGTAAGAATTATAGAATCATATTAGTTAGTAGCATGACAAAAATTACTATTTTAAACAGCAGGGGGAAGTATAATACCACTTATTGGCTTAATATGCCTTTATGTTCATATAACTTTCACCTTTTTAACTATTATAAATGGTAAATGGTAAATGGACTGCATTTATATAGCGCTTTCACAGACCCAATGGCCACCAAAGCACTTTACATTTGCCTCACATTCACCCATTCACTCACTCATTCATACACCGACGGGCGACGGCAGCCATGCAAGGCGCCATCCAGCTCGTCGGGAGCAGCTGGGGTTAGGTGTCTTGCTCATGGACACCTCGACACTTGGTCAGGTGGAACCGAGGATTGAACCACCAACCTTCCAGTTTGTAGACAACCCACATGAACCACTGAGCCACTGCCGCCCCTACTATTATAGAGGCATATTTTTGGCATGACTTGTTTGTAAGACGATCTGAGCTTTCTTTGAAGAGATATAGGCTTTTGGGGACACTTGGTCAATGCTACATGTTCTAAATGATTATGTTATAGCCATCCAAATGTAGATGTTCAACTTTTCCTGATAATTATTGATCTAGAGAGTCCAGAGAATTGTACTGCACTGGTTTAGAACATTATGATATGAACTTTATATGATCATAGATGGAAAAGACCATTTACAGCCAATACAGGCAATTTACCATAGGAAATGTATGGTTTTAAAGCTTTTTGACAGTTATAGCGCCACCTATGGTCCGATCTCCATGAAACTTTGCATGCTTCTTCACCATGTTATGACACATGTGCTCATCAATTTTTGTCAAGTTCTGAGTTTTTATTTATGATTTATAGGCTTTTGAGTGTATTTTGACACGCCCCCTTTTCTAAATGACCCTGTTACAGTGAACCAAAGGGCAAAGTTCAACTTTTTTTTTGATAATTATTGATCTAGAGAGTCCATAGAATTGTCCTAGACTGGTCTGGTTCCGATCAGGGAAAAAACCAGGGACTAGTTCGCAAAAGTAGGTTTTGGACAAAATTGGCCATAACAATTTTTTTTTGCTCAAATCGAGAATCCGAGATATACATCTTGTCCGTCTTGAGCCAAGGAACACAGTGGTGCAAAGAGCTTGATTCCAAGTCAAACGGTCTAGGAGTTATGAGCAATTTAGGTTGCTTTTGGTTGCTGTAGCGCCACCTATTGGCCAATCGGGGTCATACTCTGATAGGTTCTCCCCAAACCGAGGCCCTAGCACCTGGCCAGGTTTCAAGTCTCTAGGCCTTACGGTTTGGGCCTTTAAGATTTTTAAGCACACAAGCATCAAAAGACATTAAGTTTTATGTAGCAAGCATTTAACCACTGACATAGATGGAATAGACCCTTTTTTAGCATGATTTACCATGATATACCACATTTTAGTGTGATTTTTCATGATTTGCCATGTTCCAGTATGATTTACCATGAATCTAGCATGATTTACCATAGTTTACCATGATATACCAAGTTCTAGTATGATTCACCATGATGTTCTATCATGGTTTACCACAATTGAACACATTCTAGTATGATTTAATATGATTCTAGCATGATTTACCATAGTTAACCATGAATTTTTACAAAATGTGATTGTAAATGTTGAAATAATGATTTTATAAAGTCTAAATATGAACTATATATAACAATTTTAGGGAGTAGTATGATGAAAATGACAGCAGGGGGCAGTAAAATACCACTTATTGGCTTAATATGTCATTATGTTCTTAGAATTTTCACCTTTTTAACTGTTATAGAGGAATTATTTCTTATCTTATTTAGAGTCACATGTTCTGACATGTTTTTAAGAAGCTATGAGCATTCATTGAAGAGATATAGGCTTTCGGGGACACTTGGTCAAGGCTACATATTGAAGTGACCCTATTATAGCCATCAAAATGCAGAAGTTATACCTTTTCTGATAAGTATTGATCTAGAGAGTACAGAGCCATAGATGAATTTGGACAAAATGTGATTGTAAATGTTAAAATATTGATTTAATAAAGTCTAAATATGAATTATATAACAATATTAGGGAGTAGTATGATGAAATGAGGCAGTAAAATACCACTTATTGGCTGTTATAGCCATCCAACTTACACCTATTATAGACATCCAAATGAAGAAGTTATACCTTTTCTGATAATTATTGATCTAGAGAGTCCAAGGAATTGTACTGCACTGATTTTGAACATTATAATATAAAGATTTTACGATCATAGATGGAACACACCATTTACAGCCAATACAGGCAATTTACCATAGGAAATACAAGGTTTTAAAGCTTTTCAACAGTTATAGCGCCACCTATTGTCCAATCTCCATAAAACTTTGCATGCTTGTTCATGATGTTATGGCACATATGCTCACCAATTTTTGTGAAATTCTGAGTTTTTATTTATGGTTTATAGGCTTTTGAGTGTATTTTGACAGGCCCATTTTCTAAATGACCCTGTTATAGCAAACCAAAGGGCAAAGTTCAACTTTTTTTGATAATTATTTATCTAGAGAGTCCAGAGAGTTGCTCTAGACTGGTTTGATTCTGATTGGGCAAAAAAAACTACGACTAGTTTGCAAAAGTAGGTTTTTCACATAATTGTGAATATTTAATGAACGACAACTTGATTGATAACAATAGTACTTGAGCCAAAGTTGTTCAGTATAAGGAGATCTATCAAATGATATGCATATTGTGTGGATGTGTGCAACACCACGTGATTACAGAGCCATAAAACTCGTTATCACATTGCTAACATTGATGTGAAGTGTCAGTACAAATGAAATGATAAACTCTGACAAAATATGATTGTCTTATAATAGTAATTGTTATATAAGTATTATAGTGTCTAAATATGAATAAATATTATATTAATAAGTAGAATAGCCAGCAGAGAGTAGTAGAAGACCACTTGTTGGGTCACTTCAACTTCATGATTTTCAGCAGTATTCTGCACTAAAGCAAACCAGTTTCTCCATGTTAATTCCATTATGCATGCTTTACTTTGTAACTTATCTTTCTTTCTTTCTAACTAACTAATATTTCTTCCTTTTTAAAGCTGCAGTCCGTAGCTTTTCCTCTTTGTCGCCATCTCTCTGTTCGAAATCTGTAACTGCAGTGATTCGCGTAATTATCATCTTTACGTGGGTTGTAAATCGGCATGAAACAGCGCGGATGAACACAGTGCTTTGAGGCGAGTGCTGCTGTCAGTCACCGCGCTGTGTGGATACTGTCATACAGAATCACAGATTCACTTTTTGAAAGTTTGACCAACATAAGAATTTTCATAAGAAAATGTCTTCTGAACAAGTAAGTAAAATCCATTTTTGTTCTGACCAACTAAGGGGGAAAAAGCATTCGACATGATAAGCTTCGTTAGATTTAATCAACGCGATTTACAGCAACCGTGCAAATTATAGCCTACTTTGTCCTCAAATTGTTCATGATAACAACATCAGCATTGCGTGACTAATGTTAAATTTAATGTGTTTTATGGTTACCTGTGTAGTTCAGAATTCATATTCTCCATAATAGCAAAACGAGAAAGGCACAACAAAGGAAACTACATAACTGTGTGAATTAAGAAAACGTACTGTTACACGATTGAACTATTGAAATGTCTTACTTGTTCAGCAGAAAAAAGCCGTCTCTTCTTCCGTTTTGAACCCCTTCAAAACACGGAGTTCACGCTATGGCAAGCAGATAGTTTTGACCACTGGCAGAATATGTTTTTTTTTAATATAATTATTTTGGATTATTTTTAACTTAAAAAAGTTACGGACAGCAGCTTTAACTAATCTTTCTTTCTTTCTAACTATTTTTCTTTCTTCCTTTCTGACTAATTTTTTTTCTTTCTGACTAATCTTTCTTTATTTCTACTTAATCTTTCTTATTTCTATCTAATCCTTCCTACTAATCTGTCTTTCTTTCTTTCTTTCTTTCTAATCTTTTAACCATCTATCCAACTAAAACTTTTTCAAACTGAAAAACTTTAAGCTTTTAAAACTATTTCAAACTTTCTAGCTATGCTTTTTTAAGCCAACTTAAAGTTTGTCTTGACAAACTTTTTTTAGTTACTTTTGGAAGTGTTTGTGGCTCTACCATCAGAGAAGTGTAACAGCCAATTAACAGCTGGGACAAATTAACTCATAATGACTAATTAACAAGACAACAGGTGACAGGGATTAAATCAGGGGCAAGCTGGATGTCACAGGCAAACTTATATGATTGTAAGATTAGCAATTGACCGTTCGCAAGCCCCTCCCCAAAAACGGCCATTGTCCAATTACACATCATAGCAACCGTTACTATGTGAGCAGGTCCGTCAAACATTGACTCCAAGCTAGATGGTGAAGCGGTGCGCCCACAGCATTTGTAAATCGGACACTAGATACCCCGAGAGATTGTCTGAAGGAGTTCTGTTCTTTACATTCCCAAAGCCGAAAACACAACGTGAGCGGTGCCTACAATAGATAAAAATAGTGTGGACGGCCCCACTCCCAGTTAAATGTGTCGAACATGGTTAACTCGCATGCAGCGTGCGTGAAACTGAGACACTGAGATTAGTCAAAGAAACATGGAGAAAGCAGATCAAGAGGATCCACAAAGGAATTACGTTTTCTAAAGGGTTGTTGTTAACATGATATTTTCGGGGGGAAATGAGCAGCAGTCACTAGCAGTGCAGCACCTGTAGACTACAGTTTAGACTAGAGGAGTGCACGTTCGCAACGGGGAACGCATGAAGCTTACTTGACAACATCAGTTCATATATCACTATCGTAACGCATAGAAATAACCTTAAATAATGTATGGTTTTTGTGTGTGAATGAATGAACAGCTTTTACCTAACTATATTCCAATACTGAGATGAGTTAAAATCGACTGAAATATGTTGATATAAAATATTTTTTGTTTAAGCAATGTATTAAACTGCAAATTAACATTTATATGCCCTAATCATAAAAACGATGTTACATATGAAAGACAAGATGTCGTTTTTACTGCAAAATACTGCCACATCAAATAAGCTTGTTTGCTAAGATGTTATTATAGTGTTTGTTCGATTGTAGGCTATATTCAAACTAATTAATCCGCAACTGTGAAATATGTATGATAAAATGTATACTTTAGTTTATACAAAGAAAGATTACATTTGAAATATAGTTAAAATGTTAATTGTTGTTGTAATTGTAACCTTTTTATTAAAATAGCAAAAATATATGTACATATAAATAAATCTTAGGTAAATCTTAAAAGCTCAATATAAGCCTCCTCTTTAAATTATTTGTATTGTGTTTTATTAGTGACACATTTGGGATATATTCCCAAACTTTCTGTAAATACAGTATGAGAATTAACTGCACAATTACTAGAAATGTTTACATTTGATATTATACAATTTGCAAGCACAATTTGAAAAATAAATAAATAATTGGAACTGTGAACCAATTATGTATTATATAGGCATATATATATATATATATATATATATATATATTAGGGCTGTCAAATGATTAAAATTTTTAATAAAATGTATCAGAATTTTCAGTGGATTAATCATGATTAATCACTATTTGCAATTACACCTGAATCCTAACCATTTTTTTCTTTCTGAAATGCATACCAAAAGATAAATAACAGGACACAGATACATAATTTTCATATTATGTCTGTTTATTAACTGTTTATTAATTAATGGTGGTTTAACTCAAACTGAAACATACTACACACCATAATATTTGTCTTTGTAATGTCCAATCGCTTCCTCTTTGGCATTCCTCTTAACCAGGATGTACAATTTACAGTATTCAATTGAACAGAAAGCAATAAATGTAGTCAAATCATAACAGTGGCCTACCACATTTTTGCACAATTTGAGTCATCTGTTGCGTTTTTATGTGGAAAAAAACATTTTCAATAAAACTTTTAAATCAAACCAAAGAACAATCTTTTACCTTTTCCTCCATTCTTTAATCCAGTTGCTCAAAAATACAGTTGCTAACTACTATAACATGTTGCACTGAAACTGGTCTTTTTGTTTGAACATCACCTTTCAAATCTACTGAGCTTCATCATTTTTCAGCCAGTTGCTGAGGCAAACTAACTTGTTCACATTTTCTGAAAGTAAAGCTGACCTTTTCTTGTTCACAATGTGACCTGCAACTGAGAAAAGTCGTTCACAGGGAACAGTGGTTGCAGGAGTGGCTAGATATTTGTGAGCTAGTGAGGCCAGCTTCTCATGGGCTCCTGAATGAGATGCCCACCACGTCAAGGGGCAGTCCTCCAATTTAATGGTGGGCTCTGCTCTGTACCTCTGTATGGCAGGTTGGACCTCTTCATCTTCTGATTCTGAATCTGAGCCCATTTGCAGAAGGCTGATTTTCTTCCTGGGTGGCCCATCATCATGTGTCTGTGAAGACTTTCTGGGTGATTCTTGTTGCAGCATCCCTTCAAGTGTGGTCCACACCTCTTCCCTGTCTGTCTTGGACAGGCATTTCAAGGCTTTAAAACGAGGATCCAAAACTGTAGCAATCTGGAGCCATGCATTGTTGAGCTGTTCTTGACGGGATGCTAGGTCCTCCTTGAACTTGGTCTTGAATCTCACCACATATGCAGGGTCCTCATCACAGGCTTCCATCTTGAGACACAAGTGGCAGAGAGAAGGTAGTACCACAGAACAGGAGACATAGGCCTCTCCACCCAGGAGCTCAGTTACATACCTACGCACACAAACACACACATGCAAGTCAAGTCAAGTCAAGTCATCTTCATTTATATAGCGCTTTTAACAATGGAGATTGTTTCAAAGCAGCTTTACAGAGATAAACATACAATTTACGGTAACAGATTGTCACATGCACACAGAGACAGTCTATTATTAGAACAGTGGTTATCAACATATTATTATTATTATTATAATTATTGTTATTATTATCATCATTATTATTTTTTACATACATGTTATTGATATTTGACTTGGTTTAATTCATTCCAGAAAATAATCAAAGCAATGTTATTTGATAAGTTACAGACTGATTTACCTGCATGGCTCTAGAAGTGTCTCCAGCCTCTGCAGTTTATCCCACTCTGATGCGATCGGCAAAACGAGTTTGTGCTCCTGATTGTCCAGGGCTGCGATGGCAGCCTCTTTATTTCTGCTCACGCGCTTGACCATTTCCAGCGTCGAATTCCAACGTGTCGGAACATCCTGGATCAATGGCTCTTCCTTCTTCCCCAGACTGACTTGTTGTGCTTGAAGCTCCGCAGCATTTGCTGGGCTGTGCTTAAAATGACCGACAACTTTGCGAGCCTTGGCCAAAGCATTTACAAAACCGCTGTCAGCAAGACTCACTGTGACACTTCTCTGCACCATGTGAGCGACACAGTTCATGTGTTCATAGCGTGTAAGTCGAATTGCGGCAACCATGTTGCGTGCACTGTCAGTCCCAAAGGTTGTTGTCTTGCCCTCGATGTCCCACTTACGTGCAACAGACAGGAACTGTTCTTTACAAGCCTCCGCAAAATGACGTTCCTCAGTTTTTAATATAGTCAGCGCAAAAGACTTCAGTTCCCACGTGTCACTGATGAAATGTGCAGTTACTCCGAGGTAATTGTTGTTACTCACTGATGTCCAATGGTCTCCTGTCAGGGCGATATGATTCACTTGAGCCAAGACCTCTTTCCTTTTTTCTTTTTCGTTTTCATAGAGCTCGTGGATTTTCGTCATAACTGTGGCTCTTGACGGTGGCTTATAGAATGAGTCTTGAGACGCCACTTGCAAAACATCAAGGAAACCTTTGTCTTCTACAATGCTAATGGGTCTACAATCCTTTGCTATCCATTTTGCTATTGTGTTGGTCAAATTATCTGAGATTGATTTTGTTAATGGCCTGCGAACATTCAGCGTGGTCTGGCGCAAGCCACTTGCTGAACCTGACGGCCCAGCAAACGCATGTTTGGCGTTGACATGGTACCTCAAGCTTGAACAGCTCCGGTGAAATTGAAACTCCTTGTTACAAATCTTGCAAATAACCTTGTACTTGTTAACTGTACCATCATCATTCTTTTTATATTTGAATCCGTCAATAGGCCCACTTTGCTCACCTTGCTCCATCTCGCCGCTAGCTCTCAACCACTTTCCTGACCTGAATAATTTGTCACACTGCGCATGCGTGAAATGCGTTAAAAAAATTGACGTAATTAACAAACAACTAATTAACGCGCTATTTTTGACAGCCCTAATATATATATATATATATTGTCATTGCATTCTTGTGGCTCAGTAGCACACCTGAATGAAAGGGTCATTAGTATGCAGCCCCATTATGCGCTCATTATGCGGGCCCATTGTCTTCTCAGGTGTGAATCACAGCAGGTCACACCCCTCCGCATATTGCCTTTCCAAACAAAAAGTGTCATTTTTAAATTTAAACCAATCTATTGTTTTATGTGAATGATAAGGCAGGATGATTTTCAGATCATTTTGAAGAAAAAAACTCTAGGCGACAACATCCATTAGTCAAAAGTCTTGTGGACACATATTTAGTATGTGTTTTGTGGCCTTATTTCAGAAACTTTAAGTTTTAGTTTTTTCAATAACCACGCATAAACAATATTCTCTCAAAAATACAAACATGTACATACATGTTGCTTACATATTATGGTAGCCCTGTTTGTGCTAAATAGAGTGTAATTACACCTTTGCCAGTAATTTGTTTATAAGCAACTGAAAAAAGCACAAATGTCAGAGTATGTCAAAACATCTCAAGGACCCCAAAAACACCTTAGACCCCAGAGGGTTAACCAGATACCAGCTCACTTTTTTCCTTATCAGTGCAAAAGAGACTCAAATTACTCTGTTGATTTTGATCTTACATATAAGTGTTGTACATCATTCGATCCTGTTAAGTTTGTATTTTTTTTGTGGAACCTCACAATAAAAACAAAGTGTTGTGCTTTTCGCCTAATAAAGAAAAATAAACATGATGCGCGTTCTGCGTTCTCTCTGTCAGTGAAGTCCATTCTGAAACGCGTCCGAAAATGAACTATAAACTCTGCAAATACTCAGTCAAACAGGTATACAGGCACACAGGCATGAAGCCTGAATTATCTTCTTTTAAATTAAGTAATTTATATAAAAAACAAATTTTCTCATTTTATGTAATCTGTACGAAAAGAGAGAGATGATAGTCGTTCTCGTCTCAGGTCATTAAAGTTAATTTGACCACGCCCACGGAGCGCGCGCTCTATTCAAACACAAATGCTCTGAGGCGATCCACGCCCACATCAGCTGGATAACCCACCGAAAGAGACTCATATTTACGACGCTGTGAGGAATAATACTATCTTAATACTATAATAATACTATAATAATACTATCTTTGTTCTAATCGCGATATGAAATAGTGTCTGTAAACAAAAAGACTGTTTGAATATGAATCGCATTATCTGCATCTTTCCGTCTCTTATGTATAGTTACTTTTTAAACACAAAAATCTTATTCAGCATCACACCCAAGCGGTTGTTAAAGCGAATGTATAATCCTGAGGCAAAATGACTAAATATGCAGCGCGAGTTATATATTTCTAACTCCAAACAATTAGCCACTGAACCAGCTTATAAAATCTTCTTCAAGGCTGTGCTGGTTGTATTTGAGGTACAGGTCATGGGGTTTCTCAGATTTCGCTTGAGACCGGTATAAGCATTAGCCTCGATAGTAGTCGTGTCTCCTTCATTGCGTATTTTTATATTTTGAATATATCCCTCCACTGCATACTGAAACCCCTTGTGCCTCGATCTGGAGGATATCGCTGAGGTATTGCTCCAAAAAAGGTCACTGACACGCACAGGTATACCTCTTCCCGTCATGGCAATCTGTCGCGCTGGTCGTGTTTGACCATTTGTTTGACGGGCGTAGTAACAATAACTAGGGGGCGTGGCTTTTGCGAACGGTCAATTGCAGAAGCAGAAGTAGTAGAGCACACAGAAAATGGCTTACCATTCAACACCAAAAAAATTCAAGAGTGAGGAGAACGAGTCGATTTGTGGATTTGTCCATAACATTAGTCCATTAAAGACTTCAGTTCGAACTTCAAAGACATTTTTCAATGCCAATCTTCAAGTGAGCCGTGATGAATTTCATAATGTCTTTGTGTTTGCCGCGGAAAAACGAACATTGTTTGTTCAAGCAAACAAGAACCAGAGTCCTGTCAAATTGGACCGGATCAAACGAAGAGTTAGTAAGTGTATATTCCATTATCTAAATATTTAAGTTTTTTTGTAATGTTACTGATTAGTAATATGATTGTTAATGTGATTGTTTGCATAGGTACGGATGGCAGTGAATATGATATTCACTGTGGTAGCACTACAGACATTTATGTGGTAGGAAAACTTGATTTCCCAATGAAATCCCCATCACAGAAATTCAAAACCATAGCTGAAGTGAAGAACATGGCCCAACAGCAGAATGTAAGTGATTTATTTTGTTCTATGTGTATTAATGTGGTTAAGTTGTGATCATTTGTGTTCATCAATGTCTCTGTGTGTGAATGAATGGCACAAATGCGTGCTGTTGTTTACAGGCAATTACATTAGTAAACATGTTATTTTTACATGAACACATCTACTAGTTAAACTTTTATCAAACTATATTGCTATACCGAGAAGAATAAAAATCGACTGGAATATGTTGAAATAAAATGTCTTTGTATAAGCAACGTATTAAACTGCATATTAACATTTATATGCCCTAATGCAGTGTTTCTCAACCCTGCTCCTGAAGGACCCCCAACACTGCATGTTTTCTTTGTTTCCCTAATCAAACACACCTGATTCAACTCATCAGATCATTATCACATATATGATGATGATCTGATGAGTTGAATCAGGTGTGTATAAGTCCTTTGTCTCCCTAATCAAACACTCTTGATTCAACTCATTAGCTCATAATCACATGGGTTAATGAGCTGATGAGTTGAATCAGGTGTTTGATTAGGGAGACTAAGGAAATGTGCAGTGTTGGGGGTGCACCAGGACAGGTTTGGGAACCACTGCCCTAATATATCATATATATATATATATATATATATATACACACACCATGCACTGTGGTGATCAATATTTTTAGATCAATTGGCTTAAGAGGTTGTTCAGTTTTTGTTGAATTGGCCATTACAATATCGTTTAAAATGAATAAAATATCTACAAAATTATGACTAGCTCTATAAATAATAGATTAGAGACCTCATAATAAGATTTAGGTTCCTTACAGAAAACAAGCTAGGCCTATTTGACTGTCAATGTCACACAACCATGTTCCTTCATAGAAGTTGAGTGACTTGTGTAAACATTATCAGTTATGGGATCTGTGGTTTAATTTTTTAGCATAATTTTTGTTTGTTATAAATTAGTGTTTTCAACAAAACAAATGAATGAATGACTGAACTTCTTAAATCACTGATTAAGACATTCCCTGCTCTATAGTGGCAGTTTTGTTTAAGAGCATCATGTGTTAGAAAAATATTTTCTATTTTCATATTAATAAAAGTTATCTAAAAATTGTAATTTGAGGCAAATAATTTTAAATGTCTTTTTTTCTTTTGCGTGAATGAAACATGTTTGATTATGTAACAGAGGTTGTTTTTTTGCGTTTGTGTCCATAAGTAAAATACTTTTTGTTTTGTTTCAGGTTGCTACTGTCAAGGTGAAAGCAGTTCATGTTGGTTCTGCCGGTGAAAGTGTTGAAATCAACGGAGTACCAGTGGATTTGCAAATATGTTATGTAGCTGATCATACTGATTCTATAAAGCTAAATTTGTGGGAGACCCAAGTGGGATCTTTGGAGAAAGGTAAATCATATGAAATTACCAATCTCTCCACTAGGGAGTTTGTGGGTGATCTATATTTGACAGCCACCCGATCTACTCAAATGAAAGAGGTGCCAGCTCTTTCTAATCTGCCCATAGATTTTTCCTTTACTGTTGATGAAGTGGAAGTTACAACACTGACTGGTGAGATAAATGGTGTTGAGGTCAGTGTCCGTCACTGCTGTGTCAAGTGCCATGCTTGGCAGGCTGACTTTGACGCAAAAGCAAAGTTTAATCGTTGTATTAAATGTGGGCTGCTGCAAAGAATGGTCAGTTTTCAGCCAACTGTCACTGCAAAAATCTCTGTGTCAGGGGACCTTGGAGAAGATGAGGACCTTGGAGAAGATGAGTTGAAACTGTCTTATAGAGTTTTAAGGAATCATTTCCAGGAAGAGGGACTGGGCAACTTGCTTTCGGATGCGCAGAATGTGGAGGAGAATTTATTGGAAATGGGGATGTGTTCGTTCAAGATGCAGAAGACTGTTGTGATTGAAATCAACAAGGTGAAGCATGAAAGCAAAGCTGAAGGTGAACCTGAAGTGGAAGATTTGCTTGTAGAAGCAGCCAATTTGCTTGAAGGTCAGGAAGGTGAGATTGAAGGTTGGTTTGATGAGTGTGCTGAAGTAAGTGTGCCAGGCCCGGCTGAAGCTAAGAGTTTGTTGGACAAATGTGGATCAAGTGAAGCCAACAATTTTTCAGGATAAACCTGCTAAGTGAAACTTGTGTAATCCATGTTCTTTGCCCTTTAAGTGATTTCAGAAAGTTTAAATGATTTCAGAAACTTCAGATTTCTTTTGAGAAAAAAATTTGTCTAGAATGACACTTTCTCTTTAGTATCCTGAAGCTAAGAGTTTGTTGGACAAATGTGGATCAAGTGAAGCCAACAATTTTTTTTCAGGATAAACCTGCTAACTAAAACTTGTGTAACCCATGTGCTTTGCAGTTTAAGTGATTTCAGATATTTTTTTTGGAAAAAATTTTTTTGTCTAGAATGACACTATTTCTGTTTAGCATGTGTTACGACCCCAGTGTGGGTCATATTGTGTGGATTTGCTTGTCTTTGTCACTTGTTTTGTAGGTTGGAGTTGGAGTGAGTGACGTCATTGATGACTGATGGTTTACACCTGTGCTAGAGCTGATGCCGGCAAACTAAAGCAGCTCCCTTCGGTCGTGACAGGCGCGCTCTCCCCTCGTGCCATTTTGTTGTTGTCTTCTTCCCGTTTTGGTCTAGTCTCTTACTTGGTTACTTTTACTTTAATAAATGTTATTCCTTTTTGCATACCACTTGAAAGTGTCATCTCCTTCTTTGTCGCGGCTTGCGAGCCGGCCGTGACACATGCCAAACTTAGTGTTTAATGTAATCTTTTATTTTAAGGTGTTATTTTATTAAATTGTGCGCATTGTTTTATTCTAATGTGTTTTATAACATTTTAATTGTTTCAGTAAAAGTTTGTTTACAATGTTTGTGGTGTTTTCATAGTACCCGTATATTTCTTTTGAAAGAAAATTGTGTAGAATGACACTTTGTTTAGTATGCCAAACTTGGAAATTAATGTGGTGTTTTATTTTAAGGTGTTCTTTTATTAAATTGTGCGCATTGTTGTTTTATTCTAATATGTTTTGTAACATTTTAATTGTTTCAGTAAAAGTCTGTTTACAGTGTTTGAGTGTTTGTGGTGTTTTCATAGTACCAGTATGAAGAGGGTGTAATATATTTTGGGGATCAGCTTTAGAGTTGGTTTATTTTATTTTTTTATCTTTGGCATTTATACATTTTGCAGTAGTTAACGGTTTCAAAATTGAGGATATAATTGTTTTAGTGTCTGTTTATATGAAGTTCTTGAGGCAAGTTGGAACTAAACTCCGCAAGACAATGTTTTTCTAGGACTAACTTTAGGACATTCCTGGTATTTGAGTCGGTATTTGAGTCGGTGTTTTAAGAATGTGTATTCTGTTTAATGATTTTAATATACTAATTTACATTGTTATTAAATCATACTAAGTACAAAATAAAATATTAATAGATTTAGTAAAGTCATAGGAATTACAAAATAATCATGTTATTGTATTAAAGCCATGGTTAATTTGTAGTTATGGTTTTACTGTTAAAAAACAAATAGTTCAGTGTGTATAAACTATGGGTTTTAGCTATTTTCTTACTGTTAAAAACTATGGGTTGTCAATAGAATATTGAAAATGTAACTATAGTCAAATTACATTTGGAAAATGTTTTATTTTTTTGTCAGTTATTACAAGTAACATTACAAAATTCAGTGTTGATTAGAAGAATAAATTACATTTTTCTATATATTTTATAATGGTTGCTGTCTTAAGTGAAAAGTAAAGTAAAACTTAATTTAACATGTTTTGATAATGTAGCCATAAGCCATGGCAATGATGTATGTAGGCATAATGTAATGATTTGTCTTTTAATTTGTCATATACGACGTCTACGTCACTGTTGTACATTCACACACACACACACACACACACACACACACACACACACACACACACACTCCACGGCCCTGCTGGAAGAACACTGTTCTGTGCTTACTGATTTTCAACGCACTTTTGCTGTACAGAGATTTTATTATATCAAACGTTTTCCCGCCGATACCAATTTGTAGGATTTTGTACAGTAGACCATCAGGCCAAATGGAGTCAAATGCTTTTTTAAAGTCTACAAAACATGCAAATATTTTTTACTCTTTTACTAATTAATAGTTTATTAATGTTTTTACTCAACATTTGTGCAGTTTTTGGAGTATTTATGATATCTTTTAAATTTCTATAAATATTTAAATAGGCTTTTTCCACACACAAAAAAACAGCATTTTTTGTAAAATTCACTTTATAAAAGACCCAGATTTCTAACTTTCATTCATGGGGATAACATGGATTATTTTACATGATTTAATGTAAGATTTTTGCTGTTTTAAAATAAATAAAAAAAATCACTTTAACCACTAGATGGCTATAGAGCTCCACTAAATGCTATTTGACTAACCGAAAGATATATATTCACATGTTGGATTCAGTTGGATTCATATCTAAATATTATAAAATCACAATTATAACAAAAAATTATATATGTATATAATATATGTATTATATAAAACAATAATGTTACATTATGATTAGAATCAAACCTGAACAAGATTTTACAAAAAGAAATGTTGGAGTCTTTAGATTTTATCATTTATTTCAATCATCTGTTTTTAATATAATTCTACAATTTGAATCAACATTTCAGTTACTAACTGTAACAGAACAAAAATTAACAGAAATGAACAGTTATATTACATATTGAGTAAAAATACATAAACATGAACAGCAATAACAAATGAGTTTTTTATAGCCTTACACATGTGTTCCTGTGTATGTGTGCGTGCACATGATAATTTTGCATTGTAGAATGTAAGGATGACAGTCCTGTTTACACCTGCATTTAAAATTGTCCAATTATGATCAGATCTCCGAAATTCTAATAACAAAAATTAAGCCAGGGGTGACTGAAATATTAACTTTTAAAAGTATTCATAATGGTTATGTAGGATTTTCTGACATCAGGCCGAACGGTTCTCTTTGCTTAACAGTTTCATTCTGTGCCGATACAGATGGTTTTTCCTCACAATTGTAAAATAGCTTTTTTCGCAACTGTTTTAGATACAGGAAGCAACAACTGTTCAGGAGGCAAATTGTGCCATTGCAGAAGCAGCAGACAGCTTAAGTATCATTGGTGCCTTGAGACATATATCACACCTGACCAAGCGTGCCGCTCAAGCCCTGAAGAGTGAAGCCCAAACGTCTCGATCGCCCCCCGGTGGCCGGTCCTAGTCTCAGTCATAAACCCCGCCTCCCCATGTTATTCAACGGCACGTGAGACCAACTAAACAATTAAATTACACTTCAAATATCGTTTCTCCAAATATGGTTTCTGTCATTTACTGTAGTTTGTATCACGCTGATGTAATTTCAAGTGTTTGTTTTTAAAATAAGTTTGTTTTTAGTTAGTTATTTGATGCGGTGGTGTGACGTCATGATTGACAGCTGTGATTGACAGGTTCTCTGAGCGATGTCTTCACTGAAGCACCAACAGACTTTTTTTCAGGATCTTCGGAGGACTGAGCGAGGAGATTGGAGCTTTAAATTTAATATCTAAATTTCTATAATTAATTTTTAAAAGTGCAGGAGCGTGTTCTTGCGATTGATTACGCGAGAGTAAGGGCGGGGCCTTGATTTAGCGGCTTTACTTCCGGCTCACGACTGCGCACGTCTGGTCCCGAAATCACTTCTGCGCAGTTCCAAGATGTCAGCGCCATATCGGGACACTGGCGGCTTCAGTTCTGACCAATGGAAGAGAGCGAAGGGGCGTCGTCCATCTTTTTTTTACAGTCTATGCACCTGACAGAAAGCAACTCTCTTGTCCAGTCAGCTGCAGAGGTCTTTGTGAATGGGAGACTGCGAGCTGCCTTGGACCAGTAAGTGATTTAAAGGGTTAGTCTGCCCAAATATTGAAATTCTGTTGTAAATTATTCACCCTCATGGGTTTCCACACCCCAAGACTTTAGTTCACTTCCAGAACACAAATAAAGACACTACCATGCTAACATCTCCTGAGAGTTGTCATGATAGAACACCTTTTGTGTTGAAAACATACAGTATATGAAGGTCTTACGGGTTGACCTGAGTAATCAATGACAGAATTGACCTTTTTTTTTTGAGTGAAGTAAATTTTTAAGCCTTTCCTTTTTGACAACATAACTATCATCAGCTTGAAACTTCCATTGACTGCTATGTTTGTTATGCAGGTTTTCAGAAGGGTTGCAAACTCTCGGTTTGCTGGAAGAGATGCAGAAATATCCTGCACTTTTTTATGACATGTTCGACCCTTCAAGGACCTCTGCAGTCTTTTTTATGTGAACTTTTCCCCACAAGGCAGCAACAGAAGGGCAAAGGAAAACCAGACCATATGCTACTGGAGGGACTGGTTGATCGATGTTGAAGGTATGACATGTTTTTATGTAATGTTAAAGGTATGCCATGTAAAAAAAAAAAAAAAAAATCAAAATGTTTACCATTTCTACTGTGAATACTTAAATCCATTTTCCAGATTGTGTTTGCGCCTTGTCCTGAATCACTACAATTACAGTAAATATTTATATTCAGACTGTTTCATTATGAGCAGGACACATGCAGTTAAATTAATAGCTAGAATGCTAACGCTACTTTACGATTCTCTTGTAATGTGTCATTTGCATTTGTTTTATGCTATTGGTCTATAAACAAAGAGTGATTAATAAAAACAGTGACTTAGATTTGAAGAAAACAAGTGTTTGAAATGAAAAATTGTTATCTTATTTGTGGTGAATCTAACCATTATGCAGAACAAATACTTAGGTTTTTTTTTTTTTTTTTTTTTTTTTATCAGACAAAATTTATAAACAATGCAGCTAGATGTAGTCATAATTAGACAGGTTGGCTAATTCTGTTTAGATCAAAATATCGCTGTCAAAGAACTGCGTGTACCACACATTTTATAATAGGTTAGTCTTTTGAGGTTTGTGATTTTCTGTACATATATTTTGCAGAGGGAGAGCCTGGTGGAGTCACTCTTGAGATGATAATGGAGTTTGCCACAGTGCCAGCTCTGGGTTTCCCCAGTTCCTCCATCAAGACAGGAAAATCTTTCCAGAGGCTAATACTTGCCTCATTATACTACGACTGCCGATACACACAGAATATGAAATGTTCAAGACCTACATGACAGAGGGAATCATGCAGAGCTCATATTTTGGTGTTGCCTGAAATGGTTAAATCTAGAACTGCACCCATAATGGATGGGGTTTTGTTGCACTGTGGTGAGTTTGTATTAAAAGGAGTTAGCCCAAATATGAAAATTGTCACTGTTCACTCACCCTCAGATCGTACCAATGTATTCGTTTCTTTGTTTTTGAAATGAAAAAAAATGAATGTTAATTTTTCCTCTTTTAAAGGAATAGTTCAGCAAAGAAAATAAAATGTTGTCAATGATTTATGACTTACAGAAGTCTCATGCTTTAAGCTTTAATATTAGCCTACCTTTTTACACAAAGTAATTTTAGGTACAGTTACAACTGAGTACAGCTTTTATAAATTTAAAGTTAAGAAGCACCTTGAAGTCAAATATGTTTGAGATGTGCATCCATTGCAAAATAAAATGCATTGTTCTGCATTATGCATGTTCGTGTTTATTGTGGAAAAACAGTGTTACATTGCTCATTTTGTTCAGGTTCTCTCACTTGTACACCAGCTTTTCATAGTATAGTTTTTTACAGTCTATGATTTTTACATGCAATTTCATAATTAATTATATTTTCTTTGAAATATGGAAATTAAAGTGTACTGCTGAATTTACATGTACTGAAGCATTTATGGTAAAATACATATAAAATATACATTAATGTCCTATACTTCATATTTTTTTATTTACACATGTTATTTAGTACATTTATAAAATGTAATATTGAATAATGCACTTCAGTTAAAATGATCAACAAAATATTAAAACATGATTTAAAATGTACCTTCACTTTTAATTTGACATTATTACAAAGTGCACTTTAATCTTAATTCAAACAGAAACAAGATAATTTAGCAAAAACTCACTTCATTTTGACTTTATATCAGAAAACAAGACACATCTTATGGCATTTTACTCGTCTAGTAACGGCATCTTGATTTAAGATTTTTTGTTTTGTGTTTTTGCCGTGTGTGCGTTGCGTTCATTTTCTGGGATCATTGTTGCCTGGACAACCGAGGAGACACGAGCAACGCGATCAGATCAGAGTCCGAATCATCGCTGCAAAGGAAGAAAAAGCAACGACGTCGTCGGTGAGGGAATGTCTCATGACATGCAACTGTGTAGACACAACATATCAATAGGCAAGTAGCGTCACGTGGAAACCATGTAATGTTTAAATGAAAACAAATAATTAAATCAAAACAATAATCCTATTGCTCGCATTTCCGCGCCTCTGAAGCGCTGCTCGCTGCGTGACGTCATCGGAATGCATTCTATCGGTGACGTCACAGTACTAGAGGCTGTTTCACTGAAATCTCAGCTTTGACATTTGTACTCATCTTTTGCATCAGTCTACCGCTTTTGAGCAGTGTGCAGTTCAGCTAAGGGTACGATTTCCTATCAGTGTCTGATTGTGAATCTGCATTTTCATTCAGTGTGCAGTCTTGTGTCCGCCTCGATCTGTGTTCATTTCTGGATCGCTGAATTGCACATCACAGCTTTCTGATCTGTGTACGGCTTTAGATCATAAAATTTTACTCGGTTGTAGGATTTTGGATCAGCGTACGGCTTAAGATCAGAGCATGTACAGCAGTAAATTTCGCTCACTCAGGCCCCTGACATGCGGCGCACAACCTTTGTGTGCTTCAGACGTGCCTCAGAGACTGATGCCACGACCACCGCCTGGAAGACACCCCGGAGGCATTGTGACGATGATGGTAAGAAGGATATCAGTGTGTTTTTACAACCACCATCGGTCATTATTAATATTTAGCCTGCGCTTTGTTTTCTTATTCTTATACCATGGTCTGTTTGAACACTCGATTCTGATTGGCTGGAAAGTGTGCAATAAAACCGTTTAATGCACAGGTCGTTCCAAGTCAGTTTGATCACCGTTCTATATTAATGCACTGTTTTCCATGGATTATCCCGTGTTTCTCGTCAACAGGAGCTCGCTCGTCAGAACAGCATCACGTCTAGAGAAAAGGCCTCCGTCTCCAGCCGACCGCCGTCTCTCCAGCTTCCTCCAATCTGTGGCCCTTCCCGTGCCAGAGGTGAGCTAGTCCATCTCAATCGACATCTTCATTCAAACCATACAGGGCTCGACACTGAGCCTTTCCATGGGCTTGTCCTTCCGACAAGAAAATCTCTCGTTCACTTGTCCGAAAAAGAAAAAAAAAGGGGTTTTTTTGGTGTTTATTCTGAAGCAATATTCCAATCAGCCTTGACATATTTAAGTCTGCATATTGTAATATCTGCACCTTTAAAGGGCATTTCCCCCCTAAACTTTTTAAATATATGCTTCAACTTTCATTTTAAATTCCTAAATTTGATCAATAAATTAAAATAGAATAATAAGACACTGTTGTTACCCTAGTTAGGGCTGATCAAATGAAATCATTTACACTGAAAAACTACAACTGCATTAAATAATGTTATGAGATTGTTTTAAGTATATTTTTGAATACACAAATTAGAAATGTTGGAAAGAATGATACTTTAAAATAACATTAATGTCGAGCCCTGCCATATCACTTGAGTATGAAGTAAACATAATAACCTTTGTGAGAACCACATTAACATGAAATAAATGTGATGTTTTATGCAGAGCAGTGTCCACACATCAGCCTCGCCCCCTTCAAAGTCGCTGAAAGAGCCCATCAATCCGTTGACAAGGCCCAAATGCAGAAAAGACTCGCAGAGAAGGTAACCGAGCTCCGCACCGACCGTGAAGTAGCCAAAGGCCACAGACACGGCGTCCTCGAGGCTCGGAGGACAGACGTGCGCCTGCGTCAGGAGCGGGACGCGGCGGATATGGAGAGAACTCTCACTCGACAGAGAGCCAAGCTGGAGCAGGACGTCCAATATACGCGTCACAGATACGCCCAGTTTCTGGAGGAGAAGAGGAGGAGGATCCAGGACCAAGCAATGGTCTCCAGTTTCAGCCAACAGCACAACTCTCTGGCGAGGGCCGTCCTCAGATACAACACATGGAAACATGGTAACAGATGCATGAGTGCTTTTAGATATACTTTAGTTTAGACATTTCAATGTGTGTTAGTTTGAACACTTTGTGTAGAATATAATAGTACTCACCTGAAGATGTCTGCAAAGATTATATATGTGATAGATATTGGGATCTGCTCCTCTGTTCAAAATCCTAAACATTACAGAACAGGGTGCGTCAAGACTAAACTTTACATGACAAATAATTCCACATTACCGGAGTCATAATTAGACTCTTTAAAATAGCACTTAAGAAAGATGAGCGCACACTGATGTCACTGTGGCACCTCGGTCTTCGGGACAGTTTCAGGAGATTACAGATGTTCATGTGTTCTACAGGAAATGGACTCCAGTGAATTTCACGAGAGATGCTCGTTTGAAGGACGGGGTCGAGGGACACATACGGTCCCTGTCAGAGATTCCCCAGGTTGAAGCAGTCTGAAGTGGTGAATAATGCACACATAATTCTGCCAATGATGGGTTTTTTCACAACTGCTTCGGTCAATAACCTTTTTGTGCGTGTGTCATTTTCCCTCCAGATTCTGGCTTTTTCCAACTTGAGAGAGCAGTCCAGCATTCTGGCAAAGCCGTGGGTTTGATTTATTCACACTCTCTAACTTGTGGGAGGTCTGGGAACTGAAGACCGTAACAGCGTTTGGCCCTCTTTTTGTCTAGTGTGTTAAAGACAGACGAGGCGAGAGAAAAGGAGACGGAAGGATGAGGAGGGACAGAGGGGAGAAAGGAAAAAAATCTTGGTCCGGTAAACTTTGAACACAGCTCTTCAGATCACAAAACATTCATAATGGAAATCATCACATTCTGGTTCTGGTTCATAATGCATTAGTATTAAACTGTAGGAGGAGTTCATTAAAGTAACAGCACAGAGTTTCCCTACAACTCTTTCATGAAAACATAAACTAAACTACACTTTTAAAAAAAACTCTTTCCATGACACAGTGAGTATACCGAAACAATTATCATGCACCTTACATCTATTTTATACCCTTAATTCATAAGCTTTATAAATTACCATGCTTGGTAATTGGTAATTTAACGTTTCAAAACATTTCGTCACAAAGCAATTTTAACCTCTTACTGTACAACAGCATACCATACAACAATTTATTCTTATTATGTTTTACATATCACTGGATATATTTCACCACTTAAATCATGTTAACTAATTTATTTAACTAACGTTAACAGATTAAACTTTATTGTAGCGTGTAACCCTTTATGTCATATGACATTCTCAATTTTTAAATAACACATAAACCAACTTTCTATTTATACCAACTTTGTATTTCTACACTCACTCATCACAATAACTTAGATTAATATATGAATATACTACAAAACACATACACAGCATCTCAAAATTTACTAGAATCTATTTTATTTAAAAAATTTGCCATTTTTACAGTATAATCAAACTACATAAAACAATAACAAGATGTACAGCCATTACATTTGTCATTGCTATTGGGTCACACCAGAGAAACAACTGACTATTAAAAATGTGGGCATTGATTGTATGGTGCTATAGCCAGTATAAATCAATGTTGTTGATTGCATAATAAAAAAAATAATAATACAATAGACTAACACGTGATAAAAGGCATTGTTATAATTTATTTTTATTTCTATGTGTGCAGATGTGGCCGAGGCTGAAACGCAAACGTCTCTGGAGTCCAACGAGTCGAGTCTATGGAGACCTGTGTAGAGGACAGCAGTGCTACTGAAAATGTTAGATTTGATTTAGTGAAAAAATAAAGATTATTTTAATTGGTATTTTTCTTGTGGTTTTTGAATGATTGTTAGGTGTTTAGTTTCTGCGTATGTGTGTAGTTTAGAAACAGAAGTAGGGTTACAGTTTTATTGCACAAGTATTGTAAATAAGAGATGAATTTCTTTGCAAAGGTAACATCATAGACTAATTATTTTTCTGTGTAATAATATTATCAATAATTATTGGTAATTAAGAAATAATGTAATTGCAACAACTATTATCATAAAGAGTGTCAAAATATTAAGATAAAATAAGAGCTGAAGAAACAGATAATAAGATGAACTTGAAACAGGGGTGAAAGGTCAGACTATTTACTTGCGTTAGACTAAACATTTGGGTTTTAAATCATTAATGGTTGTTTTAATAATATAATTGTCTTTATGCATGATTAGCCTACATAAACATTCTAAAGCCATTCTAAAACCAGTTAGTGGAAAAAATGGGACTTTCCATTACTTATACCACATTAATATGTATGTCTATTTGTAGATAAAGGGCATTTTGTAAGGTGATGTAAACAACAGTCTTATTCAGGCGATTAGTTGCGGATGTTTAGTTGTTTTTTTGGCTGTTTTCTATCTTTGAAATCGTCCAGCGTTTGCGAATGAGCCAGGGCCCGGTTCCCCGATAACGCTCACTCTTAGCGCGCTAAGAAGACTCGAAAATTCTTACCAAAGTTGTTTATGTTCCTAAGTGTGTTCACCGAAGTGTCCCCTAGGAAGCTTCTTAACACGCTGCCCCTTACGTTCGACGTTACAAAAGGCGCTGTCCCAGGTGAAGGTGCGGAATAAGTTGGCATCGATTGCTCAGGAATCGATTTTCCACTTCATGTAAAGGTGCATTATGGCGTTAAGAAAGCAACACGTTCTATGCAAATGAAACATTCCTCAAATTATTCCAGGAACGTTTATTTTAACATAGTTTTAGTTATCAGTAAAATATAGACTATTAATTAAATTATCAAATTGTCAGTAATATGTTCACACGATATGTTGTGACGGGTAGACGAACCGGGTATCCCTCGCTAATCATCCACCCTCCTTATCCCGTTGTGCCGCTTCTTGACATGGGTTTAACGACTTCTAATAATTATGTAATACTCTTTTATATTAATGGTAAGGTACTTTACAATCAGAATTGATTGGCAAGCAGCTGCAGTTACTTCTGTTTAATGCGGTATTGATTGCCATTGGTTAATGTTTTCAATAAAAAGCAACTTATCTACAATGAACAGAGAGAGAGTTAGATACAGAATATGGTGGGGAAGCAACGTAAAAAAAGGGCACCAAGCTTCACGTCAGAGGAACTTGAAGTTTTGCTGGAAGAGGTGAGTTTGCACAAGGTGACACTGTTTTCCAGCTTTCGGAATAACTTGTGCAACAGCAACAAAAAAGAGCTATGGAGCGACATAGCAAGGAAGATGGCTGCCTCCGGATCAGGCACACCAAGGTCCTGGCAGGACGTCAGGAAAAAATGGCATGGTTTTTCAAGCCAGGTTAACGTGAGAGGTTCTGCTGTCCGTAGAGAATCGGGCGAGGACAGGTGCGGGGACCAGTTCGGTGCAACCCTTAACAGCACATGAGGAGAAGGCACTGGCGATCATGGGAGACACAGTCTCACTTGGAATCCCTGGGGGGATTGACGTTAGAAGAGGTGACGCTGAACAGGCCTCATGTTACAGGTCATCGCCACCCCCCAATGTGACATGCTCCCCAGACACGAGCAACCTGCAGCACTCTCCTCACCTTACAGCACCGAGCCAGAAGGGTGCACTACCCCACCACCTCCCGTACACATGTCTTCGCTACGCGACATCACAACGTCGCTCCACAATCTCACCATGTCGGTGTAGCGAAGAGTTGGTGAACATTGAAAAGGAGAAGTTGGTCGTGTTGCAGGACATTCAGCGCCAGTTGACTGAAGCAAATGGTATTTTGGTATGTGTTTGTCTTTATAGATGCTGAGCAACAGTCACACCAGTGACCGTGTCTGTGTGTGTTTGTATGCGCATTTTCATTAAAAATACTTGATCATCAACAAGAGTGCATGTCATTCTGTCATCCTTAATGAGTCAACAACTGATTCTCTATTGCCATTGGAAACCTACGCATGCAATCTTGCTCCATCTATGAGATACCTTATTTATCCAGAAGGAAATTAAGCAGTGTCAATCTAAGTGCACATTCAGATATAAAGGCTCGTTTGAAGAGGCTGCGTAAAGACGAGTAGCCACCAACAACTCCAACCTACAAGAGTCCTTTAACAGCTACTTTTCCTCTGCCGCTGGTGAAGGGCCCTGACAACACCACATAGACTGATAATGCTCACCTGTCGTCTCTGCACCCCTTCAACATAACACAAATGCTCTTTCAAGAGCCACTCACTTATTCTTGAAAGATCTGATTCCTGATTAAACATACACATTACACTCACACGTTACATTTGCAATGTCTTTTAATTGTTTGAAACATTTTAAACTGCATAGTTCATACACTAAACAATGATTCACCACTGCAACATCTTAATCAAAACCTGAATCATGAACTCGTTCTTTTTTAGAATAAAACATTTATTCAAACATTAGAGCTGACACAACAAATTATATATATATATATACACATATCTCAAGAATTTATGTCTCAGGAAAACTCAGCCCTGTGTAAAGTAGTCAAGAACTCGATTTCAACTTCACTCCTTTTTTCACGTGACAGATTTCTAAGACGTGGTGCCAGACTCAAAAGAAAAAGCTCCTCCTCACCTGCAGACTGATTGAGAACATTCATTAACTGATTCTCGAACTCATCATTCTGCCCCTTCCTTTTTTTTGTTCCTCATTGATCCCTGTGGTGCTGGCATAGCCCGTGGAGTGCTGGGTGCTACAGGGACATGGGAAACATGAGGTGCTGAGGTAGATGGGGGCTCCCAGGATACACCAGGAGGGCCAGACAGAGTCTCTGAAGACTCATCGGCCAGAACTGCAGGAGTAGACAGGCACCTGGGAGATACATCAGTCGGGTAAAGGTTTCAGTTGGGGCGCCAGGTGGTGATGACTGAGCAGCCCGGGATGATGAGGTAACCTGGGGGCTAGTTGATCTCTCTTCTAGTGATGGGGACATATTGGATGAAGTGGCCCTCTCTTTGACATGAGGCTCTAAGAAACTCATTATTATGATAAATACCTCCATGTGGTCTTCTGTTCTGCCTCTGCACCACTCTTCTTCTCCCTCAGTCTTTCTCTCCTTTATATATCTGTTCCTGAGATTTTTCCATTGCTTTTTACACTCATCTTCTAAATAAGTTGAGAAAATTAAAACTATACCTCTACCCCACTTAAGAAAATTTAACAGGTGTAGAGCTATTCATGGGAGACACATATCAAAACTATGTTTACACACATTGCCTACCTACAAGCTAACTGACTGTTAAACACACCCTTTTTTGAATGTAAATCTGTCTGTCTTTGAAACAATTGTTCCTACCATAAGATGTCTTAATATAAAATATCTCTGTATAGGCTGTGTAATACATGTGTTACAAAGCAGCTGAAGCAGAGGCAAAAGCAGGATCCACGTGCAGCAGTGTTTTATTTAAATAAACTAGAAACTAAACAGACTTGGTAACCAGACTCAGAAACAGGACAGCGTGCATACAGCATTACAACAATACAAGAACTCACAAAGACTGGACTGAAACACAGGGCTTAAATACAGGGGCAAACGATCTAAACAGGATAACAAGGGGGCGTGGTTAACAGGAAACACCTGGGAAGACTAATGCTACGTTCACACCGGACGCGAATAGCGCGTCAGGCGCGAGTGATTTCAATGTTAAGTCAATGCAAAGACGCGTTACGCGCGTAAAAAATTCCTGCGGCGCGAATGAGGCGTAGAGCGCGGCGCGGTAGGCGCGAATACGCCTCATTCGCGCGAATGGCGCGAATTAAGCGTCTGGCGCGTTACGCGCGAATGATTTAGTTAGTGCTATTTGTGCATTCACGCGTTTGACGCGAATTCGCGTCTGCCGCCCGAGTTGAAAAATCTGAACTTCTGCGTCAATTTACGCCGCGTTAACCAATCAGGAGCCTGCTTGCTGCTGTCACGTGGTGAAGTGACAGTTTATAATGTTATTTTATGTTTGGCCTCAATAAATTATTTTGTAATATGACAAAAATACTTGGTGTGCAAAGCAAATCTTTCACATAAAAACTCGATTTCAATATATGAGAGATACTCATTTTGTATTGAATGCTATTTATTCCATATCTATTCTATGAAACATTGTTATTCTAATGTAAAGACAACAAACACAATTTAGTGTATAAAAACTTTTTAAAAAAAATCACAGGACAGGTTTCACTTTTGGAGGCTCTATTTATTATCAAAACAAAAAAAAATGACAGATTAGGTGTGTGCGGGCGAGGGTGAACCTCGCGCCGGGCTGTAGAGTGCGGGCTCGACAGGCATAGACCACTCGAGGCCGAGGCCTTATACGGCCTACGCTGTCCTCGTCAGCGTCCTCACCGTTAGGTCCACCAAACCTAGCTCCTGGCAAATTGTGAAACTCCTGAAACCCTCCGGAGGGTCTGGTGGACCCGAGTACAGCGACGATGTCCCCTACGCAGCTGTTTCTGCTCTCCAGAGCATATACCAGCGGTGACTCTCTCGAATAATGCTAATGCTAATGCTCGATAAACATCTAAAAAGATGGCCGCCAAAGGGTTTCGAAACTTTCGCCTCTGGATTTCGCCTCTGACGCGCGTAAATTTCGCTTCAAACTTTCGTTTTTACGCGCGTCAATTTCGCCATTGACACGTGAATTAACACCAAGTGGTCAAGCGTCAAACTAGACGCGGTAGACGCGAATTTGACGCGCTATTCGCGTCCGGTGTGAACGTAGCATAATAGACAGACAGGGAACCACTAAACATGACAAGACAAACCCACACCATGACAACATGCTTATTTTGCAATTGCAGATTTACTTTGCAGTTCAGGAGGGAAAAAGGCTTTTAACACATGCTACCCGTGCATACGTCCTATGTATAACAGTTCTAACTAATTATGTATTAGACAGGTCTATTAAACAGATCGTAAACTAATAAACACGGAGAACGCGAGCACATTTGTGCTCAGGAGTTCTCGACGCGGTCAAAAATAAAAGGTCCGCTGCCCATATTGCCTACCTTCAACCAAGCTACCTGATTTAAAACACACCTGACATGCCAACTTGAATGGATATATGTCTCCATGACACAGCTTTTCTCACGTTGTCCCTATACGACCTCAAACTTGTATCGTACAGCTCAGGGAATTCCGACACAAACAGTACTAGCCGTTCATCCATTTTGATTTTTGTGCTTGTTTTGGATGCCCCGTTTCTATAGAGAGCCTAAGTCGGAAAAAAATATGTATGGTAGTCAATGGCGAGAGACAACTTATCTTTTTATTCCGTCTGAACTGTGCCCTGAATTACACATATGATGTTTGTCAATTTAAAAGATAATTATGAAAGTCAAGAAAGTCACAGTTTGTCATAAAACAGAAGAGTAACATTTAGTTTTATGTGAAAATCGCTCAATGAACTACATCTCTCGTCTCGCACTATGTACGTCACTAACATGGCTGTCACCTTAGCGCGTTTCATCTCGTTCTTCCAGAACGAGGAAAAAAGTATTAAAAGGGGTGAAAATCACTACAAGTCGGGTCATGTTGAGAGCTGCAGCTATGCAAAAGAAGACTTAGTCGGTTTCATAAGAGCCAGTATGCGGGACCGGCTGTACAAGGTTTCAGTGAGTGTTAAATGGGTGTAACGCTAATGTCAGCTTTAACGTTAACGCTAAATGATAGCCTAATGTTCAAATTACAAGTTAAGGGAGATCAGCATTATTTAACCCTCTGGGGTCTAAGGTGTTTTTGGGGTCCTTGAGATGTTTTGACATGCCCTGACATTTTTGCTTTTTTCAGTTGCTTATAAACATATTAATGACAAAGTTGTCATTACACTTTATTTAGTACAAACATGGCTACCATAATATGTGAGTAACATGTATGTACATGTTTGTATTTTTGAGAGAATATTGTTTATGTATGGTTATTGAAAAAACTCAAATAAATTTCTGAAATAAGGCCACAAAACACATACTAAATATGCGTCCACATGACTTTTTGCTTCAAAATGATGTGAAAATCATCATGCCTAATCATTCTAGTAATTGTGCAGTTAATTCCCATACTGTATTTTCAGAAAGTTTTGGAATATATCCTCTCCCGAAATTTGTCACTAATAAAACACAATAAAAATAATTCAATGAGAAGGCGTATATTGACATATTAAGATTCTGTTTACATCGACCTTGTAAATATATTATTTGCTATTTTATTAAAAAGGTTACAATTACAACAACAATTACAATTTGAACAATATTTCAAGTGTAATCTTTCTTTGTAAAAAGTATACATTTTATCATACGTATTTCAAAGGTAAAGATTCCTTAGTTTGAATATTGGAACAAACACTATAATAACATCTTAGTTGATAATTCAATATACCTACTTTATTTAAAACAAAACATCCCATACTACATCCCATACTATATATTTAACATATGAGCAGAAATTGGCGAACAAAAGCTTATTTGATTGCCGACCCCAGAGGGTTAATGTTAAATGGTGTATCATTTGCTGTTCAGAGACCGCTGATACACAAACGTCACTACACTAATAGGTACATATATCCTGCCCATTCATGTTTTGCTGCTAATTAAATATATTACAGCATTCTAAAAAATGGTATGCTATTTTATTTTTACAGGTCTGCATGGGAGATGACAGCACTATTATTAGCTCTGCCTGTGATTGTGCACGGGGAGAGTTTAAATGTAGCCATGCTGCAGCATTGGTCATTTTCGCCATGTGGGAGATCAGTTCAACCGATGTGGAGTGCCAGTTGAAGAAGCCTCAATCTTCCAAAATCATCCAGCCGGTGTCTGAGCTTTACCCACAGCGTGAGGCAACATACAACCCCCTGGCCAGAGACATCACCTCTGAGGATGTGGACTGGTTCAGGACTGCGTTGAGGGGCACACAGTTTGGCATGCCATGGTTGTTGTCACCTGAGCCAGAGCCACGGCCTCAACATCAGGTCAATCTCACTGTGCCGGAGCTGATGAAGGAGCATGGGGGTCGGGTGCTTGAGGCAATTCTTGCTTCAATGCGACTGACAAAGGACCAGCAAGCTGCCATCCAGACAGCCACCGTGGATCCCCAGTGGCAGTTGCACAGGCAGGGTAGACTGACAGCCAGTAATTTTGGTGCTGTGCTGTTGTCACGGCGCTCATCGACTCCATGCCCATCCCTCATGAAAAGGGTGCTTGGGGGGAACAACCTGGATGGAGTGAAGGCTGTCAACTGGGGTGTAGTGAACGAGGCTGAAGGGATGGACTTGTGGAGCCATCTGCCCTGCTGGAAGTTAAGTGTCCACACAGCCAGAGAAACATGACCATCACAGAGGCAGTCCAGTCATCATCTTTCTGTCTACGTATGGAGGGTGGATCATACGTCTTGAAAGAGGATCACCCATACTGGCACCAGGTCCAAGGACAGCTCTTCATCACTGGCCGTGAGTTATGTTACTTTGTGGTGTGGACCACAAAGGAAGCAATCATCCTGTCCATCCTCAAAGACCCTGCCTGGTGTGGAAATCTCCTCCTCCTGGAGAACTTATACACCCAATACATGCTCCCAGTGTTGGCCTGTAGAGAGGACGACTTGTATATATGTAAATGTGTAAATAGTTGATTTTTTATAGATTTTTTTTTTACAAGTCAGCGTTCCTGTCGAGTTTCCTGTCAGTACCTGTTAAAAAAACAGGGAAGCTAATGATCCATTACAAATTTTAAATCTTTGCCTTAACCATATTAGGATAATGGGTGCTGGCAATTTCCTTAATGAGTGGATTTAGCTAATTTACCAAGGCACAACAGAGTTGCACCAGCACATTGGCAGAGTTCCGGAGGTGCGAAGGAATCAGGTCCAGAATCCTGAACTCCTTCAGCCTGGCATTCGCCCTCTCGACATGGATGCGGTTCTTGGCAATGTCCTTCGTTGCCTTCACTTCACTCTCTGTGAACCTTCCCTTATTGAGGAAGGGTGGTATGTTCACTATGACACCTGCAGGCACAATGTCAGAGATCAGGAACCCCTTATCTGCCAGTATGAGATAACCAGCAACTAGGTGCGCCAGAATGCCAGACTGCTGCACAATGAACTTGTCAGACGCAGAGCCTGGAAAGAGTTGGCTTCAAAAATTAATGACACCATTCGGGGCAACAGAGATCAGTACTTTGAATGAGTGCATCCCCCTGTATGTAGAGTATGTCAGTTTTGCTTGGTCCATCTGACTGAGGGCAGCTATATGGATGTCGGTGCAGTCCACAATCATGCGGCAGTTAAAAGCAGAGGACTGGAATGAAGCAGGCATGCTCTCTTGATTTTTTTTTGGCGACTTGGCACAGTGGACATCATCGCCTGAAACAGCACCTCGTGGAGCAGATGAATTATGGTGTTCACCACATTACTGACTGTTGCAGTACTGCACTGAAATAGCTGTGCAAGGTGCAGGTGTGGATAGTCCTGGTGGACTTTCATCAAGGCCATGAAAACCTGATCTTCCAGCAGAATGCCCTCCACTTTCCATCCTGCAAAATACACAATGGAGCCCTCAAAGCGCTCCACCAACCCTGCCACTTTTAAACATGGTCATATCTGGAAGCCCTGTTTCCATCCTTGTGACCTCATCTGTCAGCCATGCTACAGAGTATCTGCCTGTAGATTGTTTTAAATTGTGAGAAAAAAAAAATTTGTTTGGAAAGGCAATATGCGCGGGGGGGTGGGGCGTGAACGGCCAACACCCTCATGAATAATGCTCTGATTCACACCTGAGAAGACAAAGACCCGCATAATGAGCTGCATAATGAGCCTTTCATTCAGGTGTGTCACACAAGAAAGAATGTGAGGACGATATCAATATATATATATATATATATATATATATATTTGATTATGTATATATACTCACCTAAAGGATTATTCGGAACACCATACTAATACTGTGTTTGATCCCCTTTTGCCTTCAGAACTGCCTTAATTCTATGTGACATTGATTCAACAAGGCGCTGAAAGCATTCTTTAGAAATGTTGGCCCATATTGAAAGGATAGCATCTTGCAGTTGATGGAGATTTGTGGGATGCACATCCAGGGCACGAATCTCCCGTTCCACCACATCCCAAAGATGCTCTATTGGGTTGAGATCTGGTGACTGTGGGGGCCATTTTAGTACAGTGAACTCATTGTCATGTTCAAGAAACCAATTTGAAATGATTCGAGCTTTGTGACATGGTGCATTATCCTGCTGGAAGTAGCCATCAGAGGATGGGTACATGGTGGCCATAAAGGGATGGACATGGTCAGAAACAATGCTCAGGTAGGCCGTGGCATTTAAACGATGCCCAATTGGCACTAAGGGGCCTAAAGTGTGCAAAGAAAACATCCCCCACTCCATTACACCACCACCACCAGCCTGCACAGTGGTAACAAGGCATGATGGATCCATGATCTCATTCTGTTTACGCCAAATTCTGACTCTACCATCTGAATGTCTCAACAGAAATCGAGACTCATCAGACCAGGCAACATTTTTCCAGTCTTCAACTGTCCAATTTTGGTGAGCTCTTGCAAATTGTAGCCTCTTTTTCCTATTTGTAGTGGAGATGAGTGGTACCCGGTGGGGTCTTCTGCTGTTGTAGCCCATCCGCCTCAAGGTTGTGCGTGTTGTGGCTTCACAAATGCTTTGTTGCATACCTCGGTTGTAACGAGTGGTTATTTCAGTCAAAGTTGCTCTTCTATCAGCTTGAATCAGTCGGCCCATTCTCCTCTGACCTCTAGCATCAACAAGGCATTTTCGCCCACAGGACTGCCGCATACTGGATGTTTTTCCCTTTTCACACCATTCTTTGTAAACCCTAGAAATGGTTGTGCGTGAAAATCCCAGTAAATGAGCATATTGTGAAATACTCAGACCGGCCCGTCTGGCACCAACAACCATGCCACGCTAAAAATTGCTTAAATCACCTTTCTTTCCCATTCTGACATTCAGTTTGGAGTTCAGGAGATTGTCTTGACCAGGACCACACCCCTAAATGCATTGAAGCAACTGCCATGTGATTGGTTGATTAGATAATTGCATTAATGAGAAATTGAACAGGTGTTCCTAATAATCCTTTAGGTTTGTGTATGTACAAATGGGCTAATGCACAGGCCCTTCAAATGGAGCTATTAGATTTACAGGCTGATGTAGTGTTAAGAGAGCAATGTGAATCCTCTGACCCTGTCACATTTTGGCTGCAGACTGTGCCAAATGCAAAGTTTCCTGTACTTAACAAAGTGGCAGTGTACACATTAACAATGTTTGGCTCTACCTATAGCTGCGAGTCAGCCTTCTCTACGCTAAACATCATTAAGAATAAGTACCGCTCACAACTGACCAATGACGATGTGCATGGATGTCTGAGAATTGCTTTGACTCCATTCCTACCCAGATTTAAGAGATTGGCTGCCAGTGCCAATGCAAATTTCTCACACAGAGCTAAGTTTAAAAACTTGCTTGTTTACAAAAATGTTTACTTTATTTTTTGTTGCACTAATAGAAGTATTGTTTTATTGTAACATTTTTTTATATAATGCATTATGAGGTGCATTATTTGATCCCTTTTGCACTTTTGAAGTGCAATGTTTGCAAGTTTATGTGCAATAGCAGCTGTTCACAACACTGAATGCATTTATCTTTGATTAGTTATGAAGGTAAATCATTTGCACCTAATATATTAAGATTGTGACTTTCAGTCTTTATTTTTATGCTTCCTGGGCATAAAAATAGATGGGGTGGCAGTGGGTCAGTGGTTCATGTAGGTTCATGTAGGTTGTCTGCGAACCGAAAGGTTGGTGGTTCAATCCCCGGTTCCACCTGACCAAGTGTCGAGGTATCCATGAGCAAGACACCTATCCCCGGCTGCTCCCGACGAGCTGGATGGCGCCTTGTATGGCAGACACCGCCGTCGGTGTATGAATGAGTGTGTGAATGAGTGAATGTGAGGCAAATGTAAAGCGCTTTGGTGGCCATTGGGTCTGTGAAAGCGCTATATAAATGCAGTCCATTTACCATTGATGTTGAAAGGTTTGACATTTGAATATTTGCACTAAAATGAAATAATACTTGAATGAATTGCAACAAAATCAGTTGAATACATTTAAAGATAAAGACTTTATTGTCAAAGATTTTGTCAATTTGTTGACATGGTTACAATTTAATAAAATGAAAGAACTTATTTTGCCGGGTGTTTTTGCATGTCCGGACCCTCGTTTACTGGGCTGATCGGGTTAGTTAGTGGACCTCTTTCCAATTTAGTTGGGGACCCCTGCAATAGAGTGTTCTTTTTGGTTGTTGCTGTGGTGATCAGTTGCGTGTATTCTCTAGAAGATTGAAAAAATTCCAAAACAGTTTTATTCTCAGCGCAGAGGAGATCCTCATTAAAATCTCCACAGATTAGTACGGGATGTTCGTCCACTATGTCCAAATAATCCAGTAGACTCTTCAAGTTTTTCAAAAACTCTTCATATCCGTAGTGTGGCGGCCTGTACACAGCAGCGATTGTTGCTTTGATGGGGCTATCTACTTTGATGACTATATACTCCAGATCGGTCACATGTTGTACAAACTGCCTGGGCTGAGCTGAAATATACCCTTTGCAATATATTGCGACTCCACCACCAGCTTTCTGCACAATTTCTCGGTGTGTCGAGTAAGAGTATCTTTTGCGCATAAATGTGTTGTATCCTTCCAATTGGACGTGGGTGAGTTTCCGTCATGCAAAGAATCTCCGAAAGAAGCAGTTCATGATGGCAGAGACATGTCTGTAGGGCTGCAACGATTAGTCGACGTTGTCGACAACGTCGACAATAAACATTTGTCGACAAATATCTTTGTTGTCGAGTAGTCGTTCGATCTCACGTGACCTAATGTAAGGGCCTGCAATCCCTAGATTTGACCGCTACGGCGCTGTAGCGCTAGAGTGTAGTGCAGCCCTTACAAATGCTATTGCGGTAGAAGAAAACACAGCGCGAATTATGACAGTGCAAACGAATCCGAACTAGCAAGGTTTAGGTTTGGGAAAGTTTCACAAAACTTCAAATCAAGAATGCTGTCGTGTTCAATACATGCAAGGCGGAACTTGCTTTTCACGGGAGCACAACATGCATGTTGGAGTGCAAGAGGAAAAATCCCGGCAAAAGAGGAGCCGGTGAGAAGTGAGTGTTCTCCAGCTGGAGCTTAACGTTACCAACCAGCGGTAAATCTCTCTTTATTAGAGAATGCAATACTACTAATAATAGTAATAATATTATCAATAGTAATATAATTACAGTAATGTGATGACTTATTTTGCATAGAATAAAGCTTGATCGAGCTTAGGAGTCAGGGCTGTTTTTATTATTGTAACACTATTAGTATATTAGGTATTATTATAGTCTTATCACTTGCCTGTATTTTGTTCAATAATCATGAAGACTTACAAAACGAGATGTTATATCCTTCCTATGATATAGGAAGAATATCATGGCAGTTACTTTATCATACTATAAATTAAAAGGTGAATGAGAACATCTCTGTCAGCTCAATTGTCATGTAAAAAAAGATTGTAATTTTATTCTTATAATAATTGTTTGCAGATTAATATTTTACCATTCTTTGTGTCCTGAAGTAAATGTCCCTTTTTCTATTTCAGTTCTAAGAAAAGCAGTGGGCCTATTAAACAATGCTTAGAGAGCATTTGTGTGTGATTTGAGTTGGACCGAAATCTGAAAACTTAAAGAGAATGACCTGTTTAGTTGGCTCAAAGTTCATTAAAACAACTATTTCAAAAGCTGAAGTGATTTTATTTTTTTATATTATAGTTAGAATATGTATAACTCAATGTTTTAACTAATTGGAAAAGCTGAATAATCGTTCCAAACTTACTGATTAGCCTGCGAAATAATCGACGATTAGTCGATTAATCGTTCTAATAATCGTTAGATTAATCGATTATCAAAATAATCGTTTGTTGCAGCCCTACATGTCTGTTGCGCATAAATGCGTTGTATCCTTCCAATTGGACGTGGGGTGCAATGAGCGATCCGGTCAGGTGAGTTTCCGTCATGCAAAGAATCTCGAAAGAAGCAGTTCATGATGGCATCTGATATCTTCAATGTGGGATGACAGTCGTTCTGTGTTGTGATGAATGATTTTAAGCGTTTGATTCATGTTGGTTTCCCTCACCTGCTGCAAAAGTAGCATGATTCCTTTAAATGTCGCTCTTGTCATGTTTCCCAACGAGGCTGTGACTGTAGGATCAGCATAGATCTTTTCACTGAAGTCCCTGATGTGCAATCCACAAAGCGAGGTCGTTCTGCTGAGGGCAACGTAGGCCAATCCCTGCTCGAAAATCTTCTTCAGTGATATCACGGCATTCTCCATTGTCATGCCTTGGACTTTGTGAGCTGTGCAGGCGCAGGCTAACTTGATGGGGAATTGTCGACGAACTGCTTCTTTTCTAAGGCTCTTCGGATCTATCGATGTAAACCAAGTCGTCTTTTTCACCTTGGACTCTTGTGGCGTTTCTTGCTTGCGCTTGGATTGTCGAGCTGAAGTCCTAGCATTTGCACGGTGTTGATTCCATCTTTTGTCTTATTGACAATGTTTGAAATCTTTCCAAAACATCAGTTGACTAAACCATCTTCCACGTCCAGATTCCTAGTCACCATTATGCGTACTCCAACGCAATTTGTACGGTGTCAGGCAAGTCGTCCTTTTTTCCGGTGATGAGCTTCTTTTGTCTCTTCATCCCTCCTGTTCTTGGGTCTTTCCTGTAGTCTTCGGCATCAATGGTAATGATGTCAGCGTGAAGAGCATGGATTGTTTTGGTATTGTGTCCGTGAACTTCCTTGTTGGTGGCAAATACGTGCAGTGCATCACACGGGCAATCGTTGGGGTCCTTCACAGCCTGGAGTAACAAAGCTCTATCTTCTTCGGCAAGATCGTCTGTCTTCTGCTTTACCCGTAGGCAGTTTAAAAGTTGGGCAAAAGCCAGGTCTTCTTTCTGACGCATGATCTCGGAGAGGGTAATCATTTGGAAATGGTCTTTCCAGAAGTCCAGGACATCCTCTTCGTACACATAGAGTGGTTTGGCTTTACCCAGAGGTGGCAGTTGATAAACATCTCCCACGGCGAGGACAGAGATTCCCCCGAAAGGTTTCTTGCTGCCTTTGATTTGCTGACATCTCCATTTTATGTAGGCCAAAAAATCCTTCGAAATCATGGACACATCATCGATGATAAGATTCTCCACGTCGCGTAGTCTTGCTCATAGTCCATCTAGGGCATTTCCAAGTCCTTGATACGGTGGCTTCAGATTTCTTGGAAGTTTTAAAATTGAATGAAATGTTTTTCCGGAATATATTGAAGGCTGTGGTTCCAGTAAATGCACTCAAGAGCACCGTAGGCATGGACATATCTCCTTCCTCCCGCAGTTGTCGCAGAATCTTGGTCGTTTCCGTGTATATGCACTTGATGACGTGTGATTTGCCACAACCAGCACCACCTGACACGAAGTAGAAAAACTGTTCTGGATTACCGGCATGACCCCAGACACGCTTCTGACACAACTGGTAGACCGTGTAGAATATGGCTGCCTGCCTCTCGTTTAGACTCCTAAACAACCTCCTGACGAATTCGATGCTCATCTGCGGTGCCTCGATTTGGGGCACGACTCCATCTCCAAGAATCTGAAATTCTGGGACATCATTTTGTACATTCTCATCATCTGGATTGATGTCTTGTCGTTCTGCTACGCACTCTAAACAATCCACTTCAATTTCAGGTGCAAAAGCGGTCCATGCGTTCTCAGATGGCCCTCGCTGTTGCAGCTGATCGAACGCCTTATCCACCTCGTCGCTGTGTTTTTCTAACTTTTCCTTGTGCGCTTGCACTACGGCACAGGTAGGGAAGAGGAAACCAGGGTGAGTGGATAGTTCCACTGATGCACTCTTGTAAAACATCTCGTATGTTGGAAATCTGGGAGGTTTAAGCTGTTCGTTGGTCCGATGTGGCATATAAAGCTTGAGTAATCTACTGTAAAACTTTTCGGGTTGTTTTTCCTCCGAAAAACGTGCATTTCTAATAACTGCAGCCTTCCCAGACGTTCTTTTCTGAAAAAAACCCATGCCGTTGAGCAGCCAGTGAACATTCTTGCCTTTAGTTTGTTGACCGTACACGATGTGGCTGTAGTAGACTACAACAGTATCACAAATAATGAACATTATCACTAGCTTACTGCATAGTGATATCGATTTTTGTATACTGCATCAAAGAGATTGATGCAGAATGATAACACAACACTGGTGGTTTATGTGTTGCAGTACTGAAGACAGCTCTGATAACACTGACAAACCAGGTCTAGAAGTGGCACTCTTTACGTGTGTGTGTGTGGGTGACAGTTGTAGGTTACAGTTTGACAAGAGTTTAGACTGTGACAAAAGCACAATGTTTTGTTTTATTGTGAGTGTACTCAAGTAGTAAACCATTTGCAGTTTAAAATGAAATCTTGTATGAACAAAATGACGGAGTATGTTTTTGTTTCCACTGTTCGATCGCGCCCGTGGCTCTCTCTCTCTCACACACACATTTTGATCGCGCCTCTCTCTCCCTCTCTCGTGCACACACACACACACACACACACACACACACTCCAGCATTGCAATCTTGACATCACAGCCTGTTCATTATTCTGCGTTCGCCCGTACCGTTTCGGTTCAATACGAATACATGTAGGGCCTACCATTCCACCCCTAGAAGATAACTATATGATCTTATCATTTCAATTATGCTTTCAAGTATCACCAACTTACTCACCTGTTAGTTACAGTGGTATCCAGTGGTTAGCTGCTAGTCTCCATTAAGCGCTGTTATAATGCAGGCACGTAATGTCTTGCACTGTGGGGGCGTGACCCAACGTGTCGCTAATATGGGATTTGTAGCGTAAGTGACAAATGACTTGATAAAAAATAATAATGCATACATTTCAGCTTCCTTTAGACCATTTCTGTTCAGGAGTTTTATTTTATTTTTTTAAATTAAATGTATTTTCCCCCTCCTCAGACTGGGGGTGGGGCCGGCAGGGGGGCCGAGCCTTGACCAGTGGTGGCCGTGGCCACCGTGTGCGGCCTCTATCCACTGGTGTGTGGTGGGCGTTCTGGCGCACTATGGCTGCCGTCACATCATCCAGGTGGATGCTGCACACTGGTGGTGATTGAGGAGATTCCCCCTTTCATGTAAAACGCTTTGAGTACCTAGAAAAGAACTATATAAATGTAACAAATCATTATTATTATTATATATGTAAACATCACTGTAAGAAATTGTAGTCTGCCTCGACCCAGATTCCACTCCAAAATATATTTTAGAATGAGCTTCATCCCTAAAATGGCTTAATTATCATAGAGATGAAAGAAGTGAAGTTATATTGTTTCTTCACCATTTGGGTTGATCACATCCTGACCAAATGGTAGTCAATTGTTTGTTGCCTGGCCTTGTACTTTTAATATCACTTAATCCAGATAGCACTGACTACCCCACCTTGGGAATTGCACCCAAGGAAATATAAAAGGAACATAGGTTCGGTGGTGCAGTGAAAAGACAGTCGTGTCATACAATAAATAATTTTATTTGTTTAGGAAAAACATCCCACAGGCATCACTTGATCATAGTATAAATCACTGGCACGTTTATTATAGCAATACTAAAAATATCACAATATTAAAAGAACATTCCTCTAGACACATCTGATTTAAACACAGAATCGCATCAAACATCACAAAAAGGAAAATACCATACCGTTCCCACCAAATAAAACAAACAAAAATGAATAAGAAAAAGAATAGAAACTACAAGGGCTAAAGCTTACCTTAGGGGTGGAAAACTAGCTGTAAGAAATTGTGCTCTTAACCACAAGTGTGGACGGCAAACAAAATAGGAAGAGGTGTTCAAACCCTGGTGTTCCAAACTCACAGCAAATGTGTTTCACCCAAGTGACTAGCCTCCCCCTCGGCGCACTCAGCCTTGACTCGAACCAAAAAAAAGACAAAGAAAGAGAAATTAGTGGGTGCGATACAAATACAAAATAGTCACAGCAAATCACATCAGACACAAATAAAGGGCTTAAAGTATTCCGGCACCGTGCCGGATCTCCGGGCGTGCGGCCGTGAGAAAAAAAAAAAAAGAAGGGAACTTGCATGCGGTTTAATATTTTCGAGCCAATTGATTTCACCTACCAATCATATGAGAGGAACGCAGCTCTAACTAACGTTACAAGCCTATCAGAAGCAGAGCGGGTCCTGGCAACACAGTGTGATTGAGATCCATATCGTCGGTAAAAGCATGGCGCAAGTTCATGAAGCCTGGGGATGATGTCCTACCAGAGCCCGTCTTCGGACATTCTCTGGTCCTACCCACGGGCGTAATTTCCTATGCGGACAAGGGGGACGTTAACGCATGCGATTCATTTTTGTCCAGCTTTAACGTGTTAAAATATTTAACGCAATTAACCATCCGTTCTTTCTGTCATCCTTTAGCTAGGATTATGATCACGCTCTTATTCACGCAAATGCTTAAACCATTCTCTTTCGCGCCTGAACGAAGAATAACACACATTTATGCCAAAATGTCCGTTTTGTCAAGTATCCTCACAAGAACAGTCTTAAATGAGTTAAATAAAATCTTAAATGGAAGTAAATAGTAGTGAGAGAATGAGATGCGTGAGATCCTGTCAGCAGCGGCAGATCTTAAAGTGACAGGAGCCATAAATTCTGTCTGTCAGTAAAGTTAACCTCTTAACGTTCGCCAGTGCGTCGGCGCACTGAAGCGTTTTTTTTTTATTTAGTTCAAATTTACTATCAGATTTAATGTTATACCTTGACAAACTATACATCATTAAACAGATATAAGACTCAAGTTTCAGTATTTGACCACTATTGTATTCTGAGAAACTTATATTGACAGTTATGTCTTAATTTGTGTCAGGAGTTATGAAAAAATGAAATGAAATGAGTCGATACCTTTAATATGAATTATGAGCGTCAGCTGGTCCATTCAGGAAAAAACACTCCGTGCTGTCGTAATGAAAGCGATTCACAAAACAACGTCCCTCAGGGCTTTAGCTAAAAAATGTGCAGACTTGGAGAAATATTGATATATTCTCATAGATTCACATCATATTTCTATAGACAGGAATAATATTTATTGAATTTATACCCAAATGTGTCGATGTAATCATTATGATCGCTTCTTATTGAGATGTGCTGTGTTTTCAATTCATACCAAAAGCCTGAGGGCGCTGTATGCACAATAATAGTCCATATATGATCATGAAGAAGACCCATAGTCATGTGATATTCCAGGACGTCACTGATACAGAAAGTTGCTAACAGAGATCGCTGTAACATGCAGATAAAGATGTTTTAAAGACAATAAACATGATTGCAATGATATTTGAGTTACCTGTGTTCTTCAAGCCATGCCAGGTATTTCATAATAATAGATTATATTTATAATGTAATGCTAATCGATATAGATTTCATCATCGTGCAGAACACTATAAATAATAAATGTTCTGTCGGATTTTTTTTTATCTGAAGCCAAATCAGATCACAGACGATTATTTAAAACACTCGACTTGCGTTATAAAGTAAGTTTGGTTAACAAACATGGTTTTAATCTCATAAATGGTCGTGTATTGATGGTGTGCTAAGCTAACATGCTAGCTAGCCCAGGTGCACCTGCTAACAGCAGTTATTGTTTTATGATTGTTTTCTAAATAGGAATGCTTACTGAAATGTTTCAGTGCATTTGATACCAGTTTCAAATATTTAGTGAGAACTTTGATAAAATAAATTAGGGTTTGAAACCCTATGAATAGCCTGTGAATAGCCAGTCATTAGTAGCTATAATGCAGACAAAAGAAGTGCATATTTAGAGCCATAACCAATCTGGAGAGGTGTAAATGCGTGCAGGGGAGACTGAGACTGAATGAGGCTCGTTTGGACCACAAAACAATAGAGACCTTAGACTGAATAGATGACTCTAAAATGCAAACTGATGTTTAGTCATCTTCTGAGTCTAATCAAAATAAAGTAATTTGACATGATCTTGAAAAACATTTAACTAAATACAGAGTTTTAGACTTGTCATTTTCAGATTTTAAATATAAAATGGTCACACATATGGCTTTAGCTGCAGTGCATTTCTAGATTGCTCCAGGGGCAACTTCAATTTTATTTTCTGTTTCAGTTTGGGAATGCCATTTCTGGGGATTTTTCAAAAGTGGGCTTGCAGCTTAACAGGTTAACCTAAAGAACAGAGGGAACAGAGAAAATTACTAATTGCTCTTGACTAAAGAACGCTTGTAGCTTTGATAAGGATTAATCTATATTTCATTTATAATTTATGCAGTGCGGACTGTTTTATAACCTTATTCAATTTCTGTATGGTACAGGTAAATATGATATTTATTATAGGTTTAAGTGAGGATTGTTTTAAGTTCACTTAAATTAAAAGTTTTATATTTTATAAGCCTAATAAAGCCAAATTTGGGGGAAATTTTTAACATTTTTAAAAAATGTATAATATATCAGAGGTCGGGATAATCACTGGCACGTGACAATAGCTAATGTATTTAATTTAAATAAAGTCCCTCAAACTTGCATATGGATGTACATTTTGAGGTAATCATTCCTCACAGTCACATAGCCTGTTTTATTGAGCCTATCTAATAAATACGATTGTATTACCTCCATCTGATATAACATTCATTCTTCAGTTTGATGTCCATAATATTATATCCAAAAAAATCAGTTTGAAGCTGAGGAAAGCGATATGTTCGTCTGTGTCCTTCCCATGACAGCACTAAAAACAAGTTACTTGTTTGACTCACTCATAAAGACATTCTTTGCCGCCATCTAATGGTGTAATAATGTAACTTTCAATGAAGTCCATATCACGATTCTTTCTCAATACCAAATACGGCTTTTATTTATATAGAATAATATTTATTGAACAATTTTTAAATTAACAACAATAGCGATTATAAAAGACAATAAGAAATAAACACAAGCAAACAATTCAGTCAAACATACAAGCAGCACTTTAATACAGGATTCAAGTGAAATATAGACTAAAAAATATAGTTATTTTCTTCTGGAAACAAACTTTGTTGCATTATTTTCCTGTTATCTCTGTAAAGCTGCTTTGTAACAATATGTATTGTAAAAAGCGCTATATTAAAAAAAGGCGACTTGACTAGACTTCTCCCCTTAACCAAAATCAATTTGCTCTGGATCAAGTAATAAATTAATAAGAACAAAGATCGCCCGTTTGATATACCATAAATTAATTATATCTCATGTTTAACCACTATCTACACAAACGCCAGCGGCAAATCTTCACGAAAGACTGGAGATTAAGCTGTTCTCTGCGGGTACGTGAGCGCTGAACGCTTGACGGCCTGCGAAACAGTCTCAACAGCTTGTAATATAGGCACTAAGATTACATATTAGTCACATATTTGAGGGCTAAATAACTACATTCTCGCTTAAAAAAAAATCTTACATTTTGTGACACAACTATAGTAGTATTTATTAAAAATATGGTGGATTTGCTTGACCGCCATGACAGTCGCCACAAGCGGAGTGATACAAACAGTGAAATTCAAAATATATATATTTTTTAAAGGGAGAGTGATGAATCAGTTATTTTCTGTTGAGATCAACATAGTGCCACAAATGTAGTGAATCGAGATAAACATCTTGTCACGATGCGGTAGAAACGAGGAGGAAGCAGGATCCACATGCAGCACACTTTATTAGACAGACTGGAAACTAGACAAAGACTCAGGCTATGAACAGGACTCAGGGAAAGCACGACGATAACAACATAAGAACTCACAAAGACTGAACTGAAACACAGGGCTTAAATACAAGGACAAACAAGCCAAACGAGATAACAAGGGGGCGTGGCTAACGAGAAACACCTGGGAAAAATAGACAAGACACATGGCAAACAGGGAATCACATGACATACAAGAACAAGGAACAAGACACAAAACCCAAACCGTGACATAGCCCCCCCTATGGGCGGCTCCTGACGCCCATCAAAACAAACAAAATAGTTCAGGAGGGTGGTGACGCGGAGGTGGTCCCGGGGGAGGGATGGACGGCCAGGCCCGCACAGGGGAACGGGACCAGGACATAGTCATGGCGGACCTGGGCCATGGAGCGTGGGCAGACCAGGCTGTGCAGGCGACCAGGGTGGAGCAGGCAGTTCAGTTGGCCACAGTGGAGAAGACCCTTCGGGCGGCCAGGGCGGTGAAGACCCTTCGGGCGGCCAGGGCGGTGAAGACCCTTCGGGCGGCCATGGCGGTGAGGATCTTTCTGGTGGCCGTGGGCCCCTAAGTTGCCACGGCGAGGACCTACTGCCCCTCCCAAAAAATGTATTGAGGGTAGTTACGGGGTCATAGGCAGGAGCAGTCACCGGCTCAGGAACAGACACCGGCTCGGGCTCAGGAACGGACACCGGCTCGGGCTCAGGAACAGCAGACACTGGCTTCAGTGTGTGCGCAGCCCACCCACACCACATGGCTGTGGCCATAATGGCCAGTGTTGCGGTCACATACGTGTCGTGAACGGTCTCTGACTGGGAAGACGTGACGTGAACAGTCTCTGGCTGGGCAGACGTGACGTGAACAGTCTCTGGCTGGGCAGACGTGACGTGAACAGTCTCTGGCTGGGCAGACGTGACGTGAACAGTCTCTGGCTGGGCAGACGTGACGTGAACAGTCTCTGGCTGGGCAGACGTGACGTGAACAGTCTCTGGCTGGGCAGACGTGACGTGAACAGTCTCTGGCTGGGCAGACGTGACGTGAACAGTCTCTGGCTGGGCAGACGTGACGTGAACAGTCTCTGGCTATGGCTGGGCAGACGTGACGTGAACAGTCTCTGGCTATGGCTGGGCAGACGTGACGTGAACAGTCTCTGGCTATGGCTGGGCAGACGTGACGTGAACAGTCTCTGGCTATGGCTGGGCAGACGTGACGTGAACAGTCTCTGGCTGGGCAGACGTGACGTGAACAGTCTCTGGCTGGGCAGACGTGACGTGAACAGTCTCTGGCTGGGCAGACGTGACGTGAACAGTCTCTGGCTGGGCAGACGTGACGTGAACAGTCTCTGGCTGGGCAGACATGAACAGTCTCTGGATCGGCAGACGTGAACAGTCTCTGGATCGGCAGACGTGACTTGGACAGTCTCTTGATCGGCAGACGTGACTTGGACAGTCTCTGGATCGGCAGACGTGACTTGGACAGTCTCTGGATCGGCAGACGTGACTTGGACAGTCTCTGGATCGGCAGACGTGACTTGGACAGTCTCTGGATCGGCAGACGTGACTTGGACAGTCTCTGGATCGGCCGGGACCAACGGTGAAGAAGGCTCGGGACTGGACGTCGCCAGCGGCGAGGGCTTTGGGCTGGACGGCGCCAGCAGTGAGGGCTCTGGGCTGGACGGGACCAGCGGCGAAGGAAGCTCTGGGCTGGACGGGACCAGTGGCGAAGGTTTTGAGCTGGGCAGGTCCAGCGGCGAAGAAGGATTTGAACTGGGCGGAACCAGCGGCGAAGTGGGCTTTGAGCTGGGCGGAACCAGCTGTGAAGAGGGCTTTGAGCTGGGCGGAACCAGCGGTGAAGAGGGCTTTGAGCTAGGCGGAACCAGCGGTGAAGAAAGCTCCGGGCTGGGCGGGATCAGCAGTGGAAGCTCTGGGTCGGACGAGACCAGCGGTGAGGGCTCTGGGCTAGACGGAAACAGTGGCGGATGGAGCCCTGGACTGGACATCACCAACCCAGGGTTAAAGAGAGGCCAGAGTGTAGAGTGGTGTCGGGATTCTTCTCTACCACCTCCTCTACTGCGGCCTCCACGGGTCCCGCGAAATTTGACCAACCGGGTCCACTCAAAGGAATGTCCTCTCTCCCGCTCGGTGGCTGGGGAAGAGACACTGGTGAACATACTGCTGGATCTTGTGTGGTGAGTTCTTCTGACACGATGCGGTAGAAACGAGGAGGAAGCAGGATCCACATGCAGCACACTTTATTAAACAGACTGGAAACTAGACAAAGACTCAGGCTATGAACAGCACTCAGGGAAAGCACGACCAACATCGACGATAACAACATAAGAACTCACAAGGACTGAACTGAAACACAGGGCTTAAATACAAGGACAAACAAGCTAAACGAGATAACAAGGGGGCGTGGCTAACGAGAAACACCTGGGAAAAATAGACAAGACACATGGCAAACAGGGAATCACATGACATACAAGAACAAGGAACAAGACACAAAACCCAAACCGTGACACATCTACTGAACCCTGAACATCCCTTTGATTTATGATTAACAATTAACTTGAACTACTTTATTTATCTGAAGCAATATAGATAAAGTACAAAAGACAGTAAATCAGGACACTATAAAAGGATCATGAGAGGCTGTGAGGATGAAGAGCAAGAGCTGGAAACAAACATCAGTGAAGAATGAAGGGTTTAGTGTGTTTACTGCTGCTGTTGGAAACCTTTGTGTGTGTCGTACAGCATCAGGTAGATGGAGGACTTAATGAGAATGAGATCAGTCAACAGCTCAGATCTGAGGACGGAGGACAGAATACACCTCAAACAGACACTTTGAGAGATGAAGCTTCAACTGACAGCCGACAAAACGCAAAATGCAGCGCTGAGAGAACTGACCGCCACAGTTACAGAGCAGAAAACACACATCAGAGAACTGACCGCCACAGTTACAGAGCAGAAAATCATCAACAGAGAACTGACCGCCACAGTTACAGAGCAGAAAACAAACATCAGAGAACTGACCACCACAGTTACAGAGCAGAAAACAAACATCAGAGAACTGACCGCCACAGTTACAGAGCAGAAAACAAACATCAGAGAACTGACCGCCACAGTTACAGAGCAGAAAACACACATCAGAGCTTCAGAAACGAGTGAACAACAGACGTTTATCCTTGAAGAGATGAACAAGAAAAATGATGGTACCTCACCAAAACATTCACTCTTTAATCAATGATCCTTAAAGTAAAACACCAATGCAATACATTGCATAGTGTAAATGTTAAAGTAAAGTTTAGTGTATACTGTGTAAAATGTGTTATCTATCTAATACAATAGGCAGTGTGAATTTCATTTAACAATGATCATTTTCTTCACAGAAATATCAAATCTTACTCTGGGTCAAGTGGAGTTGAGAAAGGAAAATAGAGGTGAAAGTGTGCTTGAATGATTTTAAATTCAGTGTATACATTCTCAGTGTAATAGAGATATATATATTACAATATTGCTTATGTTTTTTAATAACAGACAGAGAAATAGCTTTTTCAGCTTCACTGATGCAATCTGGCAGTGGAAATATTGGTCCTTTTACCTCTGACATTACACTAACCTACAGGAAAGTCTTCACAAACATAGGGAACGCCTACAACCCAATCACAGGTAATAATCAATTAAATGAGTCATAAAACTCAGTTAATAGTAATGAAAACCCTACTGCTCTGCAGTTTTGTAATGTGTATAAAAGAATTAAATGATCTGTCATCTTTTAAAACTATTACAGTGTGTTTGGTAATTAAGTGATCATACAGGAAACATCTGATTCTGTTTCTCTCGTTATTTGATTTAGGTATTTTCACAGCCTCGCTGAAAGGAGTGTACGTGTTCAGAATCTTTGTACATGGTTATGGTGGAACTTCAGCAAGTGTATCCATTATTAAGAATGGAGAGCATATGGTTATGGCACATGATATTCAGGCTCAGGATCGGATAAACTCCTCTAATGAAGTTGTGTTGTTCCTGGAGGTTGGAGATGTTGTCTATGTGAGACTTTGGTCTGGCACAAGGATAGCAGATAGCTACAATAACCACAACACTTTCAGTGGTTTCCTACTGTTTCCCTTAACAGGAGCTTAGCAGAATGTGATTCCAATAATTCTGAACCTTCAGTGTATGATTTAATTGAAATCATGAAGTATCTTTGACATATGAATCTATATTAATGAGGAATAATATGTGTTTGAAGTTTGCAATAGTTTACTGTATAAAAGTCTAAGCTGTCTAAACATGTAACTTTGTATAAAGTGTTTCAGCACTGAGACAGACAGGACTCATGAATATAACATGTGACTCAAAAGTGTTTTGATAAAGTATTAAATCTAGAATGTTAAATAATACATTTTAAGTGTATTTTGTAACATCCTTGATCTGTATTTCTTAATCCTACATAAATAAACAAGAGTATAGAGACGTGGCATTTTCTTTTCCTCATATTTTTGTGGCAAAGGAGGTGGTGTTATAAAGGGTTAAAGAGATTTGGTACTCTATTATATGTATATATGATACCAAAGGGAAGCGCTACACCACCCGGGAGTAACTTGACCCAAGGGCCCACAGTTTTGATTTTTCACAAGTTGACCCAGAGGCGTGGATACTAGGTATAAAAGGTATAAATCTTTATTAAACAGTAAATTCGTTAAAATGTCTCATTCACTAGAGGAATCATAAAAAGGATCAGCCACAAGAAGCAAGTAGCACTGTGAAATAAGTTTATCAAACACACAAAAAAGAGACAAACAAACAAAGAGCTGGGGCTTACCAATAAGGAGGTAGGCAGGCTAGATGCCGGGGTTCAATATTGCCTGTAATAATAGATACCAACATGTGCACCAAACCACACTTACACACTAAAGAAATTCACTGCAAAATACACAGCACTTTGGTGAGAGGGGAGCTACTGCCACACAGGAACAGCCCTGCCTTGTCCAGGCCCCCAGCTCCAACAAAATGAAAAGAGGAAAAAAGCAAGATTAGGGAAATACAACATTCAACATAAAACAAACCAATACAAAAGCAGAAACACTTTTCTGCAACAGAACCACAACCACAGGTAACAAACAGACTTGTTATAACAACACAAGGTCAAGAAAGCTAGACAGATTTGTTGAATGCAAAACCATAAATGCAAATCAAAACTAGTGAATGCCAAACAAATAAAGGCAAAACAAAACTAGTAAATGGAAGGCAAAACAAAAAGTATTAAATGCAACAAGTAATTGAATGTAGCACAAGTTATGGAATGCAAAGCTTATGGAATGCAACACAAAGGAAGTAAATGCAACAGCAAAACAGAATTAAAGCAAAAGAGCAGTGTTGGAACGGCAAGGCATGCTGTAGACCAGTGCCCGGTTGCATAAAGCACCTCAAGTTTTTCCCTTAAGTATGGAACTTAAGGGGCGATTTCCCCTTACCTAAGAGAATAATGTCACAGGGTGAAGAAAGACGGAACCATTTTTTTGGTGCTGTTCCCGTTGGGAGCGATTTCAATGGAACACCTGGCCGGTTCCGCAAATGGGGAAATGACCGTCAGCTGTGGAACGACCGGAGATTGAGCGGTGATACCCATGAGGGGGATTATAAAAGAACATGTTTGTGTGGAGAGAAGGAGGAAACGGAGCTGAAGGATAGAGCGGGCATTTCTGGTTGGATAAAGGGAAACAACATTAACAGAGGAAGCGAGGCAGTGGGTCCATGTTACCTCGTCAAGCATACACTTCCCCTACAGTTTGGATGTGCTGTTTCATCGACTCGGGAAGAGGGAGTCGGCTGGGACCGCAAGTGGAGACCTTATTCGCTGTGAGTTGGTGTGAGTTGCAGTGCTTAGTGTGAAGTGAACACGTGTTACCATTTGAAGTGATTAATGTATGCACAGGTGTGAAGATTATCACCTTATGTCTGCTCGTGTTCCCAGCCGTTATGCTCATTGTCCCAGAGTGCTGAATCCAAACTAACCAACGACTGTGTGCTAAGTGTATGCTGTACAGGATTGTAGCTCCAGCCTGTCCGATTGGAAGAGGATTTGTGGAATGTTCATGCATTGCTGTTTGACTCTCCTGATCCAAAGAGGAAGCATTATCTGCCCATGAGCTCTTCACACTGAAGAAGACCACTGCCGTGAGTACTTGATTACTGTTGAGTTGAGGAGGATTTGTTGAATATTCATGCACTGCTGTTTGATTCTCCTGATCCAAAGAGGAAGCATTATCTGCCCATGAGCTCTTCACACTGAAGAAGACCACTGCCGTGAGTACTTGATTACTGTTGATTTGAGGAGGATTTGTTGAATGTTCATGCATTGCTGTTTGATTCTCCTGATCCAAAGAGGAAGCATTATCTGCCCATTGAGCTTTTCACACTGAAGAAGACCCCTGATAAGCGTCTGCTCCATCACTTACCTCTGGCTGCCCGAAGAGGAACTGTCGTGTGAATTCCTTTCCAGTGTCTGCTCCATCACTTACCCTTGGTTGTCTGAAGAGGAACTGCCGTGTGAATTCCTGATAAGTGTCTGCTCTATCACTTACCTCTGGCTGTCTGAAGAGGAACTGCCGTGTGAATTCCTGATAAGCGTCTGCTCCATTACTTACCCCTGGCTGTCTGAAGAGGAACTGTCGTGTGAAATCCTTGCCATCGTTTGCTCCATTACCTTGCCTCAGGCTGTCCGAAGAGGAACTGCGGTGTGAATTCCTTACAAGTGTTTGTTCCGCGACTTACCTCTGGCTGCCGAAGAGGAACCGCTGCGTGCACCCACTACCAGTGCCTACTCCATCACTCACCCCTGGCAGTCAGAAGAGGAATCACTGAGTTTTTAGTTTAGGAGATAGCCTATTTTAATTCAATAAAATACGTTTTATATATAATACCTTGTCTGGTCTCGTGGTGTCTCTGGGTAACTCCTCGAGGTGGTATACTTGTAGGGGTGGTGCGCGCCAGGGGGGGGACCACTCCGGCCTGTGACAATAACTTAAGGGTGTTGCATATAATCTCTTAAACGGTTCTCTTAGGTAAGGGAAACATTTAAGTGTTTCACGACAGCGATCCTTGATTCACGTTATAAAAGTCTGTTGTTGCCATAGATACGCAAAACACTAACATGTCGGCATATCACGTGTGTCAGTCCAGTGACGCTATCACGCAACACCGTGTTAGCTCCGAAAGTGGCGGCAGTTTGTGTTGTAATGGTCACCGTCTCCTGCTTTGGCATTTATTTAGGTTTTGTGAATGCACTTCTGGCTCTGTGTCTGTGTCTATATTTCCATAGCATACCTGTTTTCTTCTGTCATGACAGCCGTCTGGTTGTTAGCTATGTCAAATAATGCGCACCGATCAAATCGGTATTCTTGCAACAATTTTTCATCGCTAAGATGGTCCAAAGAGTTCTCCCTATCCCTAAAAATTCTTCTTGGCACATAATGATCTTCAGCTGGCTCCATAAATTCAGCCATGTTGTCTTATTTTTGTTAGTTAGTAAGTTATACTTAGGGAAATGACCGTTAAGGGGTGTTATGCAACACTTAACGCTTTTTAATGGATCACTTAAGTGAAAAAACAGCATTTAAGGGAAATTCTAAGTTTTTATGACGTTTCATTCAAAGAAACCCTTAAGTAACACTTTTTCCTGCAACACCCTTAGGTTTAAGGGAAACGTTCCGGGTTACTTGACTGTAACCCTGTTCCCTGAAAAAGCGGAACGAGATGCTGCGCTGCTTAGCGCATTTGGAACGTCTTTAATCGTGACCCGCTGTGAATATAGTGTGTAAACACGTCGATAGAATCGACCGAAAGTAATATAGCCTTGGTCGGTGACGTCATCGTCGCGTGCACTCGCGCACACTCGCGTGCACCCGCGAGGCTATAAATAGATGAGCCGCAGGTGCATCGTCAGGATATTTTGTCTGAAGAGCAGACCTGGGACATCATCAGCACGGCAAAGTAGCGCAGCATCTCGTTCCGCTTTTTCAGGGAACAGGGTTACAGTCAAGTAACCCGGAACGTTCCCTTTCAAAAGCTACAATCGATGCTGCGCTGCTTAGCGCATTGGGAACGAGAATACCCACGCCGCCGTGCTTGAAGGTGTCTGGACTCCTTACGGTTGTGTAGGTGTGCTCACAAGAACGCAAGAAAGCCCTAGACATTAGCTTGTGATGTCGACTCAAGGACATGAGAGCCCGGAGTGGCATGAACATCTAAACTATAAAACCTTATGAATGTGTGCGGAGAGGACCAGCCTGCCGCATCACAAACATGCTGTAAGGGGGCACCCCTTGCCAAAGCAGTAGAGGAGGCGACTCCTCTGGTGGAGTGAGCCCTTAGACCCGTTGGCGAAGCTTGGCCGCGCGCCTCATAGGCAAGAGCAATAGCATCCCTGACCCAATGTGACATGGTCTGTTTAGTAGCGGCAGCACCCCTGTTACTGCCCCCATAACAAACAAATAGTTGCTCTGACTTACGCCACTGGCTAGTACGGTGAACGTAGGCCTGAAGAGCACGGACTGGACACAGTCTGTGAGATCTCTCCTGCTCCTGTGTTGTGAACGGTGGAGGGCAGAAGGCCTCAAGAGTGACTGGATGTACAGCTGAAAACGGTACTTTAGGCAGGTAATCAGGATGTGGATGCAAAATCACTTTCACCATTCCTGGGGCAAAGTCTAAGCAGGATGGCGATATTGACAGAGCCTGCATATCCCCGATTCTTTTTAGAGAGGTTATAGCCATAAGAAAAACCATCTTTAGGGTCAGAAGTTTGTCAGACGCTGACTCTAGAGGTTCGAAGGGGGTCTCAACCAGACCCTCTAGGACTATAGCTAAGTCCCATGAAGGGATCTTGGTTCTTACGGGAGGCCTCAGTCGTCTGGCCCCACGAATGAAGCGAGAGAGCAAAGGATGTCTCCCAAGTGGCACCCCGTCAACCAAGGCGTGGCAAGCCGAAAGAGCGGCCACATAAACCCTGAGAGTGGCGGGGCATGTGCCTGTTGATAATTTTTCCTGCAGGAAATCCAGAACTGAAGCAATCTGGCAGTTGACCGGATCTGCATTATGTAAAACACACCACCTTTCAAAAACACCCCATTTGTTGGCATAACTCTTTCTAGTGGAGGAAGCCCTAGCACTTAGAATAGTCTCAATAACGGCAGGCGAAAGCCCAGTGTCCCTCAGTTGGTACCCATCAGGGGCCAAACATGAAGGTTCCACAGGTCGGGCCTGGGATGGAATATTGTGCCCTCTGCCTGGGACAGAAGGTCCCTCCTCTCCGGAATCGCCCATGGCGAGCCGTTGAGGAGAGATATTATCTCCGAGAACCACATTCTGTTCGGCCAACGCGGCGCTATCAATAAGAGGCAAGACCCTTGCTGGCGAACTCTGGCTAGAACTCCCGGGAGCAGAGCCACTGGAGGAAACGCATACAGGCGCATTTTGGGCCATGTGTGCGCCATCGCATCCAGACCCAGGGGGGCTGGGTGACTCAGAGAGAAGTAGAGGGGACATTGCGCTGTCTGATGGGAGGCGAAGAGGTCCACTTCCGCTTTGTAAAATCTGGTCCAGATCTGATCGACTACTTCTGGGTGGAGTTTCCATTCCCCTGTCAGCAGTTTCTGTCTGGACAGTAAATCTGCTCCCACATTCTGGTGCCCAGGGATTTACACTGCCCTGAGTGACAGGAACTTCTCCTGGGCCCAGAGGAAAATCAGCCTCGCTATTTTGTTCAGATTGCGTGAGCGCAGACCTCCCTGGTGATTTACATAAGAAACTGCTGCTGTGTTGTCCACCCGCACTAGGACATGACAGCCTCTCAACTGAGGGAGAAAGTATTTCAGGGCCAGAAATACAGCCATCAGCTCGAGGCAGTTGATATGCCAATCGAGCTGATGACCCTCCCATTCCCCTTGAGCTGGACGACCACTTAAGACCGCGCCCCAGCCCAACAGGGAGGCGTCTGTCGTTAGCAATCTGCGACGACAAGGCGCCCCTAGAGTGGGACCCAAGGCGAGGAACCGGGGTCTGAGCCACAGAGATAGTGTACGAAGCCCGCGGCGCGTCATTTTTATTTGCCTTTGAGGATTGGCCCTTGGATGAAATCCCCTGGCTTTTAGCCACAACTGAAAGGGTCCCATGTGTAATAGCCCCAAAGGAATCACCGTGGATGCTGAAGCCATGTAACCTAACATCTTTTGGTACTGACGAACAGTACGATCTTGACCTAGCCTGACTTTGCTCATAGTTACCCGAATGGTCTCGATTCGAGCGGGGGACAATTGTGCCCGCATCGTAATCGAATCCCAAACAATTCCGAGATAAGTCGTTCTCTGGGCAGGACAAAGAACACTTTTCTTGGTGTTGAGTCTCAACCCTAGAGAAACTAGATGAGCCAACACGATGTCTCTGTGTTGAAGCACCATCTCTTGCGATTGTGCTAGTATTAACCAATCGTCGATGTAATTCAAAATGCGAATGCCCTGGAGTCGCAATGGAGCCAGTGCTGCATCCATGCATTTTGTGTATGTGTGGGGTGATAAGGCTAGGCCGAATGGAAGAACCCGAAATTGGTATGCTTCGCCCCCGAAAGCGAACCTCAGGAACTTCCTGTGTTGTGGCAATATTTGTATGTGAAAATATGCGTCCTTCAGATCGATCGTGACGAACCAATCGTGATGTTGAATTTGCGACACGACCGTCTTGACGGTTAACATCTTGAACTTGAGCGCTTTGACTGTACGGTTTAAGCCTCGAAGATCTAAGATTGGACGCAACCCCCCGTCCTTTTTGGGGACCAGGAAGTATCTGCTGTAATAGCCTGACTCCCTCTCTGGCAGAGGAACATGTTCTATGGCCTCTTTGCTCAGAAGAGTTTGTAGCTCTTGTGATAGTACATGCATCAGCTCCGGTCTTACGGAAGTGGAGACCACTCCGTTGAAACGCGGAGGACGATGAATAAATTGGATTCTGTATCCTATTTGTACTATGCTTAATACCCAAGCAGAAATGCCTGGCAGAAGTTGCCACGCTGCCAGACTCTCTGATAGTGGTATCAGTTTTAATACTTCCTCTTGAGGGGATGTTAGATGTTCCGTGCCCTGGATGAAAGCAGGGAGCAACGGAACATCTAACATTTCGCTGGAAACCGCTGCCCCCCGAGGCACCAAAGGTGGCGGGATGGAGAGGTTTTGTGAGGGTAACGAGAAGGGGCGGTCAGATATAATATGCGCCCCGTCCCGCGGGGGGCTACCCCCACCAGACTGGGCGCCAGACCATCAGGACTTCTTCTTTCTGTTGATGATAGTCCTGAGGTCTGGCTTGGGAGGTTGCTGAGCCTGACGAGCCTGTCTCCAGTTCTTACTAGGAGGAGCACGGCTCGCCACGCTCTGCTTTTTAACCTCCCTAGGTTTTGAAGGACCAGGGAGAGGTTGGGTGGCCGATGGCCCCTCCCCTTGAGTGCGGTGAGGAAGGAACTGAACAAACGCCTCCTCATGCTTCTTGACCTCCCTGAACCTGGTGACTACTGAGTTGACCGAGTCGCCAAACAGGCCAGAGGGAGAAACTGGAGAGTCAAGAAGAAAGACACGATCTTTATCTTTGATGCCTGTGAGGTTGAGCCACAGATGCCTCTCCTTGCTTACCAAAGCGGACATAGAACGGCCGATGGCACGGGCCGTTTGCTTAGTGGCACGAAGAGACAGATCTGTGGCTCGGCGCAGTTCAGAAAACGCTTCCTCATCTATCGTTGTACCCGCACTCAAGTCCTTCAAGAGGTCAGCCTGGTATGCCTGTAACACAGCTATTGTGTGCAGCGCAGCACCAGCCTGACCTGCAGCTTGGTAAGCTTTACCCACAAGCGAAGATGTTATTCTACACGGCTTTGAGGGGAGGGTAGGTTTTTTAAGCGAAGATGCAGACCCAGGCGAGAGATAGCTGGCGAGCGTCTCTTCAACCTGGGGCATCTCCGCATACCCTCGCGCCTTTGCACCCACGATAGTCGAAAAAGTCGACGTCGAAGACACGAGAGGTATATGGTTTTCTCCATGATTTAGATAGCTCATCATGGAGGTCCTCGAAGAAGGGGAGAGACTGATGTTGAGGTCCCTCCCCCCTGCCACCGGACAAAAACCTATCCTCAAGCTTACTGCGTTTGGGGGTCTCTTGTTCACGAGGCCAGTCTAGCTGCAATCTGGCCACCGCGCGAGTAACCACCTCGAGAAGCTCCTTGACAGATTTATCGTCACGCGAGGAACGCTCAGAAGTTGGCTGCTCGAAGTCCGTAGACCCAAGAGATTCATTATCGTCCCCCGCGTGAGCCGATGAAGCACCGGGATGCGCTTCGGGATCACGCGAGGGAACGAGTGGATCTGGTGAACAAGCAAGCGAAAGGGACGGACCCGTCTCTTGCTCGTCAGCCAAATCCATTCGGGAGCCCCATGATGATAATGCGGTTGCGGACTGAAAGTAGCCAAGACGAGCGCGAAGCCTTTTAACAGTGAACAGCTCACAATGCTCGCACTCCCCTGACTCCAATGCAGCGGCCGCATGCTCCTCCCCCAAACACACAAAGCAGTAAGCGTGTGTATCCAGTTCTGACATGGGTCGAGAACATGGAGGGACACAGCGCTTAGCTTGCTGACTCATTTCTCTTTTTGCTTTTTAAACTCTTTAAATGACGTTAAGAGATAAGAAAGAGTGAAAATTCTGCACACTGTCAGGTATAAAGCTAAATAACTCCTAACAAAGATCTGTAGCAGAGAGAAAATAGATGCTTGCACACCAACACAGAGAGGTCTCTGAAGACAAAAGACCTGACGATACACCTGCGGCTCATCTATTTATAGCCTCGCGGGTGCACGCGAGTGTGCGCGAGTGCACGCGGGCGCGCGACGATCACGCCACCGACCGAGGCTATATTACTTCCGGTCGATTCTATCGACGTGTTTACACACTATATTCACAGCGGGTCACGATTAAAGACGTTCCCAATGCGCTAAGCAGCGCAGCATCGATTGTAGCTTTTGAAAGGGAACATAAGGGCGAACTTAAGGGAAAATTACACTTAAGGTGCTATATTTAACCGGGCACAGGGGTCGGCAAGTAACTTTTGGCCGCGGGCCAATATTTTTTTAGCCAGTAGACCAACGACTTGTTTTTCCATTATTTATTTCCTGAACTAAAATGAAAAAACAAATAACGACGGGTTTTCTGATTTTCTGATTGTCTGCTCAGATCAAAAATAGAAAAAATGAATTACTGGATTAGACAAATTTTAATTTAGATTTTTAATTCAACACCTTAGTAGGCATATATTAATGAAATCATTTTAACCCTCTGGGGACCAAGGTGTTTTTGGGGTCCTTGAGATGTTTTGACATGCTCTGACATTTGTGCTTTTTTCAGTTGCTTATAAACATATTAATGGCACAGGTGAAATTACACTCTATTTAGCACAAACAGGACTACCATAATGTGTGAGCAACATGTATGTACATGTTTGTATTTTTGAGGGAATATTGTTTCCTTAATGCATGCACGGCTTTTCAAAATTTCACAAAGCGTTTTGAGATTATTTTGAATGAAATATTGAAGTTTATAATTAAGTGTTTTGGCAGACCACGCCGAGTGGCCCTGTGCATTTTTCTAAAGTCGGGTTTTATTCGAACTTTTGCTAACGACAAAAGTTTATCTGTCGTCTCTGTTTCCGGGAACTGCGCGTCACAAAAATGAACCGAAAGCCACTTCAGCTCAGTCACTATAAGAAATCGGCTCTGTCTAAAGCCTTTAAATGTCTAAATATTCAGGCTAATAAATGTTATCTGATTATGTAATCCATATGAAAACGAGAGGTACAGAGGATGTACTCAAACATGTAGCCTGTAAGCGCTTCCCAATGAGAAAATGACAAGACAAGGGTGAAAATCTCGCTGTAATTAAATGTAGCAGGCTAAATCGCCCTGCATTAAAATGTAAAAACAGATCAAATAATGTATTTGTCGAAATGTTGCGATATTGTTTCATTTAAGTTCATAATTATTCTATACATGTTATTTAATTTAGCAGCATTACCACGAAGCACTGTGGTTCGATATTTATTTGAATAATAAAAAAAAATAAAAATAAAAAATTCACAAATTGCATGCCTGGTTGAAAGGATCCAAAGATCCCTGTAGACCTTAATATTGAGTTGAACATTTTGTTCATGACAAAAAATTAACATGCGTTTTTTCAGATTATATTTAGTTTTGCTTGGAAAAAGCTGGCCCAAACCAGTTTTATTTCATCAGTTATTGAAATAATGAAATATTTAGTAATAAACTTTTATGACAGAAATATCACTAGGCTACATGTAACTTAAATCATTTAATTCCTTCATTATCAACACTGTCTAGAATAGCGATTTAAGTGTGAATTGCGACTTCTCTTTGTGTTAAATCAGCCTCAGACTCCGATAGCCGGTGGGGGGTTGGAGGGACAGTTCAGTGTATCGTGCGCGCAGGACAATAGGCCTAGGTGTTAATGTTCCTCTTTCATATGGAGAGCGAGGGAGACTAAATAAACTTGTTAAAAAGAGATTCAGCGCGAGAGAGGCAAAGAAAAACGCATGTTTTAATTTAATTATGTTGCTTTGGACAATTTTCGTTTTGTAGGCCTACTGTTTTAATTGTTTAATATAGCTGTCATTTCTTTGGCAATACAAATTTAAAATGTCGCAAGAATAAGATTAGCCTAGTGTTTCTTATTTTGCATCGCAAAAGAAATAAACTCCAAACCCGATGCAACCCTGTTTTAAATAATAAAAAAAACTGTCCCGACACTTTATTTAAACCTTGAAATGTTCGAACTTGGTTTCAAACTTAAGTAATTTTAGTGTTCTTTTACATTACACAATAATTTAGCAGACTAAAGACGAGCTTCTTCATTTTCATTTTCTGATGCAATCGGCTGACAATCTTCCTTCATCAGTTTTTGTCGTTTGTGCAGCGGCTGCGGTTCTACAGGAATGTAGCAAATTTATGTTGTAATGATAATTAAACAAAACTCTTGACTTTAAATAAGTAAACAGTTATAAACAGTTAGCTATTTAGCATCAAGAAGGTAAAATATAAACGCTGTTGGCCAACATCGGTTAACAACATGTATGCTACATTGAGATTCGATCTCGGGTCGTTTGAAGCTCCTCGAAGCTCGTGTTGTTGTGTTAACCACTGAGCTATCGTCTGTACGTCTGTAAATGGTTTTATTGCAATGTTTTATGTTTGCATTATTTATTCAATTTCATTTCAGTAGCCTAATTTCAGTATTGTGATTATGAATTATTTTAACTACGTTTCACTTGTTGAATTCATCTGCTACCAGCTTTCTTTTTTTTTTTTTTTTTTTTTGGTGCGGCGGCAGATTACGCATTAAAAAGAATAAACGAACACTTTTCAGAGTCTATGATTGTAGCGCCTCTTAGCGGTAAAAGGCAGAAAATACACCCCACATTTTACCACCGCGGTGGAACGGCTGATGTGGGCATTGTCATGGCTTGCCTCAACATTTGCGTTTGAATAGCGCGCGTCCTCCGTGGGCGTGTCAAATTAACGCGTAATGAAGTGTAATGAGCTGGGGGAAAAAATTCTGACAGCACTCTCTTTTCATACAGATTACATAAACTGAGAATATTTGTATTTTATATAAATTAATTGAAAAGAAGAGAATTCAAGCTTCATAAAGAAAAATCTCTCGTGCCTGTATGACAAGTATTTGCAGAGTTAGAGTTAATTTTTCGGACGTGTTTCAGAATGGACTGCACTGACAGAGAGAAGGCAAAACTCGCATCATGTTTATTTTTCTTTATTTGACAAAAAGCACAAAACTTTGTTTTTATTGTGAGTATACAGAAAAATAATAGACAATTAACAGGATCGATTGATGTATAACACTTATATGTACGATCAAAATCAACAGAGTATTTTAAGTCTATTTTTCTGCTATGTGAAAAAAAAACAAGCCACGCGCCGACGCGTTTCTGGTCCCCAGAGGGTTAAACAGATCAAGTACTATTGTGGTAACAGATTACAGCCATTTTCCTAAAGGTGTGAATAGCAATCATGCCTCATTCGCTTACAGTCTGACTTTTGAACTTTATTCCTTTTTATTATTATTTATTCGGGATACACACCTAAGGTTTAAGGAGGTCTGCGCGGGACTTTTTTTTTCCCATCCCGCTCCCACAAGGTTCTATTCAGCAACCGCTTAAAATACACTCTGTGTTCACGTGCTTTATTTCCCGACCTGATGGGTCCGCAAAATTTAGATCTCGTTTCCGGAATCTCACATTCAAATGTCTCTAACGGAAAGAGAGAGATTAAGTAGCCTATAACAATTATAAATGCTATACAAAAATTGTGTTCGTGTCAATATAAAATATTATTTTAACATTGTACTGTCAGCAGAGAAAAAAATGTCACAGAAAAGATTTATGAAATATAAATAACATAAATGAAATAGGACAAAGCCTATCACTCAAATTTCTAATCAACATAAACGAAAACCATATTGCCGTACTGACAAATGAAGTAGGCTATTTTCTGCCAAACTATTTCAAACATCCTTGCAAAAAAAAAATGTTGTTGACTGACAATGGTTTCAGTACCAATACGCTGCGGATTCAGTGCGGATACTCTGTCAAAAGATGTCGGGAGTAGGCTATTGTCAGTCAGACCGCCCGCTCCGTCCAAAGTATAGGTACACCAGAGTTCCGACCGCTACCGTCATTATACTTTAAAATGTAATCCCGCGCTGCATGATTCCTTATGGGCGTTTCACCCACAGTATGCGGCGGTGAAATTGCCGCGCGGCTATTGCTTTACTCAAGTAGTGGAAGAGTTTTGTGCTGCATTTAGTGCAAATATTTTTATCAGGTAATACAAATAAAAATAGGCTGATAAAAAAAAAAAAAAAAAAAACGGACTTCCAAAATAATCCGGCGGGCCAGAAAATATTGCTGGCCCGCGGGCCGCCTGTTGCCGACCCCTGTAGTAAAGTCTAGTTAGAGTGTAATGATTTATTCAGTGTAATATATAGATAATATAATAGTGTTAAGATTAGTTAAATTAATCCCTTAATGTGAATCACGTTTTTATAAAATAACTATTACTATGTAATTACACATGTTCATATTTTACCCTGTCATTCTTGTGTAATAACAATAGTTAATGATAAACTATAACAAGAAACCCAGCCAACATTGTCAACCGTGTTAATCCCTGTCAACTGTGTTACACTTGATGGGTAACACAGTTGACATTTCTTCCATTTTAGGAGCTTGTGCTAACTGTAGTCCTTGAACATGTCCCCACATAACCTTGATTAACTTGTGTTTTTTTTTTTCTCTACATTGCTGTAAAAATAATATCTAAAGTAAGTACACAAGACCATGTTGATAACACGGTTGATGAGCAATTCATCTACTGTACGTGTAGACAATATTAATGATTAAAAATTGAAGAGGAGGAGTAGAAATTTACCACAACGTATTTAAAATTCCTGCCACTGAAGGATGTGACATCACATGATGTTGGACATGTGACTTTGGAATAAACTATTACTGATTTATAGGGGTTTTGTCAATGGGTAACACAGTTGACAAAGATTTCTCAGACACACACAAATTTAATAATTAAACAGATATAAATGAGTGAATTAGTTTTTAAAATACATTTGCCTTGTTGTAATGATTATTTTTTAACAAATAATGATGAAAATAATATACAAAAACAAGTATTGTAGTGTTAATTTGAAAGGCAAAACTTGACTTTTAGCAAATCGGACAGCACAAAAACTGCAATTTCCAGTACAGCATATGCATTTTCTCCTAATTAACTAATGGAACTGGTTTACTTTTCTGCACGAAATAAAAAGAAATGTGCCCAAATATAAAAGTGATCATTGCTTGAAGTGAATATTCAGTTAAAATGATAAATATAACCCATGAACTTGAAATGTACCCCTAATTATATAATCACCCAGGTATGTCTTCAGAGGGAATGCTGCGTCACCCACCATGACATGTGGGACATTCCCAAGGTGAGCAGCACCAGGCAGAGAGGAACGTGTAGAGTGGTGTTCTCCTTTTCCCTCCCCAAATCTGAACCTGCATACACCCCACCATCAGAGGTTCTTCCAAAGTCCCCCACCTGTATGCACCTGAACCGGTAGTCTGCATCCACAAGTGCCAAAAGCACGATGGAGGAAGTCTTTTTATAATTTAAGTACTGACTACCGGACAGGGGTGGTGCTTGAATCACAATGTGTTTCCCATCAAGTGCTCCCAGGCAATTTGGGAAGTTCCATTTATCCCAGAAGTGTTGGCCGGGGCAAAAATGCCTGCTTCATGACCTTTTCAATGGCAGCACACATCATATGCACAGAGGTCATCACTGTTGTGTGGACAAGGCGGTAGTTAAATGCAAGGCTGATCAATGAGTCACCAGAAGCCAAGTGTGGCAGGGTGGGTTTGACCCTATTATTTGTGGTTGTCACGTGAGTGATGTATGTGACAGCCTATTGGCAGCCGTACCTGGCCTATTTAAGGTGGAGTTCAGGCCATCTGGGTAGGCGTCATTGTCACGATTGCTTCTGTGTGGGTGCGCGCGCAGCTCTGCGGGAGCCAGGTTATGGCTGGGATCGGTGCGACCTTGCTTTTGGGTGCAGACTGTCTTTTACTACAGCTGAGGTGTGTGATCCGATGGAACACCTGTGCATTTGTGGTTTGCCTATGGTGAACGAAGCTGTGAGTCACTGAATATTTTATGGGTCTAGCGATCCACTACTGGTGCGTCAATCCGCTCGTGAGCGGTTCGTCTCTGTGGACTGCGGGGCAAATGCGCCCTAGACAATGCTGTTAGACTGCACTGTTTGTTCTGCTGCCATTTTAACCTATGGTGTGACCGTTTCCTGTTTGTTTTATATTTGTAGCTCTATGCTGACTGTAGCAGTACAGTTTACGTCTGTCATAGTCACTTAATTAAATGAGGGGGAGTGCCCCTTTAATTGCGTTCCTTCTGCGACATATAAGGGCGTTGCTATGGGTGTGCGTTCTCTCTGCGTCATTGAGTGAGTCACCGTGTTTCCGGTGGGACGTGGGACACATGAATGTTTGTAAGGGTGGACAGTGGAGCTTTGTGGGATGCCCTCAAAGTTGATCCGTCTCGGGGATCGTGTTTAATGCGCAGCAGTATTGGTGCCGTTTACAACCGCTAACCTTTGGTGCAGATGCTCTCCTTGCTGTCTGCTTCGTTTGGCTACCTGCATCGATATCATCGACGGATCAGCGTGACTTTCCTGTCTCCGGGGTTGTAGGGGGACAGGTCTGTACGAGTTTGGTTGCTTGACTGAATCTGCAGACGAGCGGAATTAACTGTTTCAGTGCGCGTGCGCCGGGTCCCATTTCATCACTTCATCCATGGTGTACCGAACGCTGGATCAGCTGGACTGTTGATTATGGGCCGTGAGTATTTTGGGTTAAGAGCCTCCAGTGACGTTTAATTATTAGATTAGCCACCTAACTGTCCTCATCTGTTCTGCATTTTTGTTTTCTTTAAGTCTAATTTTCTTTCTTTATGAGTTGATTGTTGTGAAACTTATATTTTTTTCTTGTGTTGAATTATGTTACTCAGGTACCTATTTTGTACGTGAGACCAGTTTTTCCTTGTTTTCTATTTATGTGTGGTCAACCCGAGGGCGGCCTATCGAAGGTGTTTTTTTTTTTTTTTTTTTTTTTTTTGTGTTTGTAATATTTTTTGGCTGTCTTTGCCCATTTCTGCCCAGCCTAGGATTGGTTGTCGGGGTGACCGGACGCGGCACCTCGAGTTGACGAGCCAAGCTGGTGTGGTGAACCTTTTTAATATTGTGTTTTAGAATACTTGTTTGTAGTGAAATGTCTTGTATATAATTGGTGTCATATGTGTGTTCCGTGTTATCTGGTCTTATTTTGTTCTTCCTTCAGCATTGGGGGGGCAACCAATGGCAGAAGAATAACCGTCTCTTCTCGATTGTGGTGGTGGGTTCTTTTGCCTGAATGCTGTGCTCCGAATGCTGTGCTCATAGCGAGGTGTGGCGTATGATTGCTGTGTCATTTCTGCCGAGGAGAGCCAGCGCCTAATTCTGAAGCGAGGTCTGTGTGTTACTTGTGTGGATTCTTTTGAGTTATTGGTGTTGTCCTGTTAAATAAAATTTGAATACTTCTATCTGATGGGAAAAAAAAGCTTTCTATTGTTTTATACTCAAACCCAAGTCTGATACCTGACTCTGTTAGCACAAACTTGTTAGCCTTGCCCTAGTGTGAAGGGAAATTCCCCGGAAGTAGGCCCCGGGGTGGCGTAGTCGGTAACTTTCTAACCGCCCACCTCACTTGTGGCCCAGTTAACCAGGCTAACGTGTGGGTTGAGCGGACATTTTCTAAATCTTCGTGTGTCTTTACTCGAGTTGCCACATAATGCTGGTGGCTTATGCCTGGCTCACACTACAGGAATTTTAGGCCGATTTATGCCCGATTTACACCTCCCGAGAATCTGAGAAAAAATCTTGTCGAGGACCTCGATCGGTTCCAATGTCGGCGCAGATTATCTGGTAATGTGAGGCGTTCACAGATCGAATCTTTCACCTCCCGATCTGCTCGCAGACACATCGGGGCCGCCCCGATAATATCAAAGATGTTTGATATCTAGGATTATAAATCGGGCATGAAGCGACTATGATACGTCAGTATAGCCAATGAGAGACAGGTCTACAAGGAGACGGAAGTGACGGAAATTTTTAAAATGTCAACCGCGAAGGCAGCAGCTGTACGGGTCCGGTGGACAACGGAGATGGAAGAACGGATGGTGGAGATATTTGCATCGTGTATAATTATTTGGGACAATACAGTAAACTTGTTATGCAATTGTTTTGGCTGTACTGTTGATTAATTGATGAATTAAAGGATTAGTTCACCCCAAAATGAAAATTTCCTGATAATTTACTCACCCCAATGACATCCAAGATGTTCATGTCTTTCTTTCTTCAGTAGAAAAGAAATACGTTTTTTTTTTTTTAGGAAAACATTTCAGGATTCTTCTCCACAAAATGGACTTCAATAGTTTCGCTAGACAAGACCCTATTCCTCAGCTGGTATCGAAGAGAGACATTTGAAGCACTTTAAAGTCCTTTCAAACTGCATTGATTTAGACTTCAACATTTTGGTTGCTATTGAAGTCCATTGTGTGGAGACAAATCCTGAAATGTTTTCCTCAAAAAAACTTTATTTATTTTCCACTGAAGAAAGAAAGACATGAACATCTTGGATGGCATTGGAGTGAGTAAATTATCAGGAAATTTTATTTTGGGGTGACCTAATCCTTTAAATACTTACACTGACATAAATTTGTTTTTCAGCTTGATCAATCTATCAAAGACTTGATTGACGGGCAGGACATGGATGACCCCACCAGCGATGAGGACATTATAAATACATCTGAGGCACCAGGTAAAATAACAATTGTAGATGTAAAGACTAATAAAATGCTGAAAAAGTGATGACAGATTAGTCGTTTTGTCATTCAGGGTGCCGTCCTATTTTCAAGTTTGCACAAAACAGATCAAACAGTGACATTTTCCTAAGTGGTGTACCCAAAATGGTCAATGTTTATGATAATGACTTTATTCAAATTATGTATTTTATAAAGTATTCTTTACATATTATTATTCTTTTACATGTTATGGAGATATTTAATCATTTATAAATATTCTACTATATGCTCCGATATGTTTGATTATTTCTAAATGCAAGATCTTTGGATTTTCTTCTGTGCTGTAATAACAATGTGATTTCTCTTACTTAAAAATTTATCTCATTAACCACAGCACCACATCCCTCTACCCAACAAAGGGGTGAAGAAATCACCACCTCTTTTCCCACTCCCAAATCGGGATTGAAACGTCGCAAAAGGATGCAGATTCTGTTGAGCGACAGAAACTTAATTTGTTACAGCAAGTTACATCAGTTCTTGCCACTCCAGATCCATACAGTTCATTTGGACATCAAGTTGCTGTGGAACTTAAATTAATAAAAAACGCAAGAATACAAACAAGGGCAAAGAAACAAATAATGAATATTTTGTTTGAGGCCCAGGAGGCTGACCAGTCCACTCCATCACCATCCTCACACATTCCACCGGCAACATACTCACCTCTCGCACCTTCACACACGCTCTCCTCAACCCCTAGTTTATACACACAGCCACAACATCAACACTACCATCAGCTCCTGGCTCCTCAGGGTCCTGCTCAGCCTCCAAACTATTTCAGGATGTTAGAAGATTTGGATGAGTAGTTGCAGGTAATATATACAGTACGATATTACAAAGTTCATCACACATGCAAAAAACTTAATTAAAGGGATAGTTCACCCAAAATTTTATATTTTGTCATTACCCTGATGTTGTTCCAAACCTGTTTATGACAAATTAGTCAATTGAAATAGTTTTGCGGCTGAGCAGGACCCTGAGGAGTACTTTAGCTTATTCACCGTATCCCCCAGAGTTAGGTAAGTCCACACACACCCTTTTCATCTCCGTGCGTGCCGTAACTCTGTCTGACGCACCCACCGCTAGCCTAGCTTAGCACAAAGACTGGAAGTAAATGGCTTCAGCTAGCATACTTCTCCCAATGTGACAAAATAACGTGTATGGTATGATTTGTATAGTCACAGTGTGTACACATGTAGCAGTAGAGGAGTTTCACTTTCCTTTGTTGGCGTCATTGCCCTTATATGGGAATTGGTGGATGAGGTAATCGGGGCCAGCGTATTTAAAGGTTCAAACAGGAAGCCCTAGAATGTAGGCTTTGTCACGCCCGCCCCTCTTCCGGTTTCACTATAGTCCAGGTAAGCGACGGAGGTTATGCACGGCTTCGTGTGGTTTTAAAGTGTTTAGACTGTTTTTATCTTTGAAGGATCGCTGTAACCGTCTTGGCTGCGTACCCTGGGAGTTGCGTCGAGCACTCATAGAAAGCTTGAGGTATGTCAGCGATCACAATCTGTTGTGATGTGGGTTGTATGGGGTTAGTCCAGTTTAATGGGGGTTATTGTGTGTTTTAGTGAAACAGTCGCGAGTGTATCCTGACATCTAGATGTGTGATCCGTGATGTTTGTGTGATTCTCGTGTGGTATGTATGATTTAGTAATATTTTGTATTTGTTGATTGGAGTAGATCCTTGTCTGATTGTTATGTTTTGTTTTACAGTCTTCCGCGTACCACGTGATTTAATTCAGGTCGTGCTGCTGTTTTTCTTAGACTAGATTATTCCCTTTGTCCTTCGTGAATAATTGTTTTCTTAGGTTTTCATGAATTTAATAGTCGTGGTGTGTTTTTGATTTCATTGTATGGTTTGGGTTATTTTGCTATTTCTGTAATGGAGTTGGACTGATCAGTGTGATTTGGGCCTTAGTGCCGTGTGGTGTTATATTAGTGTCTATCTAACGGTCATCCACTGAGTATTTTGGGGTCCTCACAGCCGATGAGGTAGGACAGATTATTTATCATCTGTACACCACCTGATCTGGTCAATCATCATATTTGTGTCTGATGTGATTGTGATTATTCCGTTTTTGTATCTTCCCTACTTATCTTTCTTTTTGTTTCCTTTTGGTTTCGAGTCAAGGCTGAGTGCGCCGAGGGGGAGGCTAGTCACCTGTGTGAACACATTTGCTGTGAGGTTGGAGCACCCAGGTTTGAGCACCTCTTCATATGTAGTTTGCCGTGCACACATAAATGGTTGAGAGCACAATTGTTTACAGCTAGTTTGCCACCCCTAACGTAAGCTTTAGCCTTGCAGTTACATTCTTTTTGTAGTAAATATTCTTTTTGTCTGTTTTATTTTGTGGGGACGGTACATTTTCTTTTTTTTTGTTTGTTATGTTTGGCTTAATGTGATTCAGTGCTTAAAAATAAGCGAGGTCTGGAGGAATGTTCTTTTAGCATTTGATGTGTTTTGTATTGTTATAATAAACTTGCCAGTGAATTATATTACGAACAAATGGTGCTAGTGGGACATTTTCCTTTCAAATAAAACCATTAATTTATTGGATGAAGCGACTCTGTCTTTTCTCTGCACCACCGAACCTGGGTCCCTTTTATATTTCCTTGGGTGCAATTCCCAGGGTGGCGTAGTCCGTGCTATCTGGATTTAGTTATACTAAAAATCATACCGCTCACGCTACACACATAACAAGGTCATATGAGACACAGGCATCTTTTAACCGTATACATACTGGGAACTATATTCTCAGAAGACGAAGCACTGCTACTTGGGCGGAGGGATTTGCTCGCAGCACCTGAGAAGCCCGGGGTGAGGAGCAAAGAGTTCCTCAGAGTGTTGCACTAATCCCTCCGCCCAAGTAGCAGTGCTTCGCCTTCTGAGAATATAGTTCCCAGTATGTATACGGTTAAAAGATGGCTGTGTCTCATATGAGCTTGTTATTTGTTCTCACTGTGACTATACAAATCACAACATATAAATAGGAAAATGATGGTGTTATTTTGTCACTTATTGGGAGAAGTATGCTAGCTGGAGCCATTTACTTCCAGTCAGTGTGCTAAGCTAGGCTAGCGGTGGGTGCGTCAGACAGAGTTACGGCACACACGGAGATGAAAAGGGTATGTATAAACTCTGAGGGATACGGGGAATAAGCTAAAGTCCATAAAAGTCGGTGCGTTCCTTTACCACCTGAAATGTATATATGGCATTTGAAGTTACTGTAACAGATGTGTAGTTCAAAGTGAAAGCTTTTGATAGTTGTATGAATGCATGCATGAATATTTTAAAATGTTGAGTTGGCAGTTTAATACTTTTGCATGCTGAAAATAATTAAACAAAGAACTGAAATGTGATCATGAATACTGTCTTTATTTTAATAATAGCAAATAGACATGCTGTGAGTTTAAATTATAATTTGTTTTTAAATAATTACAATATTTTAAATGTAATAAATTATATGGCAGCAGAATCAAATAAAGCATTTTACAGCGGAACAAACAAATACCACAAAAATATAAATTATGTAATCTTCTAACTATGTACATTGCTGTGCTACACCTAGCTAACGCTTATGTTCATCAATTATCTAAACGTAGTCTTCTTGCCATAGCACCTGGCCAGCAGGTGACTTAAAATAATCCTTCAGTACATCACGTTGCTGCTTAGCAGTGAGGGTGGGGTTTCGTGCCCTTCCAGCTTGCACATTCTGCATGGCCCCCAGGCCATCTCTCCTCCATGCTCCTTCGTTGACTCTGTGGTCTGCATCCTCCCAGTCTGCCAGTGCTGGTGGCATGTAGGCCTCAGAACGGCGCTCACTAAGGAAGTTGTGGAGGCATGCTGAAGCCAGGGTGATCCTTGTAACACTGTCTGGGTGAAGGAGGATTGTGGAGCGAAAAACTCTAAACCTATTGGCGAGAATGCCAAAGGCATTTTCTACAACTCTGCGTGCCGTGAGAGCTGGTAGTTGTAGACCCTTTGGTTGTGGTCCAGCTGCCTGAAAGGGTAGGGCTTCATCAGATCTGTTCTTAGTGGGTAAGCCTCAGCCCCCACAAACATATAGGGCAGCAAAACATCTGATCTAGGAAGCTCTTCTGGAGGAGGAACATTTAGGAGCCCCTTGTTCAGCGCTTTCCTCAGGTCAGAATTGGCAAAGAGTCCAGCATCTGAGACCCTGCCCTGAGTGCCAACACTGATATAAATAAACGTATAATTTGCATCAACAGCTGCCATCATAAGAACAGAAAATCTGTTCTTATAATTGTGCCACGTGCTCCCACTGTGGGCTGAATGTAGATGTGCTTGGCATCAAGGGCACCCAGGCAATGTGGAAATTGCCATTTTTCTACAAAGTTCTTGGCAATTGCTCGCCATTCGTCCTCTGATTTTGGTGTCTGCAAAAATAAGAGCAGACTGATAGATTTACTTACAAGTTTAGAGATTTCTCCTCACCTGATTTAATAGATTAACTATCGAATCTCAACCCCACTTATACTGAATTTCTAAATTTAATGAATTTAAACCTTATGCCCACCACATCTATACATTCTGTTATGTTTGTGTTTTCTCCTCTTTCAGTTTGTCATTTTTAAACTATGTTGGTTGTCTTCATATTTGTAAATACTGTATGTCATAATGTTTGTTATTGTGATATTAATAATAACAATATTAGGGAATTCTAACCTTTAGAAAATCATCTTTCAAGACCTTATGTAGTGCCGCACATGTGTCCTTCACTATATCAGATACAGTAGTGGCCCCAATTCGGTACTGTAAACTCAATGATTTGTAGGTTTCACCTTCAACAAAAACAAATATTATTTAATTAAAATATAGTGCAATCATTTCAGAAATAATTTCGATAGAAAATATCACAGGTTTAAAATGGTAAATGTAAGCAGACTATGGCAAAGCCATTTGTATGTTTTCCTGTTTCCCTGTTTTGTCATTAATTTAATCTCACTCCATGACAACACCATTTGAGAGATCCAATATCCAAGCACAATTTTAGCATCCTCAATGTTTTTTGACATCATGTTGAGAGAGTTTGGTGCCCAATGCAGTTCAATGAAGACGCTTTCAGTGCTTGGGTCCTAATTACTGTAAACTCAAAACACAAGAGACAAAACATCTGTTATAAATACAAACCTGTTGCCAAGAATCTGAGGGTCAAGGAGAGCCTCTCCCTGGCCATAATTGCCGTCTCATCTTGGGGTCCTGCCTGGTGATCAGTGGTTCTACTCTCCCTAGCAGGATTTCAAATTCATCTGATGTCACCCACAGCAGCTCTTTGAAGCCTGAGCTGTCCTCCAACTATACAGAAGAAAAAAAAAATCTAATTTTTAATAAGCTTAACCCTTAATAAGTATAAATATATATTTTCCACATTTGAGTGACACTAGCACAAAAAAAAAAACTTCAGTATCATGTATAACTAGCACTACACTTGCTGTGAACCATCATTAGTTGATGTCTAATGTCTTGAGCTTCTATCATTAAACAGCAGCAATTTTGCTTTTGGTTCCTACTCACATTGTTAACATTTTGTTTGTATAATCATTTTTAGCCTAATCAGTTTCATTCAGTGTAGTTAATGCTCTATAGTTAATGTTAATGTTAGCTTTTCAACGTTTAACGTTTAAGATTTCTTTAAACGTATAGAGTTCATAATATCAACTGATTAAAAAAACATATCAATAGGATACAGTAACGAATTGAGAAAAATTGAAATTGAGAGACGGAGCAATCCAACCGATTTAATGTTATATTTCTGCATCTTGCACGAGAAGGCAACAAATTCAGTGAATTTCCCAAATTAACGTTACTTGCTGATCACCGCTGTTACAGCTACACATTTCCTGGTGACCAGACCTGTTAAATAAGGTTACTACATTTCCTGCTTCTATGTTGGAATACAATAACACCTATTTGATTTCATTTACTAAAACACATTTCTACACTGTATCAGTGTACAGTACTTTAGCGCTATAAACTAGTGCTAATATGTTGCCAAATAACTGTAAACAACCTAGCCCTTGCTAGCGCACTACTGTAAGCATTTTAAAACAGTTAAAAAGCATACCTCTAGTTCTCGCTGAAGAACAGACGATCCATGCTGACCCCGTCTCCCCAACCATTTTCTCGTCCATGCTCGTTTGATTTTCTTTTGTTTTTTATTGCTACAAAAAATAAGTATCAATACAGCAAGTTGCCGCGACACAGTATCCATTCCGTTTACATGCGCTTCCCCGTGAGATCGCGTCACGTGAGGTGCTTAATCTGGCAAGATAATCTTAAGAATATCTTGTAGTGTGTGATGCGCCGCGATTTTCAAATATTGTAGTGTGAGCATGTTTAAGATTTGAGGTAAGAAAATCTGCAAAGATTCTCCTTAAGTGTGTGCTGCAACCAGATTTCAAAATCGGTTAGGATTTTAAAACTCCTGTAGTGTGAACGAGGCTTTAGGTGAAGAGCGGCTAGTCTCAGAGCCGTCACTTAACAAGTTTGATGTGCCAGTAATTATGTACATTAGCCCCACCTTTTGTAATATTTCCACCAGCAGTCTGTTAACTGTTTTTTTATTTGTTTCCTGTGATTTCATCTGTTTACTCTGTCCAAACAGTAGTTTGATTTGCAAAATGTGTTTTGCTCTGTTTTTGTCTATAGCAGTTGGCTGCTTCACGGTGTGTCCAGGCTTGAATGGTAAGGTGCGTTCCATTCGACAGGGTCCCTACACAAGAGTTCACTGCTCCCTTCTCCCTGAGCACGGTATATCAGTTGAAGTGAACTTCGCTGACAATAACCGCTCATTTGCAAACGTCATCAAAGAAAGTTAACGACGGGGTTTCGCAGATTATGATATTAACATAAATAGATATAGGCTTACATTAATATTTTAATTTCTCTCTATCTCAGTTCCAGCTGCTCTTGACATCCTTAATTCATTTGGTCAGATTTCAGGCTATAAACTAAATTTGGACAAGAGTGAGCTGTTTCCTTTAAATCAAGGTGCCCATAATGCTGCTCAGGGTTTCCCATTCAAAATTGTTCCATTTGGCTTTAAATACCTTGGTATCCGGATTTGTGACCGATTTGAAGATTTGTTTGATTATAATTTTGCCCCTTTGTTAGATCAGATACGGATGGACTTTCAACGGTGGTCACTGTTGCCTCTTTCCCTTGTGGCCAGGGTCAATTCGGTAAAGATGAATATTCTTCCCAAATTGTCTTATCTCTTCCAGTGCATACCTATCTTTCTCCCTCAGTCTTTTTTTCACAAATTAGACAAATCAATCACTGAGTTTATCTGGAACAGGAAGGTCCCTCGTATGCGAAAGGAGCTGTTGCAGAGACCTAAGACCCTTGGGGGCTTGGCCCTTCCTAACTTGAGGTTTTATTACTGGGCTTCCATCCTTAGAATAATTCAGCTTTGGATTTCTCTGGAGGGGGCACCAGTTTCTCCTACATGGCTGAGTATGGAGATGTTTTCTGTTAAACCTGCTTCGTTGACTGCTCTCATCCACGCTCCTCTTAGCTTTTCTCCCTCCCCTTTTTGCAATAATATCTTAGTTAAATCCACTTTTAAAATTTGGAAGCAATTTAGACGCTATTTTGGTCTACAGACCTTCTCTTTTCTAGCACCTTTATCAGCTAACCCTGTTTTTCACCCTTCCTTAATTGATAGGGCTTTTTCGTTGTGGTCTGACTACGGCATCAAGGCATTTAGGGACTTGTATATTGCTGGTACATTTGCATCCTTCCAGCAACTCTCCGAGAAATTCCATTTGCCTAGGCAGCATTTTTTTAGATATCTTCAAGTTCGAAGTTTCACTCGCAATCTTAGCCCCAACTTCCCAAATCTCCCAGATGCCTCTCTAGTTGACTCCTTTTTAACCCCATTGCCTACCATTAAGGGTGCTATTTCATGTTTATACAATCTTATCTATTCTTTGCAGCTTACCCCGCAGCATAAAATTAAAACCCAATGGGAGGAGGATCTAGGGGAAGGGATCTCGGAGGATCTGTGGGAGGCCATTTTGCGTCGGGTTCACTCCTCTTCAATTTGTGCTAGACATGGTCTGACCCAGTGCAAAATTCTACATCGTACCCATCTCACTCGAGTTAGGCTTTCTAAAATCTATAATGATGTCGATCCCATGTGCATTAGATGTCGTCAGGCTCCAGCTACCCATGCCCATATGTTCTGGTCTTGCCCTTCACTACATAATTTTTGGACGCAGATATTTAATTCTATTTCTGTTTGTACAGGGGTTCCATTTGACCCAACAGCATGTACCGCTTTGTTTGGGGTTTTGCCTCCTACTTTGCAGCTTCCTAAATATAAAGCTGACTTTGTAGCCTTTATTTCCTTATTGGCTAGACGTTTGATTTTATTGAGGTGGAAGTCTCCTGCGCCGCCTTCTCACTCGTCTTGGATCAGGGACATCCTTCAGTTCGTGAAGTTGGAGAAAGTTAGGTGCTCGATACATGGTTCTCTTGCAAAGTTTAATAAAACCTGGGGTCCATTTTTTGCACATGTTGAGGGATTGACTTTTACAGCTATTCCAGAGTAGCCACCCTGATTGTCTTCTAATTGTGAGTTTTTTTCTTGTGGAAATTTGTAGCATGCTGGGATGTTTTTTATTTATCTCTCTGTAAGTGAACATATTGGGCTTTTATTTTGCAGTGGGTGACTGTTTTTTTTTTTTTTTTTGTGTTTTTGTTTTGTTCTGTTTATTTGTTTTTGGGGGTTGTTTTTTGTATTTTATTTCTTTATTTTATTTTGATTTCTTGTTAGTTGTATTTGACACTGTTTTGACTCCCGAATTGTTACCTCTTGATTTTGTTATGTCACTGGAAAAATCAATAAACAAATGTTTAAAAAAAAAAATTAATATTTTAATTTAATATCACATTTAAAATATATACACTATACAATAATAAATAAAAAACATTAAGTAGCCTAACTATAAATATAATGAAAAACAGTTTATACACTTGACTACTGCTATTATTTGACTATTAACAGAATTGAAGCTCTGTTGTAATTGTCATGCAATATGAAAATGAACTTTATTTGGTCAACTATCTGTGTATGTGTTTTTAATCAATGGTCACATAATTACATAGCGGTATCGTGCGCCTTCTTCCCGCGCACTGACGTATAGTAAACACTGCTGAGGTAAATAAAGTAAAGAAAAATGGCTGAGCCTCAGCTACTTCTCGCCGCTTTTACTTTGTCATATCTCTTTATAATCCGTAATGAATATGAAAGAAGACAGCGAATACGACGACTTCGTAAGAGACTGCTTCTGGCCATGACGCTTGAACGAGTGAGTCAAGTTGCTACTGTAGCTCCACCACCTGGACATATTTTGTAACTTGCTAGTTTAGCACAGTGAAAAGGTCTTATATGAATAATATTGTTTTATTGCCAGAAACCATATAAAAAGTGAATTTATGTAAAATTATTATTAAGTATAATTAATTAATAATAATTTAACAAATCAACTTTTAATATGATTTATAATTAATTCAGAATAATTTGACATAAACCCATATGGTTTCTGGCAATATATCTCTACATTTTTTACACAATATAGCCCAGTTAATAAACATATGCATATAACCATATACATTTATATCAGTAACACCGAATATAATGAAGGACGTCACAAGTTTATTAAAGTTGATTAATGTGTGCCCCTGCATCTAATTTTGTAGGATGTAAATCCCGCAACCTACATTCAAATGAACCCTACTGTGCCAGTGCTTCGTCTGTTTTTTGATGAAGAAAATGACACCAGACCTGATTATCGCCTTAGTCGTGAATCCCTGAATGCACTCCTGAGCATGCTTCATGAGGATCGACCCCATGGCTGGGGGCAAACCATAAAGGTGCTGGTATTCATCTTCTGGTTGGCTTGTGGTACCTCCTACAGAGTTGTCAGCCGGGCATTCTCTATACCCAAGACCACAGTCTTCCGCTCAGTAAGAGAGGTACTTGGGTCCCTCCTGCACCACAGAGGCAATATAATAAAACTCCCATCCACAGAAGATGCTAGGAAGGCAGTAAGTGAAGGGTTTGCCAGGTTGGCTAATCACAGAGCTTTCCTGGGGGCTTTGGGTGCTATAGATGGTTGCCACATACGCATAAAAGCCCCAGTGAGAGATGCCAACTGTTACTTCAATAGAAAGCTCTTTCATTCTGTTGTATTGCATGCAATCTGTGACCACACTGGCAGGTTTATTGATGTGTTCTGTGGTTACCCTGGATCAACACATGATGCCCGAATCCTCCGTTGCAGCCCAGTTTACCAGCTTGCGGCATACCCACCCCGTGGACACTTTTTATTAGGTGATGGAGGATATCCCTGCATTGACAATCCCATCAGAATTATTACACCTTACAGGGAACCACTCCAGGGACCAGTGCAGGCCCGTTTCAATAGACACCATTCCAGGGCAAGGTGCATTATTGAGACATCTTTTGGCAGGATGAAGTGTCGGTGGAGAGCCATCTTTCTTCAGGCTCTTCCTCTGGACCAGTTGGTTGTCCCAAAAGTGGTAGTTGCCTGCACAATGCTGCATAACATAAGCCTTGGAGTTGGAGATGTTGTGGATGATCTAATGGAGCCTACCAGACCATCGCGTCATGTGGCAGAATGTAGAGGATCAGCCACAAGAGATGAGCTTGCAGCCTTGGTTTCAGCTCCTGTGCAAAGACACATTGTCCTGCAACACCATGACTACGACTAACATTTTCAAAAAATAAATAAAAAAATATGTAATTAGTAAAGGGTGTAATATAAATGTAAACAAATAGAAATGGTTTGTATATAGAATTTAAATAAAGAAATATGGTTAATTTCTAATTCTGATAAATTCTGATATTTAGTTCTCACAACACAATTCAATAATATCTAAAAGTTGTTTGTATTTTAATATAGAAGATTGTATGAATGAATCTGTGAACAAATTACATTGTATTAAATTTTATTTGTTGTACATACTCAATCTGAATGTTACTGCATAGCATGAAGTTATCTTTTGTACATGTAAGTAGATTTCATAAACAAATAAATTAACAGCTACATACAGTTCTCCATAAATAAACTAATAAATAAACATTTGTTTGTATGTTTGTGTATAAACCTCAATAAATATGACTTACACCATTAACAAAATGTAAAAACAGATATAGGAAAAGAAGAATGCCTTAGACAGGAAGTTATTTTTTCAAAAAAGACTCAAAGAGAGTTAAAAACCTCTCGTTAAAGTTAGTAAATTGTTTCTGTCGTTCCTCCTTCATGGCAGATTCCTCCCGGAGGAAATCTAAAATTTCAGCTACCGCACGTTTTTTGCGCCTAGTAGGAGGAATGCTGGATCTGATGGAAGGGCCAGGGACTGAGGCCATAGGAGAAGGGCCGGTGACTGAGGCCATAGGAGAAGGGCCAGTGACTGAGGCCATAGGAGAAGGGCCAGTGACTGAGGCCATAGGAGAAGGGCTGGTGAAGAAAGTTGGTGAACTGCTTGGCAGGTCCTCATTTGAAATTGACGACATTATTAGTGGTGGTGTTATTGATGCCTTCTGACCAATCGCCTCATCCATGGCATTATACCATGGCCACGAGATTGCCGGTTCCTCCCCGTTGTCTCTTCCTGACCCAGTTGGTGGGTACTTCAATTCCTAGAATGAATGCATGAATAAATGTGTGTATAGTTATTTTTAATTAGTGTATATTATATATTTAAACACAAATTAAAATGACTATTCTATTCTACTCCACATAGTTGGACACACAAGCTAATACTGATAACTGATAATGTCTTACCTTGTACTTTTTTTTCAAGTTCTCCCACTTCCTAGCTGCCTGCTGGACAGACACCTTGCCCTCTAGTCCCATCTTTTGAATCACTGTTCTGTAACATAGTATGGAAATGAGTTAGCTAAGTTACATATATATGTAAACAAGTCACAGTAAAAATGAAGAAAGGCTCAAATAAGTAATTTTATATTCTATAATTATCAATAACACTTATATAACCTACTCCCATCCACATTTTGCTGCGTTTCTCTTCCCTGTAAAGAGATGATCATGCCTGCTCCTTGACTGGATAAACTCTACAGTTTGTTCTCTAGACCCTAACCACACAAACAAACAAACAAACAACACACACACAATGACAAATGTATCTAAGCACTTTTTTACGGCTAAGTTACCTAAAATAAAATCACTTTAAGTTACTTCACAAACTAGCTAAGCTGGCTACATTCACTGAGGTAAGTTGTTATGATAATCGTTTATAAAGTCACTAGGACATACAAAAAATAGCATATCAAATGTAATATTCACCACAATAACCGTTAAAAATACTGTAATTTGTATAATAATGATAAAAATGTATGAATACTTACACACATACATAAACTCCTCCATCGTTATTTATGACCGCTCTGACTGGTGATGACGTGCGCGCAATGACAGTTGGGTGATATCGCTCTCCACTTCCTGTGAAGTGATGTATCGATGTTCCCTTATTCCCTACGCCGTTTGCAGTGCCCTTCGAACTGAACATGTTCGTTCCCTTCGGATTGGAATCTCACTTAAGATGGCGAAATACCCTGTGAAGTCCACTTCGCAGTCCACTAACGGTCGAATGGAACGCACCTGTAATGTAATGTAGCGTTAAACTCGTTGGGTTACGCCGCCTGGTTATCCTCTGTGGCCAGTAATTGGCCGTTTTTTACCTTCCTTGTATAGGTTGAATTGTTCTTCTATAATGTGATACATGTGTCTGTGGCCCCGGTGAAGGGAAGCTAGCTGTATTTGCCCTTTTTGGTGGTGGTGTTTCCTTCACCGAGTGTTTTGCCGTTGGCACCTGCGTTCCTTCACTTAGCAAGTATGAGAGTGAGAGTGTTTGTGTGAGTAGAATTGTGTGAGTAGAATTTGGTGAGTGGTGTGGTCTTAGGATACTCACTGCCCAGCTAGCTGCCCTACTGGTAAGCCTCAGCCTGAAAGTGTTTTTGTTATTTGTTTTTCTTTATTTTTGATCTGGTGCACACCGAAGTGGTGTAATCCCGTGCCCCCTGAGTCAACAGTTTTTTAGATATTTAAGATAATTATTGTTGCGAAAATAGTATTTTGTATTCAGATCCACGTCTCTTGTCCTCTGTGGTGGCGAACCTGTGTGTCTTAGGACATTTCCCCGTTCACGTAACGGGGTGGCGTAGTCTGCTCTCTAATTTCTTCATTTCGTACATGAAGTGTAACTAACTTTTGACCCCCTGTGCACCAGCCCCGCCACACAAGCATCTGTGAAGTGAATAAACAAAAAAAGATTAGTTAAATGTGTGATTATTATTTTAATCAATCTCTTCTTTTTTCAGTTGATCTTTGCAAGGCAAAATGGCAGTCACTGAGGGACAGTTTTGTAAAGAACAGAAAAAAAGTGTTTCACAGCTGTTCAGCAGGAGGATCACAAAAGGAATGGAAGTACACAAACATCATGTCCTTTATTGTGCCCCACCTACAACCAAGAAGGTCTGTTTGAAATTATATATAAATATAGCAGTATTGATGACAATATCATCTTTAAATTCAATATCCACATTTCAAATATGATAGATAATTATTGTGTGTATGACATAAATGTTTTAGAAGGTCTAAAAAAAAAAGTTGTATAGTTCCAAAAGCAATTTGAGTGATGTGTTGGCAGAAGAAAGTTCTTCAACACCACTGTCAATGTGTGGATCTGATGATCCGGGTCCTTCGAGTGCATCAGTGCCACAGGACAGCCAGGGACCACAGACTGTTTCACCATCACTATCGGGGCCCACTACATCTGGGGTGAGAGACAGGCCCCACAGGTCCTAGAGCCCAAGGGAGAGGGTGCCTCAAGGCCCTACTGTGACAGACACAAGTAGGAGCCACAGGCCACAGGCATCTGATGTGGAAGATGGCTTCTGTCCATCTTACAGGAGCTGCTTCCCAGACCGGAATCTGAGCTTGATGAAAGCTACCACTTCGCCATGAGCCTGGTTCCACTCCTCCATAGACTTGACCACAACAGGAGGCAGCAGGCCAAAATTGGTATTTTGAACCTGCTGTAAAACATAGAGAGCAGCACAGCCTCAAGGCAAGAACCAGCAGCACATTCAAGTGTATTTCATACGTTCCACACCCCCATTGCAACTTTCCCTAAGCCAGGTACTTTCAAACCTTTAACCCAACCCCCACCAATAAACCCAATAGGAGCATTCAACCAGATGCTGGCCTCTGATCAGGATGCACAGTGGGGGTAGGGCAGCACCCCTACACAAACTTTTAATCTTAACACCTAATATATATATTAGTTACAATAGTTGTTTTGCTGAGGTTTTTATATTTCTATATTTTTTTTAAAGATTATTCTTAACTTTTTTTAACATTCTGTTTGTACATTTTGTGTTTTTACATTGTATGTCTCTAATTTTGATAATAAAAGGTCAAACCTATTGTGATCAGTGTTCATTGTGTATGTAATGTTAAGCTCACCTCATTCCAACAGCCAGTCTCTGCTTTGGTTCTATGGCAGACCTGTAGTTGGTGTTTTGTCTGGTGAGTTCAGAGCCAATGAGTGAGAGAAGCTCATCCATTTTCTCTGCACTCATCCTAAAATATTGGTGATGGCGTTGACTGTCCAAACGCAGTTCAGCAACGAGATGGTAAAAATCTCCTTGTTGAGGCCTGCGCTGGTTCAGTGGATGGACCCAGTACTGGCTCCTTCTCCTTCTACCCCTCCTCCGCAGTCTTGCAAGCAGAAGTAAAAAAGCAATTGTTCTCCTCCTAGCAATGGGCACTGAAATGCACAGAATTATTTAGTGAATTACTTTAGTATTGCTGGGTTAAATAAGAAACAAAACCAAAACATTATTGTCAATTAGGGGTGTAAATCGGAGCCTAAATGACGATTCGATACAATACCGATTTCTTAAAGGTGCAATGTGTAATAATTTTGAGTATCTATTAACAGAAATGCAATATGACATCCATAACTATGTTTTCAGAGGTGTATAAAGAACTAACTTAATAAACCGTAATGTTTTTATTACCTTAGAATGAGACATTTATATCTACATAACCGCGGGAATCCCCTTCTATGAAGGTCGACATATTGTGACGTCATGTTTCTACAGTAGCTGAACGCGAACAAACAGCGCTACAGAGCGTGTTTCGTCACTACCTTGAAAGAGAAGCCACAGAAACCTAGAAGCTAGCCATAAACATCGTGAGTAGTGACTTTTCCCTTGTCAGTGGTGTAAAATATGTAGTTGGATTGTTTCATGTAACTTAGTTATTCTCCCTCGCTATGTTATGGCTTTGCTATGTGGGGATAAATGTGCTGGTTACGTTCGTGAGACAGCTGATTAGTACTCTTGTCATTGACCGTAAAACAGTATGTTACAGGAATCACCAACCCGATCTTGGAAGCATTTTAAGTCGATCGCGAAGAGTTTTCAAAATCAGAGAAAAAAAGCCTATTGTGTGTAGTAAATGGTGTCTAGGGGATGCGGAGGCGCGCGCGCTGTTACAATCATGTAATTTTTGCCGCGCGCACCTTTGGGCTCATGCGGACGCGTCGAGTTTAAACAAGGCTTAACGCTTTAACCAGCTCAGCCACAGTAACAGCTCATATTAAGCCAGCTAAACTTTTACTACCCTGTTAGAAAACATATATAGTTGCATAGTTTCATGTGGTTCTTCTCCCTCGCTGTATTATGGGTTTGCTATGTGGGGAGAAATGTGCTGGTTACGTTTGTGAGACAATCAGCTGATTACTATTATTATATTATATATTAAGACCCTTGATCCTCACCTGACTATGGCTTTGTAAACTTTATCCATGATGTGGTTTATAATGGACTGTAGTACAGAAACAGTGACAATGTTACACACTCTTGGATTACTCTGGCTATTCTCTGCTGTCTCCAGACGACAATATGTTTGTCCCGTTTTAGCCACCGTAGCTTCTTCGGAAGGGAGGGGTGAGCAGTGGGCTGAGCCCTTAGTGCAAACTCGCAACCGAACCGCTAGATGTCGCTAAAAATCACACACTGCACCTTTAAGCCAACGATTCGATTATTTTCGATACTTCAGAATTTCCCGCGATACGATTCGATACGATTCAATACTAGATATTTTACATGATATCTATTAAGTTTCAAATAAAAAAAAATAAAAAAAAATTAGCCTATATTGAGAATACAGAAACAGCATTTGTGGCGAACAGGAAGCGGCCGACGTGAGAGAACGGTGCGAGGCCGGTGCCGTGAGTGTTAATGAACGCACCGGTCTCTCGATCTTCAGCGTCGTCGCTCCTCTTTTTATGCTTGCGAGATGCGAGACCGGTGCGTCTCACAGGTGACGTTCATTAACACTCACACCACCGGCCTCGCGCCGCTCTCTCTGACGTCGGCCGCGTCCTGCTCGCCACAGTATTCTATTCACATAATGTGTATGTTACACTATAGCAGACTTCTTTGCAAACGGCAATATATTCTTACCACTGCTTTCCTGTTTCCTGCTTTCTGTTTTCCTGAAGCCAAAATACTTCCACACCCATGACTTGACGCCGACTGGAGTGTGTAACATTTCACTTTTATTGCCAGCTCGCTCTGACGGTTCCATCGCTCTTGAAAGTCAGACTCAACATTTTGTGTGAACATAGATAGACTGTGAAACGTAAGTAACGCATGTGAAGCGGTGTGAAGTAGAAGACAATAATGAGGTTAGCACCACTCGCAGCTTAGGAGTAGATTGTATGCATATGTCGGAGCTGATGCTGAAAATAGACAGGCGGCAAAATAAACGCATTAATCGATACTCTTGCGGATGCATCGAATCGTCGGCTGTATAATCGATGGATCGATACGAATCGATTAATATTTACACCCCTATTGTCACTCATAAGTAAAATTTAAACCACACCAATTTTGTTTTAGATACTTTTTCCTTTTCCAACAAGAACAATAGGTAACTTTATTTACACAGCCTACTACTTTCCCAATACATTCAAAAAAGAAACCCAAAATAAACATTTAGCATTTTATAAGTTGATTATATAATTATAAATATTGTACTTACCCATGGTAGAATCACAATAATCTCCAAAACAAAGAGTTGTTTCCCCTCTACTCCTCTGTTTCTGGTTTTGTGGTACTGTTTATAGAAACTACATCCTGTTATATCGCGCGGTCATACGTAAGTTCGCGAGATATCGTGTGTCCTCATGACTTCAGCTGTCAGTCATGGCCGCAGCCGTTCCGCAACAAATCCAGATCTGGTAGGTATTGAAGGACGGCAGAGCACAGATCCGATACGCAGCCGTTCCGCAGTTCACGAGTTCACACTTACATACAATTAGAGGGGGTAAAGTTTAATGCGTATTTGGCTTGCTGTCCTGGGGAGGGCTCCGAGCTTGGAGTTCGGCCGAACCCAGAGTACTCCCCCCAAAAGGCTAGAGAGCAGAGGACAGCCGCTGGACTAAAGACCCCCCAAATGAATGCCGAGTTTGGCGGGCTGGCATCTCGAGAAAGGGTCTGTGTGCTTGGCCAGGAGGGACTGACGGGCCCTGCTGGCCCGCGAACGAGGAGCAATTGTAATTTGGAATGACAAATTTGGGAGAGTTGTGCCTTCTTGATGGGAGCTGTTCGCGCAAATCACGGACGATAGACCAAGAGGGCCATGGAGCTTCGACGGGGGCGGTTTGCGGTCGTCTGGGCCTATCCGCCGACGGTGGAGTATCCGATCTAGGCTTACAGGAAAGTTCTCGCAACGTCCGCTGTGGGACCAAAGCTTGCTGGACAGAAAGTGGAAACGAGAAAAGAGGAAAATGAGTACTCAACCGGGAGATTTTCTCACACTGCATCGCTGGACGAAAGAGAAAACCTAAGTGCTCTACCGGGAAATTTCTCACTGCGTCTGCTGTGGGACCAACAGCTTGCTGGACAGAAAGAGGAAACGGGATCATTGACACTCCTGTTGTTCTTGTCACAGCAGTCACAGAGGACACTGCAGATCCAGTTAATTTCAGTCCTGCAAGCATTTCTATTGTTGTGGAAGACGATGTTGTGATGAGTAATATCCCTAACTTGGCTGATGCATTTGCATTGTTGTTTGGACTATCCCAAGAAACTCATTCACACTTTTACATTAATCCAGAAAATCCTAATGGGTCTTGATGATGGTAAACCACTTAAAACCATGCCTACTGAGTCTCAAAAATGACCTGTTAATGAAAGAGTAGGCTAGCTTAAGAGTTCTGCATGTTGATGTGTTTTTGGGGTTCCCAGTTTGGTAACTTTATAGTATGTTGTTGAACACCATGTTAGTCAAAGCATTTGAAACTGTTTACATTTGGCGCATTATGTCTTGCCCACCAACTCTAACGTAGTTGCTGTTGTTTATACTTATCGGTTGTACACCAACTTGGTGCTCTGAATCCTAAAATGATGTGAGATGTGCCTTTTTTATATTTTGTTTTTATAGGTTTTTACAAACAGGATAGATTTGATGTCTTGATTTCGTGTTTTGATAAGTTTTATTTTTTATTTATTTACTTTTATTTTTTTTTATATATTTTTTAAACCCATTTGCACTTTGATGGTCATGGCTGTTTGCTGTTGTAAGAAATCAGACCATACTTTTTATATTAAGCACTTTAAGATGCTCAGTTCCTGATTATCTTGTTCCTGTTTGATATGTAGAGATACATATGCACACACACACATACAGACAAATCCACAACCATACACGAAATGAGTTTAACAAGATGTTACTTATATTTTTAGCTAGAGCAGAGGTGTTAAATTGTGCTGTGTCTATGTAGGTTTTCATTCCAACTAAATACTTCACCAGGTAATTTCACTGGTTAACACACTCACAGCTATTGGGTAGGTGGTGAAACTAGTATGTGACTTGAGTCACTTAACGCATCATGGCACATGGTTAGACACCTCTGAACTAGAACAGAGTTTTAAAAAATGACTGCTGTTGAGGGTCTGACATGTTTGTACAAAACAATTTTAAGACTGAATAAAAGAAAAAAGAAAATGTACAGATGAAGTAATTTCTTTTGTAGTTTTAACTTGTACATTTTATTAGCTTGTGGGTTATACACAAGTATATTTTTTGAGTTAGTAGATTTCTATTTAATTAAGTACCATTGGATCAAAATAATTGAGTATGGAGAAACTAAAAATGTGCGAGTGTTAAACAATATTTTTAAGGACGGTGTACTTAAAAAATGTTAATATAAAATGTAATTTTCATATCTTCATTTTATCACCTTTAAATACTTGCCTAAAAGAACAAATTTCACAGCATTATATACTTATTTTGTTCTTTATGAAGAAGCTAAATTAGATTTTTTTTTTTTAAATTAAAAGGCCTTTTAGTATAAATCTAAAAATGTCATCTTTTTTTGCTGTAAAATCTGTAAAGGTGCTCTATTTAACTTATTCAATCTATTAAACCATAAAAATAGCATGTTTCTTAAATATCTTCAAACATATTGAGTTCACATACTCGTTTCTCTGAAATACACTTCTATAGCCAGTTGAAATGTGCGTTCTCACAGACTGCACCTTTAGTGATTGGAGTAAACAAAAAAAAGTACTTTTATCCATCTTTTTATCATGTTTTTTTTTTTTCATATTGAGTTTAAAGGGTTAGTTCACCCAAAAATGAAAATTGTGTCATTAATGACTCACCCTCATGTCGTTCCAAGCCCATAAGATCTCTGTTCATCTTCGGGACACAGTTTAAGATATTTTAGATTTAGTCCGAGAGTTTTCTGTCCCTCCTTTGAAAATGTATGTACGGTATACTGTCCTTGTCCAGAAAGGAAATAAAGACATCATCAAAGTAGTCCATGTGACATCAGTGGGTTAGTTAGAATGCTTTGAAGCATCGAAGATACATTTTGGTCCAAAAATAACAAAAACTACGACTTTATTCAGCATTGTATTGTCTTCCGGTTCTGTTGTCAATCTGCGTTCAGTGACGCTGCTATAGAGCCCCTATAGAGACTGTGTCTGTTCCCCGAATAAGGAAATACAAAAAACTTCCAAACCCATCTAAGGTTAAAAATTTAAATGATGTTCAACAAACCTAGACGTGTTGTGTTTCACAGAAACCTGGCTAAAACCAAACGATTACATTACTTTAAATGAGTGCACCCCACAAGATTACTGTTATAAACATGAGCCTCGTCTGAAAGGCAAAGGGGGAGGTGTTGCTGTAATTTATAGTAATATTTTCTGATATAATTATTTTGAAGTGTTGGTGCTTAATGTAACAATATATAGGGTAAATTATGAATCTCGTTTGAGATTTGTGCTGGCTACTGTATTCAAGCCACCAGGGCACCATAATTTTATAAAAAAATTTGCTGACTTTCTATCAGAGTTAGTACTGGCTGTAGATAAAGTCCTAATTGTTGGTGATTTTAATATACATGTAGATAACGAAAAAGATGCATTGGGATTGGCATTTAAAGATATTCTTAACTCTATTGGAGTTAGACAACAGCTGTAAGGACCTACTCATTGTCGTAATCATACTCTAGATCTAATATTATTACATGGAATCAATGTTGATGCTACTGAAATACTGCAGCAGAGCGACGACATCTCAGATTATTATCTAGTTTCATGTAAACTTCATTTTGCCAAGGCTGAAAAAGCCGACTCCATGTTATAAATATGTTACACCTAACTCTTCTGCCACTAAAGATTGCTTTGTTAATAATCTACCTGATCAGTTTCATCATCTCAACATCCTAGATAGCTTAGAATAACTCGATATTGCGACAGAAACTTTTAAGTCTCTCTTAAGGGGGAGGGGGGAGATAGGTAGGTACCACCAGAGATTCAGTGAACCAGAAGGGAGCACGAGTGCATGGAAATATTAGCGCGAAGGGGCTTGCATCACCAGTATCTTTCTCTGGGAAGGTAGGGGAAAACCATTACCTGATTGGTTTACAAGCAGTTCGCTTTGCTCGTGCTGACCATATTACTAATTTTCCATCAGCGGCTTGCATCACCAGAATCTTTCTCTGGGAAGGTAGGGGAATACCATTACCTGATTGGTTTACAAGCAGTTCGCTTTGCTCGTGCTGACCATATTACTAATTTTCCAACAGATTACTAATCTTCCATCAGCGGCCAATTTACCAATCCACAAACTGACACACACATTTTACCAACAAACGCACACATTCTACCCTCCTTCTCTCTACTTTCAGAGGCGGAAGTCTCTAAACTCCTCCTTTCCAATCGCCCTACTACCTGTCCGCTTGATCCTATCCCCACTAATCTACTTCAAGCCATTTCTTCCTCAGTTGTACCCACACTCACGCACATCATAAACACCTCTCTTCACACTGGTACCTTTCCCACAGCTTTTAAGCAGGCTCGAGTAACCCCACTGCTTAAGAAACCCAATCTAAATCCAGCACATCTAACAAGTTACAGACCGGAATCTCTTCTTCCATTTGTCGCGAAAACACTTGAACGAGTCATTTTCAACCAGATCTCCTCCTTTCTTACACAGAACAACCTCCTGGACGACAATCAGTCTGGTTTCAAAAGCGGACACTCAACTGAGACTGCCCAGCTCTCAGTAATTGAAGCTCTGAGACTGACAAGAGCAGCTTCCAAATCCTCAGTCCTCATCCTGCTGGATCTGTCTGCTGCTTTTGACACAGTTAACCACCAGATCCTCCTGTCAATCCTAAAGATGAAGGGCATCTCGGGAACTGCACTCCAATGGTTCGAGTCTTACCTCTCAGGTAGGTCCTTTAGGGTGTCGTGGAGAGGTGTGGCATCTAAGACCCAACATCTAGCTACTGGGGTGCCTCAGGGCTCAGTGCTTGGACCACTCCTCTTCTCTATCTACATGACATCACTAGGATCTGTGATTCAGAAACATGGCTTTTCCTATCATTGCTACGCTGATGACACGCAACTCTACCTCTCATTCCAGCCTGACGATCCGACGGTAGCTGCTCGTATCTCAGCCTGCCTGACAGACATTTCTGGCTGGATGAAGGACCACCACCTTCAACTAAACCTTGCGAAGACAGAGCTACTTGTGGTCCCGGCCAACCCAACACTTCATCACAACTTCTCCATTCAGCTAGGCTCGTCATCCATAACTCCATCAAGGTCAGCTAAGAACCTTGGGGTTGTAATTGATGATCAGTTGAAATTCACAGACCACATTGCTAGAACTGCCCGGTCCTGCAGATTTGCCTTGCACAACATTAGGAGGATCAGGCCCTTCCTTACAGAGCATGCCACACAACTCCTTGTCCAAGCACTTGTTTTATCCAGACTGGACTACTGTAATGCTCTCCTGGCTGGTCTTCCAGCTTGCTCTGTTAAACCTCTACAACTGATCCAGAATGCTGCAGCCAGAGTAGTCTTCAATGAGCCGAAGAGAACACACGTCACTCCTCTCCTCACACAATTGCACTGGTTGCCAGTTGCCGCTCGCATTAAATTCAAGGCACTGACGTTTGCCTACAGAACAACCACTGGCACTGCTCCATCTTACCTAAACTCATTACTTCAGACTTATGTGCCATCCAGAAACCTGCGCTCTGCTAGCGAATGTCGTCTTGTGGTACCATCTCAAAGAGGCACAAAATCTCTTTCTCGGACCTTTACCATGGCTGTTCCCTGTTGGTGGAATGATCTGCCTAACTCAACCAGAGCTTCTGAGTCAGTAGCCACTTTCAAGAAACTGCTGAAGACATATCTTTTTCGGCAGCACTTGATTCAGTAGAATTAACACTTTCTCTTCTCTTCTAAAAAAAAAAAAAAAAAAAAAACTGCACTAAAATTGAACTGAAAGGGGTTATAGCACTTACGTATTGTTGTCCTACTGTTAGCTTAACTGCTTCTATTGTTCTCATTTGTAAGTCGCTTTGGATAAAAGCGTCTGCTAAACGAATAAATGTAATGTAAATGTAAATGACCAGAGCATGCACACCAAGGGGTGCAGACCACCATCAGAAGATGAAAGCACGCCTGGCCTCGGTGATTTACCTGGGGGATGTCCCCAGTCACTCTAAGCATGGTGAGTCCACTTTTAGCTACTATGCTGGAACCAGCTTCCAGAAGAGATTAGATGTGCTCCTACAGTAGTCACATTCAAATCCAGACTCAAAACACATCTGTTTAGCTGTGCATTTACCGAATTTATACATTTATTTTTGATTCTAAACTGTTTTAATTGTTTATTATTTTTTTAATTTCTTCTATGTAAAGCACTTTGAATTACCATTGTGTATGAAATGTGCTATATAAATAAATTTGCCTTGCCTTGCCTTGCTTTACACCTGTCAGGTTTGACACACGTCAGGTTTGATGTCCCCATGACTCCGTATTGGTATCGGCTGATACTGCCATTCTTGGCCGGATCGGGTATCGGTCAGAAGAGGCCGATCCAAATCTGATATTGTGCATTTACTATTCTGTGTCCCTGATAGCACACGTTCATCACAGAGACGTCTATTTTATGTGTGTGTTTACATCCAGAAGATGTATTTTTTAGAGTGTTTGCTCATCTGCAATACGTCTATAGGACATTTCCTGTCAGATGTCAAATAGGCGTTTAGAAGGTGTCTTTAAGATGTAATGATTTAGAATGTATGTTAAACTACTATCAGATGTTAGTAAACAGCAGATGCTTTCCAGATGAAGTGATCTTTAACAGACATCTTGCAGACATACGTGTGCTATCTGGGGTTATTGTTAAGCCCCACAAAAGCATTATAAAGCACCATCAAGTTTTCATGCACTGAAGTATTCTGAATAATGTGAGATAGAAATGAATATTTAAGTCATTACATTCAAGTTCACGTAGACTCTTCCCTCCGTTGCGGCTGTCAGTCATTCTCCATTCAGTATTCAAACAGCGCGTCGGTTACGGTTACGACAGTCAATGATGAAGCTCTATGGTTTTGCATAAAATGACTTTATCTTGCTGGACTGTATTGCTGTACCTTAATCATGTTCCTTTCTACCGTGTGTCTGTTAGATCACAGCACTGGAGAGCACTATAATTGTTCTTCACGCGCACAGTAACTGAAATTAAAACTGTTGAAAGAAAAGGCTCAATAAACTATTGCATAGATAGATACTGTATAATACACTACGCATCAATATGTCCTTCCTTTGTGCTTTAAACTTTTCAATGTGGACTCGAAGAGCTGCGCGCTGTGACTCCGTGTTAGCTAACGTTTGCTACAGCTTGATGAATTGAGTCGTTGAACACAGCAGGAGAGAACACAACGTTAGCCAGCTCTGGTGGAAAATTATTAGCTAACGCTACCGTTCACCTAACATTAGCTATACACTCACCGGCCACTTTATTAGGTACCCCATGCTAGTAACGGGTTGGACCCCCTTTTGCCTTCAGAACTGCCTCAATTCTTCGTGGCATAGATTCAACAAGGTGCTGGAAGCATTCCTCAGGGACTTTGGTCCATATTGACATGATGGCATCACACAGTTGCCGCAGATTTGTCGGCTGCACATCCATGATGCGAATCTCCCGTTCCACCACATCCCAAAGATGCTCTATTGGGTTGAGATCTGGTGACTGTGGAGGCCATTTTAGTACAGTGAACTCATTGTCATGTTCAAGAAACCAATTTGAAATGATTAGAGCTTTGTGACATGGTGGAAGTAGCCATCAGAGGATGGGTACATGGTGGCCATAAAGGGATGGACATGGTCAGAAACAATGCTCAGGTAGGCCGTGGCATTTAAACGATGCCCAATTGGCACTAAGGGGCCTAAAGTGTGCCAGGAAAACATCACCCACACCATTACACCACCACCACCAGCCTGCACAGTGGTAACAAGGCATGATGGTTCCATGTTCTCATTCTGTTTACGCCAAATTCTGACTCTAACATCTGAATGTCTCAACAGAAATCGAGACTCATCAGACCAGGCAACATTTTTCCAGTCTTCAACTGTTCAATTTTGGTGAGCTCTTGCAAATTGTAGCCTCTTTTTCCTATTTGTAGTGGAGATGAGTGGTACCCGGTGGAGTCTTCTGCTGTTGTAGCCCATCCGCCTCAAGGTTGTGCGTGTTGTGGCTTCACAAATGCTTTGCTGCATACCTCGGTTGTAACGAGTGGTTATTTCAGTCACTGTTGCCCTTCTATCAGCTCGAACCAGTCTGGCCATTCTCCTCTGACCTCTGGCATCAACAAGGCATTTCCGCCCACAGAACTGCCGCTCACTGGATGTTTTTTCTTTTTCGGACCATTCTCTGTAAACCCTAGAGATGGTTGTGCGTGAAAATCCCAGTAGATTAGCAGTTTCTGAAATACTCAGACCAGCCCTTCTGGCACCAACAATCATGCCACGTTCAAAGTCACTCAAATCAACTTTCTTCCCCATACTGATGCTCGGTTTGAACTGCAGGAGATTGTCTTGACCATGTCTACATGCCTAAATGCACTGAGTTGCCGCCATGTGATTGGCTGCTTAGAAATTAAGTGTTAACGAGCAGTTGGACAGGTGTACCTAATAAAGTGGCCGGTGAGTGTATATTGTTAGTAAAGTTAGCTGCTAGCTTGTATAGCTAATGGTAAATCACAAAAAAGAAATACTGGTTATTGTTAGTGCTTCTTTCTAAAACCTCTACAACTCGTTTTTCCGGGACATGTGGATGATTTTGAGGTGAGGGGACTGACAAGGCGGTAAAGTGGTCCACTGTCCTATCAAAAATCTTTGATAATAAAATGTAATAAAATCTGAATTACATAACATTGTATTGGCTGTCAATCATGATGAAGAGTAGACAAGTTAACCCTCTGGGGTCTAAGGTGTTTTTGGGGTCCTTGAGATGTTTTGACATGCCCTGACATTTGTGCTTTTTTCAATTGCTTATAAATGTAAGGACTGGGCTAAAAGGGTGAATCTGAATAACTAAATACATCTTGCTAAAGACCCAAAAAGACTGAATGTAACAAACACACACACACACACACACACACACACACACACACGAGCCCTTCCCTCCCCCAACACACGAGTGAAGCTCCTGTTACAACTTTATAACCTATCGGAATGTCGCAGAATGTCTCTGAACAAAGAGACGGACATTTCTGTTGGGTAAAGACATAAAAACCATTGAATATATTTTGTTAAATGTATATGTGTTTTTCCCCATGTCACAGTGAAATATCTTTGTTTGGCCACGGCATAAATAGACATTAGAAATACCTTCTTTATGCATATTAAATACCTCTGTATTTTTCCTTTGACTTTCATTTGATGAGTTTGACACCTCTAAAATGCTCATGGAACGGGCTATCTGAATATGCAAAGAGATATAAAGTAAAGTGTATTTTTAATAGGTTTTACCGCCATTGAAGATTCAAACTGTTAAACTATACACCCTCCTTGAACACACCCCTCTACCACGAAGGGCACGTTCTTCCAAACAAAGGACAATAAACCAAGGGTTCCCGCGTGCAACATCCATTCCCCGATTGGCCCAGTGAACAGGAAGGGGATGGATTTCTCCGAGGTGATAAATGTAGGAGCGCGGCTCCGCCCAACTCTCTCTTGCAGTCTGACCTTCTCAGAGAAACATGTGATGCTAGCGATCTCCTCATGGAGATCTGATCCCACCATGGATCTTTTCTTTTGTTCGTCTAAAGTTCGTCTCTTCTTTAACTTACTCCCGAGTTCGTCTCCCAGGAAAGGAAATAGACTTTGCCGAACTATTTCCTCGGGTAACGTCACCTCAAAGACTTTAAGCCTTTCAAACACCCACGCGCAAGCGGCCAACCATGCACGCGCCGGGACGGGCCGTGCAAAAACGCTGCGGCCGCGCTCCACACGACGCGCGCAAGCAGGACAGGACCTTCGTTCAACATGCGGGCCGACCAGACCGCGCAAGGAGCCCGCGACACACACAGACCTCATATGCTTTGCAAGTATCATTCCCGTTACAGCTTCTAAGAAGCCTTACAATGGTGTTTTCGTGTTGTTTCAGAAAGGTTGATGTCGAGGTGAAATTGTACCAGCTCTGTCTCTCTCTCCCTCGCTCTCTCTCACCAACTTTCTCCCTTTCTCTCTCTCTCTCCAACTCATGTTTACATGGGTACCAATTGTCTAAACGCCCCGCGTCGTCTTAGTTTGTGTTTAATGTTTGTAAATACATGTATCGTTGTAGTAAATGCTTAAGTAGTTCAACTTCATTAAATACATTATATCCTTTTGATTGACTTATTGCCTGTTGCTCATAACCCAAGTCACTGATATGCTTCGATAACTTTACGAGCTCTTTACAGAAATACCTCAGACGGGTATGTGTAAACTTTATAGAGCAAGAAAACTAATTCTTGTGGCCACAGAATTTGTTTTCACACCTCTATAAATTAATTGAGCTAATTAATTTTACCTGTCTTGTAAAACGTGGTCTGTATAATTAGTTACAATTCATTTGTGATTAATTGTGGGGATACACATGTATGCACGCAGGTAAAATGACAAAGCCTCCCTTAATGGGAGATTTATTAACATGTAAGACTGGGCTGATCCAAATCTGTATGAATAATTATTAGTTATTAATTATTAATTATGACATGCAAATTCCCCATTGATCAGACCCAAGCAGAGTCTTTACATTTTGGTGGAGAATGCTGGGGCATTTCAAACTTGTTTATGAGCAATTCAGATTCAATCTAATGTGTATATTGTTATTTAATATTGTTTATGTAATATTTAATATTACACGTGCGCATCGGAGTGAACGCTTGCGAACTCCCGATCTGATTTAACAAGCTGCTAAATGTTCAAACATCTTAGTCACTTTTAATCGCTAAAAGTAAACAGTTTCCTTAGTATTAAATTTGTTCTGGCACAGATGGAAGAGAAACCTCTGCGCATAAACAACACTTTTAATAATTTTTACTCCTCTGTCAGAACGAGATTCTTCTGACATTGCGGAAGACAAGGTTTCTGTAAAACGATGTTCTTTTACTGTCCTTAAAAGGCCTGATATTATAATCGTTAGAGTAACGAACTCCTGGTTTGAAAAAACATTGACTTAGCTACTCAATTGTAAAAAACCGAAAAGCATATTATCACAAGTGCTATTTGATATATGCTTGAAGTCGAAAACAGATGAATAATTCCTGTTTCCTTTTGCACGACGCAGCGAAGAAAACCTGCTAACGTGTTAAATAAATATAGCACCGCGAAAATCCAAAACTGAAAACATTTTTAATCAATGCCAATTGATAAATGTTATTTGGAGTTGAAAACAGATGAATAATTCCTGTTTCCTTTTGCACGACGCAGCAAAGAAAACCTGCTAACGTGTTAAATAAATATAGCACCGATGAAAATCCAAAACTGAAAACATTTTTAATCAATGCCATTTGATAAATGTTATTTGGAGTTGAAAAACAGATGAATAATTCCTGTTTCCTTTTGCACGACACAGCGAAGAAAACCTGCTAACGTGTTAAATAAATATAGCACCGATAAAAATCCAAAACTGAAAACATTTTTAATCAATGCCATTTGATAAATGTTATTTGGAGTTGAAAAACAGATGAATAATTCCTGTTTCCTTGCACAACGCAGCGAAGAAAACCTGCCAATGTGTTTAAAATAAGTATAGCACCGGAAAGAAATCCGTCGAGATTTAAATGAGACAGTGCATGTCCCCCGAGACACTCGAAAGCGGGCTGGTTGCAATACTACTGCCAAACGCTAGGGTGCGCCCTTGAGTGTTTTCCAGTATCAGATTGCCTCCACGCCCTCCATGAGCGAAATAGCGCCATCGTGTGGACACTAGCGGTAAAGTGTCTTTTCTTCAATTTTCTCTTCCCACAACTTCAAAGTTTACCAGTGAGATTTTGAACTCGTGTTTCTAACTTTCAATGCATGGCAATTTACAGCCTCGTTTACTAACATGATTTTCCCTGCCTTGACTGTGTGCACTTGTTTTGGATTTTGGTTCAAACCACATTTGAACTTAAAAATTCAAAATTATGTCTTAGCAGTTTCTGATGACCGCTCTGTTTTGAAATGGCTTTCTCCCAGTTGATCTTATGTTGGTTACTACCACTGACACCTCACTGTGGTCGTGATCATCAAATATAAGGCCAACCCTTAATTTCCTACACTTATTCAAATTTGGTTTGAAACAAACAGATTTCAAGGTTAATTTGAATTAAGTCTCATTGCCCGTTGGGAATTGTTTTATGGCTTTTTCTATATTTCCCTTTTCAAATTATTTTTAATAATTTTGATTTGATTTTATTACAACTGTCTCCTTGCTGTTCTAGAAGTTACTTAACATCTATGAATACGCTTGATTTGAATCGTATTTAAACCAGTTTGAATGCAATTTAAATCAAGTTCTCTGTCAGCCAGCTTGACCACTAAGAGGAAGTGGCCCAAACCCCTTTGTGGCCCAAACGCGCCACTACAGCCTGCTTCCTCCTGTGCTCTTCCTGCGGCTCTAAAACTCTCCTCCGAAGGGAGACTAGGTTATTCTGATAATTAACATTGTCATAATTCCCTTTGTTTTTACCATAAATTTAGTAAAGCCGTTGCCTTTGATTTTTCTAAAAAAAAAAAAGAGACACTCAATTTGATTTAGATAAAAGAGCTTTAATTCACGTTGAGGTTCAATTGTTCTTCATCCTGTTTTGTGTTTGTAGGTAGAAATCTCTCTCGGGCTGTGGCGATTTGACAGTCAGCTCTGCTCGAGGTCCGGCGGGCTGGTTCGTCTGATCTGCGTCACCAGCACTGACTGAGCACGGGTCTCGGACTTTCCTGTATCTTTCCCTTCGTGCGGCCCGCAACACGACATTACCAATTCGGCACCGCCGGTTGTGTTCCAGGTCAAGTTGCTTGAGAGGGCGCACCTAGGTACAGATGCACCGAAAGGCCCGGGACACTGCTGTCAAGTGTTTGGGGGCGACAGAAGGACCAACCACGATGCTGACTTCGAGCGGAATGACCTCATTTCACCCCAGGCAAACTAGAAAAAGGTATTAAACCCATCCACTTAATATTGGCCACAGAATCTAGAGATTCCCCGGTCATGGGAGTGTTTGGCTCCCTCTCAAAGCCACAAACTGCAGGCTTAGGCCTCCTTTTCCCCTTTTAAAGGGATACTCCACCAGTTTTTCTTATTAAACTATGTTATTCCCTTAACTAAGACGAGTTGATACATACCTCTCTCGTCTCAGTGCGTGCACTATATCACTCTGTATTGCCGAAAAACTATGTTAGCACTTAGCTTAGCCCATGCATTAAATATGGGCCAAGCAGAGAAGCGACCAAACACTTCCACGTTTTCCCTATGTAAACACAGTTACTCGAGTAGTGTAACTTGACCTGGGCTGGTGACACAAAATAACCCGTTGCGCTTTTCTAAGCGTTTAAAATTGATGACTATATTGTATGGCGGAATACCATAACAAGTGCTTTTGAGCACTTCGACTTGGCGCAATAATATCTTCACCCGTGAATAGTCCTCTTACCGGCTCCCGCTTCCTCTCCCCCTCCCTCTGACATTTCCGTCAATACAACCAACGTGACATGCGCCGGTAGTAGTAGTTCGAGCGGAGTTGACGAAGTAACAGGTTGTTGGAAGCTAGTTTGTGTACAATAATGGTTAAAGCGTGCATCGTAAAGGGTTGTGAAAATAAGGAGAATGTACATAGTGCTGTCATTTTTCACCGAATTCCAACACACCACATACAGTGGAGAGCTTGGTTAGCTGCTTTGAACAAGAATCCCAAAACACCATTGATGACTCTGAAGAAGTGGCGTGTTTGCTCCGAACATTTCACAAAGGAGGACTATACCTGCACAGGAACACGCCTAAAGGATGAGGCTACACCAACAATATTCAGATCACTTACAGAAAGCCCGTGGTCTTTCGCCAGCTCCGGTCTGTTCTGGATCATATCTTTCTTGCCTCTCACGGTCCATAAGAGCTAATTCCTCCTCCTCCTCCGTGTACTCGGGTTCAAACAGATATGGCTCTGGGTCTTCTACAAATAAGTCATAATCATCTACAAAGTCCGCCATTGCAAATGATCTGCAGTTTGCTAATAGCACAGGTAGTAAAAGTCACGTTGGTTGTATTGACGGAAATGTCAGAGGGAGGGGGAGAGGAAGCGATTGGCCCAGTGAACAGGAAGGGGATGGATTTCTCCGAGGTGATAAATGTAGGAGCGCGGCTCCGTCCAACTCTCTCTTGCAGTCTGACCTTCTCAGAGAAACATATGATGCTAGCGATCTCCTCATGGAGATCTGATCCCACCATGGATCTTTTCTTTTGTTCGTCTAAAGTTCGTCTCTTCTTTAACTTACTCCCGAGTTCGTCTCCCAGGAAAGGAAATGGACTTTGCCAAACTATTTCCTCGGGTAACGTCACCTCAAAGACTTTAAGCCTTTCAAACACCCACGCGCAAGCGGCCAACCATGCACGCGCCGGGGCGGGCCGTGCAAAAACGCTGCGGCCGCGCTCCACACGACGCGCGCAAGCAGGACAGGACCTTCGTTCAACATGCGGGCCGACCAGACCGCGCAAGGAGCCCGCGACACACACAGACCTCATATGCTTTGCAAGTATCATTCCCGTTACAGCTTCTAAGAAGCCTTACAATGGTGTTTTCGTGTTGTTTCAGAAAGGTTGATGTCGAGGTGAAATTGTACCAGCTCTGTCTCTCTCTCCCTCGCTCTCTCTCACCAACTTTCTCCCTTTCTCTCTCTCTCTCCAACTCAGGTTTACATGGGTACCAATTGTCTAAACGCCCCGCGTCGTCTTAGTTTGTGTTTAATGTTTGTAAATACATGTATCGTTGTAGTAAATGCTTAAGTAGTTCAACTTCATTAAATACATTATATCCTTTTGATTGACTCATTGCCTGTTGCTCATAACCCAAGTCACTGATATGCTTCGATAACTTTACGAGCTCTTTACAGAAATACCTCAGACGGGTATGTGTAAACTTTATAGAGCAAGAAAACTAATTCTTGTGGCCACAGAATTTGTTTTCACACCTCTATAAATTAATTGAGCTAATTAATTTTACCTGTCTTGTAAAACGTGGTCTGTATAATTAGTTACAATTCATTTGTGATTCATTGTGGGGATACACATGTATGCACGCAGGTAAAATGACAAAGCCTCCCTTAATGGGAGATTTATTAACATGTAAGACTGGGCTGATCCAAATCTGTATGAATAATTATTAGTTATTAATTATTAATTATGACATGCAAATTCCCCATTGATCAGACCCAAGCAGAGTCTTTACATAAATTAAAGGTTGTATTAGCGATTTCAGGCCCAAAAATAAATGATCACATTCATCTAATCTTTCCTAACGATCTGCTAGCTTGTCGCCCCATAAGCAGGCTGTCAAAAAACCTCGTCTCTGTAGGCAGCCTAGGCTCTGAGATCTGCACACAAAAACAAATGGGTACAACCAACACTCAAAAACAAAATAAACAGTGTTCCAACCAATCACCGACAGGGGCGGGTTTTGTGAGGTTTTGCGCTTGTGCACGGCTGGACGTGAAGTCGGAGCAAAACCCGCCCCTCTCGGTGATTGGTTGAAACCATAGACTTGTTTATTTTGGTTTTGAGTGGTGGTTGTACCCATTTGTTTTTATGTGCAGATCTCAGAGCCTAGGCTGCCAACAGAGACTGGTTTTTTGACAGCCTGCTTTTGGGGCGGGCAGCTAGCGGATCGTTAGGAAAGATTAGATGAATGTGATCATTTATTTTTGGGCCTGAAATCGCTGATACAACCTTTAATGGCACAGGTGAAATTACACTCTATTTAGCACAAACAGGGCTACCATAATATGTGAGTAACATTTTTGAGAGAATATTATTTATGCATGGTTATTGAAACAACTAAAAATGAAAGTTTCAGAAATAAGGCCACAAAACACATACTAAATATGTGTCCACAAGACTTTTTGACTAATGGAAGTTGTCGCCTAGAGTTTTTTCTTCAAAATGATCTGAAAATCATCCTGCCTAATCCTTCACATAAAACAATGGATTGTTTTAAATTGTGAAAAACATTTTTTTGTTTGGAAAGGCAATATGCTTGGAGGCGTGAATGACCCAACCCCCTCATGTATAATTAGGTGGTTCACATCTGAGAAGACAAAGACCTGCATAATGAGCCTTTCATTCAGGTGCGTCACACAAGAAAGAATGCGAGGACAATATATAAATATATATATGTGTGTATATATATATATATACACACACACATATATATATTTATATATTGTCCTCGCATTCTTTCTTGTGTGACGCACCTGAATGAAACATCTATAATCAAAATATAAATTAAAGTCAAAAGCACATTTTTAGTCATACCTGGAAAAAAAATTCTGTTCAAATAGGTTATATGGGCCATTCTATAGAATTGGTTCAAAGGTAGATTTGGAAACATCTTGAAAAGAAAATTGTCTTTTTCCATAAATGTCTTATTATTTTATTATGTTGTATTATTTTTTAAAGTAGGCAATTTTATCATACATATTTCAGGGATGTGATTTTTCCGGATTAATCCGGAAAAATCAAGAGCAGCCGGAGTGAAGTGAAAAGGAGAGGATATGAGGACATCTAAGTTACAGGCTGATGTGCGTACATATTTTTTACTACTATACTTTAAATTCAAGTTCACATAAACTTTTCCCTCCGCTGCGGCTGTCAGTCATTCTCCATTCAGCGCTCAAACAGCGCGTCGCGTTCGGTTACGGCAGTCAACAACGATGAAACTCTCCAAGATGATTCAATGTTAATATTATTATACTTGATCTGTAGATAAAGCTCTATGGTGTCTGTTAACTTGGATCACAACACTGGAGAGCACTAACGTTATAGCCTCCACTTGTTCTTCACGCTCTCACAGTAAAATTTAAAACTGTTAAAAGAAAAGGCTCAATAAACTATTGCATAGACAGATACTGTATAATACACTATGCATCGATATGTCTTTCCTTTGTGCTTTGAACTTTTCAATGCGGCGGACTCGAAGAGCTGCGCGCTGTTACTCCGTGTTGCTTCAAGCGCATCATTCTGCGTATATAGTCTACTCGAGGCCCACAGAGAAGGAAATGAATAGTTGAAATAAAGTCGTTATTTTGGGGGGTTTTTGCGCACAAAAAGTATTCTCGTCGCTTGATAAACTTAAGATTGACCCACTGTAGTCACTTGGACTATTTTAACGATGTCTTTAATAACTTTTCGAGGCCGGCAAGTTCAATCCCTGAAGAAGCCTATGGACTAGTATGGAGGAGTGATCCAGCTCTCAGATTTCATCAATAATATCTTAATTCGTGTTCCGAAGATGAACGAAGGTCTTACGGGGTTGGAACAACATGAGGGTGAGTAATTACTGACAGAATTTTCATTTTTGGGTGAACTAACCCTTTAAAATATGGAATATTAAAAAATTTCTTGCGGGGGACCCCCTAGGGGGGTAATATCCTTCTCACCTTTTTCACCCCTGACCCATTTTCATGCCTGAGGAGCACTCTTTAAAGCTAAAGATACACGAGGGTAACTTTTTGCCAGCTTCTTGCCCAGCACACTATGTTTTGAACGGATAGCAGCGGTCAGGGCGGGTGGCGGAGTGGTGGAGTGGTGGGCGAAGAGTAAAAAATATATTTTATTTTTTAAATTCAAATAAGTTGTTGTCATGTGTCATAAAAAGTTGGATGTTGCACATTTAGCAGTATAGGTTTGGTAAAAAAGATATTATTTTTAAAAAATTCAAATAAGTTATTGTCATTGTTGTTATAATTATTATTACTACTAGAATGGTGTTGATGGCGCAGTGGATTAGACACTTGGCTTTGATTTCCACTGCGACACATCCACCAAATAATTTGTCATTTGTCATACTGTACAAAATTCTTGCCTATTGCACATCTAGCTGTAAAATAAATTAAAATGTTTTTTTTGGGGTTTTTTTCAAATAAGTTGTTATTTTGGGGGGTTTTTGCGCACAAAAAGTATTCTCGTCACTTGATAAACTTAAGATTGACCCACTGTAGTCACTTGGACTATTTTAACGATGTCTTTAATAACTTTTCGAGGCCGGCAAGTTCAATCCCTGAAGAAGCCTATGGACTAGTATGGAGGAGTGATCCAGCTCTCAGATTTCATCAATAATATCTTAATTCGTGTTCCGAAGATGAACGAAGGTCTTACGGGGTTGGAACAACATGAGGGTGAGTAATTACTGACAGAATTTTCATTTTTGGGTGAACTAACCCTTTAAAATATGGAATATTAAAAAATTTCTTGCGGGGGACCCCCTAGGGGGGTAATATCCTTCTCACCTTTTTCACCCCTGACCCATTTTCATGCCTGAGGAGCACTCTTTAAAGCTAAAGATACACGAGGGTAACTTTTTGCCAGCTTCTTGCCCAGCACACTATGTTTTGAACGGATAGCAGCGGTCAGGGCGGGTGGCGGAGTGGTGGAGTGGTGGGCGAAGAGTAAAAAATATATTTTATTTTTTAAATTCAAATAAGTTGTTGTCATGTGTCATAAAAAGTTGGATGTTGCACATTTAGCAGTATAGGTTTGGTAAAAAAAGATATTATTTTTAAAAAATTCAAATAAGTTATTGTCATTGTTGTTATAATTATTATTACTACTAGAATGGTGTTGATGGCGCAGTGGATTAGACACTTGGCTTTGATTTCCACTGCGACACATCCACCAAATAATTTGTCATTTGTCATACTGTACAAAATTCTTGCCTATTGCACATCTAGCTGTAAAATAAATTAAAATGTTTTTTTGGTTTTTTTTTTTTTTTTCAAATAAGTTGTTATGGGTCCTGCTTTACTATCCATATAGATCCGCCACCTATGTCCGCCAACAGTTTGATCGGCGTGGGGGGGCTGGGGTATACTCAGTATATTTTCCTGCTTTTTTGTCCTTAGCCAATCACATGCCTGATATTTCAAAGTTAAGGATTCATTATTTTAATATAGTTTGCATTGGAACAAACACTATAACAGTTGATTAGTTTATTTTTGACAAAACATACTATATATTTAACATATGAGCAGAAACTGTCTAACAAAAGCTTATTTGACGTCTATTTTATAGTAAAAATTTTATAATCTATCCAAAACTAGTCAACGAAATGTTGTCATTACAGACACTATTCTATATCGCGATTAGAACAAATCTCAGTAGGCTATAGCAATATAGTTTGGATGTGTTCATGTAAAAATAACGTTTACTAATGTAGGAGCGAGAGTGAATGAACGCACAGATGCGATGTACAGCTGTATTAAACAACATCGCGCGCGCGTCTGTGCTGTTCATTCATTCACACACAGACACGCAATTTATATTTAAACAGTCTTTTTGCGATTTACAGAAACTATTCAATAACAAAGCACTTAAGAATAAATAACTTACTACATCAGCTGAATCCGTGCTCCCCGAAATGAAACTACCAGCACTTCTGAGGTAACTTTTCCAGGATTATTACGATAGTATTATTCCTCACAGCGCAGCAAGACGAGGTAAAGTACAAGATTCTCATTAAACTGGATGTTTTATCCAGCTGATGTGGGCGTTGGCATGGCTTGCCTCAACATTTGCGTTTGAATAGCGCGCGCTCTCAGTGGGCTTGGTCACATTAAAACTTAATAAGCTATAATTATCTGAAAGGAAAAAGACTGACATCTCTCTCTTTTCATACAGATTACATAAACTGAGAATATTTGTTGTTTATATAAATTACTTCATTTAAAAGAAGAGAATTTTAGTTTCATAACGAAAAATCTTTCGTGCCTGTGTGACAAGTATTGACTGAGTTACAGTTCATTTTCGGACGCGTTTCAGAATGGACTTCACTGACAGAGAGAAGACAAAATTCGCATCATGTTTATTTTTCTTTATTTGACAAAAAGCACAAAACTTTGTTTTTATTGTGAGTATCCACAAAAAAACCCAGACACTTAACAGGATCTAATGATGTACAACACTTATATGTAAGATCAAAATCAACAGAGTATGTTGAGTCTCTTTTGCACTGATAAGGAAAAAAGCGAGCTCGTCGCGCCGGCGCGATAGCCGACCCCAGAGGGTTTACCTCTGTGGGGTTGTCACCACTGAGCCAACCCTTCTTGGATAACTATGACCTGGATGATTGAGAATTTTCACAGACGTACTTTTATTACTAATAGTATATATTTAATAGTACTAATAGTATTTACTATTTGTATAATAAACACAAGTGCATTGGATTTTATAAATGTGCTTTATAAACCAAGTCTTTATTTTTATCCTGAGAAGTCAATAAATGAACAAGGTTGCTGTTAAAGTGTTTTATGTATTTGTATTTGATTTGATTTTGTTAGGATGCCTCTTTCTGCAGCTGAGAAACAGCGCAGATACAGACAACGTAGAGATGCTGATCCTGAGAGACGAGAAGCATATTTAGGAAAAGAGAGGGCAACATGGAGAAAGGACAGAGACACAGGGGAAAAGAGGTCAGTTAGTGAACTAAATGACAGAGAAAGGAGAGCCAAGGGGCGGAACTGGAGAGCAGCACAAGTGAAAAGCAAAACAGCCAAAGCAGCAAGTGCAGCAATGTGTGTGTGTGTGTGTGTGTGTGTGTGTGTGTGTGTGTGTGTGCGGGTGTGTGCATGCATGTATGTTCATGTACATGCATCTCCTTATTTATGTGTAATAATTTGATTGTCAGTACAAGTATTTGATTAATCAGTGCTTTATTGCGTTGCAGACAACGTGATCAGGGGCGTTTAAGGTCAAAGAAGGAGAGAAAGAGGCTCCACCATGACCTGGGGAAATTGAGGCAAAGCCTGGAAAAAGAAAAACAAAAGACAAATTAAAGCTGCTAGCAGCATTTAGCGGTGTTCAAGCATTTAAGACAGTTAAGACAGTTAAGCTCAAAAGCATCAAAAGACATTAAGGTTTATGTAGCAAGCATTTAACCACTGACATCATAGATGGAATAGACCATGTTTTAGCATGATTTGCCATGATATACAACATTTCAGTGTGATTGTTAATGATTTACTATGTTACAGTATGATTTACCATAGTTTACTATGATATACCGAGTTCTAGTATGATTCACCATGGTTTACCCTATTCTTGCATGATTTACCACAATTGAACACATTCTAGTAGCCTATGATGTAATATGATTCTAGCATGCTTTATCATAGTTTACCTTGATTTGTCTTAGTTTACCTTGATTTACCATGTTATAGGATGATTTACCAGGATTGTAACATGCTTTACCATGATTAATCACATTGCTAGCATGATTTACCATGATACACCATGTAATAATATTATTTACTGTGATTTACCATGTTTCTATCGTGATTTACCATTATTTACCACGTTGCTAGCAATTATGTGAAGCTTCAGAACAGTAAAGTGAATTGAAAGACAAAATATGATTGTGTTATTATAGTAATTGTCACATAAGGTTATTTTTTAGTGTCTAAATATATGAATGCAAAAGCACATGTGAAAAGACTATTAATAAGTATAATGTCCAGCAGAGGGTAGTAGAAGACCACTTATTGCTATAGTACCACTTTTATTTTGAACTACTTGGTTTAATCAGTATTGTGCACTAAAGCAAACCAGTCTTTCAATGTGAATTCCATTGTGCATGCTTACACACACACACACACACACACACACACACACAATTTTGGGTTATGATATTGTGAAAATCTCTTTTTGTGGTCCTTAAGCATTTCAGATATTTATTTGTGATTGTGCACGGGAAAACAGCCCTCTTGCTGATGTAATATTGTATGATAACAACATATGATATATAAAATACAAAAACTTTATACGTCTATTAGGGAACATACCTATAACTGCACTGACACATCACGCAGTGAAAGCAAGCATGAGAGACAAATGCGATGTCAGCTCGCAGTGCGCCCTCGTACATAGTTAACGTTAAAGTAAAACAATGATTACAATATCATAATAGACAATACACATCGCACACCACTACGCACATAAAGAATGAACTTACAATTGAACTGAAATTAACCAGCTTTCTTCTCCTCTCCTGCTGTTTCGCGTGCAGGAGACAGACGTAATGCTGGCGCGAATGTGACGCGAAATGTCACGTGAACGAGCAAATCCACAAAGAACGAATAGTAAATAAAAAAGTACGCTAATTAGATAGTTTTAATTTGGAAAATATTTAGATATGTCTAACTCAAATTGCCATTGAAAATTTAAGACCTTTCATAAGTCAAAATAAGACTTTTTAAGACTTTTTAAGGCCATAAATTTTTAAAATCTAATTTAAGACTTTTTAAGACTTTTTAAGGACCCGCGGATACCCTGTAGAATGATTTACCGCAGGATTATAGCATGATTTGCCATGATACACCATGTAATAGTAGGCTATTGTTTACAATAGCTGCGTCCCAATGTGCATAGCCTACTATCCATCCTAAATAGTATGTGACATTAGTAATTTTCAATACTATTTAGGGCGTAGTATGCACATTGGGACGCAGCTAATGATTTACCATGTTTCTTCTTCAGAACCGGTGCCCAGTTAACCAATTCCCTGGAACCGTTAGTATGCCTGCTTAACGATTCCGCTTATCGGTTCCGCTCGTTGCAAATGTGTCATGACGTCACACACGAGCTGCGTTATTTTGATTCAGAACGCATCAAACATAACATCGAGGCAGAAGCGCTCGTTTGGTTATATTTCACGCGAAAAGACGACAATTTATGAGGTGCCGTCTAGGGCTTAAATCAAACTTCATTCACACACACAAATATGAAACACTTGCATATACACGTATACTAAGTAGTCAAACATACATGTATACTGCTGAATGCTCAAACAAATACATATGAAATGCACAACGACACACCTAAAGTCGCTCACGCATACATGCAAACTCTACACACACGAGATGCGCAAAACTCTCCAGGCACATACTCATCTGAGATGCGCGCGCGCACACACAACTTAAACTGGAATGTCACTGTTTCTGTCACTGCGACTTCACGAACGGGTGAACACGCACACGCACACACACATCACTTTTGAAGTAAAATTGAGGATGCAGTGCATGTAATGCATCGAGATATCAAATTGAACTGAATCGATAACATGATAATCGTACCGAACCGTGAGACCATTGTAGGTTCACACCCCTAATACTCTGTGCTGTGTCAGCGAGTTAATAATAATTAACAAACAAAATAAGTTATAAGTTCAATAAGTTAATACAAACAAACAAATTTGTACTTATTCCCTCACCCAATGAGAATCGATAAGAGAATCGATAAGGAATTGAATAAGCAATATCGATAATGGAATCGGAATTGTTAAATTCTTATCAATTCCCATCCCTAATCAAGTGTGTCAAAATGAAAGTGAGCCAATAAGTGGTCTTCTACTGCCCTCTGCTGGTCACACAAGAGATTTTGCATTCAAATGTAGACATATGCTTACACACACACACACGGGATATGTTATTGTGAAAATCTCTTTTAATGGTGTATAAGCAATTATTTAACATATTTCTTTGTGATGTAATAATATAAAACTATATTAAAACTAATAAAAAAATAGCTTTAAGCGTTTGTTTGTTAGCCAATGCTGAAAGCTGATAAAAAAGATTAAAAATGTCGGTAACACTTTACAATAAGGTTCATTTATTAAACAGTAGTTAATGTATTAATTAACATGAACCATGAGCAATACATTTGTTACTGTTTTTGTTCATCTTTGTTAACATTAGTTAATACAAATCCAGCTGTTCATTGTTAGTTCATGTTAGTTCACAGTGCATTAACTAATGTTAACAAGATTTGAATAAAGTATTTGTAAATATTGAAATTAACATTAACAAAGATTAACAAATGCTGAAGGAGTATTGTTCATTCTTAGTTAATGTTAACTACATTAGTTAACATTAACTAAGAATTCGTCGCGGGGGGCGTTCCCGAGCCCCGCGACGATAGATTTGGATCAAGAACCCCGAGAGAACCTTACCTAGCGTGCAGAGACTTTCTGTTTTCGAGTTATGAGTGAATTTGTACTTGGGGGGCGTGGCCCAACGTTATACTTTCGTATTTTAGCCTTCCTGTGACACAATTGTAAATAGTAATAAATAAAATAAATAAATGCAGTCCATAATACTCCAATAGATGAATTTGGACAAAATGTGATTGTAAATGTTAAAATAATGATTTAATAAAGTCTACATTTCAATTATATATAACAATATTAGGGAGTAGTATGATGAAATGACAGCAGGGGGCAGTAAAATACCACTTATTGGCTGTTATAGCCATTCAAAATGTTACAGCCATCCAATTTACACTATTATAGCCATTCAAATGAAGAAGTTCAACCTTTTCTGATAATTATTGATGTAGAGAGTCCAGAGAATTGTACTGCACCGGTTTTAAACATTTAGATTTTATGATCATAGATGGAAAAGGCCATTTACAGCCAATACAGGCAATTTACCATAGGAAATGCATGGTTTTAAAGCTTTTCAACAGTTATAGCGCCACCTATTGTCCGATCTCCATGAAACTTTGCATGCTTCTTCACCATGGTATGACACATATGCTCATCATTTTTTTGTCAAGTTCTGAGTTTTTATTTATGATTTATAGGCTTTTGTGTGTATTTGACACGCCCCTTTTCTAAATTACCCTGTTATAGCCATACGAAAAATGCAAAAGTTCAACTTTTTTTCAATGATTATTGATCTAGAGAGTCCAGAGAATTGCCCTAGACTGGTCTGGTACTGATCGGGCGAAAATCCAGGGACTAGTTCGCAAAAGTAGGTTTTTAACATATTCGTGAATATTTAATGAACGATTTGATTGACAGCAATGGTTCTAGAGGCAAAGTTGTTCAGCCTGAGGAGATCTATCAAATGATATGCATATTTTGGGGATGTGTGCAACACCACGTGATTACAGAGCCATAAAACTTGTTAGCGCCAACTAGTGGCCAATTTCTTTCAAAACTCTTACAGACCTCTTGGGCCATGAGTCAAACATGCCCATCGAGTTTCGTTCCGATTGGCCTCCGTTAACCTTGTCTAATAGGTGCTCAAATTCATTGGCCGATGGCGGCCATGTTTTTTGAGTTATGCCAATTTCCTCATACACATTCATGGCACCTTGGACCAAGACACTGCATACCAATTTTCAAGTCAATCGGACTAACGGTCAGGTGGTCATAGCCCTTTTTATGTTTATTTAATGTTATAGCGCCACCTAGTGTTAGATCGACGCGGTTTTTTTACTGTGACCTCAGACTGTCCTCATACACATGTCTCTTGAGATTGGTGAAGATATCTCATTTACTTCTCGAGTTATAGCCATTTTAGTAAAATAGGCTCCTCCCACAACGATCATTTTACTCCCCCTAGCGACCGTGAATCGAAAATTCAACTTTTTTTCAATGATTATTGATATGCAGACTTCAGACAACATGTATGCATTTGTTTGGTTTTGATCGGGCGAAAAACCAGGGACTAGTTCGCAAAAATAGGTTTTTGACAAAATTCAAAATGGCGGAAAAATTTGCATACCGGAAATGAAATCGGAGATATACGTCTTTTACGTCAGGCCTCCAGCTTTCCAATGATATAAGACACTTGAGTCTACGACATACGGTTTAGGAGTTATGAGCAGCTTCGCGCAATTGATTGCTGTAGCGCCACCTATAGGCCAATCGGGGTCATACTTTCTGAGGCTCTCCTCGATTTTTGTACTACCATCTGACAAAGTTTCAGAGCTCCAGCCCTTACGGTTTGTTCTGCACGACGCGTTTTACGGCAGAAGAATAATAATAATAATAATAATTAAAGCTGCAAGCAGCATTTAGCGGTGTTCAAGCAGTTAAGGCCTTTAAGGCCGTTAAGCACAAAAGCATCAGAAGACATTAAGTTGTATGTAGCAAGCATTTAACCACTGAGATCATAGATAGAATAGACCATGTTTTAGCATGATTTACCATGATATACCCCATTTCAGTGTGATTTTTCATTATTTACAATGTTCCAGTATGATTTACCATGAATCTAGCATGATTTACCATAGTTTACCATGATATACCAAGTTCTAGTATGAATCACCATGATTTATCCTGTTCTAGCATGATTTACCACAATTGAACGTATTCTAGTATGATTTAATATGATTCTAGCATGATTTACCATGTTATAGGATGATTTACCATGATATACCACATTCTAGAATGATTTACCGCAGGATTGTAGCATGATTTGTCATGATACACCATGTAATAGTATTGTTTACAATGATTTACCATGTTTCTATCTTGATTTACCATGATGCACCATATTGCTAGCATTAATGTGAAGTGTCAATAAAAATGAAGTGATAAACTTTGACAAAATATGATTGTGTTATAATAGTTCACATGGAAAAACTGGTTTGCTTTAGTGCAGAATACTGGTGAAAATCAAGTGTGTCAAAATGAAAGTGAGCCAATAAGTGGTCTTCTACTGCCCTCTGCTGGTCACTCTACTTATTAATAAAGTGTTTTCACAAGTGCTTTTGCATTCATATGCAGACATATGCTTACACACACACACACACACACATGGGATATGTTATTGTGAAAATCTCTTTTAATGGTGTATAAGCATGCATTTCACATATTTCTTTGTGATGTAATAATATAAAACTATATTAAAACTAATAAAAAAATAGCTTTATGCGTTTGTTTGTTAGCCAATGCTGAAAGCTGATAAAAAAAGATTAAAAATGTCGGTAACACTTTACAATAAGGTTCATTTATTAAACATTAGTTAATGTATTAATTAACATGAACTAACCATGAGGAATACATTTGTTACTGTTTTTGTTCATCTTTGTTAACACTAGAACGGCCACGACGGTCATTTTGACCGTTTTGAATTTTATATCTGCAATAACTTTGTTGAAAAAAAAAAAAAATCCTGCTGGTACCTGACTTTTCCTAAAAGTGTCTGTATTTTCATTTAAAATGTTTTTAATATAAATTACACAAAAGGCAAACAAACAAATGAACATATTTACCTATTTCGGCCATAGACGGTCATATTGACCGTAATGAATTTTGCGGTATTCTTTTGTTACATTTCTCGCGGTTGACCTTTGTCTATTAGGAAATAATCAGAAGAGTCAATTGCAAAATGACAGATATGTTTATTGAGAGCTGGTCAGATGCTGGGAGAGTCAAGGTGTGCAAATGTCCGGTATGAAGCCCTTGGCAGCACAGGGACGCTGGAGTGAGTGCTGAACCAGGAGTGCTGAACACGGGATGACACACGGAAAATGGATACAGGCAGGGAACAAACACGCAGGAAAAATCCACAACGATCTGACAAAGGGCCTTTCTCAATCTGTGTTCTTGTCTGTACTTGTGTCCTTGTGTTCTTGTGAAACGTCATCTTTTGTGGCCCAAGTACTGTCCCAATACACAAGTTTGCATTTTGGCAAGAACAGTTAAAAATCCCGGATGTGTTCTTGACACGCCCATTTTACCGAGGATGCATCGGCTGGTAACTTGTGTGAACTTGACGGCAGAAATATCCCAGCATTCAATTCGGCATTCGAGGAAGGAGAGGCAGGTCAATACAGTATTTCGTTTTTCTACAATTACGTACACTATTTCATCACTAAATTCACTTCTGAGAACATTTGATGCGAGAAATCAACTGTAGATTTCAAATATTGGCATTTTACGAAAATGTATGGCTAATCGAAAATGTGCTCAAACGTTTTCGGAAGTGAGAATCTCCATAAGCGCCTGCGGGTGTAACGTTAGCTATCGAGCCAACCGGCCAGTTTGCTCACAGACTCGTTTTTCCCCACAGTCAAGAGACCATTGCAGCCTGGCTGTTATCGTCAACAATTCTCGTTATGTTTGGGTACTGCAGACGGTGTCTGTGCGGGGGTATTATTGCTCAATATACCAGCAAGAACACATCGTCTCAAACTGTCAGCAGCGTTCTGTGTGCTCGTCACCTTGTGAGTTCATTCTTCCAAGAACAACTAGCAAGAGCGTTCTCCCCAAGAACACAAGTCCGTTCTTTGCATTCTTGGTTTTGAGAAACACCCAACGACTAGGCGAGAACAGTAACACTGAAAAGGGTCGAATCGCTGATCAGTTGCAGCTGGCGCGTTGATCAGAGCGCACGTGCTGATCAGCTGCATTGATCAGCGACCACGCACGCACACACACACACAACAAGACGAGAAAGGAGACAGCGAATTCATAAACCGTGACATTGACTCTCTCACTGTCAAAAGAATATCTAAATAAGATACTTTTAGTTGTTATTATCTTGTTCTGAGTTATGTTGAAGGGATATGGAAATATATCTCTGTTGTGAATAGGCCCTATGCGATAATTACGGGCTACTGATATTATTATTTATAAATGTATAATTAAACTTTTTAAAATGTACAGTTTGGTGTTGTTTTGTTTTTAAAAGATATCCTAATACAACAAATGCATTAATCTCTCAATTGGGTATTTATCATTAAAGATAGCTATAGAGTTTGCAATCTAACGGTCAAAATGACCGCTTGTGGCAGTTCTAGTAGTTATGGAATTCTGGCACTTCTAGTGTTAACGTTAGTTAATACAAATCCAGCTGTTCATTGTTAGTTCAGGCAAAGAACGTATATTGACAAGAAGTGAAAGCCAATAGAACGTTCCATTGCAACACCAGCGCCCAGCAGCAGCCCTACGCGTCCGCCATTTTGGGGTGAAAGCGACTCGGCAGTCATATATTGTACATATATTTAGTCCAGTGCAGAGGTCATTTTTAGGTTGAAATAATTAGGTGATTATTTTAATTCACAACAGTTAACGTTATATCCGTTAAAAAGAAGTTGCTGCTAGGCTTTTCCCCCACATAACTTGAGACAGGGAAGTTCAAGGATTTAATTAATTATATTAATCTCTACATTAAGTGTGACAGGTAAGAAGAATAAAGTGATGTAAGTTCATAAAGTTATAACGTTAGACCGTTTCCCAGGAGGTACACATAACCTTACATACAAAAATAAGTTCAATGAAATAAACGAATTCAGCAAATAAATGTAATTGTACTAAAATGTAAATGTTGGACAATAAATATATAACAGCAATAGAATAACTTTACACTACAGTAAACTGTTTTTTTTGCAGTACTATTTTATATTAATTTTCTTCTTCAGAACCGGTGCCCAGTTAACCAATTCCCTGGCACCGTTAGTATGCCTGCTTAACGATTCCGCTTATCGGTTCCGCTCGTTGCAAATGTGTCATGACGTCACACACGCGCTGCGTTATTTTGATTCAGAACGCATCAAACATAACATCGAGGCAGAAGCGCTCGTTTGGTTATATTTCACGCGAAAAGACGACAATATATGAGGTGCCGTCTAGGGCTTAAATCAAACTTCATTCACGCACACATATATGAAACACTTGCATATACACGTATACTAAGTAGTCAAACATACATGTATACTGCTGAATGCTCAAACAAATACATATGAAATGCACAACGACACACCTAAAGTCGCTCACGCATACATGCAAACTCTACACACACGAGATGCGCGAAACTCTCCAGGCACATACTCATATGAGACGCGCGCGCGCACACACAAACTCATATGAGACGCGCGCGCACACACAAACTCTGCACGCACATACTCATATGAGACGCGCGCGCTCACACACAAACTCATATGAGACGCGCGCGCACACACAAACTCTCCACGCACATACTCATATGAGACGCGAGCACACACACACTCAAACTCGCGCACATGCTCAATGAGAGTATGACGGCGCCTCATAACAATATGGTCACTTGCTGCAACACCTGTAAAATTTCCATTTCATCAAAGGGGGGGGGGGGGGGGGGGGGGACCTCCAATATGCAGAAACATTTGGCCACACATCATGAACAGACTTTAGTCCCATGAAACTTAAACTGGAATCTCACTGTTTCTGTCACTGCGACTTCACGAACGGGTGAACACGCGCACGCACACACACACACACACACATCACTTTTGAAGTAAAATTGAGGATGCAGTGCATGTAATGCATCGAGATATCAAATTGAACTGAATCGATGACATGATAATCGGAATCGAACCGAACCGTGAGACCATTGTAGGTTCACACCCCTAATACTCTGTGCTGTGTCAGCGAGTTAATAATAATTAACAAACAAAATAAGTTATAAGTTCAATAAGTTAATACAAACAAACAAATTTGTACTTATTCCCTCACCCAATGAGAATCGATAAGCAATATCGATAATGGAATCGGAATCGTTAAATTCTTATCAATTCCCATCCCTAATCAAGTGTGTCAAAATGAAAGTGAGCCAATAAGTGGTCTTCTACTGCCCTCTGCTGGTCACACAAGCTTTTGCATTCATATGTAGACATATGCTTACACACACACACACGGGATATGTTATTGTGAAAATCTCTTTTAATGGTGTATAAGCATGCATTTAACATATTTCTTTGTGATGTAATAATATAAAACTATATTAAAACTAATAAAAAAATAGCTTTAAGCGTTTGTTTGCTAGCCAATGCTGAAAGCAGATAAAAAAGATTAAAAATGTCGGTAACACTTTACAATAAGGTTCATTTATTAAACAGTAGTTAATGTATTAATTAACATGAACCATGAGCAATACATTTGTTACTGTTTTTGTTCATCTTTGTTAACATTAGTTAATACAAATCCAGCTGTTCATTGTTAGTTCACAGTGCATTAACTAATGTTAACAAGATTTTAATAAAGTATTTGTAAATGTTGAAATTAACATTAACAAAGATTAACAAATGCTGAAGGAGTATTGTTCTTTCTTAGTTAATGTTAACTACATTAGTTAACATTAACTAAGAATTCGTCGCGGGGGGCGTTCCCGAGCCCCGCGACGATAGATTTGGATCAAGAACCCCGAGAGACCTTACCATCAAAATTTGAGCGTGCAGAGACTTTCTGTTTTCGAGTTATGAGTGAATTTGTACTTGGGGGGCGTGGCCCAACGTGATACTTTCGTTTTCAGCCTTCCTGTGACACAATTGTAAATAGTAATAAATAAAATAAATAAATGCAGTCCATAATACTCCAATAGATGAATTTGGACAAAATGTGATTGTAAATGTGAAAATAATGATTTAATAAAGTCTACATTTCAATTATATATAACAATATTAGGGAGTAGTATGATGAAATGACAGCAGGGGGCAGTAAAATACCACTTATTGGCTGTTATAGCCATCCAAAATCTTATAGCCATCCAATTTACACTATTATAGCCATTCAAATGAAAAAATTATACCTTTTCTGATAATTATTGATCTAGAGAGTCCAGATAATTGTACTGCACTGCTTTTAAACATTAAGATGTGAAAATTTTACAATCATAGATGGAAAAGGCCATTTACAGCCAATACAGGCAATTTACCATAGGAAATGCATGGTTTTAAAGCTTTTCAACAGTTATAGCGCCACCTATTGTCCGATCTCCATGAAACTTTGCATGCTTCTTCACCATGGTATGACACATATGCTCATCAATTTTTGTCAAGTTCTGAGTTTTTATTTATGATTTATAGGCTTTTGAGTGTATTTGGACACGCCCCTTTTCTAAATGACCCTATTATAGCCATACGAAAAATGCAAAAGTTCAACTTTTTTTCGATAATTATTGATCTAGAGAGACCAGAGAATTGACCTAGACTGGTCTGGTTCCGATCGGGCGAAAAACCAGGGACTAGTTCGCAAAAGTAGGTTTTTAACATATTCGTGAATATTTAATGAACGATTCAATTGACAGCAATGGTTCTAGAGGCAAAGTTGTTTAGCATGAGGAGATCTATCAAATGATATGCATATTGTGGGGATGTGTGCAACACCACGTGATTACAGAGCCGTAAAACTCGTTAGCGCCAACTAGTGGCCGATTTCTTTCAAAACTCTTACAGACCTCTTGGGCCATGAGTTGAACATGCCCATCGAGTTTCGTTCCGATCGGCCTTCGTTAACCTCGTCTAATAGGTGCTCAAATTCATTGGCCAATGGCGGCCATGTTTTTTGAGTTACGCCAATTTCCTCATACACATACATGGGGCCTTGGAGCAAGACACTGCATACCAATTTTCAAGTCAATCGGACTAACGGTCAGGTGGTCATAGCCCTTTTTATGTTTTTTTATGTTATAGCGCCACCTAGTGTTCGATCGTCGCGATCTTTTTACTGTGACCTCAAACTGTCCTCATACACATGTCTCTTGAGTTTGGTGAAGATATCTCATTTACTTTTCGAGTTATAGCCATTTTAGTAAAATAGGCTCCTCCCACAACGATCATTTTACTCCCCCTAGCGACCGGAAATTGAAAATTCAACTTTTTTTCGATAACGATTGATAATCAGACTCCAGAGAACATGTATGCATTTGTTTGGTTTTGATCGGGCGAAAAACCAGGGACTAGTTCGCAAAATTAGGTTTTTGACAAAATTCAAAATGGCGGAAAAATTTGCATACCGGAAATGAAATCGGAGATATACGTTTTTTACGTCAGGCCTCCAGCTTTCCAATGATATAAGACACTTGAGTCTACGACTTACGGTTTAGGAGTTATGAGCAGTTTTGCGCAATTGATCGCTATAGCGCCACCTATGGGCCAATCGGGCTCATAATTTGATAACCTCTCCTCGATTTTTGTACTACCATCTGACAAAGTTTCAACTCTCCAGCACTTACGGTTTGGGCTGCACGATGCGTTTTACAGGAGAATAATAATAATAATAATAATAATAATTAAAGCTGCTAGCAGCATTTAGCGGTGTTCAAGCAGTTAAGGCCTTTAAGGCCGTTAAGCACAAAAACATCAAAAGACATTAAGTTTTATGTAGCAAGCATTTAAACATTGACATCATAGATAGAATAGACCATGTTTTAGCATGATTTACCATGATATACCAAATTTAGTGTGATTTTTCATGATCTACAATGTTCCAGTATGATTTACCATGAATCTAGCATGATTTACCACAGTTTACCATGATTTCCCATGTTATAGGATGATTAACCATGATATACCACATTCTAGAATGATTTACCAGGATTGTAGCATGATTTACCATGATTCATCACATTGCTAGCATGATTTGCCATGATCCACCATGTAATAGTATTTTTTACTATGATTTACCATGTTTCTATCGTGATTTACCATGATTTACCACATTGCTGCATTGATGTGAAGGGCCAATAAAAATGAAGTGATAAACTCTGACAAAAAATGATTGTGTTATAATAGTTAACATGGAAAAACTGGTTTGCTTTAGTGCTTTGATTTACTGTTGAAAATCAAGTGTGTCAAAATGAGAGTGAGCCAATAAGTGGTCTTCTACTGCCCTCTGCTGGCCATTCTACTTATTAATAAAGTGTTTTCACAGGTGCTTTTGCACTCATATGTAGACATTTGATCACACACACACACACACACACACACACACACACACACACACACACACACACAAAGTCATTATATAAATATATTTTAATGGTCTATAAGCATTTAATGTCTTTGCAAGCTATTAATCAGATTATTCAGCATTTATTCAGAAACCTAGGACTACACACACACATTCTGTTGTAGATACAGATATTTGAACTATGTGATGGAAAAAAGAAATGTTTACTGCAATTGTCCTTCAGGATTCATATTTCTCAATGTACTACAATAGTCAGTTTACCATGGTTTGTCTTAGTTTACCTTGATGTTACCTTGTTGTGACCGAATACTACACAATAATTTATCATGATATACCACATTCTAGAATGATTCAGCAGGATTGTAGCATGATTTACTATGATTTACCACGTTGTTAGCAATTATGTGAAGTTTCAGAACAGTAAAGTGAATTGAAAGACAAAATATGATTGTGTTATTATAGTAATTGTCACATAAGGTTATTTTTTAGTGTCTGAATATATGAATGCAAAAGCACATGTGAAAAGACTATTAATAAGTATAATGTCCAGCAGAGGGTAGTAGAAGACCACTTATTGCTATAGTACCACTTTTATTTTGAACTACTTGGTTTAATCAGTATCAGGGTTTCCGCGGGGTCATAAAAAGTCATAAAACGTCTTAAATTTAATAATAAGAATTTTAGGCCATAAAAACGTCGGGTTTTTCCATACAAGGTCATAAATTACATTTAGCCACGTCTTAAATTTATATGCTCATTCATTCATTATCGCGATATAATGTTTTCTCTATAAAACGATATCAAGAGTTCGATAAATGTTAGATCATGTTTATGCGCCAAAAGCGGAACCAAACTCATTTGAACCGCGCGCGCCTCACGGAGCGTTTATCCGCTCGGCTCAAAGTCCAAACGGCAGCATAGCGCGATCAAGCTCACTAGAGCAGACGCGTTCTTTTACTGTCTATGGTTAACTTTGATCAGTCTCGATCACGAGATCCAGTGAGAAGCACTTGAATTCAGCGAAGAACACAAATGTCTCAGTGATTTAAACCAGTTTAAAGGTAGATGAAACAGCGCTGACGAACAGGAGAAACACTGTGCGCAACTATACAGTCAGAAAGCTTTTCCATCTACACATTTACATCCTTTACCATGGTTTTACTGTAACGTTAGCCTAGTAATATTAACTGCACCATGAAATGTGGGATACATATTGAATTGTATTATATTATTAATGTAGACAATGTATTAAAGGACTAATGGAATATAATTACAGTATTTATGTATTTAGGCTATAGCCTACTGTTTTTCATACATTTCATAAAGATACGTGCCATCAAAGTCAGGCAACACAAACCTGTTTCAAGACTTGAAACAATATCCCCCATTAGCACATGCAGAAACTAAGAAATTAATTTTGAAATAAAGATATTATTTTTGTTAAGGAAAAAATACAAATGTTTGAATGTTCTACCTCAGATTTGTGAAATGTTCACCTGTTTGGCAAGTGTTTGTCATGATATGTTTTGACAATAAAGAGTACTTTAAAACCACAATTAACGCTCTGGTTTCTATCAAATGATATGCATTTTGTGGGGTTGTGTGCAACACCACGTGATAACAGAGCCGTAAAACTAAAAGTTAAAACTAAGAAAGCCTTCAAAGTTCAAAGAAATAAAGAATTGACATTTATCGTCATAATTATCGATATTGACTGATATATTATCGTGATAAGTGTTGTGTTGTTCCTGTGTTATTGATACTTAGGAAAAGGGAGCCTTCAGTTTGTTACTCTTAAGAAAATGGAACCTTTAAATAATTAAACTTATTACTTTTAATGAAAGTCAATAAAAAAAAGACTTTTGAAAGGAAGTTATTTTTCGTAATTCGAGTAGGTCATAAATTTAAATCATATTGGTCATAAAAAGGTCTTAAAAGGTCTTAAATTTGACTGACTAAACCCTGCAGAAACCCTGAGTATTGTGCGCTAAAGCAAACCATTCTTTCAATGTGAATACCATTATGCATGCTTACACACACACACAAACACACACACACACAATTGTGGGTTATGATATTGTGAAAATCTCTTTTTGTGGTCCTTAAGCATTTCAGATATTTATTTGTGATGTAAAAATATTAAACTTTCTAATAAATCATTATTTAATATTATATTATAAGCATTTGTTTGTTAGCCATTGCTGAAAACTGGTTAAAAAATATTAAAAATATCTAATGCTGTTGCTCCCTCTAGTGGACAACAGCGGTTTTACAGCCTACATAAACGGTTGAAATGAATGACAGGAAATTCGTTTTTTTTTTTACTTATATCTCGGGAACGAGAAAGTGAAAAAATCTGAAACTCAGAACTTAGATAGGGTTAGAGGAGCCCTCTTGAACAAGACCATCCCCGTGTTGCTGAGTGATTGCTGTCGGGAGTAATGTCTGTTGAAATGCATATCTTTGTGGGCTTATATCTCGGGAATGCCTGGGTCAAATCGCACCATACTCGGATCGAAGCTAGATGAGGACGGGCCCTTTCCAACAAGCTCACCCACAAGGATATAGGTGGTCTAGGTCGGGAGTTACAGCCGTTTCAATTCGGGAGTCTCACGGATTAGATATCCGCGGGGGGGAGGGGGGCGTGGGGGCGTTCCCGTGCCCCGAGACGATAGATTTCGATCAAGAGCACCGAGAGGACCTTACCATCAAAATTTGAACGTGCAGCGACTTTCTGTTTTCGAGTTATGAGTGAATTTGTACTTGTGGGGGCGTGGCCCAACGTTATACTTTCGTTTTCAGCCTTCCTGTGACACAATTGTAAATAGTAATAAATAAAATAAATAAATGCAGTGCATAATACTCCAATAGATGCATTTTTTACAAAATGTGATTGTAAATGTTGAAATAATGATTTTATTTTAAGTCTAAATATGAACTATAACAATATTAGGGAGTAGTATGATGAAATGACAGCAGGGGGCAGTAAAATACCACTTATTGGCTGTTATAGCCATCCAAATAAAAAAATTATACCTTTTCTGATAATTATTGATCTAGAGAGTCCAGATAATTGTACTGCACTGGTTTTATATAAAATTATACGATCATAGATGGAAAAGACCATTTACAGCCAATACAGGCAATTTACCATAGGAAATGTATGGTTTTAAAGCTTTTTAACAGTTATAGCGCCACATATGGTCCGATCTCCATGAAACTTTGCATGCTTCTTTACCATGGTATGACACATATGCTCATCAATTTTTGTCAAGTTTTGAGTTTTCATTTATGATTTATAGGCTTTTGGGTGTATTTTGACACGCCCATTTTCTAAATGACCCTGTTACAGTGAACCAAAGGGCAAAGTTCAACTTTTTTTCGATAATTATTGATCTAGAGAGTCCAGAGAATTGTCCTAGACTGGTCTGGTTCCAATCGGGCGAAAAACCAGGGACTAGTTCGCAAAAGTAGGTTTTTAATATATTCGTGAATATTTAATGAACGATTTGATTGACAGCAATGGTTCTAGAGGCAAAGTTGTTCAGCATGAGGAGATCTATCAATTGATATGCATATTTTGGGGATGTGTGCAACACCACGTGATTACAGAGCTGTCAAACTCGTTAGCGCCAACTAGTGGCCGATTTCTTTCAAAACTCTTACAGACCTCTTGGGCCATGAGTCGAACATGCCCATTGAGTTTCGTTCCGATTGGCCTCCGTTAACCTCGTCTCATAGGTGCTCAAACTTCATTGGTGATGGCGGCCATGTTTTTTGAGATACGCCAATGTCCTCATACACACACATGGGGCCTTGGACCAAGACACTGCATACCAATTTTCAAGTCAATCGGACTAACGGTCAGGTGGTCATAGCCCTATTTATGTTTTTCTTTATGTTATAGCGCCATCTAGTGTTAGATCGACGCGTTTTTATTACTGTGACCCCAGACTGTCCGCATACACATGTGTGTCGATTTTGGTGAAGATATCTCATTTACTTCTCGAGTTATAGCCATTTTAGTAAAATAGGCTCCTCCCACAACGATCATTTTACTCCCCCTATTGACCGTAAATCGAAATGTAAACTTTTTTTCGATAATTATTGATATTCAGACTCCAGAGAACATGTATGCATTTGTTCGGTTTTGATCGGGCGAAAAACCAGGGACTAGTTCGCAAAAGTTGTTTTTTGACGAAATTCAAAATGGCGGGAAAATTTGCATACCGGAAATGAAATCGGAGATATACGTTTTTTTCGTCAGGTGACCAGCTTTCCAATGATATAAGACACTTGACTCTACGACTTACGGTCTAGGAGTTATGAGCAGTTTTGCGCTTTTGGTTGCTATAGCGCCCCCTATGGGCCAATCGGGCTCATACTTTGATAACCTCTCCTCGATTTTTGTACTACCATCTGACAAAGTTTCAGAGCTCCAGCCCTTACGGTTTGGTCTGCACGACGCGTTTTACGGCAGAATAATAATAATAATAATAATAATAATAATAAAAATCAGTACAAATACAATAGGTTTTCAGCACTTCGTGCTTGAACACCTAAAAATCAGTACAAATACAATAGGTTTTCAGCACTTCGTGCTTGAACACCTAATAAAAATCAGTACAAATACAATAGGTTTTCAGCACTTCGTGCTTGAACACCTAATAAGTAAAAAAAATATATATACTTCCGCCTAAAGAATAAAACAGCATCCCCTTCTTCTAAAGTCAAACATCAATTGAGCACCGCAGCTGCGCAGTGGCAAGCTCGAAAAACCCTTAAATTTCATTCTGCACTGTTGAGGGACTTAAAAAGAAAATATACAACTTCATATGATGAACGAGAGAGGCAGATTGTGAAGAAGTACCGCATGCAGAAATATGGACAGAGTGCCATTGGTCTTCCAAGAAGAAGGTGGAAGACTTTAGATGGAAATGCACTTTCTTTCTCTCGTAAAGAAAAACTCCGCATTCCAACACATATAAAATCAAGCATCAGAGCCTTCTATGACCGGGATGATGTCAGTCAGGTCACCACTGGGAGAAAAGTTTCAAGTTTGTATTTATTTATATAGCACATTTAAAAACCGCAAACAGGGCTGACCAAAGTGCTGAACAATACACAAGATAAAGAACAAGGACAAACCACACATTCATGACAGAAGCTCACAATGAATTAAAAGCTAAAGAAAAAAATAGGTTTTAAGAGAGGATTTAAAAACAGTTACAGATTGAGCAGCTCTGATGTAAACCGGAAGGCTGTTCCACAGCCTAGGGCCAGCAACAGCAAAGGCTCTGTCCCCTCTGTTCTTTAACCGAGATCTGGGGACAGACAGAAGTCTCTGATCACCAGACCTCAGGTTTCGTGTGGGGTTGTGTGGACAGAGTAGCTCAGACAAATAGCTCGGTGCCAGATTATTTACGGATTTAAAAACAAATAAAAGAATTTTAAACTCGATTCTAAAATGCACAGGTAGCCAATGCAGAGATTTTAAGATAGGTGAAACATGATCAAATTTGCGTTTTCTTTTGAGGAACTTTGCAGCAGCGTTCTGTACTAATTGGAGACGCGCAATAGACTGTTTGGGTATGCCAAAGTAGAGAGAGTTGCAATAGTACAACCGCGATGTAATGAGCGCATGGATTGCAATCTCTAGTGTTTTCTCAGAAAGGGAGGATTTAATTTTAGAGAGAAGACGTAACTGAAAAAAACAAGAACTAATCACCGCATTGATTTGTTTTTCAAATTCCAGGTTTTGATCCCAGAGAACACCTAGGTTCTTAATGCAAGATGACTTTGGATCAAGATAGTCCAGATCAATGTTGCTGCTATTATAGTTGTCATGGGGGCCAAAGACTATAACCTCGGTCTTGGATTCATTCATAAATAATTTACTTCCTCTATGCATGCAAAAAGAGATTTTAGAGCAGTATCTTTGTTGCGTTTCAGAGGGAAATAAATTTGTGTATCATCTGCAGAGCAGTGAAATGATACGCCATGCTTTCTGAAAATGGAGCCCAGAGGAAGTAAATATATGGAAAAAAGAATGGGTGCGAGAATAGACCCCTGCGGCACTCCACAGGAGAGTTGAGCTGGCGAGGAAGAAAAATTACCCAGTTTAACAGAGAAACTTCTATTTGTTAGATAAGATCTAAACCAGCTGAGGACAGTTCCCTGGATGCCCACAGAGTATTCTAGTCGGGATAATAGAGTTTTATGATCAACTGTATCAAAGGCCGAGGTTAAGTCTAACAGTATTAGGATCACAGAGTCACCAGCATCGGTTGCTAACAGTATATCATTAGAAACCCTTAAAAGAGCAGACTCTGTGCTGTGCAGAGGCTTAAAACCAGACTGGAAAGTTTCAAGAATTTGATTTGCGCTAAGATGAGATTGGAGTTGATTGAGAACCGTTTTCTCCAATGCTTTTGTAATAAAAGGAAGGGTAGAAATAGGTTGAACATTATTAAAATCCCTAACATCGAGTGAAGGTTTCTTGAGCAAAGGTGTAACAGTAGCTTGTTTTAGTGTATCAGGGATAGTCCCTGTGCTCAAGAATTTATTCATAAGAGACACCAAACATGTTCCAACCGAATCAAAAGTTTGTTTAAAGATATGCAGAGAGAGAACTTCAAGAGAGCAGAAGGAAGGTTTCAAATGATCAACAATTTCTCTGAGAGATAGAAGAGAAACAGGGTCAAACACACTCCATATGGGTGAAGAACAACTCAGTTCAGGCGAGACATTAGCAGATGATTGCAACTGAGATCTTAGAGAGGTGATCTTCTCACAGAAAAACCTTGAGAAACCTTCACATAATGATACTGAAGGATTTGAAATCACAACTATAGGAGGATTGAGAGCAGACTTTAACACAGAAAATAAGGCTTTTGAACTATGATGATTTTTTAAAATTAAATTAGAAAAATACTTTGACTTAGCAGATATCATAGCTTTCTGAAAAGCACTGAGGGAGTTTTTCCAGCATTTCATAAGAGATTTGTAGCTTATCACTTTTCCATTTACGTTCTGCTCTTCTACACGTTCGCCTCAGAGAGCGGATGGTATCATTGAGCCATGGTTCAGTCTTAGGTTTTGACTTCTTAGCTTTTAAAGGAGCAGTGGTATTCAAAACCTCAGAGCATACAGTATTAAACAGACTAAGATGTTCTTCAGCATCCAAGTCAGGTAAGGGTGAATCCAGGGACAGAGACAGACACACCTCATTAAAAGAGTTAGTGAATTCCTCATGGAAACAGGGAGAAAAGGAACGAGTCCATTGTGCAATAGATGAAATGTGCGATCTTGTAGGAGGAAGGGACATAGAAAACAGTACAGGCATGTGATCAGAGATCAGAGTGTTAAAAACCTGAACATCAGTAATGCAAACGCCATGAGAGAGTACCAGGTCCAGAGTATGTCCATGAATATGTGTGGGATCTTTCACCCACTGAACCATGTTAAATGAGTCAATGAGATTTAAAAACTCCATTGTTAGAGGCTTTGACTGACAGCACACATGAATATTAAAATCCCCTAATAGAAGAATACTGCTGTAATTAGTTACACATTCGCCCATAAAAGCAGTAAATTCACTTATAAAATCTTTCACTAAGTGAGGGGGGGGGGGGGGGGGGGCGATACACCAGCGCTAACAAAACAGGATTGTCAAATTCCAGTCGCAACAGCTGTACTTCAAAGCTACTGTAGAATGTAGACGGGACAGAGTGACAGTAGCTACTAAAACGTTTTTTTTTTAAATTACCGCTAGACCACCTCCGCGTCCAGAAGAGCGGGGAGAGTTAATTAAAGAATGTGCAGCCTTCCGGAATCAACTCAGCAAAAGGACTTAAATCACCAACCTTCATCCAAGTTTCTGTGATGCACATAAAATCCAGTGCGTGGGTAGTGAAAAAGTCATTTAAAATGAACGTCTTATTGACTAGCGACCGAGCATTAATCAGAGCCATCTTGGAAGGTGATACCGAGTCAGAGATCGCGGGAGAGAGGACTCTATTCAAAAAACGAAGATTCTTTTAGAGTAGCTCCACTACGACGAACACGGATAGGAGGGTAGCAGGGGATCGTCGAAGTAGAACCCGGGAGAATGGTCCGAAGCCAGCGAACAGGTGGATCGATCAAACGCCAACCAGCACATCGGCCAACGCCTAGATTCCACGTCGTCATGGAGAAGAAGCTGGACGCGCGGCTGGCGAGTAGCGTCATTTTTAGTTTGACAGCAACCCCTCTGCGCTTGCCGCGTCTCCTGCGGCGCTTTCTGCGGGGAACCCCATTAGGCTAACTGTGCAGATATTCTGGAATATCCCAGGTAGAGTTTGGAGAGCAGGATTGTGATCCAGCCACAGAGCTTTTTGACTCTGGGTTAAATGTGGCCACAAAAGAGTCTCGAATATCCAGAAGTAACTGGCGATCATAAACCAGAAGCGAGTAGCAGTTTGATACAGATAAAAACACACATAGCACAGAGAAGCAGAGACGTCAGACGGCATGCCACATACACCGGTGCCATCTTCCTTCCTCAGTCCAGAAAACAAACAATAACACGAAACAAAGTAAAAAAAAGAAGAGATTTCTTGTTCATTCACTGTTAAACCTTCACAGAAAGTTTCAGTCTGAAAATGCAAACAGAGCTTTGTCCTACACTCTCTTTTGCAGACGTCGCCCCTTCTGGGTTGTACATCCAACCATTCAAGACAGAGATACTTGCATGTGCAAAATCCATGAGAACCTCGGCTTTGTGGTTGACAAGTTGCAGCAACTAAATTTGCTTCCCAACTCAAACCTTGAGAAGCTAATAGAGGATGTATATTGCAGCACCAGCAGTAAGGAGTGCATGTATGGATAGTGTCCAAAATGCTAACTGAAAAGCTTCCTACTGTATACTGTTACAGATGCATCAATGCATATAACATACACACATTGGGTAATGGAGGAGAAAGAGAAGAACAGAATGCCACAAAATAAGGCATTCAAAGTGACAGCAAAAAAACTAATTGAAAGCTCTTTAGAGGAGCTCATTGAGCATTTCACGTGCCTGCTGCATAAGTTCAAGAAGCATGTGTTCAACATCAAGCTGCAGTTCTCATTCTCCAGAGAAACTACTCGTGCAAATACAGTGCTGAGATCCAGGCTGTACATTTCGGTGCCTCACAACAACAGGCAACAATGCACACAGGTGTGTTATATGTTGGTGACAATGCTAGACCTCTCTGCTTCTGCACCATCTCTCAATCCAAGCAAAAAGGTCCCCCGGAAATCTGGCAACATCTTGAACCAGTACTGGACTACATACAAGCCCATTATCCATCTGTGTCTGTGGTTCACTTCTTCAGTGATGGCCCTTGTACTCAATACAGGCAGAAAGGTAATTTCTTCCTGTTCAGTAATGAGTTGAGCAAGAGGGTCTTTGAGAGTAGCACCTGGAATTTCTTTGAAGCGAACCACGGCAAGTGTGCTCCTGATGGTGTTGGGGGAGTGTTAAAAAGACTGGCAGATCAGCTTGTGAGTTAAGGGCGTGACATCCCTGATGCCATCACACTCTACCGAGCGCTACTGACCACTGGCACCACAGTAAAGCTCTTTTATATGGAAACCGAGAATATTGTGGATGCATACCGTAACATTCCAGCAAACATCCCATTGGTCCCTGGGACAATGCGAGCAATACAGCAAGTGGTCACCAACAGAAAAGGACACTTGATCTCCAGGGACGTCAGCTGTCTGTGTGCTACACTGAATAACCTGCCCTGCACATGTTCCAACACTCACAAATTCACCTTCCCTCCACTGGAGATCGACTGGAATGACGACCAATTATCGGAAAATGTTGTGTCCTGACATATGGCAAGGAGATCTACCCAGGAATCATCATTGCAAAAGATGAAGGATATCCCCAAGTGAAGTGCATGCACTGTGTTGGCCCAAATAGATATTTCTGGCCAGCCCGTGTGCACTGCATCTGGTACATACTTGATGACATTTTAAGAATGATTCCTGCTCCTCTTAATGTGACAGCACGGCACGTAGAAAGACATCTGGTCAAAACTTGTTGGGTAGGCAGACAGAAATGTTACATTAAGTGATCATTAGTGGCTTTTGTTTATTACGTTAAGTCCGAACATGTTCAACAGTTAGCTTTTCCTTTACCGAGTCCTTTTGCTCTGGTCCTGAGCACCAGTACTTAAAACGTTGTTGTGGACGTAGTTGAGGACTAACGACTGTCTGCTGGGCGGGAATGGTGAACAAAAGAAATCGCTGCATCACCATTCACCAAATATGCATTCACCATTCACCAAAAGAATAATTCATGATACCGCGTCGCGATGCTTCTCAACGAGGACCAAGAATAGCGAGCTAGAGTTTTTTCTATTTCTTCATTTTTTTTGACCCAGCGCCAATATTTCCGCCCGTGTTCTCTGATTTGTTACTTAGACTTGAGTGAACTAACATTCAGCCAATCACAGCGCGAAGCATCTATTGGGCGCGTCTGCCATGAGCTTCAAATCTCTTGTTGCTCTTGCGAATTTAATTTCGTGTTCGTTTAGTTGCAGTTTGGCCGTCTAATGTATTCCATGCATGCACCCCAGAAAAAAGCAGAGGACGATTACATCATTTTTTTGACACACACTGTAAGTATAATGTGTTACAGTATGTCGCGATGACATGAATCACACGTAAAGTTAAGCTTGTTATGATTTAACCTACTGTAACGCAGTAAGACGTGTAAGACAACAGAACCCGTATGGACCTCGTCGCGCCGGATTGTGTCGAGTGAATACATTGATTTAGGTTTTATTGATATATTTTTATAAAATATCTGTTGTATAAATTTACTGTAGGCTAATCTGTATACTACTCATTGAACACTTTTTTTTTGTCCAACTGTTAAGAAGTAACGTTAAGATAAAAGTTATTGTTCAAGTGTAGTTTAACTGAAATATTATAAATATCATAAAATATCTTTATTTCATAAAAATAAAGTATAGATGTCCCCAGTTGTCCGAAAGTCCCAAGTCCTGCAATATTTTTTTTTTTCGATTATGATTTCACAAAAATAGGTTGCTGTAAGCTATCATGGCATGTTCTCAAAATTGGCACTAGGGTGCTGTAAAATGCCAATTGCTATTCCATCTAGAATTTATTATTATGAACATCACCTTTCAGTCCCTCCAGAAAAACGCGATTATGCGATCGCATGATTCAATGCATAATCAGCCAAAGTCTGCATATTTATGCGGGGGCATTTTTTCAAATACGCCGCACTTTTGCCGTATAAATTGCCGATTTCCACGCAAAATATGCGGGGCTTGTATGATTACATAATCCCCGCATTTTTGTTGCAAAAAAGAAAGTCACATATCTTAGCAGAAAGTTGAAAAATGTTGCGTTTACTTCACACAAGAGCAGCCATTTCCCCCTGTTGCCATGGGAACGTTATGAAGTGACGTAGTTACGCGACATGAACATCATTGAAAAGCTGTAAAACAGGAAACATTTTTTCGTATTTTATTTATTCATTTTTACAGAAGTTGTAGCATATTCCTTTTGAAAAGCTACAGAACTTGTTTGACTCATCAATGTTTTGTAAGTTTGAGCCATGTGTTTATTAAGGTCTGAAATAAAACAAAATGAAATATTCCAGTACGTTCTGTGATGTAGTATGCTTGCTTATCATAGGAAGTAATAAGAAATAGCTCTTTACATTAAGATAGTAGCCTAGTGAGAACAGGGTGTTAGGGAATCACTTTTTCTCTCTTTTTCATCAAACCGCAGTTTTTGCAAGTTCCCGCAATTTCATCACATAAAATTGCATAAATATCCTGCATATTCCATCGCCTCATAATCAAGGATTTAAAAAAGATTTATTATATACAATTTTATTACAGTTATATGAATTCATTAATTGTGTATTTATTATATGAATGATTCATATAATTATGCATTTATATAAATAAGGCTGTTCTATTATTATTTGTGCGTTGTACACTAATACATTGGATTATTATATTTATTACAGTTTTCTTTCACTTTTGTAAAGTGAAAAGTTAATATAAATTGTATTTTATTGTTTTGATTTTGAGCAGTGAATAACTGCTATTAAAAGATAATAGGGTATCACTGTTTATTGCTGATTTTAAAGCTTACTGAACATGAAATGATTTGGATATCTACAGTTCTACATAAATACACAACATAAGAATGGCCCCTCTGTAATAATTGTGGCCCCTCTTGTGCCCCCCAGTTGAAAAAATCCTAGAATCGCCCCTGCACGTCATCCAGCATTTTATATCTTTAAAGGGATAGTCCACTTTTTTTGGAAATAGGCTCATTTTACAACTCCCCCAGAGTTAAACGGTTGAGTTTTACCGTTTTTGAATCCATTCAGCCAATCTCCGGTTCTGGCGGTACCACTTTTAGCATAGCTTAGCATACATCATTGAAGTGGACAAGACCATTAGCATTTCTAAAAAAAAAAATGACCAAAGAGTTTCGATATTTTTCCTATTTAAAACTGGACTCTTCTGTAGTTACATCGTGCACTAAGACCGACGGAAAATGTAAAGTTGCGATTTTCTAGGCTGATATGGCTAGGAATTATACTCTCATTCCTGCGTAATAATCAAGAAACCTTACTGCCGTACCATGAGTGCAGCAGGCGTAATGATATGACGCAGCGCCTGAAAATAGTTCCGTTGTGTTGACGGAAGGTAGCCTATTTTCAGGCGCTGCGTCATATCAGCTCGAAATCAGCTCGAATGTGTCCTCACCATCCCTCAGAGGTAACGTTAGACACACATCCAATATGTTCGCCATTATAACAGATGAACAGTAAATTAGTAGTGATACTACCAATATCACTACTAATTTAGGACTGGAATGCTGGATATAACCTGTATCCTTTCAGGGAAACGGGTGTAAAATCAGACGGTCGATAGGCGCGAGGCCACGCGTGAAATGCTAGCGGGCTGAAAGGCTAGTAGCCGAGATTCGCAACGTTGGATCTAAGTAGCGATATCAAAGCAATCCGATTGTTTTTTATAGGGAATAGTATCGAGGATAAGTTCACACGAACTCACACGTTATAAATGAGTGGTAAAGAAGAAAATCAAGGATTAATGAATCAATTCGACGGAGCTACAAACACAAACACAGACCGCACGCGCATGCGCATTCGTTTAAATTGAGATGTCCTTCAAGATGGCTGGGTTCGAACGGTTTCTGGGTCATGGGCTTGAGGACGTTAACCTGGCCCTAGCCAGATGAATTTCGCTCCGCCTAGCTTCACTCACATCCATCTGGAACCTCTTCCATTGAGAGTGATTTCTCCAACCAACTTTATGGTTTAGCCAATCAGGACGCAGGGCGGGAGTTTCATAGATGTGACGTAGTGGAGAAGCGACCGTGAGACTGTTTTGATTCAGACAACAATGGCGGCTCGCATCGAGGAAGCAAGCGTTAACATTGATGCTGCTATTTCATCCGTGTTGTCCAATCTACCTAATATTGTTTCATTAAAAGAACATCAGAGAATGGCTCTTAAGGCTTTTGTTGGTGGAAACGACGTTTTCGCCCTTCTCCCGACCGGATTTGGCAAGAGCTTGATCTACCAAATGGCTCCTCTGGTAGTTAAGGAAATGGGACTAGTTTTTAGGAAATGGGAATGTAGGAAATGGGACTAGTTTTAGACTAAATTTTTTCCTGCGTTGCTCTCATCAGCGTCACAGGTTGGCTTCGGTGTGAGTGGTTGAAATAGCACGTCGATAAAGATGACAGACAAGTGGCTTATCCAATCATATGCAAGGATTTTTGATAAGGCCCAGCCTTCTGAAACGCCATTTCAATGGATCGGTTCCAGATGGATGAGTGAAGCTAGGCGGAGCGAAATTCATCTGGCTAGGGCCAGGTTATGAGGACGTAGGATGTTGTTGCATGTTGGGGGGAAATAACATTTAAAGGAATTGTGTAGATTCAACACAAGTTAAACTCCATCAGCATCATTTGTGGCATAATATCAATCACCACAGAAATAAATGTTAACCTGCTCTTTAGTTTAAAAAATTGTCAGGCATTTACAATCGATGTAAATGAGTCAAGCAGTACACATTAAAATACACACTGTTTCAATAGTATTCCTACAAGCCATTTTCGGGGGGCGTGACGTCGCTGGAGTAACGCGAAAGGTTACAAGGTTTTGGCCTGACAGCGCGATGATATTCTTATTAGTAGCATTTCTTTTTTTTTTTTACGTATTTTTTGGAATTTGGTCATTTTCCACAGCACACCTGACAACCTGTTATGGCACAGTGGTTGGGAAACACTGTATTAGACCAACTGTTTTTCCCAGTATTTAAAGTTTATGTACAATTGTGTTTTGTTTTTATTTTCTTTATTTTCATTTGGCTGACTTTGTTACACGAATATTGTATAGTTTATTTGTCTTTGTTTTCTTTATTTTTATTAGGCTGCTTGTACTAGATGAAACAGTATCCCAGCTACCAGGATGTGGTGTGATGCAGTGATAACACTATCAGTTGATTTGTTTGATAGTTGAATATTACATCGCATGTGTGGATGTGTGTCACACGTTTTCATGGTTACACTAGAGCCTGTTACTTCCAGTCTAAGATTTTCAGTCTAAGTGAATCAACCTGTTCCCCTTATTGCTGCCATTTTGTTTGTATTTTGTGTATGTTTATTTTACCTTGTATTTGGTTGATATTTTGATTTTGTTTTTGACATTGAACTATAACGTGTTAATTGATTTATATAAATGTGCTATATAGTTTAATATTTTGACATTAGTTGTGTAGGTCTAGGAATTGTTTTCTTTTAAAGAAATAAAGAGACCATGTGCCCATATATTCATATGTTCAATAACTTGAGCGGGTCCACTGCGCTTATTGGGTATAGATGGGCCGGTGTTCGCCCAGTTACATATGTGTAAACGTCACTTATTATTTAAATTCACATTCCAATGTTTTCTTCTTTTTTGTCATAACATAAAGCTGGTAAACCTGGTAACTTTTGTAAGGTATGCACATGGATACCAGAGAGTGGTGTGAACTTCTATATCAGAGATCAGAAATATATCAGAGGTCGGGATAATCACCGGCACATGACAATAGCTAATGTATTTCATTTAAATAAAGTCTCTCAAACTTACATGTGGATGTAGATTTTGAGGTAGTCATTCCTCATTGTCACACAGCCTGTTTTATTAAGTTAGGTGCTATAAATACTATTAAAGGTCCCCTGACATGAAATTTTCACTTTCTGAGTTTTTTTAACATTAATATTAGTTCCCCTAGCCTGTATTTGGTCCCCTCGTGTCTAGAATTTTCAGTCGGTGTAAACCGAGCTTTGGCTATTTTTCTCTTCTCTACAGCTCAGACGCGCTGATCTTGAATCTCCCCTATATGACGTCATAACGAGGAAAGATTACCTCCCCTTTCTCTGCTTTGCCCGCCCGGAGAATTTGGCTCGCCCATGAGAAAACGAGAGGAACAGGAAGTACGAACGCGCCGGCGCGATTTTAGTTTTTTTCTAGAGAAATAGCTTTGAGATTTGAGTTTTTCCTCGAGAGATATCATGGCTTGCAAACGAGCGAAGCATGGCAGTTGATCAGTGTTCGGATGTACAAATGAACACAAAAGTAGGTTTTAGTTCCTTCATCTGAGCCTCTGAAGAAACAATGGGTTAATTTTATTTTCTCTGGAAATGCGCCGACACAACTTCCCAAAGTTTTGTATGGTCCAAACATTTCACCGACGACTGTTTCCTCAACTCGATGAACGTCTGAAAATAAATCGATCGAGCTAACTTACCAAGCAACAATTTCTGATGTGTAGCCTAATTGTTCAAGTTCAGACAGGTAATCTTTTTCTCAAAATCGTTCAATACTATTTATGCATCAGTAAGTCAAGCCAGTGACTAAAATATCAACTTCACATCGTTTCTTTTAGTAGGATGAAAATAATCTTATTTAAATTCTGAACAAATTATACAGAAAGCGATCAAAGAACAATCTTTCCACACAGCGCGAGTTTATCTGGACAACTCGCTATGAAATCAATGACGCACGTTACACTGCACAACGAAGCTCTTACTGTATGTACATGATCGTGTTTGCATTGGTGAAAGCATTAGAGAGAGTGCAGAAACTGTGTTGCAAAAATAAGATCTTCATGCTCGCTATCAACAGACTGTCATCTGCTTGCTCAATGTTCATCACGGCAACATTTTATGTGATGGGAATAGATCTAAATACTTTAAAAACATCTCACGATTCGTTAATCTCGATAGCTGTAATAGTAAAAACGTATAATAGCTGTAGTAAAAGTATTCGAAAAAGTTTCGCATGTAATATATAGCTATTTCATATGCAAGCATGTCAGCCAATCACAGCAGTGGCCGCGGTTACACTGAATCCCACAGCAGACACGCCCCTTCAAACAGAGTGTTCAAATCAGAGGCTAAAATCAGGCTAGGAAAATTGCCATTTATTTCTAAATTATGACTATTTTTGATCTAAAAAACACACTAACATTATAAGGGCAACCCAGGAAACATTATAAAATAACCCCATGTCAGGGGACCTTTAAAGTGTGAAATTTTAACCTGCGTTAGCTTGCAGATCTGACGATCCATTCACACCACCGGAGGTCTTCATAAGGATGTCGACCGCTGATCTATTTAAACAATATAAACATTTTTTTGAGTCAAAGTTATTTTCTGTTGAGATCACCATAGTGCCACAAATGTAGTGATAAACATCTACTGATAAAACTCTACCTCTACTACGTGCTACATTCCACTAATTCTGATTAACAATTAACTTGAACTACTTATTTATCTGAAGCAATATAAATCATGCAGAGAAGACAGTAAATCAGGACACTATAAAAGGATCATGAGAGGCTGTGAGGATGAAGAGCAAGAGCTGGAAACAAACATCAGTGAAGAATGAAGGGTTTAGTGTGTTTACTGCTGCTGTTGGAAACCTTTGTGTGTGTCGTACAGCATCAGGTAGATGGAGGACTCAATGAGAATGAGATCAGTCAACAGCTCAGATCTGAGGACGGAGGACAGAATACACCTCAAACAGACACTTTGAGAGATGAAGCTTCAACTGACAGCCGACAAAACTACCATCTGTGCTTCACTGACATCCATGCAGCGCTGAGAGAACTGACCGCCACAGTTACAGAGCAGAAAACAAACATCAGAGAACTGACCGCCACAGTTACAGAGCAGAAAACACACATCAGAGAACTGACCGCCACAGTTACAGAGCAGAAAACACACATCAGAGAACTGACCGCCACAGTTACAGAGCAGAAAACACACATCAGAGAACTGACCGCCACAGTTACAGAGTAGAAAACACACATCAGAGAACTGACCGCCACAGTTACAGAGCAGAAAACACACATCAGAGAACTGACCGCCACAGTTACAGAGCAGAAAACACACATCAGAGAACTGACCACCAGAGTTACAGAGCAGAAAACACACATCAGAGAACTGACCGCCACAGTTACAGAGCAGAAAACACACATCAGAGAACTGACCGCCACAGTTACAGAGCAGAAAACACACATCAGAGAACTGACCGCCACAGTTACAGAGCAGAAAACACACATCAGAGAACTGACCGCCACAGTTACAGAGTAGAAAACACACATCAGAGAACTGACCGCCACAGTTACAGAGCAGAAAACACACATCAGAGAACTGACCGCCACAGTTACAGAGCAGAAAACACACATCAGAGAACTGACCACCAGAGTTACAGAGCAGAAAACACACATCAGAGAACTGACCGCCACAGTTACAGAGCAGAAAACACACATCAGAGAACTGACCGCCACAGTTACAGAGCAGAAAACACACATCAGAGAACTGACCGCCACAGTTACAGAGCAGAAAACACACATCAGAGAACTGACCGCCACAGTTACAGAGCAGAAAACACACATCAGAGAACTGACCGCCACAGTTACAGAGCAGAAAACACACATCAGAGAACTGACCGCCACAGTTGCAGAGCAGAAAACACACATCAGAGAACTGACCGCCACAGTTACAGAGCAGAAAACACACATCAGAGAACTGACCGCCAGAGTTACAGAGCAGAAAACACACATCAGAGAACTGACCACCAGAGTTACAGAGCAGAAAACACACATCAGAGAACTGACCACCAGAGTTACAGAGCAGAAAACACACATCAGAGGACTGACCGCCACAGTTACAGAGCAGAAAACACACATCAGAGAACTGACCGCCACAGTTACAGAGCAGAAAACACACATCAGAGAACTGACCACCAGAGTTACAGAGCAGAAAACACACATCAGAGAACTGACCGCCACAGTTACAGAGCAGAAAACAAACATCAGAGAACTGACCGCCAGTTACAGAGCAGAAAACACACATCAGAGAACTGACCGCCACAGTTACAGAGCAGAAAACACACATCAGAGAACTGACCGCCAGTTACAGAGCAGAAAACACACATCAGAGAACTGACCGCCACAGTTACAGAGCAGAAAACACACATCTGAGAACTGACCGCCACAGTTACAGAGCAGAAAACACACATCTGAGAACTGACCGCCACAGTTACAGAGCAGAAAATACACATCAGAGAACTGACCGCCACAGTTACAGAGCAGAAAACACACATCAGAGAACTGACCGCCACAGTTACAGAGCAGAAAACAAACATCAGAGAACTGACCGCCACAGTTACAGAGCAGAAAACACACATCAGAGAACTGACCGCCACAGTTACAGAGCAGAAAACACACATCAGAGAACTGACCGCCACAGTTACAGAGCAGAAAACACACATCAGAGAACTGACCGCCACAGTTACAGAGCAGAAAACACACATCTGAGAACTGACCGCCACAGTTACAGAGCAGAAAACACACATCAGAGAACTGACTGCCACAGTTACAGAGCAGAAAACACACATCAGAGAATTGACCGCCAGAGTTACAGAGCAGCAAACACACATCAGAGAACTGACCGCCACAGTTACAGAGCAGAAAACACACATCTGAGAACTGACCGCCACAGTTACAGAGCAGAAAACACACATCAGAGAACTGACCGCCACAGTTACAGAGCAGAAAACAAACATCAGAGAACTGACCGCCACAGTTACAGAGCAGAAAACACACATCTGAGAACTGACCGCCACAGTTACAGAGCAGAAAACACACATCAGAGAACTGACCGCCACAGTTACAGAGCAGAAAACACACATCAGAGAACTGACCGCCACAGTTACAGAGCAGAAAATCATCAACAGAGAACTGACCGCCACAGTTACAGAGCAGAAAACACACATCAGAGAACTGACCGCCACAGTTACAGAGCAGAAAACACACATCAGAGAACTGACCGCCACAGTTACAGAGCAGAAAACAAACATCAGAGAACTGACCGCCACAGTTACAGAGCAGAAAACACACATCAGAGAACTGACCGCCACAGTTACAGAGCAGAAAACACACATCAGAGAACTGACCGCCACAGTTACAGAGCAGAAAACAAACATCAGAGAACTGACCGCCACAGTTACAGAGCAGAAAACAAACATCAGAGAACTGACCGCCACAGTTACAGAGCAGAAAACAAACATCAGAGAACTGACCGCCACAGTTACAGAGCAGAAGACACACATCAGAGAACTGACCGCCACAGTTACAGAGCAGAAAACACACATCAGAGAACTGACCGCCACAGTTACAGAGCAGAAAACACACATCAGAGAACTGACCGCCACAGTTACAGAGCAGAAAATACACATCAGAGAACTGACCGCCACAGTTACAGAGCAGAAAACACACATCAGAGAACTGACCGCCACAGTTACAGAGCAGAAAACACACATCAGAGAACTGACCGCCACAGTTACAGAGCAGAAAACAAACATCAGAGAACTGACCGCCACAGTTACAGAGCAGAAAACACACATCTGAGAACTGACCGCCACAGTTACAGAGCAGAAAACACACATCAGAGAACTGACCGCCACAGTTACAGAGCAGAAAACACACATCAGAGAACTGACCGCCACAGTTACAGAGCAGAAAACACACATCAGAGAACTGACCGCCACAGTTACAGAGCAGAAAACACACATCAGAGAACTGACCGCCACAGTTACAGAGCAGAAAATACACATCAGAGAACTGACCGCCACAGTTACAGAGCAGAAAACACACATCAGAGAACTGACCGCCACAGTTACAGAGCAGAAAACACACATCAGAGAACTGACCGCCACAGTTACAGAGCAGAAAATACACATCAGAGAACTGACCGCCACAGTTACAGAGCAGAAAACACACATCAGAGAACTGACCGCCACAGTTACAGAGCAGAAAACAAACATCAGAGAACTGACCGCCACAGTTACAGAGCAGAAAACACACATCAGAGAACTGACCGCCACAGTTACAGAGCAGAAAACACACATCAGAGAACTGACCGCCACAGTTACAGAGCAGAAAACACACATCAGAGAACTGACCGCCACAGTTACAGAGCAGAAAACACACATCTGAGAACTGACCGCCACAGTTACAGAGCAGAAAACACACATCAGAGAACTGACCGCCACAGTTACAGAGCAGAAAACACACATCAGAGAACTGACCGCCACAGTTACAGAGCAGAAAACACACATCAGAGAACTGACCACCAGAGTTACAGAGCAGAAAACACACATCAGAGAACTGACCGCCACAGTTACAGAGCAGAAAACACACATCAGAGAACTGACCGCCACAGTTACAGAGCAGAAAACACACATCAGAGAACTGACCGCCACAGTCACAGAGCAGAAAACACACATCAGAGAACTGACCGTCACAGAGCAGAAAATACACATCAGAGAACTGACCGCCACAGTTACAGAGCAGAAAACACACATCAGAGAACTGACCGCCACAGTTACAGAGCAGAAAACAAACATCAGAGAACTGACCACCACAGTTACAGAGCAGAAAACACACATCTGAGAACTGACCGCCACAGTTACAGAGCAGAAAACACACATCAGAGAACTGACCACCAGAGTTACAGAGCAGAAAACACACATCAGAGAACTGACCGCCACAGTTACAGAGCAGAAAACACACATCAGAGAACTGACCGCCACAGTTACAGAGCAGAAAACACACATCTGAGAACTGACCGCCACAGTTACAGAGCAGAAAACACACATCAGAGAACTGACCGCCACAGTTACAGAGCAGAAAACACACATCAGAGAACTGACCACCAGAGTTACAGAGCAGAAAACACACATCAGAGAACTGACCGCCACAGTTACAGAGCAGAAAACACACATCAGAGAACTGACCGCCACAGTTACAGAGCAGAAAATACACATCAGAGAACTGACCGCCACAGTTACAGAGCAGAAAACACACATCAGAGAACTGACCGCCACAGTTACAGAGCAGAAAACACACATCAGAGAACTGACCGCCACAGTTACAGAGCAGAAAACAAACATCAGAGAACTGACCGCCACAGTTACAGAGCAGAAAACACACATCTGAGAACTGACCGCCACAGTTACAGAGCAGAAAACACACATCAGAGAACTGACCGCCACAGTTACAGAGCAGAAAACACACATCAGAGAACTGACCGCCACAGTTACAGAGCAGAAAACACACATCAGAGAACTGACCGCCACAGTTACAGAGCAGAAAACACACATCAGAGAACTGACCGCCACAGTTACAGAGCAGAAAATACACATCAGAGAACTGACCGCCACAGTTACAGAGCAGAAAACACACATCAGAGAACTGACCGCCACAGTTACAGAGCAGAAAACACACATCAGAGAACTGACCGCCACAGTTACAGAGCAGAAAATACACATCAGAGAACTGACCGCCACAGTTACAGAGCAGAAAACACACATCAGAGAACTGACCGCCACAGTTACAGAGCAGAAAACAAACATCAGAGAACTGACCGCCACAGTTACAGAGCAGAAAACACACATCAGAGAACTGACCGCCACAGTTACAGAGCAGAAAACACACATCAGAGAACTGACCGCCACAGTTACAGAGCAGAAAACACACATCAGAGAACTGACCGCCACAGTTACAGAGCAGAAAACACACATCTGAGAACTGACCGCCACAGTTACAGAGCAGAAAACACACATCAGAGAACTGACCGCCACAGTTACAGAGCAGAAAACACACATCAGAGAACTGACCACCAGAGTTACAGAGCAGAAAACACACATCAGAGAACTGACCGCCACAGTTACAGAGCAGAAAACACACATCAGAGAACTGACCGCCACAGTTACAGAGCAGAAAACACACATCAGAGAACTGACCACCAGAGTTACAGAGCAGAAAACACACATCAGAGAACTGACCGCCACAGTTACAGAGCAGAAAACACACATCAGAGAACTGACCGCCACAGTTACAGAGCAGAAAACACACATCAGAGAACTGACCGCCACAGTTACAGAGTAGAAAACACACATCAGAGAACTGACCGCCACAGTTACAGAGCAGAAAACACACATCAGAGAACTGACCGCCACAGTTACAGAGCAGAAAACACACATCAGAGAACTGACCGCCACAGTTACAGAGCAGAAAACACACATCAGAGAACTGACCGCCACAGAGCAGAAAATACACATCAGAGAACTGACCGCCACAGTTACAGAGCAGAAAACACACATCAGAGAACTGACCGCCACAGTTACAGAGCAGAAAACACACATCAGAGAACTGACCGCCACAGTTACAGAGCAGAAAACACACATCAGAGAACTGACCGCCACAGTTACAGAGCAGAAAACACACATCAGAGAACTGACCGCCACAGAGCAGAAAACACACATCAGAGAACTGACCGCCACAGTTACAGAGCAGAAAACACACATCAGAGAACTGACCGCCACAGTTACAGAGCAGAAAACAAACATCAGAGAACTGACCACCACAGTTACAGAGCAGAAAACACACATCTGAGAACTGACCGCCACAGTTACAGAGCAGAAAACACACATCAGAGAACTGACCACCAGAGTTACAGAGCAGAAAACACACATCAGAGAACTGACCGCCACAGTTACAGAGCAGAAAACACACATCAGAGAACTGACCGCCACAGTTACAGAGCAGAAAACACACATCAGAGAACTGACCGCCACAGTTACAGAGCAGAAAACACACATCTGAGAACTGACCGCCACAGTTACAGAGCAGAAAACACACATCAGAGAACTGACCGCCACAGTTACAGAGCAGAAAACACACATCAGAGAACTGACCGCCACAGTTACAGAGCAGAAAACACACATCAGAGAACTGACCGCCACAGTTACAGAGCAGAAAACACACATCAGAGAACTGACCGCCACAGTTACAGAGCAGAAAACAAACATCAGAGAACTGACCGCCACAGTTACAGAGCAGAAAACACACATCTGAGAACTGACCGCCACAGTTACAGAGCAGAAAACACAGATCAGAGAACTGACCGCCACAGTTACAGAGCAGAAAATCATCAACAGAGAACTGACCGCCACAGTTACAGAGCAGAAAACACACATCAGAGAACTGACCACCAGAGTTACAGAGCAGAAAACACACATCAGAGAACTGACCGCCACAGTTACAGAGCAGAAAACACACATCAGAGAACTGACCGCCACAGTTACAGAGCAGAAAACACACATCAGAGAACTGACCGCCACAGTTACAGAGCAGAAAACACACATCAGAGAACTGACCGCCACAGTTACAGAGCAGAAAACACACATCAAAGAATTGACCGCCACAGTTACAGAGCAGAAAACACACATCAGAGAACTGACCGCCACAGTTACAGAGCAGAAAACACACATCAGAGAACTGACCGCCAGAGTTACAGAGCAGAAAACACACATCAGAGAACTGACCGCCACAGTTACAGAGCAGAAAACACACATCAGAGAACTGACCGCCACAGTTACAGAGCAGAAAACACACATCAGAGAACTGACCGCCACAGTTACAGAGCAGAAAACACACATCAGAGAACTGACCGCCACAGTTACAGAGCAGAAAACAAACATCAGAGAACTGACCGCCACAGTTACAGAGCAGAAAACACACATCAGAGAATTGACCGCCAGAGTTACAGAGCAGCAAACACACATCAGAGAACTGACTGCCACAGTTAAGGCCCGTTCACACCAAGCACGATAACTATAAAGATAACGATAAAGATATAATTCTAAAAATCGTTCTCCATATTAAAGAATAACAGAGTTCACACCACAACTATAACGATAAAGATATGAGGAACGATATCGTTGGGATCACTTTCAGAACGATTTTTTTCCAGCTGTCGAACGATAAAACACTGACAGCCAATCAGAATCCATTCTAATTTAAAGGTCTACTTTGAAACCGCAGCGTGGGCGCGCGCGTGCTTGGAATAAAAAGACCGTTATCAGTCGTTGGTGTGGACGCATATATAGTTATCTTTATCGTTATCTTTATAGTTATCGTGCTTGGTGTGAACGGGCCTTTACAGAGCAGAAAATCATCAACAGAGAACTGACCGCCACAGTTACAGAGCAGAAAACACACATCAGAGAACTGACCGCCACAGTTACAGAGCAGAAAACACATCAGAGAACTGACCGCCACAGTTACAGAGCAGAAAACACACATCAGAGAACTGACCGCCACAGTTACAGAGCAGAAAACACACATCAGAGAACTGACCGCCACAGTTACAGAGCAGAAAACACACATCAGAGAACTGACCGCCACAGTTACAGAGCAGAAAACACACATCAGAGAACTGACCGCCACAGTTACGAGCAGAAAACACACATCAGAGAACTGACCGCCACAGTTACAGAGCAGAAAACACACATCAGAGAACTGACCGCCACAGTTACAGAGCAGAAAACACACATCAGAGAACTGACCGCCACAGTTACAGAGCAGAAAACACACATCAGAGAACTGACCGCCACAGTTACAGAGCAGAAAACCATCAACAGAGCTTTAGAGATACGATTGAGGGATGCTGAGAAGGCTGCAGAACAACAGACGTTTATTCTGGAAGAGCTGAACAAGAAAAATGATGGTACCTCACCAAAACATTCACTCTTAAAGTTGAGTGTATACTGTGTAAAATGTGTTATCTATTTACTACAATAGGCAGTGTGAATTTCATTGAACAATTATTATTTTCTTCACAGAAATATCAAATCTTACTCTGAGTCAAGTGGAGGAGTTGAGAAAGGAAAATAGAGGTGAAAGTGTGCTTGAATGATGTTAAATTCAGTGTATACATTCGCAATGTAATAGAGAAGTATATTACAATATTGCTTATGTTTTTCAATAACAGACAGAGAAATAGCTTTTTCTGCTGGACTGAGGCAATCTGGCAGTGGAGATATTGGTCCTTTTACCACTGAAATCACACTAACCTACAGGAACGTCTTCACAAACATAGGGAACGCCTACAACCCAATCACAGGTAATTATCAATGAAATGAGTCATAAAACTCAGTTTATAGTAATGAAAACCCTTCTGCTCCATCCAGACCTCTCTGCAGTTGGGTAATGTGTATAAGAGTATTAAAGGGATAGTTCGGCCAAAAATGATATTTAACCCATGCATTACTCACCCTCAAGCCGTTCGAGATGCATATCAATCTTGTTTCAGACGAACACATTTTCAGTTATTTTAGAAAATGTCTTAGACCCTTCAGTGGATATAATATGAAGCAATGGGGTCCACCTCCTTCAAGTCCCAAAATGTGCATACATCCTTCACAAAAGTAATCCATCCGGCTCCAGGGGGATAAACGAAGGCCTTCTGAGGGTAATCCGTGCGGTTTTGTCGTAAAAATATACATATTTAAAACTTTATAAATGAAAATATCTGACTTCCGGCAACGATCGACGCGCGTTCACGGGTGATGGAAGTCGGCGTATGAGGTATGACGTAGCGTAGGAACCGTCGTGACGTAGAACGAACGCGCCAGCGCAGCCAGAGAGCAGAGCAAAACAACGTCTACGTCACGACGGTTCCTACGCTACGTCCTACCTCGTACTCCGACTTCCATCACCCGTGAACGCGCGTCGATCGTTGCCGGAAGTCAGATATTTTCATTTATAAAGTTTTAAATATGTATATTTTTACGACAAAACCGCACGGATTACCCTCAGAAGGCCTTCGTTTATCCCCCTGGAGCCGGATGGATTACTTTTGTGAAGGATGTATGCACATTTTGGGACTTGAAGGAGGTGGACCCCATTGCTTCACATTATATCCACTGAAGGGTCTAAGACATTTTCTAAAATAACTGAAAATGTGTTCGTCTGAAACAAGATTGACATATGCATCTCGAACGGCTTGAGGGTGAGTAATGCATGTGTTAAATATAATTTTTGGCCGAACTATCCCTTTAAATGATCTGCCGTCTTTTATAACTATTACACAGTGTGTTTGTTGATTAAGTGATCATACAGGAAACATCTGATTCTGTATCTCTTGTTATTTGATTTAGGTATTTTCACAGCCTCGCTGAAAGGAGCGTACATGTTCAGAATCTCTGTATTTGGAGTTGGTGGAACTGCAGCAGCAAGTGCATCCATTATTAAGAATGGACAGCATACACTCTTAGAAGAAAAGGTTCTATATAGAACCTTAAAAGGTTCTATCAGGCGCTACGTATTTGGAACCCCTAAAAGGTTCTATAAAGAACCCTTTTTAAGGGTTCAATCAAAAGAACCCTTTAGGGTTCTTTGTAACCAGGAAAAAGGTTCTATATGGAACCTTTTAGGGGTTCATTCATTATCATTTGTTTTGTCCTTTCCGGATAAAATATTTCATATGGACAAACATCAAGACCCTAAAATGTAATTCACATAAAAAAAGTCACCCATAAATACTGAAAAAAAGCACACCCAAAGTACATAGAACTAGTAATTTATTTTTATTAACAAAAATAATTACTATTACTGAAATAATGCTACTGTAATTTCAAGTATTCAAGCCTTTAAATGTACAAATCAACATTAAACCATCAACCATTTAAAAAATATCTCATAAATAATGAAGAGCTTCACCTACATATTACATAATAAGTCCATAAAATGTACAAAATTACATTAATCTATCACTAATAAATAATGCAAATATAGATTCATCTAAATTCCCATCAGTGTTAGAAGACAAGTCCCTCAACAAGTCCCAACAAGTCCCTCAAAACTACAAATACATATTAATATAACTCACAATGGAAATATACAGATATAGAAGTACTTCAAATCTACAAATTCATATTAATATCACTCATAAAGAATGTGAATACATAGATTCAAATTCAGATCAGCATTTCAGAACATCAAGTACTTCAAATCTACAAATTTACATTAATATCACTCATAAAGAATTGTAATAACAGATTTAAATTCAAATCAGCATTTCAGAATAACATCAATTGCCTCATACTTACAAATTTACATTAGCACTATTCATGACGTATCAAAGTATTATGATAATTGATTATACGTTTTGAGCACTGGGACAGTTTTTTTTTTTTTTTTTGCTGCTGGAGAGTTTAAACAGGTAGTGCTGAACAAAATTCATCGTGTGAGTGATGTGCTTGGGGTGTTCCACACTGAAACTGTATTCACATCCATTTCTGCGCTCACCCTCCATATTGATGCTGGTTCTTTTTTGCATGGAGGGGGTTTGAAGCTTCATGAAAAACCATAGTCGGAGTTGGCTTTACTGATCCTGCAAGTTGGAAAAACTTATAAATTATTTGTGAAATAACTTAGAATACAGTAGTCCCAAAAGTTAAAATTCCTTCAAAAATGATCATTTAGTCAACCCCCACCAACACAAAGACATGACATATCAAAACTTACATTGTCCAGACAGAAGAGAAACTTGCTGTTTTCTCTGAATAAAGATGGTAAGATTAGCAGTGCGGCATTTTTCTCCAGATCTGCAATATCAGTTTACACAAAAACAAAACAGGTTATTGGTACACACTCTATTTTAGCTGTGATGGTTGTCTCGGTTTACATTACATTCACAGTGTTTTTGGAAACCCCGTCAATTTGAATGTATAACAACATCTAAATAATAACATTATTATTTTGCTTATTTTTAAATTCAATCATTAATATATAAAGACTGAAATATTACTGTAATTACTTTGTCAAATAAAATATTTATATACTTTTATTTTACACTTCACTTTCAAACATTAATTAGTACGTGAGCAGAGCAGCATCCAAAATCAAAGTACTTCTGCTGATACTCTGAAGTATGCTTACAATGAATACTTTACTACTCCATGAGACCACAGGAGAGGATTTATGAATGGCAGTGAAGCAATGCAACCGAGGTTGTAAAAAATGAAAAAAATTGAAATACAAAATGTCTTAGTTCACATTACTTTAATCTCCGATCTCTGTGTGCAAGTGTTTTGTGTGCATGTATGTCATTGAAAAGCAGCACATTAAACTTTAATTGTAATTAAACTGACTGGAACTACCTGTGAATCAAATTATTTTAATGCACACCTTTTAGCCAATCAGAATCAAATATTCAGACAAACCATGTATAAATAGATTTATTACAGTAACCGTTCAACAAACCAAGCAACTAATGGTAGTGTTCAGGGAAAAAAGAACATACTTTTTGTGTTTGTGTCAATTTGCTGAAGTAAACTGTTCAGCACATCCCTCTGACTTCCATGTCTATAGCCACATTTAAGATGTTTGGGGCCAGAACTGGAAGAGCAGTCTCTAGATTAAGATGAAGGTCCTTCCCAAACTGCATCTTCACTTCATACAGCAGCTACGGAAAAAAGAAAGAAAAAAATAATTAAAACAATTTTGACTGTTTTTATTCATACAAAAAAAAAAATTGAAAATGCAGTGGAAATACTAAACTCAAAGGAAACAACATTAAAAACAAATACTCACAATTTGTGGAACCCGAAGAAATGGGAACATGTCCATGACCTCTCGTGTTTATTTTGTCATTAAATCGACTCTTTTAAAAAGAGTGCATCTCATTCGATTTTTTATGTTGGTGTAGTCGGGTTGTCTTTTATGTAGTTCAGCATTTATCACAGTAATGTGCTCCTGAAAACTTAATTGATCTTCTCCAATATTTTCCAGGTTTAATATAATCTGAAAAAAGTAGTAAATAACAAAATTCCTATTGTATATCTGCCATCTCCTATATCTCTATGTATATCTACATTTTAGTGAAAAAATATAAAACTGACAAACCTCCTGGGACTGGGTGGAAACCGGATTGTACACAGGAGTACTGGAAAGTTTGCAGTCTTGCATCTTTTTGTTTGCTGGAATGAGCAAAAGACAGTTCATATAAGGAAAAATATTTAGATATTAATGTAAATATTAGTGGAATTTCTAAATAATTTATTGATTTTTCATATCAAAATCACCTAAAACTTTAAAATGAACTATCATGATGCGTATTTAAATTTCTCAAAAACAAATCTTCTACAATTAAACAAATTTGTATTTATACGGGCAATTTAAAAATGTTGCTGAGGGGAAAATGATCCAGCCTCCCCACAACCCTAAAGAGGAAAAGTGATTTAGGGAATTAATGGATGAAGGGGGATAAGAACATGTGAATAGACCCTAATTGTACAGTCTACAAGCAAGCGCATTCCAAGTAAAGATACAGTGTCAATTTAATACACTTGTTATCAGGGCAGATTAATTGTAGTTGAAGGGATAGTTCACTTTAAAATGAAAATTCTGTCATCATTTACTCACCCTCAAGTTGTTTCAAACCTGTATGATTTTCTTTCTTCTGCTGAACACAAGGGAATATATTTTGAAGAATGTCAGTAACCAAGTAGTTAACTGGAACCATTGACTTCCATAGTATTTTTTTTTCTACTATGGAAGTCAATGGTTCCAGTTAACTGTTTTGGTTACTGACATTCTTCAAAATATATTCCCTTGTGTTCAGAATTAGAAAGAAATTCATACAGGTTTGAAACAACTTGAGGGTGAGTAAATTATGACAGAATTCTCATTTTAAAGTGAACTATCCCTTTAAGCTGTGTGTGCTTTAGAAACAGCCATACCCTGGCCTGCTTCCAGTTCCTTAGACACCACTTGACTTGAACATAAAATAATCATTCATAAAGTTTGAAAAGGTTGAAGTGAATCACAAGAGTGTTCACATTGGGCTGTTTACAATTATCTAGCATCATAAAAGCATTTCTGAGCCGAAGTGCGAGTAACGTTACATTTAAACACTAGCTGCAGGGGCGATTCTAGAATTTCACCTTTAGTTTAGGGGGGTCGATCAGTAAACGAGAGAATGATAAACTTTACTGAAGAAGCAGCACTGGCCTGATCGTTCAGATAGCTGATTATAGTTTTAGGGGGGCTGAGACGAAAAATATGGCTGTTGAAGCCCACCTAAAAAGGGTCTAGAACCGCCCCTAAGCTGAACGCACACAAGCGCTCTGTTCTGTTCTGTAGGGCTGTTCTTCATGACCATTTGAGTGTGCGGTCAAAAACTAGCGTAGAGCACTATCTGCAGTTAAAAACTAAGCTCAGGATCAGAAAACACAAAATTTAACAGTTTGCAACAAGCACAACAAAACTTACCGATGTAGGCCTACTGTAAGGCAACTTGTGACACTGTCGTTCAGGCTCGTTCGTGTTTTAGTGTAAATCCGCTGTAGAAAATTGACAACTTCATTACTAATGGGTTTAAAGCTTATAACAATTAAATTACTTAAAAAATCGATGTATTTCTCTGACTTACCACAACAATATTTCCGTCAGACCATCAATTTAAATCAGCAGACGGGGATCAGTCTCTTCTCGACCGTTGGAATTCAAAAACGTGCGTGCACGCACTCGCGAGACAGCGCTGCGTGAATATGCTCGCGCAAATGCAAACAAATTTGTTTAGCTACTTTGTAAAATTAATGAAAATAATGAGTTTATTACTTCTTTTTGTTTATATTTGCTGTTCAACAGATTAAAAAAATTAAATCCATGATGCAAAATAGTTTAGTTGCGGTACAATAATTTCACATAAATGACAAATAATGAAATGTAAGAGCAGCAAATAAGGCTAAGACAAGACGAAAGCCTAAATGGCTTAAAATTAATCCTTATGTTTGTTTTTGTACTGAGTAATTTCTTGTTATGATGATGATAATAATGATGATGATGATGATGATGATGATGATGACGATAAGGTCATAGAGGTGTGCGATATAGCTAAATCGTCTGTGATAATATCGTATTTTTTGTTTTACCGATGTGCGCTTTAACATTATCAAGTATATTTCAAAAACTTAACAAATCGTGCCTACAGAATGCACGCATCTAGTTACATGATGAAGTCTAGTTAGGCTACTAGAGCGCGTGTGCATTTTGAGTGCGTTCTTTCACTGCATTATTCAGTGTATTCAAATGCATTTATGAATGCATGGGAATGATCACAAAATTCAAGATATGGGGGTTAGAAAATGTATATATTTATATAATTTTATGTAGTTAATCAATATCACACGAAGAGTGCCATTTCCGTTTTTCTCCTCAAAAAATCAGCATGATTAAAATATGGTATTAAGTTAGCCTACTACAACAGTTTAATAAACAATAATTTAATTACAACTACAAAATGTTGCAGAATAATGTAATATGAATGAATAACAGCCTAAAGAACCTTTGTGCCAAAAGGGTTCTTTCTTGTCATTATAGAACCTTTTTAGCATAAAAGGTTCTTTGGAGTTGAGTAAAGAACCCTATGGTTCTATATAGAACCCCAATGAACCCTTTTTTCTAAGAGTGTATGGTTATGGCACATGATATTCAGCCTCAGGCTCAGGATCGGTTAAACTCCTCAAATGGAGTTGTGTTGATCCTGGAGGCTGGAGATGTTGTCTATGTGAGACTTTTGTCTGGCAACAGGATATATGATAGCCAGAATAACTACAACTCTTTCAGTGGTTTCCTACTGTTTCCCTTAAGATAACAGGAGCTTAGCAGAATGTGATTCCAATAATTCTGAACTTTCAGCGTATGATTTAATTGAAATCATGAAGTATCTTTGACATATGAATCTGTATTAATGAGGACTAATGTGTGTTTGAAATTTGCAATAGATTATTGTATAAAAGAGATGACTATAAATGAGATGTCAATAAGATGAGATGTCTATAAATGTAACTTTGTATAAAGAGTTTCAGCACTGAGACAGACAGGACTCATGAATATCACGTGTGACTCAAAAGTGTTTTGATAAAGCATTTAATCGAGAATGATAAATAATATCTTTTTAAGTGTAGTTTGTAACTGATCCTTGATCCGTATCTCTTAATCCTATATAAATAAACAGGATAATAAAGAGACATTGTGGCATTTTCTTTTCCTCATATTTTTGTGGCAAAGGAGGTGGTGTTATAAAGGGTTAAAGAGATTTGGTTTAATATTATACTGATACCAAACGGAACGACTACCTGGGATTAACTACCCGGGAAAGACCCAAGGGCCCACAGGTTTGATTTTTCACAAGTTGACCCAGAGGCGTGGATACTAGGCATAAAAGGTATAAATCTTTATTAACAGTCAATTCGTTAAAATGTCTCATTTACTAGAGGAATCATAAAAAGGATCAGCCACAAGAAGCAACTAGCACTGTGAAATAAGTTTATCAAACAAAAAAGAGACAAACAAACAAAGAGCTGGGGCTTACCAATAAGGAGGTAGGCAGGCTAGATGCCGGGGTTCAATATTGCCTGTAATAATAGAAACCCACATGTGCATCAAACCACACTTACACACTGAAGAAATAAAAAATCCACAGCACTTTGGTGAGAGGGGAGCTACTGCCACACAGGAACAGCCCTGCCTTCTCCAGGCCCCCAGCTCCAACAAAAAGAAACGAGGAAAAAACAAGATTAGGGAAATACAATGTTCAGCGTAAAACAAAATAAACAAACCAATACAAAAGCAGAAACACTTTTCTTCCAACTGCAACAGAACCAAAACCACAGGTAACAAACAGACTTGTTACAACAACACAAGATCAAGAAAGCTAGACAGATTTGTTGAATGCAAAACCATAAATGCAAATCAAAACTAGTGAATGTCAAACAAAGGCAAAACAAAACTAGTAAATGCAAAGCAAATGAAGGCAAAACAAAAAGTATTAACCCTTAAGGCGCCACGGTCGAGTTTACTAAAAATCTCTTTACGGAGATTTTTACCGCGCATGCCATGTAGCTTTGTCTTCTGACCGTGTGCCTCTCTGCAATCGCGGCGACAGTATTGTGGTGGAGACTTTGTCTAATACCACTGGGTATGTTAGACGAGGTCGAAGTATTCATAGGACAGTTAGGGGGCAACGTGGAGGCAGAGTGAAGAGTCGCAACGACAATGACAGAAGTCCTGTGCACACTCGACGCGCGCGCAAGGCAGATCTGCTCGTAGCAGGAGCAGAGGTGGTGTGACACGAGGTAGAGGGGCTATTATGCATTGTCTATTGCAAGCTACTTGTGTTTGTGTGTCATATGAATAATATGTGACCCGTCACGGAAACCAGGGACACAAGTCGGCAGCACAACTTGCGAGCAAAATGAGAAAGAAGCGTTTTTTTCCAAAATTGGTGATTTCCGCTTTTTTGCAGAATCTGTTAGTTGAGATCATGAAGAAGCCTCTCCATGTTTGAGATAACAGTATTGGTATATTTAAAAGCGTACATTTTGAGGTTGAAATCGGCTTGTTTTTCGGAGATTCTAGCATGCAGTAGGGGCGTGTCATTGTCTGTGTGTATTTCCATACTGAATAGCCGCCGGCGCTTTTGCCCCCGCCCCCCAACAGCGTGGCTACTTATTATGCAGCGCTCTGGCCGGCTCTATCTGATATCAAAATTCAATGAAGATCGATGCCGCAAAGATTGTCGCAGACGAGCTGAACCGTGGCCGTTACACCGAAAATGTTTTCGCCGCACTTTGTGGGCTCGGGAAACTGAACCGGAGGTATGGGCGCGGCGCGCGCGCCCTCGGTGCTTGAATACGGCGGCTCGGCTCGCTGACAGCGGTGGCTAACTGTTTCATATGTGACGTCCTGATTGCTTTGAATGGGGAACGTTTTGTGAACAGGGAACAGACTTAATGGACTGGCAACAATCTCCATAGAACATGAACTGGCACAGAGAATCGAAATAGAGGATGCAGTTAAGACCTTTGCTGCGATGAATGCCTGCCGTGCGCGTTTCTGAAACGTAAGTTAAGCTTTATTTGCTCCTTAGTCGTTATGTAAGATGCTGAACCTGCTGATGATATAATGTGCTTGCGGACATTTCATTTGTGTGTGTATACGCACATAAGAAAGTGGTGTAAAGAGATTTGCAACAGTAATCTGAGGAGGAAATATGATTATTTGGAAAATTCCTGTCATGACTGCTTAAAGAAAAATGCCAGCAGGCATTTACCTCCTGCATAAACTTTAATAGTGTTGACATTTTGGGCACACGTGCGTTGCGCACTATTTGCGTTATATGTAGGCCAATGGCTTATTGGTCTTTGTGTGTTGTTGCTGGTTTTGCGTTATATGTATATGGCATATTGGTGTTTGTGTGTTGTTGCTGGTAAACGTTGCAAATAGAGGGGCAGCACAATTGTTTTTCGCCTAGAGCGGCAGAAGTGCATTCGCCGGTTCTGGGGGTGAGTTTGCATTAAACATTAAAGTTTGTCGTTTTGTTTTAATTCTAAGAACACGTACATGTTATCTCATGTTTAGTCTGTTTAGACCTTCCCATACCTACCTATTGTTATTAGCTAGCTCAGGAAAGAAAAAAAAGCTGTAAAGCACAGGGGGAGCTTTACAGGGGGTATGGCTTATCTAAATGAGATGTAAATGAGCCCTATTGTCACTCCCAGCAGGAGAGAGAGGTGAGAATGCACAATCTTTTGAGGCCGTTTTCTCCCATTTTAGCTTTTTTGAGTTCCTACCTTCAAATGGCCACAACTTCTCCAAATATTATCAGATTTCCACGTGTTACACATCGTTGGAAAGCTTGGAGACTACACTTTCAGAATCTATGAATAACTCAAAATGCCGAAGAACCGACTTGTGTCCCTAGTTTCCGTGATCGGTCACATATATATGTGCCCCATACATGTGTAATGATACGTGGTAAACAGGAACAATGAGGAGACGAGGAATAACTGGAAACAGGAATTTATTATAAAGAACTCAGGAACCACACTTTACATAGACAAGAACGGACAAGGAATGAGGGAGAACTCAGGGTTTAATGTGTTTAGATGTACATGATATTGTTAATTTTCTATAACAGTTTATATTAATATTAGTATTAAATAATCATGTTTTTTTAAACACAAAAAAAGCATTACAACTCAAAATTATTTATTTAAAAGGTTACATTTTTATATTATCAATTAAAATATTTTACATTTTTTCAACAATTTTCTCCAGAATTGAGAGACGTCTCTCCTCTTTTCTCATTCTCTCTTCAGTTCTTTCAGCTTCCCTCTCTAAAGAATCCAGTACTGGATCTTTTCTCTGCGTCTTTGATGGCGCTGCCTCGACACTCTCTCTCCTGTCCTGCTCCGGCTCCTCAGGGACTGAACCAAGAGAACTCACTACAGGAACAATGGAGTCCTCCTCTGATGGATGGATGGCCTCCCACCTATTTCCAGATCCATGAGGTCAAACCACTTCCATGTTCCTGCAGTAGACTCTCCTGATTCAGTCTCAATACCAGTCGGTGGCTTTCTTAGCTCCTAAAAATGATGTATAAACCAACAGATGAGTAAGAGTTTTGTTATAATTATAGGCAAAAACGAATCCATCTGCTTCAGTCATACACGTTTACGATCATCTGCCATATTTGTAACCATCAGCGGGGCACAGTAATGGCAGTCAGTACAAACATGTGAACAGAGATGCCTTACATTACATCTTTACAGATCCCAAACAAGCACAGACCTGACCAAATACAACATTCATGAACAATTATGTATAATCCACAATACATCTCTGTATGGTGGAGCTCTCCATAAGGCCATCCTTAAAAATATTCTTGTTTGGCATAACCCGACCGACCCTGTCAATTTAGGACCGGCCCAAATTTTTATTTTTTTCCCTTTAAGTCCAACCGACTTGCCGGTTGTAAACTTGCGTTAAGACCAATCAATTTTTTTTACCCTTCAAACAACTAATACAAATGCAATAAAATAATATTAATAAAGCTGCTAGCAGCATTTAGCAGTGTTCAAGCAGTTAAGGCCTTTAAGGCCGTTAAGCACAAAAGCATCAAAAGACATTAAGTTTTATGTAGCAAGCATTTAACCACTGACATCATAGATGGAATAGACCATGTTTTAGCATGATTTACCATGATATACCAAATTTAGTGTGATTTTTCATGATCTACCATGTTCCAGTATGATTTACCATGAATCTGGCATGATTTACCACAGTTTACCTTGATATACCATGTTATAGGATGATTTACCATGATATACCACATTCTAGAATGATTTACCAGGATTGTAGCATGATTTACCATGATTCATCACAGTGCTAGCATGATTTGCCATGATACACCATGTAATAGTCTTTTTTACCATGTTTCTATCGTGATTTACCACATTGCTGCATTGATGTGAAGTGCCAATAAAAATAAAGTGTTAAACTCTGACAAAAAATGATTGTGTTATAATAGTTAACATGGAAAAACTGGTTTGCTTTAGTGCAGAAAAATGGTGAAAATCAAGTGTGTCAAAATGAGAGTGAGCCAATAAGTGGTCTTCTACTGCCCTCTGCTGGCCACTCTACTTATTAATAAAGTGTTTTCACAGGTGCTTTTGCACTCATATGTAGAAATTTGTACACACACACACACACACACACACACACACACACACACACACACACAGTCACTGCGTCAAAAGGGGTGTATACGGGAGAATTCAGACAATGAATACGCCCGCTAAATGTGCTGTTTGGCAGGGATCTTTGGAACTTTGTTATGCGTACCTGTAAATGCCCGCAAAGGCCCGAAAACAGGAACTTGTCTGACCACATGCTGTTAGTTGATGGCTTGGCTTTGTAAATGCTAATTTGTTTTGGGACTGGCGGCTCAAGATTGCCCCCATTCCCCTGCCCCCCTCATTAGTATTCAGGAAAGGTGATTAGGCTGTTTGTATCTGGGTGTCCTGGGTGTATGTGGCTATTCAAACTCTGAGTCCGAACGAAAACAGACTGGTGTATATGGTAAATGCAAGTTTGAAGAGGATATTTGAAAAGCTGGAGACGATGGACAAGAGGTTGGATAAGATGGAGGCTGACATCAATGTGCTCAAAGAGGCAAAAGAGGAGCCTGCTTCAAAGAAATTAAAGAGAGCTGGGAATAATTCTGTTGCGGTAAGTTATTTTCTGACCGTCACAAACATTTGGCGGTGTCTACTTAACTTTGTGTGCTTTATTTATTAATGTATTTGAATTGAGCCCTCATACTATGTTGGATTTTTACAGGAAGCTGTACGGAGATTGCACAATGGGGAAAACAACATACACAAATATGACCCACAGACAAGGTATATCTTTAAAACTATTGTTTCATAACAGTCCTTTCTTCTAAATTATATTTTTAATCAACCTTCTTTAATTACTGCTCCACAGTCTATCCTCCCCCCACAACCTCGAGGTCACAACCTATCTTTTTAATGGCGTCTCCATGGCTGTATCGGACGTAGATCCTGCTGTTGTTAAAGGTAAGTCACAAGAGAATGTCCCAAGGCTACAACTATTTAACTGTATAGATTAGTTAGTAAATAAACACATTCTCCCCCCTCACTATTTCCCTCTCTCTAGCATCCTGCAAGACGTATTTTGAAACTGTTAGAAGGGGTTACAGGATGGCCCAAGATGAGAACAAAGACAAGATGGAGAACAGCAGGATCATTGTGCGCATGAGACAAAGAAAAAGAAGAGTAAGTATAAATAAATATAAATCTCAGTAAAAGACTCAGCCTGGGAGAGGCTCCCATCCCAACCCATTTGATATTTTCAGTGGTTTAATTACTTTTTTCCCTCCTATTTTGCAGCTGCTGAGCAGCAGGACTGGCGTTCTCCAGACAGAGGAAGAGGCAGCTATCTGGAAGACTGCAACAGTTGACCACATGTCTGAAGAGGAGGATGCCATCTTGGATGGAAAGTCGGTGTGGGTTGTTCGGCCTCCAACCCGTAGTACAGTTTTGTCTGCGCTGTGCTATATATTGTATGACTAATAGTAAAGTGTATTCTGTGCTAACCTATTTTTATTTATAGAATTTTGACTGTGTATATATATATGTCATGTGCCCAGTGTCATTTACAAATAATAAAAATAACAAACTCAACTTTGTCTATCTGATTGTCTTGACATTATAACCATGAACACCAATGATAATAAATATTAATAATGAGTAATAATAAACCCAAATGAGGCCATAAACTGGACAATAGTGTGGGGGTTTAGAGGAGGGACAAAGCATTGAGCAGCCAATCCTATGTAAGACCTCTGACCAATTGAAGGAGGCCACTGCCTTGTGTCCCAAAGGTGTGAAATGCTAATATTCCCTTGCATTGACCCCGACCGGGGGATTATTCACCATGGTAACTGATGGCCCTTAGTGGCTCCCTGCTGTGCCCCAAACTTGGTACATATCCAGGAGTATTCGGGATTGTGTGACGGGACAGCAAACTCCCGTACACACACGTTTATTTGTGGAGTACACAGGAGTACTCAGGAGTTTTACATGCCCGATTACAGCTCTTTTCACGCAGTGAGTCATTATGAAAATATATTTTAATGGTCTGTTACAACCCTCCTATGACTCATACCCGTCTAGGGCTTTTAGGAGGGGAACACATATAACCATCTCAGACACGTCATACTATAACACTGAATGAGGTGAGAAAACAAGAGAGACCACTGAATAAAGTGAATACGTTTTAATAACTATGATAATGGATAAAGAGATAACAGAACCAACCACAAAGGAAAAAGGGGAAAAATGAATTGTGCCAAAAAAAATGAAATTAACATAAACAAAGTTATCTAAGACAACAAACTGTAACACTTTATTTTAAGGTGCTTGTAATAAGCAGTAATTAACAGTTAATAAGACACTTATAAGACCTTATAAGATGCATATAAGATGCATATAAGCATTAACTACTTCATATAAGGGTTAATTAAAGGTCCAGGCCCTGAAGAGATCAGGGAAACTACTACCAGGGAAGGTCAAATTTTAAAGGGTCATGAAACCCCCCTCTATCAGCTCAAGTCTAGCTCATAATCTTTTTGAAAAATGCAACTTAAATGGGCGTGGATGGCTGTGAGAAGAAGGGAGGGAGTGGGTGTGGCACGGCAGGGGAGAGGGGGAACTGTCATCAGCCAGCAGTGTTGCCAGATGTACGATAATTATCGTATTTGTACAATAATTTTGACCTCTGTACAATGTACGATCAATAATGAACAATAATCTCAGAGTTTTCAGTCGTTCGTCCAAACACACATCCTACCGCTTCTCTCTCTAAACCCCGAATCATTTCGCAGGCTCGCCTGCCTGCACGTACACACACACACACACACACACACACACAACACGGTGTCGCCCGGCCCGCACGTCAACACTACACATTCACAAGTCTCCCGCATTAAGCATACAATTGATATATTATCGAAATATCTAAAATGTTCATAACGACCGCTTATTTAACAAAAGGCAAGTAAAATGACCAGGGTTACATTTTAGACACACACTCTGAAGGGATAGAAAAGTCCTCAGGACTTGGTACCGCATTACTCACAAGACGTAACTTGCATTGGTCATCGACAAGGCCGAAGTCCACCATTCTCCAATTCTCGAAGCTCTCTCGGGTAAAATGTTTGCGGCACTTGCGTCCCATGATGGTCTCTCTCCTTTACTACGCGATATCACAGTTTGACATGTCTGTGGAAAAATCCACGTGGTGTCATGAATAATTAAGAGACCGTGTCTTCTCATAGGATATAAAAACTCAGTCTCATTAATAATTATGAGAGACCGATGAGTCATCAACGCACTCACAGTGCACTGCCACGTCACAGCCTGCGATGAAGATTTTAAACCCGGAAGACGAACATAGCTGGAAAAAACTCAAATTTAACCATTTTCGCCCTACTATTAAATCTAACAGATGCTAACATTTTCTTCAATGTTGTTCAACACACATACCTCTGTTAAAATCTCAGAAAATTTGGTTTAGGGTTTCATGACCCTTTAAGGGCCTGGGAGTTTGTGTTACCATTTATGTTTGTTCGGCTGTTCTAAAAGTGCAATGTATTAAAACTTGAGAAATTTATTATTTAATTTAATTTATTTATTATCATTAGTTAATGCTTATATGCATCTTATATGCATCTTATAAGGTCTTATAAGTGTCTTATTAACTGTTAATTACTGCTTATTACAAGCACCTTAAAATAAAGTGTTACCCAACAAACAACTAATACTAGGATACAAAGAAAGCCCAAAAAGAAAAGTCTTCAACGTCCAAGACGTCATAACTAAAACTACACTAACTAAAAAACATAAATACAGCGGGTGGCACAATTCCCTAACTAGTGTTTTTAATACAGACAGATTTCACTATGTGTGCACCATGTATGTCACGTGACAAACTTACTTAACCCCTTCTTCCCGGTAGACCGCCACGCTCACAAAGGAGAAGGTTTTGGACACAGCAAAACAAAGATCAATGAGCATACAGGTGAACAACGTACAAGGTTCTCTCAAAACAAGACAAGGCAACAGTTCTCACAAGACAAAACAAGGTTCTCTGAATACAAGGTTCTCTGCCATCTTGCAGCAGCATGGTCTTTAAGTATCCACTTCACCAGGTGTCATTCATCACGCTAATGCAGATCCCGCCTTCCAAGGCGCGGCCACTCATCCTCTTAGCTGACAAAGCACGATAGCCAATCAAAAATAACCTAAGAAAGTGAAAGTGAGAAGAAACAGAGAGCGGAAAAACAAATCCCCCCACACACAACTATAACGTTATTACGGACGTAACATGGTCTATAAGCATTTCATGTCTTTGCAAGCTAATAATCAGATTATTCAGAATTTATTCATAAACATGGGACTACACACACACACATTCTATTGTAGATTAAACTGTCTCATTCAGGGTTCACATTTGTCAATGTGACAATGAATTTTGACTAAATGTGAGTGTAAATGTTAAAATAGTGATTTTATAAAGTCTAAATAAGAATTATAGAATAATATTAGTTAGTAGCATGACAAAATGACTATTTTAAACAGCAGGGGGCAGTATAATACCACTTATTGGCTTAATATGCCATTGTTCATATCATTTTCACCTTTTTAATTGTTATAGAGGCATATTTTGTCCGATCTGTCTGAAATTTTTCATGCTTGTTTAGAAGAAGATTAACTAATCAAATTAACTTGATTTGAAGAAGATCTGAGCATTCATTAAAGAGAAATAGGCGTTTAGGGACACTTGGTCAAGGCTACATATTGAAGTGACCGTATTATAGCTATCCAAATGAAGAAGTTATACCTTTTCTGATATTTATTGATCTAGTATATATATATAAATACACACACATGCTTGTATATATTTAAGAAATATTTTCATGTATATACTGTATATAAATTTATATATAATTTATATTATATATAAATATAAATATTTTATATATAAATAATATTTGTTTCTTAAATATACATGCATGTGTGTGTATTTATATATATATACAAAATAATTATACACAGTGCACCCACATATATTATCAGCCCTAATATATATATATATATATATATATATATATATCTGCAATAATTCTGAAAAACAATTTCCAGCACATTGAAAAAGTAGTCCAAGACTCAGGGTTAAGCATTACAAGAATTGCAGCAATGTGCCCCTTTTGCCTTACATGAACAAGAAAAAAAGAGGAAGTAAAACTGTCTTTTTTTCTCTCTCTGCTCAACTTGTCTCAGTTTTTGTGTGGTTTTCTGGGCACATGTTGTTTGGGTGATTTCATCATTTCGTGCTTTACCTCAAGCCAAGAACTTTCAAATGAAAATACAGCTCTTTCTTCTCACGAAGGGGTAAGGCAGGAGATCAAAACTTTTATCAAACTGTTTTATAGTGGAGCTTGACAGAGGCAATGCATCACTATTGTAATCCGCTGTACTTATTATTATTAGTGGTGCTTGCTATATGCAAAACATTAATGAAATCCCCCACAAATCTCTTCATTTCAGGGCCTGAGTTAGGCCACTGCTGATACTGTGTAAAAGTGGTTATAGAAAATGCCCAGTCTGATAAAAACAACATACGGCTCAAAAGACTCAGGCCACTCGTGTTTTGGATTGAATATCTGCGATCTGAATTAAATGAAAGTGTCTAACAGGAATCAAAGGTCAGTCTGAAAACATGCATAAAACACTTAATCGATTTACCAGGCTTGTCATGATACCAAAGCACAGGTGAGTTAAATACCAAATTAAAACTCTTGATTTGCAGATTCTTGAGAGTGTAAACATGTCCACAACCCCTTGGAGAAAAACGTTGAAATATTATTCTTATTTATTATGCTCAGGTAAGCCTTAAAACAGCTCTTAACTCTGACCTCTGACAAATCTACTTAAACCACAGAGTATTGCCTCCTCTTCTCATTGCACGCACTTGTGATGTGATTATTTGCTCAGTGGAAAATAGTCCAAGACTCAGAGTTAAGCTTTACAGAGTTAAGACAGCAGCAATGTGCCCCTTTTGCCTTACAACTTTGACTAACCCTTTGAATAAATACAGCACTTAGATCCTCAACATGTCTCAGAGCAGTTTGTGACAATGTTCATTCTTGTTTATTTACTATTAACTAGTAATAAGAAATTATCGGTTCACGTGCCGCTTGAACCAAGACTCTACAGCTAAGAGTGTGAAAACAGTATATATTGTTTGATTTCGAAATGATTGCTAGAATTTGAAAGCTGACACTTTGTTTCATATCAAAGAAACCGGCTCTGTCTTGTCTGTCAGTGTCAGTGTCCTCTTTGCTTTGCGATTTTTTACTGCGTGAGAATATGGTCGTGTGGCATGAGAATAGGGTCAGTTGCTTAAGTCTCACATTGAATGCGTGAGAGTTGGCAGTCCTATAGATGTTGTTTGTGTAATATCAGCTTGACTTGCTCAACCTCAAGCCAAGACATTTCAAATAAAAGTACAGCTTTTTCTTCTCACCAAGAGATTAGATCAGTGGCGGCGTTTCACAAAAACCTAGAGTATGGCATTCCCCTCTGGGCATGTAGAACGACATTACTGAACGATAAACACCTCACATTTTACCAAACAAAATGCACGATGCACTATTAACTCTATTACACTATTAATTAAAACAGCATTAAATATAAAAACACATGCCTTAGCTTTTTGTTGCAGTGGAGTTTGTATATAACCTTTTGCTGACAGCACTACAGTCCTCTTTTTATATTGCTGCTTCCATTCTCCTGATTGCTATTATTTAATTTCTTCAAAAAAAAAAAAAAAAAAAAACATTCAGGGAAGATTGAATAGGCCTGTTTCTTTTCATTTTTACTCAGTATTTGACAGCTAGGCTAATCAAAAAGACGCGCGATTAAGTGATGCAATAAACTGCTGCTGCGCACACTCACTCCACACAAGTTTTTTTTATAATAATACTTTTGTGATAATGTATACATGTATGTGTTCATTTAAAATCTGCCATTGTGTTGTCGACATTGTTAAAATAATAAGAAAAACACGTTGTTTATTTCTGAAATGGGATCCAATCAGAGAAGAATAGTCAATTATCGAGTGTTTTGCCTTTGGATTTATTATCAAATTTGTATTATAGCATTTTTTTTTACCCATTTTATTACACTGAAGTATGAAGTATAGCAAGAGTAGGAAAAGATGAAAGGGATTTCATAAATAAATAAATGCCCAGATTTTACAGTGGAAATCGTGTTGAATTGCTCCAGCATCATTTTATGTAAAATCGAGCACAGCGTTAGTTCAGACAGGCCACGTAGGCATAGGCTGCGATCAGCTGACGCGGTCAGCTGTCAAATCGCTCCAACCACTACCGTTCTCCTATCAGACCGGAAGGACATATGAAGAGTTTGGTTCCAAAACGCGATAAACGCCATTTCTAAAAAAAGTTAGTTACTACAAAAATCAGTATTGTATCTGGTTGGTATTGAAAAGTCAATGTTTAATTTGAAGTAAAATGCAATATCCGCCGTGTTATTCTGTCATGTTTTCTCCCTTTCTTTCCAAACCACGACAAACGCCAGTCTCCCTTCTCTGCAGAATGCGATATATCCGCTCTCAACCAATCACAACGCACCATTCCACGCAATGTAAACAGTAACGGCAGCGTCTTAAATACACCCGGCTTCCTAGTTTTTCTTATCTATTTTGTACTTTTCGATCAACAAACAAACAAAAAAATGAATAATTTTGACGCCATTGATGAACCTGTGGTTGTTTCTGCAGTGGGTAAGAAACATTAGGCATCGAAATCGAATCATTTACGTGAGGAGATTAAGAGGATGAGGCACTCGGGAGGAGGAAAAAATGTTTTCAATCTTCTTTACAGTTCTTAATAAAAATATTATACTAATAAACTTACGTTGTTGTGTATTTTTAACGGTTTCAATATGAAAAAAAAACTTTTATATTGATTCAATGGATTAATTGCATTTAGATTTTTTTTTTAAATGGATTTATTGCATTTTGGGGAAAAAAATTATCCGTTTTTATAATAAATCTTTGAAAATCAAAACCTGGATTTTAATTTTTTTTTGTTATTATGACCTACAAATGCTATGTGAAAGTTTGAAACAGAAAATAGTGGTTTTCATCTTTCCAATTTCTTGGTAAAGAAAACACACTTTTACTCAAATTAATCTAAATGGATTTATTGCGTTTTGGAACCAAACTCTTCATATATACGCGGCACTTCCGCTGGGATATATGCAGGGTTCTCAAGTTTGATCAAAAGCTTGGAGTGAGATCACATGCGGTTAGGGGAGGAGCCTTAATGGAGCCCCGCCCCCTCCCATCCCCGCCCCCAATTTTACCCACACTCTAAAAAATGCTGGGTTGTTTTAACCCAAATTTGGGTCAAATATGGACAAACCCAAATGTTGGGTAAAAAAATAAATAAAAAAAATACAGTTGAAAGTGGAAGCTTAAGTTGGGTTAACATTTTTAATTACATTTTTAACCCAACATTTGGGTTTGTCCATATTTGACCCAAATTTGGGTTAAAACAACCCAGCATTGTTTAGAGTGCATTGTTTATAATAACCAGCACAAATTGAAATTATAGCAGTTGGTAAATCTGATAAATGACAGAGCAATTCATCACATCAAATATAGGCCTACTCTTTAATGTTATATTTCAAAATTACAAATAACAAATTGTTTCAAACAGTTGGGAAAAACAAATCTTTTTGCATTTTTCCCTGACATCTTTGAAAAATACAAATGCAATAGCAATGATTAGGCTATGATTAGTATGTTTTGACAGGATATAAAATATTACCCAGGGCACTCTGCTTTAATACACGTAGCCTTAATGTAACTAGAAAGACTATTCATTCGGGTCACCTGACGTCACTGTAGCTTTGCGCCGCCATCTTTACGACCGACGTTCTCAGTAATGCCTGCAATATGTTGTGCAGTTGGCTGCAAAAACAGCCGAAATTGGAACCCCGAACTGGTATTTTATTCTATACCAAAAGAAAAGGATAGAAGAAAGACGGGGTTAACTGTCAGGGGGGTCTAGGCACTCTCCGTTGGCTTGCGAGCTGGAAAAAACAAACTCTAGTCAGGCCAATCACATCGTGTATAACGTTAGAGGCGGGCGGGCTGTGGCTGCTGCTGGGAGGAACAGCACTGAAATTCTTAAAAAAGGACGTTTTTTTAAGTTTTCGGAGAAGTTTTTAAGGAAGTTCGGAGTTTTGCCGACCGGATAACGGCAAAGGTTTAATGTGCGGAATGCTTTTCAGAGAAGGTAAGGTATTTTAGCACAATTCACACCCAGCGGTAATTCAGGAAAATAATATTCGAATGCTCCACATAATACTATGGTCTTCCGACCTTTTACCATCGTGTCGATTTATTTTGATTAATATGTGCCAGGGAGAGAGAGCAAGAGAGTGTTTAGGAGACGGTGAAGCCGTGTTTAACGTTAAACTTTCTGCCTGGCTCCGAAGAGAAAGAGTGCGCGCGCGCGACCGGGTCTCTCTCTCTCTCTCTGCTCGTTCTTCAGTTAAACATGCGCCCTGTCACACGCGCAGCAGTTCGTCTACATTATTCACTGATTAAATAATACTATGGAGGGACAAAAATTCGCTTTGGAGCAGGAGCATGGTTCCTAAAACTTAGAACCGGTTCTCAACTCACTAGCAGCACCGACAATCAACAATGATCAGAGTAACCCACCACAGACTGTTCACATAAAGTCACAATCGCCTCGTTTCCCTTCTCTTCATGGTCTTTCAATGAGGCAAGTCTGGGGCAGATAATAATGGACTAAAGAAAACGGGGGGTAACAAATAAGGATCGGAGCGTAAAATTTAAATTTTCTCCAGGTATCTCTGTCTCTCTCTCTCTCTCTCATTCAAATGGGCAGTCTGGGCGGCCATACCGGGCGAGATCGGTCGTAAAGATGGCGGCGTTCTATTTTTAGTGACGTAGGTGGCATCTATGAATTAATACAGTATAATATATAATTTAAAATAAAATTAAGAAATACATCTTAATTCCTTCCCATAACATTTCCCTTAGTTTCAGATAACTAGCCAAACTGAGTCAAAGCTTCTGGCCTGGTTGCAAAGTAGTTGTAGAGTTTTTGACTGCATCAATAATGTATACGAGGGGCTATTAAATGTTCTACTTCTAGCCTAAAAATGTTAGGCGAGCTTTCTTCCAACTTACATTCTCCATGACGACGTGTGTTCGCGCGATGTCGCGGTGGCCGAGAATATGTCCGTCAACTTCCGTGTGTTTGCGGACTTCACGCATCTATGTTGCCATAGTAACAAACGCAATCTGGTCGAGATGCGGACGCGCTGGTGGCAGGAAACTTGACTTTGTGTGCCTGCGCCTCGTATACAACGTTATGTATAAAGCTAACAGGACAACTTGGTTGGCATTGCCTTTTAAGCGTGAGAAATACACGGTGTGGCGTGTGAGCGTGTGAACTGGTTGAATTGCGTGTGTCTCACGGCCAATGCGTGAGACTTGAGAACCCTGAATATGCTTAAACTGCTCGCTGCTCTGCACCTTTTGGCTGTTGTCTTCTTTGTTTCAGATCACCAAGGCTTCCAAGTCCTAGAGTCACGGACATCATCATGAGAAACACACCCTCCCTCATAGCAAGCTACAGCATAGACGTCCCGGACTTCACTGATACATCTAAACCACAGCTAAAGACATAACTAACTGTCTTAATCATCTGTGTATTGCCAAGCCGATGGTTCTATTGGGGGGTTAATGCTAAAGCTACGTATGTCATTAATTATGGAGCAAGAACCCCCATAAGGAACCATACCGCCAAAGATAAATTGTGTTCAATAAACTCAAGTAAACTTGCCAAAGTGGTCTCGTCTGAACTGCATTTATGACAAACAACTACACAGATGCATATCATAACGATCTATCAATAAATGCACAAACGTGGTCCTCTGCTTTTGTTCTGACGCTGCGGAGGAGCCGGTTTCATATGACTTACTGTGCGTTCACACCGGACGCGAATAGCGCGTCAAATTCGCGTCTACCGCGTCTAGTTTGACGCTTGACCACTTTGTGTTAATTCGTAAATGCGTAAAAAAAAAAAAGTTTGAAGTGAAATTTACGCGCGTCAGAGGCGAAAGTTTCAAAAGTTTCGAACCCCGTTGGCGGCCATCTTTTTACAAGATGTCTGTTGTTGATCGGTCATTTATCGAGAGAGTCACCGCTCTGTATTTGCTCTGGAGAGCAGAACAGAGGCGTAGGGATCATCATCGCCATATTTGGGTCCACCAGACCCTTCGGAGGCGAACCCAGTTCGGCGAGTTTCACCGTTTGCTCCAGGAGCTGCGCCTGGATGACGGCCCCTTTCAGCGGTACTTCCGCCTGTCCCGCGCCTAGTTCGATGACCGGCTGTCCCGCATCGGAGCGAGGATCACCCTCCAGGACACCAACTACAGGCGCTCTATCCCGGCTGCGGAGCGCCTGTCCATCTGTCTTCGGTTAGTAAATGTATATGATATTTTAAATACAGTATATTCAATATGCTAACATATGCTATCAATGTTTTTTTAAACTGTGGTACGGTTGGCGCTCTTTCTAGTGATAACGTTACTCAGTTAACTGACAAAAATATTCTCTTGGCAGACGTGATACTGTCATGTTTCTCTGTATAAACACAGTGATCTTTCTAGTGATACTGAGTTAACTGCTATAACCTAGACATTAAAATATTCTTGGCATACGTGATACTGTCATGTTTCTCTGAATAAACACAGTAATCTTTCTAGTGATACTGAGTTAACTGCTATAACCTAGACATTAACCTAGAAATTAAATATCTCTATCTGTATCATTGTCTATATGTCATGCTTGATTATTGCCATTTTAATATACCATAAACCATTTAATAGTATACCTTTTATTGTATAGTTTAATGTGTAACTACAAGTGTACTTGTAATAATATTTATAACAATGTTTTCTAGGTTTCTTGCCACTGGGGACTCATTTAGGACGATAGCGTCCAGCTACCGGGTTGGTGTCTCCACAGTATGCCAGATTGTCGCCCAGGTAGTGACTGCCATCTGGGACTGCTTTGTGGAGGACTACATGGCTGTGCCCACCACCGATGACTGGAGGTCCATCGCAGAGGGATTTCAGGAGCGGTGGAACTTCCCTCTGTGCGTTGGAGCGGTGGATGGGAAGCACGTGGTAATGAAGGCACCCCCCAACTCAGGATCCCAGTTCCACAACTACAAGGGAACTTTCTCCATCGTTCTCCTTCCAGTTGTGGATGCGAAGTATCGCTTCCGGGGGATCGATGTTGGGGGGTACGGCAGGACCAGTGACGGTGGGATTCTGGCAAACTCCGCCTTTGGACAGGCTCTCCGGGCTGGCACTCTTCATCTGCCTCCTGACCACCCTCTACCTGGTGCTGAAGACAGACACCAGCCTCATGTCTTCGTGGCTGATGAGGCGTTCCCGCTGCGGAGGAACCTCATGCGGCCCTTCCCTGGACGCACGCTTCCTCCAGAGAGGCGTGTCTTCTATTACCGCCTCTCCAGAGCCAGGCTGGTGGTGGAGAACGCCTTTGGCATCCTCTCCTCACAGTGGAGGATGTACCGCCGCCTCATCGAGGTCCACCCAGAAGTTGCGGAGAAGTGTGTGAAGGCGACGTGTGTTCTCCACAACTTTCTGAGGTGTTCGGAGGGGAGAGAGGCGCCTGCTGTGAGGCGTGCAGGGCATGCTGGAGAGAAGCCACTGACAGGTCTGGGTAGGGATGCCGCCAACAACTCCTCCAGAGAGGCAGTCCAGGTGAGGGACGTCTTCATGGAATACTTCTCGGCGGAGGGAGCAGTACCATGGCAGCCGACGGAGTAGCGTTTGAAGTCCTCCTCATGACTTCCCCACAACGGCTCTTTTAAGAGCCACCCACAAACCTATAAAGAGCATGTCTTTCTAAAAACAGTTTTCCTCCATTATAATATTTAGTATTTTTTTTTCCAGGTTGTCAGCATCAGTTCCAGGCTGTCAGGTCCACAACATGCACATGTATTAAGTTTAAACTCTGACTAAACTTTACAAAATTACAGGTTTTCCATGTTTGTATACAAGGTAAAATGATTTATTTATTTTTTAATAAATAAATGGAGCCCGCCTCCAAAAAGTAACGAACCTTTCTATTTTTTTGTTGTTGGTTGTCTTTACATTACAATGATGTTTCATATAATCTATATTTAGATATGGAATAAATAACATTAAATACTAAATTAATACATCTTGTATATTAAAAAACAAGTTATGTGATACAAGATTTGCTTTGTTGTGCATAGAACCACACCAGGCATTTAGTCAGATTGTAAAATAATTTATTAAGGGCAATTATATAAAAGAAATAATACGTACAAAAAAAAAAAAAGTAAGAACAGGAATAAAAAGGACCTCACTTGGAAGCTGGAAAATCCCCAGGGAACAACATGTAGGAGAAGAAGAAGGAGGGCCTTCTGCGTTTCCTGCAGAGCCTGCTGCCTCTTTTTTTTTTTACTAATCTGGGGGGGGGGGGGTCAAATTGTTCCAAATTTAGCACAGTATAGCTATTTTCCATCGCATAAGTATATAATTTATATTTATAATTTTCCTTAAGATGAGGCGGCATGCTCTGTACAAAAGGCAGAAGGGATAGGAGGAAGTGCTCGTCTGTGGTTAGTGGCGGTGGCGGTGGGGGGGGAGTGTTGGAGGTCGCGTCGGAGTTTGCGACAGGTGCGCAAGAAGTCGCTGCTCCACCTCCGACGGACCATCCTGTGACCGTTCATGGGGCCGCCGACGAGCTCTCCTCCTCTGTTGGCCTGTGAAAATAAAAAAATACAACACATGGTGCAATGAGAAGGCAGAAAGATGATACCTGATTTTCAATGAAGGTTTAAAAATTGCATTTAAACGACAAAATTGTCTAGATATTGTGAGAATAATATCTGTGCCTGTGAGTGACAGACAGTGCCTAAATGCAAGTGTGATATTGTTTTGAAATTGCTTTAACATATATTAAGTAATTAAAGTCTTAAAGTTTATAATACTTCAGACATATACGTAGATAAACATTCAAATGAACAGTAGTTAAAATGTATGCAGATGATTGGTTGCATAGACTGCAATGGATTTGTGTCTGCATTCACAAAAAACATGCACGTAACATGTTGAAATATTGTTTGTACTATTGCCTTCACACACCTGTAGGTTCAGCAGCAGGGGCTGAGGGACCAGGGACTGGGGAGACAGGAGCAGAAGATGGGGTTCTTTGCCCATCCTCAATCTGATATGGCTCTGTCAAGACAATATTAAATGTTAATACGACACATTGGTTACAACACTCAGAGAGATTACATTTTTTCATCTGTAAACATGACAACATATATGCCTCGTAATGTGTCTATATTAGAAACACACCTGTCACTGTCTCCCCTGATTGTTCGGGGTGTCCCTGGTCCTCGAGGTGGTTGTCCTCTCCGATCCGGGCCTCGACCCCCTCCATGTTACTTGTCGTTTCTCGTGGAGTGACGAAGGGGTCGAGGAATCCCAAGATCTGAGAAAACTTCCACCTCTTCCCAGACCCTGCTGCTGACCCACTCCTCTTCTCCATTTTCTTTCCTCTTCTCCTTCAGGTACGTGTCCCTGAGGCTTTTCCACTTTTTACGGCAGACATCCTCTGAATAAACACATTATCTTTTTAGTGAAAAGTAGTTGTATATTTGCGGGAAAATAGTTGTAAACTAGCAGCACGGCAGCTTGCTAACTGATACTCAATAACGTGACTCAAAAGTGAAATTTGTATATTTTACAACGTACCAGGTTGTACAATCTCCTCACTAATCTTCTTCCAAGCGAGGTCCTTTTTGTTACTGTCTCTATAAAAGTAAGAACTTGAGTCAAATAACTCCGGGTGACCACTCACAGCTAAAATTAGATTCTCCTCCATTTGGAATGAATGACTTTCGAGCGGGAGTTTGTTATGCTATGTCACTTTATGCCACGTGAAGCAAGCAGGCTCCTGATTGGTTAACGCGGCGCGAATTGACGCAGAAGTTCAGATTTTTCAACTCGGGCGGCAGACGCGAATTCGCGTCAAACGCGTGAATGCACAAATAGCACTAACTAAATCATTCGCGCCTAACGCGCCAGACGCTCCATTCGCGCGAACTTGATGCGCGAATGAGGCGTATTTGCATCTACCGCGCTGCGCTCTACGCCTCATTCGCGCAGCAGGAATTTTTATGCGTGTAACGTGTCTTTGCATTGACTTAACATTGAAATCATTCGCGCCTGACGCGCTATTCGCGTCCGGTGTGAACGCACCATTAAAGGTGACTGAGACGATCACGGATTAGTGTACCGTTAAAAGCTGATTTTTAGGGGGGATGGGTGGAAATTTAGCAGGGTTAAAGCCCTCCTAAAATCTTTAACGAGCATCATAAATAGCTGATGTTTTATCTGAACTTGGACTGCTAGGGTATCTGGCATACGCAAACGCTGCCTCTGGATTAGATAGAATAAAACTTGCATCAAACTGCTTCATTAGCTGTGCTTGCCAAAGGCAAAACATCTCTATCAATACTCATTTGTTCCTGTGTAGTTATTCATTAAAGGAGAACTCCGGCGCAAAATGAACCTTTGGTCTAATAAAACATTGGTACCTAGTCAACCGTTCTCTGAGATTTGTTTTCATGATGATCGAATGTAAAGAGTTTTATCTCTAAAAACTGTTTAGCGTATAACACTAGTAATGGGGGCATTTAATAACTAAAAAGAAATCCCTGGTGAATACCACTAACAAGGCTCAAAATAGCCCCACACGAACACAGTAACATAATGAGGGTCCCTACATGCAAAACGAAGCATTGAGAACTTTGTAAGTGTACAGACCGTTTAATAATAAGATAAAGATAAAGACAGTCCACTTCGTGTATACAGACAGGATCCATCTTTGGAAAACAGTCTCGACCAATCAAACCACGAACGCCATTCATACAGTTCAGAAGTTCACTGAACTTCATACAGTTCAGCTCACTTAGCACGGCATTCGTGGTTTGACTAGTCGAGACTGTTTTCCAAAGATGGCTCCTGTCTGTATACACGAAGTGGACTGTCTTCATAAAATATCTTCTTATTAAACGGTCTGTACACTTACAAAGTTCCCAATGCTTCGTTTTGCATGTAGGGACCCTCGTTATGTTACTGTGTTAGTGTGGGGCTATTTTGAGCCTTGTTAGTGGTATTCACTAGCGATTTCTTTTTACTTAATAGATGCCCCCATTACTAGCGTTATACGCTAAACAGTTTTTAGAGATAAAACTCTTTACATTCGATCATCATGAAAACAAATCTCAGAGAACGGTTGACTAGGTACCAATGTTTTATTAGACCAAAGGTTCATTTTGCGCCGGAGTTCTCCTTTAGTGACAGAACGGTTTTCTAAAGTGTTACCCAAAATAGATTCAGTCTGATTTTAGATAACTAATTTCATTGAGATCATCCACACATCAGACACTGTTTCACGGATATGGTAAGCAGATTCGATATTTAATGCTCTTTAATGCTCCATAATTCGATTTTGACAACTCACAATTAGAATTTGATTGGTAGGAAAAGATGATTCAAAATACCTGTAAAAGCACCTAGACTAGTTTAAGTTATCTGTAATGAAGACACATATCTTTAATTGCCTCATCATGAATAAAATTCAGTTTGAACTGGTCAAAATTACTTTTTACATATATCTCAATTGATTGTCCATAATTAAATCTGCTGTGAATGATGTGCAATAGAGAGGTTGATGCCTTTTTTTTTTTTTTTACTTTCACATTGAATCTCCAAAATAATGTAGAAACAACAAAGACTATATTTTCCATATTTGTTTAATGGCATTTTCTTTTACTAAGCACTAAGAATAAAGGTCAGTATCACTGATACCAATACTGATACTGATGTCTCTATTGCATGGATTTCATTCTCAATAAAAAATTATTAGGTTTTAATTTTTTTTCTTACAATTTTTAATGTTAAATGCCAATCTTCATATACTCATTGTAATAAATGTCACATTTAGCTGTGCCTTTAATTTATCAGGGCTCAACGATACGGTTTTTTTATTTTTTTATTGGCCCAGTCAGACTGGTTCAGATTTTTACCTGACCTGCTAAATTGCAGGTGTTTAGGTGTTTTATCAGATTTTACAGGAGAGTTTGTAACAGTGGGGGTAGCTGCCCTTAACTTAAATTATTATATTTTTTCCAAATTCGGGTGCCAAACAGTTTTCTAAAACTGACAAAACTCAAACAACCCAGGATTGTAAAAGAAAGCCACTGATTACACACAAAAACAAGTATTTCAAAACAAGTTTCAATTTAACTGGAATTTATTACATAATGTCCACAAACGTAAAAAAAAAGTATTTAGCTCAAAAAAGCAAAAGCAACCCAAACAAGCAGTAAATAAATATATAAATAGTTATGTAGTTCTTAACGTAACAGTTAAATTTCATAGTTCAAAAAACAGTGTTCACACAATCACATAGACGCTATAAACGTAATCCCAGGTCCTACTGGTCACACTCTGGGCGTCAACACGGGCAGATTCGTGTGTCCATATCCATGCCAAACTTTTCATATAACAAAAGAAAAAGAAAAAACATTTATTTCACATTGTGCGGGTGAAAACTTAAACAGACTGCAAAACTTCAAAGATCAATGATAATGCATTGAACTTAAACAATCAAGAAAGCACAAATATGCAATAAACAAATGTGCGGATGTGAATGAAATGCGTGTATGTCTAAAGCGTGTAAATGGTGTAGTGTGAGATTGCACGTCGGGCACACTGACCAATTTTGGCGAACGGAATTGCAAACAGGAAAGTGTAGTTGGTCCTCGCCTGGCTCCAGGAAGGAAGTTTAACGGCCTTGGACTCGTTGAGAGTGAACCACTCCCCAACAACAGCCGGTCTTTCAAGTGCATCGCTATGGAATCGCCAGACTCCACGTCGCATCAGACAGCATGTGCGGGAAGCCTCAGTTCAAACAAACGCCGTTTTCCACTCCACATGGTAACCATTTACTTCACTCTTCTTCTCACGAAACGAAACATACCCCAGTGACGTGTCCTCTTTCCACTTTATTAAATAGGCCTCACCTCCATTTCCGCCATTAATTACTCGCTCCACCCTTTCCGTTAAAAGTGAAAGTAAACGTAAACATGGCTATATAGTTTACTGCACTGTCACACTTTGGAGAAAATATAAAAAAAATTGTTAAAGATAAACAAATACAATATTTTTCAGAAATAGTTTCTCAAAATGTCAACAATCCACGTGTTCTTTTTAAAATCATTGGGTCTGTATTGAACCCTCCACAATCCACCTGATATCTGTGGGACATTTTTGGAATTTTTTAATAGTAAGGTTTCAAATATCAGAGCCAATATATTACCTTCTTTTCTTAACTTCTCCTTAAACATGCATTGCTCTGGTATTTTTTGTCAGTTTGAGCTAGTTTCACTCACTACCATCTCTTACAAAGATCGTTTCTCAAATTAAACCCTCCACATCCCCTATGGACCCTCTCCATTCACGCCTTTTTAAGGATGTGTGGGAAACGATTGGCTCTCATGTTGAAGAAATTATAAATAGTAGTCTGTCTTCTGGAGTCGTGCCTGCACTTTGTAAAAAAGCAGTGATTGAGCCACTAATTAAGAAAGTTGGACTTGATTCCACAAACGTTTCAAACCTTCGCCCTATTTCAAAACTTCCTTTTTTATCAAAAATTTTCGAAAAATGTGTATTGATACAGTTACAGTCTTTTTTGGAAGCACATGGCACTTTAGATATTTTTCAGTCAGGTTTTAAAGCATTTCATAGCACTGAGTCTGCACTTTTAAAGGTTTTAAATGACCTGTTTTTAATGACAGATTCTGGTGATTCAGCCATTTTAGTGCTTTTAGATCTCACTGCTGCTTTTGACACAGTTGACCACACAATTCTTCTATCTCGTATGGAAAATTGTGTGGGAGTCAGGGGAATTGCCCTAAAATGGTTTCATTCTTACTTTTTCGAGAGATGCTACTCTGTTAAAACGGGCGATTTTATCTCATCAACTTTGCCTCTTAACTGTGGGGTCCCTCAGGGATCAATTCTTGGTCCTATTCTTTTTGCAATTTACCTCCTTCTACTCAGACTAATTTTTAAATTAGTGGCATTTTCTATCATCTTTATGCTGATGACTGCCAAATTGATTTGCCAAGCAAAAAGCATGAAGGCAGCTCCCTGACACCTCTACTTGACTGTTTAAATGATGTCAAAGCATGGTTAGCACAACATTTTTTAAAATTAAATGAGAGTAAAGCCGAGATCATGCATTTTGGCCCCACAAACTCCATGAGAGATTTGGGCCGCCTAAATGATTCTGTGCATCCTGTTATAACAAATCTGGGGGTTAAAATAGACAGTGATTTTAAATTTGATAAACAAATAAATGCAGTTGTGAGATCTAGTTTTTATCATCTTCGCCTTTTAGCTAAAGTTAAACCGTTTTTTGTCTTTTAACAGTTTTGAACAAGCTACAAATGCTTTTATTTCTTCTCGATTAGACTACTGTAATGCACTCTATACCGGTATAAATCATAACGCACTTTCACGCTTACAGTTAGTCCAAAATTCTGCAGCACGACTTTTAACAGGAACCAAAAAGCACACACATATAACTCCAATTCTCGCCTCATTGCAATGGCTTCCTGTTCGTTTTAGGATTGATTTTAAGATTTTATTGTTTGTTTTTAAAGCTGTAAATGGACTGGCCCCAACATATATTGCGGACCTCATTCAAATTTATGCGCCAGCGAGGTCACTGAGGTCGGAGGGCCAGCTCCAGCTTGCGGTTCCCAAGACAAGACTCAAAACTCGAGGGGACAGGGCTTTTTCTGTGGTGGGACCAAAACTTTGGAACGCTCTGCCCCTCCATGTTCGAACTGCCTCGACAGTTGAGAGTTATAAGTCTCGTCTAAAGACACATTTTTATTCCTTGGCTTTTAACTCTGCGTGAGTTGTGTGGTCCTCTGATGTCTTTTATTGTTTTATTGTATTTTAGGATTGAGATTTTCTTATTTTGTAATTTTGTTTTTATTGTATGTTAATTGATCTGTATGTTTGAATCTTCTGTGCAGCACTTTGGAAACTTCCTGTTAATAAAATGTGCTATAGAAATAAAGTGGATTGGATGCACACACAAAAAAATATTATTTTTTGTTGTTTTTGACCCATGTTACCTTCAAAACAATGCTTTTAAATGTTCAGGTAGTTCTAACGGGTCACTGTATTCACTGCATAAATTATAAATTGAATATAGATTTACCATTATTAAATCTACAAAAGTGATTCAGTCAAGAGCAGCGAGTGATTTTCTCTTTATCTTTTGTTCTTTGTTTAACATTAATGACAGACAGCAGCAGATCTATTGCTTTATTGCCACATGACCCGGATCTGACGCACATCACTCATTTTCTCAACTCTTTGCGTGTATTTAACACTTTTTAACTCATTTAAGACTGTGCTTATGAGTATACTCAACAAAATGGGCGTTTGACAATTTTGTATTTGTGTTGTCAATGCAAACGTGAAAAAGAACTCTATGCAGCTCATTAAAAAACTCTAACATTAAATTATTTAAGACAATATTATTTTACATTACCCATGGCCCATCATCAAGTAAATTAGTTGCATTATATGCATTTTATTCTCTCCATTAAATCACATGTACAATGTGCCACAACCATTATTTTGGACTGTAACACTGACGCAGACATCCAATGTGAATCTAGTAACATTCATTGAAGCATATTTTTGTCATTGGAATTTGCACACTGTCAAATTTTACATCATGATGGCAACCAAGCAGAGTTCATAGTAACTGTGCACAGAAGATTGGATTTTACTCCAAATGTACATAACATATCCTGCAAATGGAAACGTACTCCACTCATTCACTCATCAAATTTTAATGTCTAATACTTTTTAGAAATCTTTTTAATCCTTAAAAGATCCCACTGCAAAACAACTGAATAAAATTATGAACAACAACCACAAGTGTTTGTAGCACTTGCATAAATGTATTGCGAGAGTTGGCTACTCCTTTCCATCTGTGTGTTTATGAATACAGCACCTCCACCAATCCAAAGGTTAAAAATTTACTAGAGAAACTTAAGCACTGAACAGTGAATCACGGTGAAGTGTCTTCAGAGACATGGTTGTGGAACCAGAGCATAGAAACTTCCATCTTTAGTACCTCCGTTCCTGGGAATATGGCACATAAAGCCATTTTGCGTGTTGAAAAGCTTCCCTACAAGGCCATCACTCGTCACACTATCGGGTGACAAAGAGCACATTAGAACACCAGCACAGACGTGCACAACGTGACATTATTGTAATCTCAATAAGACATGTAATTTCTGAGATGGATTAACTTTTCATAAAGATTTACTTTTTTTCAAGATGAGCATTAAGTATTGTATTTGTATTGGCACTAACCTACACACGTAGTATATGACTCCTGGAAACCTCTTTGATTCGTCATACGAGACCATGTTCCCTTGTTCCCCATTCATCCATTTCCAACCACGTCCTTCACAGGGATCAACCAGAACCTGCAGATAATTAAAACAGTCATTTCTGAAGAAATATGAGAGGCGTCATCTCCTTGACTACAGTCTGTTAACTGTCCTGCATGTAATTGTTATCAGAAGTGTTTTAAATATAAATATAATGTGCTGTACTGAGTTACCTCATAGCTACTGGCCTGATGACCTCTCCCGTCATATTCAAAGTTGCAGCTTTGAGAATTTACATAGCCACTGTGCCACCCGCCGTCTGGTCCGATCGCTTTGCACACAGCAAGTAGGGTTTTAGAACGAACAGCATCTATAAACCACAAGAATTTATGGGTTAACCAAAGTTTTTTGTTGCTTGAAGATGTAAGGCTATTGTCTTAGATGAGCAAAAAGATTAAATGCACAACAACTTTTTAAACTGTCCTTCAGTTTTTTCTTTGCTTATAAGTTCATTGCATTGTAATTCCATTATATGATTTTATAATTCCATTAGATGGGATCAAATACGGAATGAATCTATAAGAACAAGCTCAGTCATAAAGATCTTCAACTGCTTAAAGATGTAATGAAACGTGATAGTGTACACTCATTTAAAAAGCATGGACAAAAGCACATTAAAATTAAGAATCAGCCTAATCTAATGTCGAGTAAAAGTTTTCATACTGCTGGGCACATCTCTGGTCTGAACCCACTGGAGGTCCTGACTCCTGCAGCCGCTGTATGGGTCTCCTTTCAACGGGTTCACACAGGTGCAGCTCCTGTCGTGATTGGAGGAGGAGGAGCATTTGGCGTTCACCCCACAGGGTTTAACCTGACACGTGTCGCGACATGTGCCAAAGGTGCCAGTGCAGACTTCATTGTCCTTACAAACGCTGTTTTGTGTGCAGTTGTTACACTGGTGTGGTATGAAGGATGGACATGGTGGCTGTGAGCATTTGTACTCAGATGGTTCAGGGTGTGTGGCGGAGCCCCAGCCAGATGAACATGTGGCCTTGCAGACAGTGGCTCCCCCTTCAGATCTGCACTCGACTCGTCCGTTTACCTGCTCCTTGTAGCACACAGGTGAGGCACTCCACTGTCCTCCAGAGCACACCTCGATCTCGGGGAAGGGCTTGTATGATCCACCACATTTCAGTTTCACCTGCTGCTGGGCTGTGCTGTGGGAGAGCTTCTCACAGTGGCTATTCTGAAGATCCCCGGCCTTTAGAGGGCCACATCCATTTTTATTGAAGAGTTTCCACTGCTGTGAGACATAGTCCTGAAAAAACTTCTCGAGTAAATTAATGTTGTCTGATTTTCCAGTGACCAGTAGATATTTCGACCAAGCTAAAACGGCTTCCTTTTCAAGAGCAAACATGTAGCGCACAAAATAATCAATCTGATCACTGTAGTATTTTGTGCACTCTACTGGCTCTCCAGACTGACTTTGTGAGTCCTGGACCAGTGACTTGTGAAAAATATCCAGAATGTTGTGTTTGTCTCCAAATCCAGTGCCCATCATCATGTGGTGAAAGTCTGTGAGATAAAGTTGAAAAGAGTTTCCCCCTGTGAACTGAGCTCCAACTTCAGAAACATAGTGGCGTTGGCTAATTGTACCGTTTTTAAGTTGTGTATGCAGTGTGCTTATGTTTCGAAACTTCTCAGTCACATTGCTGTATTTCACAAAGATTTGTGTCCACTGGATGTCTTGTCGAACAGAGTCAACTATTTCTTTAGTGAAGTCCTTCAGCTCCTTGACACTGAAATAAATTGTTGTCAGATCAGGGACTGGTTTATAGAGCATATCATTGATTTTATCTTCAAGATCTGCATAGTCAATAATACATGCTGGACCGCGGAACATCTTATGACACTCGCAGAACACTTGTGTGGTGTCCTGGATGGGTTTACATTCTCCCTGCTTACAATTCACGTCTGAGCCGAAACAGCTGTTCTGAAGTAGATAAAGGACAGTGAGGATCATCTTTACAGTAGCCATGACAGCTTAACCTGTTTAAAAATGAATGCATAAAAGTATAATTAGAAGATTTGCATATGTGGCCTGGTGTCACTTAATTCACAATCTGCTTATAAAGTCACACACGGAGTGTTCTTTGCTGTTAAAGTTGCACTACAGAAGATTTATTTTATTGAACCAGTGCATTATAAAATCTGTTCTTAATTTACTGTAAAACAGACATAAATCATTATGATCATAACTTGTATAACACATTATGTAGCTAGATCATATCTACAGTTAGTGTCATGTTTGCTTCCCTTGCCGAGTCTGCTTCCGCCCAGTGTTTTTTTCCTTACATAAATATCTGAATGGATTTGCTGATTGTTATATTGCAGGAGAGGAGCAAATGAGAATTGAGGCACGGATCAACTGTACCGCATCTTTATCTGAGGAGTAATCCAAGGCAAAAACAACAAAAACAGCCTAGACTTATTAAAACAATACCAGACAGTGAACTGAGGAAACTAAGGGCTATAAACACAAAGGTAAAAGAGAAACTAAATAAGACTCAGGTGAACATACATTGGTAACCATAGAAACAAACAAGAACACACCAGACACCATGGAAACCAGGCAAACAGTAGGTGTCGGAAAAAATAAATCCATTTGAATCGAGCGATTTAATCCAAGTGATTGCTTTATATGGATATGGACAGATTTAATTTAGACCATTATTCACATATAACATTGACACAAATTCAGAGCCTGTTTAACCCCTTACTACTCGCCCCACGTTTTGGCAATCGAGTGCAAAATGACATACCCATAATAAAATGGTTGTTGCTAACTAGTCCTTCTGGCTACACACAAAACCAAGGTATCATTTAAAAGCTGACACTTGACAGTTTACTATGACAGACTTAAAATTGCTCTGAGCAAATACTAATAGAGAGATAAATAAGCTCAAAAACAATGGACGAGAATTTGTTTTTGTATAATAAATATTTATGAAAAAGAAAAATGCTTAAGGCAAAAATATAGGGGCCTGGAAACACAAGCAAACTAAAGCCATAGGTCTTAACAATGTATGTTTCAAATTTGAAGTTTATACAAGCAAAAATGATTTTTTTACAAGCATTTATTTCAGCGCATGTCAGGGCACCTACCCAAAAAGGCCACTTGGAGACTCCAAAGGGACACTTGGTAACCAACTTTTACCATGAGCTATAACAAGTTTTTTTGATCATTTAAATATATTTTCTTATTACAATACGACAAAGCACAACTTAAATACTTTCTCTGGTGTATTGTTTACATCCTAAATGTTTATAAAAATGCAGTAATGTGCATTATTGGAAAAGGCTCCAAAAGGACCCTAAAGTGACATTTGGCAACTTGCTTATAAAAAGTATATATAACAAAGTCTTTGTTCACTACCATCCATTTAATGGTTAAGAATGACACATTATTTAGCAAATCAAACTTTTTTTATTTATACATCTGTATATAGTTACAAACAACTGTTTCTTAGTTCAGTGCAATCAACAGTGATACACATTTCTCAAAAGCCCCCCCCAACTTTTTTTTGAATAAATAAATAAACAAATGTACTATTTACAAAGTATTGCACAGTTTGGCAGTGCTGTTCTGTTGATGGTTTGTCAATTAGCTGGTAGTTCGTTCACCCGGTACATATACTCTCACAATCCCTATTGCAAATTAGCCATCCTGCACTGGACTAAAAAGGTTGTCATTCACAAAAAGAATGTCATTCAGGTTGTCATTCACACTAGAAGTGTCCAGCACACATAGAGGAGAGTTTTACCACAGGTAAGGACGGTTTGTCAAGCCCACTCGTCCACCCGGTACATATACTCTCACAGTCCCTATTGCAAAAGTGCTATCATTCTTTGGACTAAATATGAAGCCACACTAGGAGGTTGTTCTGTGCATGATAATCCATAAAGCAGTTCCTTTTAGGGAGGTAGCAGAAAGCTACATCACAGTTGTGACACTTCACAGGAGAATTCCAGTGGCACACCTTACATTTGCGTCTACCTGCCCTGCTGTCGTTGGTGATGTGCACGGGACTGTGACACCCACAAAAAGTATGAGAAGGAGGGTCAAAAACCTTGCTTTTGGTGGGATGTCCTGTCAGCTCCTGTCCCTTTCTTCAGTTCTTTCCTCTTGAACTTCTGGATGCAGCTGAAGATGTTGCAGCCACACACGGACGCTTTCATGTTGTCCAGAGGCCTCTGGTACCCTCGCATCATCTGAAGTTTCGTCACTGTTGAATTACACAAAAAGGATTAGAAATACACCTAACATAACTGATTATCTTACACATAAATAAATATTATTGCCTTTTCAAATCTGAAATTCAAACAATCATTCACATACAGCAATCTACCTCTACACCCACTCTATTGTTGCCCTGATTGCACATTTACACTACCAGCTTACAGATTTTATATTCAAAAATAATTCACATACAGCAATTCTCCTCCATACCCACTCTATTGTTGCCCTGATTGCACATTTACACTACCAGCTTACAGATTTTTTTATTCAAAAGATCATTCGCTTACAGCAATTCACCCCCATACCCACTCTATTGTTGCCCTGATTGCACATTTACACTACCAGCTTACAGACTTTTTTATTCAAAAGATCATTCGCTTACAGCAATTCACCTCCATACCCACTCTATTGTTGCCCTGATTGCACATTTACACTACCAGCTTACAGATTTTATATTCAAAAATAATTCACATACAGCAATTCTCCTCCATACTATTGTTGCTCTGGTTGCACATTTACACTACCAGCTAATAATGCAGACTGTAATCAGACAATAATAATGCCCTGGCCTCAAATGCTATTTTTTTAATCTCACTAAACATTACTTTACTTGCTTCACGTTATTTGCTTACCACAAAGTGCTGGGCTGTCTCTTTCTTCCGTTCTTTCCTCTTGAACTTCTGGATGCAGCTGAAGATGCTGCAGCCACACACGGACGCTTGTTGTCCAGAGGGGTTTCTGGTACCCTCGCATCATCTGAAGTTTCGTCACTGTTGAATTACACAAAAAGGATTAGAAATACACCTAGCACAACTGATTACCTTACACACATATAATTACATTTTCTTCTCTGAAAAGTTTGATTTTGTAAACTTCGTCTTGCGTTCTAACTTACACACAAAACAATAGCCTATAGCTAACATTACATAGAGTAATAAGTTCAATGTTGTATAGGGTTTCTTCTAATTCAGCGCTTGAATCACAACGAATTTTCACTGTTTTCCAATGTACTTCTAAACCGCAATAGTGCAGAAAATCAAAACGAAAAAGCAATATTATACAAAGTCACTAAAATGTTTAGACACTTACCGACCTGAAACTGATCGAGTCCTTCCAAAAGCATATCCTCTTCTTCAAAGTCGACGCTGGATAACGTTACAGCACTCTCTTCTGAATAGCACTCTCTTCACTCGCTTTCTTCATCACTGCTTCGCAGAAATTCCTCCACTGCAGCAGCAGGAGAAAATAACTTCTTTCCCCGCCGTGAACGCATCGCAGCAGGCTAATGTACACAGAGCGAGCGCGAGTGCTACTGTGCTAGCGCGAGCAGGTGACCTCTGTGCGTCATGACTGTCACGTGTGCGTAAATTTCCAGGGAAGCAAATGGTTGCGCTCACAAAGGAACACTGTTATAAACGCGAGATTATGCAAATCAGCACATGTGCGTATTCGTTATGGCATAGGCTTTCACTTTGGGTGACAACACAACAGTTTCCATTGCTATTGGTTTATTTTTTACCACACATATTTGCATTATGCATGATCATACGTCACCAAAAGCGTCTGACATCCTTCACTTCTTTCTAAAATTACATGGCCAGTTTTCATCGGACATCTTCTGGACCGATCTCATTCATTTCCAGACACTCTACTAAAAACACTGGTATGTTATGTTTCATTGAATAATGCACTAGATGTGGATAGTTCGTCGAATAAACGGGACAACGCCCTCGTGATTAGCAAATTTCAGGATGTAAACAATAGAAGTTATATGGATATTTTTAACAGTTTGCATATTTTTGGACAAATCGTTACCATGGACATCATATACTGGACTCTTCCCATGGTAAAAAGAGCGATGTCATCATTATTCTGCCAAGCATTACATTTCAACAACACAAAAAAGGTAAGCCCCCCCCCCCCCCCTCCTCTTCATAGTTATATCACATTGTTTATGTTGATAAAGAATAACAAAAACCGGTTGCAAAGTTATCTTGATTGTATAATGCTTATAACGAGACGAATGTACAGTGTCGTATCTTTCAAACAATGTATTGGTTAACCTTATTACTTGACAAAATGATATTGTAAACACGCGATCAATGTAAACGATGTAAAATTTGGGATCACCAGTGATCCCTGCGACTCAAGGGGTTAAAAAAAAAAAACTACATTAAAAAGGTCAACTTCCTGTTGAGTGGGGCTAATGACTTTCATTTTGACAGTTTTGACTGTCACTTTCTGTTTCACTGTTTTTTTACATTTCAAAAAACATTTTTAACTTTAATAAGAATTAGCTATTTTTTATATTTGAATATTCAATTAGACCAACTTGACATCCTGAAAAGTGTAACTAACTCTAAGGAAAGTGTAAAGAAGGTAAACACTTCAGAACTTTATTTTATTAGTTTCCTCTGTTAATATTATGAGTCCTTTATTGTGGAGTTTCCTAGTGGAACGTTAATTTCGCATCAAAAAGGGGGGACTAGTTAGTGAGACGCACCCACGGAAGTAAGGAGGAAAATCACATGTCGCTCTGAAATCGTATAAAGCTATTAAAAAGGATAATTAAGCACCTAGCTGGAACAGGAACAAGGTATTGTGTGTTGGATTTGTTTAATGTTTATGTGCAGTAATACGTAGGTTAATCTATCCAACTGTGAAGAAGTGTTTAAATGTATTGTTATCACTTGTGCCATGTGAAGGCATGCTAAAATAAGCTTTTTAGCATTGTTAATACTGACAGAGGTAAAGGTTTTTATGAATGGTTATTTGTACGGTTAATGTGGCCTTCGGGTAATGTTTATGTTTGTAAGAGCTAATTTTATGTTATTTATCTGTCCTGTAGCTCTTACGATGTTTCATGAAGAAAAGGTGTAAGAAAGGAAAGGTAGAAGACGACTGAACATAAATAAAGGCTTCTGGAAACATCAGTACGCTTTACCATTGTCTGGCAGGGTTGCAAACTCACGCATCTGGCGTGAAACTCACGCTTTCAGCATCAATCTCACGCTCTCACGCACACGCAAGAAATGTCACGCCAAAATCCATTTCTCCCCTCTCAATCCGTTATTTTTTTGTTGATGACTAGACCACAGCGTAATAATGACAGGAGAGGAGTTTAAGGCCCACAGCTGTAACATCTGCCTACAACGTGTTCTCACGGCAGTATTCTCTGATCATTGATTCGCTGAAAACCTTGCACCTGATACGTCAGTTGCGTGTGAAAAGTTCAGAGAGAGTTCAGAGCATAGGTTCGGAGTCGGAGCCCACTGATGCACATTTGAAAGTTTGGATGACAATCAAACGTGAAAATCATAACGTGCGTTATGTGGGCTAGCTAATTGCTCAATAAAAATATAGGCTCATGGTACAAATTACGTTTTGGCAAATCGGGCGAGTGGCATTTTAAAATTCCACAAATTATCAGGTTGTCCAGATTGTGTTGAGCCTGCCACACTCAAATGCGGATGCTGAGCGAACCTTTTCAGTTATTGGCTTATACAAGACTGACACCACACACTGTCACTTAAAGGCACCCTGTGATGGGAAGTTCGGATCATTTTACGGACTCGCTTGTTCGATCTCGTTCGAGTAATTACGTTCATTTAAAGGGCTTTAATGCAGCACTCAGTAAGAATTCCGTTTTTGTCAAACAGCGACCCCTAGAGTCGCTGTGGAGTACTTGTACTGTCGTAAATAGCACTCACGCAGAGATGGCTCGCACTCACGGCCGGATCCCCTCCCCCTGTACACCGGTACCTGTTCAGTAGGATGGACGCTGTAACGAGTGGAATTAAGGTATGGCCCCTTTAAGAGCTGCGCGCGCCCTGTTTAACTGTCGGCTGTCTGTATTGTATGTGCCAGGGTTTCCGCGGGGTTGTAAAAGGTAGTAAATTAAATTATGCCAAATTAAGGCCAGTAAAAAGTAGTAAAAAGTAGTAAACGTCATCTGACGAGGTAGTAAATTTTCGAACCCCCATCCAACTAGGCCTATGAGTTTCAATTTGTGTTAAGTGCAGGACTTTGTTCTAAAATTCGCGTGGATTTATTTATATGTTGCGAGTAAGACCTGAGCGATATCATGTGACGTGGTGTTTGTTCGTTCGCGCGCGCTGAAACAAACTGGGTACCCGGCTGGCCTGGCTTGCTGCCCAACCTGTTCGCGAGTTCGCTTCTATTTCAGTCATCAGTCGGCCGCCAAAGCCATATTTGATCGGTGAGTAGCCTAATGTAGACGACTGACTGCTGCGCTTGTGACAGGGTGCATGTTAACTGAAAGAAGGAACAGAGAGAGAGCCCCGGCTGCGCGCGCGCACTCAATTCACTCTTGCTCTCTCTCCCTCGCTCATATTAGGGGTGGGCGATATGAGCAAAAATTCATACCACGATATTTTTCACTGTCCGGACGATATCGATATTATATCGCGATATGAGAAAAAAAATTGGAATCACATTTTAGTACACCTTAGTTAAATTACAGGCAAAATATGTATTTTAACAGTAGATAACTAGAAACAGGTGAGGCATTTCATCGGACATAGACCTGAAATGTTTTTTTTGTGCCATTTTTTTTCTCAAAAAGTGCAAACGTGCAACATGAGGTAGGCCTGAATGCACTTATGTCTTTCCACTTTTTGCTCGTCTTGTCATAATGAGAACCGGCAGCGAATGAAGACTTTATTGATTTCTGAGTGAGAGCCGTCTCCTATACAAGAAAAAAAAACAATGAAAATTTTCATACAAACTAATTCATTAGTGTAAGGAGACAGAATAAAGGCCTACATTTTGTACAGTATAAAACCCATTACGTCTATGGAGAGTCCCCACAAAGATAGTGGACCAGTGTGTGTGTATGCGCGCGCTTATGTGTGTGTCGTGTGTATGCGGGCGCTTGTGTGTGTCGTGTCCTGTTATTCATAGCCTAACGTTACATTGCGGGGAAATGTCTCCACGTGGATAATATTATTAGCAGTAAATGTTTTGTAAAAACAAAGATAAATATAGCTGCGAGCAGCGATTACGGGCCCAAGCCGGTGGCACCGCAACACCGGTGCCTTTAGGTAACTAAAGGCACCGGTGTTGCGGTGCCACCGGCTTGGGCCCGTAATCGCTGCTCGCAGCTATATTTATATATATATATATATATAAACAAGCCGGTGGCACCGCCACCCTGGTGCCTTTAGGGTTACTGTGCATGACGGGCAATAACGTAACCCCGCTTTGACTGTTGAGAAGATGTGTACTGTAGAGCTTGCATTGGTGTGGGCTCTGCAAAAGTGTGCATTGAGGGCACATATCATATGCGTGAGCAACCTTCTGAAACCTAAAATGAAAAATGAGACACCCTACGGTCTCATGGACTTAATGGACACATGAAATAAGTAAGTTATGAAAGTTAAATCAATTGTGCCAAGACAGAATGTTACTTGCCTGATCTGATTAGAAAAAAAAGTTTCTGTGTGAGTGTGTGTGTGTGTGAAACGTGATTGAACAATGTAGACATAAAAACATACTCCGTCCTTTTGTTCATACAGGACATTATTCAAACTGTAAAGTGTTTACTTATATTTGTGAACAATCGCAATAAAACACAACATTGTGCTTTTGTCAAACTGTAAACTACAACTGTCACCCAACCAAAATCTCTTTTTTATTTTATACAGAAATAAATAATCTATCATTCAGATGAGAATAAAGTTAGTGTTAGTTCAAATTTTAAGGAAAACTCTGAAATATAGCACATTCATTTAAAATTCATTCAGGTTCAATTACCAAACATACAAATCTTAATGTAATTTAAAGCAAACAATACATTTAAAATATATGGGTTGTATGCCTATTTTTTTATATAAAAAGATATATATCCAAAAAGACAAGGCCTAAACTTTAACAAGGGTTAAACAATCACTGTAACAGACACAATCATACACACACACACACACACACACACACACACACAAACACACAGACACACACAGACACACACACACAAGTCAAATCACTTACATTTTATATGCAATATTGACTTTTTTCTGTTTCAGCAGTGAAACTAGTTAAACAAAGATCCCAGCAGAACCATCGAGCATCTCACAGCTACGTGTTTCCTCATTACTGAATGATTCAGCATTTTGAACGAATCAGTTGATTCAAAGATTCAATGACCAATCCATAATCTGTCTCATTCATGAATGACTCAGCCGTTCGAACAAATGAATCAATGACTCGCTCATTAAGACGGTCGCCTGGCGACACCTAATGACGGTTTAGTGATATGTTTAAAGGGTAACTAAACCCCTGGTCAGAGCCTGACTCCACCCACTGGCAATATTTGAAAAATGCTGGAAAAGTGGGCAGAGCCCAGCGGAGATAGAGGGGACGAACTGAGACCGCAGTGAGGGATTGATTGACAGCTGCTGTCAAACTTGCTAAAATGGAGACCGACTGGAGTGACGCAAGTAGCTTTGCAACAGAGCGGTCATTTGAAGTATTTTCTTCCCCACCTTCATCTGATTTTTCTGCCTTTTAAGAGGACCAAATCTGAGGTGTGTGGTCATATTTTGGCTTTTACAAAAGTCCTGAGGGAAACTTAATCGATGATGGTCACCCTGTGTGCAGAACATGCACAAAAAAGTCGCTGCAATACACTTCAAAATGTTGTTTTGAGTTGAAATATTTTATCTCACTCACTTGAAATAAACGTGAAGCTTCCACGAAGAAAAGTTTGCATTAATGTTTTAAATCTTAACTCTTTATAAATCCATTTTGTACAGCGTACAAAACAATCGTCCAGACAAGATGATCACAACAATATTATCAAACTCTGTAAACAATAAATTAACTCTGATTTTATTTTCAATACAATCAAAAACGGAGACGCAAGACGGCAAATTGTATTTGAATGAAACGAGAGAGCGCGTCCGTTGTGATGCATGGATTTGCGCTGTGTTTATAATGCGTTGCTATTGACGACGGTCAGAAGGAAATGCCACAGAATAGAATCTTGCCTTAAAAAGTGCATAGAGCTGCTTGTTTTATTTGTTGTTTGTTGATTTTCAAATATAAAACTATCCTGATCGTTTTCAATACTCGTAATTCCAACTCCTGACTCGCTACAGTAGTTTTGACGGAACCAGATGGTTTTATACCAGGGGCTGCCAAGGGCGTGGTGAGCTCGCACCAAGGGCGTGACAGAGTTACGTCAGAAAGTATCCTACGTCAGAGAGTACCCCTACTGCAGGAGCTTTCCGTTTAACCTGAAGAGGGCAGCACTCATACGTTTTTACACCATATATTTGAAAATTAAAACACTTTATACCCAAATGTCAAAAAATTTACTCGAATCAGAGAACAGCAATTATGAAGCTCCATTCTTACAGATCATTAACTAAAAAAAGTTGTTTCAGTGTTTAGTTACCCTTTAAAAGTATCATTCTTTCCAACGATTGTTAATTAACTCATATTTGAAACATAAGCTATATATATATATATATATATATATATACACACATATATATATACAAAAAAATAAAATAAACACATTTGAAGCGTGTTTGCTTACTAAATTGTGAGCTGAACGAGGAGTCAAATTTCATTAATCACGAGAGTGAAGAGCTGACTGAAAAGATGATGACGGAATAGGCTATTTTATGTAAAAGCGCCTATTTAAGCGAATCTATCATTGTACTCTTTTGTTGTTGTGTTTTCCGTGAAAAATAATAGACTATTGAACTCACAATTCAAGCAATCGGCCCCTGATATTGCACTAATTTTAAAGTGACACTAAAAAGTATGCGGCTGCACTGGCATTCATAACGGTGCGCGTCCATGGCGACGAGCGAGCAGAACAGAGCAAACGTTTTTTAGTTCATTCCTACTTCCATAGGAATTCCCTCAAGCGCCCTGCAAGCGCAACCCTTATCAATGTCCGTGTGGACGTCCGTATTTAAAAGCTCTCGGTCCTCAGTCACATGCTTGCCAAATATATGTATAAATATCATTTTGGACACAAGAGGGCAGTATGGCCCTATGTATAATTTTGTGTTTAAACTAACTATCACTCGAAGAGCCCCTCCCCCCCTCCACACACAGACACACACACACACACACACACACAGTTCGCCCGCGCCTCTCTCTCGCGCGCACACACACACACACACACTCCAGCATTGCAATCTTGAGATCGCAGCTTGTTCATTATGCTGCGTTCACACCAAACTTTTATACTCTTTTGTTGTTGTGGTTTCCATGAAGAATAATAGGCTATTGAACTCACAATTCAAGCAATCGGCCCCAGAAAAGGCGCTAATTTTAAAATGAAACTAACGGCTGCACGGGCATTCATAACGGTGCGCGTCCACGGCGATGAGCGAGCAGAACTTCCATAGGAATTCCCTCGAGCGCTCTGCACGTGGCCATTATCAATGTCCCGTATTTAAAAGCTCTCGGTCCTCAGTCACATACCAAATATATGTATATAATGTATATATAAATATAATTTTGGACACAAGAGGGCAGTATGGCCCTATGTATAATTTTGTGTTTAAACTAAACTATCACACGAAGTGCCCCTCCCCCCCTCCCCACACAGACACACACACACACACGAATGGCAGGGTGCATTCTCAGAGGGAGAGGGAGAGAAAATTCTCAGAAACATCCACATTCAAACTAAAATATCTGACTTCCTCTTGGTCTGAGCTAATGACAGTTAATTAGAAAGTTGTCCGGCTTAATCTGAACAATATGCGTACCGAGTTTTATGATTGTAGGTAAAACTATAAAACTAACACCCCCACTTTTGTCGAAAGGTGGCGCTACTGAGTCCCTGCACCATGCCCGTTTCTGAAACTTTGCACATGTCTACTGGCTAATACATCTGATCTGTCTGTCGAGTTTCATGCAATTTCAAGCAATTTCAGGCATGCTAAGAGTCTCAAAAGCATAAAAAAAGAATATTAAAGTTTGATGCGTTGCCATGGCAACAGTATCTAAGATATCAAGAATCCATTCACAGGTCTACATCTGGTGTGTGTTTACATTATAGTAGTGAAGTTTGAAGCAAATCGGGTAAAAATAAGAGGGTGATTTCAAAGCATTTTGAAAGTGACACACTTCCTGCTGCCAGTTGGTGGCGCTATAACTTTGACTCACAATAGTCACATCCATGTGATCGGCCTCTTACAGCGAACACACTGCTGAAGTTTCATCAAGATCAGTTAATGTATGAAGAAGTTATAACACACTTCCTGTTTCCATTATTCGCCATAAATTCGTTTCCTCGCCACGGCCACACCGTTCGAGATATCAAAAATCCGTTCGCAATTTGGGATCCTCAATGTCTTGACTTCATACACACCGAGTTTGGAGACGAACGGCGGAATTCCCTAGGAGAAGTGTTTCAAATTCCTGAGCATGCGTTTCCAAACAACCCTAAATAGCCGACTTCCTGTTGGGCTGGCGTAAAAAGTAAGAGCATGAAGGATATATGAACCGATGAGATCTATATGTGTACCGAGTTTCAAATTATTACATGCAAGCGTGTTTGATTTATAGACCCAGTTTTTGGACCGCGTTCCAGGGGGCGCTGTCGAGCCCCCCTGCCACGCCCGGGTACCAGCTTCAGCCCGGCCCTGATGGCCGCGGGTTCTGACCTGTGTGCAAAGTTTCAAGAGTTTTCAAGCACGTTAAGAGCCCCAAAAGTGCCCGAAAGGTTGACAGAAAAAGAATAATAATAAATAATCCTTAGGAAAACAATAGGGCCTTCGCCTTTTCAAGGCTTGGGCCCTAATAACAGCAGCTTTCAACCTTCATGGAAACATGACATCTCAAACATACAGTAGCCTAGAACTTTAACGTTTGTTTGTGCTTGACGAACTTGTTTTGGTGTTGCACCCGCGCCTCGCAAATGAAACGGCATTCTAAAAATGCTGCGCTCCAGTTAAAAGTCAAACTTGCGTCTCATTACCTTGTTATTTCCCATTCCACCGCAAAAGATGCATCCTTTATGAACAGCCGCTTAGCACTAGCGATGTGTTCTACGTTACGGTCCTTCATTGAACGCGTCACAGGACAGCGGTTAATCGCCTCAGCAACTTCACGCATGAAGCGCCAAATCAGCCATTTCCTTAAACAGCGTATTCGATTCTGTATCGTCATTAGTGTTAACAGTTGTAAGGAGTAGGCTACCAAATTGAACAAAACAATATAACTGCAAAATGTGAATTTATGAATACGGTATCCTCGGTATCGCAAAATCCATATCATGGCACAACATAATACCGGTATTCACGTTCATACCGGTATAGCGCCCACCCCTAGCTCATATTAATCAAAATCAATTGACACGATGGTAAAAGGTCGGAAGACCGAAGTTTCTCGTGGCGCAATTGGAAATTTATTTCCCGCTGTGTGTGAATTGTGCTAAAAACAACGTTGCCTTATCTTCTCTCAGGGCGTTCCCCACATTCAGCTGACATAACCACACTTTCAATAAACTGAAAAATCTATCCTAAAAAACCCTTTTTGTTGACACAAATTTTGTGCGATGTCCTAACTGATGGGATAACCTAACCACATAATGCGTACACGTCCGCTAATGACGCGTCACTTTAATGAATGGTTAAAACAACTGATCTGTCCTCACGGGACTTCTGAATCGGTAACACAATATGGTTCCATTTATTAAAATCTAGTTAACTACATTAGTTAACATGAAGAACTATTAATAAACTGCACGTCTACATCATTAATTAATCTTTCTTAATGTCAATTTCACCATATAGCCTACATTATTGAAATCAAAAGTTGTATTTGTTAACATTAGTTAATGCACTGTGAAGTAACATGAACAAACAATTCATGTATGTTGTAAACTACGTAGTATTTTCAGGTTATTTATATTATAATTTGTAGAAACATTGCAAAAAATAAAAAAAATAATTTAGTTTAGACTGGAGTGAGGTGAAACCAGAAAAAAAAGTGCAAAGCAAGTTATCATCTAGCAGCAATTTTTTTTATTTAATTACAACAACAAAAAATGTATCTGGCAGCTAATTCTATTAAATTTTACAGTAGGCTATATGGTAGAAAATTAGACTTAAATAAACTTTTAAAATAAACTTTTTAGTGCTTCGTTTTTATTCTACTTTTTGATATTGATATGATTATACCAAAACAATTATCAGGTCCAGCAAAGAAGAAAGCTATGAAATCAAGTGGTAAAATCAAAGCTTAAAAAAAAAAAAAAAAAAAAAAAAAAACAGGGCAAGACAGGATAAGTGTCTGTCGGCCACCACCGAAGACATGGCTGTTAAGTGTCATTTGTTTTTAAGTGCCATGGTTATTATTCACCTTATTAGGGCTAAGGGTTAACGTAATGGTTAGGATAACTCAAGGGCTAGGGTTAAAGGGGTCATATAATGCAATTTTTGTACAAGTTAATATGAATCTTTAGGGTCTAAATGAAAACTTTGTAATATACAAAGGTCACCCCACCCCTCTGCGTACACAGTTTTTAATAACACAATAACCATAACGCGTTGTTCATTATAAACGTGGGATTATGAATTATATTGAGAACATTGTAACGTTACATAGAATACATGTCGTGTTGGTAGTAAAAAATATTGTGGCGGTAGTAAAAAAGGTATTAAAAGGTAGTAAATTCATCTCTATGATTCCTGCATGTACCCTGATGTGCGCCTCGAACACCACATGTATACAGCGCCGGGTTATTTCTGTTTGATGCTCATTTTATCAGAATTTTAACAGATCTGTTTTTTGCCGTAAAGCAATTCGTTACCTCGCGAGACCTGATATCACACGATATATCCTAACACTGAGGCAGCGGCTCGCCGGCCCAAAGTTGCAAGGGTGGTTTTGCGGCTCACAGGCACCAGGGGGGTGTGAGACGACCACCATTCAACACGAAATCAGTAATATAAACATTACAATGACTCCAAAGCTGTTCGGTTAAGGTAAAAAAGTTACTTAGTTCATCTTTAAATGTTATACTTACTTTTAACAGCCATATTCCCCGAACACATCCACCTACGCAGTCTTTATTATCTTCTGAATTAAGAAATCATTATAATGCAGTCAAAAATAATTTACAGGGAACATAAATAATTACTACTTCCGAGTCTTTCGTTCATTTGTCACGTGACAGACGCAATGAACGGATCGAACCCTGCTTCAGATACAGAGCTCTTGCAGAGGCAGTGAAGCAGGCCAATCATCCACGGTGGCATATAACCGCCTATGCATATAACAGGCCTAATTTGTGAAACTTGTGTGTTGTGGTTTCCTGGGGAGGTGGAGTAACTATTATGTGTCCCCTTTGTTTTGAGATTTCGTTTTACATCATGTTTGTTATTTGTTAATCACTTCTCTTTATTTTTTTTTTATTGTGCAATCAATAAATTAATTGTACATTTTGAAAAAATGTTTCCATTCTATTTTTTGTTGTTGTTGCATAAATCAGGGTTTATACTAAGTAAACAAGGACTGACATTTTTAAAATTAGGGTTACCAAAAAATTTCTCCCCGCGCGCACTGAAATTTTACAGTCTCACTCCAGCCAAAGTCCCAAAGTTGGCAACCCTGCAAAAAGCATTCTTCATTATTTATTCATATTTATTGTATTATATTTTTTTATCATTTGATTACTTGTTCTTATTGTATTACTGATTGATTACTTTAGTAATAATTTAAATGTATACTAGTTGGCTGGAAATTTTTGCTGTGGTATCAAAATTGGAATTGAGAATCTACAATTTGGTGTCATAAGACCTATTCGAACAGGACTAGTTTTCTAAACATTTAAGTTATAATTCTTATCACTGGACGTCTGTGACTTCTTTTACAGATTCAGACGGGACTAACATCTCTGTGTTTATTACAGAGGTGGGTCTTTGTTTTCTAGATGTCGCCATTACAGAAGGTCAACTATGATGTATATGTATGATATATAAGTGGTTATTTATCATTTTATAAATGTATAAGAATATAATTTTAATTTATTATAAAAACCCATATTTAAGTAAACTTTTTATAGAAGTGGGCGGCTGTTCATAATAAACCAAGTAAGCAGAAAAATCTAGACCAGCATCTTACTCTTAATACACTGATATTAAAATTGGTAGTTTTCACAGTTTCTGTGATTAGGCTTTATTTATTAATTTTATGTTTTATTCGGATACAATCCATATTGGAAATAAAGAAAAGCATGCCAAAGATTGGAGTGCAAATGGTATCTCAGGTAGGTCAAAAAAACTCAAGAGGAAAAGCATCAGGATAATACAACATCAGCAATCAGAGACATTTGCATTCGGACCGTCGAGTTTGCCAAAAAACAGTAGGTAATGATTTGGCAGATTCAGACGGGATTATAAATTGCAAAGTACGTCTGTGAAACATGATTTTCTGTAACATCCCCCTTGGAAACTAGGGCTATAACCTTTTTATTAAGGTTGCATGGGTCAAACACAACTCCAGTAACTATTTTGATTTATTTACAACTTTTTTTTTTTTTGTGGTGGGGCCAGTGAAAATTTTGGCAGTGCAAGTAAAAATGTAAACCAATGGCTCAAACGGGCCAGTAAAAATGTATCCTTAGCATTAAGCTTTTCAAATACTTAGATGTTTATAAAATACCCTAAAATGTTGTCACAGGATCAGACGTAAAAACAACGACTACTAGACCACTGACTACCAGATTGCTGCAACATACATGTTACTGAAAAGCTTAGAGTAAACTAATATTTTAGGAAAATGAATTATGTTGAGATACAAGAGAAAAACAATAAAACAGCAGAATAACTCACCAGAAAACACAGCAGAGTAACTCACCAGAAAACAGGATCAAACAGGTAAGAAACCAGACACTAGACTAGAACCAACAGTGGGCTATTTATACTACAGCTAATGAATCACATGACAAATAAGAGGAAGACAAAGGTTTATTAAAGCATGAAAGGACACAATGACCTCTATTGGTCATCTGGAATTCATGGCAATTATAAAAATTCAAATTCTTATTTTGTTGTTATTTTCCATAAGAAACTTACTTGCATGCGCCTTAATATTTTTCTCTGACGATAGTCTATGACAGATAACATCACCCATGGGTGCTGATTTCTGGGACAAGATTTGAGGTGACAGAACATTTAATAAAGCTTTGAATTTTGCTCCACTTGGCCTTTCCTAACTATGATTGTGAACATTAATGAACTAATAAATGCAATAAATAAATAAAAATCTACAGATTTTAATGATATAGACATGGCACTAGTTAAGGATGTTATGATATTTGTTGTAAAACCATTAACCTATATTTTCAACTTATCTCTCTTCAAACAGGTGTTATTCCGGACAATATGAAAATAGCTAAAGTCATCCCTATATATAAAAATGGTGACAGCCATTCACTCTCAAACTATAGACCAATCTCCCTCCTTCCACAATTTTCAAAAATACTAGAAAAACTATTTGAAATAAGACTAGATGGTTTTATTAAAAAAAAACATAATCTATTTAATGATCATCAATATGGCTTCCAACCAAATCGATCCACAGAAATGGCTGTAATAGAGCTGGTTGTAAAACTGACCTCTGAAATAGAAAATAAAAATTATTCGGTCGGAATTTTTATAGACTTGAAGAAAGCTTTTGAGACTATTGATCACAACATATTGTTAAAAAAAAACTAGAAAGATATGGCATCAGGGGCGTTGCACAAAGATGGATTAGTGACTATTTTAGGAATAGATTTCAGTTTGTGCAATTCACCAACGACAGGTCACAGCTACAGAGGGGGTTCCACAAGGATCAGTCCTTGGACCAAAGCTATTTTATTATATATCAATGAGATTTGTAAGGTGTCTATGCAAATAAATTGTGTCTTATTTGCAGATGATACAACTCTTATTTGTTCCAATCAAAATTTGGGACAGCTTCTGGACACAGTGGAAGCAGAAATGAAAACATTAAAAAAAATGTTTTGATGTTAATAAATTGTCATTAAATATAAATAAAACTAAAAATTATTTTATTTAGTAATAAAAAAATAAATACAAATGTCCAGATTAGAATTGAAATGTTTGAACTAGAAATAGTAAGTGAAATTAAATTCTTAGGTGTCATTATTGACCACAAACTCAGTTGGAAATCCCACTTAACCTATATAAAGTCAAAAATTTCAAAAACTCTGGCTATCCTGTCTAAAAAAAAAAACACATTCTCGATTCAAAGGCCTTAAATATACTGTACCAGTCTTTAATAGTGCCATACATGTCTTATTGCATAGAGATCTGGGGAAATACATACAAAACAACAATTAAAACCAATTCTTATTCTGCAAAAACGTGCAATAAAAATGATAAATAAAACAGATTATTATCACCCAACAAACAAGCTATTTATACACTCCAACCTACTAAAATTTAATGACTTAGTGGAATTTAAAATAGCCAAAATAATGTTTAAAATAATAAATTTCCAGACTGTGTCCAAAACCTGTTTCAGATTAAATCTACTCCTTATGAGCTCAGAGGAACACTCATGTTCAGTAAACCACAGATTAGAACCAATGTCAAACAGAGATGTCTGTCTGTTCAGGGGGTTAAACTGTGGAATAGTCTCGATGATGAGCTAAAAACATGTAAATCCATAGGTAGCTTTAAGAGATTATTTAAAAAAAAAAAAATTTACATTATACAAAGCTGAATGAATTTAGTTTCTTTTTCTTTTAGTCATTATTTATGCAAGATGACTCTGGTGTTGTGTGTCAAATAAATATAATGTAAAAAGGATCGGCACATAAGCTTAAGCCGACACCTTTTCGGTCAAGCAACTTTGTTTTTTTGTGGGGTTTTTTATATATTTTTTTATTATTGTTTATATTGTAATTCAATTTTTGTTTCCATGTTTGTTTGTAAATTGTTTCTCTTTTCTTTTTTTCCCTATTCTGTTGAAGTTGACCGGAATAAATAACTAACTAACAAGCCATAGCTCTAACAAATTCACAAATACCAAAACAACGCGTCTACACCAGACGCTATCGGTATGACGTGACAAAAGCAAATCGAACCCATTATAATGAGTGATGCTACTGTATCTACTGGTCACGGCAGGACACGATAAATCCCCGATAGTAAACTGATGCCCCATTCTATTTCGGATGTAGCTTACTCCCGTGTTGTTGACACAAAGGACAAATGGGTTTGCAACGTTTTATTTTTCCATGTCCAGTATTATGGCAAGAAAAGTAAAGAAAATATGACGAGGCTGTAGATTTAAAAATCTTGCTTCCCCTTATTATTGTTTAATTTCATGGAAACAGACACCAGTTATTCTGCCAAGATATTTATTTATTTTACCAATTTATATAAGGCATAAGGGAGAGAGTGACAATGGACCGGACAAAGATCTTCCTTCCAGCATCTCGCTCATTTCTCTCTCTCTGCCCTAGACAAAGAGCTTCAGTTCTTATATGTTGAATAAAAAAAAACTGCATTACCAGAGAAACATGTGGTTCCCCTTAACAGAGAGGTCCCCCTTAACATAGGAATGCATATTTTACTTGGTGGAAAAACACTATACATTCAGTCTCTCAACACGCACCCAAAGTCTCTCTCCCCACATATGTTCAGAACAGTATGTGAACAGTAGAATTCACAAAATACAATGATTACATATGATTATGAATGCATATAAAAAGTACAAAACAGATACATAATACTACTGTTATGAATATCAATAAAAAGTAATAATAAAACTAAAAACAATATTAAATGATGAGATTTAAGTCTTCAGTCCCTCCACTGGAACTACGGCCGTCAGTTCCACACCATCATTCCCAGGTTGCGACCCTATTGAAGTGATAGTGAGGAGGAGAAATAGACCAAGTCATAGACATAAAGGACAGAAGAATGGAAACAGAAAAGAAAAGAAAACAAATAACAAAAAACCCAACCCATGTTATGTCCCCGCATACTATGTGTCATTTAATGTCTATGTGTATGCATTTAAAATGAACCCCAATCATCTAAGGAAAGAAAAAAACTAATAAATCTTCTGCCAGTGCCTCGACTCGTTATGAAATTAACTCCTCAAGTTCCTGGCTCCAAAATAACAAACTAAAATAAACGTTGATGTTAAAGGATCCTATCCCTTGGGGTTGGAAATCAGTAAACGGGTGTTCATTGTTTGTGAAGTTGTGTTTTGTAAGTATTGTAGTGTATAAAATCTCCTATCTCACACCGTATTTCCCATTCTCGGTTCTATCCATATGGTTAGTAATAACCAATTTTACAGGTTTGGTACTTGTCTTCCTAGTAACACATAAGATGAGTTTTATTACTAACAGAAACACAAAAACTCCTACCATAATCAAAACTATCCATTCCGACCATGATAAATTCCCTGGAATTCGTGCTAATTTCCTCTCAGACATCAATTTAGCTACTCCATTCGCTACTATAACATGACCCATTGCTTGAAGTCCCTCCTCTTGAGCTGCCTTAACACTCCCTTTAACTCTCTTAACCATTTCAAAGAGTTCATAATTCCCCTCCACCACCAAATCATTATTCCACCACTGTGGATCTAACTGCAACAATTGCACATGTGGAACATGAATTCCACCCAATTGAAGAGGATAGAGAATCTCTACACAAAATGGATCAGACGGAATTGGACACAACTTTTCTCCGTATATCATATTTTCACTCATTCCATCATGTAATATACACCACTGTGCTTCTGACACCTGCCATGCACCTGTGGCTTGATGTAAAGGAACTACTTCCCAAACTGCAGATCCATTAAGAGATAGACTAAACATTGTAGAGCATGAGCAAATTACCCACTCATGTTCCTCAACACAACAGTCTGTGATAGAAATCATTGGTGTTTCGCCTTCAGCCCAATATCCATTCCTTCCTAATCTAATTACTGAATTTCCTTGCCTAACCCCCATTGATTGGAATCGTCTAACTGTCATAATATTGCGCTTCCCATATTGAGGCCATACCATAATCAAAGGTAATGTTCCAGAACCTGACAACGAATCTTCATTAATTGCGATTTTAACTAATGGAACATGTTTAGCAGAAGTCAAATTAAGTTGATTACCGAAAACCACTAACAAAGATTCTGCTATTCGCTCAGGAACTTGACCCATTCGAATAACTTGAATGTCCTCTACCATTTGATCCTTTAAATTCTGTGCCAAAAATAAACACGCCGCACGATGTGTCTCAAAATTAGACGATTTCACTAATGCATCTGCCAATTCCTTCGCTGCGTTATTAAGATGCTGACCTGCTGCTAAAATATGTAGAGAACCTTGAAGAGCCTCAGTGAGTCCTTTCCCAGTCATTGTTCCCACCCATTGAGTGTATTCGCTTAGTTGGTTCATCTGAGCAGTATTGCTAATTGAATTGACAGATCCAAATACCCCCGCTATATCTCCCCATATACTCCGAGGTGTACGATTTCGACTTTTCAGAGGATCTTTAGAGGTATAATATTTAACTTCTTTCTCCAACCAACTCCTTATTTGTGTGAAATTTCCACAGTAGGACTGATCAAAAACAGTAAGAAGAGATATCAAGTTATAATTAATGCGTTGTCGCACCATGTGAGCTTCATTTATCAAGGTTTTGGTTTCTTTTGCTAACAAGATACCATGAGCTGGTGCAATAGTTGTACTTGGGCATGTTTTAGCTTTGTTTGTCTTTTCCGCAGAAAGATAAAAACACCGTCCAATTTCTCCAGTTTCTAGTTCAGTCTCACAATATTCATTTTCATCTTCCGAATGCCAAATTCGTACGTAATTTCCCTTGAATCTTGTTGTTCCCGAGGTTGTATCCCTTAGAAACCCCTCACATGGCAACACTATGGGATATATACAGCCTTGAGCTAATGAATCCCATATTGTAAGCATGTGAGTACGATTCAAAATGAAGTTAATTTCCACATTAGTAGACGTTATGAGGTTTAACCCCACAATTTCACATTGTTCTTTTGAACAAATTTCTCGCCTTTTGAGCACTACCAGAATACCCCCCATCTTTCACCGGCCAAATTACTCTGCTTTTGTAACATTGATGGTGAAAGTCACATCCACCGTACATGCCCTCACGATATTTAGCAAGCTCTTTATCATTACGTGGCACCCAATCCCATAATCCCCATTTGGAAATAAAGGGTAGAGTAAAATGTTGGCCAGATTTCAGAGTTGCATTCCGAGTGATTCCTTGAACTCGAGGAGTCCATAAAGCTTGGCTTCCTTGGTAAATGCCAAGTAAAATTAAAAACAAGCATATCATTGTCGTGGTGTATCGAGAATAACTTGCGACCATCTCTAATCAATGTCAATGAAATTGATTCCTGAAATGGAAGCAGAAAAATAATTAATCATCACTCCTTTTCCTAGTCTTTAAAGTTAATGGATGAACAGTGCTCAATCTCAGGCCATAAGCCGTCATCACTTTATTCATTCACTAAGCAAGGTTTAACTTGTGACCAATGATACCATCTATCTGTTCCTACACCCTTCCCTTTGAGGCAAACACTTGTATCAGTTGTTAAGAGTATCTCATATGGTCCCTCCCACCTAGGTTCTAAACCTCTCCTAACAATACGTTTGACCATAACAAAACTGCCTAACTCAGGAATGTGTGGAATGTCAGTAGTGGTGTGTTTTTCATCCCATTGCTGTTGAGCTTCTCGCACTTTCTTATTATTGTCTTTGGTAGCTTTGTCCAGCATTGTGAGATAGCGTCGTAACTTCTCTTGGAACAAAGTAGAATCTCCTCCTGTTCCTGCAGGTGGCGGAGCATCAGGAGGTAGAACCATTGCTCTTCCAGTCATCAGTTCAAAAGGAGTTAGTCCTGTTACTCTGTTTGGAGTTGCTCTCAGGTTCCACAGAATAGCAGGTAATAACTTATGCCAACCTTGACCAGTCTGCAGAATGGCTTTGGTTAAAGATGTTTTCAACGATCTGTTCATCCTCTCTACCATCCCTGAACTTTCCGGATGGTACGGAATGTGGAATTTCTGTTTGATCCCCACCAATTTCATTGCTTCCTTCATCAGTTTTCCAGTGAAGTGAGTTCCATTGTCAGAATCAATTTCATATGGAAGACCCCAGCGAGGAAAAACTTCTTCAACCATTACTCGTGCCGCCGCTTCAGCAGTGCAAGTTTTCGTAGGGAATGCTTCCATCCACCTAGTAAATCTGTCCATGATTAATAGAATGTATTGGTACCCTCCACTGGGTGATAAAGGTCCTGTGAAATCAATTTGGAGGTGTGTCCATGGACCTGTTGGTCTGGGTGCATGTGACATTCGCACCTTTACAGATTTTCCCACATTTGCTTTCAGGCAGATCAAACATCTCCTAGAATAATCATCAATGTCTCTCATCATCCGTGGCCACCACCAAGTCTCGCTGATTTGAGCTTTCATTGCTTTTGCTCCAGCATGCACTTTTCCATGATACAGCTGCATTAGTTCTCTTCTTGTTCCGATAGGCATCACCACTTGTCCTGTTGGGATTCTCCAGATACCTTGATCATCCTCTTTCGCTCCCGCTTTTATCCATTGTTCTTTCTCTTCATCTGTCTCAGTTTGATATGAAAGAAGATGGAGCTCAGGATTGTCTTTGCTGTTTTCCTCTACCACGGTAACAGGAGTAAGAGGAAGTAGAGCTGCTTCTCTAGCTGCTGCATCCGCTGCCGTGTTTCCTTGACTTTCTTTGGACTTGTCAGATTGATGTGATTTTACTTTTATCACGGCTGCTTCTCTGGGTAAGTGACATGCTGCAATCAAGCGACGAATTATGGAAGCATGTTGTATTTCACTCCCACTGCTAGTGATAAGTCCACGTTTTTTCCACAGGGCAAGGTAGTCATGGACCACGCCAAAAGCATAACGACTATCTGTGTAGATGTTGACTCGATCTCCTTCCGATAGTTCAAAAGCTTCCGTAAGTGCCATGAGCTCAGCTACTTGTGCTGAATATTGCCCAGAAAGAGCTCCTTTCTTCACAACAGTTCCATCAGCTTCCACCACAGCCCATCCGGTATGTCGTTTTCCATCAACATAGTAACTGGATCCATCAACCCATAACTCCTTGTCTGGATTTTCAAGAGGTATTGGATTAACAGGACCAAGACTTTCTTCTTCTACTTGTTTTTCACACTCGTGTGGTGTTCCCTCATGTGGTTCTAGCATCATTGTTGCAGGGTTAAGGGATGTGTCTCTGATGATTTCCACTCTCAAATCCTTGTTCAACAAAGTTGCTTCCCACTTTGCTCTCCTTGCGTCGGTTATGGTCTTGATGTTTGTGTTGTTCAACAGCGTCACTATACTGTGTGGAGTGTGCAATATGATCGTTTGTGCTCCTATCAGATTTTCCACAGCATCCACTGCCCATGTGGCACCATCGAGAGCTTGTATACATCGTGGTTGACCAATCATTGTGACAGGAATCTTTGTGGAAAAGTATCCAACTGGTCTGTATCGATCACCTGGTTTTTGACACAGTACTGCTGAGTAGGTCTCATCTCCCACCCTGGTCCACAAATGAAATGGCAATCGTCCATCAGGAAGCCCCAAGGCTGGGGCTGAAGTCAGTTTTTCTTTCATAGAAGTAAACGCTTCCTCAGCTTCCGATGTCCAGTTTATCTGTTCCACTCCAGGCTTTCCTCCCTTGTACAGGTCGATGAGAGGGCTAGTGATGCTCGCAAAGTCAGGTACATACTGACGACAATAGTTAAAAAGTCCCATCACCTTCCACATTCCTGTAACTGTTAGAGGTTTTGGAAGTTGCCGTAATGCCTCTACACGCTCTGTTGTCATTCTCCTTCCCTCAACAGATATTTCTTGGCCCAAGTAGATAACCTTAGTTTTGGCCAGCTGTGCTTTGTCGGGGTTGACTTTGAATCCTCCTTTCCCAAGGGCTTGTAGGACAACATTCAGAGCAAATATATGGCTCTTTTCGTCTGGGCTTGCAATTAACAAGTCATCCACGTATTGGAGGCACACACTTCCTGAACTCTCAATTTCAGCTTTTCGCTCAGTTAAGAACTGATCCAAAGTTCTATGAAATACCACAGGAGAAAGATTAAGACCTTGTGGGAGTCTGTTCCAAACATACTGTTTTGCGCCCACTGTGAAGGCCAATTTCTCTTGGGATCTTTCATCAATAGGTATAGACCAGAAAGCTGACAGTACATCCAGTACCGTGCAAATTCTTGAATTACCTGGAATATCATTCAGAATGGTGGCAGGATTGGCCACAATAGGATGCGGTTTTGGTGTTACACTGTTAAGTCTTGTGTAATCAATGGTTAATCTCCATGAATTATCAGATTTCTTGACAGGCCAGACAGGACTATTAGTGGTAGATTAAGTTTGTCTGATGATCCCTTCAGCTTCCAAATCTGCCACTATCTCTTCCACGGCTTGTCTTGCTTCAGGTCGGATAGGGTATTGTTTATGAGGGGCATGTATCGGCCCCTCAATAACAACGGGGTCAATGTTGGCTTTGCCACAGTCCAATTTGTGTTTACCCCAAACATCTGGATATAAACTGCACACAAGACCCCACACACCATCTGTTCCCCAATCTCTGATGATTGGTTTTGCTGCACCAACAGAACTTAAATTACATGTGCGATCTTCGTGTGGTATTATCCCAGCTGTTGTAGCGATTTGACGACTGTCAGTGAAGATGATCGTGTTCAACAATGGAAGAATGTCCATGCCAATAAGGCTTCCTTGTGAATTCGGTCCCACCCAGAAAGATGTCCATAAGACTTCATCTTCATGTATTTGCAGTGGAACTTGTATACTTTTGCGAAATGTTGTGATACCTCCTCCAACTCCTTCAACTTCCATAGTTTCATCTGTTGTAGGTAGGTTCAGATCTGTTATTGAAATGGCTGCTCCAGTGTCGACCAGAATGTCGCATGGGTGGCCCCCTATTAATGCATTGATGAAAAGGCGATTGTCTCTTTTCTTGCTAATACAGGGGGCCGCTGATTCCTATTGCGGACGCACAATTCCCTCAATCAGCTGACGGACTTGTGCTTCAGTCCACGTCTTTCCTTGAGAAGTTTCATCATGATTTTTCGCACTGACTTGTTTAAATGATGGACCTTGACCTTCTGCTCAACCTCCTTTAGCCCAACAATCTTTTCTTGAGTGGCCACGCTTGCCACAGTTGCTGCAAACAATCATCCTATTCTTTGTGTCCATGTTGTATTGAGCTGTCGCCACTCCTCTTCGATTTGACTTGTTTCCCTCTTCCTTGTTTGATCTCATAGCCATCTCTAGACGGCCAGCCCATTGCATAATTTGGTCAAATGTTTCGCCTGGGTTAACTCCAAGTGATAAGGCTTGTTGGTATTTAGAGCTAAAGCCATCCACAAGTGTGTCAGTGAACTGTACATCATCTCTGTCGGGTTGTTTCTTAGCACAGAGGGCCCATCTCTCATAAGCATTCCACTTACGCAGAGCATATTCATCTGGAGATTCATCATCCTTTTGCTTAATTAATGTCACTGATGTGAATGGAATTTTACCGCTTCCCAAGATTTCTTGGATTTCTTTTCGGAATACATCTAATGCTTGCCAAAGACCCAGGGGTCGTCCCTGGCCATCAACCCACAAGTCTACCCATTGGGCTGTTGTTATCGACGATGGCAAGCGTTCCCATCGGTCTCTTGGGCTTTTAGCTTTCACAATGGTGTGTATATCTCTTAATGACATTTGATGTGCTTCAACCAGAGAGTCTAATTCTCGCCAAAACTCTGTGTTTGGATCTTGCCTCTTCAGAGGAGGCAAAGCTGTGAGAATGGCTTGCCGTTCACCTGGTGTGAATGGTCTCTCTTCTGTCATCATTTCTGATTGTAATTCTTCCCTTTTAATCACAGGTGAAGAAAATTCAGGACCGATCTTGTCAACTGTGATCATGTCGTCATCTCTTGTCTCATCATCCCAGTCAGATCCATAATTACGAGCTGGTGTACATCGCAGCATGTCTCTGGTTGGCTGGGCTGATTTAGATCTCGTTATTATGGGAGCTGCTTGTGCAGATGCAACATATATTTTGTCAACTGGACCTCCATTTGATCTTGAAGCTTGAAGCTGTGTCAGAGGTTCAGATGAACTTGTATATTGTTCAGGCAAAGTTGGATAGATTGGTTTGTAAGGAGGAGGCGTTACAGTTGTCACGGATTTCACTGGTGCTTGTGAATATTTCCTTTCAGCTTCAGTTATTATATTTGTCCAATCTGGATCAAATGAATCATCACTGGTTGTATTTTCTTTCTCTGAACATGTGATAGACATGATTTTGTTCAGCTTATTATATGCTTCAATTTGAGGCTTCATGCTTCAACAAGTGGAACTGGACCACCATTTATATCACAACAAATTCCACCTTGTTTCACAATCCAATGAGCTGCCAGTATTGGGAATGCTTTTGAATTGATCTTGTCTTTTTGGGACTCAAACCAGCTTAACTGTGCATCCATAGATGCATTGATATCCAGTCCTTTTTTCAAAAGTTTAGTTTGTTTCTTGTCCTTTCTGTCCAGATACCAAGCAGATATTGTTCTGCTGTTACAGACACTTTCTGCCATCTTGTAAAGTATTCAAAGTCTGTGCACTCAGAACAGCTGGATTATGGGTATGTATGTGTGTGAATTCTAGGGGGGGCTATGTATTATGTGTGCGTCTATGTTCAGAAACTGCAGCCTATGTGATGCGTCTGTGTGTGTGCTCAGAGCTGCAGGCTGTGTGTGCGAATTCTTGGGGGGCTACCCTGCTTCTCTCTCCCCCTCTTTCCCTTCTCCAACTGTATATGTGTGTTTGTGTGTGTGTGTGTGTGTGTGTGAAGGTATAGAGAAATTCTGAAGGAAGGGGCTGCTTCTCTCTCTTTCCCTTACTCAAACAAAAGAAAAATTTAAAGAGAAGTTAACTCCAATGTTTTTCAGTATTTTGTTTTGTTTTTCAGTTAACTCAGAACTATTTTCTTTCTTTTTTAATATTTTAATTTGATCTCAGATTCATTTCTTTGTTTCTTCTTTTTTCTTTAATTTTTTTTTTTTTTAAGTCTTCTCAGATCAATATCCTCAAATATTTGAACAGCTTTACGGTCAGATTCAGAATGCCCGCGATCCTAGCTAGTTACAAAGGGCGCCTTTTATACTTGTATTACTTCAGCGTGTTACAATGTTTTAGATATTACCCTGCCATCGTTTTTACAGTATCGCCACATTTAACCGCTTTAATAAATCAAGTATCGCTTGTGTTACTCTTTCCTCGTCTCCTTCTGAGAACGAATCTTCAGTGTGTTGGATGTTTTAGGGATTAATCTGCCATCGTTTTAAAACAGTCCCGCCACAATCCAACCACGTCGCAGATGCAACTAAGCAAATTTTCTAACTTAACCGTCTTATAGCTAATTCTCCCAAATTTCTGACTAGATGGCCTTCTTTCTAAAAAAGATCCATCTCCATCCCAGCATATCAAATATTGTTAGAGATGTACTGATCAGATAACAACTTAAATAAGTCAATTAGTTCGAATTAATTTTTATTTATTTTTATATATATATTTTTTTTTCCTTATGTCTTATATTCATTGGCAAAACAACTGGTACTTCAAATAACAGTTCTTTTCAGCAGTTTCAGTCACTGTCTCTAATCATCAGGCAGACTCAGAACTTTTTAGAAAGGAAAAAGTCTTACCTGCTATGATTGAGACGAATGCCAGGGTATGCGATCCTGTTCGTGACGCCAAATTGTAGATTTAAAAATCTTGCTTCCCCTTATTATTGTTTAATTTCATGGAAACAGACACCAGTTATTCTGCCAAGATATTTATTTATTTTACCAATTTATATAAGGCATAAGGGAGAGAGTGACAATGGACCGGACAAAGATCTTCCTTCCAGCATCTCGCTCATTTCTCTCTCTCCCCTAGACAAAGAGCTTCAGTTCTTATATGTTGAATAAAAAAAAAACTGCATTACCAGAGAAACATGTGGTTCCCCTTAACAGAGAGGTCCCCCTTAACATAGGAATGCATATTTTACTTGGTGGAAAAACACTATACATTCAGTCTCTCAACACGCACCCAAAGTCTCTCTCCCCACATATGTTCAGAACAGTATGTGAACAGTAGAATTCACAAAATACAATGATTACATATGATTATGAATGCAAATAAAAAGTACAAAACAGATACATAATACTACTGTTATGAATATCAATAAAAAGTAATAATAAAACTAAAAACAATATTAAATGATGAGATTTAAGTCTTCAGAGGCATATCCTGCCCTCAGATTCACCAGTACAACGCTGGGTAATAGAGAGACCACAATGTTTGCCTGCCTCAAAATATTAGTTTCTGACAATATGAAGCCCAAAAAGTTAAGAGGCCAAATAGTTATGTAGTACTGTATTAATTACAATATTTCAAATAAATACTATAGAAATTTGCAGCTTTATTCACGGCCCCCAGTATATATTTTAAGTAATTAAATTAATATAAAGATGTAATTGGTGGCGACTGATGGCTTAAATTAAGTTTCAACTAGAGAAATCTGTAGTCGTGGACAGCCCTAAAATTTTGCTTATGTTCCTGTTGTTGATATGCTCAAAAATATCCTGCAGCCATGCGGATGTATGAGACTCTATACAGACACAAAAACACTCAGCCTTGAGATGTGCATGTGCTGAGGGAACACAACAATGAGAAACATGATCAGCTTCTGGAATTAATGCTTAGACTAGTGTGCCTGTCATCAAGCATACCTCTTCCCCCTTCTTCAGGAGGGACGGCTTAATCAGCAGACACAGAAACAATAATAACATTATCATGTGCACAATTCTATTTTAGTTATTTTAGTAAAATCCTTTGGGATTAACCAAGTTCTATCTTCTTAGACAGCTGGGTGGTCAGGTTGAACTGGTTGAACTCTGGCATGAGTCTTCCCTCAAACAGGTCCTGGCATTAGGGTGTGTGTTGGAATGTGGTGTGGGAGCACATGGTACTTGTGAAGGAACTGGGCGGTCAGTGACATAGGCAGGTGCAAAGTCTTGTTCCTCAACAATATCTGGGTTGAAGGGGCAGATGCCAGAGCACACAAAGCCTGATGTGATGTTGCTGCTCGTGGCAGAGCTGTGGCCACTATGCTTGGAACGTCATAGATGGTCAAAGTTTTTCCAGGATGTGTTCTCATCCAGTGATCTGCTGCTGTGTTTACATATCGCTTCAGTGGACCGAAGACACTCCTGTTGAGCGGCTGGAGACGATGTGAGCAGTGGGCTGGGAAAGATAGTAGGACTATGCAGTTTGACTGACAAAAGTCAATTCCTGCCACAGAAAGCTGTGACCAATGATTTTTGAGGAGGAGCAGCACTTTCGACTCCATACAGGTGTGTCTGGCAAAGTGTTGGAGAAAGGCAAGAAAGTCTACACCCTGAACTATTAGCAGAACCAATAGAGCCGACGGGACCATTCCTCACAAAGTGGTCCTGGAACTTCTTACTGGGAAAGATGAAGTACGGAGGAATGCAATTGCCTTGTGCATTAACAGCAAGTGCAATAGTGACCAATGTCCCCCTCTCCCCAGTGGTCGCTGCACCGACCTGGCTTCCCCTTGGTGGCGATAATTTTATCTGGCACCTGGACCGTCGTGGTACCTGAAATTTAATTGTAAACTTTGATGAGCTTTCATGAACATCTGTGAGTGTTTATATATAGTTACATATTTATTTACATTGCTTTATTATCTCTATGTCTGTATTAATAATTTTGTTTATTTGCATGTTTTTATTATAGCTACAGTGGGACAAAAATGTATTTAGTCAGCCACCAATTTTGCAAGTTCTCCCACTTAAAAAGATGAGAGAGGCCTGTAATTTTCATCATAGGTACACTTCAACTATGAGAGACAAAATGAGAAAAGGAATCCAGAAAATCACATTTTAGGATTTTTTTTATGAATTGATTTGCAAATAATGGGGGAAAATAAGTATTTGGTCACCTACAAACAAGCAAGATTTCTGGCTCTCACAGACTTGTAACTTCTTCTTCAAGAGGCTCCTATGTCCCCCACTCGTTATCTGTGTTAACCCTCTGGGGTCTGAGGTGTTTTTGGGGCCCTTGAGATGTTTTGACATGCCCTGACATTTGTGCTGTATTCAGCACAAACTCTGCTACAATAATATGTGAGCAAAATGGATGTACATGTTTGCATTTTATATAAAAAAATAATAATAATTATGCGTGGTTAGTACGTTTTGGGGAAATAAATGTCACCGCAATAAGGCCATTTAACACATACTGACTAGTTGTCCACAAGACTTTTGAGTTACTATTCTTGTAGGCTAGAATTTTTACTTCAAAATAAAGTGAAAATCATTCTGACCACTCTTTCACAAACAACAATATAATGATTTAAATTTCTTACGTCAGTTTTTGGTCAGCACTGCTGTATGCGTGGGAGTGTGAATGGCCATGAATATTAATGTGATTTACACCTAGGTGGGAAGACTAAAGACACTCCCCCAATGCCCCATCAAGGTGCTGTGAGGCAGCCTGAACTAAGAATGATTCACTGATGAATAAAAAGTTAAAAAGAACAGCATCTATTCAAAATAGAAATCTTTCCTAAGAACGTAAAGACTTAAAGTCATTACTATCACTTAACGCATCCTTTCAAAAAAAAACAAACATAAAAAGACCTAACTTGTTTGTTTGTTTTATAAAAAAAAAAATCTATTCAAAGAATCCTAAAAAAACTATTACAGGTAGAAAAAATTAGCAGCACAACTGTTTCCAACATTGATTTAAAAAAAATCCTATCAGAATGATTTCTGAAGGCTGATGGTTAGTTAGGTAGCGGTACATCTCACTGATGCTGACATCTGTCCATTTATATTTGCAGCCTTTTGCAGTTGCCTTGGCAGCCTGGGTAATATACTAACCAAAACTGAACATTTATATATAAAAAAATTTAGACAGTATCACATATTTGCAAAGGCGTCGATCTCGGTGGGGGGCGGTGGGTACGCGTCCCCACCAGATTTCATCATGAGTCATTTTGTACCCACCACTTTTGGAAACATTGAGGCATGGATGTACCTAATACAAATAAAACATCTCCAGTTAAAGCTGCTGTAGGTAACTTTTGAAAAAATGTATTTGCTAAAACTGTCATTATGTCCTGACAGTAGAATATGAGACAGATAATCTGTGTAAAAATCAAGCTCCTCTGGCTCCTCCCAGTGGTCCTATTGCCATTTGCAAGAAATACACGCTCCCGGTCAGAAACAACCAATCAGAGCCGAGAGGAGTGTCTTAGCAGTGTCAATCACGCTCGTGTATACGCTGATCACACCCCTCTCTTGCACAGCGTGGGCCGTCATTCAAACTCAAGATTGCCGTCGTGCTGCAGCTGTGCTTATGACGGAGAAACAACCTAAACTGCCAATTCTTGAGTGACACCTGCTCATAAAACAAAGAGGTAAAAGGAAAAAGACTGATGACGATAAACAAGCGAAAAAGAAAGAATTACACAGAGCCCATTGACTCGGTGTCAAAACTCTAGCCGCATAACATGTAGATAAAATGTCACGCACTGTGCTAAGCAACAATTGAAACCTGCTAATTCACTGGCTTGTCATGTTGCTGAAATAATGTACAAGCACACCTTATCTAGCATTATATATCGCATACTGTAACGTTAGTTACCGTTATATTAACGTTATCTTACTAGCTATTTATAACTTATAGAATGGACTGCATTTATATAGCGCTTTCACAGACCCAATGGCCACCAAAGCTCTTTACAATTTGCCTCACATTCACCCATTCACTCACTCACTCATACACCGACGGTGTATAGAAAGAGTGCAACGTTATAAAGTTACATGTAGGCGATTGCAAAATACATAATGATTTGAGGACCAAGTTTGTAGTCAAAGTATGGGCAGGCCATAGTCAATGTAAAGCATATTATTGACGTTTAGTCCCTATTAGTGAATGTGCCATATAACTTTTTATCCGCCATTATGGGTGGCCCTGTTTACTAGCCTGCGCGTTCACGACAGCCTCCGCTGTGGAGGACAAGCTGTGGAGGGAGGGCTGTAGCGCAGCAGAGAGCAAGGGGGTGGGACCTGTAAGTTGTGCTTGTTCAAATTTTCAGGCTAAGTGTTACGACCTGTGTCTGTGTAGCTAATTATTTTCTTTATTGCTCTGTTCCTTTTCTCTCTTTCTCTTGTTTTTTTGTTTGTTTTCTTCTGATTTCTAATAGGTTGCCCAATGATTGGGGTGAACGAACGCCATTGGTTGTCCAGTCAGGGTGTGGTCTTTATAAGGACGCTGCTGGCACTCGTCTGGGAGCTCATTCTTGGTTCGGTTGCACGTGGGTTGAGAGGTCCGGAATCCCTCCTCCGGCCGATGATCAAATTGTGTATTAGAAACTTTGATTAGTTCAAGTGAACGTGCATTTTGTGATAATCTCTGAACCGTTCTCCTAATGTCTAAACCATCTTAACAGTGTGGAGCGTAGGGGTTTCCTGCCTTGTTTATTTTGTAATTGTTTGATCTCTGTTTTTGGGCAGGGAGTTAGGTAAGATAAATGTATTTTCTTTTGTTATTTGAGTAAGTTATTAATTTCCCCTTTTACTTTTTATATTCGTTTTGTTTGTTATTTTGGCCTTTTGGACACCCTGAAGATTTGCTCTTTATTTCACTTGTTATTCTTTAATAAATTTCTTACTTTTGCTTTAATTTTGTGCATGAGTTTTTTTGATTATCGACCGGAGTGATTCGTTGCTGGGGTTCCATACCACAACCCAACAGTTATTTATTACGCCTCTTTAGTGATTTATATTCCCTTAGAGTCGGGGCGTAATACTAAGTCAACGTTTTCTCAAAACTCCCTACTGCAGCTTTAAGTAGCAGAGCATTCATTTAGTCCACTTTTAAATAAGAGATCTAGCGCTAAAATGTTTTGTTTTTGAACTCAAGCTAAGCGCTCGTGTCCGCTGCTATCAGTGTCATGGATACAGTGTTCTCTTGTGGTGGCGCGCGCGCGCAGTCTTCACTCGGACGCGCTCTTCAATCTATCGCCGTTGCGGCGGACACTATTCATTCCGGTGAAATCACAAAATAAAATGCACACAAACGTGTGTCCCTGCTTGATATAGACTGTAACCACTGATGAACATATTCGGTTTTGATGAGGGAAAAAAAACTATACCGAGGGCAGATTAGAACCCGTAACCTCTGACACGCTTGGCAAAAGATCTGCCACTTGACCACTGAAGTACTCAAGCAAAACTTCACTTGACCACTGAAGTACACAAGCAAAACTTGCGGATCGATATATTTCACTAAATCATTATAACCTAAGCAGTTATTCAAAAAGTTTACACGAAGGGATAATCCACGGCTAGCCATCCATTAAAGAATTTTAATGTAGAGGCGAAGAACCACCCGACGCGAAGCATTAAAATCCTTTAATGCATGGCTAGCCGTGGATTATCCCGCTTATACCTCGGTTATTTGCCAAGTTAAAAAGAAGTTAAAGCAGTAACTGATGTTTACAATGTAATTTTTTTAACAGACGTGTAAAAATGACAGTTATTTTCTTAAGTTACGGCTCGTTAGTTCTAGCACTCCGTCCGCTTTAAATAAAGTAGAGCCATCGGATTGCTTTTATTTGAATTAATTATCACATTTATTTAAATTCATTATTAAAAGAGAGAGACAGAGAACTGAAAGAGAAGGAAAAGAGAGAGAGAGAGAGAGAGAGAGAGAGAGAGAGAGAGAGAGAGAGATGCGTGCGCGAGTTACCTATGAGCGTCTCTTCTTTAAAGTCTACAGTCCCCTCGTTGCTTAAGCATAGCTAATTTAATGATTCATGGATTTATTAAAATTATTTATGAATGACAGGCAACAATGACAGTGACAAGGCAAGCTTTATTTGAACTAATCATGTAATTTATTTAAATTAATTAGCTGTATCTGTATGTCAAACCAAACTTTTACACGGATGATGAACGCTGGTGTCTTTTCCATTTTTCCTGTAGCGCTTTAAAACTGATTTAAAGATGGCATTGCTTGACTTGAAGTCTTGAAGCCCATATGATGTTGTATTTTGTAATGTTACGGTTTATACCTGCTCTGAGACGCATCAAACTTGTAACACTGTATTCGCGTCCAGCGGTAGACTGAACAGAGGCATAAAACTCCCGCAACGTCTCATTTAAAAGAGACGAAGAGTAGGTCTCGAAATCACAATTGTTCTGTCTTTGACGCAAAAAGTCACTGAAAATGTTAACTGCCCATTTAGTTGTCTTTTTCGCATTGACCTCATCTTTGTCGTCTTCGATCTTATCTCTGTCTTTTCCCTCAAAAAAGCCTAAAACTTAAGTAGCCTAATATACAGTATTTCGTTGTCACCCTGCCTCTCCAAATGCAAAACTGACATTAACAAACTGCAATAATGCAGTAACAGCTGAAAAAGTACTTGGGTGTGTGTTTTATTTTATATTTACCGGTCAATAATGCAATCGCTGCTGTCTGTCCCATAGAAGAACAATGACAGCCAGGGTATGTTTTGGAACTATTGGGGCTTACATGAACCACATGACAGCCATCACGGCGACATCAAAGAGCGTCGTAACTCTTTCTCTCTATGGCTCTGAGCCTACCTAAATAAACGTTTTCATATGCGTCTCTCTCTCACTCTTTTGCAAGTGTAACTCTGTTACTATGGTTACCAATGTTTATAGTAGCGGATTAATTTCGAACTGTAATCAAACTGACTGGAACTACCTGTGCATTAAACGGTTTTACTGCACACCTTCCAGCCAATCAGAATCGAGTATTTAAACAGCCCGTGGTATAAGAGCGTATAGGCCTACACGAATGTTAGGGATATTGTGAGGTAATATTTCCTATGTCAAAAGCTAGCCAAAACTAGGCAAAATATAGTCTGAAAGTTCATTTGAGCTCTATGATCAAAAAAGGAATTATATAACACTAAACAACTTACTCAGAGCTTGTATCCTCGGCGGGGTCAATTCGTTCTTCAAAATGCAGCTGTTCGTCGTCCAAGTTTCAAATTCCTCTGAGGAAAAGGTTAATTTTTCCCCGCTGTCCATAATCCTCTGAAGGAGTAGCGTGCCATTCTCAAAACGCGATGAACTAGCAGTCATTCTGAATCTGATGAAGAAACTTTGTGTTATGGCATTGATCGGGGGGCGTGCCGCGTGTGCGATGCATAGATCGCCTATTTACCATGTGAAAAGCTCTGGGGGCGTGGCGGCCTCAGCTCATTAAAGGTAATGAAGGGAGAACGAAAAAATGTTTACCTCTCCTTGGTTTCAAACGGATTACATAAACTGGAAATATATAGCCTATATTTTTAAATAAATTACTTCATTTAAAAGAAGAGAATTTCAGCTTCATAAAGAGAAATCTCTCGTATCTCTGTGGCAAGTATTGACAGAGTTACAGTTCATTTTTCGGACGCGTTTCAGAATGGACTTCACTGACAGAGAGAAGGCAAAACGCGCATCATGTTTATTTTTCTTTATTTGACGAAAAGCACAACACTTTGTTTTTATTGTGAGTACCCACAAAAAAAAAATAGACACTTAACAGGATCTAATGATGTACAACACTTATATGTAAGATCAAAATCAACAGAGTAATTTGATTCTATTTTGCACTAGTAAAGGAAAAAAAAAAAAACGAGCTCGTCGCGCTGGCCGACCCCAGAGGGTTAAACTCAATACACCTATATAGATTTATAATTTATTAAGTTTTTAGAAGTAATAATAAGTTTCTCAAGCAAGTGGCAAAACATTTAAAATACGCACTGCAAACGGAGTAGGCCATGTGTGAAACAGGTGTTGCCCCCCACACACACTCTGAACAGAGTATAGTTTGCTAATATATCCACCTTTCTAATATAGCTGCTCGTCGGATGGCTTAAATCCGAACCAAGTCCAAATAATGAATGTTGCACAGTTGCACTGGTCTTTTTCCACAGTATCTTCCATTTCGTTTTCAGCCATGTTTATCCAAAATTACGAATACGATGATGCGTTGCAGCCGGTCGCAGCTCGTGGGTTTAAATTTCGCGGGTAGATTGGGTCATCAACATGCATTATATGGATAGTGCAATAGAATTAAAATCTCTATCGTACGCCAATTTTGTATTGTTTATGTTGCATATCGTTTCTATCACCCATTATTGTACTTTGTTAAAAATACAACACATGGTAAGACTGGTTGAGGTCGATACTTTAACTCCTGTGGTCTGAACTTCAAATAACGCTCCACAGAATATGCTACAATGCTGCGAAATGAGTCAGCTACCTAACTACAGCTAGCTGCTCTGCCCCTCAAGTGAGCACAGTCTCTCCAAGCTTACTGTTTAGGCTACTGTTACTTACGTGCTGCTCTTGGTCAAATCTACGAGAAATTAGTTTTACTGATTGTCAAGAATAAATTAATACGTTACCTCCTCCACATGTTCATGTAGGCAGCCAGCAGCACTACTACTACGAAAAAATTGTCCAGTCAGGTGGCCAGGAGAAGAAGTTAAGTGAACAGGCACGTCAGCTGAGCTGCACCACCCAATCATGTGCGATTCCGACATGGGGAATTCAAATCAAAGTAACAAGTTCCAAATGCCACTCCTCCCCAAACCTAGAACGTATCCCAATGTTACAGTTGTTGCAGTGTTATGAACAGAGAAGCGTGTAGTCAGCGCAGCAGCAGAACGGCTAAATTGAGCTGGAGGTTTTAAAAAAAAAAGTGCTGGGTACAAAATGACTAATGACGAAATCGACGCCTATGCTTAATAAAATCTCTCAATATCACTTTAGTGGTTGTTTGAGTTGTACATTCCAAAATAAATGCCTAGAAACTCAACAGTTAATTTTGTGTTCAATTTACAATTATCATTTATGTTTATTTCACAAAATGAAATTAGTATTTGCCTAACAAATTAAGTTTTTTATATGTCGTTAATATGTTTGGTAAATTTCAATCAAAATATTTGAGAATGGATTAATTCTACTGATTAGATTCAAGAACTACAATTATTACTCATTCCAACTTAATCAACTACTTAAGTAGTTGAGTAAGTTATGCGCCAAATTGACGCTAATCATGCGGCCTCATGGAAAATCTGCCTCTCTGCCTTGGCAACAAGTGGCAGTCTGCAGCAAGAAGGAGAAACACACCGACATAAGCAGCACCTGGGAGACTGCAAACCGTGGTAACTAACCCTAACCCTAACCCTCATCCATGAAAATAAATTTTCGATTCCCGTCTGACTGATTTATCCACGGTGGAGTTGAAAACAACAGTTCCCATCATTCCGCGCTCCTTCACGTCGTCATCAAGCAAAGCCGTTGTTGTTGTTTTGAATGTAGCGCCCTCTAGCGGCATAAAATCTTAGGTATTGTACCTTTAAGTAGGCATCTATTGTTTATTAAGTTGGCCTATTTATTTTGTATTAATACATAACCTTACTGTATTCATTCATAATGTATCATTATTGCGTGACATTTGTGTCAATAATCGTCAAGCACAGGGGACTTCGCGTAGTGGGAGGGGCCCCCCAAATCAAATTCTGCTTATGGCCCCCAAAAGGCTCGGACCGGCTCTGGAGACCAGACAGACAGTGTGAGTTTTTTGTGACAATTGTGAGGGAAATACACAATTTATTCCCATAAACTGTGTAGTCAGCCGTTCTCCCTCCCATCTGCACTGTGTGAATTGTGAACGCAGGCAGGTCAGTGAGTTACAGGGCGCTCCTTGTCTCCATCCAGTTTTAGGCTGGTAACTAATAGGCCTGTTATATAGAATTAAGTTAGCAATAGCAGAGTTGTTTGTTTTGCAGCACTGAGCAGTTATTTTACATAACTTTATCATAAAAACAGTACAAAAGCATTTCCAGATGACAAATATCTGGACATGCCTAGTAGTTAATGTTAATTATTGTTTTCTAAGAATAGAATGTCAATTAAAATGTTAAATGTAAAATTAAATGTAATGTAAATCTCCCAAGAAATTCTGTACAGATACCAAATACTTTGACAATCAATATATACTTAATACACTTCTGCTAATGCAAGGATTTTGTGTTTGTATTTTCCCCCACACCAAGCCACGCCCCTCAATAAGCCCCTCCCCCATAACCCAAAATCTGCACTAAACACAGCTCATTATTTCCAACCGGGACGAAACAAAGGCCCACTTGCGCGTACCCGTTTGATTTGAGGAATTCAAGAGGCACGGAACCTAGGAATAGCAAAACAATGGCAGAGAAAGACCAATCTGCAGTTCGCGAAAGCAAACCAGCCAAAAAAAGGAAGACATTAACGTTAGTAGAAAAGGTAATGAACAAAACGATAAAAAACGAAATAAAACGCGTATCAATATTGGCGTGGCTTTCCAGCGATGGCGAGAACTGAGAGACCTCAAGGGGCTGAAAAGTGACGCCTTGATGGCTTTATTTCTGCTGGACAGGTAAATCTTTCTTTTTGTATTTTGATCATACATATTTTTTTCTTTATGTTTTCATGAAGTATGTGTCATTAGCACACGTGGCTGCATAATATAGCTAACATAACATTACTTAGCGAGCCGTAGTGGAGTCGATAAATAATATATAGGCCTAGCTCAAGATGATAGCTATAGAGTTGAATTGTGCATAATTTTGCTTTAGATAACTAAATACATGTTAAACAGATAGTAGGCCTAACGTTACTCAGCATCCAGGAACTTTTCTTAGAATTATATTTACCCTCTGTCTAACTCTTTTACCATGTTCATCTGGAAGTTTACCTGCACGTTTTTTTCGCCTTTGTTTTGTTTTTATATTCTCTACCTATGTTTACTGATGTCTTTATCTTGTATGTGTGTGTCGTACACACTGTGTTGTATGTGTGTGTTATTATTTTGTGTCTGCAATGTAGTTGTGAGTTGTTATTTGAGTTGTCAACAGAGTAGTTTATTATCTTTTTCCGAGTCAATTCGTTCATTTAACTAACGAAATGAACGTATTGACTCGGAAAAAGATTCGTTCATTTTGATGAACGAGTTCGAACAGGAGAGTCACACAGGACAGAGCAAAGCGAGCATTTGAGCTTATAAAACTTAAACTTTGTTATTTCTTTTTTAAATGAGCGATCGTTTCACTTGATAAGACCCTTATTCATCGTCTGGCGTCGTTTAAAGACATTTGAACAGTTTGCAGTTTGCACTGAAACTGACATTTGGACCTTGAACCGTTTGGTGCCCAGTAAAGTGCATTATATGGAGAAAAATCCTGGAATGTTTTCATCAAAAACCTTAATTTCTTTTCGACTGAAGAAAGAAAGACATGGACATCTTGGATGACATGGGGGTGAGTAAATTATCAGCAAAAGTTTTTTTAAAAGTGAACTAATCCTTTAAGCTCTTTTGCTTTCCCTTATAAAAGGTGATGCTCGGATGGACAGTCCTGGATTCTGTGCACAGTATTGCACATATTCAACAATGGAAAACGAAACTAAACATATCATCAGTATGGTCAACATCGACAAGAGGGAGACACAGAGGAAAACTCTGTTGTAATGGAGAAAGAGGGCTTTCAACAGACCTTCGAGGCACTCCGTCAAGAAATAAACCTGACTGAAATTTGTACCGATGCTCATTCCCAAATATCAGCTCTCTTCAGTAATTATCTTTACTATAGTCTTTATGGTTTTTGTAAAGCACTCAAAATTTCAGCACTCATTACAGACAAAATACATCACTCTCTGTTTATGACATGATATTGTTTTGGGTTATTTTGGGTAAGTATTCATTAAATTCCTAGCTTTTGTCCTCCAGACAAAGGGAAATACAGAGACAGCGGAGTCCACCACACTCTGGACATCTGGCATGGGTCCAAAAACTTGAGCAAAAAAAATTCATGCAGTAAGTGTAATAAATCCCCACCAGTAATCACATTTCATCTGATCACAATAAACACTTCCATAACAGCACCCTTCCATACCTATTTATTTTTTCTTTAAATATATTATTGTATTTTTAATCCTGTTGATATAATCATAGTTTACCTAACACAAAAGAATAATTGTTTATGCATCCAGGCAGGACAGCAAAAGGGGTGTGCCATTCTCCAGATGTGGAATAAAGACATCTGCAACCACTTCTGGTACTGCTGTAAAACGGCAGATGAAGAGTTTATTGTGAGTATTTTCTTTTTTGATATATTTTTTCAGTTTAAATATTTAGAAACAGAAGAAATTAAAGCATCTCTTTACATAAATTAAACTAACTTATGTAATCACCCGTTTTGGTTTATTGGTTTATAAACGAAATAACTGATGTAATGTGTATTTATTGTACAAATGTTGTGACATATTATGTGTATTTATTATTATTTTTGGCATTCAATTACATATGTAATGCTTTAGTCCATCACTTTTTAAATCTAAAAAGAAAAAAATGTTATGCTTTTTGTGTAAAATCTTGTTGTGACTTGTTTATGCAATTAGAATTTGCAATCAGGTTGTAAATGTTATACCACAGGACATGTGGGTGGGAATCCTGCACCATGTCACAGGAGAACACACGTGGGCTCTTGGTGAGTGTAAACATGCCCCCTTGCTGGACAACAGAGATAAAGAATTGATTGAGAGTGGTTCAGTGGCACATGACAGGCTGGCTGAAATTATTCTTGATGAACGCTGGCTGAAGGTCATCCCCAAATATCTGAATTTCAGGTACATAAGCTACTTTATATATAGTAGTAGTAGTATTGTAAATGGTCAAATCAACTATGTGAAAGACATTTTACTATAATTGGCGTTGATATTACATGAACAACATTATTATAAAGAAAATATCTTGAATGTATTTTTGTCTAATGTGCACTCAGGTCAACTGCAGATTTGGAGTCGTTTCACAACCACATACTGATGTATGCCAGCAATCGCTTCTGCTTTTCCCCACCAGTTTATGCTGCTCGTACCATGCTGGCTGGCCTAGACTACAACCATCATCTCCATAGACCAGCCAGGAGAAAAGCTGATGGCACAATTCAGTAAGTTTTGAATTCTTTTTAAAAATGAATATTTAATTTTAAACTTTTCACTAAGCTGATACACCTTTCTATATTGTCAGGTATGGCAAGGTGTACAACAAAAAATCCAGGAAGTGGAGGTTGTACTCATTAAAGGTGGAGAAGGACTACAGCTACATCTCTGACCTACAGCGTGCCATCCTTCATCGACGGATATCAGCTAATAAGGGGATGCCCAGAAGAAGAACCAGGAGACCTGATGCATGGCGTACTGTCTGGTGCACCTGCTCCATCAACACAGGAGCTATTGCAAATACAAGTCAGCAGAGGGTTAGGTGAGTTATTTAAATACTGGTACCTCTAGTACCAGCTATTTTATTAGCTATATGGATTTATTGAAAAAAAATTCTAATGTGAATTTAAATTTCAACAATACATATAACACAATTTTAACTGTAACATATCAAACTCAGATACTGTTAAAGTGGTTATATAAAAGCAGTGGTGGAATGTAACGAAGTACAAATACTTCGTTACTTTACTTAAGTATTTTTTTCACGTATCTGTACTTTACTTTAGTAGAATCAACAGGCCATACTTTTTACTTTTACTTCGTTACATTTTGCAGCAATTATTATACTTTCTACTCCACTACATTTCTACAACGTTCTGTTACATTTTCGTTAAATTTTCTGATCAGTTTTTCCCCTGCCAAAACGTCTTCCTGACCGTCCGTTCATCGCACGTTTCTGTCTCACCAGTGAAGTTTGGTTGCCATAGATATATCAACCCGGTCACACTAAATGCGTCTCTATAGCACGCAGTGTGTTTATCGTGCAATTTATACGCGAAAATTAGTTTTTACATGCATAGGAAACGCATTGGTAGGTTTAGTAGTGATGTGGGGTGGGTGCGTGTGTATTATACGTTTGGTTAGGATTAATATGGCAAGCCAAGAGGTTCAGAATTACGCCATAAATGAATCGCGTTTACAGCCAAACGCCGTCATATACGGCGTTTTAACATAATATATGTGTTTATATATGATGTGTATATTGCCTAATTGCAAGCTTGTTCAGAAATGGTGACAAAAACTTAAAATATAACTGCTTTTCCATCATATTGAACATCATTATATGAGTATTAGGTTGAATGAGTTAGAATTAACTGTTTTATTAATCATTAGAATATAGAAATTAAGAGAATAAATTGTTATGCAAGTACTTTTACTTTTAATACTTAAAGTACATTTAAAATCAGGTACTTTTTACTTTTTACTTAAGTAGGTTTGTCATTGTGGTACTTCTACTTTTACTAAAGTAAATATGTCTCTGGTTATTTGTACTTTTACTTAAGTTCTGAGATTCAGTACTTCCTCCACCACTGTATAAAAGTCATGATACAATCCGAATATCACGCGAACTAAGTAAAAAAAATATTGTGTATAATAACTATCATTTCTTGCCAAGATAAACACACAATCAAATAAAACTCTTCGATGAGACATATAACGTTATAATATTTAACAGTAATGTGTTTGATTTTGAAATGTGGTAATCATGTCAGAGAGATCATTCTTATATTCTTTGTATAGGTCAATCGCTGCCGAAACAATGAATAATCTCCACAGGACCATAGCTGATGTGATGCTACGTCCCAAGTCTGACCCGTCTACCAGTCAAGATACCTCTGGAAACACAATGTCTTTATTCATTTATATTGTTTTGTTTTTGATTGTGCTAATGTTTTTTTATATTTGTGATATAGTTTCTAGGTTTAGTAATACAGAAATAAAAAAGTGACATTCTACATTTGGTTGTCGTTATTGCAGAAATAATACATAAATGTAGTTTTGTAATCAAATGTGGTTTCTATTGCAAGTGTAAAGAATTCATTTATCATTTTCAGTAAAAAAAATTATTTAGAAAAAAAAAAAAATTGTGTACCAAATAAAAACATAACAATATTTTAATATTGTAGAATGTAAAACACAGAAATTATGTACATGTATTCATCCACACAATAGATGGACAGTTTTCTAAAGCACTCTAGACTCTTAGACTCTACTAGGAATAAAACCTCTGTACTGTTGCAGTGGATCAGGATAAAGATCGCGTATCTTCCAGACGCAGCAACTTGGTATCACGACTCTGTGACCCTGTCCCAATGCTCCATACTGCCACACTACAAATTGCCTGTATGCTGCATGACGGAACTGCCTATTACTCTGTCCTGGTTCTGGATTATCAGTCAATGCACAAATGTCATTCCAGATACGTCTGGCAAGGCGCAGAACACCCTCTTCCAAAATGTAGGCTTCCATGTGTGGCAGTATGGAAATACAATAATCGGGATGTTGTCCACAGCACTTTTGTTCTACAAATGTGGCCATTCCTCTGCACCGCTGGCAGACACACCAAGGGGATTGCCCTGACACAAGAGGAGAAGCATTTTCTGACATCCTTTCCAGAACATCAAACATAAGACTTGGGTCACGCGTCAGGCAGAGCTCCAGGACTTGATGTGCTTGTTCCAGGCTCAGGCCTCGAATTCTGGCCTGCAATGGAATATATAATCACAAAATATATCAAAAAATGTAAATATTGGTGTAATTACACAGAACATTTGTCAACATGATTCAATTTTTATTTTTATATAGCTTTATTGTTCTCTGAGATTACTTGTGTGCACTTAACACTCCAGATCATATATACCTGTTCACATGCCCTTGTTTGAGCTTGAATGCAAAACTCGACGCAGGTCCTCTTGTCCAAGAAGTGCTCCTTGCCCTGCACTTCGACCACCCCGTCCTCGGCCTCTACTTCCTCGGACCCTAGTTGCACGACCTCCTCTGCTTCGCCCTCGACCCCGGATCTGTCCTCGAGCTGACGATGCGGTACTTGTCTCTGGAGTGTAGTCCTCATCAGAGTCAACAATGCTTTCATCATGGAAACTCTTACATGCAGAACACCATATATGAATCTTACACGAAATTCATCTTCATCACAGTGTAAATGATGGCAATGGAAAAACGTGTATCATGCAATCTGTTTTTAGCTTTGCCTTATAGATAACTCGTTAGCGAATCAATAAATATATATTTTAAACTTAACCAATTGCAATATGCTATCTTGTTAGTGAGTACTAAAATACAATTTATTTGATTATCTTCATAATGATAAAGTTAGATTTTTTTATTACATGTGATTCTGACATGATGTCACTACATGCACTGCGCTCCTTCCTCTCCGCTCGTCTCAGGTAAATAATGCGTCTTCAGCTCACGGTCGGAGTCGCGCGTTCATGTGTTTTTGAGGCGTGGCTTTGGAAGGAGCCCAGAAGGGAGGGGGTGGAGTGAATGGAAATAATGAGCTGTCTTTAAAACAGTCGTGAGAGGTCTACAGACACTCGATTTTTATACTTTCTTTTTCAGAGTACTTACATTTTAATTATGCATTGATATATACTGAAAGTTTAAACAAATTTGGAAAAAAGTTTTTTTGATAAAATTCCAACCTACAATACCTTTAAGCCAACATTGCTAGACGGGTTGTATCAATTTGCACATGCTTTATATGTTCTTACTTAATTGCATAATAGAATATTTTAATAAGACTCGTGTGACAATAATATGTCAAATAATTTATCAATTACAAATTATAAGCAATATCTGACAGCTGGTGGTGCGATAGAACAATTCGTAGTGTAATGTTTGCCACTTCACTTTATTGCCTCTATGAGTCGCCAATGGACAAAAATCACAACAAATATACGTACGCCAGACATGAAGTTTACGTGGAGGAACGCGTTCTTACGTTAATTTCACTGGCCGTGAACGTGAAATCTGGCGTACGCCGTGTTTTTGTGCGTACGCAATGTTGATACATGAGGCCCCTATGGAATTACATTTGTGTCAACAATAATGAACGTAACTTTATAAAACTGAACGTAACTTTATAAAACTGAACGTAACTTTTTCAGAAACTATCAAAATATTCCATTACAAAAGAAGAAACCCACAATTAAAATGAAAAAAATTAACTCAGTCGCACGAATTTAACAGGCTCTTCAAATATGCTTCATTTTTTGTTATTGGTTTTCAAAGATTCGTTTTCGCAAATCGTGGAGTCTGAATACATAGCTACAGATTTCGTTTACGCTTCTCAGTTTTTCGTTTGCTGCCACAGATTTCGCTTACGCTTCTGAGCTTTTCGTTTGATGTTTTGAGACAAATCTCTCGTGGGGGTGGGCTTAACAGTGATCTACTCTGATTGGATAGTGAGCTTTTGATGGACAGGCGCTCTCTGACCCGGAAGTACAGACGTCACTCAGTGGCGCGCACATTGGAAAGCTCTCGCGGTTGGACATTCAGTTACGCAATACTTCGTGATTTGTTCTATTACTAACAATATATGTAAATAATACTTGACCTACAATTATATAATTTAATATTATATGAGACCGTCGGCTTCCTTCGTCTCAGTCTGTGAGGATGAGCTCTCAGGAGAGACACGGAGCGGCATCATCTTCCTCCTCAGCTTGCTCTTCAAGGCAGCTTGTCGTAAGTTCGTGTCACTGAAGTAACCAATAACATTGATACAAGTTTTATCCATGTAATGTTGCAGTGTGCAACAGTTCTGGCTTTATTTTACAAATGTATTGTTTAAAAAACTGTTTCATATATCAAGATACGGTGTGTAGATATAAATAAAATAAATAATATGTTTGCCTAATCTTCCTTTCTTTTAATGCTAACGTTTCTCAGGACCAAAGACAAATGTCTCTTTTCCAGGTAACGTTAGGCACTGAATGATGGTATATAAATTATACAGCTTAATTAGGTTAAAACTGGTTTGCTAATCCTTATGAGAATGGCTGACTTTGTAAAAAATTAACTGGAGGAAGAGAGAGAAAGAGAAAAAAAGGATTGTCTTAACTAACCTAAAGGGGCTGTTTTTTGTTGTTGTTTACCTTTAGGAACAAGTGCAACACGACATTTTACAGCATATGCTGTCAAAGTTTAGCTTGATTTTTCGAAATGAAACATTAGATTTGGATTACCTCTTGGATACTGCGCGGCAAGAACTGGATTTGGCAATTACTGCTTCAAATCATGTCAACATCCCAGAAGCTTTAATGGCAGGTCTACAGGAGCTAATCAACATTATTCATGTAAATGTAAGTCCGGAAGAAACTTCAACACCTACATCCGATATTTTAACCTGCACTTGGGGAAACGTGGGACGCCCACATTTAGATATCAGAAGGGATGACCTTGAGGAACTCCTTCGTATGGCTCTCCCTGTAGAACATCTTTCTAGGATCTGTGGTGTTTCAAGAAGCACAATGAACAGAAGATTGAAAGAACACACCCTGTCTGTCAGAGCCTGCTATTCCAACATTTCAGATGAAGAACTTGATAATGTTGTAAGATCAATAAAAATAAGAATGCCACATGCAGGCTACAGACTAATGAAAGGTGAACTTTTGGCAAGAGGGCACCGGGTACAGTGGCACAGGATGAAGGCCTCTATGCGACGGGTGGATGGAGCTGGAATTTTGGCCAGAATGATTCAGCTTGGTTTCATAGCTCGCAGAAGCTACTCTGTTCCTGCACCATTGTCCTTAGTTCACGTGGACACCAATCATAAGCTAATCACGTGGGTATTTTCTCTCTTACACTCACATATACAGAAAATCTTAGTGGTTTCTTTACATAATGACACATGTACACATTAAAAATGCCTTAAATAAAAAAATAAAAAGATATACCCTAAACTAAATGACTGCTAACAAACAGTAAAGTCTTATGTTCATATTTTTGTTTTTTAGATTCAATATTGTGATATTTGGTGGGATTGATGGTTTCTCAAGGAAGGTACTGTTTGTCAAGCTCTGAATTTGTTCTGTTTTGAAACTTTTGAAAATATTTTCCCCAAAAACTAAAACTGTCATCATTTCCTCATCCTCCACTTGTTCCAAACCTATATAAGTTTCTCTCTTATGCTGAATGCAAAAGAAGATATTTTGGGTAAACAGTTGATGGTAGCCATCTACTTTGGATTTGGATTACCACAAGGATACTACTCGGCAAGGCCTTTAGAACTTTCAAGTAGATTTAATAAAGGGGCCATTATACCATTACTCGAGGTCAAACATGCATTTTAATCAGGGATTAGGTTTAAGTCTTGTCTGAGAAACTGGGCTATATATATATATATATATATATATATATATATATATGAAATACTGCTTGCAACATGTCCATTTAAAGTGAAAATTATTGAAGAAATATCTTTCTCCTAAACCCCTTTTTTCATAGATCCTATACCTTGATGCTGCTGAAAACAACAAGGCATCAACTGGCTTCTCATTCTTTCTGGAGGGTGTTCACAAACATGGGTGGCCTTCAAGGTAAGAACACTGTTAACATGTGATGTCTTTTTTTTTTTAAAGTCAACATCTTAACTACATTTCACAAGTTCACATGTAATTCAATAGAATAAAGATTAAGTGTATTTGGCGTGCTGTCCGGGGGAGGGCTCCGAGCTCTAAATATTGGCCTGAACCCAGAGTACTCCCCCAGTGTGGTAAAAATAGATAGAACTATAAGTGAGGAGATGGGTGGTGGAGGGTTGCTGATAAACCAGGGTTCCCCAAACTCGGTCCTGGAGGGCCACTGTCCTGCAGAGTTTAGCTCCAACCCTGATCAAACACACCTGAGCAAGCTAATCAAGGTCTTCAGGATCAGTAGAAACTCACAGGTAGGTGTGTTTGATCAGGGTTGGATATTACAATATTTCAACCCTGTGATAAACTCTCAGATGAACAGAGGCAAGTCTGCTGTATTTATATCTCATCATTGGTTGAGTTAATAAACTGAATGCTCTCCACCTGTGCTAATTAGGTTAATTATCTGAACCTGCTCCGCCTGAATTTTGATAATAAAACATCATGTTGTGTGATATCATTGTTTGGTACTATCTTTGCACAAAGCAAAATTACCTTTACCAAAGGTTTTTGAATTGTTCACAAATGTGAGTTTTGGTATTTTTACATCTTGTAGTGTTTAGTCTTTCTAAAAATTTACCTATGTTTATCATTTTTGAAAGCTAATGACTTTTAAAATCCAGTTGCAAATATTTGTTGCTTTAAAAAATGTTTTAAATGTTTAATATTCCCTAAATCTTTTCTAGAGTACGTGGTGACCAGGGAGTGGAAAATGTGGATATTGCACGTTGCATGTTCTCAGTGCGAGGAACTGGTCGAGGTAGCTTCATTGCCGGAAAAAGCGTTCACAATCAAAGGTGCAAATTCTGTTTTTTTCTTCCTGTTGTTATTTCTAGTGGGGCCCCCCCAAAAAAAATCACCTGCCTGACTTGATGACATCGTTAATTAGGCATGTTAATGTGTGGCATTACAGTACACCTCAGTCTGATAGCTGTTCTGTATGCATACTGAACATAGGTCTGTTTTTTTTTTTAAAGAATTGAGCGCCTGTGGCGTGATGTGTGGTCAGCCGTCACATCAAAATACTACGAAACCCTAATTGTGAATTAGGTGAATTAGGTTACATTTTCATCTTTTTATCAGTACTGAGGCACAGACCTCCGTCAAAAAGTGTCCCAATATTTTTTTTTATTTTTTTTTGGATACTGTTACAGATATATTTATATAAATTGGCTTTGCAGTACAGAGCCGAGCTGCCTTCTTGTACTCAAATGATAAGACATTTGCAGGTTTCATATCCTACAATGAATAGGTAAATATAGCATGCAGTGCTCTCTTTGTTTTCTGTCTTATAAAGTATCTTGTTAATATTTTGGTGTGAAAAACAGATTTTAGTGTGTGAGTGAACTGTCCAAATGAATCAAACTGAATCGCGAACAAAAAAACAGTTTCGTCAGATTAGATCAAAAGAGTGATTTATTTCTGAATCTGGCATCATTAGTTCTAATTCTAAAAATACACTACATGATTGCTGAAATCTTATTAGGGAAAATGATTCTCAAGGGTGCGTTTCCCAAAGCCAACTATGGTCGCAAGTTCCGTTAAATTGTGTTGTAAGACGGAACTTGCGACTATAGTTGTCTTTGACAAAACGCACCTCAGATGCTGTAATCTCCATTGTCAGACAAGGACTTATCAGTAATATTTCACTGTAAAAAGAGTCTAACGACACCCTGGTCTTGATTAATTTTCATTGATCACTTTGAAACTGCACATATAAGGGGCTTTCACACAGGAACATTTTCATAGTTCCTAGAAGGTAGAGCGGCACGATTATGGATAAATAGAGAATCACGATTTTTTTGTTGTTGTTTCAAATAGAGATCACAATTCACAATTCATGCAATGGTAGAAGATGGAGTGCTTGATCTATCAAATCAACTACACCTCTTCTGTGTGCACTACACAATTCTTCCACGCCTGAAACTGGACCTGAAGTGCTTCATTGGGAGCTGGAACAACCACCCAATCAGAACAGAAGCAAATCTTACACCAAATCAGCTTTGGTACATTGGAATGCTGCAGACTCCAGTAGCTGATCCAGATGTAGAGGTATTCTTTAATCATCTTTTTAAAGAGTTAGTTCACCCAAAAATCAAAATGACATTAATGACTCTCCTTCATTTCGTCCCAAGCCCGTCAGACCTCCGTTCAAAGAACACAGTTTAAGATATTTTAGATTTAGACCGAGAGCTTTCTGTCCCTCCATTGAAAGTGTATGTACGGTATACTGTCCTTGTCCAGAAAGGAAATAAAGACATCATCAAAGTAGTCCATGTGACATCAGTGGGTTAGTTAAATACATTTTGTTCCAAAAATAATAAAAACTACGACTTTATTCAGCATTGTATTGTCTTCCGATTCTGGAAGTTGTAGTTTTTGTTATTTTTGGACCAAAATGTATTTTCGATGCTTTAAAACATTCTAACTAACCCACTGATGTCACATGGACTACTTTGATGATGTCTTTATTTCCTTTCTGCACAAGGACAGTATACCGGACATACACTTCCAATGGAGGGACAGAAAGCTCTCGGACTAAATCTAAAATATCTTGTGTTCTGTAGATCTGACGGGCATGGGACGACATGAGGGAGAGTCATTAATGACATTTTAATTTTTGGGTGAACTAACCCTTTAATGTTATCTGTGTATAATCTATATAATTAATTTCCTTACCCTTATTTCATTAAACCTGTGTGAATTACTTTGTTACAATAATAACTCTTCAGGAGCATAGGAGCCGACCCCTTTGTAAATGTGCCTTACTTGACAACTTGATTTTTATAATTTAAAATGCATTTTAATAATAGATCTGAATATGAGCAAAGTTACATGAGTTTATAACAACATGGATACAAGTCATTGACAATATTTCAAAACAGTTGGCATTTTGACCTCCTTAATGTTTCTTTGATTTTGCAGATAATCGAGCAACTGTGTCAACAGCAAACGTCTGATACTGACCCAGAAGATGGTGTGGTGGTTCCAGAGATCCAATGCCCTTTATCTGAACAGAGCTTTGCTGTTCTGCAGGGATTAATTGATCCCCTGACATCATCACTGAACTACCGAGAGCTCTATGTCCAGTCACTTGATATTATTCAAAGACTGAGCTTTACTAACATTTGACTTTTGTAACATAAAAAAAGAAACTTGGACAAAAAAAAAACAACAAAAAAACATATGTTGTTACATCAGAAATTTAATTTACAAGAACATCACATGTAAGAGCGTTTTGGCAAAACTAACTTCATAACACTGTTGTGCAAATCTAACTTCATAACACTGTTGTCCAAATCTAAAACTTTGTAAGCCACTCTTTTGATAATAAATGATAAAGTAGGGTTGTTGTTTTTTTTTTAAAGAGGTGACATTAATTAAAAGGACGTAAGTGCATTAACAAATCTATTCTAAACCCTGTCAAAGTAAGCTCCCTGCTGCACTGCAATTTTCATGTTTTCTTTAAATTCATTTAAACTTGTTAAATGTGCAGTGGGAAATGTGATTGTCTGGGTGCATGCACTGACAACAGGGTAGCAGATTCTGTGGTTTGGCATACGTTCCATGCATGTATGGTCAAATAGAACTGTGATTTTAAAAGCTTGTCTCTCTGAAAGGAGCAGATGTCTATGTGCTTGACCAGACAGCCACTGCATTACTTTTGACACAGAAAGTGCCTCCTCATCCTCAGAATCTCCATCTAGGGCAGTAAACATACATGCATATATTTAAGTATCTAAAAATAGACATTGCCTTAACACTCGAGTAACAACAAATTTACCTTCAAGTTCCATTAAAAAATCTTGGAAGTTATTCAAGATTTGAATTTCTTTGCTGTGCTTTAGAGTGCCACTCTCACTCATTTGTGGGTCAAGACGTGACGCAATGTAATCAGAGTCCACCTGCAAAAACATTCCATAAAATAAACAAAAACAAATATCATCTAAAGAAAATGCCATATTCAAAAATAGGAGTTCAAAAGAGTTTCTCTAACACAGTGGTTCTCAATTCTTGTTCTGGGGACCCACTGCTCTGCACATTTTGTATGTCTCTTATCTGAGATAAACTGTTTAGTTCATGGAGCTGTCTTATCACAAGCTGATGACCTGAATCTAGTGCTTAAAAAAAAAAAAAAAATGTGCAGGGCTGCGATTCCCCAAAGCATTGTAACCCTAAGTTGATCAACTTAGGATAACAATGGTCTCAGGACTTCAGTTGAGAACCACTGCTCTAATGATTTTTACAAATATATGCACCTTACCTGATCATTGCCACCTTCAAAAACAAAGAGGCCACGGCACACTTCTTTGTTCTTCTCCATGATGTCCACTAGACGGTAAAGTTGAAGGCCCTCACGGAGCTGCTGAAGCATTAGAGTTCTTCGAGCAGCGGCATGCATTGCAATTGCCCTTTATAGAACAGAAACAAACATTGTTTTACAATCTAATAATTATTACTTGCATTGTTTGTAAAAAAAGATTTAAAGGGATAGTTCATCCAAAAATGAAAATGTGATGTTTACCTGCTTGCCCCCTGTGGGCAAGCAGAAAAACAAAATTGAAAAAAATAATAAATTGATTGAACTATCCCTTTAAGAAATGCATAAAGTGATACCTCTTTATATTCTCCTTGTTTTGGTCATTTATAGGGCCAGTGTAGCCACAGCTCGTAATTTGCTCAACAGGTCTGAAGTCTCCTCGATCTAGAAAGAATTTGAGGTTTTCTTGAAACATTCATAAAAGGTGCATAACAATAGAAAACTACATAATCACAAATTATTTTCATATATACCATTTTAATCAGTGGTGAAAATTCCATGTCATTAACATTATCCACCATGATGTTTTCAAGGTTTCCACTTAACAGGTAATTGTAACACCACTCCTGTAGAAATCGTGGAGCTGGACCACCTTGAGCGAGACTTACGGCAAATATTTCCCCAGCAACTCTATGTAACAAGGACAGAAAAATTAAATACAACTTCCACAGTCAGCAACTACATTTAAAACTCATGTTCAAAAGGAATTTGCTCTTAATTGGAATTGGAAAAGGAATTTATTTTCTGTTTTTACAGAATTTTCTGTTTTTATAGAGTCCTTATGCAAGTCTAATCTAAACAATGTTTGATGAACTATTTTCTTAATGACTTAAATTTCTTTAATGACACTTACCGAAACAGGCCATTTTCAAGGTCATTTAGTGAGTACTTAGGCATTTTTCCTTTACCATTTTCTCCTTCAAAGAGCCGGGTCTCTATGGCACTAATCATTTCTATAGTAAAAAAAAAAAAAAAGAAGATTAATTCAGCAACATTCCAACAACAAACAATCTATCTGAGCAGAACAAATTAATTAACATTGTAAAGGTTTTGTGGTCAAGGCTATCAGATGCAAAAATCCTCACCTGTCAGGAATTCTTTACGGAGAGCGCCTGTGTCGACTCCAGCCTCTCCCATGAATGTCACCTTTAAAGTGTGGATTGGGGAGCTAAGCTTTTGTCGCTTCCACAGTGCCATTCCTCTTTCTAAGAGGTTCATTCTAGACACACAGATACTGAATTCTTTGGAGGTATCAACTTGAGCAGCAAGCCATCGCAGTACATCCTCTTCACTGTCAAATTGTGATTAAAATGGAGAGTTTGAGACAGCATTATGATATACCAGTTATGTTTATTAAAGTACATTATTAAGTAAGAATACTGTTGATACATTTCTTAAGTAATATACCATGACATTTCTTCTTTTTGTGACTCCATTATATCAGGGCTTAGAAGGCCAACTGGACTAAAGAGAAAATGCATGTACAAGTGAAAATTTAAACCATAATCATTAAACAAACAAAAAATTTTTTACTTTAGTGTATAAATAACTAATTTGCACAAAATGTCAGCTGCCATGTAAACATAATTTCAAAATGCAATGTTTAGAATCATGCCACATAATGCACCACAAAATTACATTGTTGATTTTGTTCATAGTAATTACCATTACCTATCTAAATCGCCACAAAAACTTGCATGGAGCTCCAATTCCTTCGCAGGAAAACTTTGCTGACAAACAGGACACTTTGCCTCTGGTGACTAAAAAGCAAGTAATGATGTAAAATACACATTATAAGAAGTCAGAATAATGTCAGTCCAAGCAACAAGGTAAATTACCTCTTCTTCAGTAACAGGAGGTAATTCAGGTGAATCAGGAGGTAGATCAGTCAGCTAGAAATAGACAAACCATTTTACATACATTTAACATCACACATTAATCTTAAAGAATAATCATGAAGTTTATTAAAATCTTACCTCTGGTTCTGAGTCAGAAAGCGTCTCATATTCAGCAGTGTTGCATTACTTTACATGCAGAGCAAGAATCTGTAGTGGCATAGATTTGAAGCATTTCTTACATTCTGCTTTAGGCATTTGAGAGAACTCCGGGGCATCAGATGGTAGAGGTGACAGGTCAAACTCATCTTGTAATGGAACAATGTACAACATTGTTTTCCCCCCTACAGTTGCACTTCTAATTGTGCTCCCACAGTAGCCTTCAGACTCCGGAGGAACTAGATTTAACCGCCTTCTACCCTGTCCACCTGAATAAATAAATATTATGAAATTGAAATGCCATCCAATTCCATTAAAATTGTATATGATGTAATTGTAAGTTTAAAAGAGAAAAACACTGTCAGTGCTAATCTATTGAAATGCACAAAAATAAATGAAATGACATTCACAAAACTATCGGCACTGTGCAATAATGTAAAACTAGTTCCTGTTGTGTTAGTTTAAAGATCATACCAGTTGCTTTGTAAAGAAGCCAGCCTCCAGATGCAGAGTTCATTTTTGGGTATGCATCACTGAACAAGCTAGAGACCTAAAAACCACATTTAACTCAAGATTAGAAAATAATTCTAACAAAGGTTTTTAGTCGTTGATAAAAAAGGAAGGCATAGCTGTTTAATAAAGGAATGGTGTGTATATACATCACCTCTGAATGTTTCAAGTCATCAGGCATGGTAAGATTCCGTTTTCCCAAGCCAGCTTGCAAAAGCTGCACCTCATCAGCTGGTGACGGGGCCATGTCTGTATTTTTGTTTAACAGAAAAACTGAAAACACAAAGGGTTTCCATATTTTGTTGCACTTTGCTGGTCTACTACAGCTGGGTAGCCGTCTTTTCGAACCACGCTTAAAAAATCCAGGGAAAGACCTTTGAAAATAAAATTAGTATTGCATTATTTTTGGTTACATTAATGTGTTTATTTGGGAACACAAAGAACCTCAAAATGGCCCCTGACTACTACCACTGCTCTAATTATAAGTGCTCAAATGCATTGTAAATACATGCTAAATACAATGTGGCTGTTTTGTCCATTGTCGTGCCTGCAAAACTGAAACCTGGCCATATCTTGGTCCACTGTATGACTCTGTCCCGACTGCTGCTGACCCTGCCTTGTGCTGGTATTCCCAAGCGACTGGTTAAGGATTTCAATGATGTTTTGAACAGCTGCAGATGATGCAGCATCTGCACCAAGATTTCTGTCTTGCTGTAGAATAAAGACCAGTTTGATATGCATTGTCTACATTGACAAGTGCTTGAATATAATAACTGTGCAAAAGAGCAAACAATCAAGCTACAAAACATCATGATATGACATCAGTGTATTGCAAACTTGTGAATGACAATAATAACCCGCAACGAACTGTTGCACACTGCAACATTACATGGATAAAACTTGTATCAATGTTATTGGTTACTTCAGTGACACGAACTTACTACAAGCTGCCTTGAAGAGCAAGCTGAGGAGGAAGATGATGCCGCTCCGTGTCTCTCCTGAGAGCTCATCCTCACAGACTGAGACGAAGGAAGCCGACGGTCTCATATAATATTAAATTATATAATTGTAGGTCAAGTATTATTTACATATATTGTTAGTAATAGAACAAAGCACGAAGTATTGCGTAACTGAATGTCCAACCGCGAGAGCTTTCCAATGTGCGCGCCACTGAGTGACGTCTGTACTTCCGGGTCAGAGAGCGCCTGTCCATCAAAAGCTCACTATCCAATCAGAGTAGATCACTGTTAAGCCCACCCCCACGAGAGATTTGTCTCAAAACATCAAACGAAAAGCTCAGAAGCGTAAGCGAAATCTGTGGCAGCAAACGAAAAACTGAGAAGCGTAAACGAAATCTGTAGCTATGTATTCAGACTCCACGATTTGCGAAAACGAATCTTTGAAAACCAATAACAAAAAATGAAGCATATTTGAAGAGCCTGTTAAATTCGTGCGACTGAGTTAATTTTTTTCATTTTAATTGTGTTTTTCTTCTTTTGTAATGGAATATTTTGATAGTTTCTGAAAAAGTTACGTTCAGTTTTATAAAGTTACGTTCATTATTATTGACACAAATGTAATTCCATAGGCCCCAGGCTTTTAAAGAACAAAGTCACAAATCATTTTGAAAAACTGGTTGTATTTGTTTACTGAAAAAGTCCTGGATCAACAGGTTTAAGTTCTGAAGAAAACAACTCCACAGTTGTTTATGAACATGCACGTTTAAAGGAGTTTCAAAGTAACTTCTCAAGACAGTTCAAGTTCAGTGGAGGAACAAGCAACACCATATCGTCATTGTTCATGGTTAGTAAATACTACTTTATAAAATACTAATAGATTTAGATTTAAAAGTGTCATGTATCCATTCACATTGATCTAGACTTAATAAACAGCATTGACACATTGTTGATAGTTTTTTTATCATTGCTTAGCACTAGCAGGGCTGCCAACGTTTGAATTTAGTTTGGTGTGAGAATTATGGAGCGGTATTTATTGTTTGAATTTTGTGATAAATTTTAATTTGAAAGCTGAGACTTTTTCATATCATATATGCTCTGTCTTGTCTGTCAGAATCAGTGTCTTTGCTTCATGATATTTCACTGCGTGAGAATATGGTTGTGTAACGTGTGTAAGTGTGAGAACAGTGTCAATAGCGTGAGTCTTGCACTGAATGTCTGAGAGTTGGCAGTCCTGGCACAAGTCTAGTAATTAAACTTTTTTCCCCGAATCACGGAAGCGAACACCATGAGATGTCATGAGATCTCTTATTTATTATTATTTGTCAAGACATAGCAGAGAAAAACAATTTACTGGAGAGGTGGTCTTCATTCGTCAATACACAAAGGTTGGGCATTTATATGCTGACCAAAGGAACTTACATTATCTTTACAAGGTAGAGAAACGTGTTCATGTTTAAAATTGAAAGTATATTTCATGCTACACAATCCTCATTCCTTAAAGAGAATACTTCAGTCAACATATGCATCAGTGGAAAATATGCTAGTGTAGCAAAGCGCGGCTCGTCTAATAGCGACTACGCCACCCCGGAGTACCGGGGAACTAATCTAATAAAGGAAAGGACACGAGTTCGTTTGCTCATGAGAGGCAGGAGGCGTGTAGCCTGGCACGCCAGACCTACATCAAGATGTTAGGTCTGGGAACTCATCATTGACAGGGCTCAATCTGATGGGCGGGATAAACGGTTGTCTTTCAAATTCTCTCTGCACGCAATTGTATAGCGCTACAACCAATCAGAGCAACGAAGAAGGGGACGTAGTCAGCGGAGCAAGTTGATATATTAAACTTTTACCGTATCCAGTCCATAGCTGTCAACATTGAACATTGAAAATAAGGGAGATTTCCAGGAATCCATCCCCAAAATAAGGGGAATCCACGACCCACAAACTTTAAAAATAAAACAATAATCATTAAAAGTCTAAAGAGTTTATAACTAGCCTATGTGTGAGAGAGAAAGAGACAGTGTGTGTGTGTGTGTGTGAGAGAGAGAGAGAAAGAGTCATTAAAAAAAAATTTGTCATTAAAATAATAATATCATAGAGAATGTTTAAATACTAATATCAGCTTACGAGGGAAACGGAGGCGGAGTAGTGGTGCTTCGGAGTGCTGGAGATGATTCGGAGGTCCTTTACCGATCAGAGCGCCTTTATAAAGCCTTTATACTCGACGCGTCCGCACGAGTGCGGCAAAAATGACAAGTTGATCGTTTCGCCACAGCTTTTTTGTAACAGCGCGCGCGGCGCCGCATCCGAGGATGAATGACTTCAAACCGAATATGTCCGAGCTTGCTCTGACCGTCGCAACTCTGCCGTCATTATGTTAAGCCCGCCCGCCAACTCTATACACGATGTGATTGGCCCGGCAAGGTTTGGGGTTTTCCAGCTAAACCGTCTATGGAGAGTTGCTAGACCACACTTTGCGGCGAAAGGATTTTTGCTGCCGCTAGGGTGCGTCTAGATTTCTAGGCTAGGAGGCGTGAGTTCACAATTAAACATTTAGTTTATTAAAGAAAATAATTAAACAAGAAAATCACAAAAACTAGTTCTTAACCCAGAAAAAAATAAATAAAATAATATACAAATAACTGGCCTTGATCGAGAAACAAAATAAAGAAAATAATATACAAATAATTGGTCTTGATCCAGAAACAAAATAAAGAAAATAATATACAACTGGTGCGAATGCTCCCGAAAGACAGGCTAGCTGTAGCTGCACATGGCCAAAAGAAACCCAATTTGGAACAAATTTACACTCCACTGCAAATAGTGATCAAAAGATAACACGCAGTGAAACAACCCTAATTAAATGTAAAGCCCATGCAGCCGCAACCACCAGCGTGCTTCCTGGGACACCCGGCACCTGCGGAATACAAGAAATAAATAGAAAACAAGTAAGGCAAACAATCAAGACAGAATCAATTTATAACACAATTGAAACCAAGAAAAAGAAAATAATTCGTACCAAATAAGTTACACATTCAAGACAACATAATCACAAGTCATCACACAATCGGTCATCGAAATTACACAGCTGACCGAGAGAATTTAGCAGCTCTCAATTAAGCACCGGATTAAACAGTGACTAGAATGTCGCTAGGGACTAGTGACAAGACTAACCAATCGGAATTACACACACACAAAACAACTGCATAAGACAGACGTGGTGGGGTTACAGCGGTAATTAATTCGACTTCCCCACAAAACAGCTCCCACAAAGCAGCAGACGTGGTTCAAAGCGCGAGGATTGCTGACAGCCAGTTAAGGTGGCGACTCAACCTCGCTTTAACGCGAGCAAAGAGAACTCCTAAACACAAATATTCATTAACCATCTAATTAAAAACAATTAAAAATTACAATGAAGACGACAAACCCGGTAGCTACTCATCCTGATTTTAGCATCGGCACACACACGTAAATCACAGGCGCACAAAAGTCATACGAGGGGTCCTTTAGTGAATCGAATCACAACAGCTGGTGCTCCGACGCGGCTATTACGGGATGCCCCACCAATGGAAACTACGTCACACTAGAATGTATTGCGGATCACTCAAACAAACTTCCCAAAAAGATTACAACGGCACCACACTAAAACTCCTGCTGCTAAATGTGGATGTCGTTCCAACAACACGCACAGCCTTGATGGCGTAGTGTCACACTAAACAAAAGAGATAATGCAACGTCACTTCAATACTACAATCAAAACAGCCAGCTGCACAGCGACATACCTCTGCGGTCTCTTGGAATGACGACAAGGGCGGGCTTTCGGCAATGACGCATCCCAGGGAGCATAAACGACGAGTCTATATACGCCAGGAGCGGCACCCCATTGGTCATATACGTAATGAGGATGGCGTGGCAACGAGTCACTCACTTCACCACACTAGATTGCATTCACATTCCTCTGTGGTTAAAACTAACTCCTCTCACCCCGGATTTCCACCAACTGTTCCGCTTCCGTGCACATTGACTTTAATGGAAACCTATTGACTCCGCCGCCGTGCCGGAGCGGATACGCAGCCGTTCCGCAGTTGGTGGAAATCCAGGGTCACTCCTCTCCATGTCCTTGGCATGTGATTCTCTCACACACTTGCTTTGCGGATATATGAATGTTTATAAAAATGTTATAGCCATGAATAAAGGCTTTTACTTTTTCAAAATTCTCGAGTGCCTTGGCCTTATATGAAGTTGAACTATCCCGCATCAAAGAGCAGCGAGATACTGACTTTATCCTCCAGTTTGCATCTTGTTCAATCTACTTTTTGTCTTCACTAGTGATGGCGGCTTTCATCACGTGATTTTGGTAACAAAAAAAGGCTTTGTTACGTCACAACTGTTTCCAAATGTTTAGAAATGTCAATGGTTCACTGTTGGGGGCCGATCCCAGTAAACCTGTGTTTATGGTTTTTACCTGATCTCGGATTAGTTTTGTAGACATATTAATGAGATGTTTGTGTAATTTGGTGATGGACAGCCCTGCCATTCAACAATCTAAACTATGTTTCCTGTACAACAACATTACTCACTGCTTAACTACCATAGTATGATGCATCAACAAAGAAATCAACTAGCTAATTCTAGTATCAAAATGATAAAGCTGTCAGATAACTCGTTTAGAGTAACAGTACTAGAGTATAGACTGCCAATAATAATACAGAGTTAAGTGGCTCCTCACTTTTGTTGTGTAAAGTGTCGGGAAAATAAATGCCACCTTAGCATGAAATCTGCCGCTGGTTACAGCAATGCCACCCTGACTGAAGATGCCAATGAGAACAATGACATCTGTCAAGCTGACACTGCTGTAACAGTGGATATCAATAATGAGGATCGTAGTTATGCAGATTCAACTGCTAAATATGCAAAACATGACTGCTTTCAGGAAGATCATGGCTACAACCTAGAGTCTCCGAGGGCTTTGAAATCAGGCCACAAGAAAACAAGAACAACAGGAAAAAGCTTAGAAGGCAATGCCACAAGTCCAGGCATTTAAAGAACAAAGTCACAACCAGTGTTGAGCATGTTACTTAAAAAAAGTAATTAGTTATAGCTACTAGTTACTTCTCACAAATAGTAGAGTTAGTAACTGACTTTCATCATTATAAAAGTAACTAATTACCAGAGAAAGTAACTATTGCATTACTTAAAAAAAAAAAAAATCAAATAGGCCTATGTCAAATAATTTGGATGCCCCCAGTATTAAATATGTTAAATTAATGAAATGGACACTTAATAGTGTAGATTAGTGTTCAATGTTTTATAATAATAATTGATTCTATTTTAATGTTGCTGTGGGACAATGTGAGAGACGCCTATTAAATTCAATACATTATTCTAAATATTAGCATTACTATAGTAGAACAATAAAACATCATGGTTTATACTTAATATCACACAATATTTTTAAAGTTTAAAAATAAATTATGCTTCTTAAGAAATGTACCAAAAATGAATAAATAATAATAAAAAATATACATACTCTTTGTGCATATTAAAATGATAAAACTGTTACACAACTTCACAATAGTAGACATACTGTAGCCTAAGTATTTTCTTCCTAACAAAAGTAAACAGTTTAACAAGTGCTCTCTCAATATAATACTGAACAATTTACCCAAAAAAATATATATATACTAAAATATAATATTTTGGGGGTTTATTTATATAACCTATAGCGAACGTCATCATCAGAGGTTATTTAAGCCAAATTCTAGACATGTTTGCCGCACGTGTTTACAACCGGTCAAACAAAGATGTTTTCAGTGTTATAGATTTTATTTGTATAACCATGTAAATTAATTAACATTGCAGATGATACCAATAGGCTATAGATAATGCTGTCTAATGCTGAAATATGTCATTTATTTATAAACAAACTATATAATGCTCGGACACCCTCGGTCTCTCTTGCGCAACTGTTAACGGGGGAAACAGTAATTCGTTTGATTACTCGTTACTGAAAAAGATAACGCCGTTTATTTATAACGCCGTTATTCCCATCACTGGTCACAACTCATTTTGAAAAACTGGTTCTATTAGTTTACTGAAAAAGTTCTGGTTTAACAGGTTTAAGTTCTGAAGAAAACAACTCCACAGTCCTTTATGAACATGCTCACTGCTTAACTGCCGTAGTATGAAGCAACATCGAAGAAATCAACTAGCTAATTCTAGTATCAAAATGATAAAGCTGTCAGATAACTCGTTTAGAGTAACAGAACTAGAGCATAGACTGCCTTAATGTTGAGACAACAAATGGCAAAAGTGTAAAGGGAAAAATTAAAAACAGAGAATATGAGGTGGTAAATTAATAGATTTTCACAAATTATATATCAATATTCTTTTTTTGTTGTTATATTGTAACATGTAACAATGTAATATTGTGTTTGATCTAACTATATATTGTGTGAGACATGTTCTCTGCGTATTCTTTAAAAAATTCTCACTTCTGGTTTCCTTGCACAGCGCGACCAGGTAATTGTTATACTACTAATTAATTGCTGCTCAAAATGAACCTGAAATTGTGTTTGTTACACACACCCTGACGAAGGTGTGTAAGCCACAACGCCTAGGTGTGCACTTGTCACCATTTTTTGCATTCTTTGCTTTAATGAATTAAGTATACTATGTGTTTGTTCATATAAGGAAATGTGGATGGTTACTGCTGTTCGTTAATCGAGTATAAAGTGAGCAATACAACACATGTAAAGTGTTATGATGTATTTGTTAAACCTGTTTGCACATTTATGTTATGGGTGTAGCGAACTAGCTCTATGAAATATTAATAATCAATAATAACTTGTTATGATTAATTATGAATATTTGGGTCAGTTAATTGGATTAACTTGATGTAGCTACATTAATATTACAATCAATTAGTCAGTTCGTCCAACGAACTCTTTTGATCATTCATTTATTCTAAGAAAAAGAGTATCTTCCATGGCCACAGAAAAATAATTATTTCTTAGCATGGACAGCGCTTGAGCAAGTAACAAGATCAAAATCGTATGAGATATGTATTGCAAGCAGTGAAGCAGAACCAAATACATATTGTGCACAAGTTTTATTAACTAAATCCCAAACATAACTAAACTAAGAAAACATACATACATAAATGTAATAGCAAATTTTCTATTAAACAATCATCAAAGCGTAAGAGACAGACTGAGAATTAAAAATGATTTATTTCTTGCAAGGAATAGGTTCAGTTGTTCCACAGAGGTAGTTAATGTACAGTCTGCGATACAAGAGTGAACGAAGTGTGGAGGGGGAGCGCAGTTTTTTATAACCCTATCTCAAGGTCTGTTCTTCTGCCCATAGATAGACTAAAGTTCAGTTCTCTCTAGTCAGGAAATCACAGTAATAACCTGAACTTTAGGATTTGGGCATGCTCTTCTACTCGCTCTAAAACCGGCCTGTACTTTGACCTTTGGGGTCAAAGTCCATCCGTTTTCTCCCCGTCCATCCTTCTCACCTGCTCGCTTCAATCAGCAAATCAGCAGTAGCAGCATTCATTGGTTTGAAAGAGATGGCAATAATTCTGCCATAACAATAAATAAATACGTACATAAATAAAAGGGTGAGTGATAGAATGAAATTGGAACTATGGAGAATGTCCATTTAAACTATGAAAAGAACCATCAGCTTATTTTCAGAGCACTTCATTTAAATTGATAACTTGCATTGCTTTGTAGTGTGGGGACAATTATTGAAGTTGTTGAAAATTGAAGTCGTTGATGGTTCTGTGAGTGCCAAATGTGGAAGTTGGTTGAAAGTTCTCTCTCTCCTGCATGAGCACATGGCTGGAGTGCAGATTGGGACCTGCCGGTCCTGGGGCGGAGAGCCACGCAGAGCACCCAGGAGAAGGCAGGAAGTCGGAAGAGTTGATGGTTGGAGTCGTTGTCCCAAACTCCCGAGATTGTCCTTGGTTCTGTTGTGAGAGAGTCTTCACTCTCCTGCATGAGCACATGGCTGGTTGGGTCAAGGCCCTGGACCCTGCTGAGGCCACGCCGGACCGCACAGCACACAGGACAAACAGAGAAGGCCAAAGAGTTGATCGTTGCCCGTTCAGTGATGGTAATGTTGCAGTTTTCTGGATTGAAGAAAGGCATTCTGACTCCCTTTGGGAGTGTTGCGGCCGGATGAGAAAAACTAAGAGAGTGAGGTCACTGTGGACTGTCTCTAATAAAGCCTGAGAAAGGTCCCACCTCTCCGGGTTTGCTTTACCAATGAGAAGGACTTTCTGGTGGCAGTCTCCTATGTGGGCAAGTTTTATGAGTCTTTGTCCAAATTGTGGTTAGACCTCTGCCTTACCCTTTTTCTGTTCATTAATGCTCAGATAGATATAACAAATCCACACTGCATTCTAAGAGAAGGTGATGTACATCAAAGTGTGAGTCATTAAATGAGGATTAATTAGGTAGGAGACATGATACAGGTGAGGTTACATTGACCGTTGGTTGGTTGTATAATAAAATACATACCATAGTATATACATAATAGTACACAAGACAGTAAATCATTTACACAGTTTCTGGGATGCATGTTCATTTATAGATCAGTTAGTCTATGATTAATGCAGCAAAGTCTGTATTAAAGATTGTTTCTGTCTTCCCATTGTCTCTCTCTTGCGCATGTGGCCACATTCCTTTGCCCCATAAAACCAACTTATCTGATCATGGTAGGACCTTCTTGCCCTGTTTGGGGGGGGGATGGGACCACAGATCCAAGAGTGAAGTGTAAAGATTATTTTGTACATATACCAAATAATTGTGTCTGATTTGTCTCAGTCGTTACATGGGAATAATGTTGTAAGTTTAAAAGTTATGAATGTTATAAGCATTCAGTAAACACATACATGATGATTTTTTTCCCTCTCCTTTGATTGTCATTGATGAACGATATATTTTGTGTTCAATTGGTCATTTGTAGAGAGCAAATAATATTCTCATGTGATGTGTGCAAAGTGTTTACCGGTATGTGCATATTGAAATTTAATTGAAGTGAAAAATAAATTATTCTGTGAATATGGTTACAGTTCAGTGAACAGATTAATGTGTTTCATTCATGAATCCATATTATTATTATTATTTATTAATTCATTTTATTTCATATTTTATTTTATTTATTGGTTCATTAAATATTATTATTTTTAATAATAAAAAATATATATATATATATATATATATATATATATACATATATATATATATATATATATATATATATATATATTTTTTTTTTAATCCAGTTAGTGCTGTTGACAACCAAATACAAGTGCAGACACATATTTAAAAATGATTACTTATTTTATTGATTAACTGTGCACGGTGTGAGACCCCGAACCCGGGACTCCAGATATTATTATCAATAGAGATTGCATGTATTTGGTGAACTCAGACCCAAGATATTTTTTCCTCCTTTTCTTTTTCTGATGTTAAATCCAACTAATGGGTTACACATGCATTAAGGAGCATTATAGGACCCCTTTAACAGATGAGTTTGGATGAGAGTCCTGATCCGCTTCATTTCATAATCCAAATAACATTTGAGCACTTAGGTAAACATGTTAAGAGTGAAACTACTTTTTCTTTTTATTCTGCAGCTGTGAATCTGTGAAGGACAATGGCATTTGTTAAAGAACTGCTGTTAAACTCACTGAGGGATCTGGAAGAAGGTCAACAGAAGATGTTTAAGTGGTACTTAAAGAATTATGACTGTATGAAAAAGTCTGAAATAAAGAATGCAGATAACTTCGACACAGTCGATACGATTGTATCATGTTTTGGACTAGAAGACGCTGTGAATGTCACAGTGAAGATCCTGAGGAAGATGGACCAGAATCTTCTGGCTGACCAGCTGGAGAACAAACACAACCAAGGTAACAGTTAATTCACTGTAATATGATTGACTGTTTACCAATATAATGGTTTGACTTAAACTTTGCTCTGCTGATGTGTTTGTGTGACTTATGTTTCCCAGGAGAGGAGGAGTCGGACGAGGAGTCGGACGAGGAGTCGGATGAGGAGGGGGAGGAGAGGGAGGGGGAGGAGAGGGAGGGGGAGGAGAGGGAGGGGGAGGAGAGGGAGGGGGAGGATGGGGAGGGGGAGGATGGGGAGGGGGAGGAGTATGAGGAGTAGGAGTAGGAGGGGAGGGGGAGGAGGAGTAGGAGTAGGAGGGGAGGAGGAGGAGGAGGGGGAGAGGGGAGGAGGAGGAGGAGGAGGAGGAGGAGGGGGGGGGGGATGGTCTTCACTGCAGAACATGAAATCCACGGGGAGGAGTCGGATCCAGATCCAACTCCCACCATACATATACCTAAACCTACCCATCTCCGCCCCCTAATCCCTAACCCCACCCCTAAACCTACCCATCTCCACCCCTTGGATCTTGATCCGACTCCTCCCCGTGGATCTCGTACTGCATTGAGGTGCTACTGGAAGAGGAGGGAGAGGAGGAGGGGGGATGAGAGGGGAGAGGAGGAGGACACTCTTTACCATTCCATTACAATTACATATTAGAATAAGGTTTGTGTGTACTCTTTTACTGTCATATGATGCTCACACACATCTTAAGTCATTTTTATTTTTAGAGGAAAGAGTAAAAAAAAGAGTGAAACAGGGGCGAAAACCTGTAATGTACAGGCATTCAGTACTATACAATATTCAGTACAATACTATACTTGCAGTGCATACATGTTGAAAAGGCCTGCTATGCATATATTGAGACATTAGCGCCCCTTGTGACTTTAGGACGCATTACTCTGATAACTCAGTATTTTTCCCTTTAAAGAGGCTATATGCAACTTTTTCCCCAAAATAAACGTAACAATAGCCTTTTTATTTTACCATTTATGACTCAAACATCTCCTGATGAGCATACTGACACCTTGTCCGCTCACAGTGGGTGCACCTATAAGCCTGTATCCTATTTTTAATATTTTCTGTCGGGTCGGATTTTTCCCGCGCTGTCTGCGGATGTGACGTCAAGCGCGTTCATGTTAAACGTTTCAGATCACTCTGCCGCCACCGCTAGTCAGGAAGTAGCCTACACTCGCAAGCAGTGCACTGGATTTTGCGAATAGCCAAGAAGAGACCCAGGACAACTCAGACACCAACAGTAACTCCACAGAAAACTAAAAAATGAATCCCCTGACAAGTGGCCGAAAAAGATGTAAGATTGAGAGCGACCGGCGCCGAGCAAGGACTAGGGTGAACATCGGCTTCGCATTTGAGCCTTGGAGGGAGCTCAGATCTGTGTTGGGAATACGAAGTGACCCAGAAATGGCTTTTTTTCTTCTGAAAAGGTAACTCGTGATAAAATTGTTCATTGGAATAGCACTGTGTTGTTTTCAGTTCACTTGTAAATGCTGTTAGATCTCACACCCCCTTTTGCACTTGTTATATACTTGCAGCTATAAGAAAACTGTAGTGGCAATAAGAACGGCGCCGTCAACATCAACACCGATCAAATTAGGATTACCACACATACCTACAACAGTCACTACAGGGGGATCAGACAGGTACGGTTTTGTGTAAAATGTACTGAATGTCAAAAATAGTTATTTGCAAAGATGTCTGTCACTATTTTGTAATACATGTTTGAAATAGTTGGTGATGGGACGAGTGAGCCTTTTCAGGTAGAATTCTGATTGTGAATTTCTTGAAGCTCCTTGTTGTGACCTATGTGTATTTTATAAAGCAACACACAAATATTACTGTTTCATCAAACTCTGTTATGCGTGTTTCAGCCATGAAAGGATATTCACGCCATAATGTTGTGTCAACAGGGTCAGCTTTGAAATAGATGGAGTACAACCACTTGAAGAGGAGGTGGGACCTTTGGAAGAAAGGTAGATGTGTTGTTGCCATAGATTTGTAATATACAATGTGCCGTTATTATAGCTTATTGTTTTGATATTTTGTTTGTGCATAGCTTCAAATCAATGGAGTTGTTGGATCACACACCACTCATTGATGAAGAAGCCAACAGCCTTGAGAATAGTGTGTAAGTTGCCAATGATCTTCATTTTATTTACAATCCTATATATATATATATACACGCATACATTTTTTTTTCTATTTTTTAATTTTATTTTTATTTTTTATTGAACTTTGAGTGTGTGGCACCTGTTTCTTCCAGATTCTACGCACTAGTAGCAAGCACCTCTCTTTTTGTGTTCAGTACTCTCCTTCTCATGGGTTTGTTAATTAATAATTTCCATTTGTTTTTCTGTTGCAGGATAGAATTTCAGGATAAAATCACATCCGATCCATCTGATGTTGATTATGTGCCACCCATATATGTGCGGTAAGAACTGTTGTGATGTGAGAATCATTACTTTTTAATACATGAAGGAAAATGTGTATTTATTTAGATTTGTTTTATATACACAGTGCTCACAGTAAGTTGCAGGAAAAGATAGACAGGCTTCCTGTTATTGGGTGGGAAGAAGCTGTCATGGACATACTTGACTCAGAGGAGCAAACTGCAGACCCAGACGTTACAGAACACTCGGAACATTCCATCTTTCCTCTGCCAGATGGAGTCAGAGTGGAAAGTGACCTCATCAATCAGCCTGCATCCATCACGTATCATGAAAATCTGATGAAACTTGTTCGTTTTCTCCAACTACCAATAGGTAAATGTAACTATAGTGATAGGAGCACAGGTCAGGATTGTGAAGGGATTCCACCATTTCGTGTCAGCTTGCGTTCACGGGGTACTGCAGTTAGCTTAGAGTGGGTAAGTATGTGATCCAAAATAATCACAGAGCACTTTACATGTCAGAGAATTTGGTTAAACTGGTTAAACTATATACAATGTTTTTCCCACATATAGTATTGCTCGTATGGGCACAAACTCTTTGTGTGGAACAGCCCGCCATTATTGAAGTATGGCATGCAAGGAGGAGACTTCATGTTGGCCACCAACATTCTTTTGTCCGGAAATAACTACACCAAGGTCGCCCTCCTCTTCCAGTTCATGAATATTGGAATAGTGGCACCCGGCACCTTCTACGCTATCCAAAATGCCTATTGTGTAGATGCAGTGAAGGAGTTTTGGGGGGAGAAGAGGAATGTGGTTATTGACAGATTACGCTATAAAGATAATGTTGTTGCCCTTGGTAAGTAATGAACAGAACAAACATCCACATAAGATTTGGGTAATATTTTATAAGTCATAGGATATTGATAATAAATGACATTGTTCAGATAAGATGAACAGCATTGTCAGTATTAGGTGTATATGGTTACATTCCTCTTATCTGTTACAGCTGACGGAAGGATGGACTCTCCAGGTCAGTCACAGAAGCCGGTGGCCTCTCTGTACTCTTGCATACAGCTCTGGAGCAGTATGTATTATTTCCATAACTCCATTTAATCCTGTTTTTGCTTTGCACCTAAGGCCACTGTGCACAGTACTGCACATATACAGCAATGGAGCAAGAAACCATGGACATCATCAGTGTCCTCACTGTTGATAAGAGGCAGACCGATCGTAAGAGTGTGGCCATGGAGAAGTTTGCATTCATAAAGACTTTTGACAGTCTTATGAGTGAGCTTGACATCAAAGAAATAGTCACCGATGCACATGTGCAGATTGCTGCCTTGATGCGTAACAATTAATTGTTCACTTGTGTTATTAAATTTGAGTGTATATTTCTTTCTTTTTTCTCATGTTTGGTTGTTTCACTGCAGATCCCGAGAGGGGGAGGTACAAGGACCGTGGTGTCATCCATTCTTTGGATGTATGGAATGCAGCAAAGAACCTCACCAAAAAACTTCATGCTGTAAGAGGGATATGCCACTGATCATCTCAGATTTAAAGTACAGGTTTGGAACAATTTATCCAAAACATTTTTTCTTTTATAGGCTGGAATCATCAGTGGCCAAAAAAAAATCCTTGTGTGGATGAAGGATATAGTTAACCACTTTTGGTTTTCTTGTCAGACGGCTAGAAACCGAGAGGATTTCATGGTTAGTATATTGAAGCAAAATATGTACACTACAGTATTTTTTATGTTTACCTATTGACTCTGACTTATCCTCAACTGTTTATACTATCTTTCACCATGCTGTTCTAAGATGTAAATGTCATTTCAATTTCTGTCATGTTGTAAAAGTTTTTTTTTATTTCACTTTTTTTTCTTTTTTTGTTAGTCTATCTGGCGAGGAGTACTACACCATGTCTGTGGAGAGCATGAGTGGGCACTTGGCAGATGTCTCCATGAGCCACTTGATCATGACACCTTGAGGAAAGAGGTCATTCTACCTGGTTCTCCCGCACATGAGGCACTGTCCCAAATTGTGCTCAACAAGAGATGGCTGAAAGATTTGGAGAAGTTTTTAACCTTTCGGTAAGATGAATAAAATGTTCAAATGTTTCTTTGCAGGATTGAGTTGAAATTATAATACGTTATTTCATTGTTTTATTTGTGGTTTCTTAGCCAGAAATCTAATTATTTGTAATTTTACTTTGTATTCCCAAGGACAACTTCCAAGCTGGAATCCTTTCAAAACCACGTTCTTATGTATGCTAGTAAGAGGTTTTCGTTCTCGCCACCAGTCTACGAAGCGCGGACTCTTCTTGCAGCATTAGATTATAACCACCACAATAGCCGGCCAGCTTATGTGGACCGAAAAAGGCAACATTTCGTAAGTCACCGTTTGGAATGAGTAATTATTATTGTGTGTGTGTGTTTATGTGCATGCGTGCGTGCGTGTGTGCATGCTATGGCAACTTATGTGGCGTCTGTTGTTTTTCAGTTACAAACGGGTTTATAGCAAGAAGTCCCAGCGCTACAGTGTCCACACAGTAAGGACCAAAAAAGACTACAGTTATATCCCCCAGCTCCAGGCCAAAATCTTGAAGAATCGACTGCACTCGACAGGGGGACTCCCAAGGAGAAGATGTCTAAGGCCAGAGGACCCACTGAACCTCGGTCTTCTCCCTGGAATTGTGCCCCCACCTACAGGAGAGTTGGCTCAGTCACAAATCTCCAGAGGACAGGTAGGTCTGACACTTACCCATAGCTCTGCACGTTCTGTGTTTTCAGGTTTCATGCCGCAACAAAGTCTAGTTTTTCTAGTCTAGGCATTTATATGAAAAGCTTATGACTTGTTATCAGCTAAAACTATATTTCTATGTCTTTATTTGCCACTGACAAAAAGTATGTTAATTTGCTCTTCATTTTGATGTTATATCACAGCTCTGTATGTGTCTGTGTCTTTCTAGGACATGTCTTCAGCAACCTAAAGGAAATGATGCAAAAGGACAAGTGGCTCAACTGAAATGTTTTATTCTGACCAGTCTTATACATAGTATTTACAATAAACCATTGATTACACTAAAACTGTGTTGTCATTGTACACATTTTTTAATTTGCTCTGAAGGGGGCTTCTTTATATCCAACATAATTTCCAAAAGGGTCGGGGTATTTGTCTCTGATCCGCCAGACACAGCAGCTGGGTATTACAACTCTATTACCTCCACCCAGACGTCCATGTTGCCACACAGTGAACTGACGGTAGGCAGAGTATCGATATTCCCTGTTATCTGCCCCAGGGTCTTGGCTGTCATGCAGTGAAAGGATGTCATTCCACGTCTGGCGTGCCAAGCGCAAGATGCCCTCATCAAGACAGTACAGGTCCATGTGAACAGTTCTGCTTATGCAATTTGTTGGAGTCTGTCTACAGCACTTGTTTTCCACATCTGTAGGCATTGAACGACAGTTGTGGCAGGTGCACCAAATTGCTGGCCCTGGTTGCATGTCTGAATGCCATTACATCAAGAAAAACACCTGGCAGACGGACCTACAACCAGCTGAAGGACTTCATCTTTCTCCTCAGTGGTTAATTGCTGTAATTTTCCCTGAAGAAAGAAACACAACATTTTTAGGACCACACAAGTTGATTTTGGTGTTTATTTTGTACATGTAAAATATGACAAACCTGCATCTCAGCATTTCTGGCAGCAATGAGCTCAACGACCCGCTGTCTGTCCTCCGCACTGAGAGCACATGTATTCGTATTGAACCGTTTCGGTTCAAGGCTTCCGGTTCGGTACGCATACAAACCGAACGATTCCTTGGACCATTTTTCCTGCCGACAAATTCGCGCTGGCGCGATCACCACAACGTTGCGCAACATCAAATGGCAAGCGTAATGAAACCGGAACGAAACTGCGCTACTCATTATATTGTGCTTCACGGACCGTTTATAAGTTCGGACCAGCAACATCTGTAACCTGACTCCGCCAGATGGATTTGCTCCGCATATCCATCTGGAAACCTTCCGTTGAAGTAGTTTTGGTAAGGGGCGAAAATACTGGTTAGCTGATTGGCCTATGTTGGTGATAGACGGGCCAAATCAACCAATCAGATCAACGAAGCATATGATGTACTAACAGAGCTTATCTTTTCCTCTGAGAAAAGCCTCCAGAGCAGTGTTTTGCTCTTCTTTCAGTGAAGAAATACTCTGTAATTCCGATTAAACTTGCTCGATAGCCACGCTGATGCTAGTTTCATCCGCTGAAGCCGCCATGTTCTTTAGACTGAACTGTCGCGCTTCTCGTTGCGTCACACCTCAACCCGCCTCAAAGCCAACGCTGATTGGACGTTCGTTTGGTGAACTGCTCCCAAATTTTCTTTAACGGAAAGTATCCAGACTGATCTGCGAGTGAAACCTTGAAAGCTCGCGAGATCAGGATGGTCTCACGAGGCTACAACATCTGTGCAGCGCGAGCCGATCTCGATCAAGCGACACTGTCACTAACGTTACACAGCGCTAAGAGATCCAGTGAAGAAAACATTTGAATTCGCCACTGAAGTAATAACATCGCTGCGAGATCTAGTGAGAAGTATTCACATTTCTCCGTTATTAACCATAGATCTCTATTAGATCAAACAGCGCTGACGTGGACACCAGGAGATACATTGTGCCGTGAATGAACTAGTAATACTTTACGTCCACAGACCAGCAACATTCACCATGGATTTAATATAGTAACACTAACTGTAACCAGTTTGGCTGGAATAGTGAAATGCTTTCAAGTACTTCACACATCTTTTTCCAGCACTTCAAAACTCAAATATTATATAAATAAATATATGAAGAGTTCAGATGCAAAAGTCTCTAAATGCCATTTGAAATTTTCTTCTATTCTTCTATATTTAAGTTCAGTAATTTCACTCAAATGACAATTAATAGGTAATCTTCATTGCCATTTAAGTGAAATTACTGAACTTAAATATACAAGCTTGATAAAAATGATCATTCTAGAAGAAAATTTCACATGGCTTTTGCATCTGAACTCTTCATATATTTAAATGTTATTTTTAATGTGATGACCAAAACATTATTTGTTCATCCTTCAAAGATGACACCCATTTATAGACCTGAAAGTTTCAAGATGTAGGAAAACTCACACTTATTTAAAAAATATTTTTTCTTTTAACAAATAGGAAATTCTCTGGCATTTCTTACTTTTTGCTGTATCGAAAACGTACCGAACCGTGACTTTAAAACCGAGGTACGTACCGAACCGTAATTTTTGTGTACCCCTACACCCCTAATATATATATATATATATATATAGAAAAGCACTATAGAAAACTGATGCATTATTTATTATATAGCCATGTAAAGCTACATAATATTGTTTGTTGTTTCTATATCTCAACACAAAATAAGAGGTAAATGAAGATGTAAAGTGTGATGCATTTTATTTCACGTAATAAGACATGTAGTCAATAAATATTGCTAAATAGTATTATGTATATGTGTCTTTCATACTTGGTCATAGTAAGCTACTTGTGTATAATAATTGGTCATGGACAGTGCTCAGATTTGTGTTTTTAATATTCTACGACAATTTCGGGCTGTGAGTCTTTCATTAGTGTGTAGGCCAATGGCGAAATGGTTTTATATTTGTCTAGTTTGTCACCTACACGTTTGACGTTTTGATAAGAGAACACTTATCTCAAACAATATATGTATTTGACCGTTCTTACCTCTGTAAACATAATGTTGACCTCCTTGCAGCAGATGACTTGTGAAGTGTGCACGTACGAGCGCGCGCTGCGAGAGCGAGCAGAATGGAAGAGCAGTTCTGTTTTTTGGCCACAGGTGTCAGTCGCGAGTTTAAATTTCCGAAAAACGCATATAGCCTCTTTAACGGTTCAATATGAATAGAACACAGTTCGGAGAGCTCGTATAGAGACTTTGCTAGTGTCCCGCTGTTATCGTTGCTGTTGTTGTTGCAGAGTGCGTTCATATAAAACCACTCATACTACGTTACACTCCAAACTACTCTACCATACCCTCTACTACTTGTACTTCAATTGTTTACTCAATCCAATTCTAAGACTGTAAATGCCTCTACAAGCCTCAATACATTAAAGTGTACTTCGTCTCTGACCGGACGACTTATGTCTGCTCAATGTCCACCAGCACCACACTAGTCTAACCAACAGTATTTATTCACCTTACTACTGTAAGTTGTCGTTACTTTACTTTAAGTAATTGTAAAATTTCTTTACTTTGTTACAATATACTTTTTTTCTGTAATTGCATGCTTTGGATTCAGTGTTCTCCATTTTTTTATGTAGTTTCTAATGAATGATATGCTGTGCGTAGGGATGCAACGATTACAGATTTTGTAAGTACGATTATTGTCTGAGAAATAATCACAATTTAACGATTATCACGATTATTATGCATCAATTAATTAACACAACACTACTTATGTATAATATCACATGAACACTAGATTTGAATGTGTTATTTATTGCTGCCACAACACAGTACAAAATTATAAAATGGCAAACAATAATCAATCTCTTCCTTTGGAATTAAAGAGAAGTGCTTTGTACACATCCAGCATTTTTCTTTTAAAAATAACAAATTAAGTCAAAGGCTGCAGGGCTCTTTGATTGAAATAGATCACAAAATTATTAAGTGTTTTGTTCTAAATTTATTTTCAACCCGAGGTAGAAAACTTGAAAACATGAAAACAATATCTTGTTGGTATTTGACATAAAAACATAAATAATACTAATAAATCCCAATGAAAATAAGAATAAACAAAGTATTTGGCTCTATTGAATTAAATGCAAGCTAAATATTAGGCCTATGTATTTCTTTTAAAAGAAAACAAATATACTCGTCTCCAAATGTTATCCACTCCAATATTATTGTACTTATTTTAATACTCTTTTTTAATTATTAATCCAAATTTTACATGTGCCTTTAGAAAATCATCTAGCCTATTATAATCATTATAATTATTAATAATCATAATTATTTTGGTTTGTTTGTTTGAAGTTTGAGTAAAAATTATAGAAAGAAACTGAGAACATCTCTCATGCAGTGTTATTAATAACTGAAATGCAGTTAATTGGTAGTCCTATAAGTCTACACGGCCCTGATCTTATGTTAGTGTTTTACACCGGGCATATTACAACTACAAAGCCTAACATTTACTCAACACAGACAGGAGAAAGCAATAGGATATTATGTTCACTGACTGAAACTCTTGAGAGCACGTCACATTCTGTTTTCCACAGACTTGCGTAACCAAAACATTCCGCTGTTTTTTTGTTGTTGTTTTTTTTTACGTTGCACTGAAAGCTGAAAGTTGCACGCCGCGTTCTCCTTTTTCCAAAGCGCTAGGGCGGTTGCGCTCCGGAGGCGTCTGTCGTTGCTCTGTTAGTTCTTGTCACTTGACCCACGGTGCGCTTGCGGCATTCTGAAAAGTTGAGATGTTTTTATCTCGATGCAGCGCGGGCGCGCTTGGAAAAAACGAGCGCGTCGCTTCCATTTGAAATGAACTTGAGCGCGCAAAAGACGCGATCTGTGAACAGGCCCTTAAGGCGTTTTTTCGGTGGAAATAGAGCGTCGCTGCTTAGTCCCTCTGCCATAGTGGTTGACGAGCACGGCACTTTAAGCTGGTGCACCGCTGGTGTAACTTTGTTTTCGTTTTGTGTTAGGTGCAAAAGTTCCGTTCCATGCAGAACACTCGGTGTAGCATAGTCTTTACGATTAATTAACCGTGACGTTTTAAAGCGCGGTTAATTGTGAAATCCGGTAATCGCTGCATCCCTAGCTGTGCGTATGATCTGAGAGCATTGTTTGATTTTCCCAGAAGAGTCAGAGGTTTTCTAAATGTGGTTTGAAATTTTGGTTTTGCGTTTAAGGTTTTGAGAAAGTGAGTGATGGTTTAAAGAAATTAGTTTTAGCAATTCAGAAAAACTGTAACTAAAAGAAGAGATGATCGGTTCACGTGCCGCTTGAACTGAGGCGCTACAGCGATCCGTCACATTTACAAGCGACAAAAAGATATTTATTGTTTATAATAAAATGTATAGAATCTGAGCTGAGAATTTGGTTCATATCAAAAGTAACCATCGTCGTCAGTGTCCTCTTTGTCCACGAGTGTGAAAGTTTGTGTGTGTGTGTGTGAGAGAAAGAGAGAGAGAGAGTGTGTATGTGTGTGTGTGTGAGAGAGAGAGAGAGAGAGTGAGTGTGTGTGTGCATGTGTGTGTGTGTGTGTGTGCGCGCGCGCGAGTTTGTGTTTATGAATGTGTGTGTGAGAGGACTATATATTGCCAGACATGACAGACTTGTGGACCTCATTGCTGCTCAGATTCCCTGCGTGGCTGATGAGCAGATTTTAAACATACTACTGTACAGTCTGAAATTAATACATTATGACAAATTTAATTAATAAACAATTCCTATCTTAACTAATATATTAACTATATAGAATCTTTATTAGTTGCTGATGCAGTAATCATTAATTAATGGTTTAGTTCTTCATGAGTCATACATTAACACATGATTATCTGTGTATTAGTTAAAGGTGCTCTATGTAGCTTTTCTTCTAACATGAATGTTTTTTTTATGAACTCAAAAAGGTTTTTTTTATGAACTTTTTATGTTTTTTTTTAAACTCAAATGAAATAGCAAGGTAAACTACATGAGACATGGAATGAATACAAAAGACTGTTCCAGGATAAGAAAAGGTGCTTTAGGATGTAACTTGTTTTAGATCGTTACGCTATAACGTAATTCATCCCACTATCATATTGTTTATAATACACATTTCCAGACACGTTCAGTACAGTAATGTTACTTCCTACGATCTTACTGTTACACTGAAATTGTTCAGTCTAGTCACTAAACGTTTTCGTTATCATATTATACATTCACCTATGTTGACATTGCTGACTGTGAAAGATACACGAATAGTCAGTGAAATGCCTTATGCTATAACACCACAAATGTAACGTTAGGTACGAGCATGGAGCATTAGTTCAACGTCAAGCTGATAAAAGTAGCCTATTATTGTAACGTTGCAGTGGGAGTTTACATGAGTTTCCATGTTGTGTGATGCTTTCTCCGGTGTGTTGAAAGTCTCCGTGTGGCCGGTAGTGAATGCTCCTGAGATCGCACACGCACATGAGCACGAGCCCTCTTGTTGCAATCTGAAACATCACCGCTAGAGGCCGCTAAAAAATACATAGAGCACCTTTAAGCATGAATTAATGCATATTAGTGCACCCGTATTGTAAAGTGTTACCAAATAAATAGTGAACAGGATTACTGTGTGATTTTGTGTATTGAACACATGCTGGAATATTTGGGGGAAAGTGCACTTCTGATGATGTGTTGTGATATTAGTACGAAGAGTTTTGTAAAAGATCAGACAGTTTCATAATTCCTGATTACAGAAATATTGTATTCTTTATATTTTATAAATATATATATATATATATATATATATGATTATATTATATATCTAGTACTTAAGACTCAAGATATAATGTGTCTGTAATTCACTGATGATCTGTTGTGATATTAGTATGAAGAGTTTTGAAAATGTAATACTTGCTTGGGAAAATTTTGTCAAAGCAATACAAAAAAAACAGTAAAAGATCAGACAATTTTATAATTACAGAAATATTTTAACATAAGAATCCTATGTTTCCTGTTTGGTAACCGTGGCGATTTCAGTCACAACCTCATTCAGGACAAAAGCTATTACAGAATGATATTTCTTTAGTGCTTTATTATCGTTGGTTGCTTAAAATCCTAAATGAACTTTATTATATATCTAGTACTTAAGATTTAAGATATAAAGTGTGTGTAATTCACTGTTGTTTTCTCTCCATCAGATCATCATCCGCTCATTCTGGATCTGAACACAGTGAATAAACGCCTCCTTCTGTCTGAGAATAACAGAGTGATTACTAACACTTACACACTCACTGTCACAAAGCTTCAGCCGTATCCTGATCATCCAGACTGATTTGATGAATATAATCCTCAGGTGTTGTGTAGAGAGAGTGTGTGTGGACGCTGTTATTGGGAGATTGAGTGGAGTGAATGTGTGTATATCAGTGTCATATAAGAGCATCAGCAGGAAGGGATCGGGTGATGAGTGTGTGTTTGGATCTAATGATCAGTCCTGGAGTTTGATCTGCTCTTCCTCCAGTTACTCATTCAGACACAATAATATAGAGACTAAACTCCCTGTAAAGCCCATCAGCAGGAGAACAGGAGTGTGTGTGGATCACAGGAGAATAGGAGTGTGTGTGGATCACAGGAGAATAGGAGTGTGTGTGGATCACAGGAGAACAGGAGTGTGTGTGGATCACAGAAGAACAGGAGTGTGTGTGGATCACAGGAGAACAGGAGTGTGTGTGGATCACAGTAGAACAAGAGTGTGTGTGGATCACAGGAGAACAGGAGTGTGTGTGGATCACAGGAGAACAGGAGTGTGTGTGGATCACAGGAGAACAGGAGTGTGTGTGGATCACAGTAGAACAAGAGTGTGTGTGTCACAGTAGAATAGGAGTGTGTGTGTGGATCACAGGAGAATAGGAGTGTGTGTGGATCACAGGAGAATAGGAGTGTGTGTGGATCACAGGAGAACAGGAGTGTGTGTGGATCACAGGATAACAGGAGTGTGTGTGTGACAGGAGAACAGGAGTGTGTGGATCACAGGAGAACAGGAGTGTGTGTGTGTGTGTGTGTGTGACAGGAGAATAGGAGTGTGTGTGGATCACAGGAGAATAGGAGTGTGTGTGGATCACAGGATAACAGGAGTGTGTGTGTGACAGGAGAACAGGAGTGTGTGTGTGACAGGAGAACAGGAGTGTGTGTGGATCACAGGATAACAGGAGTGTGTGTGTGTGTGACAGGAGAATAGGAGTGTGTGTGGATCACAGGAGAACAGGAGTGTATGTGTATCACAGTGCAGGAACTCTGTCCTTCTACAGCGTCTCTGACACAATGAGCCTCATACACAGTCCAGACCACATTCACTCACACACTCTATCCTGGGTTCAGGGTTGGTATTGGATCAGCAGTGAAACTGTGTTGATGAATGAGAATAGACTGTAGAGAGATTCTACCCATAATGGTTTGAGCTGCATGATAAATCAGTAACAGTGAGATGTTATAGAGTCTCTTATTGTCTCTTCATTACATTAATACTACAGTAAAATAACACGTCAGAATAAATGTTTGTAATGAATCCTTACACAGACAGACAGATCTGTGTGTGTGTGTGTGTGTATCTGCTTTTCTCAAACTATATTCAGTTCTTATGGTACTGTCACATAAATCATTTTTATTATTACTATCAAAATTACCTTTCAATGAAATTTATCATTCTATAAAAACACGTTATTTGTTGTAAAATTGATGAATGTCAATTTATTAATAAATGTGAAATATATAAACCCAGATCATCTGATCATACTGTAAACACTTGATTAGGGTTGGGAATCGTAAGAAATTTTTCGGTTCCGGTTCCGATTCCGGTTCCCATTCAATAAAAATTATTAAAACAACTAATACAAATAGTAGTACGGGGAAAATACACAATCCTTTTTGTGTTTTATTTCTGATACTTGTCAAATGAGTTTAACAGACTGGCAATGTCAACAAATGCAACATATTATTTAGCAATAATTTTTTCTGAAGGAAAATAAAAAATGTTGCATTCTCAAGGATAATTTGGGATCTCTCCTATATCTTATTGTATCTCCAGCAGTGGAATACCCTCTCAGAAGGGGTAGAATATGCTTGAACACACATGTAAGATCCAGACAGGTGAAACATAATATTTTTAAAATCGGTTTGAATGATTGATTCATAAAAACTTCACTTGTTTCCTTACTGGATTAGAGTGCTCTAGCAGTTAATAAACAGAAATGCATGTGTCACAAGGTGACAAATCTAGCGGAACTAATTTCCGCTAGGAGTGTGTTTCCCCCCCCCCCCGGGACGATTTCACCGGCACACCGTGCTGGTTTGCTGTTGTCAGTTGCCATGACAGCGGCAGCTGATTTAGCTAAGCGGTACCAGGTGCGGGTGTTTGGTGTGGGGATCTGTGATTGGGAAACACGGCCCAGAGAAGCAGTTAAAAGGGAAAGGAAAAGGCATTCGAGGGTGGTACTCCCCCGGGAGAGATCGATTCCTTTGGCAGTGGCTTGGGTTTGCTGGGATCTTTGGAGTGGCTGTGAGGATCTGACTGGAAAGGGGTGCAACGGTGATTGAAGGAGTGCAAGCTGGAACGTGAATTGAATGTGAAGTGAGCGAATTGTGGAGATTGAGTCAAGATTGGAGAATGTCATCACTCGAGGGAGAAAGATAAGTAATGAAACACCGGATCCGTGTGAATGCATGTCTTGCACTGAATTGGATAAGGAATTGTGAAGTGTATTGACCACAAATATAATTACCACTAAGAGTGTGAACTGATTAATCTTTGAACCCCTGATATCATCTTCTGAGTGTGAAAGAGGGTTGAAGACGCTGTGTTCCATGCGGTGCGAAATCCTCTGCATCTCACCAGCTTCTGAGTGTCGAATCAGCGCAACAGTGGAGGGATTGAACTGTAGCGACTCTGACAGGGTATCCGGCCAAAGGTTCGGAATTAGCAAATCCTGGTCAGTGGATTAAAATTACTGGAAGCTAACCTAATCAACCACGGCTCTACCCTTCTTTTTGGCTGTGACACAAAGAAGTTTTGTTCGGACTTGATTGAGTCACTGACTACAATTCGCACACACGGCAGTTCTCTCTAATGATTAAGTCAAAGAAGACTTTGTTTACCACCAAAAGACATTTGACCAAGAGCCCCGCTTTGGCGAGATCACGCGGAGAGCGCCCCAAGGGTTTCCTACGAAGATGACAAGACGAGCATTGTCAATTTAAATCCGCACACACAGGATTCCCGGGAGAAAACGCTGACTGAACAATCACATCCACACATACCCGCACACAAACGACCTTCCTGTATGCATGCATATCTAATTAGTTTTGTCTTATTCTATAGATGTAATTTTAACTGTTCTGTAACTTCGAACCTTAAGTTTATTTCTAAAGAAAGATTCTATAACTCTCCCTCTTGCTAGGTCATAAAGCTTTATGACTCCCAAAAGGAATTCCAAGGGGAAATCACAGCTCCCACTTGAATTCTGATGAAGAAAGAGGAATAGACTCTGCAATCTTATATTGTCTATAAGTATAACCACGTAAGAAATGCATAAACATGAATTTGATATTTCCTAGGTCATGGTAGCAGGTATTATGGCTTTATAGTCGTGTGAAGAAACTTTAAAATGCTTGTAATTCTGCATATGAATGTAACTCTATGTTCTTCTACTTTTACCTGCCATGTCTGGTAGCTGTTTGACCGTCTTGTCTTGACTGAACCAGTCATACATAGGATATTACTGTAAAATCTATTGTCCGGTTTGTACAATCTTTCTGGGTAGGAATGACAAAATGTTATACCATCATAAATGATCCTGACAAGACAAAGAGGAATCTTCCGCGGGCACTTTTCTCCCAGCTGATTGGTGCCTTCATGCCAGAAGGGGCGTGAACCTAAGTGTCCTTAAAGAGACGCGCCGAACTTCCCTTGTCCCTTTTGAAACGCTTCTAAAAGCTTCCTGAAAACTCTCTGCCTAAACTCCCTGGCTCTTCGTGGCTTCATCATGTGACTCCTCGTGCATCTGGACCTCGCCTTAGTGTGATGATCCATCGTTTCTTTTCTTGTTTTGTTTCTTCAAGTTTATTTTATCCTTTTCGAGGTCTCCTCTGTTCATGTCTTCTCGCGAAGAAAATAAACACAACCAGACTGGCAAGCTTCACCTACAAGGACATTCAAACACGCCGCGCTCGCGCGCGCTGGACGAACCCGAACTCGTGACACGAGGACAGAGAGAGACACACACGCTTTCTTCACATCAACCACAAAAGAGCTTTACCTGTGCAAGTAACCGTTTACCATTCTTTCGAGGTTTAAGATCTGTGATTCTTGTTGTCTTAAAAAGGTTCTGTCTGTGATGAATTTTGCCAAACCAGAAGATCTCTCATCTTCTCTCTCTCTCTCTCTCTCTCTCTCTCTCTCTCTCTCTCTCTCTCTCTCTCTCTCTCTCTCTCTCTCTCCAATCTTTCTCTCTCGCAACCTCTCTCTCTCTCACTCCTGTTTGTTATTCGTCTGTCTCGTTAGTTTTACTGTTTAACTGTACATACATGTATCCTGTGTTCAAATGTAGAATTCTGTATCCGTAGTTTCAATTATTAAAACCATATTCTTGATTGATCCTGAAGTGCTCATTTACAAGTCAATAAAATGAATATCTCATAGCTACAAAGCTTTACAAGTTGTTACTATATCAGTAACGTAAATTTTATAAACATGAGAAAATTAATGTTCACGGCCGGAGCATTGAGATTTCTTGGAGTTTATAAAAAGGGATAACTTTGTTGAGAAGTTGGTAAGTTAATCTTACGGCTGTTTGCTGGACAAACCGATTGTTTGATAACTGATTAATTCCCTTAAAGTTATCTCATATAATCAATCTGTAATGAGACCATTGATATATGAATGAGGAATTATAATTCGTTATGATTTACCATTCATACGTACAATCGATCTGTTTTCAATTTCGATAATATAACTGTAATATGCAAATATATTAATCATATTTCATCATTAATTATTAAAATTCCCTATAAATAATTTGAGCTAATTAAGGCACATCTCAATGTGGCTACAGAACCAGGGCCGTCGCTAGTGGGGTAAAAGGTGGTGACAATTATAGGGGCCCCCGCTGCCCAGGGGGCCCCACAAAATCCAGCAGTTATACTATTTAGGCCCCTGTAGTATGAATAATTCTAATATTTATATTAGTTGTATGCCTGAGATTTAAATGAAAACCACAAAAACGTGCAATTTGGGTAAATATTTTTCCAAATATCTGCTTCTCTTACCTCCATAAAAATGGTTTAGTCCGACCTAAAGTATTTATTAATTATTCAGTCAGAGTCAGTGACAAACATCAGATGGACCCAATAAAATTGTAAGTCCCGCCCCAGCTCGTGAACAGAACCAATCAGAGTTGAGGCGGCAGCCTGAAGTTAACGATGAACTTGGTGGAAGAGCAGGAGACTAAACTGACTGAAAAATATGAAGAAGACTGAAGAAAACATAAATCAGGGAACCAGAAATGCCAGGAAAAGACGGAGAGGGAGGCAAGGAGAGTGGTTGTATCCCAGTCGATCAAGACGTTCTTAAAGACCGGTTATATATTGTTATTTCGCCGGGAATTAGAAAACTTCCGTCTACAGTCTGCCGTGTACAGTCATTTTTTATTATCGGTGCGCGCCGCAATCGACCGAATGATTACGTGGTCTAAATTCCTGTCTTTTTACACTATTGTAACTAGAGTTTAAAAAAAATACACGAGTCACGACGCATTGCATTATGGATCTGACCTGCCGGCTGATGATATTTAAAACATCGAGAAAACACGAATACTGCACTTGGATGAATAAATGTATTTGCTTTATTTAATAATATTACCAGTTCCATATTATCTTTATTAAAAAATAAGACAATGAATGGTTTTATTTTTTGAATTAGACTGCATTCTTGTCAATTTCTAAATGTTTACTTTTTGATTTATGAATTATAACAGACTGATGGGGAAAAAAATTATTACTTTTTAAAAATTGGTTTTATTATTATTTAACAATTTCTTTGTTTTTTGTTAGTTTTTATTAGTTGTAATTTTTATATAAACATTTAACTTTTAAAATAAAGGTTTTACAACAACATCACCATCTTCTGTTATGTGGGCCTCCATGTTCATTTATTGTACAGTATATGATATTGGTGGAGGGTGGTGGGGGCCCACATCAATAATTTTTCAGGGGGCCCCGAATCCTCTAGCTACGGCCCTGTACAGAACATTGGGTGAGTGCTGGCCTTATTGCACTGAGATTTGAGAGTGGATTGCGGTGCCTGAATTGAAGTGTCACACAGTATTGGACTTGACGTGAAGTTGCAGTGTGTGGATATACATGTTTATTTAATCGCCAGTGTTCTCCAGTTTACATTCTCCCCAGTGTTTGCGGAACGAAGCCCTCAGGCTGAACGTGTATGTTCCACTTTCGCCACCAGGTCCTGTGATATGGGAGAGGAGGGTGATTGCCTTGTTTAACTTGTTCTGTCTATTTAAATAGAACGTTCCTCTGCCACCGCCTGCTTGTGTGCTGCCTGTTCGGAGGAAAGACACGCCCCAGCCTTCGCGTTATCGTGGGAACCACCCAGCCCAGCCATAAGCCTGATTCCCCACTATATGAAAGGATCCTGTTCGTTCTTGTATCAAAGGCTTTGCCTATTTAGACAGAAGATTCTTCTGCCTCGGCCTTCTTGTGTGCTGCCTGTTCAGAGGAGAGACACACCCCAGCAGCAGCGCTGCTTGTCCCGAACCACCCGCTCCAGCCGTAAGTCCACCCTTCACCGAAATAGAATTAAACCTGCACACTTGTCTCTGTCCTGGATTATACAGGGTACCCTCGTCTCTGGCTGGAGTCGTCAAGGGCGGAAAGGCACCCGGAGGACCTCGCACCTGTCGAATAGTTGACGCTTGAGAAAACTTACCTGCTACCCACCTGTCCTGTGGAGAGAGTCCTCGCCTGGCCCGTGGTCCCGGCCCTGGTCTACCCAGACCGTTGTCCGCCTGTAATTCACCGAAAAGAGCCTTCTTACCACGTTACTTGCCTGCACGCCAGACGGGCGTTCGGCTCCCTCCTCCTCTGTGGCTGCCAGTAGTCCGGGCCCTCGCAGCGCACCCCTCGGTCTCCTCCTCCCTGGAAAGAGAGACGAAGCCCATATTAAGACTTTTTAATTCCTGCTTTTATTTAAATAAAGATTGTTACTTTTAGAAAATCTCCTTGTCTGTCTGGTCTCTGGTACGCTCCTCGAGGTGGTCCTGGGTTTTGAGGGGTGGGCGCAGTCTGGCATGGCCCCCCGACCTGTGACACATGCGTCTTGCGGAAGAACATTGTAGCCGGAGCCACTTCTCTGTTTATGTCTATGACGCGGGTGAGTCACGCAGGCACTGGGCTACTCCGCAGCAGTGCCGAACCGACCAGTGTAAAGTAGTCCGAGTCGCTTATTACAGCCGATTCAGGATAAGACAAAAACACGTTTTGAAAAAAGGCATTCATGATGTAATCGCTCATATACATTTAGTAAATTCTGAAGCGAATTTTCGTTATTTGAAGCGACTTTCAAAAGGTGACTGTTTTGGTTGCTACAGTAGACATCAGTGTTTATTCTCTAACTATAAACTTTTATCTCAGTACTTCTGTGATCATTTGAATATTTTTAACACAGAAATATTGATACTGTGTTGTTGAAAAGACTGAAAGTAAAGCTAGCTGTTTCATGTAGAACTGCTCTCTCTGGGTCAGCGACAGCGCAAACAGATTTGAATGTCCCGGTGTGAAGTTTTTGTCATTTAGGAATAAGATCGCGTGGGTGTTTGAATCGAGATCGTTTAAAGATTAATGGCACAGCTCTACTGTCTTTATTCTCTCTCTCTGCGTTGATATCTGACGCAAAAAAAAAAAAGTAACTTGTTATACGAATAGTGCGAGGGACAGTGCATTCATTACAATTTTAATATTCATGTGGTGAGACGTCGCTATTAAAGGATAAGCTCCCAGCACTTCGTCCACACATCGCATCAGAACCGTTTTTGGAACCGAAACTCATGAATTTTGCACGGTTCCGGTATTTTTGAAAAAGCACTACCGGTTCTCGGTTCCCAACCCTACACTTGATCAATTATTGTAATATAATCCAGTTTACTTTAAATAAACCTCCTGAACAGAACTGCATCTACACACCTGGTGTTATTGTTAAAATGTCTCATCTTCAAATATTTCCAATGACACATTATATTAACTTTTCTTTACTAATTCATACACAGTTTTAACATGTATTTTTAACTTGTTAACATCATTTGTAGCTATAGTATTTGCATATTAATACTGTAATATCCTGGTATAAATGGTTTCTGCAAACAAACATTACAGTTTTTCCTATTAGACAGAATCTCATATTCTCTCATTGCCAGTTATTAATATTTTCTTGGATGCAAAAGAAAAACGCATTATGTGAACAGGACTTTTATTTTGGTCTGTGTGTGTGACGTCATCAGTTTGCGCCGCGCTCCTGCGTCTGTTGTGATTCGGCAGCAGAAAGGTTAGAGTTTTTACACATTTAAAGTGTTTAAATCAATGCAAACCGTTCAGTCAGTTCAACTGTTTTTATACAAGCTTTGTACAATAAATGATCCATTCTTGAAACATTGCAATGCTTTATTTAAAAATATGATGAGCATTATTTTGGGGTGTAAATCGCATTCCCTCACGAGTAACAGAAAAGGATCGTCGCCAGCAACACACTACACACCAGTTACGCAATTTACTCGTACTTTTTGATAATTTCATGATTTATCAACTGACAATGTAGTCTCGACGTCACATGTCTGTAATTTCATTACCATCAAATTACCAACTGAACGTCGTCAGTACGGTCTCCTAAAGTTACAAGATAACCAACTAACTCACGGCCCAATATTGTCAATATTGTTTGTTTTCCCTTTATTTCGCCGATGGGAATTTCCAAATGAAACTGTAGAAGAGTCTCAATGCAACAGACAGCGATGAGCAGAGTCGGCTGAATGAATGACTCACTAATGGCGCTTTTCCATTACCATTCCATTTCCATTCCAGTACCAGCTCAACTCGACTCGGCTCGGCTCGCTTTTCGCTCCGTTTTCCATTACAGATAGTAGCCGTGTGATGACGCTAAATGCACATGATCATTGTCTTACACTGTGCTTGGACAGGAGAGATAAATATAAAATACATAAAATAATGTGCACTTATTGATGTTAATTATTTTAATGTTAAGAGTTTTTTTATGATTTATGGTTAGTTTAATGATTATGAACACAAGGTTAAGCATGGAAAACCAAATCTATATTTATTGTATTTATATAACAATTTAAACTAACGGCATGGGGGTATGTATAAACTATAGTCATTATTACCGTTAACTATTTCTAATGTAAGCTATGCAACGTTAGGATAAATGCATGCGACAATGTTTCTGCGACAGCTCTCTGACGCGGTGAAATACGCCAGTGTCCGAATTCCTCACTTCATTTATTTCAGACACAGCAACAGTCAACACCGCGAGTCTCTTTTGGAGTCAATTCCTCGATTCCAAACTCTCTGCACGAAAACACACACAAACATAAACGTGTATCTAAATATAATGCCGTGAATTGACACTTCTCAATCACGTCTCATTTCACTTTTAATCGCAGCAACTGTAGTAGTTTCATTTGTGTGGGGAATATTTTGCCCCCTTACCTTGAATTTGTGGTGCATCTTGTTTAATTTGGTAGCATTTTTGCTACAACTCCCTTTCTTTTTTATGAATCGAGATCACAATTAATTTTAGTGACTTAAACCTAAACATTACTAAAATGGCCTAAACAAAATACTAAATAAAATGGCATGTCATTCACTAGTAGTTTAGACTAAATGTTATTTAACTACACTTAAAGGACAACTCTAGCGCAAAATGAACCTTTGGTCTAATAAAACATTGGTACCTAGTCAACCGTTCTCTGAGATTTGTTTTCATGATAATCGAATGTAAACAGTTTTATCTCTAAAAACTGTTTAGCGTATAACGCTAGTAATGGGGGCTTATAATAAGTAAAAAGAAATCGCTAGTTTATACCACTAACAAGGCTCAAAATAGCCCCACACTAACACAGTAACATAATGAGGGTCCCTACATGCAAAACGAAGCATTGATAACTTTGTAAGTGTACAGACCGTTTAATAATAAGATAAAGATAAAGACAGTCCACTTCGTGTATACAGACAGGAGCCATCTTTGGAAAACAGTCTCGACTAATCAAACCACGAACGCCATTCATACAGTTCAGAAGTTCACTGAACTTCATACAGTTCAGCTCACTTAGCACGGCGTTCGTAGTTTGATGAGTCGAGATTAGTTCTCCTTTAATAATTAGGAATTAAGGCTGCATTTATTTGACACAAAGTACAGTAAAAACAGTAATTATAAATATATATTAAAATATAATTTATTAGTGATCTAAATCTAAATTGTCAGCTTCATTACTATGGTATTTGTTTGGTTTCTGAAGGATCATGTGACACTGAAGACTGGAGAAAACAGAAATTACCTCAAAACACGCAAATACAACACACACAATCAAAGACCTTGGCGGGAACGATTCTGGAGATTAATAAAAAACTGTGGTCATGAAAACATTCATCAAACCTGATCATACATGCACCTCATCAGACAGCAGCAAGAGTCTGCATAATCCTTCAGAAATCATTCAAATGTGCTGATTTGATGCTCTATTATGATAATTATTGGTGCTCAATCATTAAAAATCTTATTATATAACGTTGAAAACTTGTTTTTGTGAAGATGCATCTTTTGTAAGATAGATGTCTTTACTGTCACATTTGATTAAATTAATGTGTCCTTGATTAATTTTTTTTTTTACTTTTATAATTTAATTTATTTATTGGATGATACTTATACAAATGGGCATTTTAAAGGGGAATGAGGTACTATATGATGCTATTCTTGCACAAATAAGTATATGAATCATGTTTGAGCCAATGTATGTAACTGGTTATTGTGAAACATGTTCTTTCTGTCAATTCTTTATCATTAAAGCATGTTTTAGTAGATTGTGCTGGTTTTAACCTGTGAGAAACTTTTTAACAAAGTTAAACCAAATATATTTTTAGAGTTTTTATAGTAAAAATATTTTTTTTTCTCACCGTGAATATAGCCACAAAGCAAACAAACGATGATGATTGTGATTTATTTCAGTGCTCCCCCAGTTGCTGTGAAGAAACGTTAACATTTTCCCTTTCAGAACCAGAGCCATGCAAAGAGGACCTACAGACACAGGAACACATCGCCGTCCTCGCCTCTCGTCCAGCTTGATAATGGGCAAAGAGCCTCCTGTGGCCTTGCCTCCTCCGGCAGAGAAAGTGGAGCACTTTTAAATATTTGCTGATGTGGGTCCCAGGAAAGTACACTCATGTCCATATTTAAAAGACAGAGTGTTTCATTTTTATTACACATGTGAGTGAGTGTGTGTTAGATAAAGTATGAATGAGAGAGTGAATGTCCTTTCCAAGGATCGACACCTTTTGGTGGTGGAAAGGCTTCTGTGTTCCTGGGATACCAAGAGGAACATTGTTTGAATGTAAGTACTTGGTTTTATTTTTCTTTATCAGTTTTTTAGCAAAAATATTATAAAAATATTTTTTTCTCACCATGTATATAGCCACAAATGGGTCTCATGGCATTTAAAACAAACAAATTACAATGATGATTGTGATTTATTTCAGTGCCCCATTAAGCTCCGCTCTGGACACTGTTTTGAGATGAGTAACTGGAGAAGCATAAAAACAGCATTAAATTATAACTGGAACATTTATTTTGTACAACCAAAATATATGTACAATTGAACTTGCAGAACATGGCAGGTATAAAAAAAAGCCAAATAAACCAAAATTTAAAGGAATAGTTTACCCAAAAATGAACATTCTGCAAGTATTTACTCATCCTTAAATTGGTACAAACCTATATTTCTTTCTTTCTTTTGCTGAAACACAAAATAAGATATTTTAAGGAATGCTTGTACCCACACAATTTCTAGTCCCCATTGACTTCCATAGTATAGGGGGGGGGGGGGGGGAGTTGACTTCCATACTATGGAAGTCAACAAAGGACCACAAAATGTCAGGTTACAAGCATTCCTTAAAATATGTTCTTTTGTGTTCAGCAAAAGAAAGAAAGAAATATAGGTTTGTACCAATTTAAGAATGAGTACTTGAAAGATTTTCATTTTGTGGGCAAATTATCCCTTTATTTTTTTTCCCATTCACTTTAAAATTTAAGTGGTCAAGTATCATGGTCATGGGCAGCTCGCCGAGCAGGTCTTCACTGGCACCCATATATAAATCTGATGGCAGTCTGTACTCTGCATAATCTGAGTCGAGGAGGATTAACATGTGAGTCCAATGATCTCCTCATCGACCGTCTTCAGTGCTCTCTCAGACCCCTGCAAAGTGAAATGAGGAATCTTTACATTTATGTAAGTTGCATTGCAGTCTATGGGGGACAGGTTTATGATCAATGTTTATGCGCATAAATTATGACATGATTTTCATTTTTATTTATCCCTTTTAGGTACCTTGACTGGTATAAGAGGTCGAATTCATCTTGGACCTCCCGTCGGGCCAGACATTGGCTTTTAGGTGTGTGGCCTCAATGTGATCCCCCATCTTCAGGTCCACGAGGGCTTCATCCCGCCACAACGAAACCTTGATAAGTTTCTCCCCAGTTTTTTTTTTTCAGGTTAAAGTCAAGATGGGGACTTCTCCTTCCTTGACAGGCGTCATGCGGACCACTTGTAACTACAAAGAGTGTGTGAGAGAGAGATTTTCACTTCAAATGTCAGTAAATGGTGACGGAATTTTCATATTTCTGTGAACTGTCCTTTTTTAAAAGAAAGCGAGATCTCAAGTGTGAGGCTTAATGGGCAAAGATGCACATCTAATAGATCTTTACACAGGACAGACAAACAGTGAAGCTTACAGTAATCAGCACTGCGCAATCACATCCTGTTCACACATGATCTCTAAGTGGTGATTTGCCAATAATTTACCATTATAAGCTTTCAAACTTATACTGGTAAACAGAGTGTCCAGAGCGGAGCTTAATGGGGCACTGAAATAAATCACAATTATCCTTGTAATTAGTTTGATAGAAGTAATTAGTTTGATATTAATTAGTTTGATATTAATATGATATCTATTAATAGAAGAGAACGTAGGAGACGAGCAGACCAGTCGGTAGTAGAAAAACTCCAACAATTCAGACGTGATCGAGAACCCGCGGAAGATAGTTAATCTAATGGCACGATTGCACTCGGAGAATCTAAGTGCCCTTTTCTTTTTTCTTTGCCAGATAAGCACGAGTTCACAGCATGGACTGAATGTCTCCTTATGTTACTTAAACAAGTACACTAACTGATTCGCAGGGGCATTTTGTTTATTTTTTCGTTATGAGAACCAAGACCCGCGCCCTTGATTTGAAGGTTACAGAACGCGTTTTTTTTTTTTTTTTTTTTTGCCGTGTCTGCTGTGCTATTAGAATGTCTGTTAAATCGAGATAATAGGATCGGGAGCACCGTGAAAATCACTACCCAGAAGAGATGAGTGACTATCACGTTAAGGTGATCTTGGAGGGCCCTCCTGTGGTGAAAAGAGAGACACCCTCCTTAAAACTGATCTTCCCAAACACAGTAAGGGTTATTTTTAGAACCTCACTTCTGGAAGTCCTAAAAGTTTGGATTTATATTCTTACAATGTTCATGATACAGTATGTTCCTTGTTCTTTGTATTGTTTTGTGGCTGAAGTTCATTACAGCCAAGAGGATGTTAGACAGAAAATATATACTGTAAGAGAAGTACAGCTATTAAGCACAATTTTGAGTTGGAGACCAATATGCAGAGACTGAAAGTTATGTCTTTCAATGTTAATGGTATATTAAACCCTCAAAAGCGGACAAAAATACTCTCTAAACTAAGAAAAGAAAAGACTCAAATAGCCCTTATACAAGAGACACATGTAAATGAAACTGAGCATCTGAAACTTAAACAACGGGGATTTAAATATCTATTTTCAGCTTCTTATAAATCTGGACACAGACGGGGGGTTGGAATCCTTATATCAAATCAAGTAACTTATGAGCATTTGTCAGAAAGGAAAGATAAAGGTAGATTTATCCTTATTAAAGGGAGAATAAATGGGGTTTTAGTAACTATACTCAACATCTATGCCCCTCCGGGTAGTCAATGGTCTTTTTTCAGACAAATATTTAATATGATATCTACAGAATCTGAGGGCATACTTATATGTGGTGGAGATATGAATATTCGCTTATCAAAACTGGACTATTCAGGGAAAAATCCTATACTTCAAAACCGGGTGAGCAAGAAAGTCAATATCATGTTAAAAGAAAGTGGGATTATTGATATTTGGAGAAATTTTTACCCAACTGGACGAGACTACACACACTTCTCAGCTCCCCACTCAACGTACAGTCGAATTAACTACTTCTTTACGTTTCTTAAAGACAGACACAGAATCCATTCATGTGACATTGGAACAATTGATATATCAGATCATGCACCTATAGTAATGACAATAAATATTAACGACAGTATAAGATCAACCCTTTGGAAGCTGAATTCAAGTATACTAAATTATCCTTAATTGAAAATTTACAAACACAACTGAAAGAGGCTCAACGGGTTCATAAAAGAACAAACGATCCTGGTGAAAAACAGAGAATTCAAATATTACAGAAAGAGTTAGATGCCATATTAAGAGGAAATTCAACGTAAGCTAGTATTCCTAAGACAGAACTATTATGAATCAGGAAACAAAGTCAATGAAACTCTTAGCATATAAACTAAGAAAACAACAAGCAGACTCAAGAATTTATAAAATAAGAAACCCTCAAACCAAGGTCATACATTATAAATTGAAAGAAATACAGCAGAGTTTTGAAACTTATTATAGAACTTTATACTCACAACCAACAATGCAAAACGAACTGCATATAGAAAATTTTCTCAATTCCTTAAACCTGCCAGAAGTCACTGATGTTACGAAGCATAGGAGTCATTCAGATCCAAGTGCAGCTTGTCTTTATTAACCAGAGTAGTTACCAGGCAAGGGTCATACACCAGCAAACTCAACAGAGAAGATCAGGCAAAATCGTGGTCAATAAACAGGCAGGATATCAGGGCAGGCAGCAAACAAATAGGATACAGGAACCAGGCAGAAGATCAGGAACAGGCAGATAAACACATGGAAAAACGCTTAGAAATGTTCGCAGCAGCAAAACAAGACTTAGCCCAGAGTGTTGTGTGAGTGTGGCTTAAATAGTGTTTGAACATGAGGTGCAGGTGTGTGTGTGTAATCAGCGCAGTGCAGGTGTATGGTATAATCAGTCCAGGGAGATGCATGATGGGAAATTGAGTCCGTAATCACCAAGGGAGTGCGTGGCTAATCGTGACAACTGAAGAGCAGAATGCTAGATTAACAAAAGAAATTACAGAAATGGAAATAAATAAATCAATAGCAAGACTAAAAGCTAACAAAAGCCCGGGGACAGATGGATACACATCAGAATGGTACAAAAGCTTTCGAGAACAGATAGTCCCAAGACTTCAAACTGCGTGCAACTGGGCTCTCCATAAGGGGGAGAATCCCCCTTCCTGGAGGGAAGAGACAATAACAATTATTCCTAAAGACACAAAAGAGTGTAAAAATTATCGTCCAATTTCGGTTTTAAACATAGATTATAAAATATACACATCGATTTTGGCTAAAAGACTGGAGACTATACTGCCTGACCTTATTCAGTTAGACCAAACAGGGTTTATTCGTCAAAGACAGACACAAGATAGCATTAGACGTACATTACACATCCTATGGCATATACAGCATCACAAGATCAATTCTATGTTCCTGGGACTAGATGCAGAAAAAGCATTTGATACAGTAAGATGGTTGTATCTTTATAAGGTATTAGAAAAGTTTGGATTCCATACCACTATTATTAAAGCCTTCCAAGCACTATACAATAAACCAACAGCAAGAATTAAAGTTAATGGAAATCTTTCACAAGCGTTTATCTTAGAAAGATCATGTAGACAGGGATGTCCATCTTTTGTTTGCTTTATTTTTAGAGCCGTTAAGCCAATATATAAAACAAAATACAAATATTAAGGGAATAGACATAAATAGAGAAGAACACAAACTATCACTCTTTGCAGATGATATATTAGTTTATTTAGGACAACCAAATAAATCATTAGATGTGTTGATGTTTAGAGGAGTATTATCGTGCAGCCCAATTACGACCTTTATTATGTCTATGTAATCCAGATTTTAAAGCCAGATGGAAAGAAATAGAAAATGTTGACCTTAAAAGACCCCCAATACAAGCTATAATGGCAGATGAACACTTGATTAAAATGTATATACAAGAATTCAATCCGTGGACAAATAATTTATCAAAGATTTGGCAAGATATAATTAAAAAAAATAATTTGATAGACGTGGTGTCAATATTGAGGTGGCCCGCTTATGATTCAACATTTGTTCCAAATACTATAGACGATAGCTTTAAAGTTTGGACTAAACGAGGCCTCACAGCATACTGTACGTTTTTACATAAAGGACAAATGTTGGATTTCGAGACACTCAAACGTGAACATTTGTTATGTAATAAGGATTTTCATAGGTACTTACAAATAAGACATAAAATTGAAAATATTATAAAGGAATATAAAGACAAGGAAAACAATATTCTCACAATGTTTATTTCAATTTATAAAACGGGGGACATGAATAAAATAATTACAAAATTGTATAAAAGTCTACAAGACAGAAAAGTAGAAAATACCCAATACATTAAAAATAAATGGGAAATGGAAGGAAATTTGGAAATCCTAGATGAAGATTGGACAAATATACTTAAATCACAGTGGAAGACAACACATTCCTCAACCTGGAGAGAATTTGGCTGGAAAAATGTCACTAGATTTTTTCTCACTCCTGAGCAGAAGAGATATCAAAGCAAAAATGCAATCTGCTGGAGAATGTGTGGCTCGAATGAAGCCAATCATAGCCATATATTCTGGGAATGCTCTAAAATTAAAAAATATTGGCAAGAAATCCATAAGAGTCTAGAGAGTATATTCATGGAACCCATCCAATTCAGTTTATTAACTCTATACTTGGGTCTTACAAATCTTAAATCAGAAGATAAATCTGATAAATATTTAATGAGAATTCTGTTGATAGCTTGCAAAAAAGCTATAACTAGAAAATGGTTGCAACCTGAAACACCAGGAATTAACGATTGGCTGGGAATTGTGTATGAAATTTACACAATGGAGAGGTTTACAATGAATCTTCGGCTACAGTCTGAGAAATTTTGTCAAGCTATGGGGAAAATGGATAGACTACATTCTCCCACTTAGACCAGACCTAGTGTAGAAATTTTGAATATTTTTTACGAAAAGAAAGGAAATCTTAAGAATTATTGAATAAGAGATACGAAGGATATGAGGAATGAAAGAAGTATTGATAGGAAGAAAAAGAAATACCCATATTGGAAATTAGAGTACTCTCTGGACTAAAATGCATCATCCTCAAGTGTTTTCTTTTGTACATAGTTAATAAAATAAAAAAAATAACTGAAAACGAATTGGATCTGGTACCCAAACCACAGGCAGAGTAATAACTATATAACTATATAGCTTACTGAATTTACAAAAAAAAAAAAAAGCTGAAAAATTGGGTTGGCTGACATTGCCTTGCAACATACTTTATTGTTACTACAATTGATGACTTTTATGTCCCTTTTTTCTTTCTCTTATAATTTTGGATGTAATATCTGTTTCACAAAATATGTTTTGCTGGGTTTTGTTTTTCTTATTTTTTTATATATATATATATATATGTATATATATATTTTTTTTTTTGCCAATATACCCAATTGTTGAATGCCTTGACTAAGATTCCATGTACAATCCAAATGTAAGGAAATGTTATAATTACTGTAATAAAAACTTAAATAAAATTTAAAATAAAAAAAAAATAAAAAAAATAAAAAAAATAAAAAAAAATAAACATGTTGCCTTAGATAAAAAAAATTGAAATACACAACTCTTATTTCATTCTAAAGTATGACATTTTTACTCACCCTCTCCACATATCCACCGAGGGTAATATATCCTCCTTTGGTGAAGACATCACTGTCCTCGCCACTAGTCCAGCATGATGGTGGGCAAAGAGCCTCCTGTGCCCTTGCCTCCTCCGCCAAAGGAATTGGAGAAGTTTTGAATATGGACGATGACTATACACTATGTCCAAATAATCCAATAGACTCTTCAAGTTTTTCGAGAACTCTTCCTAACCGTATTGTGGTGGCCTGTGCACAGCAGCGATTGTTGCTTTGATCGGGTGATCTACTTTGATGATTACATACTTCAGATCGGTCACATTTTTTACAAACTGCCTAGCCTGAGCTGAAATATGCTCTTTGCAAAATATTGCGACTCCACCACCAGCTTTCTTAGCAATTTATTGGTGTGTCGAGTAGGAGACATGTCTGTTGCGCATAGATGCATTGTACCCTTCCAATTGGACTTGGGGTGTAATGAGTGATCCGGTCAGGTGAGTTTCCATCATGGAAAGAATATCCGATAGAAGCAGTTCCTGATGGCATCTGATATCTTCAATGTAGGATGACAGTCCTTCTGTGTTGCGATGAATGATTTTAAGCGTTTGATCCATGTTGGTTTCCCTCACCTGCTGCAAAAGTGGCACGATTCCGTCGAATGTTGCTCTTGTCGTGTTTCCCAACGAGGCTGTGACTGTAGGATCAGCATAGATCTTCTTTTCACTGAAGTCCGTAATGTGTAATCCACGAAGCGAGGTTGTTCTGCTGAGGGCAACGTAGGCCATTCCCGGCTCGAAAAACTTCTTTAGTGACACCACGGCATTCTCCATTGTCATGCCTTGTACTTGGACTTGAGCTGTGCAGGTGTAGGCTAGCTTGATGGGAAATTGTCGACAAACTGCTCCTTTCTTTGGTTTACTTCGATAGATCCAAAGAAAATCTAAGTTGTCTTCTTCACCTTGCACCCTTTTGTGGTGTTTCTTGCCTGCGCTTGGATTGTCGAGCTGAAGTCCTAGCATTTGCACGTTGTCGATTCCATATTTTGTCTTATTGACAATGTTTGAAATCTTTCCAAAACATTCGTTGACCAATACGTCTTCCACGTCCAGATTCCTTGTCACCATTATGCGTACTCCCAACGCAATTTGTACGGTGTCAGGCAAGTTGTCCTTGTTTCTGGTGATGGGCTTCTTTTGTCTCTTCATCCCTCCTGTTCTTGGGTCTTTCCTGTAGTCTTCGGCATCAATGGTAAGGATGTCAGTGTGTAGAGCATGGATTGTTTGGTATTGTGTCCGTTAACTTCCTTGTTGGTGGCAAATATGTGCGGTGCATCACACGGGGTCGTTGGGGTCCTTCACATCCTGGAGTAACAAAGCTCTATCTTCTTCGGCAAGATCGTCGGTCTTCTGCTTTACCCGTAGGTGGTTTAAAAGTTGGCCAAAAGCCAGGTCTTCTTTCTGACACATGATCTTGGAGAGGGTAATCATTTGGAAATGGTCTTTCCAGAAGTCCAGGACATCCTCTTCATACACACAGAGTGGTTTGGCTTTACCTAGAGGTGGCAGTTGATAAAAATCGTAAACACCGAGGACAGAGATTCCCCCAAAAGGTTTCTTGCTGCCTTCGATTTGCTGACATCTCCAGTTTATTATGTAGGCAAAAAGATCCTTCGAAATCATGGACACTTCATCGATGATAAGAATCTCCACGTTGTGTAGTCTTGCTCGTAGTTCATCTAGGGCATTTCCAAGTCCTTGATACGGTGGCTTCAGATTCCTTCAAAGTTTTCAAATGGAATGCAGTGTTTTACCAGAAATATTGAACATCAAACGCACTCAAGAGCATCACGGACAGATCACCTTCCTCACGTAATCGAGGTAGCAGAATCTTGGTCGCTTTCGTGTATATGCACTTGATGACGTGTGATTTGCCACAAGCAGCACCACCTGACACGAAGTAGAAAAACTGTTCTGGATTATGACCCCACACACGCTTCTGACACCACTGGCAGACAGTGTAGAATATGGCTGCCTGGGTCTCGTTTAGACTTCTAAACAACCTCCTGACAAATTCGATGCTCATCTGCGGTGCCTCTATTTCTATTCACTACCATAGTACGATGCATCGTTGGAGAAATCAACTATCAAGTCACGTCTGTTTCCCGACACCATATTGTCGCAAAGTGGTCGTTCAACCACCTTGGTTTATGATTTCACGCATGTAGTTGAGTAATAACTTCTTTTAATGAAACAGTTTGAGATCGAATTAACACTAGATGTTTTGATTTAAATTACAGACATGGCATCTAAGGACTATTTCTAATTTTTCTCAGTTATTTTGCTTTATTTCCAGACTCAATCATAGGCTCGTTCTTACGTAGTAGACCTGGTTGTAGGTCTATCCAATTGCATTTGAGCAACGTCCGTTGGTGACGCCCCTTTGGCAATGGGCTGTGAATGAACCTTCCCCCACTCTCATTTACAACTGAGAAGGGTCTGGTGTAGGGATGAGCGAGTACAGCATTATCTGTATCTGTAAAACCATATGAATTATCTGTATCTGTACTCGGACTGGGCGGAGCCTAACCCGGAAGTAGGTCCGGTTGTCTTGAAATGGGCGGGGCTTTAACAGGTATGTTATTTTAAGCATGCAATTGATATGGGTTGATCAGAAATTGTTATATTTATTGGTGATTAGAAAACTTCAGGTCAATGGTTTTGATCACGATAACAAACAAATATCAAACTCCCATGACCGGCAGAGAGAGAGAGAGTGTGTGTGTGTAGCTAATTCATTTGTAATGTAGTTTTATACCACTACTTCCTTTATTTTTTTTAAATGAAATACAGCAAGAAAGTGTCAGACACTCAGTGCGTGAAGTAAAAAAAACTGGTTAGAGCCAGCTGAGCTGACGGTTTAAAAAAAGAAAAAAAAATCTCCTTCAGACAGAGACTCCTCTTCGAGTCGCATTCTACCAAGCACCACGTCTGAACTAGGGGTGGGAAAAAAAATCGATATTGCAATATATTGTTGTGCTCTCTGTCGCAATAAATAATCGATACACTAACGCCCAATATCGATATTACAACACAAAATGATTAATTTACCCGTTGTCAGTGTCACTGTCACTACCCATATCTACCATTCTGTTTGCGGGGGCGCTGTTCGAGTAAATAGGGGTAAAGTGGCGCAAACAGCGGCCGGTGAAGAACACAACAGAAGAGAGCGCAACGGCCGCGCGCGCACTCTCTCACGTCTTCAAACAACACGAGCGCTGTCTTGCTCTCCCTCGCGCATATTAATCAAGATCAATTGACACGATAGTAAAAGGTCGGAAGACCGCAGTTTCACGTGGAGCATTTGGAGATTTTTAGAGATTAGAGACTCGCCTAAACTCAATGAACAACATCTCAACACTAAATTATAAAGGCCTGTCTCATATAGACGCCTGTCTCAAATACAAGCCGGTGCAGTTCGACGATTTGGGAAAATGAAAACCCGGGAAGTTTTACGGTATATTAATTCTCAATATGTACACATGCATTATTAATCTTGTGCCTAACATAATGAAAACGGCTTTTCTCCTCGCAATGACAGTAAACTAATTATTACATTAACATGAGTCACGTTGCATAGGCTATTTTCAGTTCAAAATGGCGAAACTAGACAAAAGTATATTCGTGTGCCTGATTATATTTGTGCCTGATTATTTCCTTATTCCTTCTTTTTCTTTTCAGTCACATATATCGTGATATATCGTTGATGAAATTTATTCCAATATATTGAATATCGTAGATATCGCGAATCGTGATATTATCATATCGTGGACCACATATCGCCACAGAATTGAATCGTGAGGTACCTGTATCGTCCCACCCCTAGTCTGAACAAACCCCACGTTTACCAGAACTCTACTGGTTAATAAGTAAGTACTACAAACCGAAGTAAAAAACAAACCTGAAGCTGAAGAAACCTTAAACATAAACGGAAAAGACCCGCGAACCTGAGCGACTGAGGGAGAGACAGAGAGAGAGAGAGCTTCTGTGTGTGAGTGAGCAGAGCGGGACACAGCAACACGATAAATCTGTATGTGTGTAGGGGTATACTAGCCTATCACAGAACGCAGACACAGTCAGCTACCCAATGAGGATTTTATTCAATCCAAGCACAGATAATGACTCATATTACTCGTATAATACTCATACTCGGCAAAAGTGCTTTATCCGTACCGGATACTCGTTTCAGCCGAGTATCCGGCTCAACTCTAGTTTGGTGTCAACCAGGCTACTTTACTGTCATTTCTTCATAACTTATTTCAAATTACACTCGTAATAATTATTATTTTTATTTATTTTAAATACACCTTAGACTAAATTCTGTCAAAATATATTGTATTACTGTCACTTAATTCAAATTACACTCATAATTAAAAAAATACTTCAGAAAATACACTTTCCTGTCAGAAATACTCCTTAGACTAAATCCTCATTAATGAAAAAAAAAAGAAACAAAAAACATAAAAAAAATAGACTGTCACAACCTATGTCGTCAGCCTGTCTTGTCACGTTAATTTTTTCCGGAAGAATACATGTCTTTTTTAAATGTCTTTCAAATTCCCTCTGCACACAATAGGATAGCGCACAACCAAACAGAGCAACGATTGGTTGTGGATGAGTGACTTCCATGTGTATTCCCACCAGGGTATCCAGTTGTCAAAACTCCGAACACATCTTCCTTTTTTAAGAATGACTTTAAGTGACGTTCTCTTAACTCCAAGTCCTCCAGAGTCGCGGCCAAAGCCGATTTGAAAGTCCGCTGCTGTCATCTTCTTTGTTTTCAGGTAGCAGGGAAATCACACGGAACCATCACAACTCTGCTGTCATTATGTTAAGCCCGCCCACCAACTGTATACACATTGTGATTTACCTGACTAGAGTTTGGTTTTTCCAGCTCGAAAGCCTCCGTTGGCTTGGAATCCTTGATCATTTTTAGCCAATCACATCATTAGGGTTTTCGGCTGCACATTTGTTTTAAATTTTTGCTAGTCAGGTTGCATTTTCCTCCTGAACGGCGATTTTAAACAAGACGGAAGAATTCAACTGTCAAGAAATTATTTTCACCCACTTTGGACACTTCTCAGAGGTAGGTGAACATAAAGAACATATGTTTGTGGTGTGCTGTACAAAGTTTCATGGCCCTTTAAACTCCCCCCTTTTTTTATGACTACCGACACTGAACGTTACCTGTAGAAGAGCTGTCAAAATGCTGCGCGTCGTGTCTCAACTTTTGTGTGGTCTCCTCAGTAGCGGAGTGGCAATCGGGAGAGTCGGGAGTTTTCCCGGTGGGCCGGTAGTGTTTCGAGGCCGCGAGGGCCGGTCTGATAAAATGTATTCATTGCAAGTTTGCCATGTGCACTTGGGGCCCAAGCGAAGGGAAGAAAACATATATTTTTTAACATTTTCTATAACGGAGCGTATATTTGCACTAAGTGCCTGTCTTTTCAGCAAAAAGACGCCCGTTACGAAATAGCTACAGTGGCGTAGGTCGTAGGGCGTGAAGTGCTTGAAAGCAGCTTTTGATGCGCTCGACCCGAGTTCGAATCCGCCTTTTGCCGAACTCTCTCTTCTCCCTTTTCCCAACACATATGTAAAGATGTAAAATGTATAACCTTACCTAACATTAAGGTCTCTAGCGTTATATTTTGCCAACGAACTAAAATTAAAACCATGATATGGCTTTGTGTCTTTATACAGACTGATCTCATGAAATGGCGTATGTATGACACGCAAATTCGTATTTCTATTTTTGGCGTGCTATCAACACGCATAATCGCTTTTCAGCGTGTTTATCAACGCCGTTGACTTAACTACATTACTGTATATATAAATATATGACCTACCCCAACCCCGTCCCTAAACCTACCCGTCACTGGGGTTAATACCATTTATGAGTCTTCCCCTACCATCCTAGGAAAAAGAAATATCGCTCCGCAGATGTAGATCTACATTTTGCTTCGTTTCGCTCGGACATTTAACGGCGTACACATACACGCGGAATCACTCGGATGTTTAATGGCGTAGACATACACACAAAAGATTTCGGCGTGGACATACACGCGGATAGCTCAAAATGCGTATAGATAACACGCCACTTGACTTGAAAGTGGCGTGTATGTTTACGCAAAGTCATGATGTCATGTTGCTTTATAAAACAGCACAAGACTTTAAGAATAGGCATCCTGTTTGTGCTGCGTGATTACTTTGCTCACGCGATCAGCATGGTTATCTGGTGTTTTCTCCTAAATAAAAGCTCAAGGGTTTATTTCTTGCAAGTGAAGAAATTAGGACAAAAGGTCATAGGAATAATTATATAAATCATTATTACATTATTATAATAATTGTTTGGCATCCTAAAACATCATTGATAATGTAATGCAGACGGAGACTCTCATAACTAAAAAGATAGGGCATCTTTATTGTCCTGGTACAAATCAATGCTTTTTCTTTGTTCAACGAGCAGTTCATGGGTTGAAGCTCTTAATTTTGATCTCTCAAAGAGCACTAGATTGATGCATTTAACCTTAAAATGTAAAACATTTTCTTGCGGGGGAGCATGCCCCCGAAGCCCCCTAGAGGCACAGAGGTCCACCCAACATAGGTTTACAAATTCCTATGGGAAAGAACGACCATTTATGAACTTTACTCCAGCATAGTACAACAAAGTTACTTTTAAATCAGTAAAACTGTAAATGCCATATTAAAATGTCCCTGGACAAAATATACATTTGGCCTGCCTAACAGGGGACCTACAAGACATTGTGCCCAGGGACCTCTTAATCTGGCCCTGCCGGCGACGAGGGCCGGTGGTCTACGAAATTTCCCGGTAGATTTTTTGGTCCCACTTCGCCCCTGGGTCTCCTCCACTTTCTTTCCTCCATCGGCGTTAGTATTGTTAATTTTATATACTTACACAACTGGAAATGGCATGAATCAACCAAAATCCATCTTTTAAATTAAGGATGGGAGCTTAGCAGCCTGTCCTCTGCAGGCAGGAGCGGAGAATGTGTGCCGGTGGCCGGAATCGTTTGCTCACTGTCAGTTTTTAAGATCTATTAATCGGGCCAGAAATGTATTGATGTGAAATATAGGGGTTAATTAACTGAGTGTCTAATTGACAAAAGATTTAGCAACGGACTGTAAAACAAGGCCACCTCCTTTTTGATGAAATATGAATGAATGGAAGCGGAGCCGGGAGATAGTGGGAGGAGAATGAGGCAGCAGAGAAACAGGAGAGACTTAGATTTGATTTGTACTCAGCTAAAAAAAAAAAAAGTCAATGGGCCATTGCCTAATGTTTTAAAAATCACAATGTGCTAAAATAATAAATTAGAATATCAAATATGCAGAGGTTATGCAGACTTGCAGATTCTATTTATATTCAAATCTGAATAGAAATTAAACCTCAAATGAATGGACAAATCAAAATCAAGCATAAGTTAGAAAGACTATTTGAGGGACAAATCAAAGAATAACACAAGAATAACTGCAGGGATAGCCACTCAATTTTGTGATGACATCACACGCATAAGCCAAGAAATTATCACTTAAAAAAATACTCAAAGCACAAATAAAAAAATTTTTAGAACAGCTAAAGGACCAGCTGAAAATGTTCTGTCTAAAATGCCCAAAATACAAGACATAAATATTTATCATTTGAATTATTAAAAATGTGGTCTTTTCCTGTAGATAATGAGGTTCTGGGCCTTTTATTTGCATCTTATTTAAACTAATTGGCTTGTGCTTCTGTGCTTATCCATTGCCTGTATTTAATACAAAATGTTAATGATTTTCTATTACCTTTTAGATGTCAAGATGCCTCAGAAGAGAAAAGGCCAAAATGCAAATCTCAACGCCAGACCAGGAAAAGCCAAGAAACATGTTATGGACAATTTCTCCTCCCTGCCTGGTGCATTGAATGACCTTTTGTATGGACATGTGGTCTTCCTCTATCTTTGCTCATATGAGAGTAACCGGGCAAAGACTGTTAAGTTCCTGTCTTCATTTGAGGAGCAGGGACCAGTCAGACTCTTGGAAGCTGCGGTTATAAAGGTAGTGCGAAATCTTGAAAAGTTTCAAAGGCTTTCGAGGCCGATTGTGTTTGAAAAATTTGACTCAATGTGTCGTAAGAAGTTTTCCTTCCTAATGGAGCAATCTGAAACCAAGCAACTCAGTCATGCAAGTGAGATGGAGCCTGAGCCATCACCTACTCCTGCAAAGGTTTCTATAATTTCTCCTGTAAAAAACACAAGGAAGACATCAAAGTGCGAGTCATGTAAAGTATACTAGAAAAGTCTGCAAATCATTGCTGAGCTTCAAACAGCCGAGGAAATACACGAAAATAAAAACACCACCCTTGGATTTGACGCAACCACACAAGAAGGGGTCCATGTAAATAGTGTGCACATAACAACAGAAACAAAGTGTTATGCTGCAGCTGTTGACAAACTTCCTGCGGGGACTGCCGAGGATTACAGTACTCATATAATAGAAACAATTGATAATCTGGCCAGGGTACATTCCTATTTCTACAACGGAGATTATCAGGACACACGAAGTAAAATTATTGACAACATATCAAACACACTAACTGACAGGTGCGCGGCCAACCACGCTGCAATATTGCTTGTAAATGAATCATGGGACAAAACTTTAAATGAGCTCAACTGCCATTTGCATCCCTTAGATTCGATAGCAATCAAAACCTGCTCCGCTTTAAAACAATGTGAGGATACACTGGCATTGAAAAAACTATAGGGAAACGACTGTTCTGCTGGAAACATTGTGATGGCAATGAATAAATTAAGATACAAAGGCGGAAAAGGAGATCCACGTGGCTTTGTAACATTCGTGGACAACCAGAAATTGCCCAGAGGCATACTTCCTCATTATAGGGGAAATTGGCTTCACATTCTTTTCCACATCTGGTGAGTCTTCATTCAGCATTACACGGTTTTCATTACGTTTTTGGAGATCATGTGGCGGTTTGCGAGCAAGCTTACTTGCCACAGGCCACGTTCAGATGCAGGTTTTGGGCCTTTTGGAAAAACTGCTGACCGGTCCATGGATGAAGAAATTCTACAGGGCAGCAGTGAACCAAATTGACCATGTGGAAGCAATATCTGTGGTTAAGGAGGTGGTCACCCGACTGAAGGAGCACCTTGGATATTTTGACACAGAGCAACAAATTTTTTTTTGGAGATGCTCTTAAAGACTCAGATGCAACTCTACAGAAGTTAAGATATCCTCCAAAAGATGAGGACCTGTTCAAGGTCATGATGGAAGTGTGTCTTAGTGCCATTGTCGAGGTCTTAGAAACAATATAAAAAATATTTTGAGATAGACCTGACCGAAAAACTTAAAGAGGAAACCAAGTCCGCCAGAACACACAACATTGATGCAGAGGAAATCATGGAAATGTTGAGTGCATCTAAAAAAAGATCCCCAAATGCCACCCTTTGTTTTCTCTCATGTAAGATGAGGGTTCAAAAGAACAAAACCGTTGGATTCCTTGATGACATGGATACAGAAAAGAGAGATGCAATTTTGAAAATAGCTGTGAAGCTGGGACCGGTCCAGAGGCAGAGGAGGAGAGTAAACCAGAATGATCTGAGGGAGGAGCCGAGTAAAAGGCAAGCTATGAAAGAACAAGCAAAGGAGATAACAGCAAGAAACAAGCTGGAAAGAAAACTAAAGAATATCCAGATTAAAGATCCCGAAGAGAAATTTCCAGAGTTTGAAAAGTCAAAACTCGAAAAGATCACAGAGCTGTTGTCTGGCAAAGCAGAAGGAACATGTGCCATGTTTGGTGTGAAGAAGGGAAACGCATTGTGTACAATAAAATAATTGTAAAAGTTAAAGGAAAAAGGTGTGTTGTTGCTTACTGGGGAGAGAATGAATCCTATGAAGATGCAACTGATTTTGACATGTCTGTGTTTGCGCTGGCAGCCGATCTAATTGCCGATGACCTCACCATCTAACAGACTATATATATAGTCTCTGTTGTTAAGGGTGTGACAATATATCGATCACCACTTCTCTGCCAGATCGCCAGTTATCTACAGTGTCCTCTTGCCTCAGCCTTTTTCTGCTCGGAAATCGCCTGCTATCCACGGTCCAGCCTCGTCTCCAACTCACCTCCAATCCACGGTCCAGCCTCGTCTCCAACTCACCTGCAATCCACGGTCCAGTGTCGTCTCCAACTCACCTGCAATCCACGGTTCAGCCTCGTCTCCAACTCACCTGCTATCCACAGTCCAGCGCGATATCCAACTCACCTGCAATCCACGGTCCAGCGCGATATCCAACTCGCATGCAATCCACGGTCCAGTGTCGTCTCCAACTCACCTGCAATCCATGGTCCACGGTCACCACTTCTCTGCCAGATCGCCAGTTATCTACAGTGTCCTCTTGCCTCAGCCTTTTTCTGCTCGGAAATCGCCTGCTATCCACGGTCCAGCCTCGTCTCCAACTCACCTCCAATCCACGGTCCAGCCTCGTCTCCAACTCACCTGCAATCCACGGTCCAGTGTCGTCTCCAACTCACCTGCAATCCACGGTCCAGCCTCGTCTCCAACTCACCTGCTATCCACAGTCCAGCGCGATATCCAACTCACCTGCAATCCACGGTCCAGCGCGATATCCAACTCACATGCAATCCACGGTCCAGTGTCGTCTCCAACTCACCTGCAATCCACGGTCCAGCGCGATATCCAACTCACCTGCTATCCACGGTCCAGCGCGATATCCAACTCACCTGCAATCCACGGTTCAGTGTCGTCTCCAACTCACCTGCAAGCCACGGTCCAACGCGATATCCAACTCACCTGCAATCCATGGTCCAGCCTCGTCTCCAACTCACCTGCAATCCACGGTCCAGTCTCGTCTCCAACTCGCCTGCTTTCCACGGTCCAGCCTCGTCTCAACTCACCTGCAATCCATGGTCCAACCTCGTCTCCAACTCACCTGCTATCCACGGTCCAGCGCGATATCCAACTCACCTGCAATCCACGGTCCAGCCTCGTCTCCAACTCGCCTGCTTTCCATGGTCCAGTGTCGTCTCCAACTCACCTGCAAGCCACGGTCCAACGCGATATCCAACTCACCTGCAATCCATGGTCCAGCCTCGTCTCCAACTCGCCTGCTTTCCACGGTCCAGCGTTGTCTCAACTCACCTGCAATCCATGGTCCAACCTCGTCTCCAACTCACCTGCAATCCACGGTCCAGTGTCGTCTCCAACTCACCTGCTATCCACGGTCCAAGGCGATATCCAACTCACCTGCAATCCATGGTCCAACCTCATCTCCAACTCACCTGCAATCCACGGTCCAGTGTCGTCTCCAACTCACCTGCAATCCACAGTCCAGTGCGATATCCAACTCACCTGCAATCCACGGTCCAGTGTCGTCTCAACTCACCTGCAATCCACGGTCCAGCCTCGTCTCCAACCAATGTTAGTGTAACACAGGGATCATTTATTTCATTTATTTATTTAAGAAAACGGGGCACAAAGCACATGAAAACAAATGTACAGTGGGGGAAATAAGTATTTGACCCCTTGCTGATTTTCCAGGTTTGCCCACTTACAAAGAATGCAACGATCTATAATTTTAATCATATGTACATTCTAACAGTGAAAGACAGAATCCCAAAGAAAATTCCAGAAAATCACATCATATGAATTTATTTAAATTGATAACCATCTGATGAGGAAAAACAAGTATTTGACCCCCTGGACAAACAGCATGTTAATATTTTGTAGAAAAGCCCTTATTGGCCAGCACAGATGTCAAACGCTTTTTATAGTTGGTGACAAGGTTTGTGCACATTTCGGCAGGGATGTTGGCTCACTCCTCCCTGCAGACAGCCTCCAAATCTTTCAGGTTCCGAGGTTGTCGCCCTGCAACTCGAATTTTAAGCTCCCTCCAAAGATTTTCAATTGGATTCAGGTCTGGAGACTGGCTAGGCCACTCCAGAAGCTTGATGTGCTTCTTCTTCAGCCACTCTTTTGTTGCTTTGGCGGTGTGTTTAGGGTCGTTGTCGTGCTGAAACACCCATCCTCGACCCATCTTCAGCTCTCTCACTGAGGGAAGGAGATGTTGGTCCAGAATTCCACGATACATGGCCCCGTCCATCCTCCCCTCAATACGATGGAGTTGTCCCGTCCCCTTGGCTGAAAAGCACCCCCAAAGCATGATGTTGCCACCACCATGCTTGACGGTGGGGATGGTGTTCTTTGGGTTGTACTCGGTGTTCTTTGCCCTCCAAACACGACGAGTTGAGTGAGGCCAAAAAGTTCTATTTTGGTCTCATCTGACCACATCACCTTCTTCCAGGCCTCTTCTGAATCGTCCAGGTGGTGAATGGCGAACTTCATGCGGGCCTGTACATGTTTCTTCTTAAGCAGGGGGACCTTGCGTGCGCTGCAGGATTTCAATCCATGACGGCGTAGTGTGTTACCAACCATTTCTTTTGTAACTGTGGTCCCAGCTGCCTTCAGTTGATTCATCAGTTTGCCCCTTGTGGTTTTGGGATGATTCCTCACCGTTCGCATGATCAGGGACACCCCACGAGGCGAGATCTTGTGTGGAGGCCCAGACCGAGGGAGGTTGGCGGTGGTGTGGTGCTTCTTCCATTTCCTGATAACTGCACCGACAGTTGATCTTTTCTCTCTAAGTTGCTTTCCGATTCTCTTGTAGCCCATCCCAGCCTTATGCAGATCAACAATCTTGTCCCTGATGTCCGTAGAAAGCTCTTTGGTCTTGCCCATGGTGGTGATGTTGGATGCTGGTTGTTTGGGTGTTGACAGGTGTCTTTTATACAGGTAACGAGGTGAGGCAGGTGTATTTGATGTAGATAATTGGTTGGGATTGGGGCTGTGTCTTAAAGAAAGACTAACTGGCTTGTAGGAGCCAGAATACTTGCTGTTTGGTAGGGGGTCATATACTTGTTTTTCCTCATCAGATGGTTATCAATTTTTATAAATTCATATGATGTGATTTTCTGGAATTTTCTTTGGGATTCTGTCTTTCACTGTTAGAATGTACATATGATTAAAATTATAGATCGTTGCATTCTTTGTAAGTGGGCAAACCTGAAAAATCAGCAAGGGGTCAAATACTTAATTCCCCCACTGTAAATGATGAATAATACGTATTATGTTTAAAAAAAACGTTAAAAATCGCATGTTTCTTAAAAAATTGTGATGTATCGTAGGTTATTTTTGTGCAATATATAAAATAAAATTTATGTATATATAAAAAGAAAACAAAATGTTTCTACAGTCAGCAATATTGTTCATGATTTTAGTTTGAAAAAAAAAATGGTATCATTTTCCTTGGATCGTGGTTTTCCATTCAATTATTTGTATTTTCAACAACTGCTCATCAGAAAAATACTTTTTTGTTGGGTGACAGTTGTAGGTTACAGTTTTGACAAGAGTTTATAGTTTGACAAAAGCACAATGTTGTATTTGATTGCGAGTTTACACAAATAAGTAAACACTTTGCACTTTGAATGATGTCCTGTATGAACGAAATGATGGAGAGTTCCACTGTTCGATTGCGCCCGCGCCTCTCTCTCTCACACTCACTCGCAAACACACACACACACACACACACACACTCCAGCATTGCAATCTTGACATCGCAGCCTGTTCATTATGCTGCGTTCACACCAAACGTGAATAGAGAGAAATATATTGCTATCTAGAGTTTTATTTATTTTTATACCGTGTATTCTCTGTGCAAATTCGTGCACCGAACCGTGACGCCCGTACCGTTTCGGTTCAATACGAATAACTTGCATGTACCGTTCCACCCCTAGACAATACAATATTATTGTAAATTATATCACATAAAATGCGGTAGCTAACGTTAATTGAATCAAGCTAACAAATAGCTTTTGTTTTTGCTCCAAAAAGCTTGACTTACCTCGAATTTCACATAAGATTCCTTCACGTTATGAGTTTCCATCAGACTCGCGTGGTGTCACATCCAATGGCGAGCTCAGTTGACGCTGTGTGCTTCAAGATTCTGACGCAAGTGCTAAGATTCCGATTGGCCAAGAGAAAAAGTGCTAAGATTCCGATTGGCCCAGAGAAATGTCAATTATAAGAATTATCCAATAATGTTTCTCAATTCTAGCCTGCATGGCATGCAGATGAAGGGCAGCCTACCACCCCATCAGACCATCAGATTTTGCCTGCATGGATCCTAAAAATTTTGCTGAAATACAACTGTAGCAATGTTCAGGGAAGAAGGAGGCGGGAACCGGCGGACAATCAAATTAAAACTTTATTTAAATGAAATAAACACAATACCTGCCAGCAGTCCCTCACGGAACTGCTGGCTACCCAAAATAAAATATAACTACCTGCCAGCAGCCCCTCACGGACGACTGCTGGCTACCAAAATAAAATAAAATAAAACACAAACAAAAGCAGGCCTGTTCCTCTCTTGATCATCCACTCCGTCGCTCCTCCTTTATGCTTCCGCTCCTCCGTGAGAGATGCGAGACCGGTGTGCTTCCCAGGTGCTGCTCATTAGCAATCACACCACCGGCCTCGCAACGTTTTCTCACGTCCCTCGGCCGTCCTGCTCACCACAACAACAAAATGGGCTCCCAAAATCCACTCTAGTGGAACGTAGCAAATTTTTGATCAACTTTGATTATCGTGCCACAGTGGAGACATTGCAGGCAGAGCTGACAAATTTGGCAACATATTGGAAAAGGCTGAAGATGTCTACTTTGGATAGATATAGTGTAAAGACAGTGAAGGTGCTCTCAAGAGAAGATGACAACCTTTCAGGTGCTGATGAGTGCTTGGAGTTGGTGAGCACAGTTTGTTCAACTTGCAAAAACTGTGCAATATGTTGCCATATCCTGATGTCTACTCACTGATGCCTATCATGTCATTGGACTGGGCTACACATTTTTGTTGACATTGTCTGTGACACAGGTAGCCTGTGAAAGAAGCTTCTCCACACTGAAGCTTGTGAAGAACAGACTTAGGACCTCTATTAATCAGGAGCACCTTGAGGCTTTCATGTTAATGTCAACAGAGAGGGAGATACTTGTTGGAATTGACATTGACAACATTATTGATAAAGTTGCTGAGAGCAGCGAAGTCTTACGCAACCTGCTGACCTTCTAAGCTAACATTTTTGTTTAACCTCTCTTCTGCAGTTTATATACACTACACCAGTGAGAAGTAGAAACAGCTTTCTACCTTTCAGACTTCTAGAGTTAATGCTTATATGCACGTTATGTGCAGACGCATTTGATATTGACTGCTTTATTTATAGGTTGGTTGTTTATGTTTTTATGTTATGGTCATACTGTGAAATAAATGTAATTTAGGGGAAAAAAAAAAGGTTGTCAGTGTTTCTAAATTGTATTTGGGTGCATAGGATGGCTTGGATGAGTGTTGGATTTCCCGGCCTGAAATTGTGTCCCAGTCCGGCCCTGATGCTCAGTAATGTAATTTTACAACCTACTAAAATTAGATGACCGTTATCAGCTCTTCAGCACGTGATTAATTATAGCCAATGAGACTGCTGGAATTTTGCAGCTAATAACCTGTCATTCATTCAACTGAAATCATCCGGTTCTCATGCCCAACAATAGCTAGCTTCCGCCAGGTAAGCGTTTGAATTTTCTGAGAAATATCTCAAGTTATCTTTTAAAATTCGTAAAAAAAATAGTGTTGAATTAATTTATTTTATTAATTGTTTTAAAAATACATAAATTTTAGCCTGATTATAAGTATTACTCGTTGCTGTTTAAAAGTAACCGGCCAAAAAGCCACCAGTGTTACCCTTACCCTTATTAGAGGTAATTTATCTTTTAAAACTTGCACATGAATGTATTGACTGGAATTAATTTACATTCATTTTGTTGTTAATTTCTATTTATTTGTGGTTGTTATGAAAAGATGTAACGTTAATGGCCGAGCCATGGATATAAAGGCCGGCCCAGAGCCGTTAGCCAAGTCGATAAACATGTGACGTTAGGCCTACGTGTATGAACGATAATATGTATTTATTTTAAAGGTTTTAACTCTAAAATCCAACGTAAACTCAGCTTTATTGCGTAATTAATGATGGAGATCCGTTCATACTTGATAGACACCACACTGGTAAACTTCGTGTGCCAGCACACAGAACGAGCAGTCCGCCACGTTTATGTTGCTAGGCAACCACCGAAACAGTCTAATAAACGTCAAATCAGCCTTTTTATTAACTTTACCACAATGTTAACAGAAAGTAAATAGTTGCAGTTATGGTAGCCAGAGGGTCCGCTTCAAAGCTCGCCACCCAGAGCTGACCACCCGGACACCGGACTCGCTTGATAGGGCCAGGGTCCTTGCATGACAAACCTCATCAGCTGTGGAACTGTGACGAGACGGCTTTGGAGATGAGCCACAGTCGAAGGAGAAGGTGATCTGCCAGAAGGGAAAGCGCCACATCTACCGGCAGCAGACGGCCACCAGGGAGCACATCACTGTGCGTGTAGCAGTTAGTGCAGCTGGTGAAAGTGTCCCTCCCTTTATCATATATCCCCGCTGCCTTCCCAATGTGGTGTATGCCTTGGGTGGGCTAGAAAATAGCCTTTACGGCTATATGACGGCAGAGCTGTTTTTGAAATAGTTGGACCATTTCATAAAGTACGCCCCTCCTGCACGCCGTCTGGTCCTTATAATGGACCAGCACGAAACCCACTGTGGCCGTCAAATAATAGACGTCTGCAGGGAAAACCAAATTGAAATCCACCCCTCCCCCCTCCCCCTCTCCCCCTCTCCCCCTCTCCCCCTCTCCCCCTCTCCCCCTCCCCCTCTCCCTCCCCCTCCCCCTCTCCCTCCCCCCTCCCCCTCTCCCTCCCCCCTCCCCCTCTCCCTCCCCCCTCCCCCTCTCCCTCCCCCCTCCCCCTCTCCCTCCCCCCTGAAGGGAGTGTTCAGACACATATATATATATATATGAAGGGCCAAAGCCGGCGGCACCGCCACGCCGGTGCCTTGGGTTGCGGTGCAACCGGCTTGGGCCCGTTGGTGAACTGGCAGAAAAGATAATTGAAATGAAAGTCAACGAACAGCTCATCCCCTTTTCTGTCAAGAAAGACTAAATTAGTTAAGTAGCTTGTTTTTGTTAACTAAATGCGAGTTTGTTTGTTTTTGTTTTTTGTGGTTGTACTTTTTATAACTTGAGCTTGGTCTAGGGCAGTGCAGCATTTTTTTTTCCAAGTATTGAGAGAGTTTTCTCATTTTGAAATGCTCAATATAATGTTTGTCACATAATCAGATGGTAAATCACATAATCAGAAAGCCTAAATCACTACTTACTGGCTAAACAGTTCGACATGCATGCCAGGCTATGGGACGGGTCCGAGGTGAACACTAAATACATCGGCTCAGAGTTTATGGGCCATTCATCAGCTCAAGACATCGCTGAAAAAAATCAATGACTTGCTTTCTGAGATCGGAATCAAGAATCTTGTCCAAATCTCAATGGACGGGCCGAGGAAAGTTTTTGAGACTGTCCAGAATCAAGTGCAGAATGATGTCGGAAAGTCACTAATGTGGCGGAAGTGACGGTATGACGAGAACGGTATAACTTGAGAAGTCTTGTTGCTACAGAGACGTGTGCTGTCTGTTAAAAGAAGGTGTGCAAAGTTGTATGCTTCGGTATGAGAAATGAGTCTGCTTGGGAGACAACAGTGAAGGAAAAAGTGATGGCAAAATGAGCTTCCTGAACCACTGAGACCTCGCAGCCATTGCTTCACCCAAAGGTTCATTACTTAAAGCTTCATTCAGCATTGCTCACTAGTGACACCTAGCTACTGTGCAAAGAAGTAGCAGACAAATGAAATCATTCTGAACCAATGACCTGAGCGGACTTATGATGTCCTGTGTTGAGTGCAGTGCTTATGGTGGAGGGAGTGTAATAAAGTAAACTGCAACAGAATAGTCTGGGGTGGAAAAAGTTAAGAATTGTTTCTGGGGGGTTTTGTGCAGTGAACTGTTGCTAGTTTTAGTCCAGTGTTGTGCTTATGGGGTATATGGGATATAGAGGAGCAAACAGCAATACAGCAGTTCGGGGTGGGTGAAGGAAGGATTACAATAGATTTTTATTGAGAAACAGAATTATTTGAAGTGTGTTGGGGTTTAGACGATTCCTTTTCTTGGACAAAACCTCTACAGCTTTGGAAAATATCCTTTCACAAGGAACAGAGGATGCAGGAACATAACAATGAATGTTTCCAAACAAACAAATCCAAAATGGCAATTTAAAACAAAAAGCAGCCCAGATCCAAAAATCCAAAGCAATCCAAATAATCTTATCTCATTAATAAAACAAGACTATAATATAGCTACTATAATTAATAATAACAATATACCATAAGTATTCTAACCTGATCCCAGCCAGCAATGACATATGGGGCCCAGATGGGTTAAGTAGGGGTTCCATGGTTACTGTGTGGGCATGGGCTTTGGCTGGGTGAAATCAGCGGGTCCCATGTAGGTTTTGTAGTATGAGTCCCACATAGGAAGCCCATATGAGCTGATTACATGGGCCCCATAAGGGACAGGCATGGGTCAATTGGGCATGGGTTTGAACTGAGAACACATATATGGGTCCTGCATAGCATATTTATGGGCCAAGTTGGCATGGGTTTGAACTGGGAACACATATATGGGTCCTGCATAGCATATTTATGGGCCAAGTGGGCATGGGTTTGATCTGGGAACACATATATGGGTCCAGCATATAATTTTTATGGGCTAAGTGGCCATGGGTTTGAACTGGGAACACATATATGGGTCCTGCATGGTTTATTTATGGGCCAAGTGGGCATGGGTTTGAACTGGGAACACATATATGGGTCCTGCATAGCATATTTATGGGCCAAGTGGGCATGGGTTTGATCTGGGAACACATATATGGGTCCAGCATATAATTTGTATGGGCTAAGTCGCCATAGGTTTGAACTGGGAACACATATTTGGGTCCTGCATGGTATATTTATGGGCCAAGTGGCCATGGGTTTGAACTGGGAACACATATATGGGTCCTGCATTTAATTTTTATGGGCCAAGTGGGCATGGGTTTGAACTGGGAACATATATATGGGTCCTGCATATAATTTTTATGGGCCAAGTGGCCATGGGTTTGAACTGGGAACACATATATGGGTCCAGCATATAATTTTTATGGGCCAAGTGGGCATGGGTTTGAACTGGGAACATATATATGGGTCCTGCATATAATTTTTATGTGCCAAGTGGCCATGGGTTTGAACTGGGAACACATATATGGGTCCAGCATATAATTTTTATGGGCCAAGTGGGCATGGGTTTGAACTGGGAACATATATATGGGTCCAGCATATAATTTTTATGGGCTAAGTGGCCATGGGTTTGAACTGGGAACACATATATGGGTCCTGCTTGGCATGTTAATGGGCCAAGTGGGCATGGGTTTGATCTGTGAACACATAAATGGGTCCTGCGTGGCATATTTATGGGCCAAGTGGCCATGGGTTTGAACTGGGAACACATATATGGGTCCTGCATGATGCATTTATGGGCCAAGTGGGCATGTGTTTGATCTGGGAACGCATATATGGGTCCTGCATGGCATGTTTATGTGCTAAGTTGGGTTTGAACTGGGAACACATGGGTCCTGCATGGCAGAGGCGCAAAGTAACTATTTAGGCCTATTGATAACTTACTGTACAATTTTTAGTAACTCTACATGTAGGCTAATCAAGCATGTTGAGTAATTGTAATTCAATACATTTCAAGTCATGCTAGTCACCAAAGAACAAACATTGCATATGTAGATCTTTTGCCAAAACAATCCATCAGTCATTTTTGTTAGTCGTGCAGAAAATGAAAAATGGAACTTCCCAAAAATGTAAAAAACATCAAAATAGGTCAAAGTTTACGCTGTGTTGAATTATGCTGATTAGTGGACTCTCAGAAAGGTTGCAGGCCTGCCGTAAGACTTCAAATAATAGCCCAGTCCCAGACGCCTGTCCCTTGGGGCAGAAACGCATATTTAGACATAACTAGGGATGCTCAATATAATCGGCCGATATTGGCTTTAAAATTCAATATCGGTAACCGGTATAGGTTTTTGAAATGGTTTAAAATGACTAAAGTATGTCATTTTATATCTTTTTGGAAAGCATGTTTCCTCTCAAAGCGAATGCAGACAAAATTTGAGTGTTGCTGTAGTTTACCTCAGTCAAAGAAATGTTCAGTTGGCATCTTCTCTCGAAGGGGTAGTAAGCACCGCACCCCATTTAGCCAACCGGTTGCTGGCTAGTCCTTCAAAACATTCAAATCCCCAGTATCAAGTGAGTCATGGAACAGTGGGCAGTAAGCCTATAAAGGATCATATGTTTCGGTGTATCAGCTAATATCGGTACCGGAAATTAAGCATTGGACAATATTGGTATATCGGATATCGGTACAAAATCAATGTCAAGCATCCCTACAAATAACCCCAAACGGTTATCCACATCCCATTTACCTGTCCCAATTTGGTCAAATAAAACTCCGGGATCCAATTTGAAGTTTTACAGTATTTCATTTTTTAAGATGATCGAGGCCAAATAGCTCACAGACAGCTAGTCCCTTTATGGACATGAATATGATGCATTTATTACCTCTTAGGAAATTGTAATTCAATATTTGTTAGAAAAGGACTTGCAGGAGGCCTCATTATCTGTCTTACACTTCTGTTTTGTCCTTGGACCAAGGAGTAGCATGTGTTTCTATCAAGGTGTAGCATACACCAACAATGACTGATTGGCTGTAAAAGGTACAGTAGATCTGTTTGAGAAAAAATTGGGGAAAAACACTTTTGTATCTTATTAATTATTAATGATTAATAGATTGTTGTGGTTTTAAATTTTGGTAAAGGAAAACACACATCCAGCCCAAGAAGTGGCGGTGACATCAGTGGTTAAAAGTAACTCTAGCTGATTAGTTTTTTTTTTTTTTTTTTTTACAAATTGTACTTCTACTTGAGTATTTCTCTAACACCGGTACTTTTACTTGTAATAGAATAATAGCAATACAGCAGTACTTGCACTTGAGTACAGATTTTCAGTACTCTTTCCACCACTGCCTGTTATGCACACAACACCTAATTAGGCTGATTTATATGAAGCCAGCGAAGCAGTTAACGTTTGTTAATTCTCTCACATATTTACGAATTTTACTGTATTTAATTGTTATTCAGTCAGGCAGTTCTTAGGACATCTATAAGGGGCCTGTATGCAAAGGCATTGTTTCGCGCTCAAAACGTTAACGGTCCATTCGGAAAGCACCGCTGCTAGCTGTCACTTCGAGGAGAAGAACTTCATATCAGACATTCACGAATTGAGGTAAGTTTAAATATTATGTTGCCAGAAAAAATAACACTGCAGATTGTACAGTGGTCTGTAATTTTTGGTTTGTGCTGTTTAATCTGATGTAGAATCTAACCAAAGGGAAAACAGCGGGAGAGGTTGGACAATAATTCATATATCACGAATCACGATATACTTTTAATAACGGTGATATGAGCTTTAAACACATTTCCGATATTTCGATATATGATTACAGCGTTTCACAGACTGCCGTTCATTCAGCCGAGCAGAAAGAGCTGCAACACATTGACTACGTTTACATGCAGCCAATAACCCGTTCAAACCCGGAATATTAGCAATAACCCGGTCGTGCACGGCCATGGCTACGTGAGTGATGACATACACCACAGACAGGAGCCCAGCAGCAGTTGGCTGTGCTCAGCATAGACATGTGTATTGAGAACAGGTTGCACTCCGGCTTGAGTCGGCTGCGCCATGAACGCCAGTCTGTGAAATGCCGTAATCATACTGTAATGTTTATGGATGTTTATGCTGAGCACAGCTAACTGAAGTCTCCTCCCTGACCTGCTCTCTCTGTAGTAATAAAGATTTCTTTTTTTTGGTGGTCCAGCGTTAGTGACTACGTCCTCGGGTTGCATACTCATCCAGAACTTTATGTCTTAAACAGTTTTGAGTGTATTGGATGTGCATCAGTGCAAGTGGATCCGCATGTCATTGTACATGATCCGATGTCTTAAAGTGAACGTTGTGTAATAAACCACAATGCGGTCTGTGTCATCAAGCAAAAAAAGAAAAAGAGATTAAAATTCACTGCTCGTTAATAGCTTTAATAAGGATTCATTATAATTAATTAATACAAATAAATATGTCTGCTGCTTGAAAGAATAAAGAATGATGTATGCAAGTAGTTATAAAGAAAAGAAGACTATTCTACTTTAGGAAAAGTGGTTTTATTTAATTTTAAGATATTTTTTAAGTCACAGTACTTAAATCTGTATATTGCATGTTCAAACTTTAAAATCATTCATATTAACTGGTTAATAGATGTTTTCTCTATTACAGTATAATTATGGGTTTGTACATTTTTGAGAAATTCTAAATTAATGCATTATTGAACTAAACCCATTATATTTTAGTCATCTGAACTGTTTTAGTTTTATTCTAGCTTTAGTCGACGACATACAATAAGATTTTAGTCGACTAAATCTAGATAGGGGTTGCATAAAGGACAAAAGCTTAGGCCGTGCCACAGGGGCCTATATGTATTGTAAGCATGTTATCAATAACCTTCATTGGAATATAAATGTACATAAGCTTAACAAGAAAATCAGTGTACCCAGGGCAGGCTTAGTAACAAAAACCCTAGAAATAAGGTCCAGGTTCAAAAAAAACTTTTCCTTTTCCTTTAATTTACATTTTTCATTTACCTCAAATATGGCAGTTGTTAGAAAAATGCCTTGAGCCACATACAATAAAAAAACTCATTTTGGTGGGAATAAATCATAAAAAGCAATATTGATGCCAATATTTTAGAGTCCAAAACTAGATCAGTATGTCTCTAACAAAAACTGCTTTTTTTCCCAGTGTATTCTGTTGTAAAAGTTTAAATGTATGTTTTTAACTGAATATAGAGCACCAAAACCCCTGCTGGCTTCCAGTGAGGAGGAAACGGACATCGAGGGAGATGTCTTGCCACCTACCCTACCCGCGGCGTTTGTGTCTAAGAAAGTGTGGAGTGCAGGTGAAGACCGGACAAAAAACAGGGTTAGTGAGTGTTTGAAATGATTAAGTGAAACGAGACCTACAAAAAGGAGAAATGAAAATGTCCCTCCTTCAATGAGAATGTAGATATAGTAGCATATGGTCAGGATTTAATTTATTTTTACTTTAAAGGGATACTCCACCGTTTTTTCATATTAAACTATGTTATTCCCTTTACTAAGACGAGTTGATACATACCTCTCTCGTCTCAGTGCGTGCACTCAATCGCTCTGGCGCGCGAGACACTTTGATCGCACTTAACTAGCCCAGTTCATTCAATAGGGGCCAAGCAGAGAAGCGAGCAAACACCTCCACGTTTTCCCTATTTAAATACAGTTACACCAGTAGAGTAACTCGACCAAGAATGGTGACACAAAATAAAACGTTGCGCTTTTCTAAGCGTGTAAAGTGGATAACTATAATGTATGGCGGAATACCACAGCAAGTGCTTGGGAGCACTTCGACTCGGCGTAGTATATCACTCGTGAAAAGTCCTCTCCCGCTCCAGAGTGATGATATTACTTCGCCGAGTCCATAGATATATATGCGCCGAGTCGAAGTGCTCCCAATCACTTGCTGTGGTATTCCAAAACCATTTGCTTTATGTGGCAAAGGTTTGCTTAATGTGTGTGATTAATTTAATGGAAAGCACATTCACTTCTAGTTGTGCTCTATTCTGCAATGTTTCGGTCTCCCGTGTGTGTGTGGCAAGCTGTACCGCCGGGAATGTGCAAAAAATAAATAAATAAAGAAGTGTCGACGCAAAAAATATGACGTTGACGTAATTTTGCCGTCGAAGCGTCAACATCATCGACGCGCCGCTACAGCACTAATATATATATATATATATTTATACCACGGGCTGTTTAAATACTCGATTCTGATTGGCTGGAAGGTGTGCAGTAAAACCGTTTAATGCACAGGTAGTTCCAGTCAGTTTGATTACAGTTCGAAATTAATCCGCTACTATAAACATTGGTAACCATAGTAACAGAGTTACACTTGTAAAAGAGTGAGAGAGAGACACATAACATATGAAAACGTTAGGTAGGCTCAGAGCCATAGAGAGAAAGAGTTGCGACGCTCTTTGATGTCGCTGCGATGGCTGTCACGTGGTTCATGTAAGCCCCAATAGTTCCAAAACATACGCTGGCTGTCATGTTCTTCTATGGGACAGACAGCAGCGATTGCATTATTGACCGGTAAATATAAAATAAAACACACACCCAAGTACGTTTTCAGCTGTTACTGCATTATTGCATTTTATAATGTCAGTTTTGCATTTGGAGAGGCAGGGTGACAACGAAATAGCCTATTACTTAGATACGTTTTAGGCTTTTTTTTTTTGAGGGAAAAGACAGAGCTAGATAAGATCGAAGACGACAAAGAGGAGGTCAATACGAAAAAGACAACTAAATGGGCAGTTAACACTCAGTGACTTGTTGCGCCAAAGACAGAATAATTGTGATTTCGAGACCTAATGTTACTCTGCTTCTCTTTTAAATGCAAGTTGGAGCAAAAAAGAACCTTGCTAAATTGACTTATGCTCCTTTGTTTTTAGGTGCACTGAAGAGTAATGCAATTACTCAAAGTGTGAACCGCAAGCAAGTGGAAATGGCGCTGGGGAAGTGGTTCACCGGTGCACGTGACAGTGGACGGGAGAGGGCTGCAAGAGCCCAAAGACAGAAGGGAGCATCCACCACGCCATGAGTGTATTTCGTATTAAAGGAGTAGTTCATTTTTAAAAAAACTTTTGCTGATCATTTACACCCCCCCATGTCATCCAAAATGTCCATGTCTTTCTTTTTTCAGTCGAAAAGAAATTAAGGTTTTTGATGAAAACATTCCAGGATTTTTCTCCATATAATGCACTTTTACTGGGTACCAAACGGTCCAAGGTCCAAAAGACAGTTTCAGTGCAAACTGCAAACTGTTCAAAGGGCTTTAAACGATTCCAGACGATGAATAAGGGTCTTATCAAGCGAAACGATCGCTCATTTAAAAAATAAATAACAAAGTTTAAGTTTTATAAGCTCAAATGCTCACCTTGCTCTGTTCTGTGATGCGCGTTCGTGACTCTCCTGTTCAAACTCGTTTATCAAAAAGGAACGAATATTTTTCAGAGTCATTTCGTTCGTTGAATGAACCAAATTACTTGAAAAAAGATTTGTTCATTTTGCATTTTGATGAATGAGCCCTTTGAACAGTTTGCACTGAAACTGTCTTTTGGACCTTGAACCGTTTGGTACCCAGTAAAAGTACATTATATGGAGATAAATCCTGGAATGTTTTCATCAAAAACCTTAATTTCTTTTCGACTGAAGAAAGAATGACATGGACATCTTGGATGACATGGGGGTGTGTAAATGATCAGCAAAAGTTTTTTTAAAAGTGAACTACTCCTTTAATGTATTTTTTGGAGAGATTTTTTATTTTATTTTTTTCAGAGATTTTTTTTCAGAGATCTACTGTTGTGACATTTAAATTGTTTTCGTTGTTCAATTAAACAATATATTTCTTGCAGTTCAAAGCGTCAAGTGTCTTGTATTTATCTTGGACTTATATTCATTCTTCGATTTTAGTTTTTCTTAGATAGTTTCCTTAAAATATTTTGCATGGTTGGGCTTAGATAGGCCTTGCATGAAATGCCCAGTTAGGACCCACATAAGATCCTTACAGAGCCCACTTTAAGCCCATAGGGGCATTCACGGTTGAATCCTGGTGCAAGCCCACTTTAAACCCCTTTAGGTAGGTGGGGCCCAAATGGGTCTGACATTAATTACCCAGTTAAGAACCACATAAGACCCTTACAGGTCCCACTTAAAACCCATCTGGGCATCCACGGCTGGCCCCCTGTGTGGATCCTGGGTACAAGCCTATTTTAAATGCCCTTTAAGCAGGTGGGGCCCAAATGGGTCTGTCATGAATTGCCCGGTTAAGATCCCACATAACACCCTTATAGATCCCATTTAAAGCCCATCTGGGCATCCACGGCTGGATCCTGGGTGCAAACCCACTTTAAACCCCTTTGGGCAGGTGGGGCCCCAATGGGTCTGGCATGAATTTCCCACTTAGGACCCACATAAGACTCTTACAGAGCCCATTTAAAGCCAATCTGGGTAACCATGGTTGGATCCCGGGTGCAAGCCCACTTAAGACCCATTTGGGCAGGTGGGGCCAAAATGGGTCTGACATGAATTGCCCAATTAAGACCCATGCAGTACCCTTACCGGTCCCACTTTTAGTACGTCTGGGCTTCCACACCTTGCCCCAATGTGGATTCCGGGTGCAAGCCCATAATGGGGCCCACATTTGCCGTCCATCAAGCCCTCATATGGGCCCCACATGTCATTGCTGGCTGGGATATAATGTAATAATATACAGCCCTAACACATATGTGGTGTCCGCAAAATAATATAGAATTCATAGACAATTGGAAAAGTTTTTGGGGCAAACCTGACCTGTTGAAAAGAGATGGTATTCATTCCTCCTGGGATGGTGCTGCTCTTCTCTCTAGTACCGTATTTTCCGCACTATACGGCGCACCGGATTATAAGGCGCACCTTCAATGAATGACCTATTTTAGAACATTTTTCATATATAGGGCGCACCGGATTATAAGGCGCATAAGATACTGCAGTCAAACGTTTGACTGGGTTTGCGTTATGCATCCACTAGATGTCAACAAAACAGTCAGATAAAGTCCAACTTTATTAAGCGTTCTGACAACTCCGTTCACTCCCATGGTAACGTTGTTCAAACGTTAAAGGAAAACTCCGGTCAATTTTAACATTGAGCTCATTTTTTGTAAATTTGGAGAGCTGTCAGTACAGATAACAACGACAAAAAACGGTGTTACCTACACCGTGTTATCCTCTTTTTAAAATTTGCACCCTGTTGACTTAAACGGGAAAAGTTTTAAACCTGCTTTTAGCCTCTTAACAACCTTAATGTGTCATTACAAGTGCACAGCCATGTGAGTGAACACGGTGAATCTGACTGCAGTAAATGTGAAAGATATGAATAAAAATTATGTTTATTCAGCCAGCTCACATACCCGTATTTTCTTCCTGTTTTGGGTCGAAGTCCACGGTAGGCGATTGTCAAGTGCGCGCGATCATTGGTAACTAAGCAACAGTGGAGACTCAGACTGTCAGTCGATGATGGTGCTGTGTAGTGTTCTGAGAATATCAGCTCAAATGGATAGTTCATCCGGATCAGATGTTGAACACACGGAGAAGGTTTGATCGCGCTCGCGCGAACTCGACAATCAACTACTGTGGACTTCGGCCGAAAACAGGAAGTAAATATGGGTATGTGAGCTGGCTGAATAAAGAGATTATTCCTGCCTTCGTGAAAGCTCGGATCACAGTTGAGACTGATATATCAGGCATCCACAATCCATTGGCAGATAGTGGCGTAAGTCGCCCGGCGCTGTCTCCCCGTCTTGGTGAACGTGTTCACCATCCATATATAAGGCGCTCCGGATTATAAGGCGCACTGTCGTTTTTTGAGAAAATTAAAGGCTTTAAAGTGCGCCTTATAGTGCGGAAAATACGGTAATATGGTACATAGTCTTAGAGCTCAAACATGACAATCTGAGGCTCAGGTCAGGAAGCAGACAAACTGGCTAAACCGACCGTCTGCTAGCGGCCTCGCGTCACCAAGGTCAGATAAAACCCATCACATAGAGGCTCTTTCACCTGGATATCATCATATAGAGACTGTGTCTGTTCCCCACATTAGGAAATACAAAAAATGTCCAAACTCATCTAAAGGTAAAAATTGAATTGATGTTCAACAAATAAAAAACAGTTATAATTCAAATGATAAAGCTCGGGTTGCTGAATATTTGATCCCTTACTTCAAAAGCACTTATTGCTAATGATATGATTACAGACTATAACTGGAATTCATTTCAGGTTTTAGAAACCTGGCTAAAACCAAACGATTACATTACTTTTAATGAGTGCACCCCGTAAGATTACTGTTATAAATATGAACCTCGTCTGAAAGGCAAAGGGGGAGGTATTGCTGTAATTTATAGTAATATTTTCAAAATTACTAAGAAGTCTAGTTTCAAATATAATTCTTTTGAAGTGTTGGTGCTTAATGTAACAATATATAGTGCAAATGATAAATCACATTGAAGATTTGTGCTGGCTACTGCATACAGGCCACCAGGGCACCATACAGACTTTATCAAGGAATTTGCTGATTTTCTATCAGAGTTAGTACTGGCTGCAGATGACGTCCTAATTGTTGGTGATTTTAATATACATCTATATAATGAAAAAGATGCATTGGGATTGGCATTTAAAGACATTCTTAGCTCTATTGGAGTTAGACCACATTTTTTCAGGACCTACTTATTGTCGTAATCATACTCTAGATCTAATATTATCACATGGAATCAATGTTGATGCCGTTGAAATTCTGCAGCAGAGCGATGACATCTCAGATCATTATCTAGTCTCGTGCAAACTTCATTTAGCCAAGGCTGCAAAGCCGACTCCGTGTTATAAATATGTTAAACCTATCACTTCTGCCACTAAAGATTGCTTTATTAATAATCTTCCAGATCAGTTTCATCATCTCAGCATACCAGATAGCTTAGAAGAACTCGATATTGCGACAGAAACTTTTAACTCTCTTGTCTTTTTTTTTTGTCCTTTTGTTTTGTTTGGTTATAGGCCCTATGCCAGATATCCAGAATTTTCTATCCGCATTTCCACCGCCTGGCCAGTGCGAGCGAGGGCTCTAATCAGCTTAAAGTAGTGACTTGAGCGCTTGAAAACAAAATCCAATACACATTTTATTTTTGCACTCACAGAGTAGTTTTAAAGGCTATAGTTTGAAAGACGGAGTGGAGCATGGAAAATGAAGTATACACAGGCCTTAATATATCCTGTTGTACTTGTTACATCATAAGAAGATGGCGTTTACTCTAATATTAGTCTCTTTGTTTATCCTGAGGTTTACCGCAGTCCGGACCGGACCTGTGCCTAGACACGACGACAACGCAGTCCTAAAGTGTCCACTAGTTTCTCACCTGTGAAGGCCTCCTTCCCTTTACCTTTGTACAGATAAAACGTTGTTGGGTTAATTCCAGTTCACGTGGCTAGACGGATGTGATAAAAACAATAACTGGACAATAACTTTATTCTAGAGCTGCTGTAATGCCAAAACAATCTGTTACTTTAATTTCCTATTATCAATGTAAAGCTCAGTCCCTCCAGTTTTTCGCGATTCTGCAATCGCTGAATACAACGCAAATTCAACAAAATGTCGCATTTTTTAGCGATCCTGCATAATTCCTAATTTAACCGCAAAATAATCACAAAAATTCAAAAAAATGACCTCATAAAACATTAAATTATAATCACCCAATTGAAATATATCTAGTTAAAGTTTCAATGCATTTTTACGTGGGTACAGATGTTGCGCACGCGTGATGACGGTGAGCGGTCTGTCAGAAAAATGGCGAAAGAAAAAGCGTCTCTCCTGCCCTCTCAGCGCCCAGGTTTTCATTGGGATATGGCAAACTTATTAACGCATTTAACATGATTGAATGACATAACAAAAAGTATGATATGCTCGATGGTACTAAAAAGAATTCTTAAAAGCGCAGCATACCGTGAAAGAGAACTAATTTCAGCCAGTCGAGTGACAGTCTGTCTCTGACTGCAAGCGTGTGTGTGTGTGTGACTGACTGACTGCGTGTCACCGCCTGTCGTCCTAGTTAGAATATTGAATTCTCTTTATAGCGCTTGAACAAATACACATAGCTACAATTACTTCAAAATATTAATCTTGGCAAGTATTTACGTAAAACAATCAGTAATAACTGATTGGGACGTTTGTCATTACTGTAGTAGGTCTTAAAGTGACAGTAACCTAATTTACCTGCTGTTGTCAGTGTTGTTAATGTTATTCAAGCAAGCAACAACAATTGTCACGGTATTTGGATCCAGTGTCTCTCTCTAGTCTCGTGCTTTGTTGTTTACATGTGTGCGAGTGTGTGAGTGGGTGTGTCCGCAATCATCAGTTGATCAGTATTCAGCTGCGATCACTCACCAGTACCAGCTGCCACTCATCTCATCTCCTATAAAGACTTACCACTTTCTCATTCCCATTGTCAGATCGTTGTTTGAAGTCCTCGTGTTTCCTGTGCCTGTTCCTGTGCTTCGTGTCCCGTCTCGAGTTCCTGTGTTCCGGTTTTCGTCGTGTTGGATTTCGTTTCGTGTCTGGACTACGTCATCACTCTTCAGAGCACCCTGCACTTCATCCTTCACTCTGTGTCTGACCATCGAAGTCCCTGCGCCACCGCCTGCATAACCTGGACTTATCACCATCACCATCTTTATTTATACTATAAATAAAGAGCTTTTACTTGCATCTTGTGTCCTCGTCTCTTACGTAACAGAACGATCTGACCAAGAATGGACACAGCAAGTACATCAGCGCCGACCATGGAGGACTGTTTGAATAACAGTATGGCTCGTCTGGACGTTCAGGAGAAGAATTTAAATGATACTGGTCGCGCTGTTCAGGCGTTAGTGGCGCAGGTGTCCGAGCTCACCCGGCAGATCCAACAGCTACGAGCTCCCACTGCGCCGCCCACACCGGCTGTTCCCCCCACACCATCGGAGAGCCCATCCCAGTCGGATCCACGCCTACCTACCCCAGAGCATTATTCAGGTGATCCAAAATTTTGCCGAGCCTTTCTAACCCGGTGCTCCATGCATTTTTCGCTCCAGCCTCAGACTTTCCGGACTGAGCGTTCCAAGGTCGCCTTTGTGCTCACCCTCCTGACTGGGAAAGCGGCGTTATGGGGAACGGCGGTGTGGGAGAACGACGATCCATGCTGCACTTCGTTCCAGGAGCTCTCCGCTGAGATGAAAAGAGTTTTCGACCGGACGGCCGGCGGAAGAGAAGCTGCAAGAATGCTGGCTGAGTTACGTCAAGGAGAAAGATCTGTGTCGGACTATTCAGTCGAGTTCCGGACCCTTGCAGCGGAGAGCAAATGGAACGAGGAGGCGCAGTGGGACATGTTCCTGCATGGGCTGGCTGACCGCGTCCGAAGAGAAATCTACGCTTTGGACCTGCCCCAGTCTCTTAATGAACTCATCGCTTTAGCTCTCAGAGTTGAAGGCCGACTGGCCCGAGTTGGTGGCCACGCTATGAGTAGACGCCCTCTGGCAGGAGCCGAGGGACCACAAGTTGGAGGTGGGGACGCGGTCAGCCCCGGCAACGATCACGAGCCCATGCAGGTGGGTCGAGCTCGGCTTTCCCGGGAGGAGAGGGAAAGGCGGAGGTCCCAGGGCCTTTGCCTGTACTGTGGTGGAACCGGACACTATGCTTACAACTGTCCGGTAAAAGGGCAAGCCCGATAGTAAGTATGAGGCTACTATCGGGTGGGATCTCCGCCGAGAAGACCTCATCAACATCTACCCTCCTTCCGGTAAGACTGAGATGGTCAACACTCACTCACAACTGTCGAGCACTCTTGGACTCCGGAGCAGAAGGTAACTTCATGGATCACTCATTTGCACGTCAATTCAAGATTCCCCTCAAGACCCTCACACATCAGATTGCTGTACACGCACTTAATGGACAAACACTTCCCAACATCACGCTTGCCACAGAAGACATCACCCTCACCACATCAGGCAACCACACCGAGACCATCTCGTTCTATATCCTGAACACCCCCCTTGCACCCATTGTCCTCGGTCACCCTTGGCTCCTCCGGCACAACCCTAAAGTGGACTGGCAGCTCAAGTCTGTGTCTTCATGGAGTAATCAGTGTCATAAGTCTTGTCTAGTGTCTGCCTGTCCGTCTGTTTCTGTCCCTGTGTTACAGGAGGAGGCAGTGGATCTATCTAACGTGCCCGCGGAGTATCTGGACCTGAAGGAGGTGTTCAGTAAGTCTCGGGCTGCTTCTCTCCCTCCGCATCGTCCCTATGACTGTGCCATAGACTTATTACCAGGTACGGCTCCGCCCAAGGGCAAGTTATATTCGCTCTCTACACCTGAGAGGGAGGCTATGGAGAAATATATTTCTGATTCTCTAGCAACAGGGTTCATCCGCCCTTCCTCTTCTCCAGCGGGGGCGGGGTTCTTTTTTGTGGGGAAGAAGGACGGGTCTCTGCGACCTTGTATTGACTACCGGGGGTTGAACAACATCACGGTAAAGAATACTTATCCTTTGCCGTTGATGTCTTCAGCCTTCGAGAGGTTGCAGGGAGCGACCATCTTCACAAAATTGGATTTACGTAATGCCTATCATTTGGTCCGCATTAGGGAGGGGGATGAGTGGAAGACCGCGTTTAACACCCCCAGGGGACACTTTGAATATTTGGTTATGCCTTTCGGGCTTTCCAACAGTCCAGCGGTCTTCCAGGCACTCGTCAATGACGTGCTGCGAGATATGATAGATCAGTTCATTTATGTCTACCTGGATGACATACTGATTTTTTCTTCTTCTCTCCAGGAACACGTGCAGCACGTCCGACGAGTGCTTCAGAGGTTGCTAGAGAATGGGCTTTTTGTCAAGGCGGAGAAATGCGATTTTCATGCACAGTCTGTCCCATTCCTAGGATACATCGTGTCGGTTGAGGGAATGCGCATGGATCCTGAGAAGATCAAGGCTTTGGTAGAGTGGCCAAGTCCAGAGTCTCGTAAGGCCCTACTGAGATTTCTGGGGTTCGCCAATTTCTACAGGCGTTTCATTCGCAACTTCAGCCAACTAGCCGCACCTCTGACCGCTTTGACCTCCCCCAGAACGACGTTCAGGTGGTCTGACGCAGCCGAGGCCGCGTTTGCCAAATTGAAGGGTTGCTTTGTTTCAGCCCCCATTCTGACAACCCCTGATCCATCACGTCAGTTCGTGGTGGAGGTCGACGCGTCAGAGGTGGGGGTAGGAGCAGTGTTATCCCAGCGCTCTCTTTCAGACGACAGGATGCATCCTTGCGCGTTTTTGTCTTACCGTCTGTCCCCTGCCGAACGCAATTATGACATTGGGAACAGAGAGTTGTTGGCAGTCAAGTTAGCATTGGAGGAGTGGCGTCACTGGTTAGAAGGGTCGGGGGTACCTTTTATCGTTTGGACCGACCACAAGAACTTAGAATACATTCGAACTGCTAAAAGGTTGAACTCCAGGCAGGCTCGGTGGGCACTTTTTTTCGGTCGTTTTGATTTTACTCTTTCGTACCGCCCGGGTTCCAAGAACATCAAACCCGATTCTTTATCGCGTATTTTTGATCGTTCCGAACGCCCGTCTACTCCCGAGTGCATTTTACCTGAGACCCTATTCATCTCCACACTCGTATGGGAGGTCGAATCGAAGGTCAGGAAGGCCTTAGAAGGGGTAACGCCCCCGGTCGGTTGCCCACCGAATCGTTTATTTGTGCCTGAGGGTTTAAGGTCCAGCGTCATTCAGTGGGGGCATTCTTCCAATGTGGCTTGTCATCCAGGAGTTAATCGCACTAGGTTTTTAGTCAAACAACGGTTCTGGTGGCCTCTCATGGCTCGTGACATTCACAGTTTTGTTTTGGCTTGCTCAGTTTGTGCCACTGGTAAGACTTCCAATCGACCCCCAGATGGGTTACTCCAACCGCTGCCAGTCCCTTCGAGACCCTGGTCCCATATCGCTCTAGATTTCGTTACCGCCCTCCCACCCTCCCAGGGTCATACGGTAGTTTTGACCGTAGTGGACCGGTTCTCGAAGGCGGCTCATTTCATTCCCTTGCCCAAATTACCCTCAGCCAAGGAGACAGCGGTGATTGTCGTTGACCACGTCTTTCGGTTACATGGCCTCCCGACAGACGTGGTTTCTGACAGGGGACCCCAGTTTGTGTCCAAATTTTGGCGAGAATTTTGTAAACTTCTGGGGGCGACTGTCAGTCTGTCCTCAGGGTTCCACCCCCAGAGCAATGGCCAAACTGAGAGAGCCAACCAAGATTTGGAGAGAACGTTACGATGTTTGGTTTCCAAGAACCCTTCCTCATGGAGTCAACAACTTTCTATGGTGGAGTACGCCCACAACACGTTGCCAGTGTCATCCACGGGCCTATCTCCGTTTGAGTGTAGCGTAGGTTACCAGCCACCAATTTTTCCTAGTCTGGAATCCGAGGTCGCGGTCCCCTCTGCTCACGCCTTCGTCCAGAGGTGTCACCGCACTTGGACTAGAGCCCGTGAGACTCTACTCCAAGTGGGGTTCCGCACCAAGGCCAAAGCCGATCGCCACCGGTCTAGGCCTCCCGTATACGTCGTTGGTCAAAAAGTGTGGCTTTCTACCAGGAACATTCCTCTCCGCTCCGTGTCTAATAAACTTGCTCCCAAATTCATTGGCCCGTTCACTGTCACCAAGATCATTAGTCCGGTGGCAGTCCGCCTCAACCTTCCTCCGGTGTACAGGAGAATTCACCCCGTCTTCCATGTATCCAAAATTAAACCCGTATTTCATTCTCGCTTTAATCCGCCTATCCCGGTTCCTCCCCCGCCGCGACTCGTAGATGGGGAACCAACTTATTCGGTCAATCGTGTGCTGGACTCAAGGCGGAGGGGGCGTGGATTCCAGTACTTGGTGGACTGGGAAGGTTACGGTCCTGAGGAGAGAAGTTGGGTACCTGCTAGAGACATTCTGGATCACTCCCTTATCGATGATTACAATCGACAGGTAAGGAGTCCTGGGAACGCCAGGAGGCGTTCCTAGGGGGAGGGGTACTGTCACGGTATTTGGATCCAGTGTCTCTCTCTAGTCTCGTGCTTTGTTGTTTACATGTGTGCGAGTGTGTGAGTGGGTGTGTCCGCAATCATCAGTTGATCAGTATTCAGCTGCGATCACTCACCAGTACCAGCTGCCACTCATCTCATCTCCTATAAAGACTTACCACTTTCTCATTCCCATTGTCAGATCGTTGTATGAAGTCCTCGTGTTTCCTGTGCCTGTTCCTGTGCTTCGTGTCCCGTCTCGAGTTCCTGTGTTCCGGTTTTCGTCGTGTTGGATTTCGTTTCGTGTCTGGACTACGTCATCACTCTTCACAGCACCCTGCACTTCATCCTTCACTCTGTGTCTGACCATCGAAGTCCCTGCGCCACCGCCTGCATAACCTGGACTTATCACCATCACCATCTTTATTTATACTATAAATAAAGAGCTTTTACTTGCATCTTGTGTCCTCGTCTCTTACGTAACAACAATAGGCTACAGCACAATTTTAAAAAAAGAATTTGATTAGACCAAATAAACAAGCTTTATGCAATTTGTTTGTCATTTGTGTCATGTATGACTATTTATTGTGCATCTGACATAATACTATTATGGTAAATGTGATGTCCTAATTATAAAATATAAAAATCGCAAATTTTTTCACAAATTTCTGGAAATTACCACCACAAAATCTGTCATTTTGATCGCAAAAATCACACAAAAAAATCGTGAAATCCTGGAGGGACTGAAAGCTGCTTTGAAACAATCTATATGATTAAAAGCGCTATAAAATGAAGGTGACTTGACTTGACTTTATTTCACACAAACAAGCATGTTTATCCGCATCTGCTCCATTGCGATCACATGGCTACTTTAAAGAGCTTCAATTTAGTCAAAAAGAGTCAAAATCTTGATAAATTATCAGATGTTCACGTCACATTGCTTTACAGAGAATGATCATTTGTAGTCATTTTCCACTAAATTATATGCTCTGGAGAGTTTTGAGTGCTATTTCCTATCTCATTGCCATCACAATATGGAATAGGCATAAATGTCATCAAATAAAAAAATATAAAAAAACATTTAGGCCTAAAATTTTCAGTTTTATATTTATAACATGAGCCTATGATATGCAAGTTATCACACAAGCAAGAGTGCTATTTTTTCTGAACATCTGCACGATCACAAATGTGACATTTAGCCTATACAACAAAGAAAAAAGAACAAATAGCATCACTGCTGCGTTTCATTCTTTATTCTAAGGACGAGTGATTGAGGAAACAAAGCTTTTCAAAACTTCTAATCAGTTGAACCAATTGCTTCACAAAATGATTCAATGTTTGAAAGCGCTGGAGACCTACATGCCGGTGACGCCTGCTGGTCAGAACAGTGTAAACGCAGCGAAAACTCACGCCAAACATGCATAGAAACACATTTTACAAACCAATTGCAAATGTTTTATTGAAGGTGTAATCAATAAAATGTAATTAACAAATCATTGAATACAATAAAATATGAAGTGTCTTTCTAATATATGATATTTTATTAAAGTGTAGGGCCTGTTTAGTTCACTTTCTGGAGTGCTTGGTAAACCATATGAATAAGAATTTTTAAATACACCTCTTGTGTGTAATCCAACAAAGTGTGTCATTAAATGTGTACAAATGTATAAAATTGATCAAAGATCAAGTAAAAAACATTTATAGATACTGGTTCATGAGATTGGCCTTAATGGAAAACCATTGAAATTTCGAAAAGGTTATATGTAACGAAGCCTCATTTACTGAAATCACAGGACTTTGGCATTTTGATACATGCTCTGATTCACTGGTTCCAAACAAAAGATTAGCAAATGTTTTGAAGCTTCACAAAGGGTGTTTCAAAAGTGCCCTTCACTAGACTTGTAGTCAAGACCGCCTAAACCGAGACCAAGACACTACCAAGACCGGAGGGTATCGAGACCAAGACAAGACCAAGACAGACCAAGTCGAGACCAAGAGACTAGTGTTGTTGAAGCTAAGCAATAACTTGTAAGATTTTGTTTTGCATTGCCTGCCTATCTCTGCTGATTTCGAAGTCTCCAATGAATCCATTCTGCAACTTTTAAATACATAAGCCTATAATTTCGTTTTTAAAAATATAATTAAGTACAGGATCCGAAAGTTGGTCGTTTTGTCGCTATGGTTACACACACACACACACACACATTGTTGGCGGTGCGCTCAAAGTCATCTGTCAGTTGTGCAGTTACCCAAAATCTCCTGAATGAAGTTAAAACCCATCATGTCACTGATATGTGTTTTAATAAATAATACATCAAAAACTGTAGCCTACATGATATGTGTTTTTTAAATCAAGTGATCAAAGATCTCGTTGCCCCTAACCCTTGCCGTTCATGTGGAAAAGTTACACACTCAGCATCACCGTGTGGTTCTGGGAGTTATTGCGTGTTTAATGAAGGTGAAGGTGTTTAATGCAATGGATTTTCTCTTCCAATTAGTGCAATTCAAACTGTTTTTGGTTTCCTAGACATTTGAGATTATTTTACTTTCATAGTTTCAGGGCTTTGTAAAATGTACAGTATAAGCATATTCGCTTACATTCACATACTTGAACATTTTTAGTCATATTTAATTAATTATACTGATTACTTGCAGAACTGTTTTGTGATTTACAATACCAAAACAGTGTTCATGCAGTGATTTATTACATAGAAAAGACTTAATTATTGTAATTATTTACCTTAACCTTTGCAGAGAATGTGTGACTCCTACATTATGAAGAGCTCAAAATGACAATATATTGGTAACTTATTGATTTCGGACAATAAGATACTATATGGTTATTTGAGAGGGGGGTCTTTTCTATCCCCCCCTTCTCTCATCGCGAATCATGTGTTCTCTGTGGTCTGCTTTACTCATCAGCTCGAAACAGAGGATTCAGTTTAGACATAATTTCCATTTTAAGAACATAAACATTTTTACACAGATTTCAATCAAGCCATCTTTTGAATTAAACACATACGAGCATAATGATAGGAAACACGACACTTTCATTCCAGTATCTCTAATATTTAAAACAATTACATGACTTAGATGTGATCTAAGCAGAATAGACACATACAGGGGTTGTAAACACAATATATAATTGGTATGTTACACGATTTTGATTCTGGGTCAGTCAAGAATTGTTCTGGGATGAGTTTTATTGGTATTTGATATGGAGGAAAGTCCTTATGTGTGTGTGTAAAGTTTCTGGGGTTTAAGAAAGACATTCCAGTCTGAGGTAATGATAGTTCCTGCTGAAATCTGTTCTTGTTCAGCATATCATGAGACCTTGGTTCTTAATGAAAGGCTAGTCTGTTTAGGCGCAGGGGTCAGTTGGCTTCTTGTTAGGGCCTCTTGTTTCACCATTTCTGAACAGATCTGTTCTTGCCAAATTATAAAACATTGACAACGTCCTTCCTTTAGTTAAACAAAAAAAGGTCTTCTTGGCTCATAGCCTCAGGGATAATTTGGAATAAGCAGCATCTTGTGTTTGGTTATGTCTGAAAGCTTCAATTGTGTTTGGTCCATTCTCAATGTTGCTACAGAACTAAAGCCCCGCCTCACCCAGTTCGGGTACCAGACCTAGTTGAAACAATCATGCATCTAGCTGGCAGAGTGCCAAATCTTCACCGGCGCCTTCAGCTCCGCCCTGAACACGGTCGAACCGACGCGGGACTAATCACAGGGAGTGATTATGAAGCAACAAGGGTATATTGGTGCATACAACACAATGAAGCAAATTAGTGCTGGTGCATACAACATCAGAACAGCTGTTATACAAAACACCGCGTCCGGAATAAATCCGCGGGACGAGCGAAGTGCATGCACAATAATAGGGCAGACAGCTGAAACCACCGCATACTGAAAAGAAGCAAGAAGGCAGAACACAGAAAGTTGTGCTATAATGCATTAGTCGTCTAGGTAGTCCAGAACGCGCTCCCTACTGAGTCCCAAGGGGTAAAGCCCTGCGTAGGCTACTTTTCGTGAATGGAGCGTGACACCTTCGAACACGAATCTCAGTAAACGCCTGTGAAAGTATGCGTCTTTCAGATCCACGCTATAAACCAGTCTCCGGGTCGAATGTGCGCGAGGATCTGTTTTATCGTGATCATTTGTGTTTAGCAAGTCTTATGCCACTCGGTACCACTTGACGATACTCTTTAGTCTTTACCGCTATGGAGGTATTTAGTCATGTCTAATGTAGGCTATTAATAGGGCCACCAGAATGCAACCAAAGCACAATAAAGGCTATAGGTAATTGTAAATCATGCAAAATAAATGCCATGATCACTAGATTTTATACAGGTGTTACTATACAGGTGTTTTATACTGGAAGTTACTGCCTTTTGCCTTGGCATGACTTCTCACTTTTTGCTGACAATACAAAGACAGAGTACAGTAACTTTAAAATAGTGGTCAAAAGTTAAGTTTGAGCTCAAAATTTTGTTACGTATAACATTTTCATTACTTAAACATCTAATTGCCAGATTTTTTAAGTGTCCTACCTGTAATTAATTTGGCGGGACAACTAAAAATCTTTAAAGTCATTTTTCTCAGTTTCACACTCTAGCGAGTTAGGGTCTTCTGCATTTGTAGGGCAGAATGGTGTCTGTAAAAACAGTTTGTCCATCTGAGAGGTTGACGGTTCATTAGGGAATGATAAAAAATTATTTTGAACAAAGCTGCGAGCTTGTAGATATTTAAAAAAATGTGAGCTAGGCAGATCAATTATCTGCTGTAACTGCTGAAATGTTGGAAAGCATTTATTAACAAATCAATTTTGGAAGGAACGTACACCTTTTTCGAACCAGGTCTGAAATATTGGATCAATTTGCGAAGGGAGAAAAGAATGATTAGCGTTTAATGGGGTTAAAATAGAGCATACCTGCCATTTAAAATGCCTTCTATATATAAATTCTTTTAAGGGATCCTTGTCACCGTGTAATTATATATTTAAGTACTGAGTAATATTAAGCAACTACATGTACTTACTATAGGGTTAGGGTAGGATTAGGATTTGGTTGAGGGTTAGTTGCATGTAAGTATGCATAACTTACTGTTATTACTATGGTAAGTACATGTAACATTGTAACAAGGACGCTGTAAAATAAAGTGTAACCCAAATTGAGATTGTAACTGAAACACATCCAAATTAGAGATGCGCGGTTGGCGGTTACAGGATAAAATTATTGTCCTGTGATGCGCGGTTGGCGGATAAAATTATTTAATTATTATTTAATTAAAATAATATTTTAATTAAATTCGGGCGGGTGGCTAGCCTGGATGCCAGCCCGAACCCCGCCTACAACATTTTTTGGTCGGGAAGTTCGGTCTGGACTCGATTTATTGAGGAGTAATTATGATCGGTTCAGAATTAGTTGGGCCAATCAAATTGCCAGGGCGGCTTTATACGATGATGGACAGATGATCTGCAGTTACGTAATCATCACGTTATCAAAGAGCGCTTAACTGGTTTCCCTCAAAGATGACTGCCGCTGGAGAACTGAGATGTATAGATTCCGCTATCGTGTCTGTTGTAAAAGAAATCGACAGCGCATTCATTTTAAAAGACGAACAGAGAACTGCAATCAAGGCATTTGTCGATCGGAAAGATGTGTTTGACGTCCTTCCTATGGGATTCACCAAAAGTTTATTTTATCAGCTGGCTCCGATGGTCACTAAGAAGATGGGACGCAATGAAAGCCCTGTGGTCGTTGTAGTTTCTCCTTTGGTCGCACTCATGGAGGACCAAGTAAAAGAAGCAACATTCATTATTTTACTACTTCCAGCGTGCGTGTAGTTGAGTTCTGTTGACAATTTGCGTAAAAAAAACACTTACTGCGTTGCTCTGATTGGTTGTATGTCTATCCAATTGAGTGCAGAGTTTTTTTTTCCTGGTTCAGTTAAGACACGCCTCATAATCAAAGCCCTATGGAGCAGTATCAGACTCACATTCTGACTAGAATATGAGTATGACGAAGTCAGGCTAGGGGGTGGCGGTTGAACCAATCAAATGAAAAAAATATATACATTGTTAAATATTGTTACCTACATCCGAAAAGTACATCTGTATCCTTTCTAGAACAGATAAGAGCTTTCATTGTTCACTGTTCTTGTCGTAAAGCAATGCTCTGTTATATTAGGATACCACCTCATGAATTAGTTTATACTAATGTTGTAGTCTTACCCCTCAGTGTGCCCTGGTCTAGATGTAGTGCTAGTTTTTGTTGTTGTTGTTGTTGTTGTTGTTGTTGTAGTAGTTATTGAGATCGGCTGAGGTGTGGAAGGTGCTCTAAGAAACAAACAAAAATACTGTTAGATTTTTATCATCAGATGCATCAGTTTCTCTCTGAACACAAATTATGCAAGTCATCCTTCATCTGCTTTTTTGTTACGATCATTAGTTCAAAATAGCAGCGTAAGCTTCCAGCCTTGCATATGTGACTATATTCACACAGTAGAGCATGTTCTCTCCTACATTATTTCCTAAATATAGTGATTATTTTTAAAGTACTTTTACATGTTCTTTGATTTGTGTATTTTGAATAAGAGAACAACATAGGTTTAAAGGATATTCACCTTGTAGGACACGGTACCACCTTCAGTGGACTTGTGTCAGTGCAAACGTTGAAGTTCTTCACTGTTGCTTTAGGGCAGGGTAGATAGTCATTCTGAAGAAGCCCTGAGATATCTGGATTGGTACACAACATTTATAAAGATGCTCTCAGAAAGTGTGACACAATGGAAATATCATTCCTACCCAATTATCATTCTAATAACGCCCAGTTTGCTGTTAATATAGCAGTTGAACTTGTTCTGTTACTTCACAAATCCTACCTTGCATGGTCAAGAGAAGTATGAGGTCGCCACCCTTGATAAACTCTCTTATAGCGAGATCATCTAATGTTGGGAGTACAAAAGAGGCGTATCCACGCAGAAACACAGACTCATCGCCGATGATGGTTTGAAATCCACTGTTTCGAGGATTGCCCCATTAATACTGGCCTGTTAGAACAAAACATTGATTCTAAAATACCCCTAAAGACTACAGATAATAACTTTTGATTGTCATCCAAGTAAAATGTTGCACACACATGAAAAATGACAGAAATAATCAGATTGCATTAAAGATCTAACCATCATTATTAGTCAAGTTAGGGTGAGTGGTGATGCTTTGCTCAAAAGACATGCGCTTCTGTATGTGTGGATTCTGGTCAAGGATCTGGACGGTTATTTGTCTCCATGGACAAGGCCACTGCAACTGCTCATCATATGCACCAGATGCCAACTGAACATATATTGCAAGTTGATTCCCCGAAAAACGTAACTGAGCCCTAAAGCGATAACCATCACTGGAGTAATACAGTGGACTCTTAAAATCGCTAACCCCACTGTCAAGTTTCTTCTCAAAGTCCCTTATCTGCCATGTGAGGGGACACTCTGTCTCTGAAATATTGATATCATCCAGTGAGAATCCTCCTCTGGAGTTTCCAGCTCCTTTACGGCTTTCAAACACAACTTGGAAAGATGTATTTGCGTTCAGTGGCACGTGATGCAGCTTCCAGTAATTACCAGGGGTTTCTGCAAGAAATGAAGTGGTCAGTGACACTGAAATAAAGACCTATTTGACTTGTAGTCTGTAAAGTTCTGCAGGAAGAGACGGACCTGTGATCTGATCCATAAGTCTGAGAGTTCCTCTGCTGTCTGCTTTATCCTGGTACTCTCGGATCCAGATGATGAGCTGGTCAGACTCATTCCCGCTGTGATAGTAGTAGAACTGCAGGCACTGGACTTTGCAGTCTCTTGTAGGGGTCAGTGTCTTGCTCTCCAATCTGGCTGTGTCCCCCTGGTTTCTGACCTCAGTGCTGAAGTGCATGAAGAAAGACGTCCCTACAGGCATGAAAACAGGTGTGTGGTGTGTGGTTTGGGGAACTGGGGGGTACAGTGACTGCAACTGTGGATGGAAGTGAAGTGCATTTCTTTTAATAGATCTCACCGTTCTTCTCTTTGCCTAAGTAGGTGTGGTCAGTCACATTGATGCCACTCACTGACTTCACTCTCTGCCAGCCATAATCAACAGCAGAATAGACACTCATCTGACACAGAGATTCATTATCAAAACTACAGTGGTCAAGGAAAGAGATGGAGGAATCTGCAATGCAAACAAACAAACACTGAAATTAAATCAACTCATTACAATTTCAATTCATCACAATGGTCCTTGGTCCCCTTACGAAAAATAAGTATAATTGAAGTTCATTTGATTAAGTATACTTTATGTAAAATTACGTGTCTAGTATCTGTAAAGCCGCATTCTTCCATCTTAAAAATATATCTAAATTACGACATATGCTCTCAATGACAAATGCGGAACAATTAGTTCATGTGTTCATGACATCAACACTAGATTATTGTAATGCTCTACTGGGTGGTTGCCCTGCACGCTTAATAAACAAACTACAGCTGGTCCAAAACGCAATAGCTCAAGTTCTTACCAGAACCAGGAAGTATGACCATATTAGCCCGGTTCTGTCAACACTGCATTGGCTCACTATTAAACATTGTATAAATGTTTTAATATTTCTGATTACTTACAAAGCACTAAATGGTTCAGCTCCCCAGTACTTGAGCGAGCTCTTAACGCATTATAGTCCTTCACGTCTATTGCGATCTCAAAAATCTGGCCAGTTGATAATACCTAGAATATCTAAATCGACTGCTGGCGGTCGATCCTTTTCCTATTTAGCACCAAAACTTTGGAACAATCTTTCTAACATTGTCCGTAAAGCAGACACACTCTGTCAGTTCAAAGCTAGACTAAAAACACATCTCTTTGCCCTAGCATAACAATAACACATTATAGACTTCTATAATTCAATGTTAGGCTACTATGTTCCTATTTAAGTATTATTTTTTTATTACTTGAAATATAACTTTAACTGTAAATTTACCCTTTCAGTTTTAAAAAGCATTTTAATCTAGATTCATTCATTTTTTTTAATCAACAATTGAATGTGGGATTTAAAAAAAAAAAAAAACATTTTGAAAATAATTTTTTTGTTAAAGAGTACATCCAGATGGGATTCAGAACGATGGTCAAAACACAGATGGAGCAGTTCGCGTCCATCAACACCCCTAAAGCCTCACAGTCCTGTAGCTAGTCCTGGGTCGACATTTCATTCAGCAATATTAGGTGGTTTTGATTTGAGCAAACTTGTTTCTGCTGCTTCTTCTTCTTCACATGTTTTGATACTAAGATTCTGTACTAGAAGAAGTGTAATAGCGCCACCATCATATAATACTGAAAATGATTACGATCCAAATTCCCTGTGTGCTGCTTTGAAGCAAAAAGGAGAAAAAGAAAGATAGATTATGGTGGAGTAAATACTTACTGCATTTATAGAGATTGTTGAGCTCAATCGCATCATATTCACTCATTTCCATTAGTTGTCCGATCACATTTTGAAACTCAGGACGCTTGGTAATGATCGTGGATCCATTACCAGTCCTGAAGGCATTTTGATCAAAATGCATCACAGAGTAATAATCATATGGGGTGCCCGACACGTTCTCACGGGATTTATTGAAATAACTCTCATACCCTGAAAATAAAGACTATTGCAGTTATTAAGGTGATTGTTCAAAAGGAATGGGTTATTTTCAGTAAATTGTCTCTTTAGTAATAATGACAATCAGTATGTAAAGAACATTAATACACTGACTATTTTACAATGTAAATAATAAAAATGATATGGCAACCTTTGGTGATGTTTTCATATCTGATTGTCACATAATCATCTCTGTCATATCTCGTCTGCTCATGGTAGAATCCCAGTGCATGGAGAAACTCATGTTCAACAATGGCTTTTATTCCACAGCCATTCCCAATGGAAAGAGTCTGGCCTCCAGGAGATGTGCGTCCGATATATGACCAACACCTGCAAAATAAGTCATTCACACAACACACAGTCGGATAAAGCTACCAGTCTAATTATATTTCCCACATGGTATGACAACAAATATATAAAAAACTGCATTTCATTTGCAGAGACTAAAGCCTTTACAAGGAAAAGTGAAGTGTCCAAACTTTTGACTGGTAAATAATTAACTCAAATATTTGACTCTACAGATTCAGTATAGCATAGGCTACATATATGACTAACCCTCCACGACTCTCCACAGAGATGTAAAACTCTTCTGCCGCTCTGGGCTTAAAGTCAATGCATGATTTCAGTCTGAACTGCTCAAAGGCTCTCAAAATGACTCCTCTGTAGTTCATACCTATAAACACAAACAAAACTGAGCGGAAAACAATATAAAAGTTACGTTAAATATTTCAAAGTTGATTGAAGCGTAAGTGAGGAAACATAAATCTTACTGAGATTTACACTCAGCTCATAGGGGACGGGAATATCCCACCAGGACTGATTCCTTGGAACGGCGCTCGCTTGCCTAGGCTTTAAAGCAGATCAAGTATTCTGATTTAATTTATATATATATATATATATATATATATATATATATATATATATATATATATAAATTAAAGTATATATATATATATATATATATATCTTACCTGCATATTTATATATATATATATATATATATATATATATATATATATATATATATATATAATAAAGACTTACCTTCATGATGTCTCCTTCTGTGATATTTAAACCTAATACCACAAGAGTGTTCAGTTCACAGTAAATAAGCTTAAATAAAACATGAGTAAAAGTAATAACTCGGCAACAAAAATAGATAAAAGTGATCTTACTGCTTATATAAATTTATTTGGTTCTTGAAATAGAAAAATTGTTTTACCTTTGTTTATATCCGGAATGCTCTTCCATTTCTCAAAAATGCCTTGGAGAAAATTATATTTAAGTCAACAAAAGACACAGAGAGGGAATGAGCATTGTGTGCATTGAGTGCTTGACAAAATATTACTTTAGTGACACCGTATGAAAGTAAGGTGATAAATGAGTAATTACATCATCAGGCGGTAATGAACAGTTAAACCAGGATATTTCATCCTGGAAACATATTACAATAACTTTACAACAGATTAATGTGACTGTACTGTACTTACTAGGTGGGTCCTGGGAACATGAGATATAAAAACAAGACAAAGAAATATATTTAGCATTAAAAATCAACAGCTGTATAATACTCTATAAATGACAATGACTGTCCACTATCTAACTTACAATTGATGCATGACCAAGAGCCACAGCCAAGCTCAGCAGAAGAAAAGCACATAAATGCATTGTCACTGGAAATCATAATGAGCAAATTTGATTGATAACGTTTCATTTTAACACTTATTAAAGTAATATAAGTTGCTTTAATTGCAATGCAAGCAATATAAGTTACATGTTAGCTATACATATATTTAATATTAATTAATGATTAGAAGACCATTAACTCAGGAAACTAAAAGAGGGATACACACCAGTTTGCAGTCACCAATGAGGCTTTATGTGTTCAAGTGACCTCCGTGAAGTTGGCACCCCATAAAACGAAATAATCTCCAAAACTATGCCATTGGTTTGTGCTGCGTTTGTGCTGATTTGTGCCGTTAAAATGAACATTTGTGCTGGTTTGGAGTTTGAGATATTGAACATTATTTATTTGGTTGTGTTACGTCACTCTCCACCCCATGTCGTTCAAATCGCTCCAAACCGGTGTCATTCGTTTGTGCTCGGTTTGTGCTGGTTTGTGCCGTTAAAACAAACATTGTATCTATTTTCCTTTCGCAGATATAGCTAATTTAATTCGGGAGCTGTGACGTCACTCTCCACCCCATTTCTTCTAAATCGCACACAAACTGTGTCGTTCGTTTGTGCTTGGTTTGTGCCGATTTGTGCCGTTAATATTAACACGGTATCTATATCCCCTCCTTTAGAAATAACAAATATAATTCGGGGCAGTGACGTCACTCTCCACCCCACCTCATCTAAATCGCACCAAACCGGTGTCGTTTGTTTGTGCTCGATTTGTGCCGGTTTGTGCCGTTGAAAGAAACATTGCAACTACGATCCACTCTTAAACATAAAAAAAAATGAACTTTTTAAGCATAGTTACATAACAGTCCACCACATGCCGTCCAAATCGCCCCAAAACTGTGCCTTTTGTTTGTGCTCGATTTGTGCCGGTTTGTGCCGTAGAAAGAACCATAATAAATTATTCCATTCTTCAGACATCACAAAATCTTTGGAAGAGTAGTGATGAGTGACGTCACGCAAGCAAGCCGCGCTCTTCATCAGTCTACAAACCTGTCTGGTGCGTTTGTGCTCGCACCAGTCTATGGCTCGCACAGGGCCGCGGCTGCTGTCATTGTTCTTTTCTTCTTTAGATACGGAAATGTTTTAGTCTAGATTTGTGCTAGATATTGACATTTGGTCTTTATAAAATCACCAATGCACCATATGTAATGTAGCCTATACTGTCAATACTGATGCTTTAACTTTGTCCAATAAAAACAAATAATAATAAAAAAAAGTTGTGTATTGTCTTAAGTTTTCTGAATACTGAAGGCTTCAGTTTACAGACATTTAAAGTCTCTCTGCCCCCTTAAAAACATTTGTTTACCCTAAGCACTGCATAGTGGGAAAACAAAACAGGAAAAGGCATCTGGCTGTGAAAAAGGTAAGCATGTGCTCTGAGATAAAATACTAAAAAAAGTACTAAAATCATGTGTGCAGGTCAATACAATTTACAGGATAATTTGAACAAATAAGAAATTGACAGACACGTCAAAGATGTGAGCCTTTTTTATTAATTTTGGGCAATCAGGTAAATGTATCATGTCCAAATGATCCTCCATTTGTCATATTAATAAGAGTAGACCTATGACAGGGGTCGGCAACAGGCGGCCCGCGGGCCAAAACTGGCCCGCCGGCAATAATATCTGGCCCGCGCCGCAGCCTGAAAAGTTCTGAAAGACATTCAAAAGAGTCTGTGGATCGCTAGACACACCTCTAAAATTTAAGAAGTGCAGTAGATGTAGAGTGGTTAGATCTAAAGCCAGATTGAAATGGTGATAAAAACATGTTCATAAATCATATTTTCAGATATAATGTTTTTGTAATGTTTGACAAATGTTGATATTAAAAGTTTACAGTTTGTATCTAAATCTTTGTTGTTTTTCATAGTGTGATTTTTGAGGAATTGTATTGAATCCAATTAGGGTCCATAAGGAGAGTACACAGAAATCGAACAGAACACAAGGGTTAAGAAGTGAGAAGCACTGTGGTTGAATAAAGCATATAAATATATGAAATACAGGGCTGCCAACTTTTGAGTTCAGCTTAGAGTGAGATTTGGGGGGGCGGGGCTTGGGTTATGGGGGAGGGGCTTATTGAGGGGCGTGGCTTGGTGTGGGGAAAAAGATAAACACAAAATCCTTGCATTAGCAGAAGTGTATTAAGTATATATTGATTCTCAAAGTATTTGGTATCTGTACAGAATTTCTTGGGAGATTTACATTACATTTAATTTTAACATTTTAATTGACATTCTGTTCTTAGAAAACAATAATTAACATTAACTACTAGGCATGTCCAGATATTTGTCATCTGGAAATGCTTTTGTACTGTTTTTATGATAAAGTTATGTAAAATAACTGCTCAGTGCTGCAAAACAAACAACTCTGCTATTGCTAACTTAATTCTATATAAACTATATAACAGGCCTATTAATTACCAGCCTAAACTGGATGGAGACAAGGAGCGCCCTGTAACTCACTGACCTGCCTGCGTTCACAATTCACACAGTGCAGATGGGAGGGAGAACGGCTGACTACAGTTTATGGGAATAAATTGTGTATTTCCCTCACAATTGTCACAAAAAACTCACACTGTCTGTCTGGTCTCCAGAGCCGGTCCGAGCCTTTTGGGGGCCCTAAGCAGAATTAGATTTGGGGGGCCCCTCCCACTACGCGAAGTCCCCTGTGCTTGACGATTATTGACACAAATGTCACGCAATAATGATACATTATGAATGAATACAGTAAGGTTATGTATTAATACAAAATAAATAGGCCTACTTAATAAAAAATAGATGCCTACTTAAATAAAAAAGTTTTAACTTTCACTTTACTCTTTTACCAACTCTTTAAAACTTCTTCAAACAAACTATCTCAAAACATAAAATAAATTATTTGCTAAAATAATGACAAAACTGAGAAATCAGAAATATAATAAGAGCAAGGGTTCAACAATGACAATTATTGTTGAAAACTGTAAAAAATATTATTATTTCTCAACTGTCTCTGTCCACTGGGTTGTGTTGCGAAAGACACGCAAGCTCGCTTACCTCTCTGCCGTCGTGTGCGCGTGCGCGATTAGGAGCGCGCCGTTAGGAGCTCAACACATCTGTCTCGCATGCACGCTCGCTCGCTATAGATTACAGGATATTTTAACTAATTTGCGGTAAAACTAGTCGATCACGAATGGCTCAACTGGTAGATCTATAGATAAACTTATCTTTCAGGCATTTGACCGACTGGGTTGACACTTCAGCGTGAGAAATCGGGGGTGTGGCGTGAGAGCGTGAGAATTGGCTCAATTGCGTGAGTCTCACGGTGAATGCGTGAGAGTTGGCAGCCCTGGAAATAAGCTGTTAATTTTATTAAACATGTAAAAGTAAGTTTTAAAAGTGTTGAACTTAATGAGGTGGTCTTTATGCGTCTACTTTTTGTGCAGAGAAAATGTCACAGAGACTTTTCCTCTATAAGTTTAAGAAAATATGAGTGTTATAGGAACATCATGTGGATTGTTATGCTATGTACTCTGTAGTAAATTATATTTATAGGCAAAAACAATGGGGTTTTTCTTTCAATCACCATAACATTTTGAGGATTCAGGTTTTTTAAGCAAAATTTGTATAAAGATGATTCTCAACTACGTTATGAAAGATACAACGATATGAATTGATACACCATTTTACTTTATGCAATATGTGGGTAAAATAGCCATAAATTAATATTCCCATTCAATGCAATGTATCATACACTGTATCTAATGTACACATTAATGTATTCTTGGAGTAAAATTTAATGGAAATCAATGTCCTGTTCTGTAACAGAAAGTATTTTTTTTATTTATTTGAAACCCTACAGCGTTTTACACCCTACAACCCTACACCATAAATTTCCTGAGCTGAAGCATTCCCCTGTCTGAGGTGACGTGTATCTAAGGTTCTGCTAAAATCTTTTGGAGATTATATTAATGCGTAACATTTTGGTGCTTAATAAATATCTATACGATGCAAAATATGGACTATATTTAAACATTTTTTACTATAATACTTTTGTAAACATTGTAACGGGGTAGATGTTAAGTTCTAGAGCCCGACCGATATATCGGCCTGCCGATATTATCGGCCGATATGAGCCTGTCGCAGATATATCGGTATCGGCGTATGATATATAATGCGCTAAAATCCTTGTAAATTGTGTAACTGCGTAGTTTGTCCAGCAGAGCGCGCTCCATTGTTTGCTACTGGCGACCCAGGTCACTGGAATTCCTCCAAAAATGGATGGGAGTGAGTAACGTAATGCTTTTACATTTAGTTGGTCGATTGGTGTGTTTGGTTGTGTCTGCCAGCCTGTCAGAAGAGTTTTATGCACCAAAATGAAAGAAAACAAATACTACTAAAGCTAAGAAAAAAAATATAAAACAAAAAATCAAAGAAGTTGTGAAAGTTACATTTTAGTTGAATAGTGTTGAATAGATGTGATTTAAAGTGGGCTGTAGTGTGGTACGAAACACTGCAAAATACTAGTGACAAGCAAAATAAATAGTACATGTGACATTTATGATCTGGTTATGATATGAATGCAGAAAGTTATATGGTGGTAGTATTGCACTTAAGTGTATGATAGACCATGCATGTAGGGAGTAGAGGAGTGACAGTAATACAAATAATAATTATTGTTAGTAGTAATATTAGTAATTGTGTTTAAGTTGTCCGGGTTTTTTTTCCATTTGTAAACAAGTCTGGCCTGGCTATCACAGCAAAACAAGCTAATAAAAAATGGAATAACCTCAAGGAAAAATACAAGGTAACCTACCATTTTTATCTCTTTTTCAGGAATGTAGTGGGACTAATTTAAGCAAGATTTACCAAGTGAATATGCAATTATTAAGTGGAGTACACGTATTATACCGAGGCACAGGGCAAGGACATACGTTATCAAACACCTTTTAGGAAATTGTAAACTAAACAACATATCCCAACTTGTTTTTTTCTGTGTGGAAAATTAATATTATATGTTTGGCATCATTATTTTAACTTCCATCATTATTGCAAGACATCTTAAAATAACTGTTGTATAATTTGACGAGAAGGGAATTTATACAGGATAGCATTGCAACAAACATTTGTGAAGCCATTCAAACTGTGGAATCTTTTTGGGACTACAAATATGTTAAATAACATTTTTCACCGTTTTCATTTATACATTATTTTTTAGGAACTTAGGGATCCTCCAACAGGGAAAGGGGTGGAGGCGGGTGGGGTGACTGCTGCTACCTGGCAGTGGTACAGTCAGATGGATGCTGCACTCCAGGGGCAGCACTCAATAAGTCCGCCCCTGGTAGTGTCAACAAATCTGACAGAAAATCTGCCCCTCCCAAAGAACGGGCCAACCCGCCACCAAGGAAGAGGGCCAGGGTCAGTGAGGCACTCCTGGATTTTATGAAGGAGCAGGCAGAGAGGGAAGAGGAGAGAGAGCAGGAGGCAGTAGCGAGGGAAAGAGCAGCCTCTGACAGGGCAGAGAGATACTTGACTCTCTTTGAGAGACTTGTAAATAAATTGTAAATAGGCTATATTATCTTCTATAAATATTTTTGAAATTGAGTTTCATTGGATGGTATAAACATAATAAATATGATAAACAAACATAATAATAATAAAAAACATAATAAATATAATAAACAAACATAATAATAAACATGATAAATAAACATTTGTACTACATCAAGTAGTAATATGCAGGAAGGATATATTTTGACTTAAGGTGAGAAAGCAAATCTTACAACGGCAGTCAGAATCATGCCTTCTTTTTTACATTATTTGTAGACAGCCATCAAATTTGGTATGTTTCTTTTCAACTAAAATAGTTGTTGATTAGTAGGTCTTTAAAACCTAAGAAACCAATCCTCTTTCTGGGTGACTCAAATCTGTCTCGTATACCCAGGTTCGAAGACGACAGGGTCCAAACAGTCAGCTATCCGGGTGCTAAATTATCACATGCCTACCACATTATTAAGAACAAGACAGAAGTAAGCCCAAATACACAACTAATAGTCATGAATTTCGGCATGAACGACAGAGAGCAAGGTAACATAACCCTCCTCTCCAAAACGATAGAAAGATTACTGGGGGTTCTCAAAATAACCTTCCCAGCAGCCACGGTCTTCTTTCAACTGATTAACTACGACAGAAGACTTCCCACACGTGCCCAAGAGAAACTGGATTTTCTGAACAGAATCCTAAAAGAAAAAACCCAACATGTCCCCCTCCTACCAACCAAATCTTTCCAGACGGGTGAAGACTGCATCCATTGGACCGAAGAAACAGGGAGGGCCATGGCGATACACTGGTCAAAGTTTTTAAAAATAGAACGAAGCAAGACACCACAGAAGTAAAAATCTAGGTGAAATCGGGACCCCAAAAAAACAGTATCAGGGACAACAAAGAACGGAAACAGAAAGATAAGGTTAAATGAAAAACAAACAACCAAAGAACCCCCCCCCCCCCCCCCCCAAAAAAAACACAAAAAAAAATCAAGGAAAGAAATCCCCAAAAAAAGGGGGGAGAAAATGTTGATCCAGGAACACTCCTGATGTGATTCTTCCCCTTTTCCCGACCAACTACCCCTTGCGTACAAACCTTTTTATTTAAAGGTATAGCGGAGGATCTTTCCGAATTTTAGAGAAGACCCGCCCTCTCCAATTTTTAAAAAAATCCACATGCGCAACACTCTATTTGCATGACTTGTGCCAGGGCTAGCATCGCTAATCATAGCTTACATTAACTTTTACTAGCAGTGATTTTAAATGGATTTCTCCAAATAGCACGACAAACTTTACCTGTCTAGTAGAATCTCCGCGACTGCGGCATCAGTGGGAAGCCCAAACCTGTGCTTTTAGCCCACGCCAGGGTGTGAAATATTCACCCAAAATCACTCTGGTCTTGTTTCTATATTCTGCGGCCTTTCTCTTCTTATCATACACTTCGTGTACATTTTTTCTCTTTCGACCCTCAGCCATTTTCAAAGGAATGGCTGAAACCGTAACTCATCACACATAATACAACTGAAAGTGCGCATGCGCAGAAAGCGAAAACTACATAGGGACGAGCACGTACGATGGCCTTACGTAAACATATCACCAGAATGATTGACACTTAGGTGGACCAATAGTATAGACTACCCACCCGGAAAAAGAAAATCCTCCGCTATACCTTTAAGTCTGTAGTACAAACACACAAAAAGCATAACTATATTGTATGGCAGAATACCATAACAAGTGCTTGGGAGCACTTCGACTCGGTGCATATATATCTATGGACTCGGCGCAGTAATATCATCACTCCGGAGAGGGAGCGGGTGAGATGACTTTTCACGAGAGATGATATTACTGCACCGAGTCCATAGATATATATGCACCGAGTCGAAGTGCTCCCAAGCACTTGCTATGGTATTCTGCCATACAATATAGTTATCCATTTTACACGCTTAGAAAATGTCTTCAACGTTTTATTTTGTGTCACCGTCCTAGGTCGAGTTACACTACTCTAGTAACTGTATTTAAATAGGGAAAATGTGGAGGTGTTTGGTCGCTTCTCTTCTTGGCCCCTATTGAATGAACTGGGCTAGTTAAGTGCGATCAAAGTGTCGCCGCGCGTCAGAGCGATGTAGTGCACGCACTGAGACGAGAGAGGTATGTATCAACTCGTCTTAGTTAAGGGAATAACATAGTTTAATATGAAAAACCAGTAGAGTATCCCTTTAAGTGAATTTTAATTGTATTAACAAGATAAGAGAACTGTGTACAATAACAAAACTAAAGCAGAAAAAATGTGTGTGTGAAATCAAAAATCATATTAAAGGTGAGTGTGAACATTAAATATTAAATAAAATGGACGATCGTCACCGCGCGCCCACTGATCTAGGTGAAAACACCACTCAACATCAACAAGCTCAGTGATCGCAGAATCAGTTGAGTTTTCGCCGAGATATTTGTGTGTTATAGCCTATACTGTCTATGGTTATAGTGGTCTTGTAAACAGGGAGCAGCCATGGTTGATTTTGATGCAAAGCAGTCTGGGATATGACGCCTTAGCTTGTACCGCGCTACTGTTTATGTAGACAGAAAAAACTTCCCATAATGCAATGCAACAAAACAAACATGTCGGCGCCGCATTCAGTTACTCTAACGATGAGATTTACATTCCACATGTACGTGGCAAAGAACGTTTCAAAATGCTGAAAGTCGGCAGCGATGTGAACAACAGATGAAGCATTTGACGAAAGCGTTTATGGCAAGTACCAAGACTTAATTTTTTTCTTTTATTAGGAGGCACAGGGGGTGAAATGAAAATGATCCTATCTGGTTTTCTTCAGACATGGCAGTGAGGAAGTCTGCATCGACGCGCAGATCTTCGCCTGTGAGTCCATTAAAAGATAAAATCTTATTGCATTTGCCACTAATTTTTCTTTTCTTTATTGTCAATTTTTTATACAGTAAAACTGTGTCACAGAACAGACCAGCCTTTATCGAAGAGGGACCTCTTGTCTTTCACTTTATGAAAAAGATACAGTAAGTCATTCATATATTTGAAAACTACAAATGATAAGTGTCTGTTAATTTTAACAGAACGTTCCACAGCAGGATGTACATACTGTCACACACACACACACACACACACACACACACACACACAGTCACTGTAACCCTAACTAGATTCCTAACCCTTCACGTGAGATACCTGTCCTAACTGTACATGTGCATCAGATACGTGTGTGTTCACAGGTGCAGACACCAGCTGTGTGGGGAGCACGAGAGGCACTGGAACGACCGCTGGCGTAGCGAGAACCTCAAGCTGTGGGAACAGCGTGTCCTTGGTGAGGATCCATATACACGTTTTGAAACAATAATATGTGTCAGGTAGTGAAATATCATAGAACATTGTCACCACAATGGCTAATGCTCCTCGTGATTTCTCTTAATAGAACATTTTTGTCTGCAACAGCCGTCTGGGTCAGTGATCAACGCCTGGATGGACAAGCAGGGCTGGACGTCTAACCTTCCACATGCTTCCCTAATACTGAGGCAGTGAGGAATTCACCCTGAGAATTGAGAATGGCCAAATTACTTTTTCTTTTTTTGGGAGGTTTTTAAAACAATATTCATTTTTAGGATCACATTTTTGTTGTCATTAATGTAATCATATCTTATTATGTACACAGATGCTATTGTCACTTTATCTTTATGTATTTAATCCATGTTTGTGTGATTTGTTATTGTGTTGTTAATAAATAAATAAATATTTTAAGCATGTCATGTGCATTCCTATATTGTTGTCATAAAGATGTTCCATGTTTATGTGGTTAAAAATAAAGTGTTTTTTTTTTAGAGTTCAAACATGTTTATTCATTCAATTTGTTCCTCAAAGTGAACAAAGGGGGACGGGGTGAAATGAAAATCAATACAAGTATAAAAAGTTTTATCAAAATTAGCATGTCTTTGAACAGTTAGAAAACATTTTGACACTGATCTCTGCCACCTCAATAAATAATGTCAGCATGTGGCAATATACAAAATGAGAGCGATTTAAAATGTGTTTTATCTATGTTTGTGATGCACAAATACAAAATAAATCGTTTCTGAACTAAGCTACTTAAGAACAAAGCAAATAAATGATATAATTATTTCTCCATGTATTTGGTAGAATATATACAGAAAATACTGGAATTGTTATAATAGCTCGAACCTTTTTTTAAATACAAATTTACTGTATTTTCTGTGTATAACTTTCGGGCTTATGTAGAGGAAAGGAGCAGCCTTCCTGAGCACGAATAAAGCCCAAAGCTCTTGAAATGCAAAGCTTTTAAAATGACAAAGTCCAAAAAGTTGCGGTGGCCTCGAACCTCCAGGGCCTTCAAGGCAGTGAACCAAGCCAGAGAGGGTGCAACAAATCTAACTGTCACAGACACCATATCTTAGTCTCTCTCTACTCTTTACTCTCTCTTTCTCCCTCTCTCTCACACACACACACACACACACACACACAAACACACACACACACACACACACACACACACTCACCCATCTATCTCTCCAACTTACTCACTTTGAACCACACACACACACACACACACACACACACACAAGCTATCTCAATTCAATAAGCTTTATTGGCTGTCTCTGTCACTTTCTCTCTCTCACTCACTCACTCACACATACACACCATGTTTCACACACATTTGCCATTAAAATAGTGATCTCAATAGGAATGTAACTATGTTTGCTTTGGGGTTTTTTGGGTGGGGGTGGGGGGTTAAGTTCTGAGCTACTGGATTACTGTGTTTCATACTAGTTAAAATCATCTTTCTTCTCATACTTGGTGTTCACTTCAAGAATGTTGCCCCATCCTCTCTTTGAGAGCCTTCTCTCTCTCTCTCTTTCTCTAGTATCAACACAGACTGTTATCCATTATCCAATTGTCAATTTGTCTACAGTGAACTTTAAAGATATGTAGTCTACAGCTGGGGATTGGTTAAAGAACTAGATTGTTGTATTCCCTATTATAATTTATCGTTATGCGTTTGCACTTTTTCTATCTGGACACGGAGCATAAAAAAAACATGCAACTTGTTCATTATCATTACCTGTGAAACTGTTGATTTCTACATGGCAGTTCAATTAATATTGTATTTTTAGACCATTGGTATTGACTGGTTTAAGTTCTTTTATTGGTATAGGGAAGAATGCAGGAAATCACATCTACGAAATTAAAAAATTTCTGGGGGAGGACCCCAAGACCCCCCAGAACACACAGCGCCACCTAAAATATTTTTCACCAGCCGCCACTGATATATATATATATATATATATATATATATATATATATATTGCAGCACTATATATATATATATATATATATATATATATATAGGCCAGGGGTCTCCAACCTTATTTCATTTGAGAGCTAGTTTTTAAAAATTAAAGTTGCTGAGAGCTACTCGTACTATCTAACACTTAAATGTATCATAACTCTCAAATTGACAAAAATCCAAACTATTATACGCCTGAAAGAGTTTTTATATACACATCACATTTTAATGTCAGAGTTAAAAAACAATCAGTACATGGAAAACAGTACTTTTGATAATTACACTATAGTTGTCAACAAATAACAGTTACATAGTTATAGTGCATCTTAACTCTAAATTGAGCATAAAATACTACACCTGAGTTTTTGTAAACTCATTTCACACTTTAAATTTACAGAACAGTATCAGAGAAGTTGTTGGCTAAACATACCAGTTTTGTTTATAGTTCATCATCATAACTCTCAAATAAGCAAAAATGTCTGAAATACACCTGAGTTTTTGTAAACTCATTTCATTCTTTAAATTTACAGAACAGAATTTGTTGTTGGCTACACATAGCTGTTTCTTTTGTATGCATTAATAAAAATCAAGTTCAGAGTTAATTAAACTGGGAAACAAAAAGCAGAACAATTTCAAATGTTGGTCTTCATTCTGAACTAATATGTATGCTACATAAATATATAAGAGTGTAACTAAATGAAGTTCATGAAGGGACACATATGATGTGCATTCACAATTCTTACATTTAATGAGCTGACTGACACTGCATTCATTCCAGAAGAGAGGTATATGCTGGTGTGTATGCACTTAGGTTCACTCTTATGCACTCATTCAAATGTTCATCTGTCAGTCTTGTTCTGAATTTACATTTGATCATATTCATATCAGAAAATGCTGCTTCAGAAAGGTATTTAGATCCAAATAAAGCAGATGCTTTGAGTGCAGCTTGGTGAATGTTCTTGTAGACTCCTGAGTCTACCAGACTCCAGAAATGTGGTAAATGTTGCTGCGATTTTAACTGGATATTTTGGAGATTAATAACTTCCATCTCCATCTCTAAAGCACTGACATTAAAGAGTTCAGCTATCTGCTTTGAAATTTGATCAATGTCCATCTCAGTAAAAGGTTTGGCAATGAATGCCACACATGGCTCAAGTTTTTCAAAATCACTGAACCGACCCTCAAGTTCCTGCCCAAGCCTGGACAGGAGGTCACAATACTTGTGTACATCAAAAACTTCAGTTGCATCTGCGTGGCTTTCTAACATCTTCAACACTGAAGGAAAGTGCTGCAATCTGTTGCTTTTCAATTGGTGAACGTAAAATGACAGTTTTGCTTTAAAAGCCTTCACAGCACTGATCATCACATAAGGATTTGTCTTTACCTTGTAACTGAAGATTGAGCTGATTGAGTTTCTCTGTCACATCATCCAAGAATGCGAGATCAAGCAGCCACACAGCATCAAAAGCTTTAATTTCACTCAGCAGGGAAATAAAGCGTTGAAGTACCTTAACTCCTACTCAACCATCTGACTTCTGTGTGAAATAAGAGATAAGAGATCACCATACTCTGCAGAAAGTTCATCAAGAAACACTTTGAAGCATCTGTGTTGTTTGGACTTTGTGCGGATTGAGTTGATAATCTTAACAACCGGTGTCTAACATGATCAAAGCGCATAACCTTACTGCAGATTGCCTGCTGATGAATGATGCAGTGATAGTTTAGAAATGCAGGAAAATCTGTGTCGTTCTTGCAATGCGCAATAAATCCAGAGTGGCGCCCGATCATGGCTGGCGCTCCGTCAGTTTTCATAGATACCGGCTTTTCAAGGGGCACGCGTTTTTCCACGCAGTACGTCTTGAAAACGTTGTAGATGTCGACTCCTCTGGTCGACGTTTTCAGAGGAAGCAATGTAAAAAACTCCTCTTTGGAGGAAAAATCATGAAAAACCATCCGAATGAAAACAGCCAACTGAGCTGTATCACTCAAGTCCACCGATTCATCGCACTGAAGTGAAAACCACGTACACCTTTCCATGTCCCGCTCTAATTGTCCGATCGCATCTGAAGCCAGCAAAGAAACTCTCCTTGCCATGGTGTTGGCACTGAGCTGGACATCAGCGATAGCAGACAAAAATTTCCGCCTGGCTTTTGTGGTCCTTGAATAAAGTTTCGCCCACTTCTGTCATCACGTCCTTTACCATGGCGCCATCGGTGAATGGTTTCTTGTGTTTTGTTAAGATGCGCGCCACTTTAAATGACGCCTCCGTAACAGCATTTCCTCTCTTATCGGTTTGATGAATAAAGATTGCTGTTTTTGTAGTGTTGCTTTCAGCTGTTTTACCTTTTCAGTCCGCAGCCTGCTACCCACAGGAAAGTCTCGTGCTAAGTTTCCGTGAACTTGAGTGAAATGCCGCTCAACGTTACACTTTTTACCGACAGCAATGCTAGCGCCGCAAATTAGACACACACATCTTTCGTCTACATTAGTAAAGAAAAAATCACTTTCCCATTCTTCATGAAAATAGTATGTTTTTTTCATTTTCTTTGCATGGCTGCTGTCTTTACTCATTCTGATGCGACGTTCTCAAGCTAGTAGCCTTATTAGCGTGATGACGTGCTTGATTGAAACATTGACACAAAATGGGAGAAAATGTTTTCGATTTGAATCCCATTTCGGTGATACAAAAACCAGAAATAATTTGATTATAATGATAAAGTCTGTCAAAAAGAATAGTAGGCTATATTTATAAGAAAAATATGTCTTACTTTCTTTATTGTTTATAGTGGCCGATCGCCAAGACTTTAGAGAATCATTTTATAAAGTCAAAATGTTAGCCATTAATGTTTTGTCTGTAAATAAAAATGTAAATAATGTGAGCCTTAATTTCCACTGTAATGTAGAAACAACATAAAGACAGTATATTTAAAATAATTGTTTAATGGCATCTGTTTATGAATGAAGCCCAGTATCACTGATATTAATATAGCTACTGATGTCTCAATGAAAATTAGTAGTTAGTAATTTTTTTCTGTTCTCTTTGTTCTTTGGTTAACTTTACTGACAGAGAGAATTAGAGGCTGCTGTCACTTTAAGATCTGCTGCTGCTGACAGGATATCATGCATCAAATTCTCTCACTACTCTTTACTTTCATTTAAGATTTAATTTAATTTATTTAAGATTGTTCTTGTGAGGATACTCGACAAAACGGACATTTTGGCATACATGTGTGTTTTTGTTCGTTCAAGCAGCGAAATAGAACTCCATACTGGCGCGCTGTCTGTGCGATACTGGCGCGCGTCTTTCTGTGCGTGTGTGTGTAGGAGGACATTCACTGCCGGCACATTCTCTTTTGTCTTGTCGCGCATAAATGGTTTAAAACCATTTGCATGAATAAGAGCAGGATCATATGACGCTAGCTTAAACGCAGTGGCGGTCTTAACATAGAGGCATAGGTAGGCGGCGGCTTGGGGCCCCCTACCAGCGGTCGTAGTAGAGGGGCCCCCAACCAACCTAAAAAAAAATAAAATAATAGAAAATAAAATAAAAAGCCCCTTATCATCATGAACGCTTCAAAAGCATAGTAAATGTTATTAATATTCTTAAGAAATACGTTGAAATGTTGAAGTAGTAGTTAAAATGTCCAGTTTATGGTTATCTGTCCCTACACATAACACCCCCTACTTTCACAATAAAATGGACCAGTCCGTAACGGTGCGCAGCGCGAAACCGCGAAAGGGTCATTCCTACTATTCGGTGCCATTTCAGCTTGGTAAATTTCCAAAAAAAAAAGTAAAAATTTCCATGATTTATTCATTTTATCTGAAGAATGGTTTGTTACACTACAAGAAAAATATATTGGTCCAGCTCAGGATATCACTCTTTAATAATTTTGACCAAATTCTTCACACATGCAAAGGCCAAATGTCCACCCTGTTACAGGACATTCTCATCTAAATTAATAAATGTTTTGAATTCACAGTTATTGTAATATTTACATTTTCTAAGAGCTCAAATGTCCCTCACTTTACCCCGCAAATGTATTTTAACAAAGTGTTCATTAACGAGCATTATCTTAAAAAAAGTTGTATTTTAAACCACAGTGGTAATTTCAACACATTTCTTTTAGAATAAAAAGACATTTCAATGGAATTTTGCCGCATTTTTTAATTATTTCATTTTGCCATTTCATTCCCTAAAATTAACCACAAAGATATGCATAACATTTGTTGAACTTATTTTATTAACTTGAAATAATAATAAAAAAACAGAGGTAACAGGGTGGACAGAGGGGTAACAGGGTGGACATCACACCACTAAACAACAATAAATGTCATCAACTCATTTACCCTGGCACCCCCTGAAGGTATATAACAAATAAATGTATAATAAATTAATTATAAGTACCAATTCAAGCTGTAAACACTCATTTATTTAGCATTTACGCCCACTCTACAATATGTCCACCCTGTTAGTGTGCAAAAGAGTAACAGGGTGGACAGTAACAGGAGGGACATTTTATGCTAAAGTTAGCCATTGCTACAAATGTGATGAAAAACAAGCTAGTGCGCAGTGATTATTGAGGAAGATTTTTAACCTGTTTATTAACCATATTTTCAAAATTACAAACAATTATCAGTTTCCACTATAAATAGGCATAACAGGGTGGACATGTTATGCTTTACCACTTCAGTGAATCATTCTAAAACATTGAAAAAAGAGTGAATCAAGGAATGATACTTACTCTGCTTCTTGAAGATAATTTGCCACCAAAAAGTATTAAAATTCTTGAGAGACATGTGATTAGAGGAACAGTCAATGGGCGTGTTCAGAGGGATTTTCCATCAGAGTAACAGGGGGGACATTCAATTCAGGGACACAACATTTTTTAAAGACTTTAAGTATTAAAAATGTATAACTAACAAAAAAATATTTTTGTGAGGAATATTATAAATAAGAATATACAACAATATTGAAAAATTTGGAATTTATTTGATTTTTATTACTTATATTTGTGGCTGAAGTTGTGCAAGCTTACTTGGGGACATGGCAGTTTAGCCTACTTGCACTAACATCAGAGTAATTTTTTATTATTATTAATTAATCCTGGGTACATTTATTGTGTTCTATGGTAAAGGGGTTTAACAATTTAAGATGATCATTTAGAAACAAGTATTAGCCCATTTTTACTCAAATAATACCACATTATGTCATGAGGACTCTAATGGCACCGAATGCTAAGAATGACCCGAAAGATAAACACGACAGGAGGACTGGGAAGTACACAACGAAGCAAGACGAGTCTAAACGCGAAAATGAAACAAAGTTACCCAAGCGGCTCAAATAAAACAAAAAAGTATTAGTATCAGTGATATCGACCTTCATTCATAAAAAGATGCCATTAAACAAGTATTTAACCCCCTGGGGTCGGCTATCGCGCCGGCGCGATTGTCTCGCTTTTTTTCTTATCAGTGTAAAAGAGACTCAAAATACTCGGTTAATTTTGATCTTACATATAAGTGTTGTACATCATTAGATCCTGTTAAGTTTCTATTTTTTTTGTGGATACTCACAATAAAAACAAAGTGTTGTGCTTTTCACCAAATAAAGAAAAACAAACATGATGCGAGTTCTGCGTTCTCTCTGTCAGTGAAGTCCATTCTGAAACGCGTCCTAAGATTAACTGTAACTCCGTGATTACTTGTCACACAGGCACGAGAGGTTTTTCTTTATGAAGCTTAAATTCTCTTCTTTTAAATGAAGTAATTTATATAAAAAACAAATATTCTCAGTTTATGCAATCTGTATGAAAAGAGAGTGCTGTCAGTATTTTTTTCCCCAGCTCATTACACTTCATTACGCGTTAATCTGACACGCCCACGGAGGACGCGCGCTATTCAAACGCAAATGTTGAGGCAAGCCATGACAACGCCCACATCAGCCGTTCCACCGCGGCGGTAAAATGTGTGGTGTATTTGCTGCCTTTTACCGCTAAGAGGCGCTACAATCATAGACTCTGAAAAGTGTTCGTTTATTCCGGTTTATTCTCTCTAATGTGTAATCTGCTGCCGCACCGCGCTGATTCAGAGCGATTGAAAGCTGGTAGCAGAAGAATTCAACAAGTGAAATGTAGTTAAAATAATTCATAATCACAATACTGAAATTAGGCTACTGAAATGTAACTGAATAAATAATGAAAACATTTCAACATAAAACATTGCAATAAAAACATTTAGGCTACATGAATGAGGCTTTACAACTTTTTCAGCGTACAGACGGTAGCTCAGTGGTTAACGCAACGACACAAGCTTCGAGGAGCTTCAATCGACCCGAGATCGAATCTCGATGTAGCATAGGCCTACATGTTGTTAACCGATTTTGGCCTACAGCGTTTATATCTTACCACCCTTGATGCTTAAATAGGTAACTGTTTATAACTGTTTACTTATATAAAGTCAAGAGTTTTGTTTAATTATCATTACAACATAAATTTGCTACATTCCAGAACCGCAGCCGCTGCACAAACGACAAAAACTGAAGGAAGATTGTCAGCCGATTGCATCAGAAAATGAAAAAGAAGAAGCTCGTCTTTAGTCTGCTAAATTATTGTGTAATGTAAAAAAACACAAAAATTACTTATGTTTGAAACCAAGTTCGAACATTTCAAGGTTTAAATAAAGTGTCGGGACAGTTTTTTTTTAATTTAAACCAGGGTTGCATCGGTTTAGAGTTTATTTCTTTTGCGATGCAAAATAAGAAACACTAGGCTAATCTTATTCTTACGACATTTTAAATTCGTATTGCCAAAGAAATTACAGCTAAATTAAACAATTAAAACAGTACAAAACGAAAATTGTCCAAAGAAACATATTTAAATTAAAAACATGCGTTTCTCTTTGCCTCTCTCGCGCTGGAACTCTTTTTAACAAGTTTATTTAGTCTCCCTCGCTCTGATAATAGGCCTACTACTGTATGTCGCTGCGTGTCAGCCATACAAATCACGAAAAAATTATTTAGCCTTTAATTGTTGCTTCAAAGACACAGCATGCCTTGTTGAATTCACCTTACAATAACTTCAATTGAAATTTTGTGTGAAAAAAAAACTTTAAATAGGCTACAATAAATAAACTACAATATTTATAATTTAATAAAATATGGGGCCTACATTTGGACACAGATTTATCCTTACAATAATTTTGCCTGCTCATCAGGCTGGCTATCCGACACTCTCCATATGAAAGAGGAACATTAACACCTTTGTTCAGCAACTGTCCCTCCAACCCCCCACAGGCTATCGGAGTCTGAGGCTCATGACTTAACACAAAGAGAAGTCGCAATTCACACTTAAATCGCCATTCTAGACAGTGTTGATAATGAAGGAATTAAATGGAATTACATGTAGCCTAGTGATATTTCTGTCATAAAAGTTTATTACTAAATATTTCATTATTTCAATAATTGATGAAATAAAACTGGTTTGGGGCAGCTTTTTCCAAGCAAAACTAAATATAATCTGAAAAAACGCTTGTTAATTTGTTGTCATGAACAAAATGTTCAACTCAATATTAAAGTCTACAGGGATCTTTGGATCCTTACAACCAGGCATGCAATTTGTGAATTAAGTTTTTATTTGATTTTGTATTATTCAAATAAATATCGAAACACGGTGCTTCGTGGTAATGCTGCTAAATTAAATAACAATTATGAACTTAAATGAAACAATATTGCAACATTTCGACAAATACATTATTTGATCTGTTTTTACATTTTAATTCAGGGCGATTTAGCCTACATTTAATTAGAGCAAGATTTTCACCCTTGTCTTGTCATTTTCTCATTGGGAAGCGCTTACATTGCATGTTTGAGTAGATCCTCTGTTCCTCTAGTTTTCATATGGATTAGCCTATAATCAGATAACATTTATTAGCCTAAATATTTAGACATTTAAAGGCTTTAGACATAGCCGATTTCTTATCGTGACTGAGCTGAAGTGGCTTTCGGTTCATTTTTGTGACGCGCAGTTCCCGGAGACAGAGACACAGATATACTGTTTTTGTCGTTAGCCTATATGAATACAAGTTTACAGTTTTGAACGATGTAAGCTACTCTACTCTTATCTATGACCAAAAAATTACGGAGTCGCCTATTAAGTTATTTTAGCTGTAATAATGAGAAAAATAAATTAATCTAAATGAACGCGCCGCCGTGTTTGTCGAACACTAACTCACCATGCCAGAATAAAACCCGACTTTAGAAAAATGCATAAGGCCACTCGGCGTGGTGTGCCAAAACACTTAATTATAAACTTCAATATTTCATTCAAAATAATCTCAACACGCTTTGTGAAATTTGAAAAGCTCCAGTGAAAATATCTCTATTTTATATATTTGATATTGGTGAAGTAGCCTATAGCATTGATTAGCTGTGGAGGGAGGGGTGTGGGGATTAAAATAATTCAGCAGAAGCAGGGATGTTTAGACCAGAAGGAAATCACAATCCCCCCTGGCAAATCACACTTTACTTAAAACCATGTTTTTAAAAACTCTAGGTTGTAGGGAACAGACCTCTCTGCCATGTGCGCGCACGGTTTGGAGCACAATATCTGTCTCGCATGCACGCTCGCTCTAGATAGATTACGGGATATTTTAACTAATTTGCGGTATAATAACTAGTCGATCACGAGTGGCTCAACAGGTATCTATAGATAAACTATATCCTTCAGGAATTTGACCGACCGGGTTGACACTTCAGCGTGAGAAATCGGGGGTGTGGCGTGAGAGCCTGGAATAAAAAATAATATATATATAGCCTATATATATAGGCTATATATAATTTATTTTTTTTCAGAACTGCTTTTGAAATTACGATTGGTAGCCTATTATTATACAGATGCAAAGTCGTTCTGTTGGATACTATTTTGTTTTTTTGTATTTTTACTTAGTGTAAAATGGAAATGCATGATAATTGTATTTTATAAATATAAGCAAAAAAAAAACTGTATGGTGTAACAGAGTTTTAGAGCTAGACAAATCTCTTTGCAATAATAAATATAAAATTTACAGCAGACCATGTTTGTGCGGGATTTGAACCCGTGTCATCTTGATGATGAACCGTAAGTTCTACCGCTCAGCTATGAATTTTCTCACTGAGAAATACCCAAACGTCTGTTTCTGACATGAGCGACAAAACGTTTTGTCTTTAGCCTGTGAGAGTGTAGGCCTACTTTAGCCTTTTAAAGTTTTAAAAGATTATATCTTATCTGTATGACCAACAATTTGTTGTAGGCTTATTTGGAAATTACCATAACTTGTAGTATTTCATCCTTAGGCTACTGTTAATAGACATTAGCCCCACTTACGTTTTGCTAAATGTCCCTTTGCGCCACCTGGCGGTCGTTTCGCGAACGACTTTGCAATGCGACTGGTTTATTTTTACTGGATGGCTAAAAATGGTATGTGGATGGCTAAAAGGTGTGAGTATAAATGTGCTTTTGGCTTTCATTTAAATTTTGATTGTTTGTATATATATATATATATATATATATATATATGTGTGTGTGTGTGTGTGTGTATAAAAATTTATTTATTTATATACACTACCGTTCAAAAGTTTGGGGTCGGTACGATTTTAAATACTTTTAAAAGAATTCTCTTCTGCTAACCATGGCTGCGCTTATTTGATTAAAAATACAACAAAAATCAGTTATAGTATTAAATATTATCTCCAGTGTAAATCAGCTGTTTTCTGTGTGAATATATAGTAAAGTGTAATTTATTCCTGTGATCAAAGCTGAATTTTCAGCATCACCAGTGTCAGGGTCTTCAGTGTCAAATGATCCTTCACAAATCAGTATAATATGAGGATTTGATGCTCAAGAAACGTTTATTATTATTATCAATGTTGAAACAGTTGTTGGTCTGTCAGTTGTACAGTTTTTTTGTTTGTTTTAGGATTCTTTGATGAATAGGAAGTTCAAAAGACTTTTGTAACATTATAAATGTCTTTACTGTCACTTTCGATCAAATTAATTATTCCTTGATAAATAAAAGTATTGTTTTCTTTCCTCCAAAAAATAAAAATAAAATTCTCACTGACCCCAAACTTTTGAACGGTAGTGTATATATATTGTCCTTGCATTCTTTCTTGTGTGACACCCCTGAATGAAAGGCTCATTAGTATGCAGACTGCTCAGGTGAGAGCTGCCTAATTATTCATGAGGGGGTTGGGCCGTTCCGCCCATCCGCATATTGCCTTTGCAAACAAAAAAATGTTTTTCACAATTTATAACAATCTATTGTTTTATGTGAATGATAAGGCAGAATGATTTTCAGATCAATTCGAAGCAAAAACTCTAGGCGATAACATCCACTAGTCAAAAGTCTTGTGGACAAATATTTAGTATGTTATTTGTGGCCTTATATTATAAACTTTATTTTTTATTTTTTTCAATAACCACGCATAAACAATATTCTCTCAAAAATACAAACATGTACATACATGTTGCTCACATATTATGGTAGCCCTGTGTGTGCTATATAGAGTGTAATTTCAACTGTGCCATTAATATGTTTATAAGCAACTGAAAAAAGCACAAATGTCAGAGCATGCCAAAACATCTCAAGGACCCCGAAAACACCTCAGACCCCAGAGGGTTAAAATATGTCTTGATCTCTACATTCATTTGTGAAATCAACTGTGAAATTATTACATTATAAAATATATAAACTAATACAAACCTATAAAAATGTTTGTTTGTAGAATGTTTGAAATGTCAATCTCATGTGCAATGCCAATTGCAACCTCACTTAAAAAAAGAATAAACAGTGCTGGGTTTCCTAGCATTTTGGCAAAGACAGATGTTATCTGAAACCTTATTCTCTGTTGTGGAAGTTTTTTTTTCCTCCTCTCCAACCTTTATTTCCCCGCAGATTAGTTTTTCCTACCATTCAGTCGGTAAATTTTTTTTTTCATTCTCATAAAGATGGGATGGGATGGGGGATGGGCCATATACGTAGCTTCGCTTTGGGCCCCCAATTTGCTAAATCCGCCACTGGCTTAAAGTCACCTGTTGTTGTTTCTGGCGTTTCATCGCTGACTGTGCTACAACCGCAGAGGAGCAGGGCCGAGCCTGTGTCGACTATGAAGGTATTTTTGGTGCAAAACTACTGAAAGCCTGTGACAGTGAAATGTGTAGTTGTAGAGAATAGCCACACATGTGTATCAGTAAATTTGAAGTCACAGAGAGAAATGTTTTAAGAGTTGCAAACTTTTAGACTTTTTTTTCTCTTCCACAAACACAACACAATAGTTACACCTTCTCAAATTCTCCATTGCAGGTGCACAAATCCTATTCTACAAATCACAAATTAAGAAACTCGTGCGCTCACATTTTTGCTACAGTTGCTGCAGTGAATATGGTGCAAAATGCATTTACACACCCGCATCAAAACATGTGAAGTCACGGAGAAGTTTTGCTCATCCGCAAATCAGTATGTGAGTTCATCCAATAGTCCGTGAGGCGGGGAGAAAATTGGTATCAAAAAGGGCACCAATTCTAATGGTTATTTTTCAAAACAGGCCTGCCCCCTGACCACAAAAATGCATGATAGCAGTGCCATGTAGGTAGCTTAAGCCTTAAGGTATGAAAAATACCAATTTTACATTTAATTGTGCTGAAAAATTCTAATTATGCAAACTAAATCTCAACATTGATAAACTGTTATATTGACATATCTATTGCTTTAGATCTTCTCTTTTATGATGAGATATCACTGTGAAATTAAAAATAAAATATATATGCTCTTTAGGACAGAAAATATACAACAAAATAAAGAAAATATAACACAATTTTGGAATTATATTAACACAAAATAATATTTTGTGCAAATATGGTTCAATACATCTCCCTTCGAATGGTCATATGTATTGCGTAGCTATACGCTATGGGGAACCAACCCAATCACGCTGTGCTATGATAAGAGCAACGACGACATCTGATGTCAGGATGCTTGCATAAGGGTCCGAAGCAAGGGCCTTTTGGCATGACGTGTTGAACGGGCAAAAGCCCCAATTATGATGGGCCTGGCTCACTGAGGCTGACTTCATCACACAGAAAGGATATGTGCCTGCAGTGCAGGGACTTCCAAGTTATAAAACCTGGCGTAGATGGACTGCGAGGACCAACCGGCCACTATACATATATCGCCAATAGATACTCCACTGGACCATGCCTAGGAGGAGGCCATGCCTCTAGTGGAGGGAGCTGTGATGCCTATGGGGCATTGCAGGCCCATAGAGGCATATGCTAAAGCCATAGCATCCACCAGCCATCGGCATAATCTTTCCTTTGTGATCAAGCACTGTGTGAGCACCGAAGCTCATAAAGAGCTGCTCTGACTGTTTGTACTGAGCAGAGCGTCTGTACCGGGCAGAGTAGGTGTAATTGCTGCTCATCTTACGATGTGGGAAGAGCAGAGAGAGTGATCACTTGTGTTTTAAACAGGGTCGAATGAGTTTGGAGAAAAGTATCAGTGACACCTCACATAGGTTTGGGTCCTGGTGACACTTCATAGGTTTGGGTCCTGGTTTCTTGCTGAGCACCAGCCAGAGAACACAGACCACTTAAGAGCATAGAGGCGTCTTTGTGGATGGAGCTCTAGCCTCGTTGATTGTGCTCAGGACACTCGCTGGGAGCTCCACTAGCTCCCGTCGAGGGGCCACACATTGAAGGCCCATAGTTTGGGACGGGGGGTGCCAAATCTTCCTGTTCGCCTAGGTCTTTCCTCAGGGGTATTGGCCATGGGGCTGCTGTGAGCAGCAGAATCAACTCGGGGAACCAAGGTTGGGTCCGCCAGAGAGGGGCCACTAGTAGGACTGAGTGTCTGCCCTCCCTGATCCTCTTTATGACCTGAGGGAGGAGACTGGAGGAAAGGCATACAGGTGAAGGCTGGGCCATTCGAGAGCCAGCGCATTCCTGCTTTTCGAGAAAAATATTGGGCAGTGAGAGTTGTCTTTGGAGGCAAAGAATTTGACCTCTGCCCTCCTGAAAACACTCCAGATAATTTGAACTGTTTGGGGATGGAGGGTCCATTCCCCTGGGGACACATTGCCCCGGGACAGCATATCTGCTTCCTGGTTCAGTTTCCGTGGAACATGCGTTGCTCTCAGCGAGCGCAGGTTGTTTTCTGCCCATAAGAGGAGACTTCTGGCAAGTTCGTACAGTCGTCTCAACCTGAGCCCCCCCCCTGGCAATTTATATAGGACACTACTGTCGTGTGTCCTGTGGACCAGGACATGGTGACCTGACAAACGTGGTAGAAAGGTTTTAAAACCACCAGCAATTCTAGGCAGTTGATATGAAACCGTCCCTCCGTGCTGGTCCAAGCTCACCCCTGACTCCAAGAGACTGGGTTTCGACCAGGGCTCTGGTGCAGCCGTGGTTTACCCTGATATAGAGATGGCTTTAGCGCCATGATTGGGGGGAAACCTGTGGTTTTAGCCAGTACTGCAGTATGTGTAGCATACTCTGCGGACGTACTTATGAAGCAGAGGCCATGAGGCCTAGCATCCTCAGAAAGGTTCTGTGGGGACTCTTGTTCCCCGCTCTAAACGAGCTTGCGAGTCGCTGAATAGCCATTGAGCGTTTGTTCGATAGCCACGCACTCATTGCAAAATTAATTCTTACCTGTTAAACGGAGGCATTTACAGGCTGGTCTTAAGTTTAAAACAATGAGTTAATGCTGTACACCACTGTTTTCTGCAAAAAAAATAATCACAATAACAATATTTTTTAAACAAGTTAAAATTTCGACAAAATTCCAACCTAGATATTGAAGGGTTGGTCAAAATCCCTCGCCTCTTCAAATACATCTATAATCATATATCCTTTTGAATGGTTATATACTTCCTTTATAAAAATCAATAATCAAATATATTCATTATCACATAATAATTTTTATATTCTTTGTGCTTGTGAAATTATATTTTCTTAAATGCATGTGATGTAAGTAACCAGTTTCTTTTAGGTGCATTCCAATCTTACTTTGAGATTGCACGTAGTACACGCAGGACACGAAGGCCACGTAACCCACAAGGCTGTTTGTCTCTTTCTCTGGTATCAGTAGAGGGTCCTAAAGGCAGCGTGGGCACATATGATTCTTCGCTGGACATATGGTCAAGCTATATTGAGCGTTACTATCAAACTTTAATTGTTGTATTAGAATGTATTCTTTCCAGTATATTTCCTTTCTTGGGAGTAAATGCCAGTGATCTGTTTTTCTCCCAAATGAGTGAATGTTTTAGCATTATGTTTTGGTATACTTAACTGATAATAAGGAGCTCAGACTCTCTTCAGTCTTGATGGGAGCTGTTATTATAGTGTCTGTTATTTGTGTGTGGGTGCGTAGGACATTCTATGTAGGTTCTGGACGTTCGGACCAGACACCCCGGTGCCCTTCTCTAACCTGCGAGGCCACCACAGACCTAAATCTAATGAGTGGACGACAACTATCTTGACTAATGGCGATAGGCACCCCTATCTCCTCACATGTGTTAAATTGTTTAGGCTCTTAATGTTTCTTAGCCAATGAGAATCATTCAACCTGTAAGCAATGACGTAGCTTAGACCTTGGAAATGGTATAACTGCTGTGATCTTTGTAACTGTAAGGGGGGCGGCCTACGAACTCCCGTGTGAGTCTTGAAGCTGACTTCTGCTGATGAAACTGCATACTATCTTCAGTAAAACTTTTCTTTAATTTTTTATAATTTTGATTCCGGGTCTTCATTCTTCATATCTGGTTCTGGGTCTTTAACTGTATACCCCTTACAATATCACCAAGTATGAATGTTTTGTTACCAAAAATAATGAATTATAGAAATAACCGACCGTTAATGGAATTTGCCAAATGTTTGGGGGGTCAAACATAAAATTGGTTATTTTTTTACCTTAAGCTACCCACTAAGAATTGCTATCATGCATTTTTGTGGTCCAGGGACATCCCTCTGTTGAATAAAAAAGAGTAGCATTGGTGCCCTCTTATGAGACTCAGCGATGAGACGCTGACTCTCCTGTTCGAACTCGTTCATCAAAATGAACAAATCTTTTTTCGAGTCATTTGATTCATTTAACGACTGAAATGAACGAATTGACTCGGAAAAAGATTTGTTCATTTTGATGAACGAGTTCAAACAGGAGAGTTACACAGAACAGAGAAAGGCGAGCATGTGAGCTTATAAAACTTAAACGTTGTTTTTTTTTTTAAATGAGCGATCGTTTCGCTTGATAAGACCCTTATTCATCGTCTGGTGTCATTTAAAACCATTTGAACAGTTTGCAGTTTGGACTGAAACTGTCTTTTGAACCTTGAACCTTTGGCTACCATTGAAGTCCATTATATGGAGAAAAATCCTGGAATGTTTTCATCAAAAACCTTAATTTCTTTTCGACTGAAGAAAGAAAGACATGGGCATCTTGGATGACATGGGGGTGAGTAAATTATCAGCAAAAGTTTTTTTAAAAGTGAACTAATCCTTTAAAACATGCAGTACAGTGGACAGGGAAGACAATCAGACATGTTGGTGTACTTTACAGTTCATAATTATGCATAATTATCCTTAAAATGACATGTCCAGAGACAGCTTACAGGGACTCTATCAAATAAGTTACAGGTAGGCACAGGAAGGTGTCCACAGACCGCCTATTTGGACCCTGTCGAATAAGTTACAGATGGGATGCTGTTTTCGACTTTTTTGGAGCGGGTGAGTTCTCTGATAACTATGGGTGAGTTTTTGGAAAACTCAAATTTATGAGGTGAAACCTACTGTACACCACACAGGGGCCAAAATTCAACACACTGATGTGCATCACAGTTATTAATTATGCATAATTTGCATAAAAATCTACTGTCCACAGACGGCCTATTTGGACCCTGTCAAATAAGTTACAGAAGGGCACAGAAAGGTCCCGCCATAGGTGTCATTTACACTGGGGACGCTGGGGACATGTCCCCACCACTTTTTGAAATGGCTGATTTTGTCCCCTTCACTTTTTGAAAGCATTTGGTTAAAATGTTCTGAAAAATCAAGCGAACCAAGAAATGTTGCACAAAATAAAACATGCAATGCAGTTTAGATACAGAAAGAAACAATGTGCATTGTCCAAAAAAGTAACTTAAACAAAATAAACTATTACTGATTTTAAAATGACCCAAAAACATGCTCAGATATCTAATCGGGGATATCCAACATGTTGGATATTTTTGGCCCCATTTCTCCTCGTGTGTGGTGGTGTCCCCCGGGGACAAACGAGCACGCAGCCTGTGGAGGCTTACTTGTCTGGTTGGGCAAGTGAAATTCTCTTTTATTTGTCCCTTCAAAAAAATCCACTTGTCCCGGACAAGCTTTAATGTCGAGCCCTGTAGTATGGTGCTTTGGCACTGTTCGGTTGAGCTGGTGTTGCAGGGACTGTTACATGTGCAGTCGACATTGTTGAGGGTTTTATGCTGAGTATTTTCGTGTTGTTGACGCCATGCCCATTTTTGATGCGCCGTTATTCAATATTTTTGTTTATGTCTTTTTCATCTGATCTTTTGTCCCCACCACTTTTCAACACAAACTGACACCCCTGGGTCCCGCCTGTAACTTACTTGACGGGACCCCTTTATGCTGTCCGTGGTCGATGCATTAATAGGTCATAACTCATGATTAAAAATGTTTTATTACTCAAAACATGCAGTTAAGTGCACAGGAAAGACAATCAAACATGTTGGGGTACTTTACTGTTCATAATTATGCTTCATTAGCCTAAAAATGGACTGTCCACGGACAGCATTTAGGGCACCCATCAAATAGGTTACAGGTGGGATGCTGTTTTTGACTGTAACGAACTTATCGGGGTACTACGGACCCCAGTCTTTGCGTACCGTCTGAGGGGACCCTGAGGGGCCACAGATTTCAAATTGGAGCCATTCTGAGCTATTGGGACCGTTCCGTGGGGATGTTCTCCAAACGCCTATGAAAATGAATGGGATACGTTGCACGTGTCAGTGGCTCCCGTGCGGCCCCCGGGGGTCCAAGGGGCCCCAAATTTAACAAAAGGTTGCGTCACGTGGCCCTCTACGACATACCGAGCGGGCTAGGTCGAGACATGCCAAGTTTATTTTTAGCTATATTTTATGCACCTCTTTCTCCCATTGATCTCTATGGGAGCATGTGTCTGCTAGGGTTAATTCAACAGTTAGGATTAGAGGGCCCACTAGGCTCAGGAAGCATCTAGAGCCACGATACTCTGGGGCCCGATTCGGGGGCCGAATCTTGAATCTCGAGGTCCTGCGACCTTTTGGGCGACTGTTTATTAGACGTCCCATGTGCAACTTATTCCATGGGGCTGTTGGTGGCCAATTAGCGCGAAAAAAAGTCAGAGGAACGCGGAACTCTAGAACCCATCCCCGGGGCCCGTGACGAGACGCATGTGTCGGTTTCGGCCCGATCGGGCGTTTCCTTCAAACCGGTTGGCTGAAACACATACTTAGAACCGATCTAGACCCACCAAATCCATGATCTAGAACCGGGGGCCCTCGGACTGCCGCCGCGTCGAATTTGGGGCCGCTGCGACCTTTCGACCCCTTTTGGCCCCTGTTTTTTTGACGTCCCACGTGCAACTTATTCCATGGGTCTGTTGGTGGCCAATTGGCATGAAAAAAGGTCAGAGGGACACGGAACTCTAGAACCCGTCCCAGGGACCCCTGACGGGAGCTTATTTGAACTAGGCCTATGGCATGCATATATATATATATATATATATATTTTTTTTTTTACATATTTATCTATAATCTATTCTACATGTTTCTGTCACATTCATATTTGAATCGGTGCATGCATGAGTTGTACTCCTTTATTTTTGCACACATGTATTTGTGTATTTTATGTGAATATGCAAATTATAATCTTGTATCTGTTATGTGCATATGTGAATTATTTTTGTGTGTAATATTACCATGCATTTCTGAATACAGTGTGGATTTATAAATTTGTTTTGTTTTGCAGTCTGGACAGTGGTGATGAGTGGCAGCCAGATCTGCCATGCACCAGCAGCAAGGAGGTTGTTTGCCCACCTCACACTTCCAAGACCCCCACACCCTCTGTTGGTGATTCTGTGAGGCGGCCACAGAGACCTGGAACTCCCAGCAAGCAGACCAGAGGGAGGGCTCATTCTGTACGGGGGACGAAAAGGTCAGCAAGTGCAATGTCAGAGGATGGTGGCACAGAGAGTTGGAATGACTGCAGTGTGGAGGATGAGGTTCCAGCGCTACCAAATTTCCTTCCAAAAAGAAACCCAGGAGCGCAGCTTGTAATGGACAGGATCTATTCCCCGTTGCAGCTCTTCCAGCTGTTCTTCACAGGCTCTGTGGTGGAAACCATTGTGATGAACACCACCAGCTTTGCACAAATGAGGTCGGAGGCTGGAAAACGTTTCCTTTGGTTGCCTTTGGATGCACACGAACTGTATTCATACATCGCACTTGTCATCTAGATGGGGCTCCTCGGTGCAAAGAACATCATTGATTACTGGTCTGGTAAAGAAATTTACCGCTTACCCTTCCCAAAATCGGTCATGTCCAGGTCCAGATTTCAGGCCATTTCTTGGAACCTGCATCTTTGCGATCCTGAGGATGATCGAGACAACTCTAGAAAAAAGGGGACTGAAGACTACGACAGACTTTTCAAGATCAAGCCCCTGTACAGCGACATCGTCTCGGCATGCAAAACGTTTTTCCATCTAGACAGACAGCTAGCAGTGGACGAGAGGATGGTGGCTTCAAGGGCGCGAATTGGCATCAAGCAGTACATGAAAGACAAACCGACCAAGTGGGGCTACAAACTATACGTGCTGGCTGATTCTGCCTGTGGTTACACGTGGAACTTCTTCGTCTACGAAGGCAAGTCTTCCCCGGCCACTGGAAAAGGGCTCAGTTATGATTCTGTCATGCAGCTCCTGGATCTGTCACTTCTCGGCAAAGGCTACCAGCTTTTTATGGACAATTTCTACACGAGCCCATGCCTTTTGATGGACTTGCTCTCAAAGAAGACTCTAGCGTGTGGCACTATACGCACCAACCGGCGGGGCTTCCCCAAAACCAAGGTAAATGACATCAGCCGCAGAGACCAAAGGGGAACCATTCGATGGCTCCGAGACGGGAAGCTTCTGTTTGTAAAGTGGATGGACACACAAGAGGTGACAATGTGTTCCACAATGCACAAGGCATATGACGGTGATGAGGTCCTGAGGCGTGTCAAGAATCCTGAGGGTGTATGGGAAAGGCACAGAGTCCCGATTCCAGCGGCAGTGAAAGACTATAACAAACATATGGGAGGTGTGGACCTGTCAGATGCCCTCATTGGGTACTATAATGTCCTGCACAAAACAACGAAATGGTACAAGACTTTTTTTTTTCACTTTGTTGACATTGCGGTCGTAAACAGTTTCATTCTTTACCAGCACCTCTGCAAATCTCAGAACAAAAGTCCTCTCAGCCAGAAGGAGTTTAGAGAGAGACTTGTGTCTGAGCTGGCCACACAGTCCAGCACCTCAGATTCCCCAGAACCATCCACATCGCATGCCCCAGAGCCGCCCGCATCCACATCGCATGCCCCAGAGGTGCCAGCATCCACATCACATGCCCTAGAGGTGCCAGCATCCACATCACATGCCCCAGAGCCATCTACATCTGCCACATCAGCAGGTGAGCAATGTTGGCCGGAGTACTTTGGGTCAGATGCCGCAAGTGGGAGGAGAGTTTGTGCTTTTGCAAACTTTCAGGGCTCAAAGTAAAGACTCCCATGTACTGTACAAAGTGCAATGTACCATCGTGCTTGGTGCCATCAAGAAACTGTTTTAGAAAATGGCACACTGATGGACACTCTAAAATATAATGTCTTGTTTCATCAACAGTTGCAACACTTCAACGGTTGCAATAAAAAAAACTACAAGTTGGGCTTGTTTGTCTATCTTCTATTGTATATTGTGTTTTTGCACATTTTAGTTTATCTTTATGTATAATAAAATACAAGAACTGCTACTTTCTCATACCTCACTCATTTTGCTAATATATTGCATGGGTTAAGTTAGGTGATAAAGTGTTTATTCTCTTGTTAAGTGTGACATGGTAAAAATAGTATTTTACAGATAAGCCTGGTTTTGTAATAAGTGCAATAATTTAGGTTTATGGAGTAAAGGAGAATTTTGGAGAGAAGACATTGCCTCCCTTCAATTAAAGCTCAATAACTTTTGTTAAGAAGGTGATCGAAAGATAATTCTTTTTTTATATATTTGCTGCCACATAGAGGATTCAAAAGAAACCTTCCACAGGGAAATAGACCAAACAGATCCTAAATTACAGACTCTCAACTAAAAACTTAATTTAAAAATCAATCAAAATCTGACTTTTTATTCTTATTTATCATAAAATTGTGAATGAATACAATATCATATATGCAATATTCCACCACTGTGTTAAAATTTAGAGTGTTTTTTTATATATAAAATGAGACCATTTTCATCCATTTACTCCAATGTATGTGGGTAGGACACCATTTTAAAGTCAGGTATGCACAATTCTTTTAGCAATCAAAAATGGAGACTTCAAGGGTACACTTGGAGACACCAGTGACTCCTTTCAGATAAATCTCAATAACTTTTTTTTAGAATGAGTTGTCAAAAAAAAATCATTTTGCCCCTGTTTACAGCCACCTAGTGGAATCAAAAGAAACTTTCTGAAGGGAAATGGACCAAACAGATCCTAAATTACAGACTCTTAATTTAATTAAAAATAAAACTTGATTTAAAAAAAAATATATAAATCTGACTTTTTATCCTCATTTATCATAAAATTGTGAATAAATTCAATAACATATATGCAATATTCCACCACTGTGTCAAAATTTAGTCTTTTCTGTAAAATGAGACCATTTTTATCCATTTACTCCAATGTATGTGGGTAGGACACAATTTTAAAGTCAGGTATGCACAATTCTTTTAGCAATCAAAAATGGAGACTGTAAAAGTACACTTGTGACTCCTTTCAGATAAATATCAATAACTTTATTTTAGAAGGAGTTATCAAGAAAATTCATTTTTCCCCTGTTTACTGCCACCTAGTGGAATCAAAAGAAACTTTCAAAAGAGACATAGACAAAACAGGTCCAAAATTACAGATTTTAAAAAAAAAAATGTAATTAAAAAATATATAAAAATATGAGATTTTATTTGTGTTTATCAAAACATTGTGAATAAATACAATAAAATATATGCAATATTCCACCACTGTGTTAAAATTTAGAGTGTTTTCTGTCAAATGAGACCATTTTTATCTATTTACTTCAATGTATGTGGGCAGGACGCTCTTTTGAATTCACATATGCCTAATTCTCTAAAAAATTCAAAATATGCTGCAGAGCTGAAGTGGAACTCAGCTGTTTATCAATTTCCCTGAGATAAAATGATCGGAGCAGACTTTATAGTGTCTAACGTTAACAAAGATGAACAAATACAGTAACAAATGTATTGCTCATGGTTAGTTCATGTAAGTTAATACATTAACTAATGAACCTTATTGTAAAGTGTTACCTTATCATGCTCCGTAACACAAACCCTTGTGCCACTTGACACACAAGATGGCGCCGTAAGGAGTTACGGGAGAAATGTGACGTCATCGTAAATCTATCTATAGGTTGAGTCTTATGTATGATTATTTGTTTCTTTTCTTTTGCTTTGCTTTGTTTATTTCGTGTCTTATTTTTGATCACTATAAACCGTAGTGACATAAAACATAAAACTTTATTTTTATGTTAATTTGTTTTCATGTGGTATTGTGAGCACAGGTCAAGTGGTTTAAATCCTTTAAGTATTTGACATCTTATCATCTTGTGTGTGTGTATATATATATATATTAGGGCTGTCAAAATAACGCGTTAATTTCGATTTATCAATCTGAGAAGAAATAACGCGTTAAAAAATAACGCAGATTAATCCATTCCGTTTTGACCTTTGCGGAGCCGTTCTAGCCGTAGCCACCATTCGTGTAAAAAGTAGGGAGACAAGAACGCGCTGCTTGGATCATTGTTTGGAACATTTACTTATAACAAACGGAGTTCGTCAACTCTAAAGTACCACATCAATGCAAAGCATCCAGGAGTGTGTGTCTGAGAGAAAGCGCGCTTCTGTGTGTGTTAACTTTTCACGCGCTCTCACGTCACACAACCATTTTCTCACGCACAGAAAAATCGCGCACCAAAGAGGACACGGAAACAGACAAGACAGAGCACGTTACTTATGATATTAAAAAAATCTCAGCTCTCAGATTCTGTCAATTTTATTACGAAAATCAAACAATAAATACCGTTTTGGCGCTTGTAAATGTGACATGACAGATCCCTAGCGGCACGTGAACCGATCATCTCAATAAACACGAATGAACAATGTTGAAAGATACAGTAGGGCAGCCTAAAACTTACCGAAATGTATATTCCTCGATCAATCAGTGTTTTTCAACCGCGAAAAGAGGTCAATAAAACAGCTGGAGAACAATTATGTCACATAACATTTAGCCTAAGTTACCTCAGGAAAGCCATTTCATGACCATATAGCACGTTATAGTTGGCTATAAGAGCTATAGAGAGTATTTTTCTAAATTTATGTAGCCTACTACTATATTACATATGTATTATATTTTTACTTAGCCGTTATCAAAGTTGTTATTTGTAATAAACATATTTGTAATTAACACACATTATATTTAATTTGAGATATTTTTAACCTTAAATACTACCAGCTGATATGGCTCTCTGTATTTTTACAGCATTGGGTGAGATGTTTTTTTTCTTGAGAAAAATGAATGCCTATCTTGTGTACCTAATATTTATCCAAATGAGTCAATATTGCATCAAATCACAAGAATTAAATTAAATTGAAATCGTGAAATTTGTGTCAAGCAATAATAATAAAAAACGTAGCTTACCAGAAATTGTACCATGTAAACATTGTAAGATTGTGTATGCGATTAATTTAGATTAATCGATTGACAGCCCTAATATATATATATATATATATATAATTTTTTTATGTATTGTTTTTCTTGTTACAGGATGGGGGGGGGGGGGGGGGGGGGGGTTCTGGAGGGTGAAGGCGAAGCTGCCATTTGTGTGGTGTGCTCATACCTAGTGCTGTGTCTTCTGGCATCTAACCTTCACGTGTGCGGTTGGGTATTTGTAGTGGACTATAGGGGTTGTTTTTCCAATTTGGCAGCTGGCCCGTACCTCCAGACACCCCTGCTCTTGTTTAATTTGTCTCTTTAAATTGAATGTTGTTGTGTGTATGAGTAGATGCTGATTGATGGTGTGCATTAATATAATGTTAGTGTAGAGGTTTAAACTTTGAATGTCTATTTATTATTCAACATTGATTAACAAAATAAACCTTTCTATTTAAACAACATGTCTTTTCACCCTCTCACTCAAAATGAACCTGTGTGTCCTTAGGATTTCCCTGGTTTTCCGGGGTGGCGTAGTCGATCATATATTGCCATTTCTGTTAAGAGTGTGGTAAAACATTTCAATTATCTTTCCTTTTGCACCGCAACGCTACACATGCAATATGCTCTTTAAAGTACATTTACATTTTGCATGCTATTTAGATGGACCATTTCCTTAAAAAAAGCAACAATTGTTGAGAAAAGGCCAGACAAATGTATAATTATATTTGTATGCTTACTATAAACAACTAAATTAATTCTTTAAAATTAATGTTTAAAATGAAAAGTTCCCCCACTGAAACATGTGTTATTTTACATTCCTTTTTATACAAGCACCAGAGGCAAAACTTCCCATCCCACCCCAACATAAACCAAGTACATTAGTAGAAACACATCAATCAGTATAGTACCATGAGTACATAAAATATATTTTCTGCAATTACATGTAATTCTTTCTTTTTTGTCTTTGTATACTCAAATAGAAACATGATTTACCTAAAGGTAGAATTGAATAAATGATTTAACCAAACACTATGGTGTGTATTCATCCAGAATTAATTGCGCCCACTGACATTTTTGTGTACACTATCTGTGCTGGTTTATAGCCAAATTGACAAAAGAAATATGAAAATCAGGCAATGGAAATCATTATTGGATAAATTACTGCTGCCATGATCTATACAGACACTTCCTTTTAATAATTTTCACGATAAATATATCAGAAACAGAAAAGAATGACAATGACTTGATTTAAATACTCAGATTGCAACTGTTTGAAACATTCTCCTGGTGCTACTAAGACAGGTTTTTGTAGTAAAATATCACAGGCAAAAGTGGCGCGTCCGTTTAGTGGATTCGTCTCAATATGATGTTTTCATCATATGAAGGTTCAAGTTGACAACTGTGTTTTTATCATGCTTGCAGATCTTGATGAATCTCCCATATATCATTCTGTGTCTGTGGCAGAGTATACAACTGACTGTAAAATTTAGTTTGACATCTGTAAACTATATTTGGATTGACTTTAGATTGAATTGAAAGTAACTGATGTTATAAGTAGGGATGGGACGGTATGAAAATTTAATATCATGATTATAGTGACCAAAATTATTGTGATTATCAATATTATCATGGTTTTAAAACGAGATGAAAGTGTTCAAAAAGAACTTATGCTCACACTGAAAACATAAAAAAAAAAACAGGCAGCTCTCTGCACTTTAAAGCAAGATTCTATTCTGTGGCATTTCCTTCCTTATAATGACCGTCGTCAATAGCAACACATTATAACACAGCACATCCATGTATCACAACGGGCGCTCTCTCATTTCATTCAAATACAAGTCAAGTCAAGTCAAGTCACATTTATTTATATAGCGCTTTTCACAATACAGATTGCATCAAAGCAGCTTCACAGTGATAACATGAAAGTAGTACAACACAGTTCAATAATATTGTTGAATATTAAATATCCCCAACTAAGCAAGCCAAAAGCAAGGCGACAGTGGCAAGGAACCAAAACTCCATCAGATTGGATGGAGAAAAAAACCTTGGGAGAACCCAGGCTAGTCAGGGGCCAGTTCTCCTCTGGCTAACAATCATAGGGTTTTAAAGAAGCTTTACAGTAAGTGCATATCAGAAGTATCTAGAAAAAATACATTTAGTTAATCATGTAATATTAAGGGGATAACATATCGCCGGCGTTGAGTCGTCTCTTCACAGGCGTTGAGTCGTCTCTTCACAGGCGTTGGTCTTCTCATCACAGGCGTTGGGGCATCCGAAATCCCCGTGAGAGGCAGGATACAAAACTGGAGCCTACGAACGCCATTTTTCTCGGGACAAGCGTCCCGAGATAACAGCAGAAAGGCAGATGGGAAATAATTAGCATAGCTGATGTTCATAATGATTTCCATTACACGGGAGTAGGTGTTAGAAAACCATAATCTCACAACTCTCCGCAACCCAAAACTCTCCGCAACCATACGGACCGACCCGTTTGTCTATAAGGCTGTCGAGCCCCACTGGTGCGTTAAGCAGTTTCAGTGGCAAACGGTTCCGTATGGCATAGCAGAGGACTAAAAGGTAAGCATTATGTGAATGCTTGACTAAAGAGACACGTCTTTAGTCTAGTTTTAAACTGTGTCAGCGAGTCAGAGCATCGGACCGTATCGGGAAGGCTATTCCAGAGTTTTGGAGCTAAATGCGAGAATGCCCTCCCTCCTTTCGTGGACTTCGATATCCTAGGAATGACCAGAAGCCTTGAATTTAGTGATCTTAGAGAACGCGGTGGATTGTAGGGCGAAAGAAGGTCCGTTAAGTACATAGGAGCTAAACCATTAAGGGCTTTATAGGTCAGTAGTAGTACTTTGTAATTGATACGGAACTTAATAGGTAACCAGTGCAGAGATGATAAAATCGGTGTTATATGATCATATTTTCTTGATCTAGTAAGAACTCTAGCGGCTGCATTTTGCACTAACTGTAGCTTGTTTATTGAGGATGCAGGACAACCAGCTAATAAAGCATTACAGTAATCTAGTCTCGAGGTCATGAATGCATGAACTAACTTTTCTGCATCAGAAACAGATAGCATGTTACGTAATTTAGCAATGTTTCTAAGGTGGAAAAAGGCAGTTCTTGTAACAGATGAAATATGATTTTCGAAAGACAAGTTGCGGTCTAGTATAACACCCAGGTCTTTTACTGTAGTGGAAAAAGTAACAGGACATCCTTCTATATTAAAGTCGTATTGTAAGAGGTTTTGTGTGTAGTTTTTTGGACCAATAAGTAATACCTCCGTTTTATCTGAGTTTAATAGCAGGAAATTACGCGTCATCCAGCATTTTATATCTTTGAGACATTCTGTCAATTTAGATGAGGTAATGTTTTCATCTGGTCGTGATGAAATATATAATTGAGTGTCGTCAGCATAACAGTGGAAATTAATTCCATGTTTTCTTATAATATTACCAAGTGGCAGCATATATATTGAGAATAGCAGAGGGCCTAGCACCGATCCTTGCGGTACTCCGTAGTCTACTGACGTTAACTTTGATTTTCCCCCGTGTAAAGAGACAAAATGATAACGGTCAGATAAGTACGATCTAAACCAGCTTAATGCCTGTCCCTGAACACCAGTGTAGTTTTGTAGTCGATCCAAGAGTATTTTATGATCTATAGTGTCGAACGCGGCGCTAAGATCAAGTAGGACAAGTATTGAGATACAGCCTTGATCCGAAGCTAAGAGTAGATCATTTGTAATTTTAACTAGCGCAGTTTCTGTACTATGATGCGGTCTGAATCCTGACTGGAATTTTTCATAGATATCATTTTCTTGCAAAAAAGAGCACAGTTGAGCGGATACAACTTTTTCTAGTATTTTGGACATAAATGGAAGATTTGAAATGGGTCTGTAATTAGCTAGGTTATTTGGATCTAGTTGCGGTTTCTTAATGAGAGGTTTTATTACTGCCAACTTGAATATTCTTGGAACATGACCTAAGAATAAAGACGAGTTAATAATATTGAGAAGAGGCTCTTCCACTACAGGTAACACTTCTTTCAGTAGTTTAGTGGGTATTGGATCTAATGAGCATGTTGTTGGTTTAGATGCAATAATAAGTTTATTTAGCTCTTCCTGTCCTATCGTTGCAAAGCGGTGTAGTTGTTCTAGAGGGGCCATAATTGAGGTTGAAGCATAAGAGACCATAGAGGATTGTAGATTTATAATTGTGTTTCGAATGCTTTCTATTTTCTCATTGAAATAATTCATAAAATCATTACTACTAAACTGTAACGGTATATTTTGCTCTGGTGATGTCTGTTTATTTGTTAGTCTAGCCACGGTGTTAAATAAGAACCTTGGATTATTTTGGTTATTTTCTATTAGTTTGCGGAGTTGCTCAGCCCTGGCTGTTTTTAGAGCCTTTTTATACCGTGACATACTGTCTTTCCACGCGATTCTAAAGACCTCTAAATTAGTTTGTTTCCATTTACGCTCTAGGTTACGAGTTTCTCTCTTGATATCATGCGTAACACTGTTGTACCAGGGTGCTTTAGTTTTCTCTTTAGCCTTTTTTAATCTAATTGGTGCAACAATATCTAATGTACTAGTGAAAATGGTGCTCAAACTGCTAGTCATTTCCTCTAGTTCATCTGTTTGTTTGGGTTCACTGAACAGCTGAGATAGATCAGGTAAGCTATTTGAGAATCTATCTATAGTGGTTGGAAGGATTGTTCTGCCTGGTCTATAACGTGGCGCAACATGACATATTTCAGCAGTACGTATTATGCACGTTACCATGTAATGATCAGTGACATCATCACTTTGCGGTATAATATCTATATCAGTTGGATTGGTTCCATATGATATAATTAAATCTAGTGTATGATTTAGACGATGAGTGGGACCACAGACGTTTTGCTTGACCCCAAAGGAGTTTAATAAATCTGTAAACGCAGCCCCTAACGCATCATTTTTATTGTCTACGTGTATGTTTAAATCTCCAACAATTATTGCTTTATCGACATTGACCAATAGATCCGAGAGAAAGTCTGCAAACTCTTTTAGAAATTCAGCATATGGCAGCATACAACTTGCCGTCTTGACTCTTGCGTCTCCGTTTTTGATTGTATTGAAAATGAAATCAGAGATGATTTATTGTTTACAGAGTTGATAATATTGTTGTGATCATCTTGTTTGGACGAGTTTTGTACGCTGCAGTGTTTCCCCTACAATGTATTCAGCGGTCAGCGCCGCTGCAAAATCTTCACATGATCAGTAATATCACAACATTCACTTCCACACCTAAAAACACTGAGACATGGGCCATGGCTGACCGGCGGCGCTGCTAATGCGATGGCTCTGAATCCACTTGTTAACAAGAAAGGAGGAAAGAGCCACATATGGAAATATTTTCGATTAGGCTAATGTCACGTTGCCATAAGGGGCCGTTCACATTCGTTATTTCAAATGTAGGCAAAAAAAAAAAAAAACTTTGCGCGCCTGCGTCAGTGGACATGATTTATAGTGAGTTATTAAAATCGCGATAATCAAACACGGTTTTAATGATTATTACATTTTAAACGATAATACTAACCGTCAGTATTATGTAATCAGTATTAACTAAAACTACATTTTATCGTGGTTTATAGTGAAACCGGTAATCGTCCCACATCCCTAGTTATAAGTGATGTTAACATTGCGTATGGAACAAAATTAACATTGTTAAATGGGTCATATCATGAGGAATCAAATTTTCCATACTATAGAATTATGCATTTATTCACGTGAAAATTCTCACCATTAACAAAACATACACTAGTAGTTCTCATTAAACGATATATTCAACGACAATGTACTATTTCTAGATTTCTGGACATCGTAACGTTATTTATTTATTTTTTGTGAAAATTGTTATTGTACATAGATGGTACAGATGGTATTTTAAGATTGTAAGAGGGTCATTTTAAAAGCTTAAAATCAGTCTAAACCATATTACCATATAAACACTGCAACGTAACCATTGTCACAAATCATAAACATTAGTTCATAAGCAATCAGTTGGCATTAATGTGCGATAATAGTTCATTGATTGCTCTGAAGTGCTGTTGGGCGGGGCCTGTAGAATCCGCAACAGCCAATCAAACATGCAGCACTCATCATAAATACTGGCGGTAAATCGCAGTTCCCTCACTCTTCTTTGAGATGGCACCACCACGAGTTTGGATCGTCGGCAGCTCTATCATTCGCAGGTTGCATTCTTACATCCGTGAGCAGCGCCTCGATGATAACCTTGATCTGCGCTGTGAGATCACCTGGGACGGGAGAGGTGGTAGACTCTGGGAGGAGCCGCTTCCAGCTCTGCGTTCTCTTCGGGACAGAGCTCCAGCTCCGGACATCCTGATTATTCACCTGGGTGGGAACAGTTTGTGTCGCGGGGGCCGCGATCGTCTGAGTTTCCTTCGGGAAATTAAGCGTGACCTGGCCACATGCTTCGTGATGTTTCCCAGTACCAGGCTGGTCTTTTCCCACATTCTGCCTCGTCTGAATTGGCGAGGTCAGACTGGCAGGACTGGCTACGGCGTGGAAAAGGGCCGGCGGTGGATAAACTCGAAGGTGACCGGCTTCTTGGCAGAGAGACTGATGCGCTGCATTAATCACAGAAATATCTGCCTCTCCCACCTGTGCAGAGACGGAGTCCACCTGAGTCGAGAGGGAAACCAGCTTCTGCTGGTCAACCTCAGAGAAGCTCTGCGGGGGGAACTCGAAGCTGAAGCCACCATGTCCTTGTCTACCTCCTCTGCCATCACAGGCAACAACGGCTCTTTTAAGAGCCACCCACTCATTCACATAAAGAGCATTTTTACAAATGTGTTAAATTATTTGTTCTTCACATATTTTGATGACGCACAAATCTAAAAAGCGCGGTCAAAGAAAATTAATAATTTCAAGCGCGAAACGACTCGCGTGCTGTTTATGTGCTGCACACAACCAAAACGTGCTATAACAGAAAAGTGCTTTTAATGGGATTTTAAGCCATTCAAGACTCGTGCGGTGTTTTCTGTGCTACACACACATCCAAAACGTACATACTGGAATAAGTGTACTTTAGATTATTTTTCTAAAACCATTCAAACGCGAGAGGACTTGCGCAGTGCTTTCAGTCCTCCACAGCGGAGCCTGTCGTGAACGCGCAGGCTAGTAAACAGGGCCACCGATGACGGCGGATAAAAAGTTATATGGCACATTCACTAATAGGGACTAAACGTCAATAATATGCTTTACATTGACTATGGCCTGCCCATACTTTGACTACAAACTTGGTCCTCAAATCATTATGTATTTTGCAATAGCCTACATGTAACTTTATAACGTTGCACTCTTTCTATAAGTTATAAATAGCTAGTAAGATAAAGGTAATATAATGGTAACTAACGTTACAATATGTAAGTAATTATTCTAGCGATATATAATGCTAGATAAGGTGTGCTAGTACATTATTTCAGCAACATGACAAGCCAGTGAATTAGCAGGTTTCAATTGTTGCTTAGCAGAGTGCGTGACATTTTATCTACATGTTATGCGGCTAGAGTTTTGACACCGAGTCAATGGGCTCTGTGTAATTCTTTATTTTTCGCTTGTTTATTGTCATTGGTCTTTTTCCTTTTACCTCTTTGTTTTATGAGCAGGTGTCACTCCAGAATTGGCAGTTTAGGTTGTTTCTCCGTCATAAGCACAGCTGCAGCACGCCGGCAATCTTGAGTTTGAACGACGGCTCAGCAACCAAGTGGCGAGTTTTGCCACTGCAAGCACCACTCATAATTTCTTCAGGAAATGTACATGCTAGTTTTGTCCGGAATAATAATAATAAATAGAAAGTACATTTCCAGGATACAAAATACATTCTGCAATGTTAAGTCAATGGGACTTTTTTAGCCACTTTTTCATCCGCGCTCTGCTCACACACGCGACTTCGATGTGTGTGTCTGCATATGAGTGATTACAATTTTAGTTGCAATAGCGTTGCGTGTTATGAATTCTGACTACGCATATGTACACACACTCAAACCGACCGCTATCTGTTGGTTGAGAGACGAGGCGAATTCAGAGACTTTTGCAGAGTATTTTCTGTGCAGATCTTGAGATTTTGAAGCTGTTCGGAGGATTTCTGAGAGGAGACTTTTATTCTAGAAGGAGATCGGAGGATATTTCTCTTTTTTTTTTAAAGAGTTCACATAATTTCTGAGAACACCTTTATTTTATTGTTCGTTTCTTATTTTAGGAGGAGTTTGTAGTTTTAATTAATTAAAAAAATATTTTGGGAGGACTATTTGATTATTTTTTGCATTGTTTTTATTGCAGTTTGGAGGAGAATGTCGATGTCTCACATGGGTGAAATAGGAGGTGAGTGCTCTATAAATAAAGTTTAATAAATATCCCAGATCCAGGAGAATCACCGGGCATCACGTCATCATCATCTCGGTCCCTCTCGGAGGTCGATGAGAAGCGGTTCTGCAGAGAGTTGTTGAGTCTGAGCCGCAGAGGCTCGTAAAGTGGCGATGGATCGGAGAGCTGAAATGAACAGGACAGTTGCAGCAACAGGATTGTGTCCTGAAGGGTTTCTGTGTCCTCCACTGCTGTCCAGCCGACAGAGACTTCAAGTGTTTGAACTGCTCAGGCCGTAGAGGCTTCTCCTGTGAACAACAGCTCGACAGGTGAGACTGAAACCAGGCTGGGCAGTGCTAGTTAGTCTAACATTTAGTCTAACAAACCTGGCCTAAACTGCTTGGAAATCGTTTCCAATTTGCTTGAAATTCCCATAGACTTCAACGGAGAAAAGTGAAGTCAATTTAGAAGCACTCACTTCCTGATGGATGAGCGACTGCGCCGGCTCACACTGAGCTGAACGACGGAGATGTGACGTGAGCAACCTGTCTATTAAGGTCTTGTAACACGTTGTGTCGGGAAGAAAAATAGGGATAGCTCACAGCTGAAGTTATTGCAGAGGCCAGACAGACTCACGGAGGCGATTGGCATCTCACAACTCGCACTTTATTCCCAAATCGAACTCGTATAACTGTCTGTCACACGTTCTACCGTCCACATCATTACTTAATAAACAAAATAAGATGAAGTAGCATCAAACAGAAATTACCCGCACACATGGGGTGTTCGAGGCGCATGGCACATACAATATAATAACGTTACTGCAGACAGTTCAACAGGGAGCGCGCAGCTCTTAAAGGGGCCACACCTTATTTCCACTCGTTACAGTCTGAAATAAAACAAGATGAGAAATTAAATATTTTCCAGCACTTTCTGTGATGTAGTATGCTTGCTTATCATAGGAAGTAATAAGAAATGACTCTTTACATTAAGGTAGTAGCCTAGTGAGAACAGTGTGTTGGGGAATCACTTTTTTTTCTCTTTTTCATCAAACCGCAGTTTTTGCAAGTTCCCGCAATTTAATCGCATAAAAATCCTGCATATTCCATCGCATTTTTAAAGAAAACGGGCCGCGTAATCAAGGATTTTAATAAGGCCCGCAACAATCACAAAAAAACTCAAATAAAGGAGACATGAAGTAGCGAAGCTGTGAAATCTATTTAGAGCGCCTTATTTTATTAATTAAAATATCAATATTTGGCACCAGCATATATATTCTCATATCACACTATTTGTCCCACCCCTAATTGTGATGTATATCAAGATATAAACAGGAAAGAGGCAATATGCATAAAATGTTTTATTTGCACAAACGCATTTTGGCGCGTGCCTTCAGTGAGCCAATGTATGTATATCAAGAGAAACTGCTTCTCGAACAAGAAAACATGTAGGGCGCCCTCACGTCATCAGAGAAGAGATGAGAATGAAAGAGGTAGGGGAAGTTGTTTTGAATATGAATGAGGGCACATGAATTTAAACAAAAAGATGTGCACGGATGAGCTATTTACAATCAATACTACAATATTCTATTAAAAATAAGAATAGTCCATTTTCGATTTCATGGTGACTTTAATTTCAAATAAAATATGACACTGTCTTTCTCGTCCTGTCTATTTCTCAAGGCTATCCAGAAGGCCTGGCCACACATTACTACATATTTGAAGGAGATGATTTTGGAAACCCTTACACCTTACATCCGCGCCAGCAGCTCCTGACTAAGTGCCTTCAGATTCACCAACGTAGACTTTGGGGTCAAGGAATAATAAATTCCATTTTACAGTGATATGGAATAATAAATGCATAAAGAAAGAACTGATTTGCCCTTTACTAGAGTTTTGGCTGCACATTTTTATCTTCTACAACTGAACCTTTCTTCGTTTTACAGCCGATTGAGGTGGTTGGAGTGAAAGCTCATTCAAACAATGGAAAAGATCAAATTGTGCTTGACGTTGATATCAGGTACGCATACATCTATTTACTGACTTGAGATTTGAGCTTCTCATGCAATCATGAGGCCCTGTAATGAGTAAACGGTCTATTGTCTTTCAGGGAGTGATTTAAAAGTCTGTATTTCACAAGCTGACACAACCTGACCGTCAAACTCCAGCCGACTCAGATTGGTAACAGAACATGAATGTATATCCTATTTAAAGACTTAGTTTTCCATCAAGTTTGACAAAAATATGACACTGTCTTTCTCGTCCTGTCTATTTCTCAAGGCTATCCAGAAGGCCTGGCCACACATTACTACATATTTGAAGGAGATGATTTTGGAAACCCTTACACCTTACATCCGCGCCAGCAGATCCTGGTGTCAAGCTTTGGTGTCAAGGTCATACATGAAAACACCACACACACACACACACACACACCGCTACACAATAAATAACATACGATGGGGATGCCGATATAAAAGCAAAGTGTTTATACATTTTTATTTTTGGTTTGAAGAACATACAGGTGAGATTATGCGTTGCGAGTTGTGACAGTACATTTTGATACATGGTGCCACTGTAGAAATTAAATCTTGAAAGATAATTCCATTTGTATTCTTTCAGCTTCATGGAGTGAAGACTCATTCAGGCAGTGGAGAAAATACAATTGTGATTGATGCTGATATCAGGTGACATATCATACATCTATTTACTGACTTGAGATTGAGATACAGTATATTTCAGCTTCTCATGCAATCATGAGGCCCTGTAATGAGTAAATTGTCTATTGTCTGTCAGGGAGTGATTTAAAAGTCTGTATTTCACAAGCTGACACAACCTGACCGTCAAACTGCAGCCGACTCAGATTGGTAACATAACATGAGTGTATATCCTATTTAAAGACTTCATTTTTGTTTAGTTTTCCATCAAGTTTTAGTTGTTTGGAACAAATTCAGCAGAATGGTTCAATTTATTTGTAAAGAGTTAAAAGCAAACCTAATGTGTCCTCTCCGACATCTTTTTCAGCTACGATGGGGAAGCCGATATAAGAATGAAGCGTTGGCTTTTTACATGCTATGGTATTAAGAACATACAGGTGAGATTATAAATCCATTTGCATTCTTTCAGCTTCGAGGAAAGATGCGTGTGGTTTTGGAACTGACTGAAGATATCCCATTCGTGGGTGCTGTGACCATGTACTTCCACCAAGAACCCGTGAGTGTCTCAAAATTAAGAAATAAGGCCAACAAAGAACCTTTATTTTTAAGAGTTTATGAAAAATGTGGGTTCTTCTATGGTTGACTAGTTTAAAACATAATATTATAATATAACATAATATTACTTTTAAAACAATCATGTAATCTTAATCTTTTCCCTCTTTGTTGTTAGGAACTGAGCTTTAACAGTATATGACACTGTCTTTCTCGTCCTGTCTATTTCTCAAGGCTATCCAGAAGGCCTGGCCACACATTACTACGTATTTGAAGGAGATGATTTTGGATCCGCGCCAGCAGATCCTGGCTAAGTGCCTTCAGATTCACCAACGTAGACTTTGGTGTCAAGATCATACATGAAAACTTTAAATTAAGCTTGACGTTGATATTAGGTACGCATACATCTATTTACTGACTTGAGATTTGAGCTTCTCATGCAATCATGAGGCCCTGTAATGAGTAAACGGTCTATTGTCTGTCAGGGAGTGATTTAAAAGTCTGTATTTCACAAGCTGACACAACCTGACCGTCAAACTCCAGCCGACTCAGATTGGTAACAGAACATGAGTGTATATCCTATTTAAAGACTCCATTTTTGTTTAGTTTTCCATCAAGTTTTAGTTGTTTGGAACAAATTCAGCAGAATGGTTCAATTTATTTGTAAAGAGTTAAAAGCAAACCTAATGTGTCCTCTCCGACATATTTTTCAGTTACGATGGGGAAGCCGATATACGAATGAAGCGTTGGTTTTTTACATGCTATGGTATTAAGAACATACAGGTGAGATTATAAATCCATTTGTATTCTTTCAGCTAATTGGGAAGATGCGAGTGGTTTTGGAACTGACTGAAGATATCCCATTCGTGGGTGCTGTGACCATGTACTTCCACCAAGAACCCGTGAGTGTCTCAAAATTAATAAGGCCAATAAAGAACCTTTTTTTTTAAGAGTTTGTGAAAAATGTGGGTTCGTCTATGGTTGACTATATGATTCTTTGGAGCTTAAAACATATTATAATATAACAGAATATTACTTTTAAGAGAATCATGTAATCTTAATCTTGTTCCTCCTGTGTGACCAAGCTGCCTCCCATTCAGTAATGTTCATTCATTACACATAGTGACATACACAATAACATTTTATTCAGTTCAGTCACTCGCTGTCCTGATCTACATCCATTTCTTTTCTTTTTTTAATCTATTTCACACTCTCTGTCCCTGTTCCTTTCTCAGTAAAATGATCATGGACCGGATTGCCTCGCTCCTGGTTTATCCCAATCGTCTCACTTTTCGTCCAGTGCCAGAGCTGCCTATGTGACCTTGAGGAAGTTCAACAGAAGAAACATGGACTACTTGCACAACTACTTCTGTGTTCTAGTTAGCACATATCGGGAGTTTCCGGTTACAGCGTAACCTAATTCAACTAATATTAGTTGACTTATTAGTTATAATTCAATAAGACTATATTAAAAGCTATTAAGACTATATTAAAAGTAGCATTCTCAAAGCACTTTACATAAAAATAATGAAATTAGAAAGATACACAACAGTCTAGGCAGTAAAAACAAACAAGCAATAAAAATGGAAGGCCGATATAATAAACAACACAGCAATCACACGAATCACATAAAAGTCACCCTAAAAAAGTATGTTTATAGGGACGATTTAAAAACTCTGAGGGATTCTGCATCCCTAATCTCAGAGCCAAAGAAGAAAAAGCCCGATCACCCATAGTTTTTAACCGTGTTGTTTGGACAGTTAAAAGACCAGCTTCAGAAGATCGTAAAGCACGTGTAGGGGTTTATATTCCTCAGTTTAACTGAAACTGATGTTGTGGCATTTATTTATACAGGATAGTACAGACAGCGGGCAAGAAGTGAAGAGGGAGAGATGGCATCGGAATGGACCTCGAGCTGGGACCCTGTCGGAGCACTGCACTCACATTTTATTGAGAATTTAAAAACTTTTATACTGTACATTTTAAATATTAAATGTTTAATAAGGGTTACTGTAATTGAACTAATGACTAATTATTGATTAATTCAACTAATAACGAACACATACAAAATGTATTACATTAGAAGTTTATGTTGAATAGCTGTTATATTTAAACACACAATTAGATAATATCAATCTAGGTTAGCAAAATACCAACCAATGCTTCATTTTGTTCAGTCTGTGGTGTAAAAAGGTCAATTAAAGAAAAAACACGTCGGCAAAACATGGTCAGATCAAAGTGTCTGAATAATTTTTGGTTCCAATTTTTTTTTATACATTTTCTGTTACATTACTTCATTTTGCTATCCTCACTAACATAATTGAACTATAGTGTCCTACAACCACTAGTTAACATCTAGTGTCTGCATTTTTTCCCTTTTGAGTAACTCAGAACACAACATTGCAAACTGTTAAAATATACACCGTTCAAGCATTATTACCACATTCCTAGTATTGTGTTGGTCCCGCTTTTGCTGCCGAAACAGCCCTAATATTTAATTTCACACTTATTTTTTACGGTGGACATTCACGTCGAGCTTTATCTCTGACGGACCGATGAAGGATCTGTGAGTCTCACTTGGTTTGAGTGTCCGTGTTGAACTGCATCATATCAACGGGATTATAATCCTCAGATATAAAGTGAACGCTACACAACACCGTGTGTTTGAAGCAGAAGCAGAAGTGAAGTCCGTCTCTTCACCCACAAAACACACACACACACACACACACACACACACACGGAAGATATCATAGCATCGAGTCCACAGTTTTCCGAGCAAGAAAAAGGATGATGTCCTGACAGGCTAGAGTTTGTATAAGCTCCACAAACACAATAATTTACCATGGCGATGATAAATCGAAATACAATTACTACCGAAGACACACTGAAACACGAACGCTCTCACTGCATACCAACCGAGTCTGGTAGTGACTGACACTGAGCGAACGCAGAGCCCGCCTAAGGGCTCCTCCTCGTGACGTAATATGATGCGATTATTTAAAAAATGCGTTTTTATAACGGTCAAGGAAAAGCTTTATTGGCCTGGATGCTGGTATTTAAGCGCAAATTTTCCCCAAATAAATATATTATTGTGAATAATATTAATTCAATATAAAAATAGATCTCTCTTCTATAATAGTTGGTATGAAAATAATATTATAATAGTTAGAAAACTTTTAAACTCAAATGGTAATTTATTATCTAAATCTTATAATGAATTTGTGGATAAATTTGGGTTTCCAGTCACAGCTGTTGTTTTTGTCTAACATAACATACCTCAGCAAGTTATACATTGTGTAAGAACTTGTGAAAGTGATTCTTCTGAGGCAATAAATGCTAAAGACAGCGTGTTTCTAGGAGACATTGATATTCTGAAACACAGTTTTACTAATAAACATATTAGGAATATTTTAACAGGTGAAACAGCTCCTCATAAAAGCTCATTGTGGACCAGTGTATTTAGAAATATAAACTAGAATAAAGCTTGGTGAATTTTTGAAGCAAACTGTTCAAATAATAATGTAAAAGAGGTACATTTAAATTTTGACTTGGTATACATCCAGCTAAAAGTGTAGATATTGATTATTCATGTGATTTATACACCAAAAAAATGGGGTGGATGTGGAAAATTTAATTAGAAGGAAAACAAATGTTACAATATATATATATTTTTTTAGAAATGTATTATTCCAATGAAAGTACTACTGATATTTAACTTGTATTGTACAATTTTTATTATTTTGGGAAAATTTCATATACACAAAAATAAGGATCCAGGTGAAATTGTATCAATTTTCTTCAGAAGACTAATATAATGTTTTTTTTTTTTTTAATTATTATTATTAATTAATCAATTTGCACACTCTGGCATGTTTGTTTGTTTGTTTGTTTTTCATTTTGTTTTTTAGTTTGTATTTGGATGTATTAAGATATAAATTTTGTATACTATATTGTATAGAGTTCATTGGATAATAAAAATAATAAAAACGGTCAAGGAAACTCACGTTTTTGACTACATCTGTGCCCTCATGTCTTGTAAAACAATTTAAATCATGGTATTTTCATACGAGGTTATATCTTAATTTTGGAAGAAAAAAACTCTGCAATATGCCTCTTAACATTTCCACTGTTTCTGCTCTAATAAACACTTATTTGTCTCGTTAAAGTTTCAGAAGAGATCTCAATAACATCACACACTGTGTTCAGACTTTCCTCCTCAGCTAGAGACAGTAGTGTTCACTTTATTCACTCATTACAGCACTTTTGTGGATAGAAACTTGTAGGATTACACTTTAATACTGACACCTTAAAATAAAGTGTAAACTAAACTTTCACCAGTATTCTGTCAAAATAACAGCTTGATTTAAGTGAAAAATGTAAAACATAAAGATTAGTAGTTAAAACAAATATGTTTGAATTTTACAGTACAATTGAATGAAATTAAATATACTTTATTGTCCCTGATAGGGAAATTTGTAATGGACTCCATAGCCAGCATTTCCCCAAAATCAGATAGCCTACATTCAAAAATTACACAAGATATACACATCATTCACATAAAAATCAATAAACTTCACTAATTCGTGTTCAGCAGTCTAACTGATAACGGTACAAAAGAGTTTCTGAACCGGTTGCGTTTATAACGGAGAGATCTGTTCCTTCTTCCAGACGGTAGAGTTCATAAGAGCCGTAGAGCACATGAGATGGGGCGCTTAAAATCCCTTTGGCCTCATTTCATGTGTATTGCTCATACAGAGTCTGAATACTAGGATAGTCTTTCAGTTCATTTTCATCGAAGTTCGAACAGTAGTATCTTTGATTTTACAGAAAGATCACCGTACCACGTGGACAGACCACATCTGATCACACTTTCTAGTACAGACTGATAAAACAGGAACATCATTTTCCTATCAACTCCATAAAACCACAATCTTCGTAAAAAAATACAATCTCTGGTGGAGTCACACACACACACACACACACTTAACATGCTTGTCCCACGTAAGAGATTTGTCTACATGCACTCCTGAGTTCTTCACATTTTTTGAATAATGATTGGACATAACCATCGTCAGTCAACACCCGATTGAAGATAAGCTTGATTGGTGTGGACCCACATCAAATAGACCCAATAGCATTAAGTAAAGATCCGTCCTTATTGCCAGCCGTAACTTATCCGGATATTTATAACTATCTCGTTCATACAGTATCCGTATACAAACAAACTACAATTTACCTCAACAAGGCAACATAATGAACGACACTCGTCTCACTCGTGGAGGTGGAAAAACAAGTTCTTTGTGACATGCAAGATTTGTTGTATTAAAATGTAAATGCAAAAGAAAAGGCATTAGAGTCGGTTGTTGTTGTCAATTTAAAGTTTTCATTTAAAATGTTTGCGATTTTAATACAAGTACATGGTTACATATTTGACCACTTGCTTGAGCAACTTAATATATAGAAGTAATGCATGAAATAATTGGCTTACGTTGTTGAAATAGTGAGTATGTGTTAAAATAAAAATAGTGAGTACCGGGGTGTTTGTGGTACAGCCACGGATCAGTTACGCACTGCAAACGCAGCACATAAAGCACTATAGCGCGTCTTTCTTGTGTATACGCACCGCACACGCATTGCACACGGATTATGTGTGAAACCTGTGGTAAAATGATGGGAAAAGACTTTTCTGTGGGGAGTTGGCTGAACGTTTAGCCTATTTATCCTAGCTAGTTTCTCCTGCGCTGGCTCAACTCTGTCTCCTTCCCTTCACGTTTTCTGACAGTCGGTAACTTATCGCAATCATAAAAACTAACTCTGTGGTTCTTATTGCTGTTGTTAGAACAGCCGTGTATTACACAACACACCATCACGCTGGTTAAAAAAAAAAAATACAGTGATAATACCATGGATAATACCGACGCTGCCTCGCTTGTCAATGGACAGACTGACAGTTGCCGTGGTTTCTATGTCAACAATATGGCCGCGGCAAACATTGATGACGCAGATCGAATAACATCTATTGCATTTCTGTTTTAAGTTTATAATCTTAATAGAGATAAGGTAGGGTTGACCATTTTGATTACCAAAAACCAGGACACTCGGCCCGGCAAATAGATACGATACTCGAAGTTTACTCAAAGATGCCTTATTAATTTCAATACATTTAAAGTAGGCTATACCTCCTCTGTATGGATAGAAAATTGTTATATTACAAGACACAAATTCAGATAGGCTTCTCAGAGGTTACTCAACATGTTTTATTATGACAGGTTTAAAAAATAATGATAGAAATAATGTCTCTTCTGTATTAGAAAAATAAATATATAAATAACTAAAAGAAATGCCTCCAAATTGAACAAAAATAGCTCTCACAAACTTACAAAAATGATCTTTTATCTTTAGTTTTCTTCCTCTTTATCCTGTTTTTCTTCCTCATCCCCCTTGTCTGCCCATCTATATTTTGCTGTAGAGCTGATCTTTCCCAGCAGTTTTTTGAAAACCAGGACATTTTCATCACTTTATAAAAAACAGTCAGGACATGTCCTGGGAAAACAGGACTGTTGGTCACCCTAAATTAAGAAGAAGGCAGTAAAGAGAATTTTACAATGACGTTAAAATAATTATAATAATACATTTGCACGTTTACTTCAGATGAGCATTAGCGGCTTCCAGCGCTGTCTCTTGTTTTCACTTTCTCGATCGCTGTTATGATCATTCGCTGCTCACGTCACTCATATTACATATTCATAACCTGCTCTGTCTCTTCCAGTGACGCAGCTCCATTACACTTCTAGTTCTGTGTCCGTACATAATAAACACAGACATGTTTCTATACATGAAATATGAAGCTAATAAACATAATAAACACAGACATGTTTCTACACATGAAATATGAAGCTAATAAACATAATAAACACAGACATGTTTCTATACATGAAATATGAAGCTAATAAACATAATAAACACAGACATGTTTCTATACATGAAATATGAAGCTAATAAACATAATAAACACAGACATGTTTCTATACAATAAATTATGAAGCTAATAAACACAGAGTTAATGATTTCCTTGTATTTTTACAGTAAGTTACTGGTTGTTATATCTATATTAATACATTACTGCTAAATAATATAATTATAATATTTACTATTAATGATATTAAAAAAATAAAAAATAGTTACTTAAGTCTGTAGTTCGTAATATTATGATGCAATTTTTTTTAATCAATCAATATATTTAAAAAAAAAAAAAAAACTTTAAAAACTTAAACTTAAAAAAAATTGTAAACATTTTGTTAGTGCTGGTAAACATCTTCATTAGTGTCCTGAAGATGAACAAACGTCTCACGGGTTCAGGACGACACGAGGATGAGAAAATGATGACAGTTTTAACTTGGGTCGCTTTAAATATGAAAGAAATAAAATCGTGTGGAATGATAATGATTTATCTTGCATGTTTTTAAAATCCTGAAGTATCTCCCGTACAGAAATGTAATATATGACATATATGTCCCTATATCGCGAGTGACGCTGTCATATATGCTAAATATAAGACAATTGCTATCACATACAGTCGTGCTCAGAATTGATGGCATCCCTGACAAATATGATCAAAACTGGCTGTAAAAAATAAATCTGCATCCTTTATCCTTTTAATCTTTCATTCAAAAAATTGCCAAAAATCTAACCTTTCATTAAAGTAAAATAATAGAAAGTGTGGGGGAAATCACATCATGAAATAAATGTTTTTCTCCAAAACACGTTGGCCACAATTATTGGCACCCTTTTTATTAAATACTTTTTGCAATCTCCTTTTGCTAAGATAACAGCTCTGAGTCTTCTCCTATAATGCCTGATGAGTTTGGAGAACACCTGACCTGAGATCAGAGACCATTCCTCCATACAGACTCTCTCCAGATCCTGCAGATTCCCAGATCCATGTTGGTGCTTCTTCTCTCCAGTTCAGCACACTCATCAGGTCAGGGAACTGGGACGGTCATGGCAGAAGCTTCATTTTGTGCTCCGTAACAAATTTTGTGTTGATTTTGATGTTTGTTTTGGATCGCTGTCCTGATGGAAGATCCAACCACGGCCCATTATAAGATTTCTAGCAGAAGGCGTCAGGTTTTGATTTTTTATCTGTTGATATTTGATAGAATCCACGATGCCATGTATCTGAAAAATATGCCCACAACATTAAAGATCCAACGGTTTATTAAATTGTACACATGGGGTACATTTTTATCCTTGTGTGCACCAAACCCATCTAGCGTGTTTGCTGCCAAAAAGCTCTTTTTTTAGTTTCATCTTCTGACGACAGAAGCCTGTGCCATTTGAAGTTCCAGTCGTGTCTGACAACTGAATATGCTGCAGTTTATTTTTGGATGAGTGAGGAGGATTTTTCTTGAAACCCTCCCAAACAATATGTGGTGATGTAGGGGTTGTTTGATATTTATTTTATAGGCTTTCTGACCCCAAGACTCAACTAATCTCTGCAATTCTCCATCTGTGATCCTTGAAGAGTCTTCGGCCACTCAAACTCTCCTCTTCACCGTCCATAAGGCAATATAGACACACGTCCTCTTCCTGGCAGATTCGTCACCCCATACACAAAAGAAATATATTGAAATATATTTTATAGTGTCAAAAATATATGTGGCATATATTCCAAATACATTGAAATATATTTGCATTGTTGTTCACTTTTATTTATCATTTTGAAATATATTCTCAAATATAACAAAAATATATGATGAAAATATATTTATTTTGTGTATGGGACATCTTTAGTTGATTGGAACTTCTTAATTATTGCCCTGATGGTCAAAATGGGGATTTTCAATGCTTTAGCTATTTTCTTAAAGCCATTTTATATTTTGTGAAGCTCAACAATCTTTTGCTGCACATCAGAACTATATTCTTTGGTTTTACTCGTTGTGATGATGGATGATTAAGGGGATTTGGCATTTGTGTTTCCTCATATTTAAACTCCTGTGAAACAAGAAGTCATGGCTGGACAATTTCATGTTCCTAGTTACCCTGGTGTGCTAAAAAAGGTAAATATTAATGGGAATATACTTCAGAGATATTTTACTCGTAAAAAAAATTCTAGAGGTACCAAAAATTGTGGCCAACGTGTTTTGGAGAAAAACATTTATTTCATAATGTGATCCCCCACTTTCAATTCTTTTACTTCAATGAAAGGTTCGAGTTTTGTCATTTTTTTAAATGAAAGATCAAAAGGATAAAGGATGCAGATTTCTTTTTTACAGCCAGTTTTGATCATATTATGTCAAACCCAGTCCTTGTTACGAAGGGTCTTCCACAAGGTTCAGTTTAAAATGATTTAAACAGGAAATGTTTATCATTTCAAAGCCGTCATAATCTCAGGTCATGTAACTGGCTCCAGTTCAAAGTGCCTGCTATCAGAACAGAGGCTGGAAAGCTAAGCCTGCTCTATTATGGCCCTTGGTCTTGGAATGACGAAACTCAAACTACAATCCCTCATCTCTCTAAATGATTTTAAACATAGAATAAAGGAGGTGGTCACTGCTAATTGCCGCTGCTTTGCCAATTCAAATGTTGTTTCTGTGAACAGTACTGTGTAGACTATTGTGTAATACCTTAATGTTTGTGTTGCTGTGCTGTGTCTCGGTCTTGTATAACATCTTGTCGTGGAGACTTGTTTTGCTGTGTTTTCTGTTGTATCTAATGATGATGTTGTGATTGGTTTCTTATTGTTGTTTGTTATTTGTTTAATCCTGCTATCCGACCCTGTCTTGACTAGGTCTCACTTGTAAAAGAGGTTTTAACCTCAATGTGACTTTCCTAGTTAAATAAAGGTTAATAATAATAATATTGCACAGAGAATAAATAATTTAAATAGCTATTTATAAGCTACTGATCATATCGAAGCTAGTCCAGATCGGATAATTGAACAGATAGTCACAGTGTTTAAAGGCCATCTTTCAATTTAATTGTATAACTTAATTTATACAGAATCTTGTATGAAAATGTCAATTTAAAAAGACATGCATAAGAATACATATGTTTTACAACACCCACAGGCAGAAATTCAGGAAAAAGTGTACCTATTCTAAGCTAGGCTCAAAAAACCGCCCTTTTCCAGAGAACGCGTCATATGACGCAACGACAGGCAAACAAATAGGCGTTGCTGCCCTGGTTCTCAGTGTGGGCTTACATAGTCTGAGAGGTGGTACAGAAAATAGAGCTTGTAGTTATCGTTATAACGTTAGTTGAGTTAGTTTGAATTGTCACAATGGTGAATTCTTGTGTTTGTTTTGGATGCAACCACTCGAACTTGTCTGGTCATCGGGTCCACCGATTTCCAAACAAGAAACACAAAGATTTCCGTGCTTGGATACGTTTCGTCCAGGCAAAGAGAAGCAATTTATCTGCCTCCTCGGTGACAAGACACACAGTGGTATGTGAAAAACACTTCACACCGGATGGGAACGGGCGGTAATGGTCAGAAATTCGGCGGGAACGGGTGGTAATGGTCAGAAATTCGGCGGGCGGGAACGGGTGGTAATGGTCAGAAATTCGGCGGGCGGGATCGGGTGGTAATGGCATTTATCTGCATGCCTTACACCCAGTCCACTTGACAATAAAAGATCCTTGTAACAATGACTATATTTACATGAACAGCATATTCCCGTCCTAACCGGAACACTAACTGCTTTCATACACATACTCCGCAGTACATGCGAACTCATTTACATAATGTCCGTCGGGAGTAGTATGACAGCCGGCTAAGTTCGGAAAATCTGGGATCTAAATTAAACATTTTAAGACGCATGTTGCTAGCATAGATGGTGACAATATACATGGATGCTTGAAAAACAACAAAGTCGACAGCAATATTGCTAAATAGGATTTATTAAAGATACTGCAATGTGATAAACATGGAGACAACGTTAGCCACAATTAGCTAGCTATAGCCTGTGGTCTCTCACCAAGACACCTGCCCGATTCTCCTCACACCACAACTCTATCTCTCTCCTCTGTCCATTTACCCTTCCCCTTAACTCTGCCTGACCCCTCTCTCGCCTAGGTGGCTCATAATTATACGGCAATAGCCCATCGGAAGAGTTGACATGAACTCCCACTGCAACCTCTTCAATGGCTGACTCCATTACGAAGAGATGAGATTTACCGGCCGTTGCGTCACGTCCGATCAGAGCGTTTTTGACAGCGGAAGTAATTTTACTCACAATTTCTTTTAAAAAACTTTTTTAATGCACATTTATGATTAATTTCTTCATGCAAATCGAGTTCCTACACCATTTATCTACACATCTATTCACAGGGATCTTCAACTTGAAAGATGGGCTTTAACTGTTAGGCCGACGTTTTTTTTTTGTTTTTTTTTTTACGTTACTATTAATACGGCTTTATTGTGTACGTTGCTTTTTCATGTGACCATGAAAATGGGAACATGAAATGGCCCAGATTACAGTTTTTCTCGATTGCTTAAACACATTTCTTGAAACTATGCCTCGTATTCTCAAAACAGTAAACACAAATCCATAACGTTTCACCCAATTCCCCAAACATCCTATTTTCAGGTCAAAATGAAGCTCTACACTCAAAACCATTCACTCTTGGTGAAAAACCAAACTTTGCCCTCAGACAGGACACACAAGCCCTCAAAAATACACACACTACAACAGTCTTACACACTGGTGCTATAAATTCAAAACAACATTTCCAAAACTGGTAAGTCATGTTGCTTGTGGTCCCCCGCCCTCCCTCCACCCTCCCTCCACCCCATCTTTTTTCCCCTCCTCCTACTCTTACGTAAGATGTGTGTGAGCATCATATGACAGTAAAAAAGCACACACAAACCTTATTCAAATATGGAATTGTATTGTGTAACAATGTTCGAAAACCACGACCCCCTCATCACATATTGGAATGGTAAAGAGTGTTGGTACATGCCTCCACTCAAGGATACAATATGATGAACAAGTCTAAGAATGTTCCACATTTGGTTGAAATACCATCATTGGCCTAGAAAGATAACATTCTGTGAGTTAAGACTATAAAGAAGAAAGGATGCCCTCCCTTCACTGTCACACTCTGCAGTCACTCTGTGTGACTGTACGACTGCTGGCCTTTTCTTGCAAGAACATAAACCTCATCAAAGACAATTGGAAATGTTTGTCTCTTATTCAGTGATAGAAATCTGTTTGCCACCACACCTCCCTGAAGGTTCTGATGATGGAGGCGACGGTGAAGCGACTCAGATTTGTCTGTACTTGTTGCCCAGCCTCCCTCATAGTCACACCATGGACAAGGACATGGCCAACTAAAGTGGCTTGAATTTCACCCGAGACTGCTTGTCTTCTTGCCCTTGCCCTTCCTCCTCCTTCTTCTTCTTCTCCTCCTTCTTCTTCTCCTCCTCCTCCTCCTTCTTCTCCCTCCTACTCCTCCTCCTCCCCCTCCTCCTCCCCCTCCTCCTCCTCCTCCTCCTCCCCCTCCTCCTCCCCCTCCCCCTCCTCGACCTATTGCTTAATTTCTCTGTGGATCCATTGTTCCAAAACTCAGTAAACTGATTTTTATCTTTTATAAAAGATTGTATAACCTTTTATCTATCTATTGAAGGATCTGACTGATGTGTGTTCAGTTTTGACTCTTAGTGTTTTCACCTGGGTAATTGTGTGCTAACTGAGCTGAAGCTGAGCTGACTTGAGTGAACAATATTGAATGCTAGTGCTTTCTAAATGACCACGTGGTGTAGGCAATGAGAAATGAAGGGATTTGTGTGTAGAGTTTTGCTTTGACAGTTCAACAAATCTGACTAATGTGTCAAAACAGGGGAATAGTGTTCATAGTTCAGTGAAATGGGTGTGCTTTTTGATAAATGGCATTATAGTTTTAAAATTTTAGTTCAAAAGCCTGGTTATAGTGTTTAAACAATCGAGAAAAACTGTAAGACACAGTACACCCATAAGAAAGTTTACCATGATAAACTATAGTACATACCATGGTATACCATAGTAGTACCATGGTATACCATAGTAGTACCATGGTACCTTCATGGTACATACCATTAGTACCTCAGATATTTACCATGGTACCATGGTACATAGTATGGTACTGTATATGTTACTATAGTACATAGTATGGTACCTCAGATTTACCATGGTACATACCCTAGTACCTCAGATATTACCATGGTGCATTCTGCAGTACCTCAGATATTACCATGGTACCATGGTACATTGTATGGTACTGTAGCTGTTACTATGGTACATAGTGGGTACCTCAGATTTACCATGGTACATACCCTACCTAAATAGCGCATTTGTGTTGGCAACCTTCGCACTCGCGCTTCCTCTCTTGTTGCCTAGGATACAGACGCAGTGGGAATTGTAAACAAACAATCTTTTTGGAAATATGTACGCTCTTTATGAATTTAGTAACCGTACAGTTGAAGTTGGCCGGTTGAACCTTATTGAGGGTGATTATGAACCTGATGTGGACAAAGAATATGTGGTATGGTGGTCTAAAAATGGAAAAACGACTGCTTGGACTGCCAAGATATTGGCAACTGATGATGGTAAATAACTTATAGTTATAGTTTCACTCAGCATAACGTTAGATATTATCAGGCAAATCTAACTTTAGATTCGATATATAGTTAAATAGAGATTAATAAAATATAATTATAGCGGATAAAATATAATTAAAGTTAATATTATATAATATGTAAGGGATAATGTAGCGAGGCGGTTGCTAGCGAACCCGGGCTTCCATAATATAGCAGCTATTATAAATTCGGCCGAAGCGGATCCTGAATGGGTTGTATTCGCTATAACAACCGCCTCCATCTACATTATCCAGCTTATTTCATGGTTACCTACCAAATAAATCAATAATTTTACACAAAATATTGATTTAAAAAGGAGTTTATTGATTTAAAAACGATTGTATTGCTTCCGCTAAAGAACACAGTGTCCATGGCAACGGTGTGTTATCCTTAGCAGCGGTCTGTTATCAAGAAATAACACGTGTTATTATTACGTTTACACCGCATTCTACATTTGAATTCAAGCCATGTAATAAATTATAAGTTACAAACTTGTCTGTTCTCCTTTCCTTTACTTATTTTCTCTCTTTAGAAGTTAAATCTGTCTTCCCCGAAAAGAATGATGCTGAAATAAAGGGATTCATCCGCCAGAAGTTGTCTAATGCGGCCAAGATAGTGAAAAGAAAATCCTGCTAAATCTACGGGGGGAAAAATAAAAATTACAGTTACTATGTGTTTTTATTTGCCTGAGCTAAATATTTTATTTCATGTACCATTGTAAATTTGACAGTTGTAGGTATAGTACAAATACCATGGTACACATATATACCATGGTACATGTCCCATTGTACTATTAAAAATAGCTATTATGTACCATGGTACTATCAATATACCATGGTACATGTCCCATTGTACTATTACAAATACTATTATATATACCATGGTACATGTACCATGGTACTATAAATATACCATGATGTAATATGGTACTATAAATATATCATGGTACATGTACCATGGTACTATAAGGTACTGTCAAAAATACCATGGTAAAATTTCTTATGGGTGATAGGCTAGAGACACAGAGTAGGCTATATAGTGACACATTAATAGATACATAGATATAAATATATAGACAGCTAGATTAATAGATAGATATATACTATAGATAGATTAAAGATAGGCTACATATATAAATACATAGATAGATTATAGATATATAGATTATAGTCTGTTATGTTATGTAATCTGATTCATGTAATATATACTTCATATATGCCGTCAGTTTAGCATTTGTTACTAATTGCTGTTTTCATTTTTATTCAGACCCAGAAATGTCAACATCAGACCCATCAACATCAACACCAGTAGAAACACAGTTTATGGGAACTTTTTGATACTCGTATCCATCAAACCCAGATGATACACAATGCTACAGCTGATGCCACAGTGGAAGTGAAAAAATACATCAACGATGCGTATTTGCCCAGAACTCATGATCCCCTAACTTACTGGAAAGAGAGAGCTGTTATCTTTCCTCATTTGTATGTATTAGCTAAAAAATATCTTTGCATGCCAGCAACAAGTGTCCCTTGTGAGGGGATTTTTTCAAAGGCTGGAGAAATTATCTGTAAAAAAAGAAGTAGGCTAAGTCCTTCCACAGCAGAGAAATTAATATTTTTGAATAAAAATATGTAAAAAAGTAAGACATTGTGGCTTGATTTATTTTATTAATATTCATTTTGCAGGACCAAAATAACATTATGCACAGTGAGGAGCCTATAGGTTACAAGCTTCACATATTAGAAAAGTACAATAATAAAAAAACAATAAATTTTCATGGCTCGTCAAGGTTGTTTCAGATCAACACCTGCAAGTGACCACTAGGTGTCACAGTGGAGACGGGTGTCGGATTGATTCAAAGCCTCGAAACAATATGGACCATTTGGTTCAACAGTTTCATTGCTTCACGAAGCCTCGATCTGCCCATCACTACCCAAGAATGATATTAGCAACCGAAGCACACAGGAGCCGGAGGTAGGCTCCGCCCCTAGACACCTTGACCCCTCCCACAACAGGTGTTGAGGCGTGGGAGAAAACGACAAATAGTTCCCACGCGTCGCGCACGCACACAAACCCTCCCATAGTGTGACAGGGGCACTGCGGTCGGTTTAAAAAGCCACAAACTCAACGTGCATTCTCTTGGAATTTACGCTACTACAGATCCAAAGACTCCCGAGAGATGCCTTGATGAAGCTATGATGGATTTAACATTAGCTCTGCGAAAATTACAAGGATCGTGCTTAACAAAATTAACCAGCGGAACGTGTGGAATATATTTTTCATTTGCGATGTCAGATTGACCAATGTGGATATAACGATTGAAGATTTACATGGAATAAAACAGAGGACCCTCGATTTGGTTTTCACAGAGCGCGATATTGGATTTTATTTTTTACCACGTTATTGATCGGCTTGAAAAGACAGAGGAGACGGATTAACAAATGGGGAATATGCAGACTGCTCGCGGACTACGTTAATAAATACCCATGTATTAAATAAATGTATGTGTTACGTCTCTGTGGTCTCGCGCATATGTGTTTTCTTTTGTTTCTCTTTCTCTATACTGTCTATCACATTCTTAGGCTTGCGTCACCACTCGTCCGCTGTTGGCTGAGAGAGATGTCAATCATCATATACGTCGTGACGTCATCTTTCCTCCAGCAGCCTATCGGGTTTACCACGGGAGTTTAAAAGGAAGCTGAGAAGAACGCATGTCAGCTTGTTTCTTTCAGTCGCTCTGCTTGTCGCTTTTTGTGTTTGTTATTTTCTGTTACAGACATGGTCCTGTTGTTTTTTCTTTCGGCCATGACGGCGTGTTCTGAGATTACCACGAGTAATGTGTTTCTGCCATGATGGCGTGTTTTGAGGTTACCAAGAGAAATTCGGACAGGTAATATGTCACGTGATGTACACAAAGCAACACTTAGCCAACTCGATGTATACAAACACCAGGTAAGAAAGTGAACGCCACCCTTGGATGTTTTTGTTATTAGTTAGAGCAGTTAGAGAGGGCGCTTTGCGCTGAAGAATTCTGTCTTTTCTTTTCTTTTTGTTATTAGTTAGTTAAGAGGTAGGGATTAGATAACCAGAGTTTGTTTTGTTCTTTTCTTTCATTTGGCTTCACTATTTATGTCCTTATTCTCTTGGGTTATTTACTTTGAACTCTCAATCTGTATATTTTGGTTTATTTTTCTTTGTGTCCACAATAAGTATTATTATCATTATTAGTATTATTATTATTATTGTTCATCTTTTGAATTAACATTTCACAAGAACAATAAACCGTACTTTATTTTTTCACAATACTTTGTTATGTGTCGTCTCTTGCCATTTTAATTACACCATCTTCTGATCACGACCTCAATGTTGCCCCTTTAAAGACTTTGTGTCTAAGGGTGTGTAACAGTATGTATTTAATGTAATAAATAATAAATATACTTCCTTTTCAGTGAATCTGAGAGGGTGAAAAGTAGATGACTATGCCTAAGCACTATATTGTTTTAACCGGACATCTTGTACCCATTTAATTACACCGAAGCAGAAAAGTTAAAAGTGAACAACATGGTCTTTCGAAACGGACAAACATGCCCGTACATGTCCCCTGAGACACAGTCGAAGTCTACACGACATGCATACCATGACATACTCTACAGATTAATAACACGGGAGGGTCATGCGTCAGCTAGGTGGTAATAATATAAAGTGCAAACATTTCTAAAGACGGAATGCCTCGCGATCTAAATTCTCTCTTATGAACGTATTATACAATAAAATATGCACATGTGTTTACAATTTTTGCACGCACACACGTATTCCTTAATTAACAACACTTGATTTTAACTATTATTTACATTGAACAAGCGCATCTGCACATTCTCTCTCCATTAGATGTTTTCAAACTCCCCGGAAAGTTTTAGAGCAGTCCAAATCAGGAGCAGAGGGTTTTTTTTTTGTTTTTTTTTGGAAGAGTCCATCTCCAAAGGGGCTTTTTACTGTTTTATAACAAATAACATTATGTCGCAGGAGAAATTCGTACACACACAAACACACCCCTACAATGTATTGGCTGTGGTAAGATCAGGGAGTTGTTTTTAATTAAAGAAAGTTTCGTTTTTCACATAGCCTATATTTGAAAAGTTCACCGTCACATTTTAAAACCTTTTTAAAAGGTTAAAATACAACGGTTGGTATTCGTACATTTTAATACGTTATCAGAAAATGTTAGAGAAAGTTTTTACTTCTTTTTTAATTCTGTATTTTTACCGACCTGAAACCATGAGGCTTCAAAGTATGGAATAGAAGTTTTTTAACATTTATACGATTTTGAACATTTATTAATTTGTGTTGCAAAAGCAGAAGTCTATTTTCTTTAAATAAAGATTTACCCTTACTTATGCTTTAATTTCTTTAAATCAGTCTGATGACATGCATTATTTCTGTGATTAATTGATTAGTAATGTTGCGAGGGAGGTTTCCTCACACAACTAAAAGCACTTTAGATCTGTTTGTGAACACATTGTATTTACTTAGACTTTTTAAATGTATTTAACATTTTAAATGTTTTTCTTCTGACCAACTTACATTTCATATGAATTACCTGAGGCGTTTAACAACCACATATAGGGAATGCATGTTGATTAGTGCACTGTACAACCACCACTGTAGTATTCTGAGGAAATATCAGTTACTTACTTGGGATCTCATTAAATTCAAAAACATTTGTTTAATTTATAAAATCAGACATGGTCGAGCACCTCTGTGATTTTATACCTGTGGTTATCTTTAAGGTTTCCTTTTATTACACCCGGCTGGGTACATTTACATTGTTTTAATGTTGATTAATGTACACTGTCCCCTTTCAAATAAAGAGAAAATGAAAATGAAAAAAAGGTACGTTTCAGGCATAGTGCAAACATGCAATGTTCGAGAAAAGCTCATATTGGTGTAATCTTTGAGAGGTCTCACCCACAAACGTATAACTTTGTGTTGGGATGACCTAGGCATAGCTTTACTAAAATAAAACTTTATGGAAGTCATTTTTAAACTGTGAGTATGCTTCAACATGTAACTATACCATATTTTATATATTGATATTATGGTTCCATGTTGCTTTAAAGTCTTTGCTTGTTTGTTTGTTATTAACTAATACTTTTTATTTTTTAACTAACACCTCAACAAATTAAAGAAAAATATGAGCTAAGAATGTTCTCTAACCTCAAATAAACAGATAATGGAATGTTCACAATCTACAATATGTTAGATATCACTCAGTATGTGTGTAAATAGTTTTAAAAAAAAGTTACACACTCTTGTAAAGCCTATGGACTAACTTTCAAACATAATCTTTATACAGAAATCACACGCGTCCAAAACAACCATACAAGATTCAAAAAGACCAAATCACTAAGAAAAGAGGGATGAAAAGCATTGTTTATAAGAAATACACAAAAGTTTACAAATGACGGTTTATCATTAGTTTTTAGTCATCTTGCTCAGATAGCAGATGACACCGTTCACATCTTGTTTCTCGGATTGTACGTGTTTTAGGTGAAGACTTTTCTTTGAGAGCCGTCAACACTCAGTGGTTATAGGAATAAATGATAATTAAGAATTTAAGTGATAGTCTTTCTGTTTGAGAATGTTTGACTATCTATGACTATCCCTCTATCTATGATGCTGAATCACACAAAGTATTAACACGAAAAGCAAGTGCATGCTGTTTTACATTTAAACTATTAATCACATCTGACTATTGCACTGAGAGATATATTCATTAAAGCTTGAGCTAAGTTAGAACCACCAGACATATCTTCATACCTATTGTGTTCTGACACAATGACAGACACAAATTGTACTAACAATTCTTTTTGTTTTATAAATACACTTTTCTTATTTCTACAAATATCTGTGTTAAATATGGAGTTAATACACAGTGAAAACGAGAATAATGCTACCAAATACATCTGACACAATGTTTTTTTTAAGAATATCAGTGTTTTAAAATACAGATGATTTTTCTTTTGACAAAACCTACAATTCAAATGATCTCACCCCAGTGGTGTTTAACATCCAAGAGCTGAAGAAGCACTTCTTTATGCAAAAAAGCAAATTAATTAAAAAACAACAATAATACAAATAGTTTAAGTCGACATAAACAAAACACCCCAGATCATCCCAGAGGTTATAGTAAACATTTACAATATGGAAATACAGTATATTCTGTCAGTTTTGTAATGCAAACACATTTGAGGGTTAACGTTACCTGTCCTTGTAAAGGCTATGGATAAAATTCAAAGATTATGTTTCCACAAAAGTAAACTCTAGAGGTCAACTTGCTAAAAAGTAAATACATGAGACAATTAAAATGAATATAGAAAAGCCACTTGTGATCAGTTTTGAATGTTTGTAATCAATATTTTATATACTAATCATTACGATGATTACATCTTGTTTCTTTTTATTTTTGTACAGTGTGCAAAAACTATAGCTAGAAGCACTGAGATAGGAGCTCTATAGCCATCTAGTGGTTAAAGTGATTTTTTTTTTTTTTAAAGGGATTTTCCCAAAAATGTGCCTTTTTTTTTTTTTTACATTAAACCTTGTAAAATTATCCAGGTTATCCCCATGAATGAAAGTTTGAAATCTGGGTCTTTTACAAAGGGAATTTTACATAAAATGCTGTTTTTTGTAAAAAAAAAAAGAAAAAGAAAAGAAAAGCCTATTTAAATTAATATTTATTTATAGAAATTTAAAAGATATCATAAAAACATTAATAAACAAAGTAAAACTACATTTGTAAAAAAAAAAAAAACTATTATTCTGTTACAAAATGCAATGTTATTGTCTGGGGTCCCTGGAGACCCCAAAGATAACGAGTGTAGACACAAATGAAGATAACCAGAGGGTTAAATCCCCAAATGTTTATGGGGGCACTTCTAAAAAACAAAGTGTTCTTATTAATAATTAGGAAATAAGAATGGCCACACAAGAGTCAAATTGCCCCCGCCCAGGACAGCTCGCATACCTTCACCACAGAGATGTGGAGTGGCGTGGGCTTAAAATATGGCGTGGGGGGCTTAGTCCACAAAATACTTTTTAGTGCCATTCTGAAATGATAAAAAAGTGTAGGATGTAGAAAAGCTAGCATTAGACATTTGTTCAGTAACATTTACCTATTATTCAATGAGTAGGCGTGGCCTATTTGTTAATATTAGACACCATATTTTTCCATTACAGAGTTTTTTTCAGGTCACCTAAACCAGAGTAGCCTAATGACTGCTGTTTGGAAATGAGGACTGGGGAGCAATTGGCTAAAAACATTAAGTAAATTTCATGGTTTTCATAATTTCATTTTTTAAAGGGATACTCCACTTTTTTTGGAAATAGGCTCATTTTACAACTCCCCCAGAGTTCAACTGTTGAGTTTTACCGTTTTTGAATCCATTCAGCCGATCTCCGGTTCTGGCGGTACCACTTTTAGCATAGCTTAGCATACATCATTGAAGTGGACAAGACCATTAGCATTTCTCATTAAAAAATGACCAAAGTGTTTCGATATTTTTCCTATTTAAAACTTGACTCTTCTGTAGTTACATCGTGCACTAAGACCGACGGAAAATGTAAAGGTCCGATTTTCTAGGCTGATATGGCTAGGAACTATACTCTCATTCCTGCGTAGTAATCAAGAAACTTTACTGCCGTACCATGAGAGCAGCAGGCGCAATGATATGACGCAGCGCCTGAAAATAGTTCCGTTGTGTTGACGGAAGGTGGCCTATTTTCAGGCGCTGCGTCATATCATTACGCCTGCTGCTCTTTAAGGGGCTGGGAACTTCATTTGTGCAACATTTCCTTAATTTCAATCGAATTCCGTGTAAAATTGTGTATAAAATGTGTTATTCAATTTTAGGAAGAACAACACCTAAGATTACCTTTCTGAACCTCAGTCAGGCTGGACAGATGAGTAACCTGTTAGCACCACTGATGCTACTGACTGAAGTTCAGAGAGGTAATTCACTTATGTGTTAACATTCTTTTTTTCTTTTTTTTTTTTTTGCTAATTGCTCCGTTAGCTATGGAAGCTTGTTTCCGCCACAGAATGAAAAATATAAAAGGTAATTGCGACTTTTTATCTCACAATTCTGACTTTATTTCTCAGAATTGCGAGATATAAAGTCAGAATTGCGTGAAATAAAGTCGCAATTGCGTGTTATAAAGTCAGAATTGTGAGATATAAAGTCAGAATTGCGTGTTATAAAGTCAGAATTGCGTGATATAAAGTCAGAATTGTGAGATATAAAGTCAGAATTGCGTGTTATAAAGTCAGAATTGCGTGATATAAAGTCAGAATTGTGAGATATAAAGTCAGAATTGTGAGATATAAAGTCGCAATTGCGTGTTATAAAGTCAGAATTGCGTGATATAAAGTCAGAATTGCGTGATATGAACTCAGAATTGTGAGATATAAAGTCGCAATTGCGTGTTATAAAGTCAGTTTTTTTCCCCCCATAGAATTGGACTTTATAACTCGCAATTGCGAGTTTATATCTCACAATTCTGACTTTATAACAAGCAATTGCGACTTTATATCACGCAATTCTGACTTTATATCTCGCAATTCTGACTTTATAACACACAATTGCGACTTTTTATTACGCAATTCTGACTTTAAATCACGCAATTCTGAGAAATAAAGTCAGAATTGCGAGATGTAAACTCGCAATTGTGAGAAAAAGTCAGAATTGTGAGATAAAAAGTCGCAATTATTATTATTTATTTATTTATTTAGTGGCGGAAACAAGCTTCCATAGTTAGCAGTTCTCACTTCTAAACAGCAGTCATTAACTTAGGCTACTCTGGTTTAAGTGACCTGAAAGGACTCTTTAATGAAAAAAATATGCTTTTTAATATTAACAAATACACTAGCTACGCCTAGGCTAGGCTATTCCTTCAATACTGAACAAATGTCGAATGCTAGCTTTTCTACATCCTACACTTTAACTTTGTGTTTATTTTATCATTTCAGAATGGCACTAAGAAGTCTCTTGTGGAGTAAGCCCGCGACGCCATATTTTAAGCCCCCGCCACTACATATCTGTGTGGTAAAAGCAACGGAACTGCCGAAGGTAGTATCCTGGCAGTTTGACTCGGATGGGGCAAGACCAGATATGACTAAGGTCAACAAAGTGGCGGCCATTTCCGATGGCGATTCAGTAGTAAAAATTAATGTTTATGAGGAGTTTTCAGACAAATTTAAGGAGGGCGTAAGCTATGTCGTCCAGGGGCATACGTTAAAGGGGGCATCAAATCCCCCTTATTTACTCAACATTACTAAGAACACTTTGTTCTTCAGAAGTGCCCCAATAAATATCACTGAGGATATAAGGCAGCAGGCGGAGGCTTTGTTAAGTCCTCGCTCTCCACTCACCCCGCTCTGCACCAGTAGAGATGCTGACGGCCTCATCACAGTGGAGGGAGATGTGGTAGAGGTAAGCAAATTTTTTGCCTAGGTGAAATGACCATGGTGTAGGCTAGATATAATTTGTTGTTATAGTAGGCATGACAAAGCCTTTCAAATTTCTTAAATATTGGTATCAAATGATTAACACACAAATTCACCTTGTTTAGCTGCTTGCTCTGAAAAAGATTTGTAAGATGAAAGAGACCATCCCCCTTCGGAACATTACCCTGCAGCAGGTAGACCCATGTTTGATTTATTAAAATCAAATAAATCAAATTTGGGGTGTTGAAGTTAGTGTATTATGTTACTTTCTACAGGGGGAAACGCAGGTGCCTCTCTGCCTGTGGAGGGAGGCAGCCGTGGCAGAATTACAAGTTGGGAGCCATGTATCGGTGTCGCACGTCAAAGCCGCCAAGTCTCCATATGGTGTCCAGCTCCATTCGTCCAACTACACAAGAATCGAGGTTTGTTCTTGTTGTTGCTGTAGTTGTAGCAATATTGGAACACGGGTTGGGTTTTTAAACAGGGACACAGTTTCCCGTCAAGGTCTCAGAAAACCGTAATTTAGCTTACAAGGATGGTCTGCAGAAGTAGCCTACATTTCTATGGTTATAAAATTGATTTGAAATTACAGTTTAAAGAACTAATAGGAGAAATGGTGAACATAATGGAAAAGTCAAACAAGTAGCCTAGAAAACAATTCCTACCTAGGCGTCATTTATTTTGATTGACCCAAAGGATAAGGAGTGAGCTTCATGTTTAGTAATTGGTGACAGATGGAGAATAACCTAACAGTATACAGAGACGCGGGAAGAACAGGCTTATCGGCCTGGTGCAGAGTAGAAATGCGTGTTGCGAGTAACACCTTACAAAAGTAACGCAATTACAGTAATGTATTGCTTTTTGCTATAACGCAATACTAAAAATAAATCTTATTATACGCCTACCCTTTACAATCTCAGTAATGCACGTTACAACTCATTTGTACCTAGAAACATTTTGGCACCAGAAAAACAGATCCGTGAGTAAAAGAGTAACGTTATTTCCTGTGGCTGGAATCCAATGGTCGAGATTGTGCAAACTACGGAGAGCGTCCTGGTTGCGTATGCAACCCACCGTTCCCTGAAGGAGGGAACGGAGGACGTAGTCGACGTCGACTGAAATGGGATCACGCTAGGGAGCCTATTGTCTTCGAGTAATTTAGAACGAGCCAATGCACATTGGCGTGCGAGATATGCATCTCACACTCCGCCCCGCGGCGCGGGTACAAATACGGAAGTAGATGCACGCACCATTGCTTTTCGCTGAGGAGCCGAGCGTAACTCGGAGTCAGCGGTGGTCCAGCGATAGTGGCAAGGGGACTACGTCCTCCGTTCCCTCCTTCAGGGAACGGTGGGTTGCATACGCAACCAGGACGTTCCCTTTCAGTCGTGAACGTCAGACGTAGTCGACGTCGACTGAAATGGGATCAACCATTGAAAACGCCACTAAAGCTGCCACCTTCCAGTGCCTAGACAAAAGCCTCCTGATCCTCCCGACCTTTTTAGCGGAAGAGGATAGGGCTTAGGCCAGGAAGTCACTGCTGTTCCACAAGACCCACTCAGTTAGACTTGGATAACACTGGGAAAGCGTACCCTGTACATGGAAGGAAGGGACGCTGCGGAAGCCACATCCTGCCCGAAGGGAGGTAACCTGTGGAGAATACACATATGAACTGGGCGGAGACCGGGCAGTGCAACATATGGAAGGTCACTGGGGAGGCTCCAGCCTATGACAGGGGGGAGACTCAACCAGCCAATGACAGCAGAGCAGGCTCTGCCGAGGGAAGACACGGGCTCACCGTAGGGAGCCGTACCGTGGAAGAATACACATATGGGATCACCGTAGGGATCACAACATATGGACCCAGCCTAACACAGGTTCCACACTGCTTACGAGTGGTAGGCCTAACACCGGGCGTTCCGCCACGTCTGATGTCGGAGGGGTGCGGAGGAACTCAACAGGGTTCGGATAAGGGAACTCTACTGGAGCAACATGGCGCACGTATCCAGTCCATAGGAGGGGAATGGCGCAGCAAGCCGACACTTCGAACCGGGCTCATGGTGAAACTGGCTTCATATGAAGGGAGCCCACGGGAAGCCGCGGTTCGACTTAGGTGTCGCCCAGCCCCCAACTCTAGAATATCTGTCAGCGAAGCACTCTGTGTCAACGCCTAGGTGGGAGCAACACTCATAAAAGAGGAGCTCACCACGTAAGTGGACATGAGTATCTCGGGATTTTCACCAAGATAAGGCAACCACATTCAGTGGGCCAACCTCGCTTGGAAACAGCCTTCCCTCTCTGCTGACTTCCTTAACAGATAAGAGCTGGTCTGAGGTCCTATGGCTTGCGTTCTGTACACGTATAACCGCGATGAAGCGGACGGACAGAGAAAGCCAGGGCTGGGTCTGCCTCCTCCGGGGCAGTGCTTGCAGGCTCACCACCTGGTCCCAGTTTAAGGGAGAGGTAGGAACCTTGGGCACATATCCAGGCCGGGGTCTCAGCTAATGAGAGTTAGCCGGCCCGAATTCCAGGCACAAGTCATTGACCGAAAGCGAGCAAGTCCCTACCCTCTAGTAGAGACAATGCGAGCAGGAGAACTGTAAAAAACAGGTTTTTAACTCACTGCCCGCAGTGGCTCAGGGGTGGTCTCTGCAGTGCAGTAGCACCAGAGATAGGCCCAAGAGGATAAAGAGGGACGCAGGGATGACCCTTGCTCCCTCAGGAACCTGACGATCAGGACGTGCTTCCCATGCTTCTGCATATGATGTTCGTCATCATATTGAGGGTGAAGGAACAGCCTACTCCAACCCAACTTGCAGGAAAGAGAGCACTGAAATGACCGAACGCTCTCAGGATCTCCTCAGGAGAGAAGACTCATTCAATGAATAGGTTCCACTTCTAACTTAGCGAAGCACAACTGCCTTATCTTAAGGGGGTGCTTGCAGAAGTGATGGTCACTACCACATATCCTTGTGGTAACCACCTGAACCTCCACGTCCATTTTTTTTTTTTTTTTTGAACGCGGGTGCCATCATGCCCCATCCCCAAAAAATATTCAGGGGAAGTCAGGAAGGCTGTCGAGGGAACTAGATCTGGTTGGGCCAATAAGGGGCAACTATCAGACCTGTTCCACTCCTGACTTAGCACAGTAGGTGCAAGCGACCTGCGCACTGCTCAACACTAGATGTGAAAGTCATTGAGCTTCAGGAGCATCTCTGCTCAACACTTGAGTGTGATAAGTTCACTGAGTTTCAGGAGCATCTCTGCTCAACACTTGAGTGTGATAAGTTCACTGAGCTTCAGGAGCATTTCTGCTCAACACCTAAGTGTGATAATTCACTGAGCTTCAGGAGCATCTCTGCTCAACACTTGAGTGTGATAAGTTCACTGAGCCTCAGGAGCAACTCTGCTCCACACCTAAGTGTGATAATTCACTGAGCTTCAGGAGCATTTCTGCTCAACACCTGAGTGTGATGAAATTCACTGAGTTTCAGGAGCATTTCTGCTCAACACCTGAGTGTGATGAAAATCACTGAACTTGAGCAGCGCCAAGCGATAATGAATCGCATAGTCGCTTTCTTAGAAGGCTCACTGGGGAACGCATTTCTGCGGGGCCCCGGGGTCAGCTGAGAGCTAGTGTCTGTCCAAGGGATGTCTGCTCAGACAGAAACACAACTGGCAGAGGGACGAGTCCGGAGAGGCAACAGATGTAACTGTGCGGCCCCGAAGTGGTCCCTGCCCAGCTGGACCGCCAGGGGATGGAGTCTCCACTCTCCCTGGCCATAGCTGTCGTGAGGCTCGTTGGCGGCACGATTGAGCAGGCCGGAAGAATTTTATAGTGGAAAGAAGCAACCTCAGAAGCTTCTGACTCCAAGGAGGAGGTGACAGGCGAGTTATGACATGCGAGGGAAGCTTAGCGCAATGGTCGCGATGTTGTCTTTTCAGACCAGTACCAGCTAGCTGAGCAGTGGTGGCTCAAAGCGAGGTGAACTGACAACTCGAGGTAACAAATACCAATGCAGTCGGAGGTCGCCCAGGCCTCCGTTAAAGCATGCCCTTTGTACATGGCTCCTCAGTCAGTGTTAGTGGACCTGAAGGTCTAAACACGGGCTGAGAGTTTGGCGGCAGGCCGGGGTGATCTTTTAATCACACAGGGCGTGCCGCTCTGCCACGGTCACCTCGGGACTCGATCATAAAACTAGTGCTGAAGCGGTCTTCATATGGAGGAAGCCAAGCGACTGCGACTGCCATATGCCCCAGGAGCCTCTGAAAATTCTTTCAGTTGAACCCTTTCTCACTTCTAGCACTAGCCTAACACACTCTTTTGAGAGACGTGTTGGACCGAGTCCCTCTCCTGAACTGAAAAGAGATACTCAGCCCGTGGGCGAGATTAATCTCTCCCAGTTGACCTGAAGACCCAACTGGCTATGGAGCACTCGAAGGGTAGGACCTGTACGGATACTTCGTACCCTCGACGCCAGACACAGAATGTTCTGTGGAGCGGAGGATAGAAATCTGAGTACTGTCCTTCAGGTCGAACGCCGCAGGCCATCCTTGGGGATGGAGCATTTGAAAATGCAACTCTGTGTTAGTAATTGAACGGAGGCTTTCGAAAAAGGGCCCGTTTCAACTGACACAGGTTCAAGGTGGCCCTGACACACCACATATCTAGGGTACAATAAAGAACAGGTTAAAGAAACCGGTCTTCATATCGGCTGAGGAAGAGGCTACATCGCGTCCTTCGCCAGTAGGACTGTGACGTGCGCACACAGGCCAGGAGCAGTGCTCAACACGTAGGTGTGATAATTATCACTAATTCTAGGAGCATTAGCTCAACACCTAGGTGTGAAAAATATCACTGAGCCAGGGCGGAAGCCAAGCGAAATGAATCGCAAGCCGAGTCTGCTGGTAACTCAGGGCCAATGGAGCGGTAGGAAGCACTTTAGGCTTACACACACCATACCAGGGCCCAGAGACCACAGACGTACCCGAGGTGAGGCAGCGTGGTGGAGGACAGGGACCCGGCTCGGAAGGCCCGTGGGCGGCCCGAAGCGGGGTCTGAGTGTGCAGTGCAACACCTACCTGTCTCCACGGGACAGCAGGAGATGCGTGAGAAGGCGGATGACCGGGTCCTCGAACGCGTCGTGCTGCCGGCTGGCGAACAAGAGGGGGCTGAGGGGTGCAAGGCTGTTCCACAGGGTCGCACACCGCCAACCTCGCGCTCTTGGGACCCAGGGACGGAGGAATTCGCTCTTTGACAATTTGGGAACCACTGGACTCCGGGGAGCCAGTGGTGGAACGGTAACCATCTGAAGAGCTCGTCCCCCCAACCCTGGGTGGCCTGTCTCAGGGATGCTTCGTCTGACACTCGCCCCCTGGCTGGGCAGTGCCTGAGACAGACCGGGCGACCTGCCTGCTGCTGGCTCTACGCTGGGGCCTGAGTGAAGGCTGTTGCGGGGGCCCCGCGGAACCGGAGGCAGCGGCAGGGGACGCCCTCGGCGACGGGCAGGCGGAGGAACCGTCACTGGCTGCGGGTGGAGGCAACAGCAGGCCGCCAGGACAGGGTGTGTCGAAAACCCTCCGTCTGCTCTTGGGCTGTGAAGAGCTGTTGGGTACAGCTCTCCACCGCGTCGCCGAACAGCCCAACCCGGGAAATTGGGGAGTCCAGGGACCGAACCTTGTCCGCATCCGCCATCTCAACCAGGCTGAGCCAATGATGGCGCTCCTGGACCACTAAAGTGGACATCGCTAGACCGACCGCGCACGCTGCGACACTCATGCCCCGTAGGGCGAGGTCAGTGGCAGTGCGGAGCTCACTCATGAGCGCACGATCTAGACTACCCTCGTGCATGTCCATGCAAAGAGGAAGCAGCTTGCCCGCCAGCTTTGTGAGCTCTGACCGTCAAATCTGACGCGAGCTCACAGGCCTGCGAGGGGAGACGAGGATCCCCCGTCCAAAATGCAGCGGCCGTTGGACACAGGTGTGTCGCAAAAGACCGCTCCACTGGAGGGATAGCCTCATAACCCTTCACCGCTCCTCCGTCAAGGGTAGCGAGGGGGGGAAGAACCACTCAGGCAGTTTTCAGCAGTAAAAGGTGCCGTCCACGACCTAGTAAGCTCTCCATGCACTTCAGGAAAGAAGGGTACTGGGGCGGCGGGCTGAGAACCAGCACGGCCCGCCCCGAGATACCAATCATCCAACCGAGACTGAGCAGGACACGGTGGAGGGTTCCACTCGAGCCCGACAGCCTCGGCGGCCCGTTTCAGCATAACTGACAAATCTGGATCCGGCTCGGGCAACGTTATACTCCCAGAGGAAGACAACGCAGTCGAGTCGTCATCTCCAGAGGCCAGCTCACCCTCCGATGCTGCAATCGGCGTCCTGTCCTCTGGGGGAGCCCCGGGTGAAACGGCTGGCCCACCCATTACAGATGGACCAGCACGCTCCACGGGGGACTCACACGGCTGCGGTGGAAAGGAGGAGTGAGGAGCCCACAGGGAATGGTTACCGGGCGAGACATCCACCACTATCCTCCTATTACCCATCTCACGCAGCACCCGAGGGCGGGGCGTGGTAATGGGGACTCGCGCTTCGCGGACGAAGGCGAGTCTCGAACTCAACACCGCGACAGTCATATTCCCGCAATGGAAACATGAACTGTCCACAAAAGCTGCTTCAGCGTGCTGTAAGCCCAAACACGTGATGCAACAATTGTGACCGTCAAAGAGAGACAGGGAACGACCGCATCCAGAAACGCACGGGCGGAATGACATCTTGAAAAAGACGCAAACGCACCCGTGTTGTTCTTTCAGGAAGTGAAAAACTCTCACCAGTGCCGGAGCACACAGGGGAATGACCGCGGCAACACTGATACAGGAATGGTGCAGCCTGTATCAGTGAAGCACTCACTTTCTTCGCCCTCAACCGGCCGTCAGACAAACAAACACAAACAGAAATTTGGTTGCTGTGACAACAGCAGTTGAGAGCTCGGAAGCTCGCGATCACCGCTGCACTCGCGCTGTAACACCGACACCAGGAGAGACTTCCAGAAGAAGCACGACACACTCGCTCGTTGTATAACAAGACTCTACAGACCTGAACATGAAGCTCGGCTCCGAAGTGAAAGGCAATGGTGCGTGCATCTACTTCCGTATTTGTACCCGCGCCGCGGGGCGGAGTGTGAGATGCATATCTCGCACGCCAATGTGCATTGGCTCGTTCTAAATTACTCGAAGACAATAGGCTCCCTAGCGTGATCCCATTTCAGTCGACGTCGACTACGTCTGACGTTCACGACTGAAAGGGAACTCGGCTCCTCTTAACAAGACGGTAGCTACGCTGATGGATCAAGCCTAAATAGATTTCTATAGGCTGTGTGTTTGTACTTTAAAGACATACTTTCATGATAAGAGATGCTGCTGTCAGCTCATCCTGACCGATCCTGTCAGAGTTTCTTGCTGTGGCCCGTGCGTAAATGCGCACAGCGTCTTGATTCATTCACCCATAAGCAGAAACGGGCCAAAACATTTTGTGACTTTCCGGGTGGGTGAAGCTGTCCACATTAAAAGATACGCTGTGCACATTTAATCACGGAGCACAGCAGCGTAGCTTTATATTTAAATTGACACGCCGACAGGATCAGTCAGAATGTAGCCTAATGTTAATTGATGTTCTGTGTTCTGGTCGAAAAGGTCTCTCACACATGTCCAGGTTCATAGAGTCAATCTGTTTGGAGGAAAGCAGCCGTCCTCCTGATCAATCCTGAGCTCCATAAGTGCCTCTAAATTATTTCAGAAGCTAAAAGGCTTCCTCTGTATATCCTTATAACTACATTTTTTAGTTTTGCTGCATAAATGTCCCGGGTTATTTGCTGTGACATTACAACGCCCATGGAAACGTTTAAAATGTCTGACAGCAGCATCTCTAGCCTAATCATGAAAGTAAACTGTTAAAGAAAACATTGATAGCCTACATCATCACAATAAAGAAATGACCTGGAAAGTTATGAGGACCGGTAGAGGTAAGATAAATCTAAGAAAAAAATTAGTTGATTTGTGCGTAGGCTAGGCCTACATGATTAGGCTATTCAGATATTGTGAGAGCTGATCCGCACATCACACCAATGTAGCTCCTATAATCGTGACAAAATGCTGCCCCAAAAACAGCTGCTGACGTCGAATTATTAGGCTGTAATATCACAGAGCATCCTCTGAATTCAGCACTAACCTGGGGCCTGTAGAGCCTACCACGAAGCAAGATTTGAGTTTTTCAAGGTAACTTCGGGGTTACCCTGGGTTTTCACTACCGAAGGTGGTTCTCTTCTTACTGGGGTAGATCACCATGGTAACTTACGCTGAACGGCTAACCTGCTCCGGAGTAGGTTATGTTTCAGATAGGCTAGAGATAAACTCTATGAAAACGCCGCCTACTGACCAATCAGCTCTCTGAAAAATGACATCACCATTTGTAGGAAATCCCACAGACTGTTTTAGCCAATAGGCTGCTTTATGTTTGCTGCGGTGATATGGAGGAACCATAAAAACTCTTCAGCGATATCATCCCACAGAGATTGATTAAAAAGCCTTAGGTTATTGTAGGCCTACAGGTTTTTACAGTATCCTAAGCCTATAGGGTACTAACTGTTTTTTGTTATTTGTTCCCCAAGTCCGTTTCACACAGCCGTTAAAATAAATGGGTTTAATTTTTCTTATGTGAGCTCAATATTATGAGCAGTTTGGTAGGGATATTGGCTATTTATTTTAGGTTAGGCCTAGTAGCTTTCTTAAAGTCTATCAGACTGGTCATGTTCCACCCTACCTTCTGCGATATGGGCGCAGGTAATAAGGTGAGTTTTTAGCAGCCTAAATGTTGAGATTCAGTCTTTCAACCACTATTTGAGCTCATTTTATGGCATGGGTGGATTTTTCGTTTCATTGCTTTATGAAGTTAATTTAGAACAATGTTTGGAACAGTTTTGAGTGAGTTAAATAAATTAATCAAATTTTTGAAGTGACTAGAAGTTTTTTAAAGTCAGGTGGAACGACCACTTATTCAGTGCCCGAGTTTTTAATGTGGAAACGCCGACACACAGCCGAGCTGAAAGAATAAGGCTGATATTTTTATACAGCTCATAAGAACGCATCAAATCAACGGATTATAGACTATGCCTGTTCATTTAGGCATCACACTGTCTGCGATTTTCTGTCTCCCTGCATGTGTTGTATTTCTGTAGTGTTACAGTTTGCTCTTCGTTTGTAAAATAGGCTATGACGCTCTGCTGACAGTGGACTTGTTCATGTCTGCGATTGGTCATCTGCTGCTAACACCACCTCTTTTATGTGAACGCGCTCACGGCTGGATTGGGAAACCCTGGGTTGACTTACAGAGTAGATAACCTGCTTCGTGGTGACGCTGATCCCGATTGTTAGGGTTAGTGAAGCCAGATTACGAAAACATATCCTGGGTATGTTGAACTCGCGTCGTGGTGTAAGTCTCTGCTGTGTTTTATGGTGTTGTTTAGTGCCCATTGTGTAGTCTGCACGTGTGATTTTAGCCCTGTCAATATGGGGGTGCTGCATCACACCTCCGCACCTCCCTTCCCGCACCTTGACAGTAGGCTATAGCCGTGCTGATGTTTACTTTGTCTTTCCAGGAGATCAGCAAGGCATGCGAGGTGGTGGGTGCCTTCGGGGTCATGGATGTGCCAGAAGATCCTGGAATACTCAGAATGCTGTTGGAGAATGAACGGAAGGTTTTAATAAAAGAAGAAATGTGGAAGCCTATTGAGGCCGAATTCACAAGCCCGCCAATTAAAGTAAAGATTACTTTGGTTGGGAACAAGGTCTCAGCAATTACATTGGCAAAAGAGTAAAATAGGCATAGGCCTACCTTAGTTCTCCAGAGTTTTGTTTACATCAGGCTAATTGAAGTGTATGGCTATTTAATAGCAATGTTTAGCCTATAGCCTATTTATTTGTGTTATGTTTTATGTGTTTTATTCCATAGCCTATATAAAAACTTGAAATTATATTTATTTATTGGTAGGTATATATATGCATTTACTGTTATATGCGTTTTATTCCAGCCTATATCAAAACTTGAAATTATATTTATTTATTGGTAGGTATATATATACACTCACCGGCCACTTTATTAGGTACCCCATGCTAGTAACGGGTTGGACCCCCTTTTGCCTTCAGAACTGCCTCAATTCTTCGTGGCATAGATTCAACAAGGTGCTGGAAGCATTCCTCAGGGAGTTTGGTCCATATTGACATGATGGCATCACACAGTTGCCACAGATTTGTCGGCTGCACATCCATGATGCGAATCTCCCGTTCTACCACATCCCAAAGATGCTCTATTGGGTTGAGATCTGGTGACTGTGGAGGCCATTTTAGTACAGTGAACTCATTGTCATGTTCAAGAAACCAATTTGAAATGATTAGAGCTTTGTGACATGGTGGAAGTAGCCATCAGAGGATGGGTACATGGTGGCCATAAAGGGATGGACATGGTCAGAAACAATGCTCAGGTAGGCCGTGGCATTTAAACGATGCCCAATTGGCACTAAGGGGCCTAAAGTGTGCCAGGAAAACATCCCCCACACCATTACACCAACACCACCAGCCTGCACAGTGGTAACAAGGCATGATGGTTCCATGTTCTCATTCTGTTTACACCAAATTCTGACTCTAACATCTGAATGTCTCAACAGAAATCGAGACTCATCAGACCAGGCAACATTTTTCCAGTCTTCAACTGTTCAATTTTGGTGAGCTCTTGCAAATTGTAGCCTCTTTTTCCTATTTGTAGTGGAGATGAGTAGTACCCGGTGGAGTCTTCTGCTGTTGTAGCCCATCCGCCTCAAGGTTGTGCGTGTTGTGGCTTCACAAATGCTTTGCTGCATACCTCGGTTGTAACGAGTGGTTATTTCAGTCACTGTTGCCCTTCTATCAGCTCGAACCAGTCTGGCCATTCTCCTCTGACCTCTGGCATCAACAAGGCATTTCCGCCCACAGAACTGCCGCTCACTGGATGTTTTTTCTTTTTCGGACCATTCTCTGTAAACCCTAGAGATGGTTGTGCGTGAAAATCCCAGTAGATTAGCAGTTTCTGAAATACTCAGACCAGCCCTTCTGGCACCAACAATCATGCCACGTTCAAAGTCACTCAAATCAACTTTCTTCCCCATACTGATGCTCGGTTTGAACTGCAGGAGATTGTCTTGACCATGTCTACATGCCTAAATGCACTGAGTTGCCGCCATGTGATTGGCTGCTTAGAAATTAAGTGTTAACGAGCAGTTGGACAGGTGTACCTAATAAAGTGGCCGGTGAGTGTATATGCATTTACTGTTATATTCGATTATATGGAAATGTATATTTGTTATTTATTCCATGAAAATAAAACTTGACTTTTGAAATGGTGTCCATTATTTCATCTAAACTTTTTTTTTTTTTTTTTACATGCTGTTTGAATAGCCATTAATCAAGAGTTACTGTATTGTTAGAGTTCTGTGGATGTTTAATATTGATATTGGCTTTTATATACTATATTTACAGATAGTGTATTTCCTTTAATTATGTTTCAATCATCATACCTGTCAAGTATCCCGTTTTGGCCGGGAAAGTCCCGTATTTAACCCTTCTGTCCCGCCGTCCTCCCGTATTTTCCTGTAAATATCCTGTATTTTAACCTGCGTTATTGAAAAATAATAATACCCCGGGCGGAGTATAAAAAACAAACAAAAAAAACATTCCCAATCTGAGCTCTGTCATTAGCCTCGCGATAACTAACGTTACAGGTACTGTAGGTGGCAGTTGTCGCGAGGTTAGTGTGTGAGGTCAGATGATGAGTGACAACGCGGGGGAAACAAAAAACAAACAAAAAAAGAGACGGATGATGGACGCTCTGACAGAGCAAGGCACTCCTGCCAAAAAACCCAAACCCTCATGTACTAAATACCGCGATCAATGGAATAGCAAATTTACTTTTCTGAAGAGGAGCAGGGTGGGGGATAGTCACGCGTTTTGTAAGTTTTGTAACTGCGACTTTAGCATCTCACACGGGGAAGGAATGATGTATGTCAGCACGAGAAAGGGTGTTTAGCATGGAACGAAAGATTGTTACAGAGAATAGGATGACGTTAGATAACAGAGCTGTTTGCTCTACTCTCATGTAAAATTAACCACTCTGGCCCAGCCCACAAATACACTCCTTCCAAAACAGTTAATACAAAGTCTGCAACAAATTTGTTCAATAACTCACTAAAAGAGTAAAGAAAAGTTATGTGAAATGAAAAGAAAAACTGTCAAAAGAAAAGCAATATGAAATGAAAATAATGTGTGGAATGAAAATAAAATGTAAATGTAAAGACAAGCAATGTTAAATAAACAGAAAATATGCAAATAAGCCTTTAAATAAATGCTCTTAACAACAAGAATATTTACAAGTTAACTCCTAATTTATGTAAGACACTGATCTTGTTTTTTCAACAGGTTCTTATTGAATTAACATTTAACTAAAGTTAAAATTCATTAGGACTAAACACCAAACAAGACCCTGGAGATGGTCGAGGATTTTATAAAGAGCACAGCCCCACCCTCCCCATCATCCTGTGTGACTCCCATGTCACCTCTGTGGACTCCTTCCACTTCCTGGACACCATCGTCTCCCAGGACCTCAAGTGGGAGCTGAACATCACCAAAAAGGCCCAGCAGAGGATGTACTTCCTGCGGCAGCTGAAGAAATTCAGCCTGCCAAAGACAATGATTGGCACTTCTACACCGCCATCATTGAGTCCATCATCACCGCCTCCATCACCATCTGGTACAATGCTGCCACCGTCAGGGACAAGGACAGGGCGGCAGCGTATCATTCACTCTGCAGAGAAGGTGATAGGCTGCAATCTTCCATCCCTTCAGGACCTCTAGGACTCTGAGGCGAGCAGGAAAGATTGCAGCTGACCCCTCCCACCCCGGACACAAATGGTTTCAGACTGGCAGGAGGCTGCGGTCCATCAGGACCAAAACCTCGCCACAAAAACAGTTTCTAGGTTTCTTGCCACAGGGGACTCATTCAGGACCATAGCATCCAGCTTCAGGGTTGGTGTCTCAACAGTGAGCCAGATAGTCCACCAGGTTGTGACTGCCATCTGGGACTGCCTTGTGGAGGACTACATGGCTGTGCCCACCACTGATGACTGGAGGTCCATCGCAGAAGGATTCCAGGAGCGGTGGAACTACCCTCTGTGCTGTGGAGCGGTGGATGGGAAGCACGTGGTAATGAAGGCACCCCCCAACTCAGGATCCCAGTTCCACAACTACAAGGGAACATTCTCCATCGTTTTCCTTGCAGTTGTGGTTGCGAGGTATCGCTTCCGGGGGATCGATGTTGGGGGGTACGGCAGGACCAGCGACGATGGGATTCTTGCGAACTCCGCCTTTAGACAGGCTCTCCGTGCTGGTACACTTCATCTGCCTCCTGACCACCCTCTACCTGGTGCTGAAGACAGAGGACACCAGCCCCATGTCTTTGTGGCTGATGAGGCGTTCCCGCTACGGAGGAACCTCATGAGGCCCTTCCCTGGACGCACGCTTCCTCCAGAGAGGCGTGTCTTTAATTACCACCTCTCCAGAGCCAGGCTGGTGGTGGAGAACGCCTTTGGCATCCTCTCCTCACAGTGGAGGATGTACCGCCGTCTCATCAAGGTCCACCCAGAAGTTGCGGAGAAGTGTGTGAAGGCGACATGTGTTCTCCACAACTTTCTGAGGTGTTCGGAGTGGAGAGAGGCGCCTGCTCTGAGGGGCGCGGGGCATGCTGGAGAGGAGCCACTGCCAGGCCTGGGTAGGGATGCCGCCAACAACTCCTCCAGAGGGGCACTCCAGGTGAGGGACGTCTTCATGGCACACTTCTCGGCGGAGGGAGCTGTACCATGGCAGCTGACGGAGTAGCATTTGAAGTCCTCCTCATGACTTCCCCACAACGGCTCTTTTAAGAGCCACCCACAAACCTATAAAGAGCTAAACTATCTAAAAATAGTCAATTTTTATTATATATATATATATTTTTCCCAGGTTGTCAGGTCCACATACACATTTATTAAGTTGAGACTTTTTCAAAATGTCAGGTTTTCCATGGTAGTATATCAGGTTAAATTATTTATTTATTTTTGTTTTGATGATAAATGGAGCCAGCCTCCAAAAGTAATTAACCTGGCCTTTATTTTTTTTTTATTCTTATTCAACACTGTCCAGACACTTAAGTTTAGCTGTCTTTACATTACAATAATAATGTTTCATATAATCTAGATTTAGATATGGAATAAATAGCAATCAATACAAAATCAAAATGTCTCATATATTGAAATCAAGTTATGTAATAAAAGATTTGTTTTTTTGTGTGCATTAGAACCATACCAGGCATTTAGTCATATTACAAAATAATTTATTCAGGCCAAACATATAAAGTAATTTGAGGTATAACATTAAAAAAAATATTGAGGCAAAACGTAAAAAAAAAATATTTAGGCAAAACATATAAAATAACAATATGAACTGAAAAAATGAACAATATGTGCAAACTATCTACATTAAGAGACAGGAACAAAAAGGACCTCGCTTGGAAGGTGGAAGAGCCACAGGGAACGGCATAGGAGAAGAGGAAGGAGGGCATTCTGCGTTTCCTGCAGAGCCTGCCGCCTTTTTTTTTTTTTTTTTTTTTTTTTTTTTTTTTTAGTTTACTGTGTGGGGGGGTCCAATTGTTCCAAATTTAGCACAATGGTGCTATTTTCCATTGCCAATTTGTAAATTTAAAATTTAACTGTTTCTTTTAAATGAGGCGCCATGCTCTGCAGAAAAGGCAGAAGGCTGAGGAGGAAGTACTCATCAGCGGAGCGTGGCGGTGGGGTTGGAGGTCGCGCCGGAGGTTGTGTCAGAAGCTCCAACATCGTCTGCTCCACCTCCGACGGACCGCTCACGGGGCCGCCGTCGGGCTCTCCTCTGGCCTGTGAAAGCAATACACAGTGCAATGAGAAGGCAGAAAGATGATACCTGATTTTCATGTTCATAGTAAAGGTTAACAATTTAATTGAAACAACAAAATTGTGTAGATATTGTGAGAATACTATCTGTGTCAGTGACATAGACAGTGCTTAAATGCAAGTGTGAAATTGTTTTGATCTATATATCAAGTAATTACAAGTTATACTTCAGCCATGTACATAGATAAACATGCAAATCAACAGTAGCTAAAAAGTATGTATGTACTATTGCCTTCACACACCTGTGGGTTCAGCAGCAGGGGCTGAGGGACCAGGGACTGGGGAGACAGGAGAAGAGGCAAGGGATCTCAGAATATCCTCTTCCCCCCTCTGATCATTTTCCTCTGTCAAGACAATATTAAATGTTAATACAACACGTTGGTAACAATGATCATAGAGAGATTACATTTCTTCATCTGTAAACATGACAGCATATATGCCTTGTAATGTGGATTCATTGGAAACACACCTGTCACTGTCTCCCATGCCGTTTCTCCAGGCTGTCCCAGGTCCTCGAGGTGGTTGTCCTCTCTGATCCGGGCCGAGGAATCCCAAGATCTGAGAGTACTTCCACCTCTTCCCAGACCCTGCTGCTGAGCCACTCCTCTTGTCCATCTCCTTCCTCTTCTCCTTCAGATATGTGTCCCTGAGGCTCTTCCACTTTTTTCTGCAAAAGTCCTCTGAATAAACAATATCTTGTAAGCAAAAAATGTAGCTGTATATAAGCGGGAAAATAATTGTAAAATAGCACAAGGCAGCTTGGTAGCTGGTTAGCAGGTCAATAACGTGATTCAAAAGTAGCAGGAAAATAGTTAAAAATAGCTAGCTGCTTAGCAGGGCAACAACGTGACACAAAAGTGAAATGTGTAATTATATAAATATGTGCGCGTGTAAAAAATATACCCATAAATATTTTGCAACATCTTTATACACATTACAGGAGTAATACAACACAGGACAAAACATCAATATTTTTTGGGAACTTTTGTAGGTATTTTATTCGCGCGTAACGCGTCTTTACATTGACTTAACATTGAAATCACTCGCGCCTGACGCGCTATTCGCGTCCGGTGTGAACGCAGCATAAAAAGCTTGGAAAAGTAATGTCAATTTAAATGTAACAAAATTGCATCTTTCCTTTTTGATTTTACATAATATCCTGCTGAACAAATTCAAAGTTACCATGTAAGGGAAATAATGACTTTAGTGACAAATTCAGATTTTTACTTGGCTGAAAACATGGCTGTGAGGGATAGACTTGCAGTCTTTACAATAGGATGCAGAGTGTATAAAGGTCATAGATCAACTTTCAAAACTTTTTTACGGGGTTTTTGTCTACTAAAATTTTTTGGGAAAGATGTTTTGTCCACTGAGCAATCCATTGATCACGCTTTACTTTTATCCCTATACAGCCTCATTTTAATTCCTGTCAAAAATTAAGTATGAATTTAGGCCTATTTATGTTAAACAAGTCACATTATTGATATTGATTTTAATACATCTCTTTGTACTATGTATTTTATGTATCTGTACTTACTTATCTAATGTATTTTTATTTATTTATCTTTTTTATGTACCATGCACCTTATGCCGAAGCTCCGCAATTTCATTGTACCTTGTGTACAATGACAATAAAGTAAAGTAAAGTTGATTGTATGGATCTATGGTTTCAAATGTTTGTTTTTGTTAGGACTCTTCCCTGCCTGCCTTTACAGGAAATTTATTTGGAACAAGAAATGCCCTCGAGTTTGTCTTTCTCTTCTTTATCTTCCATTTGACACTGGAGGGTTAAAATGTCCCAACCTGTACTGGTACTATTGATGCTGCACAATTAAGAACAATAATGTTTATTTTTCCTCTGGAAACAAACCATCCTGGGTGGATATGGAGTCATGTGGTTTTGCGTTGCCATTAAACTTGTATATATATATATATATATATATATATATACTCAGATAAGTTAAAACAATTGAAAAGAGTCACCACGCACCCCATTGTTTGTAATATGATTAGAGTATGGTATGAAGTTAGAGAGTACATGAAAATAGCTGACTCTTTATCCCAGTTTAGCCCCATTTGGGGCAACACATTATTCAAACCAGGCACGAAGGACTCAGGATTTCGGTTGTGGGTTGAAAAAGGATTAAGCAAAATTAATTATCTTTTTGAGGAGGGAACGTTGATGTCGTTTGAGCAGGTACCTACTAAGTATAATATTCCAAGAAAACATTTCTTTAAATATTTACAGATAAGGAGTTTTGTTCTCTCTATGCAGAACCCAACCCGATCACACTTAATGCGTCTCTATAGCACGCAGTGTGTTTATCGTGTAATTTATACGCAAAAATGAGTTTTTACGTGCACAGGATATGCATGGGTTGGTTAGGGTAGGTTTAGTAGTGGTGTGGGGTGTGTGTGTATTATACGTTTGGGTAGAATTAGTGGTGTGCGTGCGTGTGTATTACACGCAAATGAACTGTGTATCAAATGTACGCGAAAACTGCGTATCATATGCACGTAAAAACTCATTTTCTCGTATAAATTACATGATAAAACACAATGCGTCATTAAACTTGCCAGTACTTTCTTCTTTGGAGGAATTAATTACCAAGAAATGCAATAATAAAGGATTAATATCAGTTTTTTACAACTGGCTTGCATCTACTGGTCTACTGAATCAACAACCCCGGTACTTGAATTATGGAAGGTGGGATTGAGAGAGGATATATCTGAGGATGAATGGAGACAAGTCTGTAAAAACTCTCATAAACCAGCCCGATCTCATGAAAGTGCGTATCTATACCACGAATGTTATTTCTCGTGCCATTTATACGCCAAAACTGTTTTTTGCGTGCATATGCTACGCAGTTTTCGCGTGCATATGATACGCACTTTATGGCGTGTAATACGCACGCATCCCCCACCCCCCCACCCCCCTAATCCTACCCAAGGGTTTTCAGTGCGTAGCATATGCACGCAAAAAACTGTTTTGGCGTATAAATGACACGAGAAATAACATTCGTGGTATAGATACGCACTTTCATGAGACTGTGTTGCATAAACAGTCAGGTATCGTTAGCTTAAAACTACTTCAATATAACTGGTTGATGCATATTATTCCTGTCAAACTAAATAGGTTTAATAAAAATATCCCTGATACATGCTTTAAACGCAGAGAGGCTCAGGGATCATTTGTGCATTGTGTTTGGGAGTGCAACATTATTAGAGACTTTTGGGTGGAAGTGATTAATATTACAAAGATAATTTTATCGTTGAATATTCCTCTAGATGCAAAAATGATTTTGCTACATTTATATCCAAAGAACCTGAAACTAAATCTTCAGCAGCGTAAATGTATAGATTTTGCTATATTACAAGCTAAAAGAATGATAGCTCTTAGCTGGAAAAGGTCTGATCCACCATTTATTGGAGCTTGGATTAATGCCATGGCCTTGGAAAAAATAACATATTTTATTAAAAACAAAATGGGTGTGTATGAAGACATATGGAAGCCGTTTAATTACTACATTAACAACAATAATATTGGTCATTTATTACAGGAGATGTAACTATGTGTTCATTTTTTTTCCTCTCTTTTTTATATAGTGTCTTGCTGGAAAATTTAACTTTTTGTGTAAAGTACAGTAATGTATATTTGGTTTCTGGGTACCTTGCAATATCTGTTTTGCATTTATATTGATTCTTGTCTGATACTTTTGTGTATTTCTGTATGGGTTGGGAAATAACTGTGACGAAATGGAAAGTGTTTCTCTGTTAACTGTTTTGTATAATCAAAAACAATAAACACATTGTTAAAAAATAAAATAAATAAAAAAGTCGAACGAAAGAGAGAGTCTCGCGGAGAAGGTGCCGCGAGGAAAGGTCGCGAATGCTGATGTGTTATTTTGCCTAGGCGTTATTATTTGTTTGGTTTTTGAAGATTATTCTTGAAGGGAAGTTAATAAGTGGGGAGAAGGACAGGCTGGAGTTGCTGTTGTGCAGTCATATGGAGGAAGATTCTGAAGAATCGATAATGGAGGATAGGGAAGGATTTATGGAGGTATATTAGCCTGGTTAAAACCAGACCATTCTCAGTTGTAACTTGAGTTATGGTCTGGCAAAGCGTCATAGACAAATCATTTCCAGAGGGGCGTCACCAACGGACATCGCGGATAGACCTAAACCCAATCAGAGCGATGAAGGATATGACGTATGCAGAGCGGCGGAGAAACATCTCCGAGTGTTGTTCTTTGCTCGGTTTTTAACAAAAAAGAAACGTTCAAATCGCTTAAGAGTGATGTTCGACGGCGGCATCCATCTTTGTAATGTAGGCTACAAAATCTGCTTCAAAATCCCAGCGCTGTCGTCATCGTGTAAAGCCCGCCCCAACGTTTCTGATTGGTGCAGCGATTTCGACGGATTGGTAATGAGCTTGAATGAGCTCTTTGCCAGACTAACTTTCAGAGCAAATTTAAATTTGCCGGAAGTTGTCTGGGTTTTCCCAGGCTAGAGGTATATAGGCCTTTAAAAAAAAAATTCAATACTTAAGAAATCTAAGCGAAAATATGATGGAAGGAATCGATGCAGGATAAAACAAAAAGAAAAATCAAGAAATTATAAGAGAAGAAACTACAAAATGCTAAGGAGAATGGATTTAATATGATGCTGGCATTTGAAAAGAGCACAGGAACACATGTGCATCCAAAAGGACTGTCCAAGGCGATCGATAAAATCAATGAGTCCGTTTTTTTGGCTAAATGTTTGGGACAATTTTGATCATTGTGAAAGTATTGGGCAAAAAAGCACAATATCAAACTACTCAAGATAAAAGAAATGAACGGGGAAAAGATCACACCCAAAGAGATTAGAGTAGAAAAGGGGAAATATATGTCCCAACATATATAACCACTGACGAAATGCATGAAAATATAAGAGGAGGTAAGGTTATTAATGTGAGAAGACTGTATAAGACGAAGGAAGGACAACGACAGGAACGTTTGAGTGTCTTGTTGACATTTGAAGGGAAAATGCCTGAAAAGGTACAAATGGGATACATGAGTTACCCAGTAAGAGTGTACGTCCCAATGCCATTGTTAAATGTCAACGAATGGGACGTGTGTCTGCAGTGTGTCGGGGAAGGTAAGATAGGAGGTGAGCATGATTATGATAAATGCACAGAGGTGAATGGATTAAAACTGTGGAGGTGCTCACAGTGCAGCATATGGGGGATGTGAGGTACAGATTAAAGCAAGAGAAGTCCAAAAATACAAGACGGAGCATAAAGTCAGCTATGCGGTTCAGTGAAGGAGGACAGGAGGGAAGAGAAGAGGGATAATCTCAAACAAGAATCAAGGAACATAAGAATGGGGAAAACTAAGGAACCAGAACAACAGTGTGCTCTAAAAGAAAATGCTTTAATAATGACTAAAGATAACTTTCTAGCCTTTATTGTTAAAGCAGCACTAGGTTACTTTTCAACCTTCATAATATATTTCCAAGTCTCTTGTGATGGTACATCGACTTACAATAGGTTGAATGACACGTCTGCCATAGCCTGGCGGGGTCTGTAGCGTTTTTAATCGTACTTTTAAACTTCGGGTTTCGGGTAGTAACCGGCGAACAAAGAGAACTACAAAATTCGACTGCTTTACGGCATATACGTCACTTCCACCACCACCGCCACTTCCTTAAAATCGGACGTGCGAGCCAAATGTTATAGTCATGGCCGTAGCAGTACAGAAAAACAAGAAAGCAAAGGTTTTATCGGAGCAAAGCAAAAAGAGAAAAAGAGAAGGTGATCACGTTAAAGGCTGAACGAGGATCAACATTGGGCCAGCATTTTCTCGCTGGCGTGAGCTGAAGGAGGAGGAGGGGTGCCCGACCGATGCAGGACTTGGCAAAAAAATCAAATGAAAGCCTGTGTCTAAACGGCGTGCACAAGTTTGGTAGGGGCTACATTCTTGCAAGTAAATATATAAGATGTACAAAATCATATTTTAGGATACCAAACATGTCTGTGATATTTGTTTATTTGTCTTGCCTCAAGCTATAATGTAAATCGATTTGTAAAATTTGCAGATTCATTTATGGTAGCTTGATATTATAATATTGACGATATATGGTTATTATCTACCACTCAAACATTGCATTGAAGTATCATATAGATCCAGTAAAACGGTAACCAATAGACTAGGCTACTATAATGGCTCTGGCTTGTAAACGTGATCATCGCGATCATTTGTCGTTAGAAAAAAATAAAACCCATGAAATTATATTCATATGACATGCTGAAATATATGCCACTGTACCTGGGATGAAGACATTCCAGACAAGACGCAAGCAGAACACCTGCATGTGACCTCCTCCTACAGTGTTCAGGGCTATCGTGGTTGTCAACAATTGCACGTGCATGTAGGATGACAGAGTTTACGACAGTAGTAGAGGTCTAGAGGACAATACCGTTTCCCAACTGTAGGGGGACCCCACCCCGAGAGCAAAAGTTCCCTGCTGTTACTTTAAAGCTCCAGTCCGTAGCTTTTTTTAAGGTAAAAATAATCCAAAATAATTATATTAAAAAAAACTTATTCTGCCAGTGGTCAAAACTATCTGCTTGCCATAGCTAGATTCAAAACGGTTAGCTTGTAATAATGATTTTAATTCCAGTGGTACTGGTGGGTTTCCGCGGGAAATTCGAGCATGTCTTTGCGTCATTACGTCACACTCGTACACATAAAGAAGGAGTTACGGCTAGCCGGCTATACTGCGCGTGACGAGATGTTTAGATGTATAGGCTTTTCTCGCAGCACTTAACATGATTAAACTTATGGCATCCAGAAAGATCCAAACAACAATCATCAGTGTCAACTGGAGATTCAGCAGTTATAAAACCCAAAAGACTTCGTACTTCGGATTTAAGGTGGCTAGAGAAAGAGAAAGAAACCGTCTCATGCGAACACAAGGATTTAAACATCGGCGGGGCTTTTGAAAAGTCTGTGAACTCCGTGTTTTGAAGGGGTTCAAAACGGAAGAAGAGACGGCTTTTTTCTGCTGAACAAGTAAGACATTTCAGTAGTTCAATCGTGTGACAGTACGTTTTCTTAATTCACACAGTTATGGAGTTTCCTTTGTTGTGCCTTTCTCGTTTTGCTATTATGGAGAATATGAATTCTGAACTACACAGGTAACCATAAAACACATTAAATTTAACATTAGTCACGCAATGCTGATGTGCTCGTCATTGATTTCATAACGAGTTTGGCAAGTGTCCAGATAAACTCACGCTGTGTGGAAAGATTGTTCTTTGATCGCTTTCTGTATATAATTTGTTCATAATTTAAATACGATTATTTTCATCCTACTAAAAGAAACGATGTGATGCTGATATTTTAGTCACTGGCTTGACTTACTGATGCATAAACAGTATTGAACGATTTTGAGAGAAAGATTACCTGTCTGAACTTGAACAATTACACATCAGAAAGTGTTGCTTGGTAGCTCGATCCGAGGCCAGCTCTGTATTGGCCCAAGTTGAGGAAACAGTTGGTAAAATGTTTGGAAATTTCCAGAGAAAATAAACTAACCCATTGTTTCTTCAGAGGCTCAGATGAAGGAACTAAAAAATACTTTTGTGTTCATGTGTACATCCACACCGAGCAACTGCCATGCTTCGGCTGCGCAGTTCCGACTGGCATTGAGGGCTGGCATTATGCAAATATTTGGAGGCGTACATATTAATGATCCCGACTATTGCGTCACAGTCGGTATTGTGTGGAGAACCAACCGTTTTTCAGGGGTGTTTTTCATAAACGTGAATTAAATGAGAACGCGAAAACAGTCCAGTTTGAGATTCACTCTATGTCATGTCCATGCACTGAACTCTTGTTATTTGACTATTCCAAGGTAAATTCAATTTTGAATTATAGGTCACCTTTAAATGAACCAGAATTATTATTTTTTTTTTTTTTTTACATCATTACACTTTTAGACAGGTGATGCTTGCAACCCGACCATAATCCATTAGCCGACAATATTAGAATGTTATATTCTAATTAAATTAGAATGTATGTATTTCTCAATACTTATCACTTTTTTATAAGCTCTTCACTCCGTTGTCTTAACCAACTTTCAGCTTCACTGCAGTAAATTTCACATTCAAAACGCATTAAAACTACCAAAACACATAATTCATGTCTCAAAATAAGTCATTCTTTCAGAACACGAGTTAAGGTTTCACCCAACAAACACAATTAAAAATACAAATCAAAAAACACATAAACAACAGGCAAGCAATATGCACTATTTTCTGCTGTTCAGAATTCAAGGCAGTTTTTTTTACATGGTTCATGTTTACATTAATGTACAAAATGATTTCCTTTTGTTTAGATGGTGATAAAAATGAAAGACTAAGACTAGTGTAGGTGTTTAGTTTTTTTAGAGTTTTAGTTTTATGAGTTTGAGTTCATAAGTGTATGAATTCATGAGTTTATAAAATAAAATACTTTTTTTGAGCTTAATTACTTGATTTTGTCTTTCTTGATCCACACACACACACACACACACACACACACTCACACTAACTCGTTCACACACACACACACACACACACACACGCTCACTAACTCACACACACAGACACACACACGCTCACTAACAAACACACACACACACACACACACACACACACACACACATTCACTCAGACACACACTCAAAGTTTATGAGTTTAGAGTGTATAAATTGATGAGTTTTTAAGTGTATGAGTTCATAATTGTACAAGTTTATGAGTTTATAGTTTACATGAGTAGTTACATGAGTTTATTAATTTATGAGTTTAAAAGTTCATAAGTGTATGAATTCATGAGTTCATAAGTGTGAGTTTATGAGTTAAGAATGTATAAGTTTAAATGAGTCTAAATAGTTTGAATTTTAAAAAATGTTTAAATTAGTTTGAAGGTTAAAGTTTAAATAAGTTTGAAGTTTAAATTAGTTTAAAGTTTAATTAGTTTTAAGTTTAATTTAGTTTGAAGTTTAATTTAGTTTGAAGTTTAAAGTTTAATTTAGTTTGAAGTTTAAAGTTTCATTTAGTTTGAAGTTTCATTTAGTTTGATGTAGATAGACAGATGAGTTTATTAGTTTAGAGTTTATAAGTTTAAATAGGATTTCAGTAAGTTGGCTCTCACAAGCCAACTTAACTAGAAAAAGTTTGTCGAGACAAACTTTAAGTTGGCTTGTGAAAGTTTGGACCGCAAAAATTAAAGTAGTTTGAAGTTTAAATTAGTTTAAAGTTTAAATTAGTTTGAATTTTAAATTCGTTTGAATTTTAAATTCGTTTAAATTAGTTAAATTGTGGGAAATTGCAGATACGATTTAAGTAAGATATTGATTTATAATCATTTTGTTTTGCAATACTGAGGAAAAACAGAAGCAGCATCTGAAATAGCATTGTTTAATGTGTTGCGCCATTCCAGTAACAGTTATTAATGCTCACGTGGAATGCAAGATTACTTTTTATTATACTTTTTTGTCAATCATACACGACTCTGTTGATCTAATGATGCAATGCCCAATCAAATAAGTTTAGGCCTTGTCCACACGGACACGGGTATTTTTATAACCAGAGTTTTTCCTACATCGTTTAAAAAAAAATCCCGTCCACACATGCTCGGTCTCCGTCTACATGACAATGCAAAAACACGCTATCAAGCGCGGTCAAGAGCATGCCACGCCTATGGAAGCAGAATAGTCTCAATTATAATTCACGCAAGAAACATGATTCACACGTGCGTAGACAATTTCACATGCCTGAAACCTAATTCACATACACACAAAAAAAAATTCACGTGCGTGAAAAAAATTTATATTCACAAAAAAAAATTTCACATGCGCAAAATAAAATTACATATTCATAAAAACATTTCACAAATGCAAAACACAATTCGTAGATATACAACTGTGCACAAAAACCTTTGAATGTTTAAAATGTACGAGAGTGTCCTTGAATTTGAATGTGCAAATCGTCATTCACGTACGAATCGCCTTGGATGTGTGTGTGTGTGTGTATTTTTGAGACTGTCCTGGCAGCGCTTACTCGTAACACAGAGCAGTCGTACTCTTTAGCCAATCAGATTTAAGCTTAGCAATCGACCAATCAGTATCACGTGAGGGCGGGCCTATCTGCATGTCACGTCATCAGCTTTCGACTAGTTCATGGCTGAGCAGAGGTAAGTGCAGTTACTCGTTCATTTCTGTGTTAACTGAAGTTAAAGAAGCTTGAGATCAGTTGATGCAATAGTTTACAGTTTTTTTCGATCGCTAAACGACAGTGAGCGCAACTGGAGCTACATGTGCAAAACTCTAACTACAGTCTGCACTACCAACAGTCCCCTGAGCTAAACAGCTCACATCACCTGCAAAACTCACTCAAAGCAGCACAACTCTTAACACACGGCTCAAAACAGGCTCAGTGCAGCCAAACACTACACACAACCCTCACTAAGATAACACACACTGTCACTCAGAACACACTGAGAGTAAAAACACTAGCATCAAACACCAATCCAGAAAATACTAACTTTTCATCTTTACAGTTTGAACAATTTCAGTGACTTCATAGAAAGTAATATTTATTTACATTTTTAGAACATAACAATTCTTTAAGGTAAATGAAAATTAGCAGTTTGCTTCAATAGTCTGTAGTACTGTAATTTACGAAATTATAGTAATGAGAAAAAAGGTAGAAACTAAAAGTACATACTGTAATTCTAACAAATAATTGAGGGGCTAATCCTGCCTCTCTCCAGCATCAGGCCACAGGTTTTCGTCAACATCACATCTAATGTTCTCTTTTGCCATGCACCTGGGGAAGAACCTTCTGGAGTGCCTTATCCATCCCTGGCAGTCCTCTGGACTAGTGGCCTCACATCCGGCACGCATGGCTTCCAAAAGAGACATTTGGTCATGTGGGTGGTGATCAAACACTTTCCACCTCCAGGCAGAGAAAAACTCCTCTATTGGGTTGAGGAAGGGTGAATATGCAGGCAGGTACAAAATCATAAATCTGCGATGTGCTGCAAACCAATCTGTGACAGCTGCAGAGTGGTGAAAAGCAACGTTATCGCAAACTATGACAAAAACTTGGGGGTTTCTTACTGGCTCCCCTTGTTCTGCTGGCACTAGCTGAGCATAGAGCTGTTCTAGGAAAGCTATAAGCCTTTCTGTGTTGTATGAGCCAATGAGTGGTGTGTTGAGAAGCAAACCATCATTGGCCATTGCAGCACACATGGTGATATCCCCCCCCCCCCCACATATATATATATATGTGTGTGTGTTCACTAACAAGTCTAAAACAAGACACCTGCTTAGCCTTTCAGCTGAAATTGCACTCAGCAGTGTTTGAAAGGCACAAAGCTGAAATCTATTCTGTTTTGAATGTATGGTTCACAGTTTTGACAGCAGTGTGTTAGCATTTGAACAAAGTGCTGTAAATGCACAGTGTTGTGCAGGTTGTCGTTAAAGTCATGGGATAAGTGTGTAGAGTTTTGAAAACTGTGTTCAAGCACTGAAAAACGAACTAGAGTTTGGTCCACATGAACTGCTGCTGTGCAGACTGTGAGTTTTGCACATGTAGTTCCAGTTGGGCTCACTGTCGTTTAGCGATCGAAAAAAACTGTAATAACTGCTGTTTAGTCCACACGTGACATAAACATTTATTTTTAGTATTGATGGATTTTCATGTCCTGTCTACCACACATTCAACTGATGATAATGTGTGTAATGACGTGCATAGAAAAGAGACATGTTTTGTTTTAAACTGCATATATTATGTAGTTTTATTGTTTCAGATTTCCAAGACAGATGATGTATGAAGTTGCAGACAACCAGTACTGTGATCTTACCATTCCTACTGTAAATCTTTGAAAACAGTCATGTTGCAAGCCAACCATTTTGACAGTTGTTTCAACAAGAGGTTGAAAGTGATGCATTGTTACTGTATCCATTTGTCTCCTGCGGACTATATGTACACGCTTTAGGAATACAGCCTCGCTATGCATGCATTATTAAATGTTCTTGTCAGAATTAAAAGATTCAAAAAAATGGTTCAATTTATTAATTTGAAAGTTTCCGAAATCCTTTGGGAATAAAATATATATAAAATTACATGATTAATGTTCCTGGCTGTTACATATGAAGATCATGAACTGACAGTCTTAAGTATGAAGCACAACATTCAGTACAGAGAAATATACGTCTCTTCCAGAGTTGTGAGATCCAGTCAGAGTCTACTTTGCTTTTAAAGTATGTAAATTTAAGTGCCATACATCAAGTGAAAAGTGAACAAATGAATTGTGTTCAGTTTAGGATGTATCAGATTTTGTCCTGATATTTAAAATAGTAAAAACCTATAGTACAAGAGGTGCAGAGTGCAGGCAGAGGACATGGGAAATTAAGTAATGGTATTTGAATAGAGTTTACTGAGTAATCTTAGTCGCATAATCCTAATAGCCTCTCTATGATAAGAAACTTTGTCTTATTAGCATAAAATTAGATTTGCCTATTTTATTAGGCAAAGTAAAATTAATGCTTCACAATATTTTCCCGTGAGACCTTAAGATGACAATAAAAAACCTGAGATGACAATACAGCACAAAACAATGTTGAATATATTGGTAACACTATACAATATGGTAATATAACTAAGTTAACATTAGCTAATGTATTAACTAACTATGAGCAATACATTTGTTGTGGTGTTTGTTTGTTAATCTTTGTTAACATTAGTTAAAAATACAGCTGTTTATTGTAAGTTTACAGTGCATTAACTAATGTTAACAAGATTTTAATGAAGTATAAGTAAATGTTAAAATTAACATTAACAAAAAATAATAAAGGCTGTTTAGGTACAGTTCATTATTAGTTCATGCTAACTAATGAAACGTTATTGTAAAGTGTTACCAATTAAGACATTAATACAAAAAAAGTATAAAAAAAGAATAAAGAAATAACATGGATTAAGATGTTTGTGACTGCTATCCAGATGTCACACCAAAGGGGAGTAATCCTGAAAAATACAGGGAAACAAGTGTTAACAATAATTTAACAACATACACAAATACCAAATAAACAGTGGGTGCTCATTAAAATAGGTCTATTCACCATTTAAAGAACAATCTGGATGAGGCGGGTGGGTATTGACCACAGATGATTGTTTTGCACTCATTAGCGTGATGATTGTAGCTGTGAGAGCTGTCTGTACAGATAAAATACAACAAAACAAGCATCATTCTTCTTCATTTTTGACACAATATGGGACATCTGATTACAACAGCACTTGCTTACATCTAGTACATCTTGCTTACATCTTGCTTACATCTTGCTTCAATTAGGGCTGGGCGATCCCCCCCCCCCCCAAAAAAAAAATCTGCGATTTTTTTTATAAAAAACTCGATTTACGATTTTCGATTTGATTTTTTCCCCCCTTCCATTTAAAACAAAATAACTGCAAACTGTAAATATATTTTGAAAATATATATTTATTGTATTTAATTAGTGCATCAACATAAACAAAATTGCACTGTCACTGTGCAACAAAGATTGTGCAAGATCCAAATTATTTGTAGTGTATTTGGATTGAGCTAATAAAACAACAAAAAATCATAATGATTTATTGTATTTAATTAAAGTGCATCAACATGAACAAAATTGCACTGTCACTGTTCAGTGTGCAACAAAGATTGTGCAACATCCAAATTATTTGTAATGTATTTGGATTGAGCTAATAAAACAACAAAAAATCATGAGGTAACTCTTAATGGAATTGAACATGTACAGTTGAACAGTAACACCACTCTCGACTCTCCATAAAAAATGCATTTTAAACATGCATTTTAAACAACATAAAATGCATTTTAATTGCATTTTAAACATTCTTTGCGAGGAAAATTAGCCTATCAACTACAGCAGGCTTGAGGCAAGCTCGGTTACAGGTGACAATACCCCCACCCACACTAAAGACCCTCTCCGATGGGGCGCTAGTTGCTGGAATGGCCAGGTATTTTTTTGCCAGATGACTGAGTCTTGTGAAGTTGGGCTGATGCTGCTTCCACCACTCAAGTGGGTTAGTGTCAGGATCCACCTCAGGACCCAGTAAGTAGGAGGTGAGCTCTGCTTCAATTTTCTCCTTTGTTGACTGGTGGGACAGTGATGCAGCAGGTGCTGCTTTCTTGAAGAAGGCAGCTAAAGTTTTCTTCTTAGGTGGGCTCTCTTCTTGACACATTTGTACAGTAGGACCTTCTTCCTCTGAGCAGAGGGCAGAAAGCTCAGTGACCGCTCTTTTCTTAACAATGTCCAACTTGTCCAGGGTAATGTAGGTGGTACGGAACCGTGGATCCATTAGAGAAGCCATGTCCAGGAGCTCGTCATTCTCAGGGTCACTGTATTTCTGTTCAACGTAGCACATAATGTTTCTTTTTATTATAGCGGTGAGATCTACATCTTTCTCTTCTCGCTGAAGGAGACTTGTTTTGAACAGATGCAGCACAGGTTTAATGTATGAAACGCTTACATAAGATTCTCCGGACAACGCGTCAGTAAAGTCCTGAAGGGGTTTGATCGCTTTATTTGTGGCATCTAAAACCTCCAGATCTTGCCATGTAGGAACAAGATGGCGGGTCTTTTTATCAGCACCCAGTAGGGCTGGGTATCGTAACAAAATGTTCGATACCGATACCAATACCGATACCTTGACTTCGATACCGGTTCCTGAACGATACTTTTTTCGATACCAATTTTATGTAACCAGTTTTAACAATATAACATTACCTAATTTTTTTTTCTTTTTCAGTTTGTTTACTTTTTTACACTCATATTTTGAGTTTGTAAAAAAGCACCAATGCTAAAGTTTTCTATGTTTCCTAATCATTTAACAACATGTAGGCTATTCTTTACTTCAATGAGCTCATTGTTTCTGTCTTAATGCATTGTTTAACAATGAAACTGAATGAAAATTAATTTAAATGCATTACACTGTCACCTCTGATAACAGATCACTCTAAATTGTAATTTAGACACATGCATTTTCTGTAAAGCTGCTTTGAAACGATATCTATTGTGAAAAATGCTATACAAATAAATGTGAATTAAATTAAATATAGGCTACTGGGGGGCGGGATATATGCCTCGCGCTCAGCACGTGAAGCTTGCAAAGCACTGGCAAAAGTTGCCTAATAATTATGGATGTGGAAACAATAGCAAGGAGATATTTTAATTATTTATTAATGAACAAGTGTTTACTAATGGTTTGTTCACACCGAAAGCGAATTTAATTATTTGTGCGAGTAGATTACATACAAAGTCAATGCAAAGACGTGAATAGACGCATCATTCGCGGGCGTCGCGAATGATGCGTTTGCCGCGAACGTCTTCTGCGCAAGTTGAAAAATTTGAACTCGAGCGGAAGATTTAAGCGTCTGACTAGACGCGATATACGCGTATTTGATGCTCTATTCGCGTTCGGTGTGAACACACCATTACTCTCAACTTAGTGTATTCTGTGCGCTTCTAACACACACACACACACACACACACACACACTACAGCCTCACCTGCGACGAGCCGCGTCTCTGGGCAGCCGCGTAAAATAGTGTTTTTCCGCCACAGCCAATCATACTGAATGCTTATTGTTTCACTGACGTTGACGAGATTAACCCCTTAGGTACCGAAATTTGGTACCGAAAAACAAGACATGTTTCGATACTCGGTAGCAGAGATGGGGGACTCGAGTCACATGACTTGACTCGAGTCAGACTCGAGTCGCAAATTTAAGGACTTGAGACTTGCTTGACTAAATTAAGAAAATGACTCGACTTGACTTTGACTTGAGATCCAATGACTTGAGACTTGACTTGACTTGAACTGTATGACTCGAGAATGACTTGATATACATTTGTATATAAATCATCGCAACATCCATTGATAAACAAAATGAAAGCAACGGAACCATTGACGTCAGTCATCAGATTCTGCGCGATTGCGTGACGCTGCACAAGCCCAGAAATAGCCTACATCGCGGTGAGCGCGCTAAATACAAAAACATCTCCCTGCATCGTTTCTTTTTGGATATAAACACTAGAAAATGACCATATTCATGCAAGAAGATTTGTTGTACGCATAATAACTGGCAAGGGATATCGGACGACCATCACAACCTCGAACAGTCGAACTTCATTCACCACGTCTAAAAGTAAGCTATGGCTTGTTTAACCTGTTTGTTATAGTTAATTTGACTATCTTTAAATCTAGAGAGAATAATATTGGTCAAAACAGCATCCCTCTTTATACACAATTATGTTTTCAAATGTAGCTTAATGTTGTCAATATTCAAATGATAATTAATGATGGTATATGTTTTGTATAACATTTGCCACATTTCTTTTTAAATCATGCTTTAAAGCCAAAAATGTTGTTCTTTCCAATGACGAAAAACAATATAGAAAACTGTTAGTTTTGTCGTTTATGTTTCTCTTAATATTATCAGGGGGTTGGTGGCAAAAATGCCAGCAGAATTAATATGCACCCAAAATTCAAAATGTGGTGGAAAAATGGCCCTAGTATGAGTTATTTTCATAATTATAACATATATAAAAAAATATTTCCAGATTGTTGGCGCGATTGCAAATGTGATGATTTTATAAAACAGTTCAGTAAACAAAGAGTGAATATTGTGATGTGACATTTTAGACATAATATTCCAAATATTTTCTGTTTTTGCTCTATTTCTCCAATGACAATAGTTCCAAACAAGCCACAGAAAGAGTTATGCGTATTTGTGATTCAGTGACCTAGTTGCTTAGTTCCAGAACGAATCTGTCATTTTAAACAAATCAGTTGACTGAATGCTTCTATGACTCGTACATTAAGACGGTGATTTGGCGCCACCTATTGGCGGTTTTAACTTCATAATAGGCTAAATGCCAACGGCTGTTATATAACTTATATAAAGGGGATGCCAGTTTGAAGAATGCCATTTGGTGGCATAGGAACCATTATACTTGAATTGTGAATTGTTTAATACCTTTTAATGGTCTTCTGCAATGTTTGAGGCATATTTATTTTTTCATGCTTTAATGTTGGCCTAATTTCAGTTACATTTACATTTTAGGCTATGCAGTTTGAAATTGTATTTATTTTTAATTTTTTAGATTTTTATTGTAGTAACCACTCAGCTGTATGTGGAAATGCATATTTTAAAAAAAATATGTTGCAAATAAAACCATAGTCCACAACTTATATAGTTTTAACTTATTTTAATATATAAATTCAGTGAAATCATCAAACGTTTGTATGACTTGCCAGTGACTTGTGACCCAAGCTACGACTTGACTTGACTTGCTTGACATAAGGCAGTGACTTGACTTGACTTGCTTGCTTTTATAAAAAATTGACTTGGACTTGCTTGAGACTCGAAGGTTAAGACTTGAGACTTGCTTGTGACTTGCACATGTGTGACTTACTCCCACCTCTGCTCGGTAGTATCGAGGCAATTCGGTCGGTACCTAAAAAGTACCGAACTCGGTACCCAGCCCTAGCACCCAGAACACGGACGATAGCTCTCTCTTGTTCGAGAAGACGATCAATCATTTTTTGGCGCGAACCCCATCTTGTCAGTGACTCGGTTACCAGTTGATGAGGAGGAAGACCCAGCTCTGCCTGAACCTCTGCCATGTCCCGTCTTTTTTTCCAACTGTATGAAAAAGCAGAAACTGCCTTTTTACACACTCCAATGGCACGGTCAATCCGTTCATCTTTCACACCATTCACTATAATAAAAAAAGAACAAAAAAACAAAAACAATATTTAGTTTTAGTAAGTGTACATTTTTTAAACATTCCGTACACGCACAGCTAAGGTACAAAATACAAATTATTTTTATCTTTATTTTAGAAATGTATTTTTCCCATATTTATTGTAACACCATACTTATACCATATAGTCTTAAATGGTAATAGATAAATCAGTGTAGTACTAGTAGTATTGACCAAAAAACTACCTTTTAAAATAGTCAGGGGAAATGCATATAACAATGTTGAGTTGAAAAAATATAAACTTATTTTCACACAAACTTACCGACAGCATTGTGCAGTCGATGTCCAAAGCACTTGAGGTTTGGCCAATTATTGTCCTTCATAGCCCTGATTACATTGGAGCCACTGTCGGTCGTCATACAGGAAAGGCGCTCCTCTGAAAGGCCCCAGGAGTTCAGAGCATCCTTTAACTCTTGTGCAATAGTTTGGCCCGTATGGTCCTGAGGGAAATATGACGTTTGGAGACAGACGCTTCGCATCTCCCAGCTCTCGCTGACATAATGAACCGTAAGACACATGTAAGGCTGCATGGTTCGGCTCGACCACAGGTCAGTAGTGGCAGCGTAAAAGTCAATTCCCTTCAACTCACTTATTATCTTTTGCCGAGTGTTGTTATACAGCTGAGGAAGAGCAACATCAGAGAAATACTTGCGGCTGGGTACTGTATATCGAGCGTCCAAAACTTTCAGCAAGTTGTTAAACCCTCTCTTCTCAACAGAGTATACTGGCAGCATATCTGTAGCTATGTAGAGGGTAATTGCCTCCGTTATGGCTTTCCACCTTGCCCCGCTCTTCTCATACGGTACACTGCTTGAAAAGCTTTGTTGAAGAGTTGTTTGCTTTGCTAACGGGGTGCTAGCGCTAACGCCACTAGAGTCGTTTTCTGATCGAAGGCGGCGACACTTCTCCCACTCAGCCGCATGTTTTCGCTTTAAATGCTGAAACAGATTTGTCGTACTGCTACCAGCAACAACAACAGCCTTTAGACAAAGTTTGCATCGAGGTATTTTCTGTTCCTCATCAGATTCTGTAAATCCATACCAACTCCACACTACTGACGTCGATGAGCATTTCTTCGGAAGGAGCTGCTCTCTTTCTGCCATGTTGTTGTTTGTATATGAATACGCTGCCGTCGGGGGAGTGGCAGAGGGTTGCGCCGTAGGGAGCGTGCTACGGAAACTCTGAAGGAAGATTTGGCGAATGCAAAATGTATATGCTATACTGATGAGGGAACGAGTAACTGCACTTACCTCTGCTCAGCCATGAACTAGTCGAAAGCTGATGACGTGACATGCAGATAGGCCCGCCCTCACGTGATACTGATTGGTCGATTGCTAAGCTTAAATCTGATTGGCTAAAGAGTACGACTGCTCTGTGTTACGAGTAAGCGCTGCCAGGAAAGTCTCAAAAATACACACACACACATCCAAGGCGATTCGTACGTGAATGACGATTTGCACATTCAAATTCAAGGACACTCTCGTACATTTTATACATTCAAAGGTTTTTGTGCACAGTTGTATATCTACAAATTGTGTTTTGCATTTGTGAAATGTTTTTATGAATATGTAATTTTATTTTGCGCATGTGAATTTTTTTTTTGTGTACGTGAATTAGGTTTCAGGCATGTGAAATTGTCTACGCACGTGTGAATCATGTTTCTTGCGTGAATTATATTTGAGACTATTCTGCTTCCATACACGCCAGCAGGCGGCGATATAACCCTTAACCGTAAAGCCACGTTGGCCAATCAGAAGCGCAAATCTGACGTCAAACACAGCGGATAACGGCGCACACTCTGACGTCGCAAGGCAAAACCCCCGGTTTCACTGTCCACACGACAACACTGTAACCGCCGTTTCTGAAAATCCTCACCCTGACATTTTCAAAATGTTCGGTTTCAGTGCGTTTTCGTGTGGACGAACGGCCGAACCGCGTAAAAAAAGACACGGTTATAAAAACACCCGTGTCCGTGTGGACAGGGCCTTAGATTAGTTATCATGAAGAAAAAAACTGGATTTGCGGGAGTTTTTGCTGCGTTCACTCCAGTGCTGCTCAGCTCAGTGCTCACCTCAGTCAGTCAGACTGGACACTGTCAATTCGCTTGTGGAAAAGTGCAGATAATAAGTAAGATATTAATTAATAATCCTTTTGTTTTTTTCATGCTACTAAATTAACAATGTCTTGATTTCTAATGTGTAAAAAGCTAATCACTAATTATTAAACGGTTATTGTCATACAAGAATAACATTTTCCCTCCACACAAAAATGTTTAATGTATTCTTTTAATCGACATTAATAATTATTACAATATCACGGGCAATATTCGACAATAGTGACGTTTTCCAGTTATTAGGCAAAAAAGGTTGCTGTCAAAATCGCCACTAGATGGCAGCAAGTCACTTTTATTGAGTGAGACTGAGGCCCCGTTTACACGATGGGAAAACGCAGATATTTCTCTGCGTTTTGCCCTCTCATTTACACGAAAACGCCGTTTTTATCACAGAAAACGATTATTTCTAAAAACTCCGGGCAAAGTGGAGATTTCTGAAAACGCCGGTTATGTGTTGCCGTGTAAACTGGGAGAAACGGGGTTTTAGGTTCTCTCTTGTCGATTCTGAGGATTTTGATTGGCTTGCATGGCTTTATCCTTCTCCCTACACTGCCGCCCATAGGTTTGGCATAGTTATGATGGCGCTCGACGGCGTATTTATGCGGGTGTGTGCACGATGTTATTTTTGAAAACGGAGAGGGGGAAAATATTTGTTTCTCTAAATACCCGGCTATGTGTAAACGTAGCCTGAGATTCAACTGATTCAACAATACAGGTGAAACTCGAAAAATTAGAATATCATGCAAAAGTTCATTTATTTCAGTAATTCAACTTAAAATGTGAAACTAATATATTATCTAGACTCATTACATGCAAAGTTTAGATATTTCAAGCCTTTATTTGTTATAATTTTGATGATTATGGCTTACGAAAACTTTTCACAATATTCTCATTTTGAATTTGGGGTTTTCATAAGCTGTAAGCCATAATCATCAAAATTATAACTAATAAAGGCTTGAAATATCTCACTTTGCATTAATGAGTCTATATGATATAGTAGTTTCACCTTTTAAGTTGAATTACTGAAACAAGTAAACGTTTGCACAGTATTCTATTTTTTTTTTCGAGTTTCACCTGTATATTGGAAAAGCATTCCAGTATGCTCCTAATGAAGCTGGTTGAGAAAATATTCACTCATACACTGTATTTGGCATCCCAGTTGCTGTGAAGAAACGTTAAATAATTTTTCCCTTTCAGAACCAGAGCAATGCAAAGCGGACCTACAGACACAGGAACACATCAGTGTCCTCACCACTTTACAAGACAGTGTCATTTTTTTATTACATATGCAATCCGGCCTCTTCTCCACTTTTGAGGGGCCAAGTAAACTTTACTTCCAGTGCTGTGTTTTGAAGGTCGTTAGTTTAACTTCTGCGCTTTCTTGCACAAATGATGTACCCCATGTACTCTGCGGTTTGCCACACAAACCCATCTCATGGGTGTGGGCCGGCTGTAGGGGCTATTTGTGTGTGTGAGAGAGAAAGAGAGAGTGTGTGAGAGAGAGATATTTTTGTGTGTGTGTTAGATAAAGTATGAATGAGTGAGTGAATGTCCTTTCCAAGGATCACATGGAGAAATCCGCCACACCGAACCCGACTCCCTTTCGATCGGCCGAGGGCAACAGAGGCCATCGCCCCTCCCTTCCGAACAGCGTTCGCCCATTCCATAGGGCCGACTGACCCATGTTCACATGGAACCCTTCTCCACTTCGGCCTTTCCACCTTGACGTGGTGGAAAGGCTTGTGGATTTGCTGATTTGGCTTGCCAAACATGTTGTTTAAATGTAAGTACTTGGTTTTATTTTCTTTCTTAATCAGATACATTTAGAGTTTTTTAGCAAAAAATCTTATACAAATATTTTTTTTCTCACCATGTATATAGCCACAAAGGGGTCTCATGGTGTTTAAAAAAACAAACTACAATGATGATTGTGATTTATTTCAGTGCGCTTGTTTTTCTGCCCAATTTAGACACTCTGTTTTGAGATGAGACTGAGTAACTGGAGAAGCACAAAAACATAGCATGAAAACATAGCATTAAATTATGAATGGAACATTTATTTGTACAATTAGAAAATATGTACAGCTGAACTTGAAGGTATAAAAACAGAACAAATAAACAAAAAATTAAAGGAAATGCACATTTCTGCAAGTATTTACTCATTCGTAAATTCATACAAACCTATATTTCTTGAACACAAAAGAAGATATTTTAAGGAATGCTTGTACCCAGACAGTTGCTGGTCCCCATTGACTTCCATAGTATAGAGAAAAAAAATGGAAGTCAATGGGGACCAGCAACTGTCTGGGTACAAGCATTCCTTAAAATATCTTCTTTTGTGTTCAGCAAAAGAAAGAAATATAGGTTTGTACCAATTTAAGGATGAGTAAATGCTTGCAGAATTTTGTGGGCAGGGTGAACTTGACCACTTTAAAATTAAAGTGGTCAAGTACTGCGGTCAAAGGCAGCTCGCCGAGCAGGTCTTCTCCCGAGTACAGCTCCGATGGCAGTCTGTACTCGATGTAATCGGAGTCTAGGAGGATGAACACGTCGGCCTCCTCTGAAAATCCGATCACTTCCACCTCCACGGTCTTCATTGCCCTCTCAGAGACCTATAAAGTGAAATGTGGAATATTTACATTTATGTAAGTTGCATTGTAGTCTATGGGGGACAGGTTTATGATCAATGTTTATGCGCATAAATTATGACATGATTTTCATTTTCATTTATCCCATTTAGGTATCTTGACAACAATGTACCTTGACTGTGGTATAAGAAGTTGAATTCATTTTCGACCTCCCGTTGGTCCAGCCATTGGCCTTTAGGTGTGTGACCTCTATGTCATCGCCCATCTTCATCCCGACGAGGGTTTCATCCCGCCACAGCGAGACCTCAATTATCTTTCCACCAGTTTTTAAATTGAAGTCAAGGATGGGGACCTCGCCTTCCTTGACCGGCGTCATGCGGACCGCTTGTAGCTATAAAGAGAGAGAGAGATTTGCACTTCTAAGGTGAGTAAATGACAGAATTTTCATTTTTCGGTGAACTTTTTAAAAGAAAGTGAGGCTCAATGGGCAAAGATGCACATCTAATAGATTTTTACACAGGACAGAAAAACCAGTGAAGCTTACAGTAATCAGCCCTGCGCAATCACATCCTGTTCACACATGATCTCTTAAGTGGTGATTTGCCAATAATTTACCAGTATAAGACTGTGTTGAACATGTTGCCTTAGATAAAAATAATAATAATTAAATAACGAACACAACTCTTGTTTCATTCTAAAGTATGACATTTTTACTCACCCTCTCCACATATCCCCTTAGGGTAATATATCCTCCTTTGGTGAAGACATCACCGTCCTCGCCACTGGTCCAGCATGAAGGTGGGCAAAGAGCCTCCTGTGCCCTTGCCTCCTCCGCCAAAGGAATTGGAGCCGTCTTAAAAATGGAGGGAGAGGACCCCAGAAAGATACACTCCTGGCCAAACTTTAAAGACAACGTGTAATTTTTAATCACGTATGTGGCATTCTCCTCGAATACGGTTCTCCTCAATTCTTTTTGGAGCCAGGTAAAATTTAATTCCTGTGCTGAGCGCACTAGTAGTTGTAGTTTTAGTAGCGGATATTTTAATTTCTGCCCCTTCCTGCACAAATGATGTACCCCTATTTACTGTGCGGTTTGCCACGCAAACGCATCGCATCGGTGAGGGCCGGCTGTAGGGGCTATTTTGTTGAGACATCTGTGGGTAAAATAATAATTTACTTTATTACTGTCATTTCATCATAACTTATTTCAAATTACACTCATAATTAAAAAAAAAAAAAAAAGTTAAAAAACACTTCAGAAAATACACTTTTCTGTCAGAAACACTCCTTAGACTAAATCCTCATGGTAAAAAAAAAAAAAAGACTGTCACAACCTCTGTTGTCAGCCTGTCTTGTTACTTTCATTTTTTTATTTCAAGTTTGTAAAATAAATATCTATAGAGACCTGTTATACTGTTACACTTGCTATACTATTGGAAAATGAACTTAAGCTTGTCATCAGGGAAGTTTGAAATGCACTTATTTTAATTTTTCCTCCCTTTGTCACAGGTGTGTCATTGGTAGATGGCAGCAGTATGTGCTGACACTCCAGAGAGTAAGGAAGGATAAGGTAAAGAAATTACTACTGACAGGAAAGTGTATTTTCTGAAACACTCTTTAGACTAAATCCTGTCTGCGTTTTATTACTAGCCTGGGAAAACCCAGACAAACTTCTTTCTAAATCGGGGCACCAATCACAAACATCAGAGGTGGAAAGAGTAATAAAATATTCTACTCAAGTAAAAGTACTACTACTTCAATGAAATTTTACTTAAGTACAAGTAAAATTACCGGTCTAAAAATCTACTCAAGTAAAAGTAAAAAGTAGCTCATTTAAAATTTACTCAGAGTAAAAGTTACTGAGTTACTTTTTAACAGTGGGGGTGGGGTGGGGGACTCTCCCATAGGGTTGTAATGGTATGAGATTTTCACAGTATGATAACATCTCAGAAAATATCACGGTTTACAGTATTAATCAATTATTAAATAAACTGTATTATTAAATTATTATTATTTTCATCAGTTAAAATGACTGTTAAATTAATGAAAACGGGTTTTTGTTTGGTTGAACAAATGCTTTTAATTATAATAAACTTGAAACCTTTTGTTTATTAAAATTTCAATAAAACATGTCTAATCAATTAAATTCGATAATTGATAATGAATTAGATTAACAACTTATTTTTAACATTAATTATTTATTAAAATGTTTAAGAATAATATTGTCCTATGAAATGCATTTTATTCAGAAAATGAATGTTTCTTTTTATGATTTAATCCAAATATATTATCAAAAACGGTGGTAATCAAATGTACATTTAAACTTGTGTCCTTTTATTTTTTGGGGAAGCGGCGCAGCAAAAACAGATATACTAAATTAAACCATGGACAAAAAATATATTCCTTTAAATAAAATGTATTGTTATTATTGTTGTTGTTATTATTATTTTGAGAAGTAGGCTACTACTTCTCAAAATAGTTTCTCCTAGTAAAACCTAACTTTTATTTTGACGGGTTGTAGTGAAGACCAAAAGTGTAAAAAAGTGTTTCAAAGTGTATTTGACAATGGTTTTTCTCAAATAAAATTATGAAAATGCTCATTAGGCGTTCTCTCAGAGCGTCACGCGTACTTGAGTATGTAACGTTAGTAGACAAAGCGGCGCGCCGCAGCTCAGCAGAACAAATAGGTTATATTTACATAGAAGTATTTTTGTGCTTAAATATTCACATACCATGTCGCGATTGGATTTATTGCAGTTCTACTTTCCATGTATTTATCCATCCATTATTTTGCATGTTTTACGTGACATCTGCGTTAAGTGAATAATTCCTATTTTCATGACTGGATTCCAGGATTCCCTCTGCATCACGTAAGTCATTCGGCCTTAAGTTATAATCGGGACATACCTTTATCTGCAGGAGGGATGGTGTCCTATGTATCCTCCTTTTGCAGCCACTTTGCGTTTTTCCTATTTTCATACTGGCCATAATCCGCTTCATAAGAATTCGAGGGCGCTTACAGCTCCAGCTGGGTCTGCGTCACCTTTTTTGCGCGTTTGTTCTCCCGCCCTTCAATTAATGCTGTAGTTTCCGGAGTGTGATTTTTTTTTTCTTGTATTATTATTTTTTACTCAGTAACGGATATGATTTCAAATGTAGCTAAGTAAAATACATTAAACAAAACATACTTAAGTAAAAGTAAAAGTACAGATTTAAAAAACTACTTAAAAAAGTAGAAGTACACAAAAAAACTACTCAATTACGTAACGTGAGTAAATGTAATTCGTTACTTTCCACCTCTGACAAACATTAAGGCGGTCTTTACACGATGACAATCGCTCTGATTGGTTTTAGGTCTATCCAATTTGTCCGTTGGTGAGGCCCCTTTGGCAATGGGCTGTGAATGAACCTTCCCCCACTCTACAATGGAGATGTACGTTCCTGTAAACTGTGCAATTGTTGAATAAAAATAAAAAATAAAATAAAAAACCTTCCCCCACTCTCAGTTACAACTGAGAAGGGCCTGGTGTGTGGTCATTTCTTCATTTCTACTGTTCTACATTTTATTTCTACATAAAATGTTTCAGAGAATACACTTTCCTGTCAGGAACACACCTTAGACTAAATCCTGTCACAATATATTTTATTACTGTAATTTCTTCATAATTTATTTAAAATTACACTCGTAATTAGAAAAAAAAGTTTAAAAAATACTTCGGAGAATAGACTTTCCTGTCAGGAACACACCTTAGACTAAATCTTGTCAAAATGTACTTTATCACTGTCATTTCATCATAACTTATTTCAAATTACACTCATAATTTTAAAAAAATACTTCATAAAATACACTTTCCTGTCCGGAACACACCTTAGACTAAATCCTCATTAATGATAAAAAAAATAGACTGTCACAACCTCTGTTGTCAGCCTGTCTTGTCATTTTCATTTTTTATTTGGAAGAATACTTTTTTTTTTTTTTTTTTTTTTGCTGTGAAGGTACAACTTTTAAACAGATTATATAGAAGTAAAAAGTGACTCACCTTAGAAATTTGTTGCCGAGTGGTAAAATATAAAGTGGGTCGGGTGTCTTATACTTGGCAGCAGTCCAATCAAAAGATATCGCCATGCCACATGATGACAAAGCAGATAACTTTTGGCCAATTAAGTGCTTGTTTGTTTGTGTTTGTGAGTGAGTGAGTGAGTGAGTGAGTGAGAGTGTGAGTGAGAGTGTGTGTAATTGTTTGTGAGGGCCAAATGCTCTACCTTATATAGTGAGATTTTATGACAAACAACTAGTGAGGACATTATAGTGGTCCTCACTTGTTAAAAAGGCTTAAAATGGGTGTTTATTGCATATGTTTGGTAGGTTAAGTAATAAGAGTTCCATTTGACTTTTTTTATCACGGTAATTCGCCTTTGGCTAAGCCACACCCTACAATGTAGATTGACCAATCACAGCGCAGCCAAGAACGAGCTCCCACAGAGGTCCGACACTTTTTCACAGCGCTCCGTTGACTTTAACACAGGCGTCTCATATTTTTGGTCCCATTACCGTCGTAGTTTTATCAAAATATGGTTAAACGCTGTGCCTGGGGCATTTGTAACACAGATACGCGTTTCCCAGAGAGGTTGGAGGGGGGTGTGCGTTTTTTTCCCTTCCCAAACCGAAGTCAAATCCTGACAAGTGTCGTCTAGCACACGCTGCTAATAAATACAACGTTATACTCGCGTAGTCCGTTTGCTTTGTAATAACGATTATAGAAGTGAATAGAGACCTACCCAGCTTTGCGTGAACAGATATTGTTAGTCCCAGCCTCCGTCTCCATTAGTAGGATATGCGGTGGTTCATTTGTTGACTGTGACCGGTGTGCTTTTGCCTCTATTCGGATGCCTTGTTGTTCCTTGCGTTTCACCTGTATGGCGTGAATAAAGCCTTCGAACGTATATTGCAGCCCCTTTGCCTACTTCTATCGGACACTTTATTTGCTGCTTTATGAAAGTTTGATAAAAATTTGAGCAGGAAGAGCTGTCACAGCATAAGCCATGTTGATACCAGAGCCCAGATGAAGTTTGTTTGTCGGACATAGCAACAGTAACTAAGGGGGGCGGGGCTTAGCCAAAGGCGAATTATAGTTTCTATGAATATAGTGAAAAAGTTGTCTGTGGACACGTGGTATAGGCATCTTGAGTACCAAACAGACAAAGCATGTGAAAAAGAGGTAGGAGTAGAAGAATTCATTGTACATATGTAAAGTATGAATGAGAGAGTGAATGTCCTTTCCAAGGATCACATGGAGAAATCTGCCACACCGGGATCTGAACCCGACTCCCTTTCGATCGGCCGAGGGCGACCGACTGACCCATGTTCACATGGAACCCTTCTCCACTTCGGCCTTTCCACCTTGACGTGGTGGAAAGGCTTGTGGATTTGCTGATTTGGCTTTACACGTGGTACGGTGATCTTTCTGTTAAATCTAAATCAGAGATACTATTGTTCGAACTTCGATGAAAATGAACTGAAAGACTATAGTATTCAGACTCTGTATGAGCAATACACATGAAATGAGGCCAAAGGGATTTTAAGCCCCCCATCTCATGTGCTCTACCGCTCTGTAAGACTGAAGAAAACTGGTTGAAGCTGGAAATTAACATTTGGCTTCCCCCCTCTTCCCCGGAGTCAAAAGTCTCACCTCATCTACATTTCATTCTCTCTCAGTGACGCATAAAAACTCACATAAGAATATGGTTTAATGTGAATGATTATCATTGAGTATTTTGTTTAGTATAATTTAAACTGCAGGGTGAGTGGGCCAGATGTTTCATTTCCAAATTGGTAAAACAAAAGCTAATAAGGTTTTTTAGAAGTTTAGAGATGACACACAAAGGAAGGTGGACTCTAGGCAAATGGTCTTTCTCCCCTACCCCCAAAATAAGGTGTAACCTGAATGCAAATTACCATTGTAAAGAAGTTCTGGCTATTTAATGGAAGGCAGCAAGGAATCGTGGCTCTTTCTGTATTTCAGATAGTTCGTAAATATTGGGTTTGCATCTATTTCTCTTATCCTAGAGCATTTGATGTTTTGTATTGATGATCTTTGAACTGATAATGAAATTGGCATAATACTTTTACCTGACATAATAAATTGTTATATTTGATTATTCTAACAGACTTTGACTTCATTTCCATTGGAGTTAAAAGGAGTAGTCAAACATTAACGTATATTTAATGATGCACAGATATCATTGAAAAACTTTCATTTTATGGAGTCAGATGAAACGAGTTAATACATAAGATAAAATGTATTGCATTTCATTGAAAATCCCTTTGCCATGGGAAGAGACGGAACACGTGTGAGACCTTCGCCGCTAATTTGAATGCCACCATTGGATCAAATTAGACGGACTTACAGCTCTTATGAACTCTACCGTCTGGAAGAAGGAACAGATCTCTCCGTTATAAACGCAACCGGTTCAGAAACTCTTTTGTGCCGTTATCAGTTAGACTGCTGAACACGAATTAGTAAAGTTTATTGATTTTTATGTGTATGATGTGTATATCTTGTGTAATTTTTGAATGTAGGCTATCTGGTGTTGGGGAAAGGCTGGCTATGGAGGCCATTACAAATTTCCCTATCAGGGACAATAAAGTATATTTCATTTCATTCAATCGTACTGTAAAATTCAAACATATTTGTTTTAACTACTAATCTTTATGTTTTACATTTTTCACTTTTAAATCAAGCTGTTATTTTGACAGAATACTGGTGAAAGTTTAGTTTACACTTTATTTTAAGGTGTCAGTATTACAGTGTAATTCTACAAGTTTCTATCCACAAAAAGTGCTGTAATGAGTGAATAAAGTGAACACTACTGTCTCTAGCTGAGGAGGAAAGTCTGAACACAGTGTGTGATGTTATTGAGATCTCTTCTGAAACTAACGAGACAAATAAGTGTTTATTAGAGCAGACACAGTGGAAATGTTAGGAGGCATATTGCAGGGGTTTTTTCTTCCAAAATTAATATATAACCTCGTATGAAAATACCATGATTTAAATTGTTTTACAAGACATGAGGGCACAGATCGTCAAAAACGTGAGTTTCCTTGACCGTTTTTTTTTTTATATATTTTATTTTTGACCATTTATTTTTTATTATCCAATGAACTCTAGCAGTATACAATATAGTATACAGAATTTACATCTTAATACATCAAAATACAAACTAAAAAACAAAATGAAAAACAAACAAACATGCCAGAGTGTGCAAATTGATTAATTAATAACAATAAAAAAAACATGTATATTCATTAAAGATATGGCGAGTCTTTCTTGCTTTCTTATTGAGATGTTCTCGAGACTGGTGCGATAATCCTTATATTAGTCTCCTGAAGAAAATTAATACAATTTCACTTGGATCCTGACCATTTCTTCTTGGGTATATGAAATTTTCCCAAAATAATAAAAATTGTACAATAAAAGTTAAATATCAGTAGTACTTTCTATTTTATTTTATTGTAACATTTGTTTTCCTTCTAATTAAATTTCCCACATCCACCCCAATTTTTTTGGTGTATAAATCACATGAATAATCAATATCTAAATTGAACCCCTCTAACACACTTTTAGCTGGATATATACAAAGTCAAAATTTAAATCTTTTACATTATTATTTGAACAGTTTACTTCAAAAATACACCAAGCTTTATTCTAGTTTATATTTCTAAATACACTGGTCCACAATGAGCTTTTATGAGGAGCTGTTTCACCTGTTAAAATATTCCTACTATGTTTATTAGTAAAACTGTGTTTCAGAATATCAATGTCTCCTAAAAACACGGGGTCTTTAGCATTTATTGCCTCACGTTGACAAGTTCTTACACAATGTATAACTTGCTGAGGTATGTTATGTTAGAAAAAAACAACAGCTTACTCTTAGTGTGACTGGAAACCCAAATTTATCCACAAATTCACTATAAGATTTAGATAATAAATTATCATTTGAGTTTAAAAGTTGTCTAACTACTATAATATTATTTTCATACCAACTATTATAGAAGAGAGATCTATTTTTATATTGAATTAATCTATTATTCACAATAATATATTTATTTTGGGAAAATTTGTGACAATACCAGCATCCAGGCCAATAAAGCCTGGATGCAAAAAAAATAAAAAAAATCCTTTCCTCTAAATCCTCGCTTGCCTGCCTTATGCTACTCTGAGCTATGCCTGAACTTTGAATTTTGAGCACTTCTTGCGTTGCTTTTGCCTCTTCACGATGACTCGCTTGGTTTAGTCCTCAGTTGTAAGTCGCTTTGGATAAAAGCGTCTGCTAAATGACTAAATGTAAATGTAAAGCTTTTCCTTGACCGTTATAAAAAACGCATTTTTTAAATAATCGCGTCATATTACGTCACGAGGAGGAGTCGTTTGGCGGGCTCTGCGTTCGCTCAGTGTCACTAGTCTGAGAGTCAGACTCGGTTGGTATGCAGTGAGAGCGGTCGTGTTTCAGGTTGTTTTCGGTAGTAATTGTATTTCGATGTATCATTGTCATGGTAAATTATTGTGTTTGTGGAGTTTACACAAACTCTAGCCTGTCAGGACATCATCCTTTTACTTGCTCGGAAAACTGTGGACTCGATGTTATGATATCTTCCGTGTGTGTGTGTGTTTTGTGGGTGAAGAGACGGACTTCACTTCTGCTTCTGCTTCAAACACACGGTGTTGTGTAGCGTTCACTTTATATATAAGGATTATAATCCCGGTGATATGATGCAGTTATACACGGACACTCAAACCAAGCGAGATTCGCAGATCCTTCATCGGTCCGTCAGAGATGAAGCTCGACGTGAATGTGCACCGTAAAAATAAGTGTGAAATTAAATATTAGGGCTGTTTCGGTGGCAAAAGCGGGACCAACACAATACACTAGGAATGTGGTAATAATATGCTTGATCGGTGTATATTTTAACAGTTGGCAATGTTGTGTTTTGAGTTAGTCAAAGGGAAAAAATGCAGACACTAGATGTTAACTAGTGGGTGCAGGACACTATAGTTCAATTATGTTAGTGAGGATAGCAAAATGAGGATAGCAAAATAAAGTAATGTAACAGAAAATGTATTAAAAAAAAATTGGAACCAAAAATTATTCAGACACTTTGACCTAACCATGTTTTGCTGACGTGTTTTTTCTTTAATTTACCTTTTTACACCACAGATGTAAAAACAAAATGAAGCATTGCTTGGTATTTTGTTAACCTAGATTGCTATTATTTAAATATATTAAATATAGCTTAAATATAAATATAACAGCTATTCAACGTAATTCATTTGTCAGACAGTCTAACAGAAGGATGGACAAAACCAGTGACGTATCAACTGATCTGATAACTCTGAGATCTTCATATATTTTATTACCATTTTACTAAACTATAGCCAATAAACTGATAATGTTAAAGGCATTAACAATTAATGTATATCTGTTTTACAAAATGTGCCTTGTCTTAATTTAATTCATGAACATATCTTGCATAAACTTTTAATGTAATACATTTTATATGTGTTTGTTATTAGTATGCAGCCTTATTATTATTATCATAAATCGTTCTATAATTAATTTTCAATCTGTACAAAACCACTTTAACTTTAAATTGTTGTGTTGCCATTCAAAGCCTTTATAAAGTCCCTCTTCCTCTGGAAACGGTCTCCTAATGGCTGACACACATGCAGGCATAGAGAGCCTGACTCCCTCCGCTTCCGGCTCAAATCAAAGTTAGACAAAGGAGGAGTTGTTGGGGCTATATTCTTAGACCTAAAGAACGCATTTGACACTGTGGATCATGGTGTCCTATTAAAGGGTCATGAAACCCTAAACCAAATTTTCTGAGATTTTATCAGAGGTATGTGTGTTGAACACCATTGAAGACAATGTTAGCATCTGTTAGATTTAATAGTAGGGTGTAAATGGTTAAATTTTAGTTTCTTTCCGCTTTTTTCGTCTTCCGGGTTTAAAATCTTCATCGCAGGCTGTGACGTGGCAGAGCACTGTGAGTGCGTTGATGACTCATCGGTGTCTCATAATTATTAATGAGACATGAGTTTTCATATCCTATGAGAAGACACTGTCTCTTAATTATTCATGACACCACGTGGATGTTTCCAGTGACAGACATGTCAAACTGTGATATCGCGTAGTAGATGAGAGAGGCAATCATCATGGGACGCACGCAAGTGTTTGTTTTCGTGGTGCAAAAGTCCAATTGGGTTGAATGTGTTTCCCCGCGATGCTGCCCGGGCTAGACTCTGGCTTCGGGCGGTTGGTTTTCCATCAACCACGGACACATCTAAACGTGTGTGTCGCAAACATTTTTGAGCTTCGAGAATTGGAGAATGGTGGACTTCGCCTTGTTGATAACCAATGCAGGTTGCGTCTTGCGAGTGATGCGGTACCAAGTCCCGAGGACTTTTCTATCCCTTCAGAGGTGTGTGTGTGTGTGTGTGTTTAAAATGAGAAGTCATCCACCTCCACAGAGCCATCTTTATTATGGGGGTTCAGGGGGCGCGTAGATCTAGGCTATGCACGGAACGTTTTTTTTTAAGCGGAAAATGTATAATTTTCAAATATATAGTGTCTATAAACAACTATATATTTTATAATGACATTATAATTACTCATGTAGCCTACATTAATATGTTCTCAATAGAATTACGATTACTGTAGGCTTACTAGGCTAATATAGCAGGGCATTCAGTTTCTTTTGAAAGGACAATAATAAAGTGTCGTATTTCATAAGACTTTAACTTTGCCAGCTATAAAAAAAAATCTAGCATTTCCTCACGTTTTACCACTGCTTTTAGTGACAGTCGATATGCATGGGATGCTGGCGATGACAGTGATGGCCTTACCACACCCCTTCTCACAGCCATCCACGCCCATTTAAGTTGCATTTTTTCAAAAAGATTGTGAACTAGACTTGAGGTGAAAGAGGGGGGTTTCATGACCCTTTAAAAAAGCTGTCAATGTTTAATGTCTCCCCCAATGTAATGAAATGGATGCAGTCCTATCTGGAACACAGAGAGCAAAGGGTTGGGATAAATGATGAGGTATCATCGGCCATTAGTTCTAATATTGGTGTACCTCAGGGATCAATTTTGGGGCCCCTGTTGTTTAGCCTGTACATAAATGATCTTCCGACTGTATGCAATGAGTCTGAGATTAAAATGTATGCAGACGATACTGTCATTTATGTACATGCGCCGAACAAGCAGCATATAAGCTAACGGCAGTGATGGACGATGTTATGCAATGGCTTAGTGATTCCTGTCTTTATTTAAACATAAAGGAAACCGCATGTATGTTCTTCACAAAGAGGTCAACAGATATTTCTGTAGCCAATATTTATATTGCAGGGGAACAACTGTCAATGGTATCTGATTTCAAATATTTAGCTATAATAATTTATTCTAATCTAACATAAATTTTTTTTTTTTAAAGTTATAAATATAGTAAAATTTAACATGTCAAATTCCAGTCATGTAAGAAATTGTCTGACTACAAAGGCAGCTACAATATATTTGAATGCCATGATCATGCCACATTTGTTGTACTGTTTGACTAGCTGGGCACAAGACTCCAGCACAACACTTAAACCTGTGCAGTCATTGTACCATCAAGCTTCTAAGGTGCTTGATAGGAAGCCAAATACCTATCACCACTGTTACTGCATAAAAAAACATACTTTAATGACTTGGGACAATCTTATTAAATTCACAGACTCTTGTCTTGTTTTTAAAATCTTACATTGCTTAGCTCCCCCACCACTAACTGCTTTTATAAAACAAAAGATTACTGTTATTAGACACACAAGGTCTGTAACGAGGTGATTGTGCAATACAAATGAGAAGAACTGCCTTTGGTCAGTCAGCTTTTTCTGTGACAGTTTGCCTACGTCTATCAGAGACTGTGTTTCATATGGGCTATTTAAGTTTAAATTAAAATCATGGTTAAAAGATAATCAAGTGTGTACCCATATTCCGTAGTTTTTTAAATCATTTTAATCATGTTTTGATTTGTTGTCCTTGTTTAATGTATTTTATGAACTTTATGAAATGTGTTTTTATGTATGTATTAGTATTGTTGATTGTCTGAATGTATTCTATAGGTCATTACATCTGCCCAGTGACTACAGTTAAAAATTAGCCAAGATGGCTAAACTGGCACATTTACGTAAGAGTTATTAATGTGCACTGTCCCTGTAACTTTAAACTGATTAAATAAAACGTATCTTTTTATACCGTCTGAACTGTGCCCTGAATTACACATATGATGTTTGTCAATTTAAAAGATGATTATGAAAGTCAAGAAAGTCGCAGTTTGTCATAAAACAGAAGAGTAACATTTAGTTATATGTGAAAATCGCTCAATGAACTACATCTCCTGGGAAGAGAAACAACGAGCAAGATCCGCTGCGTGTGTGTGTGTGCAGTCTGGTACAAAACACTCAGGCATGACGGCGTAACGTTTCGATTATAACGTAAGACTATAGAAACAATGACAGACGTTAGCTTCAGTAAAGTTAGCTTCATTCATTGAGAGAAAATGTGCGCCTTTGGGGTTTGTAGTCTTTGTAATTGCGTATTTTCACAGTCTTATACCTCAACAGTTTTACATCAAACTCCGACTTTCTTGACTTTAAAATGTATATTTTAAATTGACAAACATCATATGTGTAATTCAGGGCACAATTCAAACGAGATCAAAATATTAGTTGTCTCTCGCCATTATTTTTCTGAAATAAGGACCTGTGGTGGTCGACCGGAAGGGGAGGGACTTAGACTCTCTATATCAAGCATAACATTTCCTATCATTGTCTGTGATAATTTAGCAAATTCAATTATTTGTAAGAAACAACGTGTCTGTCACTTTAAGAGTTGCACGGATCCAAAATGCCGCAGCTCAGTGGATAAATATATTTAGCTCTTTATTATTCAGAATGCACAGTTGGAAAGAAAATATATTTGTAGGAACATTTCAGCAGGCTCAAGATGATTAATACAGAGATCATCATCACTCATTGTTTTAATCAAGTGGCAGCCATTAAACATAGTGATGATAATCTGCACGTGTGGAGGTGCGCTGAACGCTGTAACCGGAAACTCCCGATATGTGCTAACTAGAACGCAGAAGTAGTTGTGCAAGTAGTCCATGTTTCTTCTGTTGAACTCCCTCAAGGTCACATAGGCAGCTCTGGCACTGAGAAAGGAACAGGGACAAAGAGTGTGAAATAGATTAAAAAAAGAAAAGAAATGGATGTAGATCAGGACAGTGAGTGACTGAACTGAATAAAATGTTATTGTGTATGTCACTATGTGTAATGAATGAACATTACTGAATGGGAGGCAGCTTGGTCACACAGGTCTTGTTAAAGCTCAGTTCCAAACAACAAAGAGGGAAAAGATTAAGATTACATCATTGTCTTAAAAGTAATATTCTGTTATATTATAATATGTTTTAAGCTCCAAAGAATCATATAGTCAACCATAGACGAACCCACATTTTTCATAAACTCTTAAAAATAAAGGCTCTTTTTTTGGCCTTATTAATTTTGAGACACTCACGGGTTCTTGGTGGAAGTACATGGTCACAGCACCCACGAATGGGATATCTTCAGTCAGTGCCTCCAAAACCACACGCATCTTCCCAATTAGCTGAAATAATACAAATGGATTTATAATCTCACCTGTATGTTCTTAATACCATAGCATGTTAAAAGCCAACGCTTCATTCTTATATCGGCTTCCCCATCGTAACTGAAAAAGATGTCGGAGAGGACACATTAGGTTTGCTTTTAACTCTTTACAAATAAATTGAACCATTCTGCTAAATTTGTTCCAAACAACTAAAACTTGATGGAAAACTAAACAAAAAGGGAGTCTTTAAATAGGATATACATTCATGTTCTGTTACCAATCTGAGTCGGCTGCAGTTTGACGGTCAGGTTGTGTCAGCTTGTGAAATACAGACTTTTAAATCACTCCCTGACAGACAATAGACCGTTTACTCATTACAGGGCCTCATGATTGCATGAGAAGCTCAAATCTCAAGTCAGTAAATAGATGTATGTGTACCTGATATCAAAGTCAAGCTTAATTTAAAGTATTCATGTATGACCTTGACACCAAAGTCTACGTTGGTGAATCTGAAGCCACTTAGCCAGGAGCTGCTGGCGCGGATGTAAGGGTTTCCAAAATCATCTCCTTCAAATATGTAGTAATGTGTGGCCAGGCCTTCTGGATAGCCTTGAGAAATAGACAGGACGAGAAAGACAGTGTGATATTTTTTTTGAAATTAAAGTCACCATGAAATCGAAAATGGACTATTCTTATTTTTAATAGAATATTGTAGTATTGATTGTAAATAGCTCATCCGTGCACATCTTTTTGTTTAAATTCATGTGCACTCATTCATATTCAAAACAACTTCCCCTACCTCTTTCATTCTCATCTCTTCTCTTCTCTGATGACGTGAGGGCGCCCTACATGTTTTCTTGTTCGAGAAGCAGTTTCTCTTGATATACATACATTGGCACACTGAAGGCACGCGCCGAAATGCATTTGTGCAAATAAAACATTTTATGCATATTGCCTCTTTCCTGTTTATATCTTGATATACATCACAATTATGGGTGGGACAAATAGTGTGATATGAGAATATATACGCTGGTGCCAAATATTGATATTTTAATTAATAAAATAAGGCGCTCTAAATAGATTTCACAGCTTCGCTACTTCATGTCTCCATGTCTCCTGAGTTTTTTTGTGATTGTTGCGGGCAAAAATTCTTGATTACGCGGCCCGTTTTCTTTAAAAATGCGATAGAATATGCGGGATTTTTATGCAATTTTATGCGATGAAATTGCGGGAACTTGCAAAATCTGCGGTTTGATGAAAAAGAGGAAAAAAAAGTGATTCCCCAACACACTGTTCTCACTAGGCTACTACCTTAACCCTCTGGGGACCAAGGGTTTTTTGGGGCCCTTGGGATGTTTTGACATGCACTGACATTTGTGCTTTTTTCAGTTATTTATAAACATGTTAATGGCAAAGGTGTAAATTCACTCTATATAGCACAAACGGGGCTACCATAATATTTGAGCAACATGTATGTACATGTTTGTATTTTTGAGAGAATATTATTTATGCATGGTTATTGAAAAACTTAAAAATAAAAGTTGCTGAAATAAGGCCACAAAACACATATTGATTATTTCTTCACAAGACTTTTGAAAATTGTATCACATAGTCTAGAATATTTGCTCCAAAACTATGTGAGAATCATCCTGACTGCTCATTCAGATAAGTCAATAAAGTCTTTTATAATGTGTATGACGTGTTTTGTTTGAGAAAGCTTTATGCGAGGAGGCGTGATCTCTCATTAATATGTGTGGCATTCCACACCTGAGAAAGACAAAGACCCTCCCATAATGGCCCTATTAGGTGCTATCAGGCCCTTATGAGGAGCCTTGCACAAAGAATGAGGAGATTTAAAAAAGAATGGCTTTTAGATTGTTTGGATTTATTTACAACACAACATAATCCAAAGATACACAACAAAGGACTGGTTTCTGGTTAAAATTGCTTTTTAATTATATATACACTACCGTTCAAAAGTTTGGGGTCGGTACGATTTTAAATACTTTTAAAAGAATTCTCTTCTGCTAACCATGGCTGCGCTTATTTGATTAAAAATACAACAAAAATCGGTTATAGTATTAAATATTCCAGTGTAAATCAGCTGTTTTCTGTGTGAATATATAGTAAAGTGTAATTTATTCCTGTGATCAAAGCTGAATTTTCAGCATCACCAGTGTCAGTGTCTTCAGTGTCAAATGATCCTTCACAAATCAGTATAATATGAGGATTTGATGCTCAAGAAACATTTATTATTATTATCAATGTTGAAACAGTTGTTGGTCTGTCAGTTGTACAGTTTTTTTTTTTTGTTTGTTTTTTTAGGATTCTTTGATGAATAGGAAGTTCAAAAGACTTTTGTAACATTATAAATGTCTTTACTGTCCTTGATAAATAAAAGTATTGATTTCTTTCCTCCAAAAAATAAAAATAAAATTCTCACTGACCCCAAACTTTTGAACGGTAGTGTATATACACACACACACACACACACTGCTTAGAATAAGTGAAAACACCCATGCTAAAGTTGACTAAGAAGAGGAATAAAAAATCTTAATGCCTTAATTTAAAAAATGAGGAAAACTCTAACCTTTAGGGAAATGAATAATGTCCCTGAATTCTTTGTGAATGAATAATGTATCACAAATAATTAAATGTTCTTCTTTAAAATACAGGGTGCATACGTCTGGACACTTCTATCACACACCCTTCACCATATAGACATGGTTTTATTTCAGTTCAAAGTTAGAGTTGGAAACATCTTGAAAAGAAAATAGTATTTTTCCATAAATGTCTTAGTTTGATCATACATATTTCAAAGTTGAGGATTCATTATTTTGATATAGCTTGCATTGGAACAAACATCTTAGTTGATTAGTTTATTGACAAAACATAAGCTTATTTGATGTCTTTATTTTGAAGCTTATTTGATTTGAAAAACTTTATCCAAAACTAGTCAAAGAAATGTTCTTTTATTTCGTCTGTAACAGTGCGTATCTGTGCGTTCATTCATTCATTCACACACACACACACACACACACACACACAGAGAAACATAATTCACATTTAAACAGTAGGATATGCTATTTGTCTGTTTACAGACACTAACGTTATTCTATATCGCGATTAGAACAAAGCACAAAACACTCACACTTCTCAGCTGAATCTGTTGCTCCTCCTCGAAGTGAAAATAAACCAGCCCTTCTGTGGTAAATGTCCCAGGATTATTCCTCATAGCCGCGCAAGACGAATCTTAATCTGACTAAAAAATATTGTGTGTTTACAGCATTTGCCTGGGGGCGTTTATCTATTTTGCAAATGGCCTCAACAGATTATTTTATGAATAGCGCGCTCTGCGAGTGGGTGTGAACAAATTAACGATAATGAGCTGAGACAGGAGAAACTGTACTTCTCTTTAGTTTCAGACAGATTACATTGCAGGAGAATATTTGTTTCAAATGTGAATTGTTTTATTTAAAAGTAGAAATTTAAAGCGTTCTTTAGACGTATGTTTCATGTTTGTGTGATAAGTATTAGCGGAGTTTCCGTTCATTTTCCAGACATGTTTCAGAAAGATTTTTGCAGAGACAGAGTGAGCTGAAAGCGCACCCTGTTTATTTTATTTATTTTTAAAAAAACACAAGGTTTTGATGTTAATGTGAGTGTACACAAAAAAAGAAGACCCTCTATAGTTTATAATCATGTATTGATTTTATTTATATGACCATAAATGACGGAGTATTTTAAAGTCCCCCTGAACCGGAAGTTGCAAACGACTTTTCTCCAGTGTTGTGACGTATTTCCGAGAGAAACGGAATACTAAATGAGGCAAAATGGTGGGCGCGGCTTTTTCCCCAACTAGCACCTGATTGGATCTAGAAAAGTAGGTGTTTTCATTCAGCCTGTCTACTGTCAGTTGGAGGGGCGTGGTTACGGATGTTAAGAAGACGCCCAAACCGTAAAGCCTACGTCATCGGGCAAGGTCCTCCAACGCAGAGGGGAGGGGAAATTTCAGATTTTGATTAAAGATTACGAAGGCAAAAAAAATTTTTGTGTGGATTGACTTGCATGGATGAATTGTTCACCACAAAACGATCAATTTAGGCAAAGTAAGTACGGTCAATTTTGAATTCATGGGGACTTTAAGTCTATGTTGCTGCTATGTGAAAAAAAAAAAAAAACAGCAAAACGCGCGGGCGCGTTCTTGGTCCCCAGAGGGTTAATGTAAAGAGTCCTTTCTTATTACTTCCTATGATAAGCAAGCATAACTACATCACAGAAAGTGCTGAAAATATTTAATTTCTCATCTTGTTTTATTTCAGACTGTAAGGAGTGGAAATAAGGTGTGGCCCCTTTAAGAGCTGCGCGCTCCATGTTGAACTGTCTGCAGTAACGTTGTTATATTGTATGTGCGCCTCAAACACCCCATGTGTGCGGGCTATTTCTGTTTGATGCTACTTCTTTTATCTTATTTTGTTTATTAAGTAATGATGTGGACGGTAGAACGTGTGACACAGTTATACGAGTTCGATTTGGGAATAAAGTGCGAGTTGTGAGATGCCAATCGCCTCCGTGAGTCTGTCTGGCCTCTGCAATAACTTCAGCTGTGAGCTATCCCTATTTTTCTTCCCGACACAAGGAGTGAGTGTCCCGACACAACGCGTTACAAGACCTTAATAGACAGGTTGCTCACGTCACATCTCCGTCGTTCAGCTCAGTGTGAGCCGGCGCAGTCGCTCATCCATCAGGAAGTGAGTGCTTCTAAATTGACTTCACTTTTCTCCGTTGAAGTCTATGGGAATTTCAAGCAAATTGGAAACAATTTCCAAGCAGTTTAGGCCAGCTTTGTTAGACTAAATGTTAGACTAACTAGCACTGCCCAGCCTGGTTTCAGTCTCACCTGTCGAGCTGTTGTTCACAGGAGAAGCCTCTATGGCCGGAGCAGTTCGAACACTTGAAGTCTCTGTCGGCTGGACAGCAGTGGAGGACACAGAAACCCTTCAGGACACAATCCTGTTGCTGCAACTGTCCTGTTCATTTCAGCTCTCCGATCCATCGCCACTGTACGAGCCTCTGCGGCTCAGACTCAACAACTCTCTGCAGAACCGCTTCTCATCGACCTCCGAGAGGGACCGAGATGATGATGACGTGATGCCCGGTGATTCTCCTGGATCTGGGATATTTATTAAGCTTTATTTTATTGAGCACTCACCTCCTATTTTACCCATGTGAGTAGGGTTGGGTATCGGTTGGGTTTTATCCGATACCAGTACCTACTCGGTATTTTTTAAACGGTTCCGGTGCCTAAACGGTTCTTGAAACGGTACTTAAGAAAACGAAACCGCACACACTTTATCAAAAAATAATACCCTTTTACTTACAGGGCCAAACTGGACACAATATTAACTTAAATCTTTAAACAATATAAATACAAATAATAATAAAACCAATATAAAATAAAAATTCACATTTACATAATATCAAATAAAACAATATTGTATCAAACAATGTAATAATACTGGAGATTAATAGAGATTACTAGCAGGCAGAGATTACTAGCAGGCAGAGCTGCCAACTCTCACGCATTGACCGTGAGACTCACGCAATTGACCCTTTTCACACGCTCTCACGCCAGACATGCATTTTCTCACGCAGAGAAAAATCGCGGACAAAGAGGACACTGACACCGACAGACAAGGTTACTTTTGATATGGAACAAATCCACAACTGTCAGATTCTATCAATATTTTTACGAGATTCACACAATAACGTTTTGGCTCTTTGAAATGTGACAGATCGCTGTAGCGCGTCAGTTCAAACTGCACGTGATACGGCAGCCTACAAATACAAATCCACTGCTTCTTAGCTACGCAGCATTGAGTGAACCTATGAAAGTGAACATCTGGTTACTGGTGTATGTTCTCGCCATAGGGAACGAGACGCTGCCAAGCTCCTTGCGCTGCCGACCAGCTTCCTTTTTCGGCAAAGAAATCTGAGGAGCAGATGGCGCGCGCCTGCCAACATAATATGACGACTTAAGTGCGTCGAGGCGGCGCCCGCGCCATCAGCCAATGAATTGGCTTGATTCTATATGGATTCAGACTATCGGCACACCCAGAGGGCGTTCTGACGCGTAATTTTACACGTGAAATGCAGCCAAACCTTGCCAGCAAGAGCGCGCATGCGAGACAGAAGAGACTGTGCGTGTGTGTGTGTGTGCGCGCGTGTGTGCCTAATTAAGTCAGGCACCGAAATTGTGGTTCTTATTCGGTCTGGTTACTACCGTTTACGTCGCAACCGGTTCCCTATTGGTACCGAGTTTCGGTACCCAACCCTACATGTGAGACATTGACATTCTCCTCAAAACTGCAATAAAAACAATACAAAAAATAATCAAATAGTCCTCCCAAAAAATGTTTTTAAATAATTAAAACTCCAAACTCCTCCTAAAATAAGAAAACAACAATAAAATAAAGGTGTTCTCGGAAATTATATGAACTCTTTTTAAAAAAAAAAAAAAAATCCTCCGATCTCCTTCTAGAATAAATGTCTCCTCTCAGAAATCCTCCGAACAGCTTCAAAATCTCAAGATCTGCACAGAAAATACTCTGCAAAAGTCTCTGAATTCGCCTCGTCTCTCAACCAACAGATAGCGGTCGGTTTGTGTGTACATATGCGCAGTCAGAATTCATAACAAGCAACTCTATTGCAACTAAAATTGTAATCACTCATACGCAGACACACACATAGAAGTCGCGTGTGAGCAGAGCGCGGATGAAAAAGCGGCTTAAAAAGTCCCATTGACTTAAGATTGCAGAATGTATTTTGTATCCTGGAAATGTACTTTCTATTCATTATTATTATTCCGGACAAAACTAGCATGTACATTTCCTGAAGAAATTATGAGTGGTGCTTGCAGTGGCAAAACTCGCCACTTGGTTGCTGAGGTGTTGTACATGATTGCATACGAGCAACAACCATGTCTGTACAATGTTCTGGTGCTGAGAGTCATGTATTTGTACGGTTACTAGGGTAATCTATATGGTGTGCTTATACAGTTTATGAGATTATATTTAAAGAAGACAGGGTACCCGCGGGTCTTAAAAGCCTTGAAAAAGTCTTGAATTTGATCATCTCAAATTAAGGCCTTAAAAGCCTTGAATTTAGTATACAAAGTCTTGGATTTCGATAAAAAAGGTCTTATATATTTTTTTTCCTTTGCTAGGATTAAATTCATACCGTAACAAAATTAACTGTTACTAATGTAGGCTAATTCAAAATGTATGCAGCGTTGAGTGCACCTCGCGCTCCACGTCATAGCAGAAAAAGCGATAGCGTGCGCACCGTTACTATGGTTACTAGGCAAGTGAGGTACAACAAGATAGCCCTAGTTGAATCCGCTGTGGCCACAAATGACAGAATTTAAACCCCAAATAAGAGCTTTTCTGTTAAAAGAGCATATTTTCTACCCGGTCTTTTCAATAGTATCTGGCAACCATGCGCGCGCGTTCTCTCTACACTGCTGAAGAAGCGCGGATGATCTGAAAACACAGACAAGCTGGAGTTCAACGATCTTTATTTAAGATTTTCTACTTAAATTCAAGTGTCATTCAGTCGGTCTGTGTTCTGTCACGAGCCGCTTGCGCTGTTTGTGCGACTAAATCTGCGATCAAAATGCAGGCTGATATATCCACCAGTGTTCATACGAGCAAGAATGCAATGTTTCCCGAATATCCACACGATTTCAAGCGTGACATTGATTTTATACAACAGTAAAAAAGAAAAGAAAAAAGGGTAACATTAAGTGATGTACTACATTTAAAACAGCATTGTCAGGCTTATTGCTCTGTTTTGCAACGAAATATGTGGCTTTGAACGAATGTGAGATTCAATGAATGAATGACTCAAAGACTCACTCATAAAGATAGTGAGGTACTGCCACCTACTGGCGATTTTAATGTTTTTTTTTAACATTGCAAATTTAATGAACATTGTTTTATTTAAAGCATTCTTATTATTTTTTTTTTTTAAGGTATTACAAAGGAAAAAAATGAAATGGAAAAATGTATTAAAGGGGGCAAATCTTGTCCCTTAATAGAAAAGGTGTGACTGCACCAGGGGGTACGGCACTCTAAAACATTGGAGAACCAAATTATGTAGAACTGCACAAGTGCTACTGCTAAAGAGTGCAATGTCAATAATTTATCATAAGCTTAATTGAATTGTCCTAGAGAGAATAATTATTATGACATTTTCTGTCTAAAGACTACATATAAAATAACTACCTGTAAAGTAACTGCAGTTTGACTAAAAGTTGACAAAAAATGCAAAGACTTTTCGTCAACTACAACTATAAAAAACAGGATGACTCAAATGTGATTAAGACCAATAAGCATTTTCGTAAATCAAAAATGGCTACCAAAATTAACACTGGCCTACATACACGTGCGCGCTATGCTGTTGCGTATGTATTAAATATGACTGATAATTTAAGTAAAATGTTTTATTTAATTCAAGTAGCCTTGCACATAATTAGTTTCTAGGGTTTAAAATGTATACAGATTTGACATTTTCCCCTCATACTTCTGTCGGAATGGGTACGAAGTTAGCATTGAATTTCATTTGAAATGGTATTAAAAAGGTCTTAAAAAGCCTTGAATTTAAGTTGGAGGATCCTGGGGGTACCCTGGAAGAGTTGACAGTCTGAATCTAAAAAGCCGAACTCCATGTTTCTACTATTTTCTGGAGCTGAAATATGGCTGGTAAATGTTGTTTTATAGTTGCCAGGGTGCCCTAAAGTGGTTGCTAGGGTGCGGCTATAGAGTTATTATGTCACTACTTATTAGCTACTTGATAGGCCGAGTCAAAAGAGCCCAACCCCAAGTCTCTATGACCTTCTGATCCAAAGATATGATCTCAAACATTTTGTGCCAATGTAAGTCTATGGGACTTTTTTCAGCTGAGCCTTTAACCATGTCTGCGATATTGTGGGGCTGAAATATGGCTTCTATATGTTGCAATATGGTTTCTAGGTGGCTCTAAACGGTTGCTATGTTGTTCTGAGTGAACACTATATATATTTAAACTAAGTTCCATTTTTATTTATTTGTTTTAAAGTCATAACAAGATCTCCTATCATAGTTTAAATTAGATGTACTAGTTTAGCCTATTTTATTGGTGCAGAGAATTTTGACGTGAATAAATCCAGGTTTATTTGCCAAGCGTGTCAGAGGTTCTGGGTTGTAATCCGCACTCGTATAGGTTTTTTATTTTTATTTCTATTTTTTATACATCAAAACCAAATATGTTTATCATTGGTTGTATATCAAGCATAACAACATTTCCTGTCATTGTCTGATATTTTTGCAAATTCAATTATTTGTAAGAAACAACTTGTCTGTCACTTTAAGAGTTGCACGGATCCAAAATATCTGCAGCACTGAAACCAGCGCAAGTCCTCTCGCGTTTGAATGGTTTAAAATCAAATTAAAAGCACTTTCTGTTTGCACGGTTTGGGTGTGTGCAGCACATAAAACAGCGCTTGCGAGTCGTTTCGCGCTTGAAATGGTTTAAAAATCACATTTTGTGTGACCGCGCTTTTAGATGTGTGTGCCATCTAAATATTTATTTTTATAACAAGAATCCGATAAATTACCTCAAGTAAGGTGAAGAACAAAGAATTCACACACTTCTAAAAATGCTCTTTATGTGAATGAGTGGGTGGCTCTTAAAAGAGCCGTTGTAGCCTGTGATTGCAGAGGAGGTAGACAAGGACATGGTGTCTTCAGCTTTGAGTTCCCCCCGCAGAGCTTCTCTGAGGTTGCCCAGCAGAAGCTGGTTTCCCTCTCGGCTCAGGTGGACTCCGTCTCTAGACAGATGGGAGAGCCAGATATTTCTGTGGTGAATGCAGCGCATCTCTCTGCCAAGAAGCCGGTCACCTTCCCATTGATCCACCGCCGGCTCCGTTCCAACCTGTAACCAGTCCTGCCAGTCTGACCTCTCCAACTCAGACGGGGCAGAATGTGGGAAAAGACCAGCCTGGTACTGGGAAACATTAGCAAACATTTACCCAGGTCGCGCTTTATTTCCCGAAGGAAACTCACGCGGTCGCGGCCCTCCTGGCACATACTGTTCCCGCCCAAGTGGATGACGAGGATATCTGGTGGTGGAGCTCTGGCCTGTAGAGAACGCAGGGTTGGAAGCGGCTGCTCCCAGAGTCTGCCTCCTCTCCCGTCCCAGGTTATCTCACACCGTAGACCCAAGTTTTCCTCCAGGCCCTGCTCACATACGTAAGAATGCAACCTGCGAATGATAGAGCTACCGACGATCCAAACTCGTGGTGGTGCCATCCCAAAATAGGAGTGTGGGAACTGCGTATTTATGATGCGTATTAACAGTATTTATGATGAGTGCTGCATGTTTGATTGGCTGTTGCGCATTCTACAGGCCCCACCCAAAAGCACTTCAGAGAAATCAATGAACTATTAACTAGGGGTGTAACGATACATCGATATGGATCGTTGCATCGATCAAATGTCTAACGATACGATGCATCGATGCCACACGCAAAATATCGATATGAGGTACCTTTATTTTAACAGTCTCTCCACGTCCTCACGTAACATCCGCCATTTCCATCAAAGCGCACATTTTCTTTTTCGTTACTGCCTGTCACTTGTGTGTGTCGGATTGCGAACGAGATGCAGCAACAAAGCGGCTGTAGCAGCGAAAAGACAGACGCAGAAAATGTTGTGACTGCTGTCGGACGCAAATCGTGGGTTTGGAAACATTTTGTATTTTTAAAAACGGATGGTCAGGTAAATAAAAACCCATGTTATGTGTACATTGCCAGTGCCAGCTAAAATACTCGGGAAATACTACAAACTTGTCAGCACATCTGAAAAGGAAACATGGAATTGAGGAGAGTAATTTGGCTGACGAAAAACAGCCTCTGTCACCCCCCATGAAGAACTTTTTCACCCAGACAACTCCAAAAGACCAACTAGCATTACGTTAATTGTTTTATTATTATTTTATTTTGTTTTCTACAACTAGAGTACCTCAGTTATTTGCACTATTGCACATGTTTGCACAAAAGACTGGAAGACTTTATTGACTGTTGCCATAAGCTTGATTGATTTTATCATCCCCCATCCATTATTTACTTTTCTTTCTTTTTAAAATTTTTGTTGTGTTGTTGTAAATGTCCCAATTGGGAAAGAGGGTGCAATTTTCAAAGTGTTTAATTAAACATTCATGTTATATATCTTTTGGTTGCATTTGTGAGTAAAAAAAAAATTAACTGGTTGTGTAAAGTGGCACTAAATATCGATTAATCGATCGATGTAGCCATGAATCGAATCGTATCGAAGAATTTTTTGAAGTATCGGCAAAAATCGTATCGCTGGCTAAGAGAATCGATATCGAATCGTATCGTGATGAACTGTCCGATTTACACCCCTACTATTAACCATAGACAGTTTAAGAAGTGGACAGAGCCATCTCATTGGAACTCAGTTGAGACAGTTGAAGCCCATTTTTAGCGATTTTTGAGCACTTCCGTTCCTGACTCGCAGACTCAAACCGACTCAAACTAAGCTCGATGTCGTGAGCAACCTGCCTGACAGATGTTAATCTTCTAGTAGCTGTGCGTGAAAATTGCCAACGTTAATCGTGCAGAGACGGGGAACTTGAGCAAAGAGTTATTTGGCGTGAGTGAGCAGGAGTAAGTATTCCGTTGCTTTTATGAACTCATTATCTATGGGCTTCTCCCTTGACGGGACGTCCCCCCGATTGCCTGCGAGCTTTTCCTCCTGTCTGTACGGTACTTTCTGTACAGCGCGACAGAGAGTCGAGTGGTTATGACGCAATTGTTAGCCTATTTTTACTAAATCTGTTTCTACGGGGCCATAATGTAACATAGAAGGTAACGGAGCTCTGTATACATTGTCGTGTTTCTTTAGAAATAAATAATGGACAAATGGAGTCTTTAAATGCCTCAGATGTAAATGCCAAAATGAATGGGAGTCAATGGAAATGCTAACGCAAGTGAAGTTCTGCTACAAGATGGCGGCACCCGGCCGGCTTCAACTTCTGGTCGATGGATGACCCCCTTTCTATTAACGCACATCCATGCCAACTGATTGCTTGTGAACTAATGTATGATTTCTGATTATATGTTAATATGGTTTATTTTAAGCGTTTAAATGACTCTCCTACTATCTTAAAGTACCATCTGTGAATATATGTGACCGATCACGGAAACTAGGGACACAAGTCGGTTCTTCGGCATTTTGAGTTATTCATAGATTCTGAAAGTGTAGTCTCCAAGCTTTCCAACGATGTGTAACACGTGGAAATCTGATAATATTTGGAGAAGTTGTGGCCATTTGAAGGTAGGAACTAAAAAAAACTAAAATGGGAGAAAACGGCCTCAAAAGATTGTGCATTCTCACCTCTCTCTCCTGCTGGGAGTGACAATAGGGCTCATTTACATCTCATTTAGATAAGCCATACCCCCTGTAAAGCTCCCCCTGTGCTTTACAGCTTTTTTTTCTTTCCTGAGCTAGCTAATAACAATAGGTAGGTATGGGAAGGTCTAAACAGACTAAACATGAGATAACATGTACGTGTTCTTAGAATTAAAACAAAACGACAAACTTTAATGTTTAATGCAAACTCACCCCCAGAACCGGCGAATGCACTTCTGCCGCTCTAGGCGAAAAACAATTGTGCTGCCCCTCTATTTGCAACGTTTACCAGCAACAACACACAAACACCAATATGCCATATACATATAACGCAAAACCAGCAACAACACACAAAGACCAATAAGCCATAGGCCTACATATAACGCAAATAGTACGCAACGCACGTGTGCCCAAAATGTCAACACTATTAAAGTTTATGCAGGAGGTAAATGCCTGCTGGCATTTTTCTTTAAGCAGTCATGACAGGAATTTTCCAAATAATCATATTTCCTCCTCAGATTACTGTTGCAAATCTCTTTACACCACTTTCTTATGTGCGTATACACACACAAATGAAATGTCCGCAAGCACATTATATCATCAGCAGGTTCAGCATCTTACATAACGACTAAGGAGCAAATAAAGCTTAACTTACGTTTCAGAAACGCGCACGGCAGGCATTCATCGCAGCAAAGGTCTTAACTGCATCCTCTATTTCGATTCTCTGTGCCAGTTCATGTTCTATGGAGATTGTTGCCAGTCCATTAAGTCTGTTCCCTGTTCACAAAACGTTCCCCATTCAAAGCAATCGGGACGTCACATATGAAACAGTTAGCCACCGCTGTCAGCGAGCCGAGCCGCCGTATTCAAGCACCGAGGGCGCGCGCGCCGCGCCCATACCTCCGGTTCAGTTTCCCGAGCCCACAAAGTGCGGCGAAAACATTTTCGGTGTAACGGCCACGGTTCAGCTCGTCTGCGACAATCTTTGCGGCATCGATCTTCATTGAATTTTGATATCAGATAGAGCCGGCCAGAGCGCTGCATAATAAGTAGCCACGCTGTTGGGGGGCGGGGGGCAAAAGCGCCGGCGGCTATTCAGTATGGAAATACACACAGACAATGACACGCCCCTACTGCATGCTAGAATCTCCGAAAAACAAGCCGATTTCAACCTCAAAATGTACGCTTTTAAATATACCAATACTGTTATCTCAAACATGGAGAGGCTTCTTCATGATCTCAACTAACAGATTCTGCAAAAAAGCGGAAATCACCAATTTTGGAAAAAAACGCTTCTTTCTCATTTTGCTCGCAAGTTGTGCTGCCGACTTGTGTCCCTGGTTTCCGTGACGGGTCACATATGTACAATAACAATTTTCAAAAGAAATAAATAAATAATAACATTACGATGTCCAGAAATCTAGAAAGTGTACATTGGGTTGAATTTATCGTTTAATGAGATTAATCGTCTCCGTCTCCGCATAACAACATTTCCTATCATTGTCTGTGATATTTCTGCAAAGAAAATTATTTGTAAGAAACAACGTGTCTGTCACTTTAAGAGTTGAACGGATCCAAAAATGCCTTAAGCACTGAAACAGCGCAAGTCCTCTCGCGTTTGAATGGTTTTAAAAAAAATAATCACAAGTACACTTATTACAGTATGTACGTTTTGGATGTGTGTGTAGCACATAAACAGCACGCGAGTCGTTTCGCGCTTGAAATTATTAATTTTCTTTGACCGCGCTTTTTAGATTTGTGCGTCATCGAAATTTTTATTTTATAACAAGTATCCGCCACCTGACCTCAAGTAATGTGAAGAACAAATAATTTAACACATTTGAAAAAATGCTCTTTATGTGAATGAGTGGGTGGCTCTTAAAAGAGCCGTTGTTGCCTGTGATGGCAGAGGAGGTAGACAAGGACATGGTGTCTTCAGCTTCGAGTTCCCCCCGCAGAGCTTCTCTGAGGTTGCCCAGCAGAAGCTGGTTTCCCTCTCGGCTCAGGTGGACTCCGTCTCTGCACAGATGGGAGAGGCAGATATTTCTGTGGTGAATGCAGCGCATCTCTCTGCCAAGAAGCCGATCACCTTCCCATTGATCCACCGCCGGCTCTGTTCCAACCCGTAACCAGTCCTGCCTCTCTGACCTCTCCAACTCAGACGGGGCAGAATGTGGGAAAAGACCAGCCTGGTACTGGGAAACATTAGCAAACATTTACCCAGGTCACGCTTTATTTCCCGAAGGAAACTCACGCGGTCGCGGCCCTCCTGGCACATACTGTTCCCGCCCAAGTGGATGACGAGGATATCTGGTGGTGGAGCTCTGGCCTGTAGAGAACGCAGGGTTGGAAGCGGCTGCTCCCAGAGTCTGCCTCCTCTCCCGTCCCAGGTTATCTCACACCGTAGACCCAAGTTTTCCTCCAGGCCCTGCTCACATACGTAAGAATGCAACCTGCGAATGATAGAGCTACCGACGATCCAAACTCGTGGTGGTGCCATCCCAAAGAAGAGTGCGGGAACTGCGATTTACTGGCAGTATTTATGATGAGTGCTGCATGTTTGATTGGCTGTTGCGCATTCTACAGGCCCCACCCAACAGCACTTCAGAGCAATCAAGGAACTATTAACTAGGGATGGATCGTTTCGCGCTAGAAATTATTATTTGACTGCGCTTTTTAGATTTGTGCGTCATCGAAATTTTTATTTTATAACAAGTATCCGCCACCTGACCTCAAGTAATGTGAAGAACAAATAATTTAACACATTTCTAAAAATGCTCTTTATGTGAATGAGTGGGTGGCTCTTAAAAGAGCCGTTGTTGCCTGTGATGGCAGAGGAGGTAGACAAGGACATGGTGTCTTCAGCTTCGCAGTTCCCCCCGCAGAGTTTCTCTGAGGTTGCCCAGCAGAAGCTGGTTTCCCTCTCGGCTCAGGTGGACTCCGTCTCTAGACAGATGGGAGAGGCAGATATTTCTGTGGTTAATGCAGCGCATCAGTCTCTCTGCCAAAAAGCCAGCCACCTTCGAGTTTATCCACCGCCGGCCCTTTTCCACGCCGTAGCCAGTCCTGCCAGTCTGACCTCGCCAATTCAGACGAGGCAGAATGTGGGAAAAGACCAGCCTGGTACTGGGAGACATCATGAAGCATGTGGCCAGGTCACGCTTAATTTCCCGAAGGAAACTCAGACGATCGCGGCCCCCGCGACACAAACTGTTCCCACCCAGGTGAATAATCAGGATGTCCGGAGCCGGAGCTCTGTCCCGAAGAGAACGCAGAGCTGGAAGCGGCTGCTCCCAGAGTCTACCACCTCTCCCGTCCCAGGTGATCTCTCACAGCGCAGATCAAGGTTATCATCGAGGCGCTGCTCACATATGTAAGAATGCAACCTGCGAATGATAGAGCTACCGACGATCCAAACTCGTGGTGGTGCCATCTCAAAGAAGAGTGCGGGAACTGCGATTTACCACCAGTATTTATGATGAGTGCTGCATGTTTGATTGGCTGTTGCGGATTCTACAGGCCCCACCCAACAGCACTTCAGAGCAATCAATGAACTATTATCGCACATTAATGCCAACTGATTGCTTATGAACTAATGTTTATGATTTGTGACAATGTTTACGTTGCAGTGTTTATATGGTAATATGGTTTAGACTTATTTTAAGCTTTTAAAATGATCCTCTTACAATCTTAAAATACCATCTGTACCATCTATGTACAATAACAATTTTCACAAAAAATAAATAAATAACGTTACGATGTCCAGAAATCTAGAAATAGTACATTGTTGTTGAATTTCTCGTTTAATGAGAACTACTAGTGTATGTTTTGTTAATGGCGAGAATTTTCATGTGAATAAATGCATAATTCTATAGTATGGAAAATTTGATTACTCATGAAATGACCCATTTAACAATGTTATTTTGTTCCATACGCAATGTTAACATCACTTATAACTTGGGATGTGGGACGATTACCGGTTTCACTATAAACCACGATAAAATGTAGTTTTAGTTAATACTGATTAGATAATACTGACGGTTAGTATTATCGTTTAAAATTTAATTATCATTAAAACCGTGTTTGATTATCGCGATTTTAATAACTCAGAGTCACTATAAATCATGTCCACAGTCTGACGCAGCGCGCATTATTATTATTTTTTCCTACATTTGAAATAACGAATTTATCGTTTTAAAACCGTGATAATATTGATAATCACAATAATTTTGGTCACTATTATCATGATATTAAATTTTCATACCGTCCCATCCCTACTTATAACATCAGTTACTTTCAATTCAATCTAAAGTCAATCCAAATATAGTTTACATAATATAGTTATATATAGTTATAATTATATAGTAACTTATAGTTTTATGTCAAACTAAATTTTACCGTCAGTTGTATACTCTGCCACAGACACAGAATGATATATGGGAGATTCATCAAGATCTGCAAGCATGATAAAAACACAGTTGTCAACTTGAACCTTGGAAAACATCATATTGAGACAAATCCACTAAACGGACGTGCCACTTTTGCCTGTGATATTTTAATACAAACACCTGTCTTAGTAGCACCAGGAGAATATTTCAAGCAGTTACAATCAAGTCATTGTCAGTCATTAGCTGTGTTTCCATCCACACGTTTTTATCCGCATTAAGTGACATCGAATGAAAAATGCCTCATGGAAACAGTAAAATTCGATTGAATTTCATGAATATCGACTCAAATGAAATACGATCGGTCTCATCGGATTTTATCTTAATCGATATACGGCTTATGCGATAAACGCGGATGGAAACGTTATTATGGTGCGATCCATTATGCCAAAACTTTGTTTGCAAATGTTGGCTTGAATGTTGTGCAATTCAGTGAGAAAATGAATGGAAACACCTTAACATGTCTCAAATCAATTCGATATACCAATCTGATCGCAAAACAGCATGTGACGTCATTACGCACAGGTTTTTATCCGCTTTAAAGCCGTTGGATGGAAACACACTTTCACCAGCTTTATTCGCATGAGGTTTTTTACCGAACTTCAGATAATTCGCTTGACAAGTGGATGGAAACATGGCTATTGTCTGTTTATGATATATTTATCGTGAAAATTATTAAAAGGAAGTGTCTGTATAGATCATGGCAGCAGTAATTTGTCCAATAATGATTTCCATTGCCTGATTTTCGTATTTCTTTTGTCAATTTGGCTATAAACCAGCACAGACAGTGTACACTAAAATGTCAGTGGGCGCAATTCATTCTTAGTGAATTCACCCCATAATGTTTGGTTAAATCATATATTAAATTCTACCTTTAGGTAAATCATGTTTCTATTTGAGTATACAAAGACAAAAAAAGAAAGAATTACATGTAATTGCAGAAAATATATTTTATGTACTCATGGTACTATACTGATTGATGTGTTTCTACTAATGTACTTGGTTTATGTTGGGGTGGGATGGGAAGTTTTGCCTCTGGTGCTTGTATCAAAGAAATGTAAAATAACCAAGGGGGTAATCCACCAGCCGGAAACTGAAGTCTCCCCGGGCGCCGCCATTGGCTAACAAGCCTTCACCTGCTGTTAGCATTCCATTGACTCCCATTCATTTTTGCGTCACTTTGACAGTGAATAACTTTACATCTGAGACGTTTAAAGACTCCATTTGTCCATTATTTATTTCTAAAGAAACACGACAATGTATAAAATGCTCCATTACCTTGTATCTTAGGTTGTGGCCCCGTAGAAGCAGTTTTTGTAAAAATAGGCTAACGATTGCATCATAACCACGGGACGCTCTGTAAAGACAGATGTAGAAGCTCACACGCAATCGGGGGACGTGGAGGCATAAAGTCAAGGGAGAAGCCCGTAGAGAGTCATAAAGTTGCTCCTGCTGCGAGCTCATGAACAGCTAATACTCACAATCTCCGGCTCTGCAAGATTCAGAAGGGAATGATTCAGATTCCTCTTGGCACCGCTACTAGAAGACGTACAACTGTCAGTCAGGTTGCTCACGTCACAACTACGTCATCAAGCTCAGTTTGAGCATGCGCAGTTCGCTTGGCAATCAGGAAGTGAGTGCTTCTATTTGACTTCACTTTTCTCCATTGAAGTCTATGGGGTCGCTGTGTCCATTTCTTTTACTGTCTATGAAAATAACACATGTTTCAGTGGGGGAAATTTTCATTTTAAACATTAATATTAGGGCTGTTTTCGACTAAGGATTTTCATAGTCGAATCTGATTCGTTAGATTTTGCCGTAGTCGACTGATAGTCGAACCTTTTTTTTATTTATTTTTTTAGATAGCAGCTAGACGTTCGGTTCTGTTATAGGACAACTCGCTCTACGTTTATTTAAAATGAACACCAAGACAACTTGAAGTGAATGTGCTTTCCATTAAATGAATCCTTAACAAAAAAACGTTGCAATGAATGTGCTTTGTTTTAAATAAATCACACACAGTAAACAAAACCTTAACAAAAAAACTTTGCAATGAACTTTGCAATTTAGACGCGCAAACTGCGTGCCGGTGCGGTGAGACGTAGCCAGCTACATGCTCGGGCAGATTCGGCTTGAAATCGTTCATCCTCGGATGTGGTGTCGCGCGTGCCGTTACAAAAAAAGCTGTGCACACAGCCAAGCGAAATGGGGTCTTGCCGGTCTTGCGCACCCAACGCGTCATTTTTTGCCGTGCGCACCTTGAGCTCGTGCGGACGCGTCGAGTATAAACAAGGCTTTACTCCGTGTCAGCGCGCGCTCTGATCGGTAAAGGGGCAGAGACCTCTCCCGAATCATCTCCAGCACTCAGCCTCCGATCGCACCACTAACTCCGCCTCCGCTTCCCTCGTAAGATGATATTAGTATTTAAACATTCTCTATGATACAAAATATTTGTAAAAAATGTTTGAATAGCACGGTTTTGCCGGTTATAGAGTTCTAATGACGGTGTTCAACTATAACCGTCGGTCTCACGGTTAGCCTATATAATAACCGTCACACCCCTATTGGTTACATAACACTTCCCTACTATTCGACTATGAGGTTCACAGTCGAATCAGACCTCTCTGAATCGAATCGTCGAATCCTCAACTATTAGAAGTCAGCCCTAATTAATATTAAAGAATTTATTATATTAAATAAATTATTGTAAATTATTGTATTTGTTGAGGTTGCAAAAACTCCGGCCTGTCAGGACATCGAGTCCACAGGTTTCCTAACAAGAAAAAAGACGGCGCTATCTTTCGTGCCTGTGTGCGGTTTGTGCAGGTGAAGAGACGGGATTTCTCTTCCGCATCGGCTTCGAGATACGCGGTCGTGTGTAGCGTTCACTTCAGATCGGAGGATTATAATCTCGGCGATATGATGGAGTTCAACATGGGATGCCGAAGCAAGAACCTGGGGGTGACATTCTCCACTAAGGCCCAGTATGTGTCCACCTCCCTGCAGCACTGACTTTCCTCAGCTGTGAACATTGCCTCGCATTTCCCACACAAGCACGTAAGGAACAAAAACGTGTATCAGGAATACAAATATCTCTCTGTCTCTCGATGAGAAACCGCTAAGTTATATCACGTAACATTAGTCTGGATGGATATTAATGAGCATGACATACGGCTGATCAAAGCTTATTAGTTTCTGTTATTGATAAGTTCCAATACTCCTAGATGACCAATAATAGTAATAATCTGTACAATATTGTGAGCACAGTGTATATTGTTAGTGAACGTGTATATATCTAAGCTAACACAGGTCTCTCACCAAGACACCGTCCTGTTCTCCACTGGTTCTCCTTACACCACAACTCAATTTGTCTCTGACCGTTCTGTCTGACATTAATCCTGGCCTGTCCTGCTGTCTCGGCAGCATAGCAGGCTCATAACTGTACAGCTGTGGTCTGTCATACGAGTAAGTGTGAACAATTTCCTCAGCGTCCGAAATGTCGGAAGTAAAATGTTCTCACAAAAACGACTCCAGAAGCTTATGTAGCGTATTTCTAAGTATATTTTAAAGAAAATCTAGTTCCTACATTATTTTTCTATACATTGACTCGTTGGGTCCTCTAACCTGCAATATGCCCTTTAAGCTGAATTTGACTTGCCATTTGTTGAATGGTATTTACAATGGTACCTTGATGCTTTACTTTGCTTGGGGTTGCACTCAGTGGTGTCTCATCTAAATAGATCACACATTATTAATGTGCAGTTAGCAATGTATTCTTTGAAATACTGACTTTTTCTGTTTCACTATCAGAAGATCTTAATGCACTACACACTACTCAGAAGGCTGAAAGTAATGCATACCATCGCTGCTGTCATCATACCGGGCAGGTTTTCTTGTTGGCCTTTTTGCCTAGGTGTCAACCTCACTATGCTTTGCACCACTTGAGGGCCTTTGCAAAATATAAAGCCAATGGTAAAACAATTAAAATATAATCATAATGTTCAATCAGATAATTAAATGTATCCTCAAAAAATTAAACATTGCCAGTATTTGCCAATACACAGATTTTCCTGGAAATCCAGTTTTCTTCATCAGGAATTTCTTCCTTTATTGTCCTTTTAGTTGCCAACCGTCGACTCCTCCGTACATTTTCCGATGAAATACATACATACATAGTAAGGAAAGGTCAGTAATTTGCCAAAACCATTGCTTATTGTATCTCAAAGAATATGCATATTAAAGTTCTCCTACATTGTTATAAAATATTTACTGCTGATGTAAGATGGCCATGAATGTCACTGTGTCTCCATTTTCAATCTTGATTGCTCTCTTTTCAATTCGTTTTTTGGGGATCCACCTCACTGTCGTTTGTTTTTATTGAAGTTATACACGCCCAGAAGAAATGAGTGGCAGGACTCCATGAACAATGGTGCAGGATTATATATTCTGCAAAGAACATGTCCATCTTTCTCCTCATCATTGGTGATCTCGCAGCCATTGTCATCATCTAGGATGAATGCTTTATCCTTACTCTTCTTTGTTAGTCTGTCTTTGTTTTGTTTTCAATTGTGGATGCACGTCTTTCCTCAATCCTGTTGGCAATCTGGCTAAGAGGGTGTGTTCCACTTCGTACCATCTTCTTAATCATTTCCAGGTATGTTTCAAATTTAATTGCACTGCAGTTGTCCAGACCATTAAATTGTACAGCATCATCAGTGATGTGGAGCATTGAGTGGATGTTGTACACTATGAACTCATTTCCATAGAGCTCTCGTCCTCTGCTGACAAAGTAGCACAGCAAGCATCTTGCATATTCTGAGTGCTTTTTGACCAGTGTTGGGGAAACTAAAAAGCACATTGCCACACTGAATGCCAAGAAATGTAGGTGCATGTCATGCCCCAGAATTCATTTCAACACAAGCTTGCCTGTATACAGCATGAAGTGACAGAATTCCTTTGCCTTCCATCCTGACTCCGTAGCTGAAGCAACCTAGAACTGACTCCTTGTTTTTGGGTGGTGGAGAGCCTGACTCTTCTTTCTCCATGGGTCCAACTGATTAGAAGCCTCTTAATCACCCCCAAGCATGCCTGATGCATGTAGTCGATTGGGAAGCTTTTGACCATATCAATGGGCAGCTGGATGAGTGGAGTATTGGCATTGTGATGCTCAGGCTGAACTTGGCTCTTAAATGAAGCATCTGTGCGCAATGTGAGGTTGTCTGTGGCTGGAAATGTTATTTTACTTCCTTTCTGGTCACATTTTTCACATCCATAGTACTTTAGTGTGTAAAGGCTTTTACCGGAGCATCAAACACAATACAGAGAACATTGATAGTGAAATTTCTCTCCCTAAACTGAAGGCCACAAGACATCAGATCATTGAGGTCTGCAATAATATCATCTAGGAAAGTCAGATCAGTGGGTTTCTTGTTTCTGCATGTTAAAGTTGCGGGAAAAACGATGATGGGCTTGAGGTGGACAGCACAGGCCACATAACTTTACTTGAGCTCTTGAACAATGGCAGGCCGTCAACTTTGAATGACAGCTTAATTGTGTCATGGTCCAGGATCTCTTCAACAGGGTACTTCAACAGGGTGCAAATACTCCATGCCACATTTCTGCATTGTGGTTATGTTCCTAGGTGTTTTGAGCAGAGTACAAGCAGAGGATGGAAGATTAGTGTGGCCATGTTTCTGAAGAATCTTCAACAGATGGTCAACAGCATTGTTCTTTACTTCAAACTGAGAAACCCAGGATGCCAGTTCTGTTGCCAGGGATAAGCTTGCCATGCTGTCTTCCTGGTCAGATGTAGCATCTTTATTTTTTCAACAAGGTCCATGACTTCCTCCAAGTCATCCTCCCAGTCAGTTTCTTCTGAAGGGCAGGACGCTTCAGAGGACATTGGAGATGAAAGGTACATTGTGTTCTCCGTGGAACGTAAGGTATCACCTGCATCCCATTGACCTTCCTTGACTGTTTCGGAGTGATCATCCAGACTGTCCAATTCAGTGTTGTTATTTTGTGAAGATATCTTTTGAAGAACTCGTTTAGTTGCTCTCCAGGATCTTAGATATTGCCTTGAACGTTCTCTTTAAACATTTTAGTGTAATGTCTGAATGTGCTTCTGTTTTTCTAACAACAATTTAATGAAGGCCACTACTCTTAATATTTGTCACTTACCTTGATCAGGCTGCAGAGGCTGCCAGGGAAATTCAAGCAGCAAATACCGGGAAATAAGGTCTGCCTGTCGAGAGACAATGAGAGCATAGAAATCCATTTATTTTGGGAAATTGAATCATGAAATCTGTTTCAGTCCCAAGCCAACATCTGACATAATTTTTGATTGCCAGAAGCTATTTGCACAAATAGCAACAAAAGTGTTTTCTTTAATTGCAAATTGTGAGAAAGTATTATTTATTTATTTTTTGCACTGTGTAAAATTCACTGTGTAAACGGTAACTCATCATTAGAAACACATGAAGTTACTTAAAAGTCTTAGATAATTACATAAATAATACAAATAAATAGAAAAGAATATTACTTACCTTGAAATAAAAGATGCCAAGAAAAAAAACTCAGTGGAGGCAGTTGAGAACGATGTAAAATAAAATAAATGAAAAAAAAAATCATCATCATTCCACTGTGACACAATTTAGGATTGGGTTGGTTTAGGTAAATGCTGGCATTGGTATCACGAATAGAAACGAGATCAGAAACTTCGAGAGCTTGTAAATCAAATTGAATCATGAAATCTATATCATTCCCAAGGCCAACATCTGACTTATAACTTTTAAATACTAAAAAGGTATCTGACAGGCATTTTTAAAACATATACTTACAAAGCCAAAGTCTTTCTTTGCTAGGGCTCTTAATAGAGCCTTTGGGGTGTAGTTAGCTGCTGTTGACATACAAGGAAAGGGACGAGAAAGTAGAAACATGTGTAGTCGATTTTTTCCCTAAACCTAACTACCTACCTATAATACTTATACTCTAGCGCCTATACATTGACGTTAGCTAGGTTCACACTTCAGTTTTTATAGAATAGGAGTACATAATTTCCCTTCAATTTGATTGGTTCTAATTACTTCATAATCACAAGTTTTCAAACCTAGACATCTATCTAGTTTCATTTCCCATATATGTTATTTTTCCCATATATGTTATTTTTACACTCAACGGGTATGGCAACATAGGCCTACAACGTTCAAAAACACAGAACAGAACGTTTTAGTACATGGTGTTTCAAAGTGTTATCATGTTAAATAAGGTTAGATATTAGAAACATGGTTCGTTTAATATACAGTTTAAAATTTCCACCACACATGTCTCGCCTAGATAATTTAGTTTTTTTTCTTTCTGTATCTCGGGCCCACGAGGCCGTGTCCATTGGACCCGCCTTCGCCGAGTTACGGGCGTTTAAAGCCGTTTGCAGTGACATTATGTTAGACAGTGTCCTAACCCACTGTATTTGCATGCAAAATTAAGCACTGAAATTACTTGAAAGTTAGTGCTCATTACAAAGCAGATGACAATTTGTTAACGCGTTGCGGCCATTAAAGACAAGAACACAATGGACACACACACCCAAAGTCAAATTCATCAAAACTTTATTAGTAAAAAAACACATTACATTTTATTACAAACAAACAAAAACATGCGCTTTATTTTTAGGAGCTTCTGGGAGACTTTGTAGGGTGACTTAAGCGGAGACAGCCGGACAATGGTCCTCCTGGCCCCCTTTGGCCCAGAGGAGGTGGCGGGGAGCTTCGGGGTCCCGGGGGGGCATCAAACAGGCTGCCTCAAACAGGCTGCGTTGTTCCACAGCCTGCTTGGCGTCCAAGTTGAGGATGTAGAACCGGTCAGACGTGGAGGTGCCGTGGCACATGAACCGTGCCACTTTGTGCCTGTCCCCGGGGCTGTGGGTGTTCTTGGCCTGTACAGAGGAAAGCATAGTTAGAAACAAACACAGAAAAACGTCAGAAATTCACAAGGCAGAAACACGAGCGGGAAAGCTCACATGGGTGGCGATGGAGGTCCGCAAGTCCGTAAAGGTTGGAGCTCCTGGCAGGTCCATCCCATGCCTCCTGAATGTACTGGTTCAGGTTCTTGCATGAGCTGGGCTTGGACGTGAAGAAGAAATAGTGGGCATTACTACCGCCCACAAAGTCCTTCCTCATGGCCAGAAACTCTGCCATCCACCCATACTCCTCCTCGCCTAAGGCCAGCTGAGCGGCCCCGAAGGCCAGGTTGGTCTTATGGGAAGAAATCTGCGGAAACAGCGACAAACGAGTGGCGTAAGAGAAAGAAAGAAAGAGAGAGAGAGATATAAAACCACTCACATTGATCACATAACACCCGTCCATGGCGGCCTGCTGCGCTGCCTCCACTTCCCCAGTGGTCATGTTCTGGAACACCCCACCGCGATGCCCATATATACAGGCAAGGTAGGTGGTGAGGTGCCCATAAAGTGACCACTGGTCCTTCCTGCCGCCCGTCACCTTGAGACAGGCTGTGAGGAAAAAAAGGACAAGCGTTAAGGGGTGTGTGGTATGCCGAGGTTTGAGAGGTAAGAGGAGGCAAAAACTTACCCAGGATTTCAGGAATGGCGACTTTTGCGGAGGCAATGCACTGGCGGAGAGCGGCCTTGGGGATGAGATAGCCCTCCTTGGCCTGTTTCACCGCCACCTCGTGGACCACCACCCTCCGCCTCACCAACCGAATCAGAGATTTGATCTCTCGGTTCAGGCCAACCATCACGACGCGGGAGAGCCGGCAGGTGGGCGGTGGGGTCTCTGCCACATAGGCCAGGAACTGGGACACGTTCTTTAGATACATCTGTATCGTCGGCTCCGCGATCTTGGCATGGTTGAGGGAGTTGTGCCAAGACTGCATCCTCGCCATGTCATTGATAAAGCCCAGGCTGGCCAGGTCCGCCCCCCTTCCTCCAACTCTGGCTGCTCGTGACCCTGGCTACCTGGGTGGAGGAGGTGGGCCTCGACCTCCTCCTCAACAGGCGGTAGCGGCGGGTCACATCTCTCAGTGCGCAGCTCAGAGTGTCCACCTGCCTGTTGAGGTCAGCCACCTCGTCCCTCACTTTGAGGCAGCTGGGGTTGTCGCAGACCCGCACCTCCTCCGATGCCTCCTACATATATTTCTAATCTATCTCATAACAACCACCCAGAACACACTGGCACCCAAAACAATTATTTGATAACATGGCGAAGACAGTATACAAGAGAGGAGGCGATTGAGTTTATTTTTGATGACGCTTGGAAGGAGGCTGAGCGGGACTCTTCAGAACCCAGTCACCAGAGTTTGCATATTCAGATGTTGAGGAGGCATATACTGCTGGTCTTGATCCAGACATGGATTGGTAAGTGAAGATTGTCTTTTTTCTGATGAAGCTGTGAGAAATGCCAGTAAAATAGGCATAGATTCAGTGTTTCAGTTCAAAACACTGTTTCATGCATCTTAGAATGTGTGTGGTATGTGCGTGTATATGTATGCTTTGCATGTGTATGTGTCTGTGTTCATGTGTTTGCATGCATGTGTGTCTGCGTGTGTGTGTGTGTGTGTGTGTGTCACAGTCGTAGTCGTGGCCAAAATTTTCATCTGGGAAAGGCCTGTCTTTTGATGTTGTTGCATTACTGGTGAACCGAGACTACCTGGGGTCAGGTTATGTAGTTTACTGTGACAATTTCTACACAAGCCCTCTCCTCTTTCGACACCTGCACCAGCAGGGATTTGCTGCATGTGGGACTTATAGAGAAGGAGGAGCTGGTGTTCCTTTCACCAAACAAAATGCCTTGAACAAAAGGTCACCAAAAGGCTCCGGCGTTCGCTGGATCAGAGATGATGACCTTTTGTTTGTGAAGTGGATGGACACAAGGGAGGTCTCCATGTGCACAACTGTCCAGACAGTGTACGGTGGGGTGACAGTGCTGAGGTGGCAGACAACAGAGGATGGGCAAAAACAGAGGGTCCCTGTTCCCAGGCCAACAGCAGTTCAACAGTACAATAATTCCCAGGACAAGCCCATGACACGGCAAAACTTTCAGGAGCTTCTGGCTGCTCAGCTCACAGGCGTTCCCCTGGATGACACCCCCCCAAAAAAGATGCGATCATCTGCCCGTTCCTTGAGTGACATTCAGGACAGATCACAGAGGCCAGCATGGGTCGGTTGCATACGATGCAGAAAGAGCACCCCATGGAAGTGCCAGGAGTGTGATGTGGGCCTATGCTTGCAACTTGAAAGGAACTACTTTAGAGAGCACCACATTTAAATGACTGAGTGAAGGATCAAAAGCGCCTGGAGAACTGGGGTAAAGAAAAAAGCTCCTGAGTGAAAACTCTGCAACCCAGTGTCACAAAAAGACTTGTATATATGTATTATAGTTTAAAGTGTTAGATTCTTTCGTTCAGGGGTCTACTGATTTTTTCTAAATAAAAAGCAGTAAAATGTATTCCCATTTTTTTTGTGTGTGTGTATTTAAATTCTATTTTCAAAATCCCCACACACAGTGAGGGGCAATAACTGTAATTTATTGAAAGCCAGATGTTTTCTGAAAAAAAATACACCTTGCACTTGAGCACATTGTGTTATAATTCTACAGTAAAAAAAAAAATGGTTAAGCAAGTCAAAAAGCACAAATGTCAAGGCATTTCAAAACATCTCAAGGACCCCAAAAACACCGTAGACCCCAGAGGGTTCATTTCCATTAATAATGTGTCTCGTGAGGATGATGTGTAAGTTAACGGTTTCTGTCTTCCGTCTAATTTGTTTGTTTTGTTAAAACCGGAGTCAGACAAAGAAACTGTTCTGCCTTTTATGTTAAAACCGGAGTCAGACAAAGATGGAGAGACTCAAGAAGAAGTAACAACATGTAGAATGCAACAGGACATCTCTGAATGGTTAGTTGATGAATTTATGTTGCTGATGTGGAGTTAACTATCTTCAATTAGGATATTCTGTCATGGTAATCTATAAATCGGTCGTATAGGAACTGTTGTGAGATACACAGAGTGACTTTCTATTGCATGTGAAAAGACGGATGCTAAAGTTTGAGCTGACTCACAAATGAACTCTTATACAACAACCATAGACAGTAAAAGAAATGGACACCCCCATAGACTTTAACGGAGAAAAGTGAAGTCAAATAGAAGCACTCACTTCCTGATTGCCAAGCGCACTGCGCATGCTCAAACGGAGCTTGAAGACGTAGTTGTGACGTGAGCAACCTGACTGACAGTTGTACGTCTTCTAGTAGCGGTGTCAAGAGGAATCTGAATCATTCCCTTCTGAATCTTGCAGAGCCGGAGATCGTGAGTATTATAGCTGTTCATGAGCTCGCAGAAGGAGCAACTTTATGACTCTCTATGGGCTTCTCCCTTGACTTTTTGCCTCCACGTCCCCCGATTGCGCGTGAGCTTCTACATCTGTCTTTACGGTCATTTCTCTTCTATGCGACAGAGAGTTGCGTGTTATGACACAATCGTTAGCCTATTTTTACAAAAACTGCTTCTACGGGGCCACAACGTAAGATACAAGGTAATGGAGCATTTTATACATTGTCGTGTTTCTTTAGAAATAAATAATGGACAAATTGAGTCTTTAAACGTCTCAGATGTAAAGTAGGGCTGCAACTAACGATTATTTTGATAATCGATTTTTTCGATTAATCGATTAATCGGATAAAACATTCAATTTGATTTTTTGTTTATTATGACTAAATAAAACCCGGTTACACTTTATTTTAAGGTGTCCTTGTTACAGTGTAATTATATATTTAAGTACAGAGTAATATTAAGTAACTACATGTACTTACTATAGGAATAGGATAGGATTAGGTTGAGGGTTAGTTGCATGTAATTATTTATAATTTACTGTTATTACTACAGTAAGTACATGTAACATATGTAACAAGGACACCGTAAAATAAAGTGTTACCTAAAACCCTAAATTAGGATATTTATGTGTAAAAGTGTACTTTAAAAAGGGCAAAAGCCACACATTGAGTTTTACAAATATCAATATTTGCATTGTTTTTAATGATAATTGCTGATGGCAAGTTGACAACCATGATTAATGTAAAAAAAAAAAAAAAAAATTATACTATTTTAACATATTGTTTTAACACAATTTTTGTTGTTCAGATGTGAAGATATAAACTAAAAACATCTAAAATATATAATTAATTTAATTTTTATTTAAAATTAATTGAATTATAAGGATAATTTGTAAAAAAGCGTGTGAACATAGAGCCGCAGTAGATCGCATTTGAAAAACAATTAAAACTTAATAGTAGACAAATGCTATATAAAGAGAGCGGAGTGGAGGTACGCAGCAAGCTAACAGGCTTGTTTAAAAAGAGAGTGACTAAAAAGTGACTAAAAAACAATAATTTACTGCTGCTGTTATTAACTGCCTTTATATTTCTGATCAGATTCTGATCAGCACCAGAGTAATGGCTGACGGAAGTGGAGGCAGTGAGGCAAGTGCTGCTCTCCTAGATTCTAATGTCATTTTCCAACCACGCCGATCTTTGCTAAATAAATCTTGCAATGAAAGGACTCGCAATTCTGCGCTATATTTCTTGAATGTTATAATAATTACCAGCTACATAGCGGCATTAATGATCATGTCAGTGCGACCATGCTGGAATGGCACTACAGTACCGGTGTCGGGAAAAGCTATCATCCCTACAAAGCATGTATGCTTGGTATTTCATCGGAGCGGTCAGTGTGGAGCGTACCATGATCTACTAAACAATGGAAAGGTGCGCTGTGCACCTCGGCGTACTTCATCGTCACTTAAAGGTCGAAACCATAAAGGATATTATGCATTCCGGAAACTACTCAGCTATCTGTTGACAACAACTCTTCTACTCTCTGGAGATGTCCAACTCAATCCCGGGCCAACTAAACAAACTGAATTCATCACGGTGGAGGTAGCTAGTGATGTGCGGGTGTCCGATGAGTTGGGTGAGTGCCAGGGTCCAGCGCTGTCTGCTCCCTGTTTCTCCATGGGAATTGAGATGGGTCAAGAGAATCTTAATTCATGGTCTTCTGACATTAATCTGGACCCGGTAAATATCACTACTATGAAACTACCAGTAGCCAGTAAAAACAATGTATCGATACAACAGCCAATCAAAAGAAAACATTTAAATCCTGCAATTGTTAAGCGCAAGAAGTGGAAATACATACAAACTGTAAATCAGGCTCGAATGCTGTGGGATTGCTGTACAATGAATAATTTCTTAAGGAGAACTAAACCCGACAGCAAAAAAAAAAAAAAAGATTTTCCATGGTTAAGTAGTGACATGCACAACCAGATGAAAAAACGAGATTCGGCATTGGAAGCAGCCTTAAAATCAAAATTAGTAACTGATAGACTAAAGTTTGTAGGACTACGAAATAAGGTAACAAAGGGGATTAGGAAAGCAAAAGCTAATTTTTATCTTAATGTCATTGATCAAGCAAAGGGAAATACCAAACTAATATGGGAGAATATAAAGAGGCTGACAGGAAAACATCATAGTGGTAATAAACAGAGCCTCGAAATCTATATAAATAATAGTATTACCCATGACGAAGCTCAAATAGTATCAGCTTTTAATTCATACTTTGTAGAATCAGTATCGACACTGATACATAATCAATCTATCAATCCATTAACTATGATGCCTGTAAATTATGATAAACCTGTATTTGAGATTCATGAAATATCCGAAGCTAAAGTGAGAATGATAATAAATTCCCTAAAAAATTTCAAAGCTAAAGATGTGTATGGACTGGACACAATGTTCTTGAAAGTGTTTAATGAATGTTTGTCTAGTCCATTAACACAGATTATTAATAGATCCATTAATGAAGGAATTTATCCAAAAGCGTGGAAGACAGCTATAATAACACTGATCCACAAAATAGGTGATACTTCAAAGGTCTGTAACTACAGACCAATTAGTATATTACCTATTGTGTCAAAGGTAATTGAGAGATATGTAGTAGAACAACTCACTAGCCACCTCAGCAACAGCCCATTCACACTGCATCCTATGTAGTTTGGTTTTAGATCGAATCATTCAACGGAAACTGCAAACTGTTTTTTTCTGGAGAATGTGAAATCAAAGTTAGACAAAGGAGGAGTTGTTGGGGCTATATTCTTACACCTAAAGAAAGCGTTTGACACTGTGGATCATGGTGTCCTATTAAAAAAACTGTCAATGTTTAATGTTACGTCCCAGGTCTAGGGTCCGAGAAAATAACATAAATAAATGTCGTTACACCTTGACTTCTTGTTTCTTTCTTTTTTTATTATTATTGTGAAACAAGTTGTTCAAACTGATATCAGCACAAGACAACAAAAAGGAAGCAAAATATTTTCAGGGTAGGGTCAAAGCCAAAATAACAAACAAAACTGAGACTACCTTGTTTTAGAAAAATTATTATCCTAACAAAAAAAAAACGTTTAAACAAAAATACAAAAACTAAACTGACTCCCTTACTAGCCAAAAAACAGGAGAAAATATGTTCACAATAAAGAAAAAAATGGCACCCAAACCCCTACAGCTTCTGTGCTGGAGCGCAGTGATATTTACAACAAATATAATAACAAAACAAAAACACTCAGCCACGTTGAGTGTTTTAAAAGAAAACCGTGTACAGAAAACTTTACAAAAGAAATGGAGAAGAAAACTAATCGGGGGAAAATAAGGTAAAAGAAAAATAAATAACACAGTATTTATGAAAGTCACTACTCGAAGGTAATTCTCTTTCCACCAATAACAACAGTTTCAACAACAACGGCCGTTTCAATGACAGCGCAATTAAATAAAAGTCAACACAGACTTAATCGTCTTTCCCACAACAACAATAGGTTCAAAGACACGCAATAAACAACATTCCAATCTCTCTCTGCCAGATCCACGTTCCTTCCTTCTTTTTAAAGGACGCGCAGTTCCATCCCGACCAACCACGGGGCACGTTACCGACACGTTCAATTAGGGCGGTGCAACCTGCGGGAGAGAGAGAAAAAGAGAGAGAGAAAAAGAGAGAGAGAGAGAGATACACACAGTACCCAACATGTCTCATCATAACATTAATGTCTCCCCCAATGTAATGAAATGGATGCAGTCCTATCTGGAACACAGAGAGCAAAGGGTTGGGATAAATGATGAGGTATCATCGGCCATTAGTTGTAATATTGGTGTACCTCAGGGATCAATTTTGGGGCCCCTGTTGTTTAGCCTGTACATAAATGATCTTCCGACTGTATGCAATGAGTCTGAGATTAAAATGTATGCAGACGATACTGTCATTTATGTACATGCGCCGAACAAGCAGCATATAAGCTAACGGCAGTGATGGACGATGTTATGCAATGGCTTAGTGATTCCTGTCTTTATTTAAACATAAAGAAAACCGCATGTATGTTCTTCACAAAGAGGTCAACAGATAATTCTGTAGCCAATATTTATATTGCAGGGAACAACTGTCAATGGTATCTGATTTCAAATATTTAGGTATAATAATTGATTCTAATCTAACATTTAAAAAACAAATTAAAAAAGTTATAAATATAGTAGGGCTGTCAAATGATTAATCGTGATTAATCACATCCAAAATAAAAGTTTTTTTTACATAATATATGTGGGTGCATTGTGTATAATTATTTTATATATATATAAATACACACACATGCTTGTATATATTTAAGAAATATTATCATGTATATACTGTATATAGATTTATATATAATTTATATTATATATAAATATAAATATTTTATATATAAATTATTTTTTTTCTTAAATATACATGCATGTGTGTGTATTTATATATATACAAAATAATTATACACAGTGCACCCACATATATTATGTAAAAAAAACTTTTATTTTGGATATGATTAATCGTGATTAATCATTTGACAGCCCTAAAATATAGTAAAATTTAACATGTCAAATTTCCGTCATATAAGAAATTGTCTGACTACAAAAGCAGCTACAATATATTTTAATTAGGGGTGTAACGATATTCGAACCGAACCGAAAAACCGCGATAAAGAACACACGATTCGAATCGCGATACTCTCATTGCGTACCGAACACGCCTCGCCCCGCCCCCTGCTACCCCGGCCCCGCCCAGCCCGGCTCAATGGACCTCATGTCTTGTGTACAGTACACAACGAATTCAGTTTTGTAGCTAACCACCATTAACACCAAATAACAAGCTCCGTGTTTTGTTACTTTCGATAATAAGCAAGGTGTAATCTTTCAAATTCTGTCTATTTGATCACGAAATTCAAACAATAAATGGCGTTTTGGCGCTCTTTGATGTGGCGTGACAGATCGCTCTATGCCTACTAAGGTCCTCATTTCAAACGGCAACGCGGCGCGCGGGTAAACGCGATCATCTCTTCCTCAGTTACAGAATGGACACCTGAAGGTATGTTGAAAGATGCAGTATACTTACTGAAAGGCATCATAACTCGTGTAATCGCTCAACCAGTGTTTCAGCAGCGGACAGACGTCAATAAAACAGCATAGCTTGTCACTAGCATTATATTTACCTCAACAGGCAAGTGATTCAGTGTCCACAACTTCCTATAAATGGTTGCTGGTGGGAATTTTCTTGACTCAAAGTTGACCTGAGGGCAGAAACGTTTGTGATTGGTTTAATCTGACAACCAATCGCAAGAGAGGAGAGAATTGCAGAGGCGGGGCCAGCGCGGGGCCACCATTTCCAATCTCAACCGTCAAAATCACAACGCTGTGCAGGCAAGAGGAATCTCATCATTTCAAAGTAAGTTTTTTTAAAAACAAAAACCTAATATTCTCGAAAATGGAACATTATATATGCACCTATGTGTGATTTTTTTCCCCCTAAAATGTTGCAATGGCTGTTGAAAGCAGTTCTTATGACAAAAATTTAGAAGAACAAGATAACTCAGAAAAACGTCATCTTTTCAGTGTGTGCACATACATGTAAACCTTAAGCGTTAGCTAAGCTAGCTAGTCAAGCTAATCAGGTGAGCTAGAAAACTTGTTTAAGTACATTGCAATTAAAGCTTTACTGTACTCATATTGAAATAATAAATGACTATTTAGGGTGTTGTAGTCTAATTTATAGATTTGGCTTTCCTTCATGACTGTTTAGTCTCATCTGGTCCCAGGGCAGAGACTGTTTCCCGCAATTTTGTCCCAGGGCAGGTGAATTCCTCCTGGTCTCAGAGCAGTAGTTGTATTGTAGGATTTTCCTCATGACTGTTAAGTCTCATCTGGTCCCAGGGCAAAGATGGAATTTTCCTATGGAATGCCAAAGCTGACTTTATTATAAATAAATAAATACATAAATTAATATACGAATACATGTAAAAAAAAGCCTAAATACATAAATAAATATACAAAGAAATGTAAAAAAGTGCAAATAAATTAGTATTTATTTTTTTATTTCCGTATAATATTCCTTATTCCTATGTATAATTGCATTTTTCACACATTTATTTATTTATTTATAAAAGGTGTCACTGTGGCCTCAAAACTTCAGCACGGCTACACTGAGCTCGATTGCTGATGTCTGAGGTAAAACACGCCCTCAGCCCCCCATTAGCATAGGGACAAATAAATGTATAAATAAACAAATGTAGAAATAAATTAATGTATAAATAAATAAGAGTATGACAAAATACAATTATACATAAATAAGGAAATAAAAGTATAAATCTATATTAAAAAAATACATTTCTTTATTTATGTATTTTTGCTTTTTTACATTTCTTCATATATTTATTATGTATTTATTTATTTATAATAAAATCAGCTTTGGCATTCCATATGGTTTCCCACAATTTTGTCCCAGGGCAGAGAGTATCTTTCTTACAATTTTGTCCCAGGGCAGGTGAATCCTTCCTGGTCTCAGGGCAGAAGTTGTTTTGTAGGATTTTCTTCATGACTGTTTAGTCTCATCTGGTCCCAGGGCAGAGACCATTATTTTCCACATTTTTGTCCCAGGGCAGGTGAATCCCTCCTGGTCTCAGGGCAGAAGTCCGTCTAATTTATAAATTTGGCTTTTCTTCATGACTGTTTAGTCTCATCTGGTCCCAGGGCAGAGACTGGTTCCCACAATTTTGTCCCAGGGCAGGTGAATCCCTCCTGGTCTCAGGGCAGAAGTCATATTTTTTCTCTTCTCAGGGCAACGTAGTTGGACAAAAGGGAGTCAGTTGTCTTCTCTGGTCTCAGGTGAGAAGTTGTTTGAGGGCAGGTGAATCCCTCCTGGTCTCAGGCCAGAGGTCCGTCTAAATTATAAATTTGGCTTTCCTTCATGACTGTTTAGTCTCATCTGGTCCCAGGGCAGAGACTGTTTCCCGCAATTTTGTCCCAGAGCAGGTGAATCCCTCCTGGTCTCAGGGCAGAAGTCGTATTTTTCTCTTCTCAGGGCAACGTAGTTGGATAAGGGAGTCAGCTTGGCTTCTCTGGTCTCAGGGCAGACATTGTCTGCTTATGTATCTCTTATAAGTTATCATATCACGTCAAACCGTGCAAATTATACTTTGTTCTCAAATTGTTAATGTTAACAGCGTCAGCATTCCGTGACTACATGTAATGTCCTTTCGATATGTATCCTTCCTTGTTTTCGCGTGTCTGGGTGCTGTTTCCTCTTTTTTTTTTTTTTTTTTTTTTTTGACACTCCGAAGTCCGAACGAAGTCTTTTGCATTTTACAGTGGGCGAATCTGTTGTCACTGGTGATTGTCGTTTGAACCTTTCTGGCTCTGCCATTAAATTGATAAGTTTAATTTTATCAAGTACTGTGAGAAAAGGCTTTAAATCTCCGCCTCCAACATCCTGACACACAATATAGCCGAGAGTCTTCTTTATGTGTATCTTCTTCCAAATGTGTGTGTACAGATGTGTGTGTGTAGATGTGGGTGAGCAGATGTGTGTGTACAGATGAGACGTAATGGCGCAAAGACATGCTCGAATCTCCCGTGGAAATCCACCATTAATTAAACCATTAATCCAGAATCAAAAACATTATTACAAGCTTACCACTTTGAATCGAGCTACGGCAAGCAGATAGTTTTGACCACTGGCTGGTTATGTATTTTCTCAAATATCTATTTTGGATCATTTTTAACTCCAAAAAAGCTACCGACTGCAGCTTTAAGTTTCGCCTCAGGTATGTAAGTATCATAGTCATAGGTTCTCATAAGTATCCAATTTAATGCTTCAGGAGAAATACATGTTTTTAATTTTTGTCTTTTGTCTTTGCCTTTAAAGGGAAACTTAACCAAGCCAAATGAATGGTAAGTTATTCAATACTATTTTATTCCTAATATATGTTAGTCATTTGCGTCATCTGCATAAATAATGATATAATTTGCATATTTACATCCGACCAGGTAGAGCACATTCCGGTACTTTTTTTAAATGGTGTTTTTAGGACGATTATGCACATGGGCAACACAAGGTCTGGGCACTTGCAAGATTGTTTTTATGTAATAGGGCCACAATGAGGCTGTAGCCTACCATTGGTGAAATAATGAGAAGTGCTGGCGCTACTGTAACATAAAACACCATTGGTATGGCATTCAACACAATTTGGCTATTTAGAAATTGTATAATATTTGGCCCCAACTTGCCTCAACATAGTGCATGTGTCTAAAACTTTTGCACATATGCTATAGCTGCCTCTTTCAGCCTAGTGTGACATAACTAACTCACAGACAAGCACTTGAAACAGAGCGCTGTTAGACTGTGTATTTTGATGGTTATCACCAAAACAACGTGTGAAACCAACACATTCAGAAGTCGGCAAAAAAGTCGCTAGTCGATAAATGTGAATTTTAGTCACCAGAGATCATAAAAATCAGGAAAAAAAAAAAACTAATTTGCTGAATTGCCAACACTACTTTAAAGTAGGTTTGTATATGCTACATGTAGCCTAATAGTTGATTGGTTTACATTTGTGCCTGTTAGCCTAAGTAAGGTTACCTATTTTGGGACTTTTATTTTCTTCACAAATGCAGACTTAGAAACACTGAAGTCCCAAGGACTTCATGGTGACGATGTCATTGGGACAGTTGGGCCCTTCAAAATCTTTCTGAGCAGTTTGGAGGCCCTTTTAGGCCAATTTAAACTTCCAGATGAGGTAATTCTCTATTTCTTTCAAAAAAAAAAAAAAAATTATCCTCTTTCCCTTCACCTTGACTCTATTGTGATTGATTGCAGTTTATATATATATATATATATATATATATAATTTATTTGTTTAACGTATTACTTCACCAGGTAATGGATGCCTTATTTTACATCATGAGCAGGGTAAGTCATACCTTTTAATAAAACTCACTCACTCACTCACTCACTCACTCACTCACTCACTCACATACATACATACATACATACAAATCAAATATAGATCTAACATGATTTAATGACTTAAACCATTTCTCTCCCTCGCTTAGAGCCAGCCTGGGACAGAGGCAATTAATAGTCAGGCTATGCGCCTGATTTTGGAGGGCAGCTCCAGGGCCAGGAGTACTTATTTCTTAAAAGTAAGAGTTATATAAATGTTTAAGGTTATTGTTCAGTGCTGCTGAACTCATTAGGTGTCAAGTTTATTTATGTTTGTTCATGAATGTTTTCTTCTTTTCCTGTCAGAAAAACATTCTTAAAGGAGCCACTGTCATCTTCGGGCCCTACTTGCTGGGAGAGTGCCACTGGACCCTCTTTGTAGGTTGCTGTGAGGTTATGCAGAGACTATTATTCGCTAAATGGCATAACACTAGTCATTATTGTTGCTGTTGTGTCATTCTCATTTGTGTTGTTTGAGCTGTCACATTTTAAAAGAATTTAAATAATTTTCAACACAGATTGGTTGAAATTCACCTTAAAACCTTTCTCATGTTTTCCCATCTTTTGCATAGCATTGCAACTTGAAAGAGGCAACAATTTCCTTCATTGACTCCTTGGGGGAGCAACCACAGCATTGCTTCCAAATAATTGAAAATTGGAGGTGCAAGATTTTTGTATTGCTCTATAAAATGAGATAATGAAAATTCAGCAGAGATCACCTACACAATTATTTTCTCTAATCTTTCAGCTTATTTGCTGCTAGCAGAGGCTGCCAAGGGCCCTGGAAGATGATGAAGAGGGATCATGACTTACAAAACGACTCTTTGTCATGTGGAGTGTTTTCAATAATGGTACAGTTTGGTTGTTTTCTGCATAATGTTTCCGTTTTCTTTTGAAAATATAAATGTTTTTAGTTTTCACTTTAGAGCAATTATTGAATATATTTTTTTATTTACAATATTTTGAATGAAAGTTTCAGATCAAATGTGAATGGATTTTGGACATGGACACAGTACTGCCTTCAGCACACAATACAGGAGTCATGATCATATAATTATTAAATGAGCACCAACATAGTAATATACTCTTGTAACTCTTGTAATATAGTCCATTTTTTTTAAACAATTTGTTGTTCACATTTATTATAAGTCGCATTATTTCATTAAAATATACTTTGTGTTGCTCTTTTAGTTTGCAGAAATGGTCCTCCAGGGACAACAAGGGCACCTCCAATGCCTCCCCATCGCTCAAGAGCGGGAGAGACTTGGGACTTTGTTGTTTAACTCCCTTGGTAAGTAGTAGATATTTGTCCAGTAAGGGTGCTCCTTATTGAGCTCTGCTGGCTACCTGTAGTTGCCTGCATTAAGTTTAACTTACTGATGATTTGGAGTGGTATCTTTAACTTGTACATTCGGAGGATGTCATACTTTGGAGTACATTGTTACTACATCATTTCAAGCATAAAATATGACATTAAGGTTACGTTCAAAATCAGATGCTATTTATTTACGATCTTCTTAGAAGGATGAGGTGAATACACTGTCTTGGTTTTACGGACATTGAAATACGCATGCAGAATGAATCATTATTTTCACGATTATTTTTTGGTTTTTGAAACATTATAATAACATTAAAATGACATTAAGAAACATCTTCATTTCTTTTAGATACAAAGACTCTAAGAAGAAAAAAGGCAAGTGTTAATGATCAAAATATACATACTGTTTCTCAACACATTGTATACCTCAATGTTTTTTTTTTTTTCTCTTTTCTAGGGGAAAATCGCAAAGTCTAAAAATACAGGTAAGAACAGCCCCAGACTGGGACTAATTTTAGGTGTATTGAGATTGTCTGTTTGGTAAGTAGGGCTGATGTATGTAGACAAGCCACAACCAAACTTAGTTTAATTGTTTACATACATACAGTGGGAGGAATGGAAGTAAATTTGTACCTATGTTGTTCAAAGACTGGTTCTGCCCTTGATTAGCTTAGGCACACACACACGCACACACACACGCACACACAGACACACACACACACACACGCACACACACACACACACACACACACACACACACACACACACACACACACACACACAGTCTTAACTACAGTAGATGGTGATCAGCATTCAAGTCACTCACTCACAACATACATATAGGGATCTTTTCAGTAAGCAATTGTGTCTTTGGTGTCTTAACTTTGCTGTTAGGAAAGTACAGAGCTCTTTCTTTTGAAACCGTTTGTTCCCTGAATGCTGTTCTCTGATTGGTTTTAAATACAGTAGATGGTGGCCTTGTAATGGAATCTGAGTCCACAGAGGTTGAACAAGGTAGGAAGATACTGTATTTATGGTCAGCATTCGAGTCACTCACTCACAACATACATATAGGGATCTTTTCCCACTGGTTCCCAATCCTGGTCCTGGGGACCCACAGCTCTGCACATTTTATATGTCTCCTTTATTTGACACACCCAGTTCAGTTCAGAGCTCTTTCTTAACGAGATGATCTGAATCAGGTGTGTTAGGCTATGTCTACATTAATCCGGATACATTTGAAAACGGAGTTTTCGTTTAAAAACGCTCTCCGTCCACACTAGCGTTTTCAGACGTTTCAGTGTGGATGAGAAACTTATAAATTCACCTTACTGCGCATGCGTGAAACCTGACAAAAGCTCACTACAGATGGAAAAATAAATAATAAAGGTATCGCGCAATTCTTCTAACATGATAATTTTATTTAGCAAAATATCTCACCATTCACTGATGCGTCCAGGTCGCACTCAGTCACCATATGTTTGGTCTAAAACGCGACTGCTCTCCTGTATTGCCGCAGGACAGCAAATGTGAGTACATTTTCTGTCATCTTTGCAGTAGGCTACTGTGATATGAAGAGTGTGCAAAGTAACATATTTTAGCAACAGTGTAAAAGTGAATCGCACATAATTAACAGGCACAATACCGGCAAACATGAATATCTATTGGTACAACATGGATCACATGACTAAACTTACGTCATCGTTTTCAAATACCTCCGGCTTCACAGTCCACACTACAACGCGAAAACGGCGTTTTCAAATGTATCCACTTTGGAGAGCGTTTTCCAAACGCTACGTTTTCGTTGACTTAAAACGCCGTCTCAGTGTGGACGGAAGGCCAAAACGGAGAGAAAAGTATACGTTTTCAAACGAAAACGTATTAGTGTGGACATGGCCTTTAATGAGGGAGATGTACAAACTGTGCAGAGCTGTTGGGTCCCCAGGACCAAAACGGGGAACCACTGCAGTAAAAGCAATTGTGTCTTTGGTGTATTAACTTTGCTGTTAGGAAAGTACAGAGATCTTTCTTTTGAAACCGTTTGTTCCCTGAATGCTGTTCTCTGATTGGTTTTAAATACAGTAGATGGTGGCCTTGTAATGGAATCTGAGTCCACAGAGGTTGAACAAGGTAGGAAGATACTGTATTTATGGTCAGCATTCGAGTCACTCACTCACAACATACATATAGGGATCTTTTCAGTAAGCAATTGTGTCTTTGGTGTCTTAACTTTGCTGTTAGGAAAGTACAGAGCTCTTTCTTTTGAAACCATTTGTTCCCTGAATGCTGTTCTCTGATTGTTTTTAAATACAGTAGATGGTGGCCTTGAAATAGAATCTGAGTCCACAGAGGTTGAACAAGGTAGGAAGATACTGTATTTATGGTCAGCACAGTTTTGGGCATTAAAAGACTTGACATTAAAATAAAAACTATGTTTTTTTTTCACTTCTACAGTATTATTCGAAGTGGAGAGTGTTCTCCGGTTACCTGACGGGACCAAGGCCAAAAGGTAATTTTTTTTTTTTATGTCATTACCATCAATGTTTCATACATTTACATAATTCTTAATAAGGAATTAATTGCACCGAACAATAACTGTGCACAGATCTACACATAGCAAGATTATATTAGACTGGGTATAACCCTCGGTCTTGTGCACTATTATATTTAAATTTGCTCTGCAGTTATGTCTGGCCCTGAGAAATTACCTTCTTGGGAGGTACTAACGAACGTAGACAATCTAAAAAATTGTCTGCGTCTGCGAAAGAGATTGGCTCAGTATGTTTTCAAAGTCCGGAACTGTGATTGCGCGGGGCCACAGTCACTGTATGAAATGTATCAGAAGTACACAGAAGGATTTTTTTAAGCAGAAATCTGTTTCTCTACAGACAATTACTGATCTCCCAAATTATGATTTAAGACATTTTTCCAGAAATGTAGATACATTTTTGCTGTAAGGACAGGTGCATAACATATTCCTAAGCCTTTACAAAAGCTCATAACAGCCTCTTACATGGCTCATCATGCTAACATGGCACAACATTTCTACTTGCAGCACCTTTTGCTGTGGAATACATCTTTAAAAGTCTCCAGCTTCCACCTAGACATACTGGGCCAAAGTCTGTAATACTGAGTCATGTCTTAAGAAGCTGTTAGGAATAAGTTATTTAAAACCCTTTTTAAGGTGTCATGTATGTGTTCTCCTGTACCTAAAATGTTACCTACCAACATTTCTACAAGGTAAAAGATTGTTTTAACACTATATGCCTGCTTAAAATCTCCACTGATATTGCAGATATAAAGTGACTAGGGAGGAACTGGTTAGAAGGTGTGGGCCACCAGAGGGCTATTCGTCCAATGCTCTGGTGGCCTACTTAAGGAAAGGCAAGAGCCAAAAAGAGGTGCTCATGGCCAAGTTGCACGACTCACAGGTGGAGCCAGGACCACGAATCAGGCTGTCAACAAGTGTCAGCAAGTTGTGTGAAGGTAACTAAGGTCTAGAGGTTAAGAACATGATGTGCGAGAGTTGAAGGGCAGTGAACCACTCATCACTTCACACAGCTGTTGTAAGAATCTATTCTAAAGTCTGGCTAGGCGTAAATCTTTGTTACCATTAAAATTTTGCACTATTTCGGCAGGATGTGAAGGCATTGAAATTGAAACAAATTGCCAGAAATAACTATTCTGCATGACATTGGGCAGTGACTTTATTTATTTATTCTTTTACCTCGAGTACCACCTCAGATATTAGGCTTATCCAATACCACCATATTAGACTTTACAGCAGTATGGCAAAAAATCGTATTGAAATTGCAACCTCACTGTGATAAGACAAATAGCAAAAATAAATTTGAATTTTCTAATCTTGTTTTACAAGTTTTATTATTTATTATGATTATTGAATCATTGACCTATTCACTTTTGCTACCAACACAAATGCACATAGATTATTAACTCTGATATATATGTTTTTGTTTGCAGAAAACAATGAGACAGGAGGTTGGGTAAACCTATTTTGTTTATAGAAGCTATCTTGTTATTGTGTCTTATGTCTCTGTAAGATATTAGCCCACTTGCATGAAGATGAAAATTCTGAGATGTGTAGGCTCAGGAAGAATCCACCTTGCTTTTGTCTTACTGAGAAGTCTTGAATTAACAGGACTTTTCTCTTCCCCAAGTGAAATTAGGCTGTAATTATGAAATTTCCATAGATCTTAGGCGGACTCATCAAATGGCATCATCAAGGCACTTTCACATGTTGATCAGAACTTTTTCGGAATGACTGAATCTCGTTTCTGTCCTTAACAGTCTATACTCCATTCACAAAATACTCAGAAAATATGCTTATTTTCTATTCTCTTGCACTGTGTATTTGTAGAAGAATGTCTGGCCCTCGCAGAAGATGTCAATTACATGGGTTTTAAATACCTACCAATTAAAAAAATTGGCCAGGCTTGCCTGGAGGAGGACCAACATTTTGAGGCCATCGTCAAGGCCCAACACTGCAGGTTCATTGATCTGTTGTTACCCTGCCAGTATGCAAGATTAAAAAAGGCTTAGATGTACATATGCAGTATTGTATTACTACACTTCTACCACTGTTCTTTATGTCACTAACATCTGTTTTCAACACTTTTGCAGGCAGACACTAGCAAGGATGAAGACCGCGATGGAGGCCAACTGGTCGGAGTACAACCTTGCTACGCATGGCCTTGGACCAGAAATTTTGAAAGGTGCATTTTGTTTAATTGATGCTTGCCTGGTCGAGGCAGAGAACCTCCACTGCTCCCAGAAATAAACGAAGCATGTCAATTGTGAAAATGTGTAAAAGAAAAAAATTAACAATTTAAAATGTTGCAAAAACAAACTGTGAAAAAATGGCATTAAAAGTTGAAGAAAGTGTTTTTTTTTTGGTTTTTTTCAAGGTTGATTGGAAGACATCACAAGGGTGAAAACATAATTGCAACATAATGTCAAATACATGTTAGGTTAAACCATAAGAATGTATGGAAAGCCTTGGTTTTGGACTCATAATGTATTAAAGCATCAAAGTTATAAAGCAATTTTCTTTATTTGTAATTGAGTACATAGATTTTTCTTGGGGATCAATACTTTAATTACAGGACCTGTGTACTTACATTTATACACTGCTGGTCTAATTTACATTTCATATTGGTAAAACACTACTTTTGCTTGTGCCATCAATGTAAGTAGTTGCATAGATTTTCCAAAACTCCATAAAACTTTAATTTGATTGTCAGTATTTTATTTACCTTATCAACTACCAAAAAAATTAAATCAAGACGGGCACTTTCACATGCAAACAATGGCACCTCCAGAATAACAGAGTTAAGTTCTTCTTGCTCTTCTTTTGTTTTTAAAGTTCTCACCTACTAATCTCTGCAGTCTAGCTTTTTTAATTTTTTTACGGTAAGCATGTAAAGGGGTAATTTTCCTTTTTCTGGACACAGCAGTGAATTTTCCAAAAGCCAGCTTGTGTGCTCTTTGGATGGTATTGTACAGTTCAGGGGTATGTTCAAATGCTTCGGACTTGCTCCACTCTAGTAGGTCTAATAACATGGACTGTATGGGAGGATTCCCATGGGAGGCTTCGGACACTTGTGCACTTTCTTTGGGGTCTGTGAGAATGTCTTGAGGCTTGAGGACATGTGTGACATGTATGCAAACACATCTTTCTCCAAAACTATTAGCAATGCATGTGCACAAAGTCGGAGTTTTCCTATTTACAATACTCATAGTCCCATCACTATTGAAGATGGTTATTTCATCTTCAGTCTGCTGATAGAGACGGAGGCTGATGATTTCTAGTGCTTTATTATTCCGCATTTTTTCAATGTCAATACCTCTCCTGCCTACCTCCATCTTCACCAAGAGAAGATGTTTGCATATGTTTCCCATTCGGAAATTGGTGCATTCACACGTGAAGTTCAACAAGTTAACTTCGTAGGCTGTGTTGGTTGACTGTGATGGCACAGAGCACTGCCCCGCTTTTATGTCCAAATCTTTGCCCATGCCATTTTTAAATAGCAGCGCAGCAGCCTGGTGAGCAGCAGACCTGGATAATGTCAGTCGTCCTGCTTCGCTGAGGCCATCCATGTAGCTGCAATAATGAAAACAGGACACAAATTTAGAATTACAGTAAAATAGTAGCCTTTGCCTCAGATAGAACAGTGGGGAGCGACAGGACACCAGTGTGTGAGAGTGTGCCCTGGTGCCATGGTGATTATTTTTTAATGCAACAGCTCCATAAAATATTTAATTCACAGTTAAGACTGTGTGAGAGTGGCAAGCTTAATGAAAGTAATTGTGTCTCATTTTATTTTATTCTATAACAGGCTGAAATAGCCATTTGGCAACATCCACATTCCCTGTTAGAGAGAATACTAACCTGAAATACTTTTCTACATCTCCACATAGCAAGAGCAGAAGTTGGTCGACTCTTCGGTTAGCCTGGCCTCGCAGAAACTGGTATTTCAACGTAAGGAAGAATCTTTAAGACAGAAAGGCATGAAAAACGTGAACAGCTTTACAATTACAAATCTGACACCCACCATACCATCGGCTTCCAATTAAATTGGGAGAAAATAATTAAATAGCAATACAAAATAAACTATCAGTGTAAAACACTGATTCCTACATGTTTTGTCTGTCTGACTTTAGTGAAACCTCGCTCATTCAACCTAAAGAGCTGCATTAACTGCTGATTTGGGGAATATGGGTTTTTAAGCTTGTGGTAAACTTTGCCTCCCAATAGTCAGGCCACGAGGTGAGCCGACCAGTTCAGTGCATAGTCAGTCAGTGTTCAGTATGTGGTATTTAGTCGGCCCCTGCCATTTTGAGAACAGCTAGAGACTGGCACTGTGTTTGCATGCATAATTTTAGGAACATGATGTAAGCAGCACCTTGATGTTTTAAGTAAATCCTCTGACTCCCAATATGAAAATAAATTATTTGAAATATTATTGGCAAATGTAAGTAAAATACCTTTCAGCCTTGTTGTTTGTCTCACTGCTACAGTGATAGAACGTTCTTCCAAAGTTCACCCACAGCTCCGCGTAAGTAAACCAATTTGTCTTCAGATAAGTTGTTACATGGGGACTATCCAAAAAGGTGTCTATCTCACTGCATTTCTTGGCAGATACATTGAGAAACTCTTCCTCCTTAGGGGAAAACATATTTAATCTGAGATGCTTATATAAAAACATTAAAAAGGAAAAGCATAACTATTATGTAGACTACAGAATGCATAATTTGGTCAGGACCAATGAGTTGCACTGGGGTTATGAATGTTACAAAATATAAATATAGTACCGTCAGGCATGCTTTCATTGATGCCATGGCATGAATGACCACATTTCTTTGTTCAGGTGTCAGATGACCTCCATCTGTCTTCACAAGCCACCGGTTAACAGCCTATAACAGCATAAATTCCTTCAGATGAACATTAGGGTATATTATTTCACCCTGTCACGTGGCAATTAGTTTCCATTACTTGGCCAAAAGGAAGTTTATGTTATTGTACTGCAATGTAACTGTATATATCCCAAATTTTCAACATAAAGCTCAGGTATGTTTCATGTAAGTAGAATTCAAGATTTTAAATAGGCATATACTGTCAACTGTAAAAATTTATGTCACAACCACCTGGATTTACATTGCAGACCACTAGTTGATTGCCCCTACAGTGCAGTTAAAGATTAAACTTGTTTACACACCCACCACATTTTTAAAGAACACTGTCGAAAACAACACACTGTGCCAAAGATCCTTAGATAGTACTTTGTACCTGCTCAGTTGACCTTTCCTGTTAGTTTGTCAATGTCAACTGCACAACACCTTAGATTTAAATGTCACAAATAGTGATATTGTATATTCTTCGACTTACCTGAAGCACATGGAACCAACAAAGGAGAAGCTTTGCATTTGGGAAAACGCTTTTAATAGCATTAAGCACTCTCAGGTCACGGTCCATCATCACTGACCTGTAACATTGAAAATTACAGAACCTAGTGAGATCCAAAATTCAAAAGCTGTAGCTCAGTGCAGCAGTATTTTCAGATTCCAACATGCATATTTCCTGTAGTTCCAATTACAAAGAAAATAATAAATACAGCATAACATAAATTATGCAAACATTTAACTGACCTTGGATAGAAGCTTGGGTTACTCAATTGAAGCTTCTGTAGGCAGAGACTTACTGTTGCAGTAGTTTCCTTGCTCAAGATAAAATAGGCAAATGGCACACCTCTTCCAGTTTTGTTTATCAATAACAGTGCATAAAATGCATACCCGTAGGCTGTTATGCCTTTGTATGAAGCATCCATGAAAACCATTGGATGGGGGTTCTCTTCCAAAAGTTGTTTTTGAAATGGTGTTTGTACAACTAAAATGAATGGTTGTTCATTGTGAAGTGGCTGATAAAAACAGATGTTGTCTCTGAGTTCCATGGACACCAAATGGTCGACACTGACAGAATCACTGTCACCCACACCTCTGAGGTTTTTCTTTAAAAGCCGAATGTCATTAGGAGTCAAGTAAAACCGGCGGTCTTTTTTGTCCACATGCCCATTTTGTTGAGCCCAATCATAGCTTTTTATTAAGATCTCAGAAGTGGAACAACCCTGTTGAAGCCATAATTCGATGAGGGAATGTAGGTCTGGGTGGATGCGGTTTTTCTCTTTAGAATTAGTCTCGTCATGGCCAGTGTGCCGTAGCATCTTTTGGATTATGGCACCTGATATTCCGGCATCCGTGATGACTTTGAAAGAGATGTATGCCTTGCAAGAATTGGCCCGAGTTTGTGTGGGTTCTCCATTACTTTTGCCTGCAGCATGATTCCCACGGTCACAGCCATAGTAATAATAGTCCTGCCGGGGGCAGACTGGGGGTCTGAAGTAGCAATGCTCCTTCTCCTGCACTTCGTTGATGTAACCCTCCATGAACTCCTTGGAATCCCCCCTAATAATAACAACAACTTGGTGGACCCTGGAGTCACGTGGCTTCTTCAATCGTTTTTTAACACCATTCAACCAATGTGTTGCCATATTCTGAAATTAGAAAAGACACTATACTTGAACATATAGTTTTTTTGGAGAAACACAGGCTAAGCATCAAACAGATCGGTCCTGATAAATAGTTGGGATATTTAACTAATATGAACATAGTCGAATAATAATAATAATAATAAGAAGAAGAAGAAGAAGAAGAAAATGAACAAGTCTTTTCATCTTGCGTTTTTCTATTTTACAAGTCTTGGCTGCATTTATCTCTACCCTGACCTCTTTTTCGCTTGATGGAAATTTGAGCCCTCAATAGAGTCTCTGCAAATTATAAAAACTACTAATATACTAAAAAATACATAAAAAATATTCCTTTTCCCCTGAGACCAGAGAAGACAGCTGACTCCCTTTTGTCCAACTACGTCGCCCTGAGAAGAGAAAAATACGACTTCTGCCCTGAGACCAGGAGTGATTCACCTGCTTTGGGACAAAATTGTGGGAACCAGTCTCTGCCCTGGGACCAGATGAGACTAAACAGTCATGAAGAAAAGACAAATTTATAAATTAGATTAGGCGGACTTCTGCCCTGAGACCAGGAGGGATTCACCTGCCCTGGGACAAAATTGTGGGAACCAGTCTCTGCCCTGGGACCAGATGAGACTAAACAGTCATGAAGAAAAGACAAATTTATAAATTAGATTAGGCGGACTTCTGCCCTGAGACCAGGAGGGATTCACCTGCCCTGGGACAAAATTGTAGAAAACAGTCTCTGCCCTGGGAACAGATGAGACTAAACAGTCATGAAGAAAAGCCAAATTTATAAATTAGACGGACTTCTGCCCTGAGACCAGGAGGGATTCACCTGCCCTGGGACAAAATTGTAGAAAACAGTCTCTGCCCTGGGACCAGATGAGACTAAACAGTCATGAAGAAAAGACAAATTTATAAATTAGACGGACTTCTGCCCTGAGACCAGGAGGGATTCACCTGCCCTGGGACAAAATTGCGGGAAAAAGTCTCTGCCCTGGGAACAGATGAGACTAAACAGTCATAAAGAAAAGCCAAATTTATAACTAAGACGGACTTCTGCCCTGAGACCAGGAGGGATTCACCTGCCCTGGGACAAAATTGCGGGAAAAAGTCTCTGCCCTGGGAACAGATGAGACTAAACAGTCATAAAGAAAAGCCAAATTTATAACTAAGACGGACTTCTGCCCTAAGACCAGGACGGATTCACCTGCCCTGGGACAAAATTGTAGAAAACAGTCTCTGCCCTGGGAACAGATGAGACTAAACAGTCATGAAGAAAAGCCAAATTTATAAATTAGACGGACTTCTGCCCTGAGACCAGGAGGGATTCACCTGCCCTGGGACAAAATTGCGGGAAACAGTCTCTGCCCTGGGACCAGATGAGACTAAACAGTCATGAAGAAAAGCCAAATCTATAAATTAGACTACAACACCCTAAATAGTCATTTATTATTTCAATATGAGTACAGTAAAGCTTTAATTGCAATGTACTTAAACAAGTTTTCTAGCTCACCTGATTAGCTTGACTAGCTAGCTTAGCTAACGCTTAAGGTTTACATGTATGTGCACACACTGAAAAGATGACGTTTTTCTTAGTTATCTTTTTCTTCTAAATTTTTGTCATAAGAACTGCTTTCAACAGCCATTGCAACATTTTAATGCTATTTACAACACTAGTTTGCTTGTTCTGAAACAGTAGGCTAGCCGAGCCTTAAGCTACAAGCTACAAGCAATACTATGAAAGCAGGGGGGAAAAAAATCACACATAGGTGCATATATAATGTTCCATTTTCGAGAATATTAGGTTTTTGTTTAAAAAAAAAACTTACTTTGAAATGATGAGATTCCTCTTGCCTGCACAGCGTTGTGATTTTGACGGTTGAGATTGGAAATGGTGGCCCCGCGCTGGCCCCGCCTCTGCAATTCTCTCCTCTCTTGCGATTGGTTGTCAGATTAAACCAATCACAAACGTTTCTGCCCTCAGGTCAACTTTGAGTCAAGAAAATTCCCACCTGCTAAATGGTTCCTATAAATGAACTCTTGCACTAAATAAATGCACCATGTTAGCCTATATATTATATTTTACTTAACCTGTTAATGATATCTTGATTATTTAATGTATGTTTAAAATATCTTTCATGAAAATGACAACTGTGTAAAGTATTATATTTCAATAACAAATTAGAGTAAAACACAAGTTAATGCAAAAACTGCCTTATGTTCAGTTTACATGTTTTCATACAATGTGTTGTGTGTTGATTATTATATCTAAAAAATAAATAGCATCTGAATTTAGGTTAAAAGTCTAGGCTACAACCTTTAATGTTATAGTAATGTGCGGCTCCCTATATAGTTTACAGATTTAGCAGATTTTTTTTTAATCCTTGTGAAACGTTTAATTGTAATTGAATTAATTTAAAGACAATTTTTTCGTTAAACCACTGTTTAAAAAAGAAAAGAAAAAAAAAAAAGCAATTTTAGCTTTCTAAACCGAACCGAACCGAGACGTCAAAACCGTGGGAAAACCGAACCGTCAATTTTGTGTATCGTTACACCCCTAATTTTAATGCCATGATCATGCCACATTTGTTGTACTGTTTGACTAGCTGGGCACATATGGAGGGATTATTGGGACAGATTGAAAACTAAAAGTCTAAAACTAAAAGTCTTAAACGAAAACTAAAAGTCTAAGTCGAAAACTAAAAGTCTAAGTCGAAAATTAATTTGGTATTTAGGATTGGGCATTTGGTATTTAGGATTGGGCATTTGGTATTTAGGATTGGGCATTTGGTCATTTAGGATTGGGCATTTGGTCATTTAGGATTGGGCATTTGGTCATTTAGCCATTTAGGATTTAGGATTGGGCATTTAGGGATTTAGGATTGGGAATTTGGTATTTAGGATTGTGCATTTATTAATTTAGCCATTTAGGATTTAGGATTGGGCATTTAGGGATTTAGGATTGGGCATTTGAGGATTGAGGATTTGAGGAGTGTATGCAAATAAGGAGGCGTGGCCCAAATACTGGAGGCTGGGTTTGAAATGGCTGGTGCGCAGAGGCACCTTATGGACAGCAGAGGGAGCTCCAGTGCTAAAGAGCACACTGGCAGAGCGTCCTCTTCAAAGTGTCGTGCTCTGCCATCCACGTTTGCTGGCATATTAACAATGGCAAAGCCAGAGCTAGCATCTTTGCTGCGACAGGCGCTGGACGTTTTAGACAAAGAAAAGGCCAGTAACGGCGGAGGCGCTTCTTCCTCGACCAACACCTTCCCCTCGTCCATTTTGCCAACACCAAACGTGTTCGGTCAAAATACAACCCCGACTCGGCCCACCATACTGTTCAAGGTAAGTTACATTAATGTTAGAAAAATATTAAGTTCAATGTGTATTTTTCCTGTCAAAGTCAAGGTAACGTTACAGTTAAATATGAGCGCTAATGGAGCCGATGTTATGTGTCGTCCATGGCAACGCTCTGTTTTTCATGGCAGCGGTCTGTTAACATAACAAGAAATAACAGACCGCATTCTACATTAGAATTCAACCAAGCCATGTAATAAAATGTGATAACTTCAACTTAATGACAGCGTTGTAACATTTATGTGGCCTCACACCAGTGAAATGTCACCAGTGAAAGGGGTGCTATCAGTATAACGACGAGAAAGCAGCAGGTAAGATGCTAACATTAGCTAACGTTACTAGTTAGATTAGCTGATATATATAACGTTATATATTAACGCAACGCATCAGAAAAAAACAAGGTTAGGAAACAGTAAGGCACCATGAAGGCCAGTGACGATGTCACGATGGTTGCTGTAAGATTGCGTTAAGCAGGGTTTTTGTGTAATGTAAAAAGAACCGCAATATATTGCTATATTATGCTCTGAAATCGTCTTAACGTCTTTTTGTGGTGACTTTGCTGCTTCCAACTGATATTCTGCTAGTCACTTGCAGTCTGCGGCATTGGGTCACTAACATAACATTGTCTTATGTGGAAAGGTTAACCCATCACAGCTAACACTGTAGTTCAGTGTTGAGTTACTCGCCTGAAGTCAAACAGGATGAAGGAACTAGAGGGGACTGTTGAACCGTTAAGGCCATGTTTCAGTAACTTATCTTAATAATACAATATATAACCCACCCACTGACTTGTCATCCTTCTTGCAGATAGAGATGTTTCACCTGTACATGAAGGACCACTTGGTGTCACAGCTTTGGGTCAGAGATTTGATGCAGTGTTTCCAGAAGTGCTCACTCAGTCACAGCCAAGCTACGGCTCATTCTGTTTAAACTAGATCAAGACATCACTAGACTCAAGACTTTTTCACTCACTCAGACACATTGCCACTTCATTCTCAAGTATTGTAGTTTATTTTCTCCTAGTTTAAAAAAAAAAAAAAAGACCTATAATTACATGGTTTTATTTTGTTTGTTATCTTGCAATTCCCTTCTGTACTTTTCTGTTCTCCCTGTAATTGTTGTTGTGGTGCCTGAATTCCCCCATGAAATGAATAAATTTCACTGTTATCTTATCTTTACTAGTAACTAACACTTTATTATCTTTCTTTTTTGTTGCATAATACAAGTAGTGTATAGTAAAGCAAAATACAGACATGTTACAGTACATGAATCTCATTTACTGTTAGGGGGCTGAATTACTGTAGTGCTGTATCTTTGACATGCCCTGGTTCTCCTTACAATACTCTAGACAATACATCCACAGTTTCACGATAAAGTTGAACACCGTAGTCACGTTGCTCTGTGCTTGGTTGAGGTAGAAGGGCAAAGTCTGCTTCAGTAAGCTGCCTTGGAAGTTTGATCTCTGGAATGTCAACATGAGTGTCCACCCCTGCTGCACTTGGTCCACTCCAGTCAGTCCCATATTTTTCACTGACCTGTTGATGAGCAAAATGGCTATTTAAAAAAAGTAAACAGTACAAAATCCAAATAAAAGCCAAAAATCAGAGAGTAAATGCAAGCTTATGAGTTGCAACAATACATTACATCAATACAAGTATTTGATTGACAGCCTGTTAGTAGCCTTATGCTGCGTTCACCTAAACTTTGGAACAGTCTCCCTAACATTGTCCGGGAAGCAGAGACTAAAAACACATCTCTTTAACCTGGCATTCACATAGAACATTATACATTTCTATCATTCAAATCAGTTAAATGATTATTAGGCTACATAGATTAGGTCAGCCGGAACCGGGGACAGATCCCAAAACACCCGATGTACTCGTTCCATCTTAAGAAGAATGGCATCTACGCTAATGTCAGTCTTTCCATTATCCATATCCTTTTCCATTATCAGTTTTTCACCAAGGTTTACTGAAGTCAGCCGGATCCGGGCCGTATCCCTATCAGATGGTGAACCTGCGCCTGGACACGACCACAACCCATCACTGCAGTGCTAGCCTCATCAGCCCTGTGAAGGCCTCATGGACACCTCTACAAACTCGTCTCCATACCGGCGTGATGACTCCGACCTCCATCGAGGATGGAACTGGATAATATTGTGAATGTTCTGATCCAATCTGACTTCTGACCTGTAATGTTGCCTGAATCATAATCATACACTGTTCGCTCGTTGGCCAGAGGAGGACTGACCCCCCGACTGAGTCTGGGTTCTCCCAAGGTTTTTTCCTCCATTCTGTCACTGATGGAGTTTCGGTTCCTTGCCACTGTTGCCTTGGCTTTTGGCTTGCTTAGTTGGGGACATTTAATTATTCAACAATATTATTGATCTGCCTTACTTCAGGTGGACGATGAAGCAATTTTATTCTAGAAACAAACTTCTTGTATTTATTTTCATGTTATCACTGTGAGGCTGCTTTGATACAATCTGTACTGTAAAAAGCGCTATATAAATAAACGCGAATAGAGCGTCAAATTCCCATCTAGTTGGACGCTTGAACATTTTGAATGCAAAGCGAAATTGACGCGTGGAAAAAGCAAGCGTTTGAAGCAAAATTGAAGTGCGAATTAGGTGAATTTGCGTCTTGTGGGAGGGGCCAGTGCTAGGCGGTTGTCTGTTTGCAAGATGGCTGATGTTGATCGAGCATTCATCGAGAGAGTGTATTTGCTCTGGAGAGCAGAACAGTGGCGTAAGGGTCATCGTCGCCGTACTTGGGTCCACCAGACCCTCCGGAGGCGAACCCAGTTTGGGGAGTTTCACCATTTGCTCGCTCCAGCAGGAGCTGCGCCTAGATGACGGCCGCTTTCAGCGGTACTTCTGCCTGTCCCGCGGCCAGCTTGATGACCTGTTGTCCCGCATCGGAGCGAGGATCACCCTCGCCCTCACCCACCTAATCTGTCAGTTATTTTTGTTTTGATGATAAACTGAGCCAGCCTCCAAAAGTGATTTACCTGTCCTGTGATTTTTTTTCTCTCTCACACTCAACACTGTCCAGACACGAACTGTTCTTATGCACTAAATGATGTTGGTTGTCTTTATATTAGAATAATAATGTTTCCTATAAACTAGATTAGATAAGGAATAAATAGCATTCAATACAAAATGAATATGTCTCATATATTTAAAATCAAGTTTTTATGTGATAAAATATTTGCTTTGTTGTGTATTAGAACCACACCAGGCGTTGTCATATTACAAAATAATTTATTGAGGCCAAACATATAAAATAATATTATAAACTGAAAAGCGGGCCTGTCCCCCTTTATCACATCACTTCACCACTTAATTTTACAATAAATTATATTAAATATAATATAATTTACAAGACATTTTATCAATGACTTTCAATAAATAAATTACATCAAATAAATAAATAAATCCTTATTTATAAATTGAAAGTCAGACAGTGGAAAAAAGGCCTCTGACAGTACATGGATTTTTGGAACTTGGAAATGTTTTTAGTTGTTGTTGTTTTCTTGCACTTGTGTAGTATTTTCACTACATTATAATGAGTATATTGAAGTGAATAGGCCTTTATCGCATTTCCTGGTTTGGAACGTTCGAAATCGCCAAGCAGTGTACTCGCACTTCCGGTGGTTAACAGATAAACTATGGCTGCCTCCTCTCGCCGGTGCTATTGCAGTGTACCGGGTTGTTCAACATCAAAACAAAGACATAACAGCCATACCTTAGCTTCCATGACTTCCCAAAAGACGAACACCTCCGCAAGGCTTGGGTGAGATTGATAAGGAGGGACGAAGGTCCTTCGTTTCATAGAAGTCGGGGTAGTACGTTTGTGTGCAGCTTGCACTTTGACAAGGAAAGCATTTACGTCTCGAAAAGTGGGCGGAAGAGACTAAAATCCGGTACTACACCAAGTCGATTTTCGTGGAACAGCTGGGGGGAGACTCGTGTGCTTCGCCAGTCAGTTTTCGATCGGGTTAATGCGCGTTTTGAAGTAACGTTAGTTGAAGAGTTTCAGAATAGCGACTCTGCTATAGGCATCAGATGAATGATTCAGATTTGTTTGGTTTCATTTTATTGCATTAAAACATGACACAGCATTTATTATTTATATATATATATATATATATATATATATATATATATATATATATAGTATGACATATATACATCTATTATAAAAAATAAAACAAACTTTGTAAAAATTAATACAATAACATAACATTTATACACTAAAAAAAATCAGACACTCATATTACATTTATATACATTTAATTTACAATTAAAAAAATTAATTAATCGATTAAGTACAAGTGTGTGGGAACATTTGCGTGTGTGTATGTTTGTGTGTGCGTACGTGCGCACATGCATGTGGTGGTGGTGATGATTAGAGAGTAGGTATGTCCGTTCCATAAATAAAATCATAAAGAGATCCCATTTGTGTGTGTGTGTGTGTGGTGGGGGGGATGTATGGAGTTACTTTAGTTTCAGGTACGTTTCCATATATGTGGCAAAATAAAATATATCAAGTTTACCTTTCATTTCACTGATCAGCGACTCGTCGAGCCAAATTCGCTCTACTGTGAGGTCACTTTGTGTGGATGTAATGAAATCACACCATTTTAAACCAGTTATGGCTAACTGGCCTTGCACTTGCCAGAAATACTTGTGATTTTTTTTTAGTTTGGCCTGACCACCAATAAACTTCACATGTGTAACCTGTTATACTGTTAACATCTGGGCATTTCACTTCAGCTAACCCAAAGGGTGGATTTGCAGTGGGATCATACACTTTGGCATCAGTGCTAGCACCGAGGTAAGGCGCATCAGGATTCACAACGAATCCAGAAGGAGCGACACTGACATTGCAACGGTCACTGTACTGTTGTAAAACTTCTGGCTCAAGGTCAATACCCCTTTTCATGGCAGGTGTTTGCCTTACCCCCTTTATGATCCTGGCTGCCAGAGCCTGACTAGATGACTCCCCTCTAACGCTACAAACTTCGCCGAATCTACTGGAAGTTAGGCGGGGCTGTCGGACTTCCTTCCACAAAGGATTCTCCGACTGCCCCCTTGTATTCTCTTCGATGATACTTGCACATTCACGGGTTAGTTCTAAACTCTGTATGTGATAAAACTGATGACAATTGGGGACAAAATGTAGATGCCGTTCTAATGTTAAGCCACTAATTAATGGAAGTTGTGGGAATGAGGGAGCTTCTGGATGCTTAATGATTTCTCGAGGTATTACTGGTGTGCACTGTGCACTGATAAGAAAGAACTGAACCTCGAGGGACTAGTAGAAATTTAGAGTCCACTAAAGTCAGTTCAGAGAGGCCGTATAAGAATTTGCAAATGCCAGGTTGTGGCTGATGGTTGCGTAGTTGGGCTCCAACTGACAACACCGTCGGGTCAGGAAGGGGTCCTAAAAACACAAGTAACAGAAACCATTCATCAGTTAATAACTGCCAATGATTTACAAGCGACAGTGTAGCTAATCTGATATAAAGAACTAACTGCATGTTCTCATTTAAAAATTGCTGATGTTATCGGACTTTCAGCAATAGTAATAATAATGAATAATCGGATTCAGGTTTAATCATAACATAGTACAGACATTATCTTAATTCCATAATGTGCTTAAACAACAATATTGCTGGCCATAAACTGAGAAAGTACACATCTGGTGTGTGATACCTCGAGTTGTCCTAGACGCGGCACTAAGGATGTTTACATTATATCTTCAACTAGTTGAAATGTTCCTCCTGTAAATATATTCCCCTTTCAAATGCGCATTCTGATTAATACATACATTTATTTCCAAACTAACCGGACAAAGTCCAGTGCTCGCCTTCTCATTAACAGCGTTTTTTTCTTACTGATATTTCATACTGAATTTACAATCCTAAACTGAATTTTACCAATTTTTTTCTGATAAACATGGTTAAAATATGGCTGATTTTTGGTTACCATGATTTAACTATTAACGTGTTGTTTTATTTTGTATTTTATTTGTAGTAAAACCATGGTCTATTATCGTAAGAGCAGTATGAAAATAGATGAATTAATGTCTTAAACTGCCGTAAAGAAATGTAACGATCCTACAAATTGAATTCATCTTAACAGGCTAACAGTTTTTTGGAATAAACGTGTAATTACATACAGTGAAATGAAAAATGACTAAAATATTTAATACAAATAAATAAAAATATTCATTTTGATCTTATTCATCAGTGCTCACACACTGCAGCGTTGTGGTCACTTTTTAGACGAGCACTGACGTGGGGTGAAATTTTCACGCATGTTTAAGAGCCATGGCTTATGTTAGATTAAAAACCTACAAGTTCCTTTGAGTTTGAAAAATCATGTACACAGTAATCATCAAAAAATCTCTTCTCCTGTCTCTTAAAATGAACACCCGCAGGATGATTTACAAATTTTCAAAGGCGTTTATTCAACAAGATGTTAACAAAAGCACATTGAAAATACATAACCGGAAGAATCGATACACTGCTTCGACGAGCACTTCCAGTAATCAATTCTGCCGTGATAAAAGTCTATAAGTAAATTACCGTAATTAAAACTTACCAGCGTAAGCGCGATACAGAGTAGATTTGACACTACTACGTCCTAGCGCCTTTGGCTTTCGTACCACGAGTTCATCCGTGGGTTCGGGACGAATCCCCTGTATCAACACAAAAAGAAATTAAATTCAGTTGCAAGTCTGAGAGAGTATCAGTTTAATTCAGCACACAAGTCATATTGTAGGTAGGTGTACATCCTATGCAGGCAACCCCTGCTCTGCAAAATATAAAATATATTTATATATTGATGTCCCCGTCCCCACCAATTTCAAAATCAAACCTACGCCACTGGGATATGTATACACTGTGTAGAAACATCTACACCAGAATCAGTATTCCAACAGTGTGCACTTACAAACTTCAAAGACACAACTTGCATTAGACAAACTTACCTGTGTCCTTGGATGGTGCCATGATTGAAGCACACCGGTGCAGGACAGTGGGGTTGGCACAGTTCTCAGCCCCATGGTGCTGTAGTGAGCCGTTTGAAACAGGAATCCAACCACATGTTTGCATAAAGCCATTCCAGCAGCACACAAGCAGGAGCATCCATTTAACTCCACAGGTCTAACGGCATGCAGCACAATCTAGAAATGGAGAACATTTACTTGAGGGAAAGTTTGGATGTTTAGCCTATACAGTAATTAGCATTTGTTTGACACTAGGAACATTATTGTAAAACTAGGTTGAACAAAATTAAGGCAACAGTCGAAAAAAAAAAAAGGTACAGATCTGCAACAGCATATAGGCTATATGGAACAACAAAAAAGAGCATCCGCAACAGCAGAAGAAACAAAAACATACTGAACAAATGCACCTGAACCTTTGTAGGTCTGAAACCATGCTCTATTCACTACACATTACAAGTTTGGGGTAATTTGGTAACGTTACTGTAGCACTGTCTGGATCCAAACTGTAAATCTGATGAAATCCATCAAGTGAAAGCAAAAAAGTCACATTGTTCGAATTATTCAAATAGGATACGCTGTATTTGAAGTGAACCTATCTAGCTAGTAACAAGCTGACGAATAGCTTACTAAACATAACAAGCTAGCGATAACTCGCCAACAGAACAGAATTCAAGCTACTTACCTCTATAATTGAAGACAAAATTCTCGTAGAAGAACTTGTATCCTTTCTCCAACTTGGATGATTCGCACCACATCTTCTTGGCCAACTTTTGGGAGATGCGAGAGCGAAGTTGTCCAGCGATTACAGGCAGCCATTTCGAACGCAATAACCGGAAGACGCAGTACACTGCTTCAGCTATTTTTGACGGCTACTTCCGGCGTTCTATCGTGATGCGATAAAGGCCTATTAAGCTGCATTTAAGTTCTGGGTGACAGTTAAAAGCTTGAGTTGCCATGGCAACCCTGGCGCATCTTCTGATTAACAGCGGACTCTTGTCTCCCTCTGTATTCAAAAATAATAAAAAGACCTTTCAAATCTGTTAAGTGGATCTCCAGGACGGGGTCTGCAACAGATTTGATTTGTCTTTTTATTATTAACATTCTTGTAAAGTCATGGATATATATTTTTTAATGGATAATCTTTATTACAAGTATTCTGAAGTATTTTGTGTACTTTTCTCTTACCCTCTAGATGGCAACACAGAGCCCATACACGCATCCAGCACCAATCCACTGTAAATGTGTGGCGAATAGAACAGCGCTAAGAGGAATCACATTTTCAAAAACTGGCCAAACAATAAAAATTGCATCACTTAAGGCCAGATCAACTAGTGCCTTAAGTGATGACAAAAACATTATTTTAATGTGGGAATAATGATGAGACACCCTATTTCGAGGAGGGTGTGAGTTACTTTTTAAATAATGTTTAAGTTTGGGCGACAAAATTTATATTTTGGCCGGGGATCAACTAAATTCAGGGCAGCACCACTCATCATTAGTGGAGAGCAGGAGAAGGCTGCCAGAGAGGCCCTGTGTCCTCCATCACTCACAGTCACAGGAGAGGAAGAGGACATCTTTTCTCGGGGACACTACCTAACCCTTCAGGCACAGGTGGAAAAAGTGAGTTATTTTTATGCCATTACTGAATATCTAAAAATAGGTTCTTCTGCATTCCTCTGGTGCTTACATGAAGATGACAATAAAGAATCAGGTTTATTTTCTCACCCTCATGAAGGTGCAAGCCTAAAACCATATGACTTATTGCATACTACAGGTTCCTTGACGATATCTGGGGTGTCTGGACTCACTCAATGGAGGATTTCACTATTTTTACTGAACACTTGAATGCACACCAGGCCACTATCAAAATTAAATTCACAGTCCATCAATTAGAGGTAAATTTCTTAGATGTCGTGTCGTACAAGGGGCACAGGTTCCTTTCCACAGGAAAACTGGATTTTAGGGTCTAAATTAAGGAGACTGACCCTGACCCTTACACAAACACAGTTTTCACCCCAACCACACATTTCGTGGTATTGTAAAATCACAATTACTTCGATTTAAAAGAATCTGCACCGAAAAGTCTTTCTTCTTCTCTGCGACAAAAACTCTTTTCACGGCTCTGAGACAACGTGGCTATTCTCGCACGTTTCTTAGAAAAACTCTCAAAACCTTTGATAGACCAAAACCCCTGCGCCTTTGCAGATATGACACTCAGTGGCGGTCTTAACATAGAGACATAGGTAGGCGGCTGCTTGGGGTCGAAGTAGGGGGGCCCCCAACCAACCTAAAACAAACAATAAGAAAAAATCAAATAAAAGACCCCTTATCATTATGAACGCTTCAAAAGCATAGTACATTTTATTAACATTCAGAAGAAATACGTTGAAACGTTGAAGTACTGGTTAAAATGTCCAGTTCATGGTTATCTGTTCCTACACATACACCCCCCTATTTTGACAATGAAATGGACTAGTCCGTAACGGTGCGCGCTGCAAAAGATAAACACACAGGGACAGGAGGACAGGGATGTACACAAACAGAGACGAAACAAGGCGAGTCTAAACACGGAAATGAAAAGAAGTTACCCAAGAGGCTCAATTAAAAGAAAAAAGCGAAAAGACCCTGAGAAGTATTTGGCAACGCTGCCAAAGATGACACACTTTTTTTACGACTAACGTTACTGATACAGACAGGAATAAAAACGTCCAACGAGTTGAACATGCCGCTACAGCAGCAGCTAACTGTGAAGTGGCGCTAGGTGAGGATAACGTCAACCAAGAAAATGAAGAGGACTCAGTCTCAGTCAGCAGCTTAATCAGGCCATTTAATCAAATTTTCTAAAGTTCCTCACTCCCACAAAATACTTGCAACAACACAAACCAATTGCGGCCTACAGGAGAAATGAGAACATCCTCGACATGTTGGTACAGAGTAAACTGCCTACACCCTCACCAAAAGGTTGTGTTGGTAAATGCAAGTATTTTGCTCCATTGAAGTGGTTGAAAAATAGATTTAATGGCCAGATCTTGAAGTTGTCTCGTCCTCTTTCCCATGAGTGTAATAATTGTGTGTATATGATCTATTGTCTCAAGTGCCATAAACAGTACGTTGGTCAGACCAAGAATGAGCTGCGGGTTAGAGCCTATCAACACGCACATAACATCGTTCACAACAAGATAGAAAAACGCAGACACTTGGTACGACACTTCCTGACACATGGCCTGGAGGCCCTTCGGATCACTGGTCTCCAGACCAATCCAGCTTGGTCCCTTAGAGAACGATTACGGAATGAGAGGGCCTGGATTAAACATCTGGACACCTTACATCCCAGGGGCCTCAATGAGACATAGATCAGTGCTTAATTCTCATGGTTCTTCTTTCTTCTTTTCCTCTTCACTAAATGGTTACCCATCCTTTTCTTCATCTCAAAACCGGAACACATATTTTGGCTAACTCCACACGCACACCCTTCCTAAACCTACCCGTCACTACACTCTGTCATATTACCCGACCGAACACGACCCCTGCTCAGGCCCTGAACCCTACCATCAGAAACCCTGGGACGTTAAACCCTAGGCCACATGGCCCTTCTTATGAGAGCCCGGTCATCTTTAGCCCTCGTTCAATTTTTTCGTCATTACGTCTAGAGTCCAGTGGTAGACTGGTTTGGGTTCTTTAATGGGGCCTGTTAGTACGTTGAGCCTGGGTATAGTGTCTTGAGAGTGTGTGGGGGGAGTTTGCCCGGAGTGGCCAGTGGTCGGAAGGACCGTGCGCAGCCAGGTTTGGACCTTAGGTCCGGACTTTGGAGTTTATTTCCCCTCATGAAGGTGCAAGCCTAAAAGCATATGACATATTACTATATTTTTAAAAGTATCACATCCAGGGAACTACACTGCGACCAAAAATGGTCGCATATGCGACCTTTTGAAATGCCATTGCGACCCTAATTTTTAATGGGTCGCAAATGTATCAGCGTACACCGTTTGATTATTTTTGTACCTATATGTTTTAGGCAATATGCTATGATTTACTATGAGCATTTATTAAAACAGAAATGTGTATTTTAAGAATACGTTTTATAACGTTCTCTGAGCATTCAACACATCAAGTTGGCTTCGCGCTTGTTTAACTGAGAGAACGAGAGAGAGTGAAAGCCGCGCGCGCACTCTCTCGCCGTCTTCACACTGTCTTGCTCTCTCTCCCGCCCTCGCTCATATTAATGAATTGAGTTGACTGAATATCTTTGAGAATACACGATGGTATTTTTTTCCTGAACTACCACTGGTTGTGAATTGTGCTAAAATAACGTTGCCTCATCTTCTCTGAAAAGCTTTCCACACAAATATGACATAAACCACACTTTCAATAAACAAAACAAAAAAAATCTATCTAGTGATGAAATGTTTTCTGTGTTGAGAGTGAGACAAATCTTGTGCGATGTCCTAAACTGCCTGGATAATCACACAACGTGTGCCGTGGTCCGTTAATGACACGTCCGATTCGCGAACTAATATGACTCCTTTGAACCGATTCACTTTAATGAATGGTTAAAACAACTGATCTGGCCAACACTGAACTCAAGAGACATAAATCAGAAACACTTTACAATAAGGTTCCATTTATTAAAGTCTAGTTAACTACATTAAAACATTCTATTAATATTAGTTTCTATGTGGATTTACTCCATGACAAAACCACCCCAGTCATTCTAGAATGATTTTATCTTTCCAAATAGAGCTTTTTGTTTGAAATTGTTTTTATATCGCAATATATATCACAGAAAAATCAAATATCGCAATGTCATTTTTTACCAATATCGTGCAGCCCTACTGTAAATTCTGTGGGCCTTCAGGACTGTCCAAATTTGTAACTGCGTCAAAACAATTCAAACACAAATCATTGAAGCTTCACTATGACAGTATGAAGCACGCGAAGTGGATTATATTTATTTTATTTTTCCTTAAGAGTTCAGAAGTCTACCCATCTGTGCCTGCAATAGCATGTTGAAATCCAAAAGAAATTCATTTAGCACTTTATTGTGTAGGCCTACTGTATTTTCTATTGCAGTAAATCTATCCCAACCAATTTTAAAGAAAACAAGAAGGCATTTGGTTTAAAAGATGGCAAGTAAAATAAAAAGCACATCTGTATGCAATACAGTTTCATTATTGGTCATTATTATCCAGAGTAGCTTACTATAAATAATTTGTGCGACCAAATCATGTTTTGCGCTAGTAACTGAAAAAGTAAGTAGCGCAAGTGCCACCAGTGGAAAACGTTAGTGTAGTTCCCTGACATCAAAGTTGCAAATTCCATAAATAGGACAACATTAATCAAGATAACTGAGAATCTTTAATTTTAATTTAATTTTTTTAAGGTTTAATTTTTCCATTGGCTAGAAACAATATTAAAATTAGTAAAACAACTCAACCACGGTCCCAAAGCTGAATGAGGGTAATTTGACCTGAATTACCCCTAACACAACGTAACCATTGGGCTTTTATTCTGCAGATACGAGCGCTGAGGAAGCCCGGTCCCCGTCCTGGACCTGTCCCTTAGGTGTGGCCAGAAGCTCCTGGACGTGTCCTTATGGAGGGATGAAGCCTTGTGTGAGCTCTAGCTCGGAGACGAGGTGGAGCTCACACACCTCAAGGTGTTCGTCTGGGACAGTGGAAACGGGAAACTGAATTCGTCGAACTACACCACTGTGAAGGTACACAATGCAAAACACATTAGATGCACAATATTGGACAATATTTCACTTCAAGAATGACCACACTGCTGACATGATCTCATGGCTCTCGTCTCCCTCACTTTTGTATTGAAAAATAATAAAAAGACCATTCAAATCTGTTGAGTGGATCTCCAGGACGGGGTCTGCAACAGATTTGATTTGTGTTTTTATCATTTTTTTTATTAACATTCTTGTAAAGTCATGGATATATATTTTTTTAATAGATAATCTTTATTACAAGTATTCTGAAGTATTTTGTGTATTTTTCTCTTACCCTCTAGATGGCAACACAGAGCCCATACACGCATCCAGCACCAATCCACTGTAAATGTGTGGCGAATAGAACAGCGCTAAGAGGAATCACATTTTCAAAAACTGGCCAAACAATAAAAATTGCATCACTTAAGGCCAGATCAACTAGTGCCTTAAGTGATGGCAAAAACATTTTTTAATGTGGGAATAATGATGAGGCACCCTATTTCAAGGAGGGTGTGAGTTACTTATTAAATAATGTTTAAGTTTGGGCGGCAACATTTATATTTTGGCCGGGTATCAACTAAATTCAGGGCAGCACCACTCATCATTAGTGGAGAGCAGGAGAAGGCTGCCAGAGAGGCCCTGTGTCCTCTAGGGCTGTAGTCAACCAAAGAAATCCTTAGTCGACCAAAGTCTTGTCCTGCGCAACGATTAGTCGACTAAAAAAAAAAAAAAAGGAACGCGATGTTTTGATTGAACATTTTTTAACAATTGTCATAGAGCATTTATAAAACAACAACGAAAAAACATCAAAAATACATAAAACTATAATAATAATACAATTCTTTGAAAAGAATTCCTCTGGTGCTTACATAAAGATGAAAGTAAAGAATCAGGTTTATTTACTCACCCTCATAAAGGTGCAAGCCTAAAAGCATATGACATATTATTATATTTTTAAAAGTATCACATCAATCAAAGTTGGAAATTCCATAAATAGGACAACATTAATCAAGATAACTGAGAATCTTTACAAAAAGGTTTCATTTTTCCATTGGCTAGAAACAATATTACAATTTTTAAAAATAGCTAAACCATAAAAATATTACTTGCATAAATATGTAGACAACGCAACCACGGCCCCAAAGCTGAATGAGGGTAATCTGACCTGAATTACTTACCCCTAACACAACGTAACCATTGGGCTTTTATTCTGCAGATACGAGCGCTGAGGATGGCAGAGGTGCAGGGAAGCCCGGTGCCCGTCCTGTGGCCAGAAGCTCCTGGACGTGTCCCTGTGGAGGGAGGAAGCCTTGTGTGAGCTTTACCTCGGAGATGAGGAGGAGCTCACACACCTCAAGGTGTTCGTCTGGGATAGTGGAAACGGGAAATTCAATTCTTCAAATTACACCACTGTGAAGGTACACAAATATGATGCAAAACACAGTAGCTGCTTCTCTAGAACTGAGTCAGACCATTAAGTCAAATCAGACTCGTGACTATAACATCAATTACAGCTGGGTAACTTAATGTTACTTGTAACAAGAACAGAACTAAAAAAAGCAATAGGACCCAGGTGAAGCATCAGCAATCCATTAAAGTGAATCTCATCACAGGCAAAATTCATCTCATCACTTCAAGAATGACCACACTGCTGACATGATCTTATCGCTAACATGCAAGTTATTGCAAGCACATAATCAGCATAATTTTCCATATCAGGCTGATGACTAGTACCGGTAGTAGTTCAGTTAGTTTATAATAAGTTAGTGTAGTAGTAATGGTTATTAAAAGTGTTTCATTTTAACTCTTGTAAATGTTTGTCTCTTCATGTTTTATATTTTATAAAAGATTTTGTTTTCAAAAAGTTGTTAGTCTGATATTTTTTAAACTTATCCTTTTAAAAATCCCCCCAATAATTCGTCATGTCCAACTGTGGAGCACATGCTAGCGTTAGCACCAACATCCTCAGCCTTTCACAAAAGAACAAACAAAAGTTCTGTATATTTTTCATAATCAACATTCATAAATAAAATACAGATATTTTATTTTTCTCTTACCCTCTCAGGATGGTAACAAAACATTACCGCTGTGTTAACGTACTGTAATGTCCTTCGCTCTGACTAATTTTACAGATACAGTGTAGATACACAAATATAAAGCTTAACACAATAGCTGAGATTATATATACATTCGTGCATTCAACGGCACATAATTTTGCTTGTTTTTCATAAATTTGCAATTTTTGGTTAAAATCAACATGTCATTCTTGTATGACAAGAACCCTTTATGAATTAGTTAATTGCTTTGTCTTCGCATTGGAAAATTCAGACATTGTTATTTTAGTAGCATGGAAAAACAAAAGGATTATAAATTAATATCTTACTTGCATCGAATCTACACGTTTACCCGAGCGAATTAGCAGAATCCAGTCAGAGTGTGTGTGTGTGACTGACTGAGGTGAGCAGCACTGGCGTGAACACGGCAAAAACTTCCGCAAACCCACAGTTTGTTTCTACATTGGTAAACTAATCGCATTTGGATATTGGACATTATAAGCTCAACAGAGACTTGTGTGATTGGTGGTAATGCTCAACGCTGAAAAAAAAAAAAAACATTTTAAAAAGTAATCTTGCATGCGAAGTATGCATCGTTAACTGTAATGACGCAACACTTTCCTTTATTTTTACGTCACTTCAATAGTGACAGTCGCAATAGATTAATTTTGATTGTGTAGGGGTAATTTTTTTTAACCCTTGTGGAATATGCAGTTTTGTCCATTTGTAATTGTTTCTCAAGCTATTTAATGTCCTCATTTCCTTCACCTGGTTACTGTGACAACGCGCGGCCATCCCCACATTAGCTGTTCTTACAATATAATCTTACAACACTATCTATCTACAGTTGGTACTCAACAGGAATAATACAACGGCGGCGGTAAAATTCGGATGTGTATTTTCTGCCTTTTACCGCTAAAGCCTAGTTCACACTGCATGATTTTAAAACGTCGGGCTGAACTGTGCGGTTCACACTACATGACTTGCTCTCTGTGAAATCAGGAGTGTTCAAGTTGTTGAGCTGTTCACACCACACGACACAACGTGATTGATCCGCAACAGGAGGGGTAATGCACTACATGAGTTGACAACAACTCTGTCACCCAACGATTCTATCTTGTCTACAAACCACGTTTTGTCACGAAAAATCACTCGCGATAAAACGAACCGTAAATGACGCGAAACATCACGCGCGCTAATACCCAGCGAAGAAGAACACAAGACGCGAACATGCCTTGCTCTGATTGGCTGTAGCTCATGACATCACGTGAGCTTGAGTCGTGCGACAGCTCTGGATATTTAGCATGCTAGATATTTTTCTGGGCTCGGCGAGGCGTCTGCGAGCGTCTTTGATGCGCTGTTGGCTCTTTCATACTAACAGATTGGCGATCGTTCATCGCCCGCTAATCCCCCACGCGATAACACCCTGACCTGTCCGCGAGCTCAACGATTTGCAAATCGGGCTTAAAATCATGTAGTGTGAACTAGGCTTAAGAGGCGCTACAATCAAAATATAAATGTTGCAGTGCGACCCTGATTGGGCGCCGGTCTCTACATCTTGGTCACAAAGGGATCAGAGGAAATTCTGACAGATATCAGCGGAGGATTCATCGGCTGCAGTTGTGTCACCCTTTACCACACCTTCTGCCGCGACGTCTGATGATGCTGGCTGTGTCACACCTGTTGACACACCGATGGCCTTTGACACACCCTCTGACTCTGGGGAACAACAAGAGTGCAGCTTTTGTGGGCAGAGGCAAGCTGAGATCAACCGTTTGCTAGAGGATAACAGGCAACGGAGGGAAGAGATCTCCAAGAAGAATTTTGATGAAGGCAAAGAAATAAGGTGAAATACTACACTGGTCTCCCGTGCTTCGCTGTTTAAAGGGCATATTGCAGGTTAGAGGACCCAACGAGTCAATATATAGAAAAATAATGTAGGAACTAGATTTTCTTTAAAATATTCTTATAAATACGCTACATAAGCTTCTGGAGTCGTTTTTGTGAGAAAATTTTACTTCCGCGTCTGAAAATGGGCGTGGCGGGCGTGACGTAACGGGCGGGAGAGCGGTCGATTCAAACAACAGGAAAACAATGGATCGCAATGACATTTCGGACGCTGAGGAAATACTTACTCCTATGACGGACTACAGCCATACAATTATGAGCCTGCTATGCTGCCAAGAGAGTATGGACAGGCCAGGACTAATGTTAGACAGAACGGTCAGAGACACATTGAGTTGTGGTGTGAGGAGAACCAGTGGAGAACAGGACAGGTGTCTTGGTGAGAGACGTGCTTATAGATACACGTTCGCTAACGATATACACTGTGCTCACAATATTGTACAGATTATTACCATCGTATATCAGGCCAGCAGACATTAGTATGTTTAGGGTAGATGTATACTATTAAATGTATAAAAACTATACTTGAGTATATTTCTATTGTAAGTTACTAAAAACATAGTCAAGTACATTTTTAAAACATATTTTTCATCTGGGTTATAACATAAACAGAAAATTAAAGATTTGAATATTTAATCAACCTAGTAATTTTGTTTTTCAATTACAAGTTGCCTCTATTTAGGGCATGACTACCTATATCACACTATTTGATGCCATTGGTACAGTATACGACGATCAATATTCTTGCTTCGGCATCCCATGTTAAACTCCATCATATCGCCGGGATGATAATCCTCCGATCTGAAGTGAACGCTACACACGATCTGAAGTGAACGCTACACACGATCTGAAGTGAACGCTACACACGATCTGAAGTGAACGCTACACACGATCTGAAGTGAACGCTACACACGATCTGAAGTGAACGCTACACACGACCGCGGTTCTCGAAGCCGATGCGGAAGAGAAATCCCGTCTCTTTACCTGCACAAACCGCACACAGGCACGAAAGATATACAACACCGTCCTTTTTCTTGTTATGGAAACCTGTGGACTCGATGTCCTGACAGGCCGGAGTTTTTGCAACCTCCACAAACACAATAATTTACCATGACGATGATAGATTGAAATACAAAAACTACCGAAAACACACTGACTCACGGCCGCTCTCACTGAATGCCAGCCTGCTCTGCACTGAGCCGAGGCTGAGGCTCCCTAGCGTGACGTAAAATGACGCGATGTTGAAAAAAAAGCCGTTTTTACGAGCAGTCCAAGAAACGCTCACTTTATCTACTAAATTAGTGCCCTTATGTCGTTTTAAAATATTTTAAATCCTGCATTACCTTTTCATATGGTATTTTCATACAAGGTTATATATTCATTTAGATTTTTTTTTTTACCTGCAATATGCTCTTTAATGGGTATGCTGGCATAGCTCCTTCCATGCCTACAGACAGGTCGAAAACTTTCACCTTTTCAGATGGTCCTTTTAACTGAAGCTGAACCTGCCAATTCAACATGCAGCACATCTATTTGGCTTAGACAGGAAGACGGTCTGAGGCCACTGGTGCACTGGCCAGAGAGGCATTGTCTGCGAGGTATCATACCACATCAGTTTGTGGAGGCTTTCGGGGATCGTGTAGCAGTTGTTGTGGACTGTTTCGAGATTGGCATAGAGAGGGCATCCAATCTTAAAGCTAGGGCACAAACATTTTCCCACTACAAGCACAAACACACACTGAAATACCTAATCGGCATTACACCACAGGGAGCAATATCTTTCATTTCAAAAGGTCGCGTGAGTGACAAACAGGTGACAGAGGACTGTGGTATTCTCAATCATCTGCTCCCTGGAGACTTGGTGTTGGCGGATCGTGGGTTTGACATCAGGGGCAGTGTTGGACTGATGTGTGCTGAAGTGAAAACGCCCGCTTCACACGAGGCCGCTGTCAGCTGGATGCGCAGGACGTGGAAGACACCAGCAAGACAGCGCACGTAATTGGCATATTGCCATATTGGTGGTTCCATGTGAAGGCGAAAACATGGTCTTACTAAACATGGTCTTGTGTGCGTGTGCTGTGCTCTGACTAATATGTGCCCCAGTGTGGTTATGAAACCATAATGTAACAGGAAAGCTGAACTATTATTATTGTCATTGTTACTGTTGTATTGCTGTATGAAGACTGCTGTTCATATTGTTGTTAGAAGTTTGGTGAATATATGATGGTAGTTGTTTAAATAAAAATTCACAGTAACAATATATTGTGCCACATGAAATTAATTTATACATACACAATAAGAACATGTGTACAGAACATGGATTAGTAAACAATAAGAACAAGTGCAGAAGTGTATAACATGTAAGTAAACAAGTAAAAAATAAATCATATTAAATCCAATTAATAAAATTTCATTTGAAAGTATGTAAAGTATGAACAATATAAGTTATTTTTTTAAATCATTGCGATACAATCTCGAGCGTGTCACAGTGTGTTTATGTGTCTCTGTGTTTGTCAGCCTGTGTGTGTGCAGGGATCACAGCGCCACGGTTCGCTGGCTGAAGGGGCCTCACTAAAGCCCCACACACTGGAGATGGATCCACTGAACTACACAGGCATCATTCTCACACGCTACCATGTCATCCAGTCCTTCAGGACCTCTACAGAGGCACCATAGTTTGTTTTTCTTCTGTAGAGCCCGTTTCCTTGGCCTGGATGTCATAGGGGGATCTGTGCGAGATGTCTGCGCGACTCCTGTTAAAGGCTTGGCATGCGGTGTTGTGGAGGCTGCCCTAGTGTAACGGTGAGCCACAAGCTCCGGCAGACACACTTTAACAAAGACCTCTCGTGCTTTAGCTAAACATCAGGTAAAACTCTAACTACAACACAGTCCATCACAGGCAAAATAGATTTATTTTAAATAAAATTCATTACAAGTTAAAAATACTTATCAAAGCGTGCTCACACACAGAGAAGCTGTTAAAAGCTGTGCAAAGCCTTTTTAATTTAATAAAATATAAATATATATATATATAAAATCACAAAGAATATCATAATATCACAAATAATATATATATAAAATTCCTTATCAGTTAAATATATTATTAATAACACAGACAGTGTGCGCACACACACAAAGGGTGCGCAGTAGTTCTCCTCCTTACCAGGGAAGGCGCTAGTTCCCCTGCTGGATTTAAAGGTGAGACGGAAGATATAACATGTATTGATGTATTTGAAACACTGTGTATTTAGAAATGTTAATTTACAAATAAAGAAATAAATAAAAACTATTTAAAAAGTCAGAAAGTTGCCCTTTCCACTAGCTGACAGGAAATTTCATTTTCTGAGGTAAAACTTTACTTCATAAGACATTTTATCAATGACATTCAATAAATAAATCAACTACATAAATAAGTAAATAAATTCCTGTGAAATGTTAAGTAAGAAAAGAGATAAATCCTGTCAGAGTATGAAGTTTAAAAAATGAATCCTGTCAGAGGCTGCTCTTTTTCCACTTCCTGGCAGGAAATGTACTTTTCTGAGGTACATTTTTACTTCACAAAAAGTTTATCTACGTAATTAATTTATTAATTGGAAGTTGTTGATTAAAATTTCTTGTGTCATAAATGTTTATTAAATAAAAAAGGGGCCATCTAAAGGGTTTTGGCTAAGGTTGAGTTTATTTTCTGAGGTAAAACTTTACTTCATAAGAAATCTTATCAATGACTTTCAATAAATAAATCAACTACATGAATGAATAAATAAATTCCTGTGAAATATGAAGTAAAAAAAAGATAATTGGGTCAAAGACGAGACGTCACCATTTTGGTGTCTGCATCAAATAAACTGTACAAAAGTGATTTTACATAAATAAAAATATTAAATGCAAGTAAAGTGTATACTTTCATGTTTCAAATAGCTTTTGTGAAAATACAATGACAAAATATAAGTTAAATAATGGTCCAAAACGTAAAATTGTCATTCAGTGTAATGGTCCTGACTATGATTTTACTAATACATTTTCAAATAAAAGTATAAAATACCATGTTAAAAAAATATTTGCTTCCTTGGCATGTTCACATTTATGTTGGCTGTATTAAAGTAAAAGGACTGTGTGTTATTTTTTTCATCAAGTATTGAAATAACTAGGGGACTTTTGTCCCGAATATGCAGTTTGTCAGAGGTCATTCAGTGTAACAGTTTATTGATCTTAAATATTTTGATAATTTCACCTTTTCATAGTGTGGTAATTTGAGTTACAAAAACAAAGTCATTCAGTGAAATGCCAAAAAAACACTTTTATTGTTAGATTTTTTTAAAATAAATAGATGTTGTGAATAATTATGATTAACCTTTCTGGTCAAGTTCACTGTTTGATATAGCTGGCTAGCTGTTAGCCTGCAGTATTAGCTTAAGTAGAAGTTGCGTCATTCAGGGTAATGTTTTGTCATTCGGTGTACAATGCAAATTGTGTGTTACACCACAGTGTCATCCATTACACTGAATGACAGTGTCACTGTTTAGATAACATTTTTAGCATTTTATTTATATTTCAGATAAAGGAGGGATGTTTAGCACTAAAAAAAATATATTAAACTTTATAAATTTTAATGTTTTAATGCATTTTTGTTACTGATTATTTCTTTTAGATGCCCACAAACAAAGAGAGAGTTACTAAGAAAGTTAATGCAGACCAGTAGCTAGGTCAGCGCTTTTAACAAGGAGACGAGAAAGGTATTGAGGAGTGCAAAGTCAAAATAATAGGGCTGCGTTAAAAGATCGATTTCTCGATTTTAATCGATTCTCATTTTAAAGAAACAATACTGATTTGTAAATCCCAATAATCGATCTATCAGTCTATGCTGTTTTCAGTTGATGTTAATCAATATCAAATTGATTTGAAATTGAATCAAATCGTGAAACTTGTGTCAAAGCCTAGCCCTACAGAATAATAGCTTACTGCGGTTTTTAGATAGTCTACCCTACTTATACCACAAGTTCAAGAGAGGTCACTGAGGGGATTCTCTGCCCATAATACCAATCCTGATAACATGTAATTTATGTTGCCAAAGGGCCCACCCAGACCCTGCTTTGACCCGAGTTTGGTGTCTCTAGGCGGCTGGGTCCCCGAGTTATGGCCGTTCAAAGTCGGGGACCCTTTTTGCGGTCTGAAAATTCCTCCAAGTCCAAAACCTGCAGTGGGTCACAGGACTTCCAGGGCCCCAGAGCCTCTGGTGGCATGCCGAGGAAGGTTGGCCATTCTCAGGCACGGCCAGATGGCCCCCGCGGTCCCGGAAGGGTAAACGCGCGACTATCTGTGACTCTTAAGGGTCTCTTTAGAGACTGACCAGAGAACTGAATGTTGCCAACAAAAAGTATTTTTATATTTGTATTTCAGCTACCAGAGAGGAAATCAAGCAAATAAAATTATTATTCGTTTCAGCATCTACTTCTGTGATTTGCTCAGGAATTTAATGATACAGAATAATAATCAAAACATTGCAATAATAGAAACAATGACAATATTTTCTCCATTTTTGTCAAAATGTCATTCAGCGTAACAAACCATGGTCATTCGGTGTTACAGATATATTTATTTAAAAATGAAACAATATACTTTTTCTGAGCTGTAATTATTAAAATATGTAAAATAATATGTGCCCCTACTAAATTTTATTAGATTTTAATTGATTTTCACTTCCTTACAAAAACTTCTTGCTGACAAATGGTTAAAACCTAATGGTTTTATTGGTGAAGTATCAAGATTTGAAATGACAAATAATTCGTATTTGGGGGCTGCACTGTGATCTTTAAATAGAGTCCTGTAATATGTCTTCAAATTATAGTTTTTCTAAAAATGTCTGATAAGATTTTTTTGCATAAAATCATTGTTACAATGAATGACATTTTACTGGGTGTCTTCTGTAAAATCACAGTAAAATGTATGGTAGTAATTATTTTTTGCTCAGAAAAATATAAAGTTAAACAGGACATATTCTAATTACACAAAAAATGTCATGTTTTTAAAAGTCATTGAAAACATTATGAAAGTTATAATCATAATTTTTTTTGTCTTAGGATGGTAACCCCCACCCCTAAGTACAGTAATAGAAATATAGAAAGAAAAATATATCAATAGTAATAATATGTTAGAAGTATATATACATAAGTCATTTGTCATGATATTTTTATGTTTTAGAAAGTCATTGAAAACATTATGAAAGTCATAACTATACCTTTTTTTAATTATTATTCTTAGGATGGCCTACAGTCAGCAAGCACCACTCATGGTTAAGTGTGTGTGTAACCGCAGGAGCCAAAGGGGTTTAACTTTAGTCTCCAACAGCAATGCAATAGATGCTGGAGCATTCAAGGTGACTACGCTGTCTGTCTTAACCGATGGACAGACAACGTTCATTTCAGTTAAACAAGGAAGTGACCCAGAATTTGAAGAGGGTGGGTCTTATGTGGTAAAAAACGACACACTTTCAAAGAGATATGGCCAGCCATGCATTTTTATAAACCATTCATCAAGAAATTCAAACGGTCAGCATTGGCCATAACTGAGGAGGCAGAGAGAGCTGCTCAGGAGATCCTGTCCTCCTTCCCGATGGGTAACTGGGGAAGAGCAGCACATCTTTACAAGTCCTGGGTACCTGAGTCTGCGGGGACACATTGAGAAAGTGAGTGAATTTAAAAGCATAATTGAATATCTAGTACATTATCCTGGTTTACTCAAACCTAGGTAACTGTAAGCTATTGTACGTGTGTTTCTCAATCACAGTCCTAGAGTACCCAAACACTCTTATTTGAGAGACACATTTAGGTGAATTAACCTTGATTGGGAATACATAGGAAATATTCAGTGTTGGGTATTCCTGGACCAGGACTGAGAAACACTCTCATCTGTGACACTGGGCTGTTGTTCTCCAGGTGCAAGTGGCCAGGATGACTCGGCCCAGTTTCCTATCCTGGATTTTGTCTGAGGTCTGGAACGAAGCTCCACGACGTCTCCTAATGGAGAGAAGAGGCGTTGGTGGAGCTGTATGTCGGAGATAAGGTGGAGATCACACACCTAAAAGGAAACATTCGGCCAAATGGAGAAGGAAAATTTGATTCTTCAAATTACACGACTGTCAAGGTAAACAAATATAAATTTGAAAGATTATTAAAGACAAGTAAACAGTCATTAATAATAAAAAAAAGAACAAATAATTAAACTGCAAGCATTGAGATCTTGTCAATCGGGACATCTATACACATCTTGACACAAAGCCCAAAGGTGAACTATATTAAGGCAAACAATCTTACATCGATAGTTACAATCCTAATGTTCATACCCTTGGCATTGATGTCTTCCGGCTCTGTGTTCTGCAGTAAACCAGCATAAATGTTAGATTTCTTATAAATGTTTACATTAATGGTTTAAGACATAGAAAAAAATTATATACTGACTTTTTTTATTTCATTCACAGTATATATATATTTATATACTGTGTATATAATTCACTATATATATATTTCATATACAGTATATGATGGTATTTCTTTTTATGACTGGACCTATTATATAGGTTTATAGTTGCATACTTTTCTGTCAGGAGTCCATTTTCTGGCAAAGAGAACGCACTGCTCTTGACTTAACTTTATTACTTTTAATAAGAGTCCAATTAACTGAAAACGCTTAAAAGGTTGTTTTTAATTACTTATAAAAAACTTTATAATTGTAATTACATACACAGTGTGGGGCGGCATATTTTCAGACTTTTCTTTAGACCAAAAAAAACTGCTGATATTTTTCTGTATAATAATATAGTTAACAAGTTTGCAAATGTTACAATTAAAATATTAAAATGAAATAAAAACAATACTTCAGTCATACTGTGCTATTGTGGCTGCGATGCGTCACATGTCAACCATGACGCGTCACCATGGAAATAATAATACATAAAAATGTGAGGCGATCCCTGGCTATGCCTTCCCCTATAACTGGTGCACTCTCAAAAACACTAACGGCACGACTCCTATCTCCTAAGACATTCTATAGCTATTATTATTCATAGCTAATAATATAGTTAATTTGTGGATACCATAGTTTAACTATAGTAACCATGTTTTGTTGGTTTTATTTGTAGTTTTCACTGTTTATAAAAAATCTAACTGTAACACTAACCTTAAGCCTAAGTGTGGATTACTTTCCTTCACCAGATTGTTGAGCGCCACATCCTCGAGGCGGAGGTAAAGATCATCTGAAGTTGATGGTGTGCTCATCCTTTTGGACAGTAGATTGGAAGAATACTCTGTACCAAGTCATTTTCACTCTGGCAATATTAATGACTTGGTACAGACTCTTCCAATTTCATTAAAAGTCCAGCACATAAACAATCACCTTCTGAGTCTCCAACAACTCGAGGAAGTTCAGACCGCAGACCCAGTTGATACAGCAGAATCCCTGGACCCGATCGGGGCGGCAGAGGCCCTGGCCAATGAAACACTGAATGAGGATTAACAATGAGTTCTTGTCATGATCATTGACTTTGATTTTGATTGTTTTGTTTTCTTAAGTTCTGATTGTTTTCTACTTTAAAGTGTTCTTAGTACTTCGCAGATATATTAATAAAGACGGTTTATTCTAATATCTTGTTGTGCGCTTCTTTGCATTACCCCATTACATTAGTTTGTTTATTTTTATGGAGTTTTAGAATTTCAATAAATTATAACGTAAATTACGAAAAACGTAAAGTGCATGAGCTGTTCTCTGATTGTTTCTGGAAAAGATTCGAAGCATCAGGAATGTTGAAAACGCCATCTTGTGGCAGGTCAAAACCCCAAATGTTTACAGCTCTGTTGTTTTATCAATTAAGCACAAATAAAAAGCCTGACAATGCTAAATGTATTTTGATAATATAATACATATTTATATAATAATAATAATGAAGTGTTTCAATAAATCAATGAATAAAATGTTTCTGGACAGTGTTGCTGTCAACGGGCAACCAGGTGAGAGACAGATAGAAATGTGTTGCCCATTTCTCAGCAACATTGCTCTAACAGTTGCCCCATATTTACCTTTAGAGTGCACACACTTTCACTACATGATTTGGTCGATTAAATTTAGAATGCCCCTAAAATTAACCAGAAGGTAAACAAAATGTATTTTTTATTTATATAATTTAAAGTCCCTGTAAAGGCAATTCTAAACACGTCAGATATTTCTCAGAAATGTAAAACGCTAACCTGGCGGAAGCTAGGAGCTGTTGAGAAGAACCGGGTGATTTCAGTTGAATGATTGACAGGTCTGGAGTTCCTGCAGTCTCATTGGTTATAATTAATCACGTGCTGAAGAGCTGATAACGTCATCTAATCTGTGTAGGTTTAAAAGTACATTGCTTAGCATAACATGGTCCATTAATTTCCCTCCTCATTTTATAAACATTTAATGAGTTATAACATTACTAAAGAATACTAACAATAATTATCAAATGAATAAATTAATCAGTCAATTACTTAAAACAATAATTATTTTATTGGGGGGGGGGGTTAACTTCAATTCCTCCATCTTTATAATAAATACACTTCATACTAGCATATAATGAATGCGTGTTATTTATTAAATAATTTTCATTAACATAAATAACTGGTTTATTAAAAACAAGTACAAAACATAATAAATCACAAAAAAAAAATTAAATACACATTATAAGTACAATTCAGTAAAAAAAATAAATCCACTCAGTGCAACATTAATTAATTAATTAAAAAATGTTTTATTCTAATAGTCATCTAATGTACTGTAGAAAAACAAATAGAACATCAAGACAAATAAGCTTTCTCGTTAAAGTGTAAATTGCAAGTTACATTTTTCACGATGATAATGCAATGTACTTACTAAACATAAAGATAAGAACCGCCCACAATTGTTTTTTATGTTTTTTTTTATACCAAAATGCTGCATATAATATGAAAAGTTGGTACGTCTACAGTGGTTTTAAGCACGCCCCCTCCCTTCCACTAGGCTGGGGGTGACGTCATAAAAGGGACTCCAAGCTTAGCTGTCTATGCTACAAGCCTAGAGTTATCGTTAGTCTAAACGGCAAGTAGGCTAGCAGTTATATTGGAGACCTAGCTAGCAAAAATGGTTAACTATTGTGTTTGTGTGGGATGTACGAATACATCAAAAACGGGGGAGAGGCTCCACAAGTTCCCCAAGGACAAACGGCTGATTCGTGCCTGTAAGTGTTAGCACACCCGAGGTAGATCAAGCCCGACCCGAGCACGCTGTGTCCGAGCCTGGCCCGGCCCGACACATTAACTGTAATTATGAGTCCGATTTAAACCTGACCATTTTTTAATACGTGGTTTCATTATTATAACTGACGTTCTCAACTACTTTCTATGTTACTTGTGCCCGCAACATTTAGGTTTTGTCGTATAAATAGAAACTCTGGCCTGTAAATCGTTTCTATTTTGTTTCGGTTGTTCTTGTAGCTTTTCTGCAACAGATGAATAAAAGTGTATTAGTTTTTATGTTTTATTCATAGATATTTCTAGTTTGCGGGAGTCCCGCGAATTGTTTTATTCTCCCTCAACCGGCACACACAGAGTGAGTGCATTACCGCCCGCGCTCCCTCTTATGACGTCATCACCCAGTTACTGTAGAAAACATGCTGCCTTTGAAGAAACCCCAATAAATGTTATTTTAACGCATTTTAAGACCGAAATTTTTACATATATACACATTGAGCACTTTAATTTACACAATAATTGGTTGTGGTGGTTAACCTGCAATTTACACTTTAATCAAGATAACATAACGTACAGTGAATTCTCCTTCTCCTTTGTCTGTTTGGTACTCAAGATGCCAATACAACGTGTCCACAGACATCTTTTACACTATATTCATAGAAAATATAATGTATATATAATTATAAATATATAATTAACGTGATATAAAAGTCAAATGTAACTCTTCCCACTTAACCTAACCAGTCCCTCCAGAAAAACGCGATTATGCAATCGCATGATTTAGTGTATAATCAGCCAAAGTCTGCATATTCATGCGGGGGCATTTTTTCATATACGTCGCACAAATTGACGATTTCCGTGCAAAATATCCGGGGCTTGCATGATTTCATAATCCTCGCATTTTCGTTGCAAAAAAGTTTGCTTCACACAAGAGCAGCCGTTTCCCCGTTGCCATGGGAACGTTATGAAGTGACATAATTACGCGACGTGAACATCATCGAAAAGCTGTAAAACAGGAGCACACTTTATTTTTACATATTTCATTTATTCATTTTTACAGAAGTTGTAGCATATTCCTTTTGTAAAGCTACAGAACTTGTTTGACTCATCAATGTTTTGTAAGTTTGATGTGTTTATTAAGGTCTGAAATAAAACAAGATGAGAACTGAAATATTCCAGCACTTTCTGTGATGTAGTTATGCTTGCTTATCATAGGAAGTAATAAGAAATGACTCTATACATTAAGGTAGTAGCCTAGTGAGAACAGGGTGTTGGGGAATCACCTTTTTTTTCTCTTTTTCATCAAACCGCAGTTTTTGCAAGTTCCCGCAGTTGTATCACATAAAATTGCATAAATATCCCGCATATTCCATTGCATTTTTTAAGAAAACGGGCCGCATAATCAAGGATTTTTGCCCGCAACAATCACAAAAAAACCCAGCGTTTTTCTGGAAGGACTGCCTAACCCCTACACCTACCGAACACATGCAATAAACACCCATTTATACGCCTTTTAAACTAATGAAGACCACTGCAATGTCCTCACTAGTTTTTTGTCATAATATTTCACTATATAAGGGAGCATTTGGCCCTCACAAACAATTACACACACTCTCACATACACACACACTCTCTTTTGTTGCACACGCAAAAAGAAAAAAAAGAGGAAAAACGACCTTGATTGGCCAAAGGTAATCTGCTTTGTCATCATGTGCCATGGCGATATCTTCTGATTGGTCGCCCAGTTTCAGCCCCCGACCCCTCCCCCTATACTTCACCACTGGCAACAAGTTTCTAAGGTGAGTCACTTTTTACTTCTATACAAACTTTTTAAAAGTTATAACTTCACAGCTAAAACATACCCCTCCCCCCTGTGATTTTACAGTGACAAGACAGGCTGACAACAGAGGTTGTGACAGGTTTATTTTAACCATTAATGAGGATTTAGTCCAAAGAGTGTTTCTGACAGGAATTGTTTCTGTATTTTCTGAAGTATTTTTAAAACTTATTTCAAATTACACTCATGATTTTTTAAAAGTTATGAAGAAATGACCATAATAAAAAGCATTCTGACAGGATTAAGTCTGAGAGGAGTGTTTCTGACAGGAAAGTGTATTTTCTGAAGTCATTTCTTCACCTTATCCTTTCTCTGCTGCCCTTACCAATGACACACCTGTGACGAAGGCTAATTTAAATGGGTATAACAGGTATCTGGCAGGTATCAGGTAAAGGCTATTTATTGTACAAACTTAAATCTGAGTTTTATAAAGTTATGACGAGCTAATTGATAGTTCATGACAACTATTTGACAAGAGCCTCTTTTACACTAATTTAAAGATGAAGACTGGAATAAGTATGATTTAAAAAAAAAATAATTATGAAAGAAGTGGAAAAAAATTGTTAATTGTACTGATATTTCTCATTATTACTGGTTTGGCTTAGCGTGGTTGACACCAAACTCTTCTCAGGCCTTGTCCACACGGACACGGGTATTTTTATAACTGTGACATTTTTTACACGATTCGTCCACACAGAAACGCAGTATCAGGACACTGAAACCGAACGTTTTTGAAAACCCCTGCCAAGGGTGAGGATTTTCAGAAACGCCGGTTACAGTGTTGGAAAAATTCCGGTTATAAAAATACCCGTGTCCGTGTGGACAAGGCCTCGGTTATATCTGAGAGTGGGTCTGGGGAAGGTTCATTCACAGCCCATTTCCAAAGGGGCGTCATAACAGACGTCGCTCAAATCCCTCTCTGGGCGCAATTGGATAGACCTAAAACCAATCAGAGCGATCATCATCGTGTAATCATCGCCCGCCTCAACGTTTGGGATTGGTGCCTCGATTTGGAAAAATTGGAAATGGGCTTGAATGGGCTCTTGGCCAGACTGACCTGCAGAGCGAATCTCAAATTTGGCTGGTTGTGAACACCAATCTTAATTATTCCAAACTTTTGACCTGAAGTTTGTGTATTATGAGCGAGATGCTGAATTGTTTTGTTAAAAAACTAAATCTGGATTAAAATATACATCAGCTTGATTCAGGAAAAGAGCCTAATATTTGTTAGGGGAAATAAAAACCTGATGTTAATATTCAGTGTGCTGTTGATGTGATATTTAGTTTTGCATGTTTTGTGAAAATTAAATTAACAACATTCATAAGTATTAATATTTTACCCACAGATGTCTCAACAAAAGAGCTCTACAGCCGGCCCTCACCCTTGAGATGCACTTGTGTGGATCGTCATCCTCCATATTCAAAACGGCTCCACTTCCTCTGGCGGAGGAGGCGAGGGCACAGGAGGCTCTCGCCCACCATCAGCTGGACCAGTGGCGAGGACAGCGATGTCTTCACTAAAGGAGGACATGTTACCCTCAGTGGATATGTGGAGAGGGTGAGTAAACATGTCCTACTTTAGAATGAAATAAGAGTTGTGTTCTTTTATTTATTTATTTTTTATCTCAGGCAATATGTTTAACACATACAGTCTTATACTGGTAAATTATTGTTAAATCACCACTTATGGCTCGTTTCCACTGAGCGGTACAGTTTGGTACGGTACGCAATTATTTTGTTTCTACTGTCAAAAGTTGTGAATGGTACAAAAAAGCCGATCCGTACTGTACCACTTTTTGGGTACCCTTCCGTTGGGGTACCTAGCACAGTGGTACGGTACTAAAAGGTGGAGCTAGACTCACTACAGAACGCTGATTGGTTGACAGAGTATCGTCACTTGCGCGTGCTACAAGGGCATTAGAAGCTCCATTTTTTAATATGCAGTTGAAATATAATACTACTGTTATTGTGTCACGAAATGTAGTTTTAAGAGTTTTTCAAGCGAGAATGTAGTTTTTTAAAGCTCAAATCTGTGGTTTACTTATAGATTTATGATAATTTGACTGAGATCCATTCCAAGCAATCACCGGGCACTCGGCGCTCAAGTACCCCGCCTGGAACAGCCTTTCTTCGGCTAGTCGTTCTGATGTTTGCCGCTGACTCTGACGTCTCTGTAGTGGTTAAACATGAGATATAATTCGTCTTGTATAGACCTAACAGGCGATCTTTGGTCTCGTGAATCTATAATTCGTTCCCTGGCCAATAGTTTTGGCAGAAGGCTAAGTGAAGTTTCATATATTTGAGCGCTGAATTTGTATATTTGACTGAATTGTTTGCTTTATGTTATTAAAGCTTTACTGTATAGCTTTTTGTACCTTTTACTTATACTTTTATAATGGCTATTATTGATAAAACTGAAATTTAACATAAAGAGTTAGGGTTGAGTTTTGTCATTTTTTATTTTATTACAAGACCATCTGTAATGTTGTTTATTGCAACATTTGTACCAATGCACATATTGCCTGGAATATGTTTAATATTTTTAAATTTAAACGAAAAGAGGCAGGGTTGTGTTTTATATTTAGTTTTGTTATAAATATAACGTTACATGCAGTGAATATAATCAATAGGATATGCGTTCCCTGAACCACATTTGTGTGCTTATAATGTTTAAAATGTATTTAAATGAAATCGAAAAGAGGCAGAGTGGTGTTTTATAACATATTTCGTTTTATTGTTGCCTAAAATGTACATAACCGGAGCAGCAGAGCGAGCTGAGTGGCGCATTCAAGAACGCGCTGTTCCATTAGCAGAATTACTGGACTCGCGTCCTCGGGATCATTCTCCTGAGTCGGACTTTGCGTAGGCTACTTGGTATTGAGAAACGCCTAATGCCGGCGCTTGTTTCTTGTGACAAACATGCCGAGAAGCAAGAACAAGATCTGCAGTATGTCATCCATTGATGTTTACTATGTCGCTTTCTTCTTCACACGAACATGACGTCGATCTCTTCTTTCCGGCAAACACCAAGCCTATCAACTAAGGGTAGCCTACTGTTGGCGGTGGAAACGCTAGCCGGATCATGGTTTACAGACCCGAACCGTACTGTACTGTACCGTCCCGCTCAGTGGAAACGAGCCATTAGAGATCACGTGTGTCACGTTGTGGGTTTTAGTCTATAATCTAATAAATAATTTCTAATAGAAAGCTTAATATTTGTCAGGTTGTTCTATTCTGGTGGGGACGTCCCAATTGTGTCTTGCCACAAACCACCAACGAGTGGCACTATTCCGTGTTATCTGTAGATTATCTATTTTTAATACAAATTTAAACCTGTACCAGATTAACAATAAAGATTAAGCTTAGATAATCATTAAAGAGTTGTTTAAAAGGGAGAATTGTCTATATTTATATTTTTATGGATTTTTACTTTATTTTACAATTCACTAATTCCCATAAACTCTTGTATTTGAATAGACCATTTATGTGGATGTAAACAGTGACAACAGCCTCACCTCACTTCCTGTTTAACAGGAATCTATTTGTCTTCAACTCTGAGAATCTGAAAAGGTCCACATTTTCATAAATAAGACAGTCATGTTGTATGACAAGCAGGAAATGTTCATGGGGCGTTGACCCCACGGGTATCATTGTCTTTGCTTAATGATGTGTGCATACTGGAATCAACTCTCAATCAAAACTGCACATGCCTGGCATTTAACAGGGTTGCAAGATATATCGCCACTTGTGTTTTTTCTTATTCGTCATCCTAAAAATTTGCAAAACAATACATAATATAGTCTTCAAGCAGTGAGGATGATTTTGTTGTCCTCTCTCTTCTTAAAAAGGAGTAAAAAGAAAGAGGAAATATTGGGTCCAACAATCCTGAGATTGCGTAGAGAGCAAGGAGAGTTCGCTGCGGGATTATCCCGAGCGATTCAAGGTTTACTTCAGGATGTCAGAGGCTCAGTTTGAAGCTTTGCTAGCGATACTGGAGACACTAAAATCCAGACCCATTCAGGATAAAAAAACAGGTTTTTAATGTGTTCGCTTGTACGGTGGCTGTGAATTGTCAAAACACCTCTAAAATACTTGTGAAAAAGTAAAAAAAATTTAATTTTACAATTTTTATTTTTTGACGGATAAAAGTTTCAGAGGCAGTGAGTAAATGTGATAGACACAACATGAGGTCGTATTCTTGAGCGAGAATTTCGGACTGAGTATGCAAGGACGTTTACTCTCTTTTTCTGAATCCTTAAACTCAACACAAAACTGTATTATCTGTCAATCTGTATGCCTTTAAATCTGTCTATCCATCCATTTTTTTTTTAAATGTGCCACAATTTTGGAACCACACTGAATTATTTTGAGTAGAAAACATTTGATGTACAACCCCATAAACTACTCCAAGAAAAGTTTGGACATTTGGGCAATTACAACAAAAACAAGAATCTACAGTTTCTTAATGCTCTTGAACATTTATTTAACGCATCAGTGTGTTATCTTGAGTTTTGAAACACATTTTGAACTTGTTGCCTGCAACAAACATAGGCAAAGGATCTAGGTAAAATACCTTTTATTTTATATTTTCCGCTTTAAGGCATCAATACGATTCTTAACATAAAATTCCCCCATTAAGAGTCCCATTTGCAGTGTCCATTTCAAGCCCAGCAACACAGTTCAATAAATCCACTTCAGAAACGTTGTTGAAATAAAAGATGAAAATCTCCGGTTTTATTCTTTGGTTTTCGATTTACAAAAGAAAATGTGAGCTGGTTAATACACTTATTCTAGTTGCTAGTGAAATAAAAGATCACTAATAAAAGTAGCTATAAGTTAGCAGTTATCAGGTAAGACAACCGTTCGCTTCCACAGCTCTCAATATCTGAGTCACATAATGAGAATCAACGTAATGTAGCCGGAGTTGGCCTTTTCTTAAAGGGGCAGTACACTATTTTTACCAAATCCTACAAGCACATGAATTTTAGTATGCTTTTAACCTTTTAAGTATTATTTAACATCTTTAACCATTACATGAACTTTTAAATAAAAATTATTTACCTGTTTAACATTAATCCTTATTCACATTACTATGAGTTGTACTTTGTCCTCTACAAGGAATATTTGACAAAAAAAAAGCTGGTAATTTAGTCACTATTAGTGATGTGACATTTGAACCGAGGCATCGGAGCTTGTGTTGAGAAAAAATGGGCGTGCCAGATGAAGCCGCGATTCGAGGCTTGTGTTGTTAACGTGAAAATCACGTGACTAATGACAAACGAGGCCTCGGTTTGTGTGAAAACGTCATCGGGTCGGTCTGAGTGTCGCTTCCGGATAAAGGGGGTTCGAAACTCGCGCCATCTTGTGGGTGTTGCAGGAGTAGTAGAAGCAGGTGTAGTGTGTCTAAGTCAGAGTTAGAGAAATCTCATTGTCGTTATTGTGTCATATATGTGTTAGGGCTGTATATTATTACATTATATCAGGTTAGAATAGTTATTAATAATAATGAATAATTGTTATTATTAATTATAGTAGCAATATTATAGTCTTGTTATATTAATTAGATAAGATTATTTGGATTGCTTTGGATTTTTGGTAGCTTAGATTTTTGGATCTGGACTGGACTGCTTTTTAATTTGGATTGCCCTTTTGGATTTGTTTGCTTTTTATGACATCTTCCTTTTTAATGGTAATGGAGCCAGCAAGAAAGAGGAGATCCTCCCCTGTCTGAGCTCAACAGAAGCATCAATATCTTCATTTATACCCGCTGGCACTGACATCCTCTGTTCCTTGTGAAAGGATATTTTTCCAAGGCTGGTGAGGTTTTGTCCAAGAAGAGGAATTGTCTAGACCCCAACACTTCAAGAAATTCATTTTCTCAATAAAAATCTATTGCAATCCTTCCTCTATCCACCCCAAACTGCTGTGTTTACTGCAGTTTACTTTATTACACTTCCTCGAGTCCCTCCACCATAAGCACTGCACTCAACACAGTCACTTTTGTTGTTCATACTGTCCCTATCCAATATTTTTTGGAATAATTAATAAACTGTGTGTGTGACAGTTGTCTCTGTACAAGTAAATGCAGACAGAGAAATATACACGTTTTATTTCATACCCAGGCAATGGACAAATGTCTGCACAGATCTCTTTATTATTGCAAATGAAAGGTTACAGAGACATTAACTCATATTTAGAAGAAGATAAATAAATAAAACATTGCGGGAGGGGGGCGGGTCATTGGTTCAGAATGAATTAATTTGCCTGCAATTTCTTTGCACAGTAGCTAGGTGTCACTAGTGAGCAATGCTGAATGAAGCTTCGAGTAATGAACCTTTGGGTGAAGCAATGGCCTGCGAGGTCTCAGTGGTTCAGGAAGCCTCATCTTGCCATCACTAGTCACTATCTAAGATGTGTAATGGACCTGGGCCGAAAATGGACCAAGCCAAACATGACAATATATTTAGGTTTTACTGGTCTTAACCATAAATTAGGGTAAACGAACCTATTAAGCTCAAGTACCCATTAAGCACACTGCCATCTTTGAGCTCAGATTATAAAAAGAAAAAGCAATGAATTTTCCTATTCGATGTTTTAACCAATTGATGTGTTTGTTACTACATACCTCCTCTAATTTTAAACCAATCAGACCATTGTACACTGAGATATGTGTATCTATGTGTTCAAACTGTCTGGCGGCCATTTTGAAAGCTGTCTGAAAACTTTCACCAGAAGAGGAGCCCCTCAAATATGCATTTTTTATATGTTTAAGCCTTGCGTCAAATGCGGAACTTATGCGTGCATATAGTCTATCGGAATTAATTGTCATAAACATTAAATATTTTGTTTTTAAATCAAACTCATGGATGGTATTGTGTCTCCGCGCTCTTTTGATTACTGAAATCAATCTCAGACACCTGTGATAATTAGTTTGCCAGGTGAGCCCAATTAAAGGAAACCTACTAAAGACGGATGTTCCACATTATTAAGCAGGCAACAGGTTTCAAGCAATATGGGCAAGAAAAAAGATTTTATAATAAAACTTGTTGTGAGCTTATTGGGAACAGGGGTGTGCTTAAATGGTACACAAACGTACCCATTAAGCCCAGTCAGACTTTTTGCATTTAATGATGTACATTTTAATTTGAATGCTTTTGTCATTTAAAATAAAATAAAATATTGTTGTTTAAGAGATTTAGTATTTTGTTTTAACATAACTTTTTTTTTACTAAAACCAATATCCTGTGCCCTAAAAATGTCTCAATGTAGATTTTGGTGAGCTTAATAGGTACGTTTACCCTACTGCTTGGGAAATTGAATAAGTAAATTTGTACAGCAGAACCTTTCCCTTTTCTTTTCTTTACATGAAACTAAGCCTTTAGAAACTAAACATTTTAGATATAGGAGCTAATTAAAGCTGCACATAGTGGGAGGGGTTTACCCATGCTTAAATTATATTGGCCTATAGGGTGACCAATGGCAACAGACCTAAAAAAAACAATCATAAGGATTTTGCTTGTGCTTTCATTCAATTCTGATATCTGTGGTTGCACTGCTGTTTATGGCAGTTTTGATATCTTAATTAGAGCCATTTCCAATGTCCACCACACCCCAACACTACCGGACCCCACAGTGTTTTCTTCTTGACAAACTGTAACAACTTGATATGCTGTAAAACCATATCAAGTCTTTATCTGTTGGGAATTAGTGAAGTTGAATGATATTCATGAGTCTGTAAATCTGCATTTTTCACGCAGTGTGGTTACACAGCAAAAACGGCATGAACAGATGTGACACGCTACACCCTTACGGAATGAACACAAATGGCGCTTTTCCACTGCTGGTTCGGCTCGCTTTTCCACTGCTGGTTCGGCTCGCTTTTCCACTGCGAGGTACGACTCGTCTCGGCATGGCACGGCTCGGTTCGCTTTAGCTCGGTTTGCTTTTCCACTGCAGTTAGTACCGCTTCAAAGTGGGTGGGATTATAGTCTGACCGTTATAGTTTATCCGCTCCTCGGCAACCAACGAGAGGAACGTCTGCACTTCGTCCACTGACCACGATTCAGCCATTTCTTTTTTGGAAGTTATCTTTCTTTCTTTTTTCTTCAAGCACGTAAAACAGGTGCTACAGCGGTGGCTGTTACTGGCTCTTTAAATCTAGCGGGTTTGATGTCTCGCAAATACAATGACGCTGGTAGTGACGATTCTGTCTGACCAATCAGTGATCTGCAGTGTGTTCACGTCACATTTTAGTATCGGTACGGTACGCTTGGAACCTAAACAGAGGTGGTACCATTTAAAGCGAGCCGTACCATACCATGCAGTGGAAAAGCGCCAATAGCTCCATCAACACAGATCACTGAAAAAAAGACACTTTCCACTTTTCACCAAATTTGACCTCCACATGAAATTTAAAGAGCATATTGCAGGGAAAAAAAAAATCTAAATTAATATATAACCTTGTATGAAAATACCATATGAAAAGGTAATGCAGGATTTAAAATGTTTTAAAACAACATAAGGGCACTAATTTAGTAGATAAAGTGAGCGTTTCTTGGACTGCTCGTAAAAACCGCTTTTTTTTCAACATCGCGTCATTTTACGTCACGCTAGGGAGCCTCAGCCTCGCCTCAGTGCAGAGCAGGCTGGCATTCAGTGAGAGCGGCCGTGAGTCAGTGTGTTTTCGGTAGTTTTTGTATTTCAATCTATCATCGTCATGGTAAATTATTGTGTTTGTGGAGGTTGCAAAAACTCCGGCCTGTCAGGACATCGAGTCCACAGGTTTCCATAACAAGAAAAAGGACGGTGTTGTATATCTTTCGTGCCTGGTGCGGTTTGTGCAGGTGAAGAGACGGGATTTCTCTTCCGCATCGGCTTCGAGAACCGCGGTCGTGTGTAGCGTTCACTTCAGATCGGAGGATTATCATCTCGGCGATATGATGGAGTTTAACATGGGATGCCGAAGCAAGAATATTGATCGTCGTATACTGTACCAATGGCATCAAATAGTGTGATATAGGTAGTCATGCCCTAAATAGAGGCAACTTGTAATTGAAAAACAAAATTACTAGGTTGATTAAATATTCAAATCTTTAATTTTCTGTTTATGTTATAACCCAGATGAAAAATATGTTTTAAAAATGTACTTGAGTATGTTTTTAGTAACTTACAATAGAAATATACTCAAGTATAGTTTTTATACATTTAATAGTATACATCTACCCTAAACATACTAATGTCTGCTGGCCTGATATACGATGGTAATAATCTGTACAATATTGTGAGCACAGTGTATATCGTTAGTGAACGTGTATCTATAAGCACGTCTCTCACCAAGACACCTGTCCTGTTCTCCTCTGGTTCTCCTCACACACCACAACTCAATGTGTCTCTGACCGTTCTGTCTAACATTAATCCTGGCCTGTCCCTGCTCTCTTGGCAGCATAGCAGGCTCATAATTATATGGCTGTAGTCCGTCATACGAGTAAGTATTTCCTCAGCGTCCGAAATGTCATTGCGATCCATTGTTTTCCTGTTGTTTGAATCGACCGCTCTCCCGCCCGTTACGTCACGCCCGCCACACCCATTTTCAGACGCGGAAGTAAAATTTTCTCACAAAAACGACTCCAGAAGCTTATGTAGCGTATTTATAAGAATATTTTAAAGAAAATCTAGTTCCTACATTATTTTTCTATACATTGACTGGTTGGGTCCTCTAACCTGCAATATGCCCTTTAAAGGGTTAGTTCACCCAAAAATAAAACTTCTGTCATTAATTACTCGCCCTCATGTCGTTCCAAACCCGTTAGACCTTCGTTCATCTTTGAAACACAAATGAAGATTTTTTTTGACGAAATACGAAAGGTTTCTGTCCCTCCATAGGCAGCAACGTCATTGCAACTTTCAAGGCCCAGAAAGGTAGTAAAAAATCGTTAAAATAGTCCATGTGACTACAGTGGTTCAACCTTAATGTTATGAAGTGATGAGAAAACTTTTTGTGCACAAAACCCCCCAAAACAATGACTTAATTCAACAATTTCTTCTCTTCCACGTCATTTTCCTAGGAATTGCTGTCAGCATCACACCTGTGTCGTGGTGCTCACATGAACAGCTTCGACCAATGGTGAGCCGGTGTTCTGACGTAAACCCGGAAGCGCTGCCCTGTTTACTCTACGTCAACAGCGTAGAAGAATGACAAGGAAGATAGATTCGTTATTTTTGTTTGTTTTTTTGCAAGTATTCTCTTCGCTTCATAACATTAAGGTTAAGGAACAATAAGGAAGAACTGTAGTCACATGGACTATTTTAACGATGTCTTTACTACCTTTCTGGGCCTCGAAAGTTGCAATGACGTTGCTGCCTATGGATGGATCAGAAACCTCTCGGATTTCGTCAAAAATATCTTAATTTGTGTTTCGAAGATGAACGAAGGTCTTATGGGTTTGGAACGAGTGAGGGCGAGTAATTACTGACAGAAACTTCATTTTTGGGCGAACTAACCATTTAAGGGAACTCTGTTGTCAATATAAATGGGTCTCTGTGTAGATTCTAATTGAAATGACTTAATTCTGAATTAGAGGCTGATATTTTTTCGGGAATCCCGCGGGATGGGAAACAAAATCACTATGTATCACAGGATTGGGACGGGAAAGGAAAAAATGTCAGCGGGAGTGGGCGGGACCGGGAATCGTAATAAAACTATGATACCCAACTTTATACACAAATATACAGTTTCTATAAATAAACTCTATATTTAAATTTTTAACTAAATTCTATTTGCCCCGTCTCTTTATGCTCTCCTGTTTGCTTTGGTGTGGCTGGTAAAGTGAATGACGTGCTCCACAGTGAGCGGCGCTTGAGCGTAACTACATCGCCACTGCAGCTGCAGACGCATGAGAGTATTCACACTGGAAGCGTTTGTACAGTGTCACTGCAGCGGCTCCAAAGCTACATAAGCGAGCAATTCTTTACAAAGAAGTTTTAGAAGTTGGTAATTTATAAAATTGATAGTCTTGAAAGTTTGTTAAGGGGAGGTGTACAACATTCGCATATAAATGTTAAACAAAACAACCCAGAAAACAGCTCCAATCTATTCGTTTCAGTCATACTTTCGATATGTTTACAAGACCACAAAAAACCGCACACTTGGTTTTAATTTGGGTTGTAGCTGTCTGTGTTTCATAAACTAAAAGAAAGTTTATATATAATATTTTCTGGCTAGTTTACTTTAGTTTATATATATACATATATAATACACCATTATATTTATTTTAAATATAATATTTATTTATATAATATATATTCACCTAAACTGAATAATTAAAAACAACTTTAAACAGCGTAATCTTCTATAGGCCTAACTATTTTTTAGTCTTCATTTTCTTTTTTTGCCTACTCAAGTTCTTGTTAAAACTAGACATGCTTATTCTGTGCATTTTGGGCACTTTTTGTGTGAAATTTTGTCTATCAGAGGAGCTTCAGTGTTGCTGGAAGATTAATTGAGGAAAGGTGACCAGCCTCAGTCCGGAATGTGTGGACACACTCTTGTTCTTACATAGCAACAGTGAGACTCATTCTCAAAGGAAACTCAATCTCAATGAACACTCGACGTGACGATGACGTCAGTTCCGCCAGGTGTGTTTGAGCTCTGGTAGCAGTAGCAGTTTTTACTGTGTTTTAAGCAGTTTTGGATACCGCTTTAAAAATTCTGTAGAGGGCTTTGAATATGATGCTTTTACGCAGCTGAAAATTGAGCGTTTGGACATAGACTGTCAGTGTCGTCTGTCAGCAAATGCTGACAATCTTTGTGGATACGGCAGTGTTGCCTTGATCACCTGGCGGTCTAAAGCCGCTTTCAAAGCAAGTTCCGGAGGAACCCAGCGACCCGATGCCTTTGGCAAAATATTAATAATCTGCCTACTGCTTTCGGGAGATATCCATCAGGGTCCGGGCCCTACTAACTCGGAAACAGCGGAATACCGGCAAAAGAAGCCTACCATCAATTGCTGCCCTAACTGTGGAAAGGGGGTAAGAGCAAACGCCAAAGCAGTTGCCTGTGACTTATGTGATGTTTTTGTTCATATAAGGTGCGGGAATATTGCTCCAAAATTGTTTGACCGGGCAGTAAGGAATAAGTCGGATATCCCGTTGGTTTGTAACCGGTGTTGTGTGCGGGAAATGTGCAGTGTAAATGTCTTTGATGACACTCATGAATTGAGAACGTATGATGAAGACAGTATGGATGGGAGACACTATGATTCACTTGGCCTTTTAAATCGGAAAGGGATGCATTTTTTTGTTCAAGTTAATGCAAGGAGTCTGCTACCCAAACTGGATGAAATCGGACACCTCGCGTATACGTCTTAGGCTGCCGTGATCGCTGTATCAGAGACCTGGCTAGACGGTTCCAATCAAGATTTTGAAGTTTGGCTAACAGGTTATTACATCTACCGACGCAATCGCAACGGACACGGAGGAGGAGTGTGCCTTTATATAAGGACTGATATAACTGTCAATCCGCGCCACGATCTACAGGTGGATGGCTTGGAGGCAGCTTGGGTGGAGTTAATTCTTCCTAAAACCAAGCCCATCATTTTTGGTGTATGTTACTGCCCACCTAAGCAAACAGAGTTTTATGAACTGTCTGTTGTAAAAGCAATGTATGCCTAGAAAAAGAATGCATCATCATGGGTGATTTTAATACAAATCTATTATTGCCACGAAGTAGCTTGAAAGAATCTCTCTCATGTCTTTTCAGGGTGTCTGGTTTACAGCAATTAGACAATAAGCTCTCTATGCATCTGGGCAAGACTGAATCAATCCTGTTAGGTACAAAAAGGAAGTTAACAAGATTAAATACCTTAAAAGGTGATGTGTAATGGGTCTGAAATTGTATCCAAATCAAGTGTCACATATTTGGGTGTAACATTGGATCAATCACTTATAGGTGAATCCATTGCAGCCAAGGTTTTAGCTAAATGTGCCTGTAAGTTGAAGTTTTTATATCGCAAGACAAAGCTTTGTGATTTCTCTGTAAAGAAACTATTGGTATTAACTTTGATTCAATGTCATGTAGATTTTGCTTGCTCTGCATGGTTTTCTGGGTTGTCTGTGAAACTTAAAAACAAATTCCAAGTGCTCATAAAAAACAAATTCCAAGTGCTCAATATAAAAAAAAAATATATTTTATACTGGTATCATAGCATGGAATAGTATACCTACTGCTATAAAACTCCTATCATCACGAGGGATTTTTAAAACACAGGTCAAGAAACTTTTATGGAACAAGGTGAATATTTATTGATAAATTGGAGAGTTTTTGCAGCGTTTTTATTTTGTTTTTATGTGATGTCTTTTTACCCCTCTCCTCATACTGTGTGCCTTTTTAGTCTGGTTTGTTTGTGTGTAACATCAAGGGCCGTGCTGGAAATAAGTATTTTACTTTAGCATGTTACCCTTTGGATTACTCTTTTTATCGTCTTGATCCAGAAATAAATCAATCAATCAAGAAGGAAATCTTAGTTCAAGAAGGAAATTAGTTTTTTTGTTAAATTTTTTTTCTTTCAGTTCAATAAAGTAACAAACTGTGCTATGCTCATATCTGAACTGTATGTTTTTTTACTGTAACTGACAGATTCCGGTCAAAAAAACACAACACGGACTGAGTGGGAGGGAATAAGAGTCATTCTTATGGGATTGGGACGGGATTGGATGTTTTTTTATGGGAGTGGGACGGGAGAGGTTTGAAAAACCACTCCCGTGCCACCCTCTATTCTGAATGAACTTTCACAAAAAAATGGAAAGTGTGACATTTCATAAGACATTTGAAAAACAGCTTACCCTTTGTTGTGTGTGGTTCGTCCAAGTCCTTGCCAATTGGCTTCCGTTTTTTATCCTTGCCTGTTATAAAACATATGAGCACAACTGAGGAGACTTCAATATAGGCAATATACTACAGTAATGGCCCAGAATGCTGACTAAATGGGTACCAGTAATTGTGCCACACATTTAATTTACCAAATATATTGGGGTTTATTTTGTTTTTATAAAACTGTGTTGTGTTTGTAACTGTTAGATATCCATGAGCACAGGGGATTGTTTTTATACTTTTGAACAAAAATTATCTTCTCAGATTAACCAATAGTGTCAATATTAGCCCCTTGCTAATATTGTGTGTGCAATTAAGTACTCTTTTTTTTGTTGGTACACACAGAATAAACTATACTATTTTCAGAAAACTGTGTAAGAGATGTTACGACCCCAGTGTGGGTCATATCGTGTGGATTCGCTTGTCCTTGTCACTTGTTTTGTAGGTTGGAGTTGGAGTGAGTGACGTCATTGATGACTGATGGTTTACACCTGTGCTAGAGCTGATGCCGGCAAACTAAAGCAGCTCCCTTCGGTCGTGACGGGCGCGCTCTCCCCTCGTGCCATTTTGTTGTTGTCTTGTTCCCGTTTTGGTCTAGTCTCTTACTTTATTACTTTTACTTTAATAAATGTTATTCCTTTTTGCATACCACTTTAACGTGTCATCTCCTTCTTTGTCGCGGCTTGCGAGCCGGCCGTGACAAATGGGGGCTCGTCCGCTCGTTTGCTAACCTTTGAAAATTCCTGTTATTTGTCGACGTGATTTGGGAAGCGTTTTTGTTGCGTTCGGTTATTTTGTAATGAACTTGGCACGTTCATTAACTGAAGCGTAAAAAAGAATGTTGTTTGGTAAACGCTATTGTTTGAGATGTCTTATTCGTCGTTTGGAAGGAAAAGCGCGTTGAATTTATTTGTTTTGAGGACATTGCTGTATCCTTAGTTAGCTGTTCTATGCTGTTTCTAAGAGGTAAGTGACTTTACAAATCTTATCGTGGGGAGAATATTGTTGATGTTCCCTTGTTAGGTGTAGCTGCTTGGTCCCTTTTGGAACAAGTAGGTAATGTAATTTTGTTTATTTTTGTGTGGTGACCGTGAGTAGAGCAGTCGTCTCGGGAGCATATCCGTGGTATGAGTTAGTCGCCAGCGTGCTGGTTGCTTTTCTTGTACTAGCGGTAGTTGGTGCTTAAATACCCCTCGCCAGTAACCACACGAAGATTAGGGGTGAGTTAGCTAGTTGTTTTTTCCTATAGATAGGGAAAGGGAACCTTTTATTCCTACCACGTGAGGTTTGTGAATCACACTATTAATTGTAACGTATATTTTAGAGGAAGTATGTCTAATCTCATAGAAGATTTTATTATTTCTCCCTCTGAAGCATTACTTGACTCGTTTACAAAAGATCAGTTGTTTAACATTGCGGATCATTATGAAATCGAACTTGAAGATAAGAGATTAAAAGAGAGTACAATTAGAGAAACAATTAAAACAAAACTAATAGAACAGGCTATATTGATTGAAATGTCTGATACAGCTACTGCTAGTCAAAGTAAACCACCTGTTGGCTTTTTAACTTTTGAACAACAAGAGAGGTTATTGCTGTTACAGCTTGAAATGGAGCGTGAGAGAAATAGAACTAAACAGACAGATATAGAGCTGCAGAGATATCGCTTGGATATGATCAGAGAAGGCAGAATAGATGGTGGTGCAGAAGATGCTTTTCAGGGTGCTTCTAAAATGTTTGACACTGCGGGAAACTTGCGTTTGATGCCTAAGTTTAGTGAACGAGATCCGGATACATTTTTTACCTTGTTTGAACGAATTGCGGAAGCGAGAGGTTGGCCCAGTAAGGAACGTACACTACTTTTACAATGCGTGCTTACTGGTAAGGCTCAGGAAGTCTATTCTTCGCTTCCAGTCTCGGACTGTAACGATTATGACCTCGTAAAAGCAGCAGTTTTGAAATCGTACGAGTTAGTACCAGAAGCGTACAGACAAAAGTTTAGAACGTTGTCCAGAGGTGTTAATGTTGCCCATGTTGAGTTTGCTAGAGAGCTAAGTACAGCATTTAGTCGCTGGTGTATGGCATCTGAGGTAACCACGTTTGAGGAGTTGACCGATTTAATCGTGCTGGAACAGTTTAAGAGTTCTATACCCGCTCGTATTGCAACATATATAAATGAGCAGAAAGCGGACACAGCTGCTAAAGCTGCTGTGTTAGCCGATGATTATGTGTTAACACACAAGAATTTTGAGTTTCAGAGAAGGGACGAATTTTTCGAAGATAAAGGAGATCGTATGTCTAGAAATTCGTCTCTTGTCTGTAATTACTGCCATGGTAAAGGCCACTGGAAAAGTGAGTGCCCTGTGCTTAAAGCCAAGAGTAAAGGAGGAAAGTTTCCTCGCATTAAACCAGCTGCTCTTGTGGCACCCGTGTTAAGTCCTGTTAAATCATTGTGTGAAGGATTTCCTAAACTGGGTAACCTTTTAGGAGATGGTGATTATGCGCCTTTTATCACCCACGGACATGTTTCGATGATTGGTACAGAGATAAAAATTCCAGTAACAATATTAAGAGATACGGGAGCTTCGGAATCTTTTATATTGGAGGATGTGTTGCCATTTTCATTTGAGTGACACTGGTACTAGTGTTCTTGTTAGAGGAATTGGGTTGGATGTGGTGTCTGTTCCTTTACACAGAGTATCGTTGTCATCTGAGCTTGTGAGTGGTGAAGTGGTGATTGGAGTCCGTCCGTCACTGCCCGTGGATGGGGTGGATATAATCATGGGGAATAATTTGGCAGGGGGTAGGGTGTGGCCTGATACCTTTTCACCTCCTGTGGTTTTATCTGTTCCTCTTCCAGGTCCTGACGAGAGTCACAAGAATTATCCGGAAGTGTTTACTGCATGTGCAGTAACTCGTTCCATGACCTCTGCACAGCCAAGGGTAACTCCTGATTCTGTTGTAGTAAAACCATTCTCTTTGCCTGATGATTTTTCTGTTTCTCCTTCTGAGTTGCTCCAGGAGCAGCAACTTGATTCTTCTCTCCATCAATTATTTGAGAATGTAATGTCTTCTGATGAAATTAGAAATGTTGCTCATGGGTATTTTTTGCAGGATGGCATATTGGTGAGAAAATGGATTCCTCATGGTAGTGATTTTGCTGGAGATCCTATTATGCAGGTGGTAGTTCCAGAGAAGTATCGCTCACTGGTATTGCAGATTTCCCATGATAAACTTGCAGGTCATTTAGGGGTAAAGAAGACCTATCACAGAATCCTTCGTCATTTTTTTTGGCCAAAATTGAAGAAGGCTGTGTCACAGCATATAAAGACATGTCATACTTGTCAACTAACAGGCAAACCAAATCAGAAGATCAAACCTGCTCCGTTGTTTCCTATTCCTGCTGTCAGTCCGCCGTTTGAGCACCTAATTATTGATTGTGTAGGCCCGCTGCCTAGATCAAAATCAGGTTGCATTTATTTGCTCACGGTGATGTGTGCCTCTACTCGGTACCCTGCAGCATATCCTCTCCGTACGATCACTGCCAAATCAGTGGTGAAGGCGTTGACTCAGTTCATTTCCATTTTTGGCATACCGAAGATTGTGCAAAGTGATCAAGGTTCTAATTTCACTTCTCATTTATTTTCTCAGGTCTTGAAATTGCTGCACATTAAGCATAATAGGGCTAGTGCTTATCATGCTCAAAGCCAGGGGGCTTTGGAGCGTTTCCATCAGACGCTGAAGTCTTTTTTTGCGTTCTTATTGTGCAGAGATGGAAGGTGATTGGGAACAAGGATTGCTGTGGTTGATGTTATCAGCACGTGAGGTATGTCAGGAGATACTGGGTTTAGTCCCAATGATTTGGTGTTTGGGCACACAGTTCGGGGACCACTGGCAGTACTCAGAGACCAGTGGGTTGAAAGTGCACCACCAAAAAACTTGATAAGTTATGTGAATGATTTTAAGCGTAGGTTATATGAAGCAGGTAAGGTGGCAAAGGAACAATTGCATTCTTCACAAAAGCGTATGAAGACTATTTTCGATCGACGAACTGAGGAACGGAAATTCATGCCTGGCGATCAGGTTTTGGCTCTGCTACCTGTTGAGGGCTCCCCATTTCAAGCTCGGTTTACAGGTCCGTATGTGGTAGAAAAACAAGTTACTGACTTAAACTATCTGATTGCCACGCCAGAGAGAAGAAAGTCCACCCAGTTGTGTCATGTAAATTTGTTGAAGCCCTATTATTGCCGTTCTCACAAGATGTCAGATGATGAGGTGAAACCTGCATTAGCAGTTGAGAGAGTTTCGCTTGTGGGGGAGGAAATAGATGAGGGAGTTTCTTTTCCAGATGATACAGTACTTTTGGGACGTCTAAAAAATTCAGAGACTCTTAACAAATTGTATAAAATGCTGGCTCATTTACCTGAGGATAAATGTGGTGATTTGATTGATATTGTTAATAATCATGTTTCCTTATTTGGTGATGTACCTTCGCGTACACATTGGTTGGAGCACGATATTGATGTTGGGGATTCGAAGCCCATTCGCCAGAATTTTTATCGGGTGTCCCCAAATAAACTCCTGCATTTTAACGCTGAAGTGCAGTATATGCTGGATCATGATATTGCACGGCCTTCATTTTCTAGTTGGGCATCTCCCTGCTTGCTTGTGAATAAACCTGATGGTACTTATCGGTTTTGCACCGACTATCGTAAAATAAATAGAGTAACCAAACCAGACTCATTTCCACTGCCTCGAATTGAGGATTGTGTTGACCGGGTTGGGTCGGCGAAATTTGTAAGCAAGTTCGACCTGCTTAAAGGCTATTGGCAAGTTCCATTGACCAAGAGAGCTCAAGAGATTTCCACTTTTATTACATCGGAGGGGTTATTCTCTTATAACGTTATGAGTTTTGGCCTTAGAAATGCGCCTGCAACCTTTCAGCGGCTTATGAATAGGGTTGTTTCTGGGTTAGAGGGAGTGGCCGTCTATCTAGACGATGTAGTAGTTTTCAGTGATTCATGGGAGCAGCACTTGAAGCATATTGCAGCCCTGTTCTCTCATCTTGAAGAGGCTGGCCTGACTGTCAATCTGGCTAAATGCGAGTTTGCCAAGGGCACTGTGACTTACCTAGGTAAGGTAGTTGGACAGGGATGTGTGCGACCAGTTCGGGCTAAGGTTGAGGCCATTGATCACTTTCCGTCTCCTACTACTAAGAAGGAGTTGATGCGGTTTCTAGGGTTAGTAGGTTACTATCGGGGATTTTGCAGGAATTTTTCTACCGTGGTAGCCCCTCTCACTGATCTGTTGAAAGCAAAAGTAGCTTTTGTTTGGACATCTACTTGTCAGGAGGCTTTTGAGGCAGCTAAATCACTGCTTACATCCACTCCTGTGTTGGCAGCGCCTCGTTTTGATAGTTCTTTTCAGGTATGTGTGGATGCTAGCAATGTGGGTGCTGGAGCAGTGTTGTTACAGGCTGGTGAGGAAGGAATTTATTGTCCAGTTAGCTACTTCTCAAAAAAGTTTAATTCTTATCAGTTGAATTATTCGGTGGTTGAAAAGGAGGCATTAGCTTTGATTTGGGCTTTGCAACACTTTGAAGTGTATGTGGGATCCGTGTCAGACCCATTGGTTGTGTATACAGACCACAATCCGCTTGTCTATTTACATTCTTTGCGGTGTCCAAACCAACGGTTGACTCGTTGGTGCCTTTTCTTGCAATCGTATGCACTTGACATCCGACATATCAAGGGGACTGACAATGTGGTAGCTGACGCATTGTCTAGAGCTCCTTATTCTTTTTAACTTATTGACTAACCATGTTTTGCTCTGCTTGTCTGTCTTAAATTGCTTCCACAGGGCCCGTGGTTGCTGAGGATATTGGAGAGTATTACAGAGTGGTGGGTCTTTCAAGTTTGGAGAGTTGTCGGGTGACGGGTTTTCATAAATGTCCACCCTTTTTTTTTATGGGGGGAGGTGTTACGACCCCAGTGTGGGTCATATCGTGTGGATTCGCTTGTCCTTGTCACTTGTTTTGTAGGTTGGAGTTGGAGTGAGTGACGTCATTGATGACTGATGGTTTACACCTGTGCTAGAGCTGATGCCGGCAAACTAAAGCAGCTCCCTTCGGTCGTGACGGGCGCGCTCTCCCCTCGTGCCATTTTGTTGTTGTCTTGTTCCCGTTTTGGTCTAGTCTCTTACTTTATTACTTTTACTTTAATAAATGTTATTCCTTTTTGCATACCACTTTAACGTGTCATCTCCTTCTTTGTCGCGGCTTGCGAGCCGGCCGTGACAGAGAAAATTATATAAAATTATCTAAAGGATATAAATTATCTAGGATATAAAAAATAATAAAAGTGAAAAACAGAGCAGGTCAAAAGTGATCCAGCAGTGATTCTCAACCCTGTCCTGGCGTACCCCCAACACTACATGTTTTCCTTGTCTCCCTAATCAAACACACCTGATTCAACTCATCAGCTCATTATCACATGGGTTAATGAGCTGATGAGTTGAATGAGGTGTGTTTGATTAGGGAGACAAGGAAAACGTGTAGTGATCTAGACCGATCAGAAGTGTCTATCTCCACAGGGAGGACTGCTCACCACAGCACGGGACTGGCAGCGCCAAGTTGACCTAGGAAGGCAGCTTAAGTTCCCAGAGAACATCGCAAATCACACGGCTCCGTCCAAACATGGTGTTGACATTGGTAGCGAAACCAAGTGGTTTTGATAGAACTAACGGTTTTCTAAAGACCGCTTCAAATAGGCAAAATATGAAAAGTTCATCTCAATGTGTTGGAGCAATGGCGGGAGATCTCGGTGCGAGCCACTGGAAGTTGGATGTCAGAGCTTTGCTGGAAAATGAGTTCAGCAAACCCTAAAACTTCTCGGTTTTAAAGGGAGGAAGAGCTATCAAGAACATTCATGAGGCTTCTGAAGAGGCCTTGCGATGACTGTGGTTCTGGAGACCCGTGGCTTAGGAGACAAGTCAGGGGAGCATCATCCAAGCAAGGGAGAATGAAGATTAAAGACCCGAAACACCATATGACCCCTAGGTTCATCACTGATGACATGTCCAAGTAGCATAAGAGGATGTACTCTAAAACTAACTGGAAAATCAGTTTTACAAGCACACATATCATACAATTAAAAATTAATTATGTAAAAAAAAAAATGTCAGTGTCCAATGCAAAGTGCTGCAATGTGGTACTCAAAAACTGTTAGCAGGTCTGAAAATGGATAACGGTACAATAATTACTTTAATCTTAATTGGGTTTTCTTGTTCCGTTTTTTTTTTAATATTGGAATTCTGCTGTTAGTTTTTATTTGTTGTGTTGTTTGTCATGTGTGCAGGAAAAAGGGCCTCCCAGAACTCCCTATCATATTGTTTTAAATCAGAACAAGTATAGGAGTAAAGATAACCAGGCAGCCTATTAAAGCTTAATTTTGGGGAACCCTGTGGCTCACTGTCTAGGGTGCACACTAAGCACTGTGACCAGGCCTCAAAATCTAAACCAGGCCCTCTAATGCATGCCAACAAATTACAAATGAGAAAAATTACAAATATTACGTTCCTCATCATGGTCTGATTTCTTACAGCTTTGTTATTATTGTGTGTGTCCAATACCACTCACTGTCAATGATGAAGTCACGTCTTTACACCTTTTACCATACTTAAAGTGATAGTGTTTTATATTCATCAGGCTGTAGGCCTTATTCAAGCATATTTCTGAATATTAGCTACATATTCTACAATTCTACAGTATCAAGTAAATTAACATATTAAAATGTGATGCAATTGGACAGTGAAGTGAATGTGTAAATACATGAAAAACATTTGGCCAATGTAACAACAACAAAAAAGTTACCATCCATCTTTACTGCATAGTTTTTTTTAAATAGCACACTAATGTTCTTCTGAACGTATTACACATATATTACATTTAAATCTCAGGGTGGATAAATAAATTTTTTTCAATGAATAAAATCATGTACAAGTCACTCAGAATTGATTGCAAAAGTGTTTATTTTATTTTAAGTCTTTTTTTTTCTTTTTTTGTTATTTGTAAGTACACTATATCAGCTCATTAGAACTGATCTGCATGCAGTGAAAACTGCTAAATCCAGAGTAGAAGGTTTCTGTATAAATGCCCTGGAGCTCGCCTCGCCTTCCCTTCCCAGCATAACCTGGTGGATACTGGATACACAAGAAGCACAATAAGAAGAACTAGGGTTTATAGTTGACATTGAACATTTACAAACATTAAAGGTGCCCTGTGTCATTTCGGCCAAAAAATCAATTCATACTCCACATTCCATACCAGATGGGGGCAGTATACCTCCAGAAAGTGAGTTGGTCTGCTCTAGAGTAACAAACGAGAAACGGCATAGTCTCTATGCTCCGCCCCTACCTTCACAACGACCCTTAGAGCCATAGCCGAAGCCGAGCCAACTCCTAATAGAGGATTATCACGCTGATACGTAGTACTTCCGCATTTAGTGATCTTTGTGCACTGCCACTTCCGTTGAATCACCGATCACTCTGGCGAACTGATGACGGACTACACTAAGTTTATTTATACGGCATCCCTGGTAAATTAGTCTAATTCACTAAAGTGCCGGCTACAAACAAACGTGCTACCTTGTTTTATTTTAAAGTTTGGACCTTAATCCCGGCGAACCGCTTTAATCCACTTCTTCCTTATACTCAATTCAGTCGGGAATCCATGAGAACTTAAGTAGGGTTAGCATTGTTGGTTAGATTTACAAAGTGGAACAGAGCAGTGACATCTAGCCTTCGTTTCAGCCATTGTTGAACTGCATCGGAAGTGGACATGCACAAAGTTGACAAATCCCGCCCATGAAACCCGGAAGCGTGATAATCCCCTATAGAGGACGTTTTGACTCCAGAGGAACGTTGGTGGATGTCAAGTGATTTTTAAATATGCCATCGTCAAGCTACTCCCCTTCACCTTTACCAGTGAATATCTTCATATTCGTTTTGTTCATATTACATTTTTATTGTTCGTTTGAATTACATTAATTTGACAGACAGCATTCGCTGATGTTGACCAAGCTAGCGCCATTCAGAGCTGCCAACTCTCACGAATTCACCGTGAGACACACGCAATTGACACTTTTCACACGCTCTCACGCCACACATCAATTTTCTCACGCACAGAAAAATCGCAAAGCAAAGAGGACACGGAGACCGACAGACTAGACAGAGCAGGTTAGTTATGATATAAAAAAAATCGCAGCTCTCAGATTCTGTCAATTTTATTACGCAATTCAAACAGTAAATACCGTTTTGGCGCTTGTAAATGTTACACGACAGATCCCTAGCGCACGTGAACCGATCATCTCTACACGAACACTGTTGAAAGATACAGTAGGCTACAACTTACCAAAATGTATTCCTCATACATAATATCGACCAATCATTTTTTTAATCAGCGTGCAGAGGTCAATAACATAGCTGGAGAACAGATTTACCTCAGGAAAGCAATTTAATAAACATACTATAGGTCCGCTCTCTTCCCTGAACTGAAATGTAGTAGTGGGCTGTACTTTCCACACGATTGACATCAGGTTCAAGTACGCCCACAAGCCATGCGAGTTATTCGTGTATTGCAGTTTGGCTGGTGGTTATGTTGCCCGCATACCGCCTCCCATGGCCGAAACATGTATTATGACACCTGTCGGGCCGTGGCTAGTAATTCAGCATGCTAATTCAGTTTGATATCGCTGCAGCACTATAACTTGTCATTTTTTTAATGACATCATCGCCCTTATTTCTTCTCATTCTTTTGATGCGTGTAGCTCATTTTTTGGATATTTTTACCTAAACTGTTACACATGCCACCTTTAAGGTAAATGAAAATTAGCAGTTTGCTTCAATAGTCTGTAGTAATTTACGGAATTACAGTAATGAGAAAAAAAAGGTAGAAACTAAAAGTACATACTGTAATGCAAACAAATAATTGAGGGGCTAATCTTGCCTCTCTCTCTCTCAACAACCATGTCGACAATAGCATTTTCCTGTGCATCTGAAAATATTTTTGCTCTTCCTCCTGTTGGGGGCAGCCTTTGGGTCCTGTGGTAAAAATATATTTTACAGTCAAACTTACTGTAATATATATATCTGTGTAAATATTCTATAATTGCAATACAAAATAAATTCCTGTAATGTTTTCATTTACTGTAAGGATGTAACTCTTTGTATGATGGAAAATTCGTATTACAGATGCCACTGTGGATCTTTGCAGACCCTGCCTCTCTCAATGAGAGACCATAGTTCACGACATGGTCTATAAGTTTAACCCTTATTTCATCTGAAATAACAGCTCTTTGTCTTCTTCCACGTATCCGCCCTCTCCCTCCACGAACCCGTCTTCCTTGTTCCATTTCCAAAATTATTCTTTCTGAGCTGTGTGTCTGTGTGTGTGTTCACTAACAAGTCTAAAACAAGACACCTGCTTAGCCGTTCAGCTGAGAGTGCAGTCAGCAGTGTGTGAAAGGCACAAGGCTGAAATCTATTCTGTTTTGAATGTGTGGTTCACAGTTTTGACAGCAGTGTGTTAGCATTTGGACACAGTGCTGTAAATCCACAGTGTTGTGCAGGTTGTGGTTAAAGTCATGGGGTAAGTGTGTAGAGTTTTGAAAACTGTTCAAGCAATGAAAAATGAACTAGAGTTTGGTCCACATGAACTGCTGCTGTGCAGACTGGAGTTAGAGATTAGCACATGTAGTTGTGCTCACTGTCGTTTAGCGATCGAAAAAAAACTAATCCAGCCCAATATACTTTCAAATAAAGACAAACCTATCTAAATACAAATCTTATAAAAAAAGCAGTCAACATGATAATAATATTATAACTCAAATAACTAAAATCAAACGATGTCAATTACATAGTGACCGAAAACTTGTTAAATCAAAACTTTTTAATTTTATACCTTTTACTCTTGACATTTTATCAACCAGCTTCATTAGGAGCAGACTGGGATGCTTTTCCAATATTATTGAATCGGTTGAATCTCAGACTCACTCAATAAAAGTGACTTGCTGCATCTAGTGGCGGTTTTGACTGCAACTTTTTTTGCCTAGTAACTGAAAAAAAATAATAATAATTTGTGTGGAGGGAAAATGTCATTTTCTTCTTCATCGATAACTAATCTAAACTCGTCTGATTGGCATTGCATCATTAGATCAACAGAGTCGTGTGTGATTGGTTATAATACTCAAGGCTGAAAAAAAGGTTATTTCTAACCTTTGAGACTCATGTAAGCTTGTCTCTATAGCACGCATTGTGTTTTATCATGTAATTTATACGCGAAAATGAGTTTTTACGTGCATATGATACGCAGTTTTCGCGTGCATTTGATACACAGTTCATTTGCGTGTAATACACACGCACCCCACACCACTAAGGCCTCGTTTACACTGTCAGTGAAATGTGACCCAATTCCGATTTTTTGCTCATATGTGACACAGATCGGATGTGTTCTATGACAGTGTAAACAGGAACAAAACGCATGCATTCGGATATTTCCAGATCGGTTTCAGGCCTCATTCATATGTGGAAATAAATCGGATATGTGCCAATGCGACTGTCATGTAAACAGGCAGATCGGATTTTCTGAGGCATTAGGCGACTTCTCCGCGGTTTAATGACGAAAGAAACCCACGACGCGCTTCTGCAAAGGGATGGATGATCGACGAAACGTATCATCGTAGGAGAGGAATGTGGACAGGGGCACGGGAAGTGTTTTCACAGGATTGTAAATGTAACGAAAATTGTTCATTTACATTTATTTTGTGTTCATTTCTATTTGCTGTCTCTGTGCTGGCTCTTTATTGTATAACAGTGCACAGCCCATAACCCCTTATTTTAATGCTTAATTTATGTCCCGTAAATCGGTCCGTTGCATTACGAATGAAAGCAGTATCAATAATGTCAAACATGTGATGTGCAGTCAAGTTCGGGTGTGTGTATGCTGTTTTAACAAGTGTTCTCACCGATACGCGTGTGATTCGTGGAGTTTTAACGAGTTTTATAGACATTGTTTCTTATTCAAAAGTGGTGTTTTGCAACTTCGCATATCGCAGAGCATGAAGCATATTTCGTGTTCGTCCATCTGTGCAAGATAATTTAACCCTTTAAGCATGTGAGATATGTTTCAGATAGCCTATAGCCTATGGCAAGTGTAAACACATGAATCAGAAATGGGTCACAATTTAAAGAACGTGTAAACAGACAGTCAAAAAAATCGGATATAAGCAACAAATCAGAATTGGGCATCAAGACCTGCAGTGTAAACGAGGCCTAATTCTACCCAAACGTATAATACACACACACCCCACACCGCTACTAAACCTACCCTAACCAACCCATGCGTATCCTATGCACGTAAAAACTCATTTTCGCGTATAAATTGCACGATAAACACACTGCGTGCTATAGAGACGCATTTAGTGTGATCGGGTTGAATATTTCTAATCTATCTATCATCTGACTATTTCTATCTATCTTTCTTTCTTTCGAACTAATCTTTCTTTCTTTCGAACGAATATTTAATTTTTCCTATCTATCTATCATCTATGTATCTATCAAACTTTAAGCTCTATTATACTACTTTATGCAAAAGTTATGTGATTTTGTTTTAAGCTTTGTATTCTGTATCCAAAGTTAAATACACAAAAATAAAGCAAATACATGTTAACGGTGTCTGGAGTGTGTGGTTATTCCTCTACAGTGCGACACTCATTTCAGACTACATATTTTTCAGATATTCCTGCAGTTTGCTGGAATCTGCTACAAAATACACACACAACACACTTTAAAAATATTAATTACTCAACGCCACATTAAGGACTTTACAACTGACAATCTAGCTACTGTAAACCCCTGGGAATTAAGTGTTTTGTAATAAAACTTGCTAAAACAGCATGACACAGTGAACTTACTAACAAATAAATGAAAAGAGAGTAAATGTGCATCATTTGATTTCTTTATTAATATATATATATATATATATTTGCAGTAATTTCTAGTAGCTGAAGGAATTTTTCCTCTCTCTCTAGTCTCCCTTTCTCTCTCTCACTTCTCTGTCTCTTCTCTTTCTCTGGCCTCCTGTTCTATCTCTTCTCATGCTCTCGTCGCTCTCTCTCTTTTCTTTCCTCCATCTCTCTCCATCGCCTCTCCTCCCTTTCAATGGCTTCTCTTTCTCTTTCAGCTTCCCTCTCCTCCATCTCTCGGATCAGCTCATCTTCATTTATTTTCCTCCCTACTCTTTCACGCTCTGAGAATATATATAACTTCAATAATAATAATAATACAAACTTGCTTTGTATTTTTGTTTCAGGTTTTCCCAATTTTTTTTAAAATCTGAACAGCAGACATTTTGCCCTCTAGTTTCTGCTCTGGGATAAAAACTCCAATAAATGCACAGAAATCTATGGGATTATATGTATTATAATTTAATCTCAGCAGAAACCACTCAAGTGTAATGTTGGAAATCTCCCCTGATTAAAGGGCCGGTCACACTACAGTTTGTTATATTGACTTCTATTTATACATTCAGTTGTGGGAGACTGAAAATGTAAGCAATGTAAAATGTAAGTTTTCTCCTATTGTTGCATGTGCATCTTTAAAACTGGTGTTCTTTCAATTCAGTTTAGATTATTAGATTATTCACACCATGACGTATTAATCTTCTATAGGTCACACATCTTCACATGATATGAAGTCTAGGACAGTTTGCCAAACCTGAACTTTGTAATGCAGCAATATTAGAATTATTTGCATGTTCTTTGCTATTTGTAAGCTATGATTTGTGCATACGTGTGTGTTTTTATTTTAGATTGAGCGTCTGGTGTGATGTTTGGTCAGCTGTACAATGGAAGAAGAGAGAGGTCCGATGAACTTGTGTGCACTATGTAATTCTTCCACGGTTGAAATCGGACCTGAAGTGTTCATGGGGAGCTGGAACAACCATCCGACCAGAACAGAGGGAAATCTGAACAGGAATCTTTTCATTTTTAAGCATCTATGCAAAGTTAGAAAGAGTCCACGTACAAAAATGCTAATTCTGTCTTCATTTCCTCAACCTTACAAGGTTATTTCAACCGAAACTGTAAATGCTCATGTCGGTTCAAACCCATGAGACTTTCATCCATCTTCAGAACACAAATGAAGATCTTTTGAATGAAATCTGAGATATTTCTGTCCCTCCATTGACAGCTACACACAACTACCACTTTCAAGCCCCAGAAATCATGTGTCATTAAAGTAATACACGTGACTCCTGTGGTTAAACATAAATTTTATAAAGCGACATGTCTTCTTTGTTTTTCAGTTCTTTACTTTTAATTTGACTAATGTATTCAATGAAAGACCCAATCTAGTTTTAGAACTATCAATGATAAACGTTAAAAACATTTTATACATGTATTTATAATTTTCACGTTTTTATTTTTTTCTCGCCGCGAAGATAGCTGAAAATAATATGCATATAGTTAAACCATTAATAAACAACCGTGTAATAATAAATAATTCATGCTTTCTTTCCCCCTTTTCTGGCACGATTATCTTCTCTCATTTACATTCTCAACTGTAAATAGGGCCAAAAATACATTTAGGCAAATAATTGTCAGTATTTTCATTCTGGGTGAACTATTCATTTACTTGATTACAGCTTCTTTAGTATGGTATGGTCATTTACCAGTTTATCAATCATTTAGGCCAGCTTTAATTTTTTATAGTTAAAAGCGGTTAACATTGTAAATAACATAATGGTTTGTTTTTCCAGATGGTGGAGCAACTTCTTCAAGAGGAACTGCTGGTTCTGCCCCAGAGGATGGTGTGCTGGTGCCAGAGATCATCGCCCTTTTCCTGACCAAAGACTCGCTGTTCTGCATGGATTGATTAATCACATCACCATTGATTGACATATGTGATATGATATGCCCAGACACTTGATGTCATCAAAAGATTTTGCTCTATTTAACATTTAAATTACTAAGTAAAACATGCACAAGTACACATGCAGTTCTGTCAAAATTTTAATTCAAAAAGAAAATCACTTTTAACTGCCATTCAAACATTTAATTAATCTTTTATAATACTGTAAAACATTTATTTAACCACTCAGAAGCATGTACTATTATCAACACGTTGAACATTGTGTCTTTGAATTTTAAAGATGAAATTAAAACTATTGAGAGGAACATTGTATGTGGACATTTGAGTTGATTTTAAAAATCTACACCCTGTAAAAGCAAGCTCCGTGTTGGACTGCTGTCTTCATTATTTCTTTAAATTCAGTCAAATTCATCAGTTGTGCAGTGGGAAATGTAATGGTCTGGGTGCGTGCACTGACGATTGGAGAGCAAAGTGTGTGGCTTGGCATTCGTTGCATACAAGTGTGGTCAAACTGAACAGTAATTTTCAAGGTGTGTGTGTGTGTGAGAGGTAAACTCGTCTATCTATCTATCAATCAAACTTTACACAACTTTAAACTTCTTCAAACTTTCTGTTTTGTTTACGAGACGCGTCTCTCGCTCTTTAGGTGTACGCGTGAACGCAGCCAAGGCTGTGAGACAACGCGCTTTCCATACAAAGTAAAGATAGTACTATTAATAATTGTATCATTTGTTTATTAAAGTAACATCACAGACATGACGAAACAAAAAAGGTTTCTTTCAATCTGAGCAGATTTTCTCTATTATCCCAAATGACGTCACACAGACTTAACGGCATTTAATTGTGGTGACTAGTGGACGGTGGGGAATGAAACGGAAAACCATTGTTTATGTGAAAAGTAGTGGTGCATTTACTGGAAAAGACAGTTCATCAATTTGATGACAATTTTAAATGTTGATATGTTCATTAGGTGAAAGCGGCAGTTATTTATCTGGTTACCCTGAGTAGGCCTATAATATAGTATGATATAATTAAATGTTATTATTTACTTTCTTCAAAGTTTTAAGTGTCATTTCCCTTTGTAGTGGGCGTGTATGTTTTAAAAGTAATGTACCTAAATCAGTTAAGTAAAAAGCACTTTACCTCAGAAAAGCTGGTAGTTTATGGGATGTCCACTCACAACGAAACCCGGGTTCATATGGGTCATTCTTCATTTGTGGTGGCAAGTGGTGTCCCTCTACTTTACAACCTTTAAATACCAATAAATTATAAATGTTTGCATTTTTGTATTCTGTAGGATAAACACAATTTGTGCACTATTAATAGTTAAATATTTAATTTTAAAATACATGTTTAATTGAGTTTGAGAGATTGCATACCCCAATCATATTGGATTGGTTCCCACCATCTCAGAGAGATATCATGGAACGTAATTACAACAATATAATATTTTTAACACATAAAAAGTGGTTATATTGTGAATATAGATTTTATTTAACATGGGCAATTTTATTCAATTGTTTTAAAAAATACTTAAGGGGCTTACACACGGACACAGACAGACAGACGTTCCTGTAATTTATAGATAGATGCCTGTTTCGTGTGCTGTTAGGGGCTGTACAAATCACCACACAACTGAAAACAGGTCTCGAGGAGTTATCTTTCACAAGCAAGACTGAACATTTGTTTCTGGTTGTATTTGGTCATGATATAATTAGTAATAGTAACGTTCAGAGGAGAAAGGGCGCGAAATTTAAAAATACTACTGTTATTGTGTCACGAAATGCAGGCTTGCCCACAGAAAACCCACACGGGCCCCTAGTGGGTTAGCCCATGTGGGGCCCATTTCAGTTTTGCCCATTTGGGCCCCATGAGGATTTATTGTGGGCAACCCACTGTGGGCTTGCCCACAGAAAACCCACACGGGCCCCTACTGGGTTAGCCCATGTGGGCCCCATATCAGTTTTGCCCATTTGGGCCCCCATCACGGTTTTACTATGGGCAACCCACTGTGGAAACCCACACGTGCCCTGAAAACACACATACTCGCACACACAGTCATTGCTAACGCTGTAATTCTGGATTCGACTGGTACACAGACGTTCCTGTAATTTTTAGATAGATGTCTGTTTCGTGTGCTGTTAGGGGCTGTACAAATCACCACACAACTGAAAACAGGTCTCGAGGAATTACCTTTCACAAGCAAGACTGCACATTTGTTTCTGGTTGTATTTGGTCGTGATATAAGTAGTAATAGTAACGTTCAGAGGAGGAAGGGCGCGAAATTTAAAAATACTACTGTTATTGTGTCACGAAATGCAGTTTAAATAGTTTTTCAGTCGACAATGCAGTTGTTTAAAGCTCAAATCTGGTTTATTTATAAAGATAGGCCTAGCGCCTATTTAAAAATTTGATCTGACGTTTTCGTAGTGAGATCCAGGGATCACCGGGCGCTCAGCGCTCATGTGCCCCGCCTGGAACAGCCTTACCTCGGCTAGTGCTTCTGACGTTTGCCGCTGGCTCTGACGTCTAATGGTTAAACATGAGATATAATTCGTCTTGTGTATATCTAACGGGCGATCTTTGGTCTCACAAAAAGAGACAGGGTTGTGTAATTTTATTTTATATAGTCTATGTAGGAATATTTTAAAATATATAAATTATTTAATATATACATTCTCTTCACTGTATGTAGGCCTATATAAAATAAAATGACACATCTCTTTTTGTTAAATGTCAGTTTAATGATCAATATTATAATGTTTAATATTTTTCATATGTCTATATTATTCTGCAATTGATATTACATTGTATTTGCTGTTCTTAATATTATTGTTATTATAATATTATACCACTTGCGATTATCCATCTATTATAGCTATGCTGTTAAATTATTGTACTATTCATAGTCACTATTTGACATATTTTTATTGTCTTTATTCTGTAATTGATATTTCTTATTCTATTGCTATTTTTATAGTATTATACATAAACTATGCTATTATCAATATTTGTATTATATTATTGTACTTATGATATTATATAATTATACTATTCATTACTATTTTATTTGCTGTATACTGTTTGTTTATTTACTATTACTTCTCACTTTATCTTATATTTACTATTTGCTATTGCTAAAATCAATCACAGAAAATGCTTTTTCCACAATAAGAAAACCTTATTTCATTTAATGTGAAAATTAAACTATATCTCATTAATGGGGTCTTCACAATTCTTATCCAAGAATAAAAAGCCAGAAATATGACAAGCCTGAGCTTTGACAATTCCTTATTTAAAAAATATTTTATAAGTCTAACTATCGAGATTTTAAATAACTAGAGATGGAACTTTTTGTACACCACATACAAACCACCGAATTCGGTTGATAAGTGTATTTTTTTTGTTGTTTTTATCCAGAAAAACGGCAGCTCACCGTTTACTTGCATTTGTTTACGTCAACTTGTCCGCCATTTTGCGGAGGGCAAGCAAAATGGCGGACGCGTTTACGTATCGCAGCAGCGTTTCAAAGCGGCCAATAGGGCGTCATTTATTATGTCTATGGATCTGAGCATGGTGAGTACATTCTTTCTTATTCGTTTTCTTGAAGTTAGCTAAATTCCTGCTGAGTTCCTTCAAAAGAAACGGCAGACCTATTTAAAAAACATTCAGTGCTAAACAAGACTGAGAAAAGGAGATCTCCCAGAGAGGGGAAAGAGAGCAGCAAGGAAGAACTGGAGAATATATCAGGCAGAACGCAGGGCAAGAAAGCACAGAGTCACAACAGGGCACCTCGACTCCACCAGACACACACAGATAGTCCAAGGAGGATACCCAGCGCATCCAGGTTAGGCTTTAGGACGAATAAAAGGGATTGTAACTGTAAATCATATCTGATTTTTTTATTCTCTATTGAAACAGATTCAAACATTGTGATTGTAGCACAATCCATTGTACAGACAATTTTTGAGAACGTGAGAAACGGGTTACAGGTTGTTTTAATTATATTTTTTTAATGCAGTTTTTCTCTAAATGTTCTTTTATCAGAGCAATTACTTCCTCATGATGAATTTAATTATTTTGCTCAATAAAACTTTTAATTGTTAAACCTTTTATGCAATATTTTGTCTGTGGTGTTACTTCAAAACGTATCCGACATTTCTTTCCTTCAGAGCCATTTAATCTTATTGAATGTTTTTAGACTGTAAAGTGCTTTTAATATTTTTGAATAAAGACTATAAAGGAAGCACAGACCATTTCTCCTGCCTTTTTTATGTACAATAATAATAATAATTAAAAAAAAAAACAATTCTTCGTTTGGCAAAAGTAGGGTCCAAGATTAACAATTAAATATTTATTTTAAAAAATTACATTTAAATTATTAATTAAACTTAATCAATTAAACTAAAAATAAAGTTATGTATTTATTAAATATTACTTAAGTTGCATATGCCTGTTTATTTTAGAACAAACCAAAGTTTTACTTCAAATACTGGTAACACAATAGACACAAGTGGTTGTTTCATCAGTGTTTGATTCAAATTATTTAAAAATCTAAATGTTATTAAGCTTCGATTTTAATGGATATCGAATATTAAAGCTGCTGTCCGTAACTTTTTTAAAGTTAAAAATAATTTAAAATAATTATATTTAAAAAAAAACATATTCGGCCAGTGGTCAAAACTATCTGCTTGCCATAGCTAGATTCAAAACGGTTAGCTTGTAATAATGATTTTAATTCCAGTGGTACTGGTGGGTTTCCGCGGGAAATTCGAGCATGTCTTTGCGTCATTACGTCACACCCGTACACATAAAGAAGGAGTTTCGGCTAGCCGGCTATACTGCGCGTGACGAGATGTTTAGATGTATAGGCTTTTCTCGCAGCACTTTACATAATTAAACTTATGGCATCCAGAAAGATCCAAACAACAATCATCAGTGTCAACTGGAGATTCAGCAGTTATAAAACCCCAAAGACTTCGTACTTCGGATTTAAGGTGGCTAGAGAATGAGAAAGAAACCGTCTCATGCGAACACAAGGATTTAAACATCGGCGGGGCTTTTGAAAAGTGCGTGAAATACCGTGTTTTGAAGGGGTTCAAAACGGAAGAAGAGACGGCTTTTTTCTGCTGAACAAGTAAGACATTTCAATAGTTCAATCGTGTGACAGTACGTTTTCTTAATTCACACAGTTATGGAGTTTGCTTTGTTGTGCCTTTCTCGTTTTGCTATTATGGAGAATATGAATTCTGAACTACACAGGTAACCATAAAACACATTAAATTTAACATTAGTCACGCAATGCTGATGTGATGTTGTTAACATGAACAATTTGAGAACAAAGTAGGCTATAATTTGCACGGTTGCTGTAAATCGCGTTGATTAAATCTAACGAAGCTTATCATGTCGAATGCTTTTCCCCCCTTAGTTGGTCAGAACAAAAATGGATTTTACTTACTTGTTCAGAAGACATTTTCTTATGAAAATTCTTATGTTGGTCAAACTTTCAAAAAGTGAATCTGTGATTCTGTATGACAGTATCCACACAGCGCGGTGACTGACAGCACCACTCGCCTCAAAACACTGTGTTCATCCGCGCTGTTTCATGCCGATTTATATCCCACGTAAAGATGATAATTCCGCGAATCACTGCAGTTACAGATTTCGAACAGAGAGATGGCGACAAAGAGGAAAAGCTACGGACTGCAGCTTTAAACTAATCCCAAATTGTTGTCGTTGTTCTTCTTGTTGTCTTCCTTAAATACTTGGAAATGAGGCTTGAAATATCAGAATAAGTATCTCGAGTTGTGTCTGTATTTGCTGAAAGCAGAAGGGGACGTATAGCTGTCAGCAATTGTGTTTAACCCTTAGCTCTCCTGGCTTTTTAAATTCAGACAAATTATTAATGTTTGGCCTGTAGTTGATATGCACATATTTCACTTCAATTATAGGCTACAAATTATGTTAAACCTTAAATTTTACAAGTTAAAAAAATTATGTAAAACCATATAACACTATTAGCCTACACATTTATAGTTGAAATATCAGAAATAAAACCATTCCAATCAAATGGCACTTAAAGTTAAAGGTTGTCCCTGCTCGATGTGATTTTCTACCTTAGAGCCGCCATATGAATCTGGAACGAACTTACTACATTTCAAAAGTGTAATTTTCATATAACTAAGTCACATTTGTTCATATAGCGCTTTTTACAATAGGCTTCAGATGTTTCAAAGCAGCTTTACAGCGATAACAGGACAGTTATGCAACCAATTTTTATTTCTGCTGTAAAGCATATCTAGAAGAAAATAGTGTCATAGTCCAGCCTATAAGTTCCATGATGGTTCTTTTCTTTAAGTGTCCCCAACTAAGCAAGCCAAAAAAAAAACTAAACATCCACAACTAATCGCCTGAATAAGACTGTTGTTCACATCCCTTTACAACATGCCCTCTATCTACGAATATTCATACATATTAATGTGGTATAAGTAATGGGAAGTCCCATTTTTCCCACTAACTGGTTTTCATATGAATTGATTCACTAGTTCGTTTATGTAGGCTAATCACGTTTAAAGACAATTATATTATTAAAACAACCATTAATGATTTAAAACCCAAATGTTTAGTCTAAAGCAAGCAAATCTGACCTTTCACCCCTGTTTCAAGTTCATCTTATTATGTTTCTTCAGTTCTTATTTTATCTCAATATTTTGACACACTTTATGATAATAGTTGTTGCAATTACATTATTTCTTAATTTCTCAGTTACCAATAATTATTTATAATATTATTACAAAGAAAAATAATTAGTCTATGATTTTACCTTTGCAAAGAAATCTCTTATTTACAATACTTGTGCAATAAAACTGTAACCCTACTTCTGTTTCTAAACTACACACATACCCAGAAACTAAACACCTAACAACCATTCAAAAACCACAAGAAAAATACCAATTAAAATAATCTTTATTTTTTCACTAAATCAAATCAGTAACATTTTCAGTAGCACTGCTGTCCTCTACACAGGTCTCCATAGACTCGACTCGTTGGACGCCATAGATGTTTGCGTTTCAGCCTCGGCCACATCTGCACACATAGAAATAAAAGTAAGACAATGCCTTTTATCACGTGCTAGTTTATTTATTTTTAATGCAATCAACAACATTGATTCATACTCTACAGCACCATACATTCAATGCCCACATTTTTAATAGTCAGTTGTTGTTCCTGCAAATCAAATGCGATGATAGATAGATAAATAATAAAATTAACTTAAAACACAGTAGCCACAGTAAACAGTGCATATGGATGTTGAACATATACCATCACACACACACACACACACACACACACACACACACACACACACACACACACACAAATGATGCCTGGGTGACTCCAGCTGCTGAAGAGCATTGCCCAGTTGGCTCTTTATTTTTTCCATCACTTTTTTAGCAAGAGCAAGTGTTTGCTCAGCACAACGCCTCGACCTGACATATCCACGGCCCTTTTATTATTTCACACACACTGCGAATAAACCTCCTGGCGAGTCATTGCATTATCCTGACAGGCATTCTGCAAATACAAACAACCATCAAAACATGACAAATACATGAATGGACACTTTAGAGATACAGTATGACTATTAAAATAAATACCAGTATAACACCTCCAGTGGTAATTGTGACACAAAATCCTAAATAGCCTAAATTAGTGATATTTTAAAATAAATAACAATTAAACACATTAAAGTCATTTATATTTTTTCAAACATATTGTCAGGTTGAGGTACATCAGTATTTGAGGGGCGTGTGCCAGTGAAGGTTTCTTTCTCCAAAAAAAACAAAAAGATATGTATATCAGCCTCAGCCAAAATGAGTTAAATGTTAAATATTGGCAAAGATTCTAAACTGTGCATCCCTAGCTCTGGAGAAGCTGCTAATGTTTAATTATATTTGTGTACCTTGATCGTGGTGTATGATGAGGAATTCAGTTTCCCCCTCGCCGTCACAGATGAAGGCCTTAAGGTGAGTCCCCGAGGTAGAGCTCGCTCACGGCTTCATCCCGCCACAGGGAAACATCCAGGACAGTCTGAGCACATCTGAAGGAGAGGTCCAGGATGGGGACACACGGTCTCCGTATACCTCCGTCATGCTCACGGCTTGCATCTGCAGAATAATAGTTAATGGTTAGTAATTCAGGGCAAATCACCCTCATTCAAATGTGTGGTCTAGATTTGAGTTGTGCAAGTATCTGTCTATGGATAAACTGTTCATTTTTATTGACTTAGAGTTACTGTTTCCAGCAATTAAAAAAATTAATTGGATGTTTCCCTGTTGCATAAGGGCCTGGTTTCACAGACAGGGCTTAGCTTAAAGGGGAACTGAAACGAACAAAATATAACTCGATAACATGTTGGTCATTAAAATTTTAATCAAATTAATTCACAAATAATATTAAAAACAAAATGTACATGAAGTTTTTCCCAATACTGAAATTTACATTTGTTGTTATCGGAGCGCAGCCGTGTTCGATGACGTCAAAAAGATATGCATGATAGAGAAGACAACACTTTGAAACATGTAAAATTATATTTTATTTTTGGAACAAACTATAGAAACTAAACAAGAACAATTTAAAGCAAAAGTCTTAGAACACAAAAAAGTGAAATAAATGAAGAAAAAGAGATGAGGGAGCTGGCTAATCCGATGCGGTCTCAGTCACTGGACGGATTTGAAGGACCCGTCTATTTATGTGCCTTAGCACAACTTTCATTGGCAGTTTCCCGAGGAGGTCGTCAGAGAAGATGGTGGCAGTAATGATGTGTCTGGCCACACCTCAGATCAAAGATGCAAACCTTTCATTACATTGCATCACAAGAGGTAAGCAAAACAGTGTTACTTTTCTGCAGGTAATTAGAGGGTATGCATTGGTGTCAAAAAGATACGGATGATAGAGAAGACAACACTTTGAAACATGTACAATTATATTTTATTTTTGGAACAAACTATAGAAACTAAACAAGAACAATTTAAAGCAAAAGTCTTAGAACACAAAAAAGTGAAATAAATGAAGAAAAAGAGATGAGGGAGCTGGCTAATCCGATGCGGTCTCAGTCACTGGACGGATTTGAAGGACCCGTCTATTTATGTGCCTTAGCACAACTTTCATTGGCAGTTTCCCGAGGAGGTCGTCAGAGAAGATGGTGGCAGTAATGATGTGTCTGGCCACACCTCAGATCAAAGATGCAAACCTTTCATTACATTGCATCACAAGAGGTAAGCAAAACAGTGTTACTTTTCTGCAGGTAATTAGAGGGTATGCATTGGTGTCAAAAAGATACGGATGATAGAGAAGACAACACTTTGAAACATGTACAATTATATTTTATTTTGAAACAAACTATATAAACTAAACAAGAACTATTTACATTTTTTCTTAGAACACAAACAAATTAAATAAATTAAGAAAAATGGTTGAGGGAGCTGGCTAATCCATTGAGGTCTCCCTCTCATTAACAGAGCTGATCTGCAGGACCCGTCTGTTTAAGTGCTTCAGCACAAGTTTCATTGGCAGTTTGTGGAGTATGTCGTCTGTGTTGCCAGAGAAGATGGTGGAAGGGACAATAAAGACCTCCGACTCACTGCTGAGGAAGTGGCGGGTGTCGTTCACCTCAGAGACGCCAATGATGTCTGCCTTGGTTTCCTCAACCTGCCCCTCAGACCGATCTGTGGAAACAAACCAGTACGTGGAGTTTCAGTGCATTAGTACTGGAGCACTTCATCACTGTAAGCATTTCTTGTTGTACAATTTTGCTTTTCTGGATATTAAATTCTTGTTTATTGACCTGTTGTATTAGAAAACACACTTGCAACTCTAGCCTGTTATCAGATTACAGTCGTGCTGATATTCTGAACAGTTATGCTTTTGTTCTTGTGATATTTATTAATTGAAATGTAGGTTTACATCTCCAAAAAGCATGTTTCCTCTGTTTCAGTGTGTACTATGGCAGCAGTGGTGTTGTGCATTATGAACCTGCACAGACGTGTACGCTGAGGACTGATATTTCCCTGGCCATTGTTGAACATGCAGAGACGAAGGTGTGTAATCACCACCTCATCGCCCACGCAGAAGTCCGTCAGCGCCTCATCCCTCCACAGCGACACATCTAAGGACTTCCCTCCACACTGGAGCTGCATGTCCAGAAGGGGGACATTTGTTCGGGTCATCCTCACGCCACGCAACTGGAAAAATTAAATTCATGGTTGAGTGTAAATACAGTTCTGTTTCTCAGTTCTGTTCCTGGAGTCCCTCAACATTGCACATTTTGAATTTTTATTTTATTTATTCAATTTGTTAATATCATGATTTGTTTTCCAAATAAGGGACAAATCCAAAGTATGCAGTGTTGAGGTTTCCTGAACGTGTGTTTAGATCACAGTGCCATAGTGATGGACAGATGAAGACGGTCAGATGGAGGGATAGATGGTAAATCTGGGGGTGAAAAGGCCTATATGGTGTCAACAGTCTTACTCAACTGCTATGTCCTGTTAATTTGTATGTTGACATTTTCTTATAACTTTGAATCACCCATTAGATGCACAAACTATTTCAAGATAAATATAATACAATGTTGTAATGTATTTAGTATGTTTTTGAGACTATTCAGCTCACAAATACAAAATTAGCAATATAATTGGATTTGGCACAGGTATTGCAGAACACGCTCGTTATCACCATGACTGTTAATTTTTATACGTTTTCTGTTTTAAACAACTTGGAACTGGATGATGAGGAGGTAATGGTGTCAAGTTATATTAGGTGAAAAGCTTAAAGAATTAGTTTAACACAGCAAAATGTATTAGACGCATAGAAAATGTACTCACTCTGATCTTCCCCTGGAGGCTGAGTGAGAAGATGTCCTCTTCTTCGCCACTCATCAGTGCTGATGACGGACACGTTTGGCCTGGTTCTCCGCCTCCTCTGTGATGTCCAGTGGAACGGTTTTGAATTTGAGGGCTCCAGGGCCAACAAACAAATACATCTGTCCGTATGCATTCGACAGGGTGTATTTTTGAAGAACATAACTAACCCCCTCCTCAAACTCCGGGGGAAACCCATCTTTTTTATTAATGTAGGTTTTTAACCCATAACTTAAAGCACTAAAACATTCAGTTTTAAGTCTTGCTATTGCAATTTTACTTCCCTTTGTGAAGCTCAGGGCTCACTGGTTCATCCTTGTTGCAACGCACTTGCAACGTAGAAATGCTGGCGGAGAAGTTGGAGTTGCCACGCTGAAGAGAAGAGGCAGAGAAAGGTACATGTAAAAACTGGCAAATATTATTATTTTTATTTTCTTTTTTGTTTTATTCAGAAATATTTTGAAGGAATGGTTCACCCAAAAATAAAACGCTACTGTTCATGGAAAAATTACTTCAGAAAATACATTTTTCAGTCAGAACCCCTTCCCTGAGACCAAATCCTGTCAGAATATACAACCCGAATTCTGGAAAAGTTGGGACGTTTTTTTAATTTGAATAAAATGAAAACTATAAGACTTTCAAATCACATGAGCCAATATTTTATTCACAATAGAACATAGATAACATAACAAATGTTTTAACAGAGAAATTTTACACTTTTATCCACTAAATGCTCTAAAACCTTTATATAGCTTTCAGCATTCATAGTGCCTTCCAAAACATGCAAGCTGCCCATACCATATGCACTTATGCACCCCCATACCATCAGAGATGCTGGCTTTTGAACTGAACGCTGATAACACGATGGAAGGTCTCCCTCTTCTTTTGCCCGGAGGACACGGCGTCCGTGATTTCCAACAAGAATGTCAAATTTGGACTCGTCGGACCATAGAATATTTTTCCACTTTGAAATAGTCCATTTTAAATGAGCCTTGGCCCACAGGACACAACGGCGCTTCTGGACCATGTTCACATATGGCTTCCTTTTTGCATGATAGAGCTTTAGTTGGCATCTGGAGATGGCACGGCGGATTGTGTTTACCGACAGTGGTTTCTGGAAGTATTCCTGGGCCCATTTAGTAATGTCATTCACACAATCATGCCGATGAGTGATGCAGTGTCGTCTGAGGGCCCGTAGACCACGGGCATCCAATAAAGGTCTTTGTCCTTGTCCCTTACGCACAGAGATTTCTCCAGTTTCTCTGAATCTTTTGATGATGTAGTGGACTGTAGATGATGAGATTTATAAAGCCAATTTGTGGTTGAGGAACATTGTTTTTAAAGTGTTCCACAATCTTTTTACGCACTCTTTCACAGATTGGAGAGCCTCTGCCCATCTTTACTTCTGAGAGACTCTACCTCTCTAAGACATCCCTTTTATAGCTAATCATGTTACAGACCTGATATAAATGAACTTAATTAGTTGCTAGATGTTCTCCCACCTGAATCCTTTCGAAATTTCGTGCTTTTTCAACCATTTGTTGCCCCCGTCCCAACTATTTTGAGACCTGTAGCAGGCATCAAATTTGAAATGAGCTCATTTAGTGGATAAAAGTGTAAAATTTCTTCGTTTAAACATTTGTTATGTTATCTATGTTCTATTGTGAATAAAATATTGGCTCATGTGATTTGAAAGTCTTATAGTTTTCATTTTATTCAAATTTAAAAAACGTCCCAACTTTTCCGGAATTCGGGTTGTATTTTACTATACTGTCATTTCATCGTAAACTTCATAAAAACCATGAATTTAATTAGAAAAAAATTATTTTCTGAAGTAATTTGTCCACTTATTTCAGTCAGAACCCCTTCCCTGAGACCAAATCCTGTCATGATATATTTTATTATACTGTAATTCCATCGTAACGTCATAAAAATCATGAATTTAATTAGAAATAGTGGGAAAATTACTTCAGAAAATAATATTTTTCAGTCAGAACCCTTTCTATGAGACCAAATCCTGTCAGAATATATTTTATTATACTGACATTTCATCGTAACTTCATAAAAATCATGAATTTAATTTGAATTAAGTGGAAAAATTACTTCAGAAAATATTTTTTTCAGTCAGAACCCCTTCTCTGAGACCAAATCCTGTCAGAATATATTTTATTATACTGTCATTTCATCGTAACTTTAAAATGTAATTAGAAAACTGTATTTTCTGAAGTAATATATCCACTTATTTCAGTCTGAACCCTTTTTCAGTGACCAAATCCTCATTAATGGTTAAAAAAAAAAGACCTCTGTTTGCCAGGCTGTCTTATCACTGTCATATAGGCCTTATCATTTTAACTGTATTGGAAGAATCAATTTTTTAATTGTAAAGTTATAACTTTTATACAGTTTGTTGAAAAGTAAAAAGGGTCTCGCCTTACTTGTAGCAGTTGCTCAGTGGTCCAGTTAGGAGGAGGACAGTGGTCCAATCAGCAAATCAAAAGATATTGCCAAGGCACATGATGACAAGACAGATAACTTTTTAATATATTTTTTTTTCACAGAAAAAAACTCACGGTTTCTCACAGTTTTTCTTCGGAAAAACATGCCACAGAAGTTCAAAAAGAGGTTTAAGAAATGCGTAGTTATCATTGACTGCACAGAGTTTTTCATTGGCAGGCCAATCAATCTCAGGGCTAGAGCCCAGACCTGGTCGAATTATAAACACCATAATACTCTTAAGGCTCTAATAGGTTTCACGCCCTATGGCTCAATATCATTTATTTCCATAATGTGGGGAGGGAGGATATCAGATAAAGAGATCAGTGGTAAGTCTGGCTTTTACAGTAACATTAATCCAGGAAATCAGGTGATGGCAGATAGAGGTTTTCTGACAGGCCTGGCTAGACTTGGTGCAACACTGGTCATGCCTCCATTCTTGAAGGGGAGAAAGCAGCTACCTGGGTGTGATGTTGAGAGGGCCCGTCAACTTTCAGCATTGCATATTCATGTGGAGCGAGCTATTGAGCGCATCAAGATCTTTAGAATTCTGAACAACACGTTCCCTCTGACCCTTGTTCCTCTCTCCAGTGACATATTGACCATCTGTTGTGCTCTAAGTAATCTTAGACCTAAACTCATTAAATGCTACCGGACTTCCATTACTTTCCTCTCACTCTTTAACAAATTGATAAGGTAGAATAAGGTAGTCTTTATTCTTTCTTTTTTCTCTTTTAAGATAGATAATGGACATATTAAAGATGTACATGCATATTTTTGTATACAATTTTACTTGGTTTGATTGTCATGTTCTTCCCCCCTTAATGCCGTACCTAGAACTTGCCTAATCCACAACTGGATAAACAGGATTACTAAAACATATTACAAAGACTGTGAACTGTGAAGTACTGAAGTGTGGAGTTAGACCGTTAAACAGTTTTTCCCCATTCGCCTTATTCACCTGGCGGCCATTTTGAAAACGCGAATGCCGTTGAGGGGTACACAAACCCTGAAGTTTGACTTTTTTCATAAAATAGCAAAGAATATATTTACAAGGTAGATGTAAACAAAATCTGAAAAGGTCGATATAAGCCTTCTCTTTAAATTATTTTTATTGTGTTTTATTAGTGACAAATTTGGGGAGATGATACATATCCAAAACTTTCTGAAATACAGTATGCGAGTTAATTACACAATTACTAGAAATGTTTACCTTGGATATTATACAATTTGCAAAAAAAAATACAAGTGGAAAAATACAGATTTTTTTCGAGATGTTTCCAACTGAACCAATATTGTAGTATATACACTCACCGGCCACTTTATTAGGTACCCCATGCTAGTAACGGGTTGGACCCCCTTTTGCCTTCAGAACTGCCTCAATTCTTCGTGGCATAGATTCAACAAGGTGCTGGAAGCATTCCTCAGGGAGTTTGGTCCATATTGACATGATGGCATCACACAGTTGCCGCAGATTTGTCGGCTGCACATCCATGATGCGAATCTCCTGTTCCACCACATCCCAAAGATGCTCTATTGGGTTGAGATCTGGTGACTGTGGAGGCCATTTTAGTACAGTGAACTCATTGTCATGTTCAAGAAACCAATTTGAAATGATTAGAGCTTTGTGACATGGTGGAAGTAGCCATCAGAGGATGGGTACATGGTGGCCATAAAGGGATGGACATGGTCAGAAACAATGCTCAGGTAGGCCGTGGCATTTAAACGATGCCCAATTGGCACTAAGGGGCCTAAAGTGTGCCAGGAAAACATCCCCCACACCATTACACCACCACCACCAGCCTGCACAGTGGTAACAAGGCATGATGGTTCCATGTTCTCATTCTGTTTACGCCAAATTCTGACTCTAACATCTGAATGTCTCAACAGAAATCGAGACTCATCAGACCAGGCAACATTTTTCCAGTCTTCAACTGTTCAATTTTGGTGAGCTCTTGCAAATTGTAGCCTCTTTTTCCTATTTGTAGTGGAGATGAGTGGTACCCGGTGGAGTCTTCTGCTGTTGTAGCCCATCCGCCTCAAGGTTGTGCGTGTTGTGGCTTCACAAATGCTTTGCTGCATACCTCGGTTGTAACGAGTGGTTATTTCAGTCACTGTTGCCCTTCTATCAGCTCGAACCAGTCTGGCCATTCTCCTCTGACCTCTGGCATCAACAAGGCATTTCCGCCCACAGAACTGCCGCTCACTGGATGTTTTTTCTTTTTCGGACCATTCTCTGTAAACCCTAGAGATGGTTGTGCGTGAAAATCCCAGTAGATTAGCAGTTTCTGAAATACTCAGACCAGCCCTTCTGGCACCAACAATCATGCCACGTTCAAAGTCACTCAAATCAACTTTCTTCCCCATACTGATGCTCGGTTTGAACTGCAGGAGATTGTCTTGACCATGTCTACATGCCTAAATGCACTGAGTTGCCGCCATGTGATTGGCTGCTTAGAAATTAAGTGTTAACGAGCAGTTGGACAGGTGTACCCAATAAAGTGGCCGGTGAGTGTATATATATATATATTTTGTCCTTGCATTCTTTCTTGTGGCTCAGTGACACACCTGAATGAAAGGCTCATTATGCAGGTTATTGTCTTCTCAGGTTTGATTCACAGGGATGATTTTCAGATCATTTTGAAGCAAAAACTCTAGGCGACAACATCCATTAGTCAAAAGGCTTGTGACACATATTTAGTATGTGTTTTGTGGCCTTATTTCAGGAACTTTAAGTTTTAGTTTTTACAATAACCATGCATAAACAATATTCTCTCAAAAATACAAACATGTTGCTCACATATTATGGTAGCCCTGTTTGTGCTAAATAGTGTATTTTCACCTGTGCCATTAATATGTTTATAAGCAACTGAAAAAATCACAAATGTCAGGGCATCTCAAGGACCCCAAAAACACCTTAGACCCCAGAGGGTTAAGTATTAGTACAGACACTGAGCAAAAGTAATTCAGGTAAAATGGGGAAAAGTATTAAAACAGTGCTGTACTTTTCACACCGAAGTGTTATTACATTTTTGTGCCAAAACACAGCGAGTAACGTTCAAGCCTTGCAAATTGTAAAATGTAATTTTTTCCATTCTATATCTATATATATTTAGTTGAAATTGCAGTTGAGTAAAGTACAAAGTAAGGTACAAACCCCCAAAATAATAAAGTAGTGAAGTAAAATAATTATTTTATAGCCCTGTGTAAGACGATTGCATAACATTTTACAGTATAAACAATAAAAGAGTAATGTTAACCCGTTTCTCCCATGATCGCAGAATCCATGCGTTGTTTTGAGTTGTTCAGAGAATTCATCCAAAACGACTCGTGGATAAAATGTTAGATACTTCAAATTTGTCAACATCACTTAAATGTCTTACCTTTATGAAAATGTCGAGAGCAGACATGCATAGACAGAGATATGTTTGCAAAGGTGATGTTTTTGTGTCGCACAGCTCCATCCCAGGCCACCCGACGTCTCTTTTAGTAGTGGTTCACCTGCACCCGAAAGATATATTTTTTTAACCTAGTTTTTTGTAATCCTTAAGGTGTCTAGAAAAGGAATTTTGATGTTCCCCACGCCAATTATTGTCCCATATGTGATTTTTTGTGTCCGTGCTTGATTTTCGGCTGCGGAAAATGAAAACTTTAAATCTACATAGAATCTGAACAATACATCCTACAGACATAATCTACCCCATTTTCTCTTCGTCTTTGCATGAGGAATTGATAGATATGAGGATTGTCATGATTAGATGATGTATAGTGCATACAAACTCAAATAAACACCAAAAATTTTAAAAGAAAATTGTAACATTGGACCACTGGAACTCCTCCCCTATGGACCCCATTGATATATGTTTTCTAACTTTTGTATTTTTACAGTCTTTAAGAACGTCTAAGAAGCAAATGTTGATGATCCCCACCTGAAATATTGTCACATGTATGTATTTTCTGGCTATATTGGTTGCCACCCTGGATATCCAAAAAAGAACATTTACATAGGCAGTCTGTTTTTTCTCCTTTAGTTTTTGATTTGATAGATCTCTTCCATTTTCCATAACTGGCTATATAAATTGTTGTTGAGCACATTACTGCTTGTTTCCAACGTCAATTGTTGCACATTAAAAATATAACATAGATATTTTAAATAAATAATACATTTTAAGATACAATGTGTTCAAAAATATACATTAATTAAAAATCACATCGTGTAATCAGGATTCACTGGTAGTGTGAGGTTTATTTAACATACATTTTTAAACTAACTACACATACATAGCCTACATGATGCACCAACACACAATTAGAAAGATCTTTCTTGAAGAGCATGTGGCATTATGGAAGCCCAAATTAACTGGCAGATATTGGTCTCTCAAGGTTTCTGTTAAGTTAAATGTTGCTATGGCTTTTTCAGCTATTAAACTCAGAAGTGTTGAGGTTAACCCATTTCTTGGCACACTGAACAAAAGATGCCCAACTCATTTGAGAAAATAAGGTTATTGGGCATTTTGCCTTAGAAGCAACATGTATACAGCAGTTCATATTGTCGCCAACCTGCTGTCAATCACATCCCGCTTTGTTGTTATGCGGTGTATGTAAATAAATTAGGTGATAAAAGAGGTCTTCTGACGGTAAGTGCACAATGTATAGTATAGTTCGTGTAGACAAAAAACATATAAAGCCTATTTTAATAGGAGGATTTCGTTATCAAGAGAGCAAAGTTACAATATCAACTATGCTGGTGGTCAGGGAGATGTGACAGGTTATCAAGGAGACGGGTGATTTGTTTACGTTTTCTGACTCTACGATTTAGTAGTCCTACAAATGTGCATGCTAATCATCCTCAAAAAAGAGAAGGGAGATATCGATGGTGAGTCTGAAAAATATACTCCTCTACCAAGTTTGAAGCTGCCTTGAAGACATTAGGGAAAAAGAAAGTCAACACTTTTATACTATAATAGCTAATTGGCTAGTTGGTGATCATTGCTAATCATGCCCAAGTCAAAGTCTAAGTCAAGGAAACCCAAGGAAGAAAATGATAGTGAGTCTGAAGAGTTCAATCCTGCTACAAAGAAATCCAAAAGAGAGGATGGTGTCAAATAAAAAATTGTATTTTACATGTACATGGCTTTGAGCATGCAGATTTCACACCACTTAGTAAGATTAAAGGGTCTGCTACTGACAAGCTGGCTCTGCTACACAGCATTTGTGATAGACGTCTCCAAGAAGCTCTTGATTTGCAGTTTCACATGGATCATGTCTGTAATCTCATTCCAGAGTCTTATAGGTGCCAATTTAGAAACAACTGGCTATCGCCTGCGCTGTGGCCTTGGTAGCCCTCAGGGCCAGGTCCGTTGCGCTGCGGAGGTCCCGAAAGGCCTCTGGATCCGGGCCTGCCTCGTCCATAGACCGGAGGTGTTTGGCCTGGTAGACCTGCAGCACGGCCATCAAAGCAGCCTGCCCGGAGGCGGATTACGCGCGTCCGAGAAGGGGTGACGTGCTTCTGCATTGCTCTGGTCCGCCAGCTAGCGGCCATGTTCGGGCAAAGATGAGCGGCTACGGCCTCTTCTAGAGGCGGCAACGCCTCATAGCCCTTCTCCGCCGCGCCGTCCAAAGAGGAGAGAGTCGCGGGAACTGCAGCTCCTCTTGTGGAGTAAGGAGTGCGCCACGCCTTGGTTAGCTCCTTGTGAACTTCTGGAAAAAAGTTTATGGTTTATGACGAGGGGCCTGTTGGTGTCCTGGCAGAAACCATCCGTCCAGCCGACTCCGAGGAGGCTGAGCGGGCGCGGCCCACTCGAGCTCGAGGTCCGCGACGGCCTGTGTCAGGATCCGAAGCATCTCCGCGTCGGAGTTAGTCCTGGTCGCAGGTGCTGGCTGAGAAGCAGTGACGGGGTCGAGCGAGCCCGGCCACTCGTCCTCAGATGCAGCAATAGACAGGCTGTCGTGATCGCTAGGCCCGCCAAAGGAGACGAGGCCCGCCTTGTGGGGAGGGCGCTGATCTCCTTCCAACAGGACCGGCGACGATCGAGCGGGAGAGAGTGAGGCACGTGGGGACGTGGCCGGCGTGCGATCACTCACATCCATGCTCTCGGGCTGCCGTTGGCTGTGGCGCTTCTTCTTCCTCGGCTGAAGAAGGGCCGAGGGAGGAGGCGCGGGCGAAGCGGCGTCTTCTTCCCTGGCGAGAGCTAGCCGAGTCCGCAGAGAGGAGATGGGCATACTTTCACAGGCCGTACATCCGCCGGAGGAGAAGGGCTTCTTCGCGTGGTCGAGTCCCAGGCATGAAATGCATCGCGCGTGGTGATCGCCCTCGTGCAGCTTGCGTGCCAAAATTCACGTTTTGGCTTTACATTCAGAAAATCACTAAAAAAAAAATCCTAGTTTACACAGCCCAATTTCACCTCAGATGGAGAGCTCTTTTGGAGGGCTCTTATTTTGTAATACAACATCAGAATGTCCTGAAACTGTGCAGGTGACACGGTGAGGTGGTGTACTCTCCATCTGAGGTGAAATTGGACTGTGTAAACTAGGATTTTTTTTAAAATGATTTTCTGAATGTATAGACACAACAGTATTTTATTATTTTAGGATGGATAGATAATTATAAATAGACAGATACATAATTATAGATAGATAGACAGACAGATATAAAGATAGATAGATATATAGATAGACAGACAGACAGATAGAAAGATAGATATATAGATAGACAGACAGACAGAAAGATATATATATATATATAGATAGACAGACAGACAGACAGATAGATAGACAGACAGACAGACAGACAGACAGACAGATAGATAGATAAATAGATAGATAGATAGATGGACTGATAGATAGACAGATATATATATATATATATATATATATATATATATATATATATATATATATATAGATAGATAGATAGACAGATGATAGAGACAGAAAGAAAGAACGAATAAATTAATGTGAAATAGCCTTCGCCGGAAGATCAATTGTTTTCAATCCAGATGACGGTCTGACGGTCTTACCGTGATAGCTAGTGTATACGCGCACCGCGAAATATAGGGGTGGCTAGTTTGACCGCTCATTTCGAGGTGACGGCTGGCTTTACTGCAGTTTACGTCCGCTACATGCTGTCCATGTCCTTTCTTCAAAGTGGGAAAGCTAAAAAACCTTTCCCTGTTGTTTAGTTTGTGACCCTTTCTGTCGTGAGACTTACTATTGCAGCCTATCACACAACAAGAACGTACCATTTTATCACTGACATTTTTTTTGTTATGAACAACACAATTCTCCCAACAGAACACACCAGCATTGATACTTTACAAATGGCGGCTACGCCCATAATGCACTTCGTGTTTCACGAGTGTGACGTCCCCTGACAAAGACCGATTATGCTTTTAAATTCACTCACTTTTTTAGCCTTTCCCCGCAGACTACCTGCAAAAGTAAAGGTCTACTCTTCTTCACCAATTACAAAAGGGGAAGGAGGACAGAAGGCTTGAGGAGGACTTGCCTCCTCTGTTACGGCCAATGGAGAGGTCAGGGCCGGCGACGCCCCCTCACCAGGACTCTCCCGCCCCCTCAGATCTCCATGAATGTTAAAGGGATTTTAATGATAGAATATGCTATTCAAATCACATTTTAATCACATTTGCTAATTACATTTTCTTCCTAGAGTGAATATTAAGATAAAATAGCAATATTGTAGTTAAGGATAATCATTTGAATTCAGAGACGAATGTCTGAGTCCAAAATATTCGTATGCATTTTTCTGTATTCATCATTTGGTGGCTCTGAATGGTCAAAACACCTGCCAAATGCTTGCTACGGACGCGAAAAACTCAGCAAATCAAACTCGATACGTTTTTTTGTTTTTATGATGGACGAAGGTTTTGTGTAGGCAGTGTGTAAACGCGATTGACACAACGTGAGGTAGGGCTGGGCGATATGGCCAAAAAAAATTATCACGATAATAATCAGTCGATATCAATAATTATCGCGATAAATGTCAAATCTTTATTTGTTTAAAGGCAGATTTTTGCTCCTAAGTGAAAGTTGTAGAAACCAGAGCGTTAATTGTGGTTTTAAACTACTCTTTATTGTCAGAACATATCATGACAAACACTTGCCAAACAGGGGAACATTTCACAAGTCTGAGGTAGAACATTCAAACATTTGTCATTTTTCCTTAACAAAATAAATATCTTAATAGAAAAAATTATTTCTTAGTTTCTGCATGTGCTAATTTTTATTTGGTAAAATGTAATATTCTGACTGTTTGAGTTTTATTAAAATTAACCATTGGTCATCCAGCATCATGCATTTAGATCATGATAACCACAGATAAAACCGGGCATAGCCTACAGCACCTCACTATCATGGCAAAATGTAACTTTATGGTTTCTATGGTATTTGTATGAAAAACTGTAGCCGAAATACATTATTAAATAATGTTATTATATTCCATTAGTCCTTACATTGTCTACATTAATAATATAATACAATTCAATATGTATATCCCACATTTCATGCAGTTAATATACTAGGCTAACGTTACAGCAAATCCGTGGTAAATGATGGGAATTTGTAGGCGGAAAAGCCTTCTGACTATATCGTTGCGCACAGTGTTTCTCCTGTTCGTCAGCGCTGTTTCAACGGGTTTAAATCACTGAGACATTTGGGATCTCGTGACCGAGGCCGATCAGAGTAAACGCATCTGCTCTAGTGAGCTCGCGCTGCGCTGCCGAGCGGATAAACAGTCCGTGAGGCGTGTGCGGTGCAAATTAATTTCGTTCCGCTTTTGGCACATAAACATTATCGAACATTTATCGAACTCTTGATATCATTTCATCGAGAAAAATTATATCGCGATGACTATCGTTATAATTTTATCGCCCAGCCCTAACGTGAGGTAGGTATTTATTTTTTTACGTGCGAGAATTTCGGAGTGTGCAAGGAGCTTTACTGCTGAGGTGGTTTCACTCATCGAAGAGAAGATTGCAGCTCTACTGAGACTGAAGGTACGATTAAATATTTTGCCAAACAGTTGTCAGTGTTATTTTGTCATTGTAGCGGTTCAGGTTGTTTCAACCGTAATATTCTGTTAAACGGGTCGCAATGAACTGAGCATGTGGCATAAATTGATTTTGGTGGTGTTGTCGTGGTAACGTGATTGTGTAGGCCTTATATACACTGCACATCTGGTGACCTAAAGACCTATTTATAGGCCTACCTATCATTCTTCTATTATGTAGGTTTAGGCTGTTTACCTTATTTATATTAGTAAGATGATGTGCTCTGTCATCTCGGTATTTCAGACGCCCCCTCATCAGCGCTCGACTGGCGCTGGCTCTGGGATAGTTTCTAAGTTTTCTACTTTCTCCGGTTACAAAAATGCATGGCCGGCCATATCTCCTAGAGAGGGTGAAGTTTTTGATCACATATGACCCACCCTCTTCGAATTCTGGGTCTCTGCCGTTTTTTAGCGACAGATTTGTGTGGTGACCTTATATGTTCCTACATTAATTTTAGCGTTGTCTTAGACAAAATTCAAAGCCTTTTGGCTCCTGCGGGTTCCCACACACTTGACTTTAAGTGGTACTTGCCTGTCATGGTCAATAAACAGTGGATTCAAATGCAAGTAAAACTCAGTTTATTGAAGTATAGTTGATGATAAGATAGTGAGTAGTCAGAAGCAAGAGTCCAGGAACAAACGCCCTTGCTATCGCAGGGACGCTGATGGACAACCCAGTCAGTAGCGATGGTGAAGGATGATGGAAATCCGATGCGCCGGCGGCCAGGACTCGGGGACCCGAAGAACATAACCTCCGTGGAAGAATGCAGAGTGAAGAGGACAGGAATATTGGATACAGGTGCAAACACGGAAGATACGGGGACAGGCAGGATACAACACATCGGGAACCTTCAACAACGATCTGACAAAGACAAGACGAAACTGTGAGCACAAGTAGGCGCCGATGATCAACTGCAGGTGGAACTGCTGGTCAGCGGTACTGATCAGTGAACACGCCCACCTGCACACACAACAACATGTAGTGAAAAAGAGTCAGTGAATTCATGAACCATGACACTTGCCGACTGTAGGGGGTTGCCATCCTAAGGCCACATTTACACATAGCCGGGTATTTAGAGAAACGAATAATCCCCCCCCCCCGTTTTCAATAATAACATCGTGCACAACATTATTTTCAAAAAAATTGTCATTTACATCATCCCGCATAAATACACCGTCGAGCTCCATCATAACTATACCAAACCTATGGGCGGCAGTGTAGGGAGAAGGATAAAGTCATGCAAGCCAATCAGAATCCGTGCACTCCTTCGCATCTGCTGCTCGATATAGTAGAGCAGTTGTATTTGCAAATGCAAACAGGCCAAAAGCGTTTGCACAAAAGTCAAAATGAGTACCACCTTAACAGCATCCATGATCAGTAGCCAAACAAACTGTAAACATAGGGCGCTCACATAATGTTAAGCATTTTCTGGCGCATAATGTGACGTTTGAGAACCTAAAACCCCGTTTCTCCCAGTTGACACGGCAACACATAACCGGCGTTATCAGAAATCTGTGATAAAAACGGGGTTTTAGTGTAAACGAGAGGCCAAACTGCCTAAATAGTTAACTTTCATAATATTTTCAATGACTTTTTAAAACATGAACATTTAATGACAAAAATTAGTTGTATATATACGTATATGAGTCATTCTACGAAAACGTGCCATTTTCTATTCTAAAAATCAGATTTTCAAAGTATTGTTTTTGTTGTTTTTAAGGACTTATTTGGTTTAATGGTCCAGTGGCAGAACTTTTGCCAAGCGTGTCGGAGGTTCTGGGTTCTAATCCGCAATAAGAAGTATAATTTTTTTTCCTCATCAAAACCGATTGTTTATTAGTGGTTGCATATCAAGCAGGGACATGTTTGTGTGCATTATGTTTTGTGATTTCACCGTAACGAATAGAGTCTCCCCGCAACGGATTGAAGTGCGCGTCCGAGAGAAGACTGTGCGCGAGCCACACCAGAACACTGTATCCGCGCCACTGATCGCAGTCAACGAGCACTTTGGTCACTTGATTTAAAAAACAACACATTTCAGATCGCCACATTTCAGATCGCCTCTTATACAAACGAACGAAATGAATGCTCTGCTAGAGTTAACTCGAGATGTTTTATTTGTTTTTTGTATATATCCGTGCCGCGAGATGTTTAAAAAATGGTGGGGACACAATCGACCCAGACAAAAAGTGGTGGGGACATGTCCCACCCGCAAATTACACCTATGTGTTAAAATGGCATTAAAAAGGCATTCAATTTAATTTGAAGATACCTGCAGAAACCCTGTCAACTAGTCTCTCCCCTGTGAAGGCCCCCTTCCCTTTACCTCTGTACAGATAAAACGTTGTCGGGATAGTTCCTGTTCACGTGGCTACAGCATCACTCACTAATGACTCACTCACACAGTAGGTGCATTCTTCACCTCCACAGCCGATGGAATCAGTAGGACGGGAGCAAAAATCATATTAATGAATGAGGAAGCACACTGTATTCATAGCTTAGCTGTGCACTGCATCTGACTCAGAGCTACAGGGTGTATGCTTCCCCTGCCAAACTACACTCGTTTTAGCAATAGTTCTGTCATTATTAGGGATGTAACGATTCACTCGCAACCGGTTGAAAATCGATAAAAATGTGTGACGATTCAAGTCGGTCGAAATGTTAAACGAATCGCGATACACGTTTTAAACAGCAGGGCGCGTTTACTGTATAGCCTACTGTGAAGTTGTGAACCTCGCTTTACAAGCACAATAGCAGCGAGCACACACTGACGCGTGAAGCTAGCAAGTGTTTTCACTTCATTCATGGAACTTGATCTTGTGTGAGCCAAGCTCAACTTCCATAGGAATGAACTGAAAACGCTCTGTTTGCTCCGCTCGCGCCGCACCAGTGTGTGCACGCGCCGTCAAACAGTAGACATGGCGACGGCAAGTGTAGATGTTGACGTTGACTCATTCAAATCGGAGGTGTGGCGGCATTTTGACTTTCCGTAGACTAATAATAATCACCACCGTGAGAAGCACCAGTCACCTCCGTTTTCATGTAAAAGTCATTAATACGACAATTGCGAGAGCCACGGAGATCACAAGGTGGATCAGTGTTTCCGTGACAACCAGATGTTGTATTTATTTTATTATCTCTTTCTCTAAATGTTTTTTTTTTTACTCTTACTAGTGTAATGATACAAATTATAACAAATTAGAATCTTGCCATTATTACAATGTAAAACCCCTGTCAATCTGGTACTAATTTTACACAGTCTTTTACATAGAGTGCCAGTGTTCAGCCACTTGACCAAACAGACAGAAAGACTGGATTGAAACAACCTTGAAGGGAATTTTTTTTTAATGTAGTTTACTAGTTTTATTATTTGACAAATATATTTAAAATTAAAAAAAATGTGCAGCATTTTGTCTGAGAAATAATAAAAGGGACACTTTTGTCTTAAAGTCCCTGTAAAGTCAAAATTAAGTATGTGTTTTGAGTTTGTCACACCACAGAAAAATGTGTTATTAGCCACCCAGCCAAGTCCACTGGCTGCGCTGAAACCACGCCCACTCGGGGGAAAGCTGCCGTCGCCACACTGAACCATAGACTGAACTCTACAGCCGGAATGGATGCTCGCACGGTGGGCACGCACTGCCGAATGGCACCAGTTGTCGGCGCGACGGAGGATGAAGGCTGAGGCGGGAGTCGGTTCGGCCCCATTCACCAGTAACAGCGGATTATCAGTGAATCCCAGACAGTTATCTCCGACGAAAGTTTATAAAACTATCCCGTGTAAAATGATCACTTACAGAGGCGGGTTTTGGCGGTGATCCTCAGCTCTCCATCAAGGTTGGCTCTTCACAAAATTAATCCACTTCTTCTTGATGTAATCGTTTTTCGGAAATTTAAATAAGGACACCGATCTGTTTTGTACATGATCCGGTGATCGCATCCAGGTAGTACGCATTTCCGTGACGAAGACATAGCTAGCTAGCAATCTGTATGCTGTGTTACTAATAATAGTACTGACAGTATCTCGCGATTGAGTGGCAAAACTGATGTGAATCTGCTCTATAATATTGTTAGGAGCGGCCAGCCTCAGGGGGCTCCAGTGCGTCATCAAGTAGGAGTGTGTCCAGGAGCTCAAGGGCTCGAGTGCGTCATCGAGCCCCGTTTTAGCCCCGCCCAAAAAATCCGGAAAATATCAATGGTGAAAAAGTGTTTAACGGTCTAACTCCACAATTCAGTACTTCACAGTTCACAGTCTTTGTAATATGTTTTAGCAATACATTTCTAACATTTCTAATGTGTTTAGAATTTTTTTTTTAAATTGCCTTTACAGGGACTTTAAATCTCATTTGTTAAAAAAATCGTGAGAAAATCGTATCATGAAACAAGTATCGTGAATCGCATCGTGAGATGAGTGAATCGTTACATCCCTAGTCATTATACAACATGCTTGTTGTATCGGTTTTGTTGCCGCTAGTCTGAGCTATTGCTGTAGGGTGTAAGCTTCCCCCAATAGATCCCATACAATTGGCGAATTAGCTACAGCAACACGCTGGGGTGATGCTTCCCCCATTAAATTGGATCTATAGTGCTCAACATATGCCGCAAACACCAGGATGTATTAACCATTCTATCAGCCTCAGTCGTCTTGGGGGTAGTGTATAAAAAAACTAAAACGAAATTGTATTTTCTTGGTTTCTACAGAAGTAAACTACAACCAAGTATACAGGTGTCAGTGTATGCAGTTTTTTTCATACTTGTTTAGGCCTTCCAGGTAAGGGCAACATACTTGCTGCTTAAGGCTTTCCGGTATTGTTGGTAACATGCTGTTGCTCAAGCTTTTCAGGTATTGGCATCATGCTTGTTGCCTTGGCTCACTCAGGAAACTGCAAAAGCATCTAGAATTGCGCTGTCAGTTGGGTTTGGGGGATATTGGCATATGGTTTTGTTTTGGGGGGTTATTGCTGCTCTCCCTGCTCTTACCCATGCTAGGCTGCACGGATGCGCAGGGAGTTCCCGCCCAGAACGGAACCATACCGCCAATCCAAATTGTATTGTAAATGTCAATCGTATTTGACGATAGTGGTCCTGACAGAAATTTAACTTACTGTAATATAGGCTGTATATGAAATGTGCTTCTCTGCTTATTATGCGCTGTCTTGCATCGTGTCTGATGGCTCTTTCGATTACATTGATCTCCTTGTTGTGTGTAGGGAGAGAATGCCAGTCCATCTAAACTCTCGGCAGACGGACGGCACACGGGACTCTCTGACACACAGGAACACGGGGAGAAGCGTGTCGAAGCCACAGTCACAGCAATGGGAAAGCCAACGGGTTTATCTGAAAACGTCTGGGCTTGAGCTGAAACTGGCCTCTTTTGGAGGCACGAACAATCCCTCAGGAACGCTGGAAAATGCTGAAGGGGAACGTCTTTCTTCTCTTTGAAGGGTTTTTAAACAAGTCATGCTGTAAAATGGCATCTAAGGTGATCCGTGACCCTCTGTCATGAAGTTTCTCAAGGAGATCCAGCAATTCTGTAAACGTTTTCAGAAGACAGTTGATTAGTCACGTTTGTCCTTATAGACACTCTTAATAAACAGATTTTGAGAAATGTAGTTCATGTGAGGTCATGCTAAACATTCATTGTCAATCCGCTGCGTTTTAAACTTTACACTAATCATTTTACTGAGCTCTATATGTTTCTCAAGCAATGTTATTTCCATTTCATTCCTGTCGTTGGTCTCACCTTTGGACAGATATGACATTTGCCAAAACCAACGGCTTATTCTCGGGACCAGCGCATCCAGCAGTTTGCGTATGTCGTCAGTGGCGGCCCACTCGGCGTACTTTCTGACCGCTGCGTTTAAAATGGGTTCATCAGCTCCTGTAAGAATACATTTCCAGTGTTTAGTAAAGCAAGAAGGTAAGCTAGTGCTGTGTCGAGAATAAGTCACGGCTGAAGGGCGTTGTTAGGCACGAGGCGAAGCAGAGTTATTCACGATACAGCACAGCTATTGACCAATCAGAATCAAGGAATGGAACTAGACGTTTTATAATAAAACAAACACATCAACAGTGAGCGGTGTTGGAGAAGCCGACTCACGTCCTTCTGGGAGGAGCAGTGCGCCACTGAAGTCCATCAGCTGGACTTGCAGGCTGTTCGAGTAGATGAGGACGTTCTTCATGTGTGTGTCGTGATAAACGCCATGATCCATGCAGTGCTGCAGCGCAACAACGAGCTGCCGAATGATGTGTTTCACTACGTATTCGGTCAGGCTGCCTCGGTTTCGCTGGACGTACTCGTATAAGGTCATGGCGTTTTGGGGATACTCCATTACCAGTATATCTTCATCTTTCATGACAAACATGTCATATAGTTTTATGATGTGTTTGCTAGTTGGAGGCTTCTGTAGCAGCACCATTGCAGCTGCGTCTCTACTCAAAGGTGTGGAATACCCCGGCTAAAGAAAAGAGATTGACTGAAGGTTAGTTGATCCCTAACTAATCTCTAATCTCGTGACTAAAGGCCCGGGAAACTTCATTTTCCATCTCGCGAGCCGTTCAAAGAAAACTCTTGGGCTGCCCTGACTACAGAGTAGTCATTCATTCAAGCCATTAGTCAATTAATCACATATTTATATTCATTTAATTACTTAAATTAAATTCATTTGAGGTGCCAAACCACATACTTTGGGCTTAAAGAGTTTATTAAAGATGAAAACAACGTTCTTTACAGTTGATGTTTCTAGGCTTTCAACTATATCTTATACTGTCTACATACAGGTTTATCAATTACCAAATTAGAATTTAATAAAACGATTCTTGGAGAATTTCATGAAGAATAAATTAGTCAACTTACCATTTCCACGAGCTTCTCAGGCCGGCTCTTCTTAAAAAAGCTGATGATCACCTAAAAAATGAAGAAAATTGTTGCAAACGTAAGTAATCTGATCCATTTTTGTTTGTGTGCATGGTAACATTTCTGATCAAACCTGTATGTTTATGTCAGGACTGAAAGACTAAAGGCAGAAGGAAACAAGAGGGAAAAGTTTGAGCAACTTACTCGTTTGCTGTCCGCTACTCGAAATCCCATATAATCACTGCGATCGCCTCTGGATTTCAGTTCCTTCACCACCTCATACTGAGCTTTAAAGGATCCTGAAAAACACACGTCAGCATGTTAATGTCCAGCAGCAAACACACACACACACACACACACACACACACACACACACCTGAGGCCAGGAGTAGAGATTACACTATCAGCTGAAGAGGAGATGAATCAGAGCGATAATAATGAACACTCACTGCGTGTCGACCTGTGTGTCGGCCTGGACTCCGGCGGACCTGTCGGTGTGTGTGTCGGCCTGGACTCCGGCGGACCTGTCGGTGTGTGTGGACGCTCCTGCTCAGGCACAAAAGCACACACTTCGGTTTCGTTGGTGTGGAAGAGACTTTTCCCAGCCTTCCACGCTCTCGAGACGCCAGCACACACTCTCGTCCACTTTGAGTGCTTTTCTGCAAACAACAATATTGATGAGAAACGTGTGTTTTACTAGCACAGATTACAGCTGAATGATTCACTAGTTTTGCATTGAAGAACACTAGAACAATCACACACACGCTGCTAAAGCTGGAAGTCACATTATAATTGTCTCCTGTTTATTTCTGTCTACATGCTCCAGAGACCCAGAGAAAAAAAGTTTTGTGAATTTAGTTTTTTATGTCATTACATTGTTTAGAGCATAAGAAACGAATGGGGGAAACATTTGTGAAAAATGATATTTAATTCATGTGTTAAGCTGTGTCCTCTGTAGTGGACACCAGGACTCGGTTGTTTAAAAATAAAATTACATGAAATGATATTGGGATTTATTTATTTTCATTCACCAATAAATGTTTAGGTTTCAGGATTCTTTTTTAACCAAACTTTGTATAAAGATGATTCTCAACTATGTTATGGAAGATATATCGGAATGAATTGATATGCCATTTCATTTTACTTTATGCAATATGAGGGTAAAATGGCCATAAATGTAATTCCCATTCAATACAATGTATCTGTACACTGTATCTAATTTGCATATTAATTTGTTCTTGTTGTTGACTTTTATTTTCCCCATGGAGAATTTTTTTTGCTATGAGTTTTAACATGCGTACACAGAAATAACAAACAATGTACATAAATACAAAAACACATTTTAAAAATCACAAAATCAATGACAGAAACAAAAGCAATTCCCCCAGACTCGCACTGAGGAAAACTCAGTAAACTCTACAAGAGAGGAAAAAACCCACTCTCTTTTATTTAAGCATTTTAATGCCTGTGGCAGGGAAACATGCTGGCATCCTAAATAATGGGAGTAATAATTGGCAACATTTTCATAATATTATCCAAATTTTTCATAGGAATATGAACGTGTTCTTTACAGGACATCCAGACTTCACACTCCAGCATGCATGGTCTAAAATATAATGTGGTCAAAAATTGTATTAGTGTGTGTGTGTGTGGTGTGAATGAACCATTGGTGTGTGTGTGTGTGTGTGTGTGTGTGTGCGTGTGTGTGGTGTGGTGTGTGTGAATGAACCTGTGGTGTATTGCTGTGTGCGTGTGTGTGGTGTGGTGTGTGTGAATGAACCTGTGGTGTATTGCTGTGTGTGTGTGTGTGTGTGTGTGTGTGAGAATGAACCTGTGGTGTATTGCTGTGTGTGTGTGTGTGTGTGTGTGAGAATGAACCTGTGGTGTTGTCCCCCCACGCGACTCTAGGGGGAGCGGGAGCTTCACACTCCTCTGTAGTGTTTCTCTCCTCAACAGCGCTACCCCGCGGCGCCTCCAACACTTCACTGCAGATCTCCTCATCCACTGGGGAGTGTGCAAACATCGTGTCCACTGCAAATCCTGGGCTTTACAGCTGCAAATGCGTTTCTACAATGTTAGACTGACTGACTCTGACTCTGATAATCGCTGCACTGAACAACTCGGCCTGTGACGTAATATGGAACTCGCGCTGGCGGTGACGTCACAGCGGCTGCTCTGCGCGCGGTCAGTCGATCGCCGCGAACACATTTAAAGAGACAGTTCACCAAAAATTAAAAAAGGGTCATCATTTAATAACACTCGTGTCTTCCAAACCCGTGAGACTTTCGATCTTCTTCGGAACACAAATTAAGATATTTTAAATTAAATCTGACAGATTTCCACGCAACAGAGTTAACGAGATTGTTAACCTATAATCTATTTAGTCCAAAATCTCCTAAAGAGACTCGATCGCTTTATATGATGAACAGTTTTAATTTTGGCTTTTATTTTCTACTAAAAAGAAAAAAAAAAAAACTCTAATGCTAACTTTATAGGGAACTGTGTAGTTTTTATGTCCAAAAACACACTGCATTCATTTATTAATCAGCATTTATTTAGTGTTACACACACTAAGCCACATTTTGAACATTACAAATTATTTAACCATGTACAGAGTACAGAAAACTGAACACATCAATTCATAAATTAAACAATATAATCCGTGAATAAAGAGGGTAACCATGGTTAAATTTTTTATTTTTATTTTTTTTTGAAAAAGTCTCATCATGGGTAGAGTTTAATAATGATTTAATCACTGATACTCTCCATAATTTGGCCCAAAACATAAAGACAGGATAAAAAGATTGAGATCCTTTATAAATGCGGTTGATGTGCTTTAATTCTGCTTCACTTCCAGCTGCTGAACCTCAACAATCTGACTATCAACAAAGATCTACAGTCAGAAACAAATAAAGAAACAACAACGTTCATGAAGAGCATTTCCAGCATCTCTCCTGTTTTATGTGTGTGTTCATGTTGAGTTTCTCAGGGAGAATTTGAGCTCTCTCGTTCCTGACTGAATCCAGCTGTTTCAGTGGATGATAAGGATGAGGAAGAGGGTGATTAGGATGAGGAAGAGGATGTAGCAGTGCTTCGCCTTCTGAGAATATAGTTCTCAATATTTATACGGTTAAAAGATGGCTGTCTCATATGACCTTGTTATTTGTACACTCTGTGACTATACAAATCACAACATGTAAATAGGAAAATGTTTGCGTTATATTGTCACTTAATGGGATTAGTATGCTAGCTGGAGCCATTTACATCCAGTCTTTGTGCTAAGCTAGGCTAGCGGTGGGTGCGTCAGACAGAGTTACGGCACGCACGGAGATGAAAAAGTCGGCATGTTCCTTTAATGTACATCAGTTTTACAAAATAATTTAATTCTTGAACACATCTTACATAAACTTTTAATGTAATGCATTTATGTGTTTGTTATTAGTCTGCAGCCTTATTATTATCATCATAAATATTTTTAATCTGTACTAACCCTAACCAACTTTACATTTTTGTGTTGGCTGTTTCTACATTTAAAGTTTTGTATACACTAAGACAGTTGTGATTGTGATTATTATTATTATTCATTGTCACCAAAATGGGGCCTTTCCAACCCTTTATAAAGTCCCTCTGGAAACGGTCTCCTATTGGCTGACACACATGCAGGTATAAGGGCTTCATAATGATCTGCCTTCCCAGAATGCCGTAGGCCAAGCGGATAACCTGCCTATATGCTGTGTGTGTGTGTGTGTGTGTGTTATAACCTGGAGATAGCGACAAAATATCAATATTGATTGTCTCGTACCAATGGCATCAAGAAGTGTGTCATAGGTAGTCATGGCCTCAATATTAGTTTCTAATATTGGTATCATCTCTGTTATACACTGTGATGACAACCTTGTTCTAAGCTGTTTCCCTTTCATCCACATTTGAATTAATCTCCTCATCACTCCAAGACAGCAGGTGTGCATGTAGTCTAACAAGAATTGGGTTACCATTTTTACTAGTTCGTTCAAGGGGCTTAAACTATTGTTCAAATGGTGTTCTTCATTTGTCATTATTTCCTAATCCATGTCAGTACGCAGTGGAGCATCCGTTTCAGGATATGTCATTTTACTAGACCATACTCCAGTCTGGGAACATTTGTCACAACCAAAATAGCCATTGTGAAACTCGTGCAGGGGCGTCGCAAATAAAGGAGGAGACAACAACTTTAAAATGAGTACCATTCTTTACAATGCCTTCTTGCAAAACCACTTTTAATTCTGCAATGAAATCTCTCAAATACTCCCAGACTGAGCTTGGTTTGCTATCGCCACAGAACAACCGATTACAAATGGAGATTGTGTTTTATCACAGTCAACTGTTGCAAGAATTGGCCAAAATTGTGTTCTGGAGCTTTTAAACAGGGGAATGCCATCAATATTAAACTGCAAAGCAAGAGTTTTTACATTTTCAGAAATATTGGAGATCCTACCTAATATGTTTTGGAAGCCATTTACCAGGCCAAAATGGTAATATTCGCCATTGCAAATGTTTTCTACGGGTACCTTTGTCTGTGTACCAAGAAGAGTCCTTGCATCCTTGGGCAAATCAGGAGATTCTGATCTTAAGACTGTTAGAGCTACTAGAGGGATGGAAAAAGATGCTGCCCATGTTTGCAGTTTAGTTGGCTACTGATTAAATGAATTGTTGGATACTACCAGGATCAGAGAGATTCTCAGAATCACAGAAGAAATCAGTCTCTGTGTTTTTTTCCAGATCACATGAGTCCTCATGTGGGGGCAAAAGAGAGGAAACTATTTTACAAGACGATGAGATTTCACTACTTTCAGAGTCTTTGTGACCATGACCACTAGATTCATCAGTGTTTTCAGTTTGTGTTTTGTATTCATCCAAAATCTCATTTTCTAACTGGGCAAAGTCTTTCTCCTTTTAGTCCAGTAAGACATTGTGATATGTGTATGTTACATGTACCTGATATGACTGCCTAAGTGAAGTGAGTACCTTTCCCTTAAATTGATGTGATGTCATGCGTCAATATAATTTCCTGTTCTGTCCCCTCCTCTTCCTCTTTGCATTGGTGATGCAGTGAGAGGTGGGGTTATTTTGGGCTCCCGATAATCTTATTTAATCTTAATTTAAATTGTTGCTATTATGTCTATATTTTCACTCTAATCTATGTATATAATATTATTTTACCCTATCTGTGTGGTTACTTTTGTCATTTTATCCCGACTAAGCGATAGTTTTGCATCTGGGCCTAAATGTGAAATGAGAGCACATGTGACAAGTGTACTTCACATTTGTTTTATAGAGTTAACGAGGGCGACTCACACTAAGAGGCTGATTACATTTGTTTGTATATCAGACAGGAATAAAAGATCAGTGAAACTGCCGAATGCTGTCCTGTTCTTCTCATACCAACCAAAAACACAACGCAGAAAAGAGACCAGTTACATGTGTATGTTATTGTCAGTATTATATACATGTATTTGGTTATATAAAGATTTAAATGTACAGGTATATTGTTTTTATACAAGCAAGTTGTTAATTGATGTGTTGTAAAATGTGAAGTGTTGTTTATAATACTTCTCCTTTGGAAAATGCTCCTGAAAGACAAAAATAAGAACTGTAAATTATAGGGATGAAAAAGATTACAAAAATCTATAAAAAAAAATAAATGTTTATTTCAAATCTATTTCATAAGAGTTTGCTAATAACATGCAACTTTATTTTATTTTAAGAAAATTAGTCTTCCAGGTTTTGACGCCCTCTATATGCGCATGCTGGAGAGAGAAAAATTGGGATGGTGTTGGTCATTTATAGCCGGGCATTTATTTATCTGTAGGCTCTTTAAAATGCAATTAGTGTTAAGCCCGAAGCATCATTTGGAGTCTTTCGGAGATGCAGAAGACTGTTTTTAAGACTATATATACCATTAATTTCTTTATCATATCACTGTTGACTAACTTGCTGCATGATGTAGCTTTAATTAATCTATCAGTATTTATCAGTAAAAAATATATACTTCCAAAGCTAATGACGCTGTGTTTGGATGGCTCTTCGCACGCGCTCGCAGCTAAACCTGTGAATGACGTCACATAAATATAACGGCATTAACGGTATAAAACAGCGCTGAAGACTGAAATGACAGTAGCAGAAAAAGACAGAAAGCCACTGTTTTTGTGAATTATGTTTTATATGTGTTCCTACTGGAAAAGGCAGTCCGTTAATTTTATGATAAATAATGGGTTTCATATCCGAAAACTGCTTATATTTTGTGATACAAATTGCTTAGCCTGAGAAAAACGAACGGTTTCCGGTCAAATATCTTACTTTTTTAGTAACTTAATTAGCTTTTATTATTTACATGCTTCATATTTTTAAAGGTCATTGATATTTGTATTAATGGTACATGCTACATTTTAAACAGTAATTAAATTTTTTTCTTTACCTCAAACAAACTTTGTCAGGCGTAGTCTCTCACTCTCAGAACGGAGTCAGGGTGTGCGCGCGATGGGCCTCAGCTTATACACACATTCCCAGGTTAACGCGAGTGTAAAAGTAGCAAAGTTTATATATATTTTATTTTATGTAAAAAATAAAATAAAACGAATTCTGAGTAGTACACTTATATCACCTTGTTATATTTCCCTGACAGAAAAAAGGGAAAAAGAAAAGCTTATACTGCTACAGTGATGTTGCAAATTTAACATTTCTCTCTTCTGACTTTTCTTTTCTTAGGCTATATCCTAGAAAAATCCTGGAAACTCAATATTAACTAAATAGCATATATATATGCTAATTTCAAAATCAAAAATTGTATGTAAACTTCAGTTTACCTATAGGTTTTAATGAAAGCCAAGATGTCTGAAATGTAGGCTACATCTAATTAATAGAAATATAAAAATAATAATCCCCTTAATTACAATAATTATTACATTTTTAAAATAATAACACTACAACAACATGCCACTTGGGGCCAATTCTTGGTGGCCAATCTAATTTTATCTTTTTACTTCAAAATAAAACTTTTATTACACAAATCCAAAAACATTGGTGTCACAAATCATTAACAATTAACATTATTAACTCATTAAACAAACAGATAAACAATTTTTTTTTTTAAGTAGTGAAAACACATCTAACAGGACATAAGTTGTTTATTTTTTTTACAAAATTAAAGAGCTTTCCTAATTGTTGACAAAATCTCACCTGCCTGTTCTCTTTTCATTTTAATATCTAACTGACCTTGATTTTCACATGCACATTTTGTTAAATTATCAGCCTTATCTTCCTGACACTTACACTTATTTTTTGCATCACTTTTACCACGACATATAAATGTCCGAGCAGATGCTGCCTTGGGAAAGTTAAAACGACACACAGTGTTTTTCTTTTTACATGTTTTGGAATGACGCTTTGAATGCTGCTGCACAGATGTCACAATGTCCAATAATGCATCATCCTGTGATGGTAATTCACATGTTACATATTTATCGATAAACTGAATTACCTCTTCATCTGTGTTTTTATCAATCACTGGGGCATTCTCAATCCAAAACAAGCAATGTACATGAGGTGAACCACGCTACTGAAATTCCACACGGTAAAAGTTACCCTTAATTTTACCTATTGGCTGGGCTGAAGACATAAGTACCTCCCTTAAAAAACAATGCCACTGAAAATCAAACATTCTCGCCGCAGTGACAGGATTGCGACGCAACAGCTCACACCTTTCTGACTCTGTCCATTGTAATTCTTCAACCGTCTGTGTTCTTCCTTCCTGTTTCAAAACACTAAACAGAAGATTTTTCCATCGCATATCAGCGGAAGAAAATGAACAAAACCAAGTAGGGACACCAAGTTGACGAACACAAGCTAGAAGGTCAAGTTGTGCAGTCGGCCAAAAAGCTGGGGTACCTCAAATGGGTTTAAGGAAACGAAACCCAGCATCAAATTCTGTTTCTTCAAAGATTCCTCGTTGTTCAATACATAATCATCAACTTTTTGAGACACAACAACCACGTAATATTCCATTACGCAATGCAATCGATACTTTTCGAACTTGTTCAATTTCAGACATGTACTGAGCAAATAATATATATTCTACATTTTGTGCAAATTAACCTTCCATCAGCGTGTACAATTCGGTTGTTAAAATACCTAAACGATGTCAAACGGTTGTCTCGATATTCATGATATGTATTACATCCAAGTGGGAATAACACTGGAAAGCATTTTGCTTCATTTCCAAGATCAGACATCAATTATACAGGATTATTTCCTTCTGCTGGCGCCACATCCAATATATCATCAACATACTGATCAAGAGCTTCCTGACCAATGTCAACAGGCATGAGACATGTGTCCTGGAACATGCAATGTTGCTGTCTGTCATGCAAAAGCTCATCTTCACCAACATCTACAGATGTTACACCACTTTCATCATCTGCATCACTTTCCTTTCCTAAAACTTCATTATTTTCCCTACAAAACTCATTTAGCCAAACTTCATTAAACTCTAAATCTTTATAATGCACATTTATCTGTTTTAAACATTTTAATGCTTGTCTTATGTGCATAGTGTCAACAAACCGATATTTATAATGACCTTTATAAGTTAACTTACGCTTCAATTTTACAGGCAACAAAGATCCTTCCATACTAGAAAGGGGCAACAAATTAGAAGTCTGCACAATATTAGCAGGAACACATGTTACAGGTCCATGTACTCCATTTTGCCCCCCTTTAGGTAATGCTAACATTTTTCATAAACGTTATATGTAAAGCAATCAAATGTTGTTCTAAGCTATTCAAACATACCAATACTGGTGGAATGGGACCAACTCTCAAACTATTTGTAGCACATTCAGATGGCATTACACCTTTAATAAGCTTATAATGGCATGTGTAATCCACAGCTTGCCTCTAGGTGTATCCAGCCACTGACATGGCATTACACAGTTCTTATCACATTTGTGCAAATATTCTTCAGTTATACATTTATCTGAAATCAAAGCTATTCATTTTCTGTTATAATATTCTCTATTACAATTTAATACCTGATGTTGAAACAGCAATTGCTGGCAAACAGAACACACAAAATCAGGCCCATCTTTTACTAAATCCAAAAAGTGCTGCATAACAAAATCAAACTGTTCTGCTTTCACTTTAATGTGTTGCCTTTTAAATTTCATACCTGCTTTAATTGGCCTGTAGTTGATATTTATGCACATATTTCACTTGAATTATAGGCAACAAATTATATTAATTTAATAATTATTTACAAGTAAAAAAAGAAGAAAAAAAAGATATATATATATGTTATATATACCATATAAGACTATTAGCCTAAAGCCTCACACGGCATGATAATTAGGCCGATTTTAGCCCCGATTTACCCCTTCCGACAATCTTAAGGATGCTCCGATTATCGTAAATAATCTGATCAGATATTCCTGCCGTGTGTGGTGTGTTAAGACAGCTCTCGTCTGCTCGGAAGGACGTCGGGACCGCTCCGATCTCAAATCGGGGATATCCAACATGTTGGATTTTTTTGGCCCGATTTCTCCTCGTGTGTGGTGTCCCCCGGGGACAAACGAGCACGCAACCTGTGGACTGTGGCGTGTAGCCAATCAGAAAGCGAGGTGACGAGGCGCAGAGGAAGCACTGGGAAACAAAATCAAAATAGTCCATGCTCGCGTTGTCTCCACTTCTTTGACCATCGCCTTTTCTTTTGTTAACGTTTTTTTTTTTTTTTTTGGTTAAAAACAAACTACACTGGTTGTTTACTCTGAAGTCACGTTTGATCTCGAGGGATTTTGCGAGATTTTCCTTCTGACCTGGGAATGCTCGGAAGTCAAATCGGTTCGTGCGTGATGTGTTGATTTTGCCGTGTGGCTGCGCACCACACACTGTACGACCAAAACTGTTAGACCCGTGATTTTTTATCGCCGTGTGTGGGGTCTCTCAGGTTTGGAAAATCGGCCGACAATTTTAAAATCGTTCCGTGTGAACCAGGCTTTACACGTGTATTGAACATTTTATTTATATTGAAATATCCAAAATAAAACCATTCTAATTAAATCACACTTAAGGCCCTAACTTACACATGCCAAATATTTCAAATAAAAGGATTACAATGTAAAAGATAATTATTATGTACATAAAGTTATGGGGTAAGGCTTTTACCTCGCGCACGAGCAGTTCAGTTTGCGCTCTGGAGACGCGTTCGGTCTTTCCACTATCAAATTTCGTCATGTACATTTACATTTATTAATTTAGCAGATGCTTTTATCCAGAGCGACTTACAAATGAGAACAATAGAAGCAGTTAAACTAACAGTAGGACAACAATATGCAAGTGCTATGACCCCTCTCAGTTTCATCCAACGCAGTCCATGTAAAAAAAAAAAAAGAATAGAAGAGAAAGTGTTAGTATTACTGGATCAAGTGCTGCCGAAAAAGATGCGTCTTCAGCAGTTTCTTGAAAGTGGCTACAGATCATTCCACCAGCAGGGAACAGACCAGGTAAAGGTCCGAGAAAGAGATTTTGTGCCTCTTTGAGATGGTACCACAAGATGACATTCGCTTGCAGAGCGCAAGTTTCTGGATGGCACATAAGTCTGAAGTAATGAGTTTAGGTAAAAGGGAGCAGTGCCAGTGGTTGTTCTGTAGGCAAACGTCAGTGACTTGAATTTATTGCGAGCGGCATTCAGTGCAATTTTGTGAGGAGAGGAGTGACGTGTGCTCTCTTTGGCTCATTAAAGACCACTCTGGGCTGCAGCATTTACACCTGGGGCCTCATTTATAAACGTTGCGTACGCACAAAAGAAGGCGTACGCCGCTCTCTACGCAATAATTGGTATTTATAAAAAGCAAACTTGACGGTAAAATGTGCGGTCCTTCACGCAAGCTCTGACCCAGGCGTACACACAAAAACGGGTGAAATGAGAAATGGCGACACCGTCGGCAGATGGAAGAAACACGTGAAAGTGTGTGAAAATAAATGGCAATACTGCCTCTCATAAATAACATGAAGACTTCAAAAAGTCTTACAATTAACAGCCTACACGAACACCCGTTTGATCGATCTGCAACAGAAATGCAAATTAACACATATTTGCAAAAAGAAAAGTGAAATATGTTATGCAATAATATTGGCATGTTATACAATTTATCCTCATAAATAAGATGGTAAACAGAACGAAATAATGTACAAAACTGATATTCTCGCCAATGTGTCCGTCAGGCGGCGCAGATATAGATGCAATTAGATAGGTAGATAATTAGGGAGATAGATAGATAGATAGATGTATTATTTGTCCACTGGGGAAAGTTGTTTTCATAGTAAAAATGTCTTCATCAGCTACGGAATCATGGTATTCATGCATATGCCTTCAGTTTGTTTTATTTTTGATAAAATAACGTATGACGTAGACCTATGTCTCAATCGTTCAGAAAGCTGCAAGAAATTACATTTGCGCTGAACTATTTCCCATTTCCAAGTAGATTATAACCGACATCTGTCTGTAGCTTGTCATTTCTTTTTTATTTCGGCCACAGTCCGAGGTTGTGAGGCTACAGCATTTACGGCGTCTGCAACCTTTTGCCACTCAAGTGCCTTTTTGGCATTAGTAGCCTAATGCCCACACTGTGCCCTCCAAACAACATTTTTCTCCTCTTTTCCACCTCGCCAACGATAACTTCTACTTCACATTGAGTGAAGTTACGTTTTTTGATTTCCTCTCTATGTTTGCCTTGATTTCGCAATCGATGAATATTAACTTATGGGCGTTTCACGGACTATTTATGGGCAAATATGGGCGTGACATGAAGTCGCAAAAGCTGCGCTAAATTGAGATTTGGTTTGTTATTTATTAAGGGAAAATGCGTAGGATGTGCGTGCACACGGTTTTATAAATCCGAATATTTCTGTGCGTACGCACGTCCTATGTTTCATCCGTACGCCACTTCTGACACAAATCCTACGCAAAGTTTTATAAATGAGACCCCTGATCTTTTCACAATCGGATAGCTATCCGATCTGAGAAAACTCATGAAGTGGCCAGGTGTAAACAGCCCCATTATGAGCATCTGTCAGCATCTGTATAATGTTCTGCTAATAAATTGCAAATTGTGGCATGTTGCAAAGCAGTCCCATCTCTTGTGTTTTTATGAATGACGTCAGTGACTAGTCGACGTCGACTCGACTTTGATGTCATAACAGTCGACTTCAAAAAAACTGAAGTCGTTCAACCCCTAGTGTGGAGCACTTTTATCATGGATAGATGCAAAATAATTGATTAAGGCCAATTCTATAAAATAAATAATATGAACAGAAAAATAATATTTGCAAACTATTTACATAGAGACAGGAAGAAAAAGGACCTCGCTTGGAAGGTGGAAAAGGCACAGGGAACAACATGTAGGAGAAGAGGAAGGAGGGCATTCTGCGTTTCCTGCAGAGCCTGCTGCCTCATTTTTTTTTTTAAACTACTCTGGGGGTTGGGTCAAATTGCTCCAAATTTAGCTCAATGGTGCTGTTTTCCATCGACAATTTGTATATTTGAAATTTAACATTTTCTTTAATATGAGGCGGCATGCTCTGTAGAATAGCCAGAAGGCCAAGGAGAAAGTGCTCATCTGCGGTCTGTGGCGGTGGGGCTGGAGGTTGCACCAGAAGTGCAAGAAGTCGCTGCTCCATCCTGTGACCGCTCACAGGGCTCTCCTCTGTTGGCCTGTGAAATAAAAAAATACAACACACTGTGCAATGAGAAGGCAGAAAGATGATACCTGATTTTCATGTTCACAGTGAAGGTTTAAAATTTGAATTTAAACAACAAAACTGTCTAGATATTGTGAGAATAGACAGTGCTTAAATGCAATTGTGATGTTGTTTTGACCTTGCTTTAACATATGTTAAGTAATTAAAGTTATACTTCAGACATATACATAGATAAACATGCAAATGAACAGCAGCACATTGGTAACAATACTCATAGAGAGATTACATTTCTTCATCTGTAAACATGACAGCATATATGCCTTGTAATGTGGCTTTATTGGAAACACACCTGTCACTGTCTCCCCTGATGGTTCTTCTGGGTGTCCCTGGTTCTCGAGGTGGTTGTCCTCCCCGATCCGGGCCTCGAGATCTGAGAGTATTTCCACCTCTTCCCAGACCCTGCTGCTGACCCACTCCTCTTCTCCTTCAGGTACGTATCCCTGAGGCTCTTCCACTTTTTACGGCAGACATCCTCTAAATAAACACATTATCTTTTTAGCGAAAAGTAATTGTATATTAGCAGGAAAATAGTTGTAAAATAGCAGCACGGCAGCTTGCTAGCTGGTTAGTAGGTCAATAACATGACTCAAAAGTGAAATTTGTACATCTTACAACTTACCAGGTTGTACAATCTCCTCACTGACCCTCTTCCAAGCATGGTCCTTTTTGTTCCTGTCTCTATAAAAGTATGAAGTAGAGTCACACAGCTGCGGGTAACCACTCACAGCCAATATTATTTTCTCCTCCATTTTGAATGAGTGACTTCGAGTGGGAGTTTATTATGTCACTCTGCCACGTGAAGCAAGCAGGCTCCTGATTGGTTAACGCGGCGCGAACTGACGCAGAAGTTCCGATTTTTCAACTCGGGCGGCAGACACGAATTCGCATCAAACGCGTGAATGCACAAAAAGCACAAAATAAGCATAACGCGTCAGACGCTCAATTCGTGCGAATGAGGTGTAGATTTGTGAACATTAGTGGAACTGAAGGTGTGAGAATAAACACGAAACACACGTGATCGTTGTCGTGCGGTGGATCTGGCCAATCGTGGAACAGCTGTGTTGTCATCAGAGCTCATGGATCCGGCCAATCGTGGAACAGCTGTGTTGTCATCAGAGCTCGTGCAGTCGCTCAGGAGAAGCTGCGCTGGCTGAGTTCTCCGGCTGCTCTCGAATCACTCTCGCTTTACTCTGATGGCACACGTCACAGTCACGAGGTGTCGGCGCTGTATCAAGTCGGACACAATTTCTAACCGGCATGCACTGCTTCAAGTCAGCCGCCGATCAGTCTGCGCAGCGCTGTATGAAGTCGAACAAGCCTATTGTGACAGAACGCCCCCCTCTCGGAAGGCGTGTCCTCACGCTGCAATTAATTCACTGGGGTGGCCCTGGAGGCTGATGAGGGCGAGGTCTAGCGGAACAGGGAGCCTCCAAGGCGGCGTTGGTTCTAGAGGCCAGAGAGGTGCAGGCAGTTCAGAGAGCGTCTCGGGAAAGGTCTCTGTGGATGGGTAGACCCCCCCCCGAAAAAATTCTTGGGCTGAGCTGTGGGGGCTGGAGCCTTCATAGGATGATGGTCAAGGGCTGGAGCCCTCTCTAGATAGGGACTGTAGACTCAGGCGTACCGGCGGCCATCTTGACCAAGGGCTTAGGCGTTGTGGGTACAGCAGGAATGTCGTATTCTTCCTCTTTGACTCCCACAGCAAATGCTGAGCCACTGAGGAGTAGGGCGCAGTCAATGAAACTCCAATTGATGCCATTGAGTGACATCACCAAATATAACGGTTCACTCAGTCCTCCTCGAAAAAAGTCCCTAAGAGACACCTCCTCAAAGTCCACTAGAGGGGTGAGTTCCAAAATCTCAGCAACATAGTCCTCAATGCTGTGTTCTCCTTGTTGGAGATGTGTGAGTCTCACTGCTAGATCCCTTAGTGGGTCAGTTTCTTCTGTTACGATTGTTTGCAGCAATGAAGGAAGCAGGATCTAATTGCAGCAGTCTTTTATTAAACGAAATCAAACCTTACAGAGAACTCAAGACAGGGTGTCCGCGGGGTCTTAAACAGTATTAAAAGTTGATAAATCAATTTAGAAAAAATCAAGGCCAGAGGCTCACAGGCTCCAAACCCCAGGTCATAAAGGTGCTGAAAGAGTACTGGGCTGGTATAAAAATTATCACAGTAAATGTGATATCCAGATCCCAAGAACAATTTTCTGCCCGGCGACATCACAGCATAAAATGAAAGTCCCTTCCCACTGTTGAAATCCACTGTGTAGCCACTATTGTGAAGTTAAAACACGTATTTATGTGACTGTAAATATTACTTGAGAAATTAATGAAGAAAAGAGGTTTATGACGAAATGACTGTCATAGATGGTGTTACGGAAAGTAACGAAGAGCGCCGTCTTCCTGGTGACGTCATCCGGCATCTGTCGGAAAAAGCCGAACTCTGATTGCGAGCGCACCTGATAGAGATTGATTCATCATAAGAGCGCAGTAAAGTCCAAACACAGGCAGAAACGAGAGGGGTGAGAACAACGCTTGTCCTGTGGGGTTTCCAGCTTGCTTCCCTTTGAAGAAAGGGGAAAGCTTTGTAACTAGAAGTTATGAGGTATGAGAGAGAAATACAACAGAAATCGGATGCGCATCAGTGACTAATCAACCCGAGACGCTGCTGGTAGGATGACTGCTTGAAGCTTGATTAACTTATATTCTGATAAGACATTTTTACTTGATTATGATTAAGAGCATAGACGATGTACATATGAATTTAAATGTCTAGTAGAATGTGTATATTTTTGTAATGCAATGTCAAGATGTCCGATTGTAACTAGATTTTGTATTCTTTTTCTCTTCTCGTTTTTTTTTTTTTTTTGTCTTTCTTTTAAAAAGGTTATCAACCTAGTTTGAGCTTGAACTTTTCTACCAAAGAATTGACTGTTTGAAGAAAATCTAACTGCAAGTTCATCTGTTCCAATGTATTGTGACATGAATGGAGAGTAAAAAACTGCAAGTCAAGATTGTAACAACTTTAATGAAGAGTGAAAGTAAAAGCCATTCTTGAGATGATTCCTGTGTCCGTGGTTGACTAAGCATTTTTTCAAGTTAAAAGCAGAACTGATGTGTGAAATCCGAAAAGAAACTTGACAACTATAATCACAAAACACAAAAAGTTTTATTCCTAATAGTTTTAAACATAAGTTATTCATTTTTTATGTACTGCTTCAGGCTGATTCTGGCTTTGGTGGCTACCATACGCTCATCCACAGAAAGGTTTCTGTCAGGGAGGTAGACAGCTTTGCAGGCTACACGTTAACTGTCATAAGCCGCTTTCCGACCAAGTAGTTACAGGAACTTAGTTATAGGAACTGTCCACTTCTAAACAGTTCTTAGAACTACTCTCCCCCAAACTCGGTTTTGCTGTTTGCGTTCGCACCAGCGTAATATGATCTTAAATAATATGATGGAAGAAGATAGAAGAGCAGAGCGCAGGAGGCAAACAAAACGACGGGTAAGTTTAGCAAGCATTAGCAATTAGCTGGTTGAATGCGTTATGTTTGTCTTAAGTTATGAGTTAGCATAGCCTACATAGGCGAATTGCAACAGACAGTGAAGAAAATGTGTTGACACTGGGCGTGACTTATAAGTTGAACCAATCAACGTAGACCTAGGGAAAGGGAACTAAAAAAGTCCTCGCTCTAGACTAGGTACTGAAAGAGTTATAGGAACTACGGTCTGAGGAACTAAAAAATCCCCAACTTAGTCCGGTCGGAACACGCGAAAAAAAGGGTTATAGGAACGTTAGGTTCTAGGAACTGCAAAAGTCCCTCCGGTCGGAAAGCGGCTATATAGAGACAGTATACTCAGCTGTAATTTTTTTTCTGTCATTGGCAGCATCTTCTGCAGGGTCACTCAAGTGCATATTCCATGTGATGCTGAGGAACTTTTGAGGGAAGGGAACATGGAAGATGGATTCAACACGCCAGAAATCTCTGAGCTTTGGAAGCTTTAGAATGCCCATGTATAGTGTGAGACCAATGTATTTGCAAAGTTCTTCTTCTGTGACTTCAGTCCACTTGAATTTTTTCCCTGCAGCAATATTTCTTGCTGCTTTTTTAATAGTGTTGGAACAGTATACATTTTGAAAAGCTCAGTGGGTGTTGGGTTGTCCACAGAAGTTGACAGAGGTGGCTGCACACCTTTCTTTTGGGCAGGAAATGATGGGGGGGTCGAGGCAAATGGTCCTTTTCTGTTTTCCATCCACCATAATGATTAGGGGCAGTCTCTAATGTAGAGCCCTTGCCACTGGACCTTTGGCTCCGACTTCTGTAGCCTCTGGTGTTAGCCCACCGACCATAACCTCGCCCTCTTCAAATTGGCATGGATGGCTCTGAGGTGCAGGGTGGCTCATAGGGCTACAATGGCTCTCCAACATTTTCAACATTACAACAAAAAAGGTAAGTAAAACGGTAAGTTAGTTAGATGTTTTTGTATAGAAATGTAATATAGAATATAGCAATATAGAAATGACTAAATGGTGCGTCATGCGCTCAGGTTCATTCTATGTTTGTTTAGTTTATTCTCTACCTCAAAAGCAAAGCATATTATATGAATATATACTTACATGTCCTGGGGCCTCATTTTTTAACCGTTGCGTACGCACAAAACAGGCCCTGAAAGAGGCAACTTCCGACGCATAAGTTGTGATTTATAAAAACAAACTTGACGGGAAAATTTGCGCACCTGCATGCAAACTCTGACCCATGCGTTCGAACGTTTTGGAGATGGAGAAGTTTGGCGACATAGATGGTAAGTTGGAGTTAAATGTCTTTTTGGTCACTTTTAGACAGAAAATATAAAGAAAATTATACATATACAGAAAGATAATAAAAATCTAATTTCATTCACCAAGCCTATCACTTGAAGCAAATATTCATCCCTTCTTAAATGTCCGCGCCAGCGAGCGCATTGGGCCGTTTACTGAAACTGATGCATATATAGCCTATCTAACGGCAGACGTAAATCTTCATTATGAGTCCTAATCATAAATACAGTGCATGTTCACAATAACACTTTAAATAAATAAAAGAATGATTTAAACTGTTTTACTTCTGATATAAACATTTTGATTAAATATGCCATTCTCTAATTGAGTTAAAAACTTAAACTACATGAAATCATTACTGAGAAGTTACAAAAAAAAAATATATTCATTAAATAGAAATATTTGTTGTGGATGCAATGCTTTTGAACACTTTATATGGCATGCTGTGTTTTAATGTTTTAACTACAGAGATAGGCTAATTGCTTATCATTAGCAGATTGTCTGAGAAAATTGTTTTGAGCAAATAATGCACAACAAGGCCTATCTGTTTCCATTAAAAATGTAAATCAATTAAAAATACTATTTGGCCAGTGGAAAAGATTTAGAAAAAATTTCTCTGAAATGTATTTTACACTATTTGATTTATTTATTCAAAGGCAAGGATAGGCTACTAAATGATTTTTATTAATGTAATGTGACGGCACATCCGTGTTTCATATTTTCCTAATGTCTTGTACCGTTAAACATGTTATCACGTGGATGAATAATCATATGCAAATGATATACAGAAGAGGATATGCATAGTAAAACTAGGCGTTGTAAGCTCCATATATGGTCATTTCGGGGAGGAGACGCATATGCACACAATCTTCCACTGACTGGGATTTATAAAGGGAATTCTGTGCAGGTTTTGGCGTACGTACGTTTTTTTAAGTCTGAATATTTTTTTGTGTACGCAATTTTTGGCTTTCGGGCGCACGTACAATTTTAGTAAGGATCCTACGCACAGTTTTATAAATGAGACCCCTGGGACGGATCTATTCCTTCAAGAAAGTAGAAGCTGGAGCTACTTCTCTCTGTTTATGTATATGACGAGTCAAGCAGGGACTGTGACAGTCAGCAGCATTTGTCTTCCTGCCAGGTCTAAAATAGTCTGCACATAAACATTTATCATAGGTGTACAATTGTGATTCAGGATAAGACAAAAGTTTGACAGATGGATTCATGATGTACTTGCTCATTATATTAATTTTGAACAAAAAAGTTTCATACTGTATTTTTGATAATGTAATGGTATGTAAGTTTCTCTTTCCCTCAACTGTGTTTGAGTGACGCAGGTTTGACTGTAAGTTTGTTAAGTAGTTTCCTCCTTCCTGGAGAACCACATTCCTGCATAGTGTCATTTCATGCTTCAACTGCAAGAAAACGAATTATCTGCCAATAGAAGAAATATCTGGTGTCACATCTACAGAGCTGCCAACTCTCACTTTACTAGTAGTTAATAGTAAATAAATACGAATGAACAATAGATACAGGGTTCTCAAGTCTCACGCATTGGCCGTGAGACACACGCAATTCAACCAGTTCACACGCTCACACGCCACACCGTGTATATCTCACGCTGAAAAGGCAATGCCAACCAAGTTGTCCTGCAAGCTTTATATACATAACGTTGTATACGAGGCGCAGGCACACAAAGTGAAGTTTCCTGCCGCCAGCACGTATCTCTCGGCCAGATTGCGTTCGTTAGGCAACATAGACGCGCGCGAACACAGAAGTTGACGGAACATTCTCGGCCACCGTACATTCGTTACTAGGTAACCAACAACATCGCGCAAACGCGCCGTGATGGAGAAGGGAAGAAAGCTCGTCTAACATTTTAAGGCTAGAACATTTAATATATAGCCCATACATTATTATTGATGCAATCAAAAACTCTACAACTACTTTGCAACCAGGCCAGAAGCTTTGTCTCAGTTTGGCTAGCTTACATTACCTGAAACTGTAAGGGAAATGTTAGTGGGTATGGGAAGGAATGAAAATGTATTTCTTCATTTTATTTTAAATTATATATTATACTGTAGGCTATTAATAGTCTTTCTAGTTACATTAAGGCTACATGTATTAAAATTGAGTGCTCTGGGTAATATTTTATATCCTTTATATAAAACATACATTAATAATTGCCATTGCATTTGTATTTTTCAAAGATGTCAGGGAAAAAGCAAAAAGATTTATAAAAAATTTGTGTACACACACACACACACACACACACACACACACAAACACCTTAATACTCTAATATGTCCATTTGTTCACAATGTCCCAGCACACAATAAATCATTATACCATTTCGACACATTCAAAATGCAAAAAGATTTGTTTTTCCAAACTGTTTGGAGCAATTTGTTATATTTTTGTATATTTGTAATTTTGAAATATAACATTAAAGAGTAGGCTATATTTGATGTGATGAATTGCTCTGTCATTTATCAGATTTACCAATTGTTTTTGTTATAATTTCAATTTGTGCTGGTTAATTATGAACAATGGGTAAAATTGGGGGGCGGGGCTCCACTGGGGCTCCTCCCCTAACCGCATGGGATCTCACTCCAAGCTTTTGATAAAACTTGAGAACCCTGTAGATATGTTGAAAGATACAGTACAACTTACCGAAATGTACAGATGGTAGTCAACCAGAATGCTAGGGATGGGACGGATCGATCCTTAAGTATCAAAAGGATCGATTCTCAAATACAAGTATCGATACTATCTGTTCGTTTATTATATGTTACGTTTTGTTTTTGTTTTTTAAAATTAGTAGAACGTCGTATTGTATATAAATACACTTAAATCATAACGTCAATGGGAACTATCTTCTTCCGCTGTATCACCGCGTTCGCTCACTCACTACCAGTCCAGCAGGAGCACACTCAGTCAGCGCAGACAGGTTTAAGAAAGGTGTTCGAGTGCATGACTGCGATGAGTGAAAGAAAAAGAAGCGTAATTTGGAGTTATTTCACTCCAGTAAATACTGATGAAGCCTCGTGTGACATTTGTATAAAAAAAAAAAAAACATACGCCACTGTGGTTTTGACAAATTTGACAAAAAACACCCTACAGAGAACGACGAAGTGCAGCTGAAGCGAGCAGAGGAGGTACCACAGACACGACCCGCATCTTCTGGCTCGAGGCAGAGCTCATTAGCAGAATGCTTTCAGAGAGGTCAACATTATCCAGGTATCAAGTGGTGGTTAGATTATTTGAATACAAAAAGTCAAATCACATTATTTATAGCTATTGGCTACTTTGTAGAATACATACTGTTTCGGATATGAAGATATTACAGTATTTTATGTGGAGCAGAATATTAAACTGGATATTTTGCTTTAAACATTTTTCATTAGCTATATCTATTTCTGTTACCTGATAGGTGTTACATGTGTGTCCTGTGTTTCCCCCTGCTTAGTGTTTTTGGTTCAGTCCTGTGTTCCAGTTTTCCTGCTCCTCGTTTGTGTTGTTTATTCACCTGTGTTTAGTTAATTATCTTCATCCATGTCACCTGTCTCCTATTCATTATTGTCATCAGTCTCTGTATTTAGTTTCACTCAGTTCATTCAGTCTTGGTCCGTTCTCATTAATGTATAGCGTGTGTTGTGGTTCCTGAGTTTCATTAATTAAATCCTGTTTTCCTGATCATTCTCGTATTCTCATCCTTCCTACCACCACGTATCGTGACAGAAGAACGGACGTAAAGATGGACTTGGCTGGCCATGACCTGACTGACTACCTCATCTGGATCCTGATTGAGAGAGGTCTCCGCATCACCATCACCCCAGTGATGGATCCAGCCATCTTCGCCACGCCATCCATTATCCTGCGCCAGAGCCTGCTGATCCTGCACCTGAGACCGTCCCGCCTGAGACAGGGTTCCTGCACACTTTTGAAAGTCAAATTTAAGGCTTTTTAAGACCTTTTTAAGACCTTAAGAAATCAAAATTAATACCGTACATTAGGGCTGTGCAGTCTTGACAAATATATCTTGATATTTTCAATGTTTTGTTGATAATAATTAGATGATATTTTACTGATTGTGTTTTTGTGCTGGTGCCATGGCTGGTTTTGGTCTGTTGTTGACAGCTGACTCACGAAGATATTCATATTTTTCATATTCTATGCAGTGGTCAGTTCACAGCAGTGACAGAAATTAATATTTTGATTAAGGGGCAATATTTGCCACCTTAAATTGATTTTTTCAGGGGCATTTTCACCTATATGGAAATTTTTTCTAAACTTATTTAGAGTTATGCATCACCTTTAATGTCAAATACTATCATTCAAATTAAATTATACAGTAATTATACAATAATACTTAATTATATAATAATCATACAGTACCAGTGTTACCAGTCAAATTAAATCATTCAATCAAAATCCATCTTTGCAGTGCAGAGGTGACAGAAGTGGCATTAATATATTTACACTCCATTTACAACTGCATAAATAAAGCTATGAGATATATATTTTTAAATCAATATTCAATATTTAAATATGAAATGATTTCTAATTTTAACATTTTATTTAAAGGGTACTTTAAATATGAAACCGCAGCGGCAAATCACTGTCTTAATAAGTGAGTTGAGGGAGTCATTCATTCAACCGATTCGTTCAAACGGCTGATTCATTCGGGAAAGAAGTAAGTGATTCGTTCAAAACGCGGATTTCAGTCAAGAAATCATCGCTGTGTTGCATTGAGACTCTGCTACGGTTTCATTTTGAAATTATAGTCGGCGAAATAAAGGGAAAACAAACAATATTAACAATATTGTGTCTAAAAAGTAGTTTCAATGTTAACTTATTGTTAATTTAACTGTTGTATAACATAAATATCACACTTGGAATCGTGCACGGGAAAACGGCACTCTTTCTGATGTGATATTCCAATATAAGAACATAATATGATATAAATATAAGACAAAAACTAATTTGGGGACATAACAGTTACACTGCACACATCACGCAGTGAAAGCACGAGACAAATGCGATGTCAGCTCGCACTCGCAGTGCCTCGTACATCGTTAAAACAATGATTACAATATCATAATAGACAATACACATCGCACACCATACGCACATAAAGAATGAACTTACAACTGAACTGACATTTACGACCTTTCTTCTCCTTGTCTCCTCTCGCGTGCAGGAGACAGTTATGCTGCCGCGACTCGCGAGTGACGCGAAATGTCACGTGAACGAGCAAATCCACAAAGATAGAATAATAAATAAATAAATAAAAATACGTACGCTAATTAGATAGTTTTAATTTGGAAAGCTGTTAGATATGTCTAAGTCAAAGTGTCATCTAAAATTTAAGACCTTTCATAAGTAAAAATAAGACTTTATAAGACTTTTTATGGTCTTAAATTTTAAAAATCTAATTTAAGACTTTTTAAGGATCCGCGGGAACCCTGTGAGACCGTCCCGCCAGAGACCGTCCCGCCAGAGACCGTCCCGCCAGAGACCGTCCCACCAGAGACCGTCCAGCCAGAGACCGTCCGTTCTAAGCCCTCTTTGCCGCTGGTTCCGTCCAGCACCATAAGGCTGGGTGGATGCATTACCCATGTTTTGCCCACACATTAAACTTGGTGGTCAAAGATGCAATAAAGGCATCTCCGGAGACCATTCATCTGCTGGAAAAATGCAGAAGCATTGTATCCTTTTTCCACCACAGCACAAAAGCCACAGAGAAGCTTAAACAGATACAAAATCAACTGAAAGTGGCAGAACATTAACTGATTATTTCAGTTGAAACCAGGTGGAATTCAGCTTTCTACATGTTGGAGAGGCTACATGAACAAATAGATCCGGTTACCACAGTCCTCTGTTTACTTGGAAAGAGTGATCTGTGCTTTACAACTGAAGAGCGGTCTGTTATCCACCTAACCATTGAGGCCCTGAAACCTTTTGAGGAGGCAACACGTGAAGTATCAGCAGAAAAATACACTTCTGTCTCTAAGGTCATTCCTCTAGTATCACTGCTGCTTAGAGCATCTGCTGCCACTGAGCGTCAAGGAAGCTCTTTAGCCACAGAACTGGCACAGCAATGTCAGCGGAGATTCGTGGAATTGAAACCATACAGTCTTGGTGCCAGCACCTTTCTTGGAATAAGGTTTAAGCACCTGGCATTTCGTGACAAGGATCATGTAGAAGCTGTAAAAATGCGACTCCTATCTGAAATGCGGGATGTCCACTTGGCGGCTGCACCACAAGCTACCTCAACATCTACCCTAAGGTCTGTGTCAGTACCTAGAGCAAACTGTACATCATCAGAGACTCCTCCAATGACCCCATGTACTGCATCATCTACAGCTAAAGGAGGCATATGGGGGGATTTTTGCCTCGCAGGTTCTATCAGCACAACAACAACCAGGAAGCAGCGATTCCATAATTGAAATGCATCGCTATGCTGAGGAAAAAGTACTTCCCCGAAACCAAGACCCATTAGTTTGTTGGAGAAATCACGAACAAACCTTCCCAGCTCTCAGCAAACTAGAAAAAAAATATCTTGGGGTCACTGCATCATCTGTCCCTTCTGAGAGATTTTTTTCCAAAGCAGGGGAGTTGATCAGTCAAAGAAGGATGTTGGCAACCCCACAATTCTTACGTTCAGTAAAATCAGTCAAGTTCAAATTCTTTGATTACCATTAGCACTCGCGGAAGTATAACAGGGTATCCGCGGTGTCTTGAAAAGTATTAAAAGGTGATAAATCAATTTTGGGAAAATTAAGACCCTTAAAAAGTATTTAAAAGTCTTATCACGGCTTTATAAAGTCTTAAATTTTGAAAGTATTTTTTCTGAATTAGCTGTCCAACAGTTTGAGTCCCAAAAACATCGTAAAAGTGTGTGAATTTAGTCATTTTTATTAAAAAAAAACAAAGAACTGAGACACATGTCAGCATGATTGTTGTTGAGGGTGGAGCAAAGTTTTGTTTTTTAATAAACTTTGCTTTGATTTACTATCCCAGCCTATTTGATTTTTTTTTATCAGAGTGGTCTATAGTCTTTATCACAAACTAAAACTGTTAAGTTAAAAGTATCACTGATGTAAATGGTTACAGCTTGAAGTGGCGGTGAGGTATTAAAAAAATATTGAGAAGGTCTTGAAAAAGTCTTGAAAAGGTATTAAAATTAACTTCAAGATTCCTGCATATACCCTGTATAAGAAATCACAAGTAGTCAAATGTTTTTTTACAGACTGTTTATTAGTAATTTTACATGATATAGCTCTGTGGTATTGTATGTGCTTACCTGCTGGTTTCTGCTCTGCTCGCTTATGGGTCATACCATTTCCCACAACTGGGGGAGGCAGTATAGGTGTGGAGGGAATGTTTGTTCTGTTTAAGGTATGTTTCTTATGGTAACATTACTTGGTTTAAGCTGAACTAATGATATTTTTCTTCTTTGTAAAAGATGTGTTTGTTTTAATGTCATTGTTATCATGTGCATTATTAAGCCAAAGGATACCCTGTACAAATGGTACTTCCTAATTTCGTTTGGCGGGAAGTGTGTGTATTTAACCAGAGTGTTCCGGCTATTAGGGAGGGTTGGTGGTTTGCTCTGTTACAAGAGTATAACATTATGTGAGTTCTAGTTGATAGAGAGCTGTATCAGCAATTTGCCTTTGTGTTTAATGGGCAGAGGTTATAGTGCTGCTTCGTTAGCATTCATCATGTATTTTTTTTTCTTTTCCTTTTTTTGTTAATTTGTACTTTGCACGGATTGTTTTTGGATTATTAATAAATGATCTATTTTTGCACCGCTAATCATCTTGTCATGCCATACCTTCCTAACTCCTCCCTAACCCTCGTGCTACAGCACCTGACTTAGGACAGTCTCAAGGGCTTTCCTTCGTGACAGATTTTCAGTGCATTCCAGTCTTTTATCAGGGGTTTATTTTTTATTTTATTTTTTGTCAGTGGTGTAAAATTTGTAGTTGGATTGTTTCATGTAACTTAGTTCTTCTCCCTCGCTGTGTAATGGCTTTGACAATCAGCTGATTAGTACTATTGACCGTAAAACAGTAACGTTACAGGAATCACCAACCCGTCGATCTTGGAAGCATTTTAAGTCGATCGCGAAGAGTTTTCAAAACCAGAAAAAAAAAACAGTATTTTTATTCATTATTATTTATTAATTTGTGTGTAGTAAATGGTGTCTAGGGGATGCGGAGGCGCGCGCGCTGTTACAATCACGTCATTTTTGCCGCACGCACCTTTGCGCTCATGCGGACGCGTCGAGTTTAAACAAGGCTTTACTCACAGTAACAGCTCATATTAGCCAGCTAAACTTTTACTACCCTGTTAGAAAGAATATGTAGTTGGATAGTTTCATGTGGTTCTTCTCCCTCGCTGTATTATGGGTTTGCTATGTGGGGAGAAATGTGCTGGTTACGTTCGTAAGACAATCAGCTGATTACTATTATTATATTATATATGAAGACACATTTTGAACAAATCATTTTGGAGAAATCTTGAAAAAACGGCAGGGTGACGCAGTGTCCGGATTACCGTGAGGACTCACGGTGTTCCGGGCGGCTGACAATTTTTACTCACTGTGTTTCGGACAGGTAAGGAGGATTCATTTCTAATATAAAGCACATACATTTTAACAACTATAAGCTGGTGAAATAATGATATTAATCTTCATATGTTGTATATTTATTATTTATAAGCGTCTATACACTCTTTTAATCGACGATTGCTCATGTGAGGCACATGGCAGTACAAAATGGTGGTGCACAACTGAAAACTGATGACGATAAAATTATCTTCTAACGTTAACGTTTAAGAATTTTAAATCAGCTTAGTATATTGTTATAGCAAGAAATACTGCTCATGTGGAGGATTTATTTACCATAAATGAACAATTCTGCCTATTTGGTGAATTATTATTATTGAACACATTTAATTAAACAAAAACAGAATGAACACAAATAACATTAAATTAATCCATTAACACAAAACTTAATTTTAACAATAACAAATTTATAATGATTGATATGTACATATAGAATTTATAGTGTTGTGTGTGTGAATGTATGATTAATAATAATGTGTGTATAAACTATTTACATTTGATATGAAACTAACTATTTACATCTATCTATTCTGTAGCTATTTAAAAAGTGACACCACACTTGTGACACAGCCACTCTCCGTCAGGGACAGTGTCTGCGTTCACACACGCCATGTGGAACCACAACTGGCAGAGGTCACACTGGATCCACTCATCCACCTCTGGGTTGGACCCTGGTGGCAAGGTGCATTTGCAGATAGAGCAGTAGCTGCCATCGTCCATTGCAGGCGCTACTCTTTTTGTTGCTTTAGACCTTTTTGATTCCCTTTTCTTCTCTTGTTCCTCCTTCCTTTTCTTCTTCTCCTCTTCTTTTGCCTCCAGGTTATCAAGGTGTGCAACATAATCGTCACTTGTGATGACCCGTGCTTGCAGTGGCACCCGACGGCGTACCCTTTCCTTCTGGCCAAAGGTGGGTGTGACCAGGATGTCTGCTAAATATTGTGGAATGAGGCCAGTTTCCACCAAGGGGTTTTTTGAACTTCTGTTGCAGGTAGGGCAGACAGGCGAAGTGGAGCAGGTGGGCACAGCAGAGGAGGGAGCAGCGGCTGCAGAGGTGGGCACGAGCTTTACAATCTAGATAGGGAGTGCTCAAGTTAAAAACTGGTATTCTTCACATTATGTTAGATTTAAATTGCATTACACAATTAATAGGAATATTTTTAGGGAATACAATGAAGAACCTAACCTGTGTCATGTCTAGGGATGGGCATCGTTAAGAAATTATCCATATCGATGCCATTGTCGAGTCTGCTTATCGATGCGATTCCGTATCGATTCCCATATCGATTCCTGTACCATTTGCTGAACACTTACAGGGTGGCTTTGAGAGTTGTTGGCTTTGTATGTCTAATTTAAAGTGGTTTTAGAGAATGAAAACTAAGTGTGCAATATCTAGGGCCCTATGAAATCAGTTTTATTTTTTCCCAAATTCCGTTTTAATTTTTGGGAATTCATTTTTTTTTTTTACCCTTTACTGTTATTTTAGTCATAAAAAGAGTGCTTTTATAGTTAATGATTAAAATGTATACAAATAAAATAGGAATGACCTTAAATTACAGACATTTACTCAGTAGCCTTTTCAGGACAAATACTGCATGATGCCACATGACACTGCACTCTTCGAGTAACAACAAAATATGGTTATGAGCTTTAAACTGTCCTGTAAAATAAATTATATTAGTTTATATAAGTTTAAATAAAAGTCACACTCTGTCTCTCTCTCGCCCGGGTGTCGCTCGCGGAGTTCGCTTCGCTTTTGTCCAGTCCGGCGCCCCATAGACAGACGCGGTGTGTGTGTGTGTGTGTGTGTGTGTGTGTGTGTGTGCGCGTGTATGTGAGAGAGACGCGTGAGTGATAGAGAGACGCAGGGAGAGCGGGGAAAGGAAATACAAAGGAAAGAATACGCTGCGTGTTTTAAATAGCATAAAAAATGAACGAAGCGCAATATGTGGCGGCCGGAGTTGATTTTGTGGCCGCGAATTAGTCTATGTGTGGGAAACACTGCATAAAAGTCACGTGCGAACTGCTCGGCTCGGTACTGAGGGCTTAGCGCCGACGAAAGCAGAGCCGTGGAGAGCCGCTTCGCCATGCTTTCATTGTTTTGATGCCGTCATTGGAGCTGAAATGGTGGGAGGGGTTGTGTTGCCCAGATTTGCTTCCCCCGGTCTGCATTTAAAATGAAGCCACACTCTCGATCGTTTATGTCTCGTAGCCATCGCGCTTTTGGGGGATTTAAAAATCCAGTCGCATACTGTAACGTCATGCCGCGATGCGGGAATGGATGGAACGGAACATTCGGAATCGTTAGTGGAATCTATAACGTGTGGACGTGTACGATTCCGATGGATCGGAACGTTTGGAACCGGTTCCAAACCGGAACCTGGAACCGATTCCCAAGCCTAGTCATGTCCACTGCTTCTCTTGACAGAGGATAGATGCCTGCCTTCCTGAATCCTGCCATGATGTTGGCTGTAGTGACGGCCTTTTCATAGGCATGTTTTAGCACAGAGGAGAAGTGCTTCTTTCCCACCACCATGTCTCCTCTCACCAGGCCCATGCGACTGTCCAGGGTGCTGAACACTCCCTTCAGGGGGTTGAAAGCGCTAATGTCAAGTGGCTGCAGCATGTGAGCTGTGTGGCGTGGGGTAGGAGAAGAACTTCTATCTGCTTTTCCCTGCAGACGTCTATCATTTGACGGCCACAGTGCATTTCGTGCTGGTCCATTATGAGGACCAGAGGGCGTGCAGGAGGGGCGTACTTTATAAAATGGTCCAACCATTTCAAAAATAGCTCTGTTGTCATGTAGCCTTTGTCTGCATATACGTAAAGGCTATTTTCTGGCCCACCCAAGGCATACGCCACACTGGGAAGGCAGTGGTGATAAATAATAAAGGGAGGGACACTTTCACCAGCTGCACTAACTGCTCCACGCACAGTGATGTGCTCCCTGGTGGCCGTCTGCTGCCGGTAGATGTGGTGCTTTCCCTTCTGGCAGATCACCTTCTCCTTCGACTGTGGCTCATCTCCAAAGCCCGTCTCGTCACAGTTCCACAGCTGATGAGGTTTGTCATGCAGACTGTGGAGGTTAATCAATTTTAGAAGTAGCGTGAAAAATTATCTATTGCCTCTGGTGTTGCAGCAAGGACCCTGGCCCTATCAAGCGAGTCCGGGTGGTCAGCTCTGGGTGGCGAGCTTTGAAGCGGACCCACCAATTGTCACTCAACCCCGTCTCCAGGTTGACCAGAGTCTTCCGGCTGCTTTCTTTAATTATTTCAAGTGCAAGACACTTGACAATGGTTCTTGTTAAGGGAAAACCATGATCTGCCATCCAAACAATATAATTAACTAGGCATTCTTCTTCCTCCAGGGTAAGGGCCCTATTTGGATGAGGCCCACATTCAGATTTCCCCAGTTTGTGGTCTGACAGGGTAGACTTTTGTATGCCAAATTTCTGTGAGACACTCCTCACACTGTCACAGTTCTGTCACCCTTGTCTGGGTTTTCTCTTGGTATAGTGACAGAGCTGTGACACTCCCGGTTTGTCATGTGTTTGTGTTAGTCTGGTCTGTTGTGAGCACATGGCTGTCATGTTATTTCCTTGTGCCATGTGCTCTCCTGTCAATTGTCAAACCCCGCCCATCTTGTTATCTCGTTATTGTTTAATGTCCCTCACCTGCCTGCCTCGTTATGTTCCTTTGTTTGTTCCCTATTTAGTCTCCCTGTGTTTGCAGTCCTGTGCTGGTTCGTTATCTATGTTTCCCTTGTGTTTTCAGTGCATACCCAAGTTCTCTCTTGTTTTCCCCTACGGGATAGTTTTGGTTTGTAGTTTGTTTTGTTTGTTTAATAAATATCCTTCCTGCACTTGGATCCTCGCTTCCTGATTTACCCATCCTGTGACACACACTTTAACCTGACTTAACAGCATTTAATGCTGCGTCTAGCATTTCCCTGCTGTAACATTTCCCTGCTGTAACATTTCTTTTTCCCTGACATTCTTCCCTAACATAACGTACCAAAAGAAGAAGAATGCATTTGTTAGCTTTTCTGTAACTTAATGTTAAAATTGTAATGTTAATAATGTTGTGAGTTCTTATACTTATGGCTTTAAGTGTTTCTTTTTAACAGGCGGGGAGAGAGGCCGGGACACACCAGGGAGAGGAGGAAACCTAACCTTAATGTTAAATGTATATAGTTTTTTGTTGATGTTCATGTTATTTTTAATGTTATTAAAAATCTAGATAATGTTTTTATTGGGCCCTCAAATAACTTAATGTTATTTGAAATTATGAAATAATTTCTATATAAAAAATTATATAGAAATTATGATTACTTTTATGGCTTATAAGTAACTTAAACATAAATTAATGGCTTGAAATGTTGTTAAATTGCATTTAACAATTGCATTTGCTGTGAAATTACACAGATGTGTTGAAATTACCTTTAAAACAGCATTTACCATTCACGTTATTTTAACGAGGTGTTTTAATGAGGGTGCAGTGATGCGCCGCTGCCTCAAATTTCATGTCGGACAAAGTGTATGGAAGTAAAATAATGTCAAATGTTTTTGAAATAAAAAGCCTGTTGAATTGCACTACTTGAAAAAAAATAATGCATTGTATTTTTAGGGCTTGCATTTTTATGGGCTGAAATTCAACATGGTTGAATATTTAAGCTGTGAATATTTCAATTAAAAACATTTCAAACACATTTTCATTATTAAAAATTCAATAATCCATATTCACCATTCATATTTCATTTCCAAAATATTCAAGCTGTTTAAAAATACAACCTATAATATTCAACAGGCAATTTTCGGGCGATTTTATTTCGCTTTTCAAATTCGCTTCCACAAATTCAGTGGTTCAAATTCGACAGTAAATTCAACATTGACGTCCAGGAACTGGAGGAAAAGCAGTAGATTGCCGAGCATACTCTCCATCTGCTGTTAGTCGACCTCACCAGCAGGGGGTGCAAAAGCGCTTGTTGTTGACGAAGACCAGCAAAATTAGAGTAAGTCATTCATTCATAAAACTCATTTACAGCAATGTAAGTTTATTTGTGATTATTATGACGGCTGTTTTTGTTAAATTCGGTGCCTTCACGGTTACTTTTCCTGTGTAGCCTACATGCATATTTCTCTACCGTGAACGAGATCATAATTTTATTCCCCGATGCGGATATACAGATCCAATGTTACATTTTTGAGGTTGACATATATTCTCTTGGTTGTTTAGTTGCCTTAACTTTATATTGTGGCGATGTGCTGAATGTAGGCTATTAGGGTTTCCCTCAATACTTCAGGATTCCCCTGCTGGACATACGCTTAACGTAGCTTAATGGACTAGTGATGTAAAAGTCCAAACTCACAGGCAAGCAGAAGGACTCAGAATAACGCGCACAGCTAAGCGTTTCCCAGTGATAGACTGGCATATAGACTGGCTTGATGTTGGACATTCGCACGTCTGAACAACCAGCTGGATGTCAACCAATCTGACTTCAAGAAAGGACATTCAACTGAGACTGCACTGCTGTCAGTCACGGAAGCCCTGCGGATCGCAAAAGCTGCTTCCAAATCATCAGTTCTCATTCTACTGGACCTGTCTGCTGCCTTCGACACTGTGAATCATCAGATCCTCTTGTCCGCCCTCTCATCGCTGGGCATCACTGGAACCTCCCTCAACTGGTTTGAGTCCTATCTCACAGGTAGGTCCTTCAAGGTCACATGGAGAGGCGAGGTATCCAAAGCACATCAACTGACCACAGGAGTTCCCCAGGGTTCAGTTCTCGGACCGCTCCTCTTCTCCATTTACACCACATCACTGGGACCTATCATACAGGCACATGGTTTCTCCATTGCTATGCTGATGACACCCAGCTCTACCTCTCATTTCAACCAGATGATCCCACAGTAGCTGTACGGATCTCAAGCTGTCTGGCGGACATCTCGGCATGGATGAAGGAACATCACCTGCAGCTCAACCTGGCAAAAACTGAGCTTCTCGTCCTCCCTGCCAATCCGTCTCTACAGCACGACCTCACTATCCAGCTAGATTCTTCCTCAATCACCCCATCAAGGTCGGTCAGAAATCTTGGAGTAATCTTTGATGATCAGCTGACCTTCACAGACCACATCACAAAGACAGCTCGATCATGCAGGTTTGCACTGCACAACATCAGGAAGATCAGGCCCTTCCTAACTGAGCATGCAACACAACTTCTCGTCCAGGCCCTGGTCATTTCTAGGCTTGATTACTGCAATGCTCTTCTGGCTGGACTTCCATCATGTGCAACTAAACCTCTACAAATGATCCAGAATGCTGCAGCTCGTCTTGTCTTCAACGAGCCCAAAAGGGCCCACGTCACTCCTCTGTTCATCTCTCTGCACTGGCTACCACTCGCTGCTCGCATCAAGTTCAAGGCTTTGACGCTTGCTTACAGATTGACCACAGGTTCAGCTCCCTCCTACTTCCACTCACTACTACAAGTCTACATCCCTACCAGAAGCCTACGATCGGTCAATGAGCGACGGCTCGTGGTACCATCACAGCGGGGCACAAAATCACTCTCCAGAACATTCTCATTCACGGTTCCATGCTGGTGGAATGATCTCCCCACCCTCATCCGGAATGCAGAATCCCTGACAGCATTCAAAAGACAACTGAAAACTCATCTCTTCCATGAGCACTTAACATTACAAAAAAAAAAAAAAAAATCATTTCCTCTAAATCCTCGCTTGCCTGGCTTATGCTACTCCGAGCTATGTCTGAACTTTGTATTTTGAGCACTTCTTGCGTTGTTTTTGCCTCTTCACGATGACTCGCTTGGTTTAGTCCTCAGTTGTAAGTCGCTTTGGATAAAAGCGTCTGCTAAATGACTAAATGTAAATGTAAATGTTTAGGGACCGTCTCTAAAGTGTATACGACTTTGGTATACACGTTTCTAACTTCAATAGCATTTGAATAGAACGACTTACAGTCATAAAACCAACTGTAAGTGTTCATGTAGTGTCAGGCATAATGCGCACCCTTTGGATTTTTGATATTTATTCAAATAAATTTAAAGGAGCTGTATGTAAGATTGTGGCCAGAGTGGTGTATCCCTTCCCCCTCCTCCCTGACTCGAGGTTGCCAGATCGGCTGCAGGATCCAGCAGGAACGTGACGAGCTGCAGCTGTGGTAACTAGAGCAGACCTGGCAACCCGGATGCCGCAACACTACTGACTTTGTGATTGGTAGATAGGTGGAGGGTGGAGCATCAGACCAAAACACAACATGACAACATCAACATCAGTTGAGGGCTGCAACTGCACTTTTTAAATGACAATATCCTGGCCAGACTACTGTTGTCAGTGATATAAGTATTTGAAATGTACATGATTTCTTAATGTCTAGTGACATTTCAGGGCCATTTTATGATTAATTGAAATACATTTCTTACATACAGCTCCTTTAAGTTTGCTATTGAAGTTAGAAACGTACATGCCAATATTGTATGCAACTTTAGAGACGGTCCCTTAATGTGCGAATGTCCAATGTCAAGCCAATTTTACATTTAGTCATTTAGCAGACGCTTTTATCCAAAGCGATTTACAGTTAAACTAACAATAGGAGGTTAAACTAACAATAGGAGGACAACAATATGCAAGTGCTATGATCCCAGTTTAAGCTAATGCAATACATGTAGGCATTTTAGGACTTTATATATATATGTATATATATATATATATATATATATAGAGAGAGAGAGAGAGAATATAATAGAATAGAAAGTGTTAGTATTAATTGATCAAGTGTTGATTTTATGCCAGTATATCATGAAACGCTCAGCATGAAACTTTGCGCGTAAAGTTTATTATCTGAGTCCATCTTCTTGCCTGTAGCCTATATAGTAGCCTACAGCCTACATCCCCAATAAGGTGCAAGATTGGTCTTTCATATCACTGAATGTGTTAAGCGTTTTGTCCCAACGGAAAGGGAATCCTTGAGTATGAGGTATTGAGGGAAACCGATTATAATCCTGTTCATGGTAGAGAAAGCTGATGACATGTAGAATACACAGGGAAAGTAACAATGAAGTTATTGAATGAAACATAAACACAGCTTTTGTGTGTTTATCATCTTTTCCGCATATACTGTCACAGATAATCATTTCCATTTTATGAATGAATGTCTTCGTCAACAACAAGCGCTTTTGCACCATCTGATGGTGAGGTCGACTAACAGCAGATGGAGAGTATGCTCGGCAATCTACTGCTTTTCCTGCAGTTCCTGGACGTCAATGTTGAATTTACTGTCGAATTTGAACCACTGAATTTGTGGAAGCGAATTTGAAAAGCGAAATAAAATGGACCGAAAATTGCCTTTTGAATATTATTGGTTGTATTTTTTAACAGTTTGAATATTTTGAAAATTATATATGAATGGTGAATATGGATTATTGAATTTTTAATAATGAAAATGTGTTTGAAATGTTTTTAATTGAAATATTCACAGCTTAAATATTCAACCATGCTAAATTTCAGCCCATAAAAATGCAAGCCCTAAAAATACAATGCATAAAAATGCAAGCATGGTTAATGCAATGCCTATTTTTTTCAAGTAGTGCAATTCAACAGGCTTTTTATTTCAAAAACATTTGACATTATTTTACTTCCATAAAAGTGCCTCATTAAACGTGTATATCCCTTTAAAAAAGTACAAATATTTGCAAATTGTAACTCATAATTATTTTATAAGACCATAAGAATGTTTTTTTTGTAATTTTCTGGTGGGTGAACATGTTTAAGAGCCATTTTCTGCTGAGGTATGCTTCTCCCCTCTGTCATGATCGATAAAGAGAACAGGAAGCAATTGCAGTACTCAGAGTTTATTGGAAAGATAAAGGCTCAGGATAAGACATGGGTGTGGACAGGTAACGCAGGGACTTCGATGGTCAGAGTGCGGTGAATCCTCGTGAAGTGAAGTGCCAAGACGAGACGAAACAACCCAACACCGAGACGACGAATCCACAGGAACACGATGACGGGAAAACCAGGAAACAAGACTCTACACCGACACCCAAGACATCAAACAACGATCTGCCAAAGGGAATGAGATAACGGTGAGTATTTAAGCAGTGGGGGAGATTAACTGCAGCTGGTGATGAATGATGATGATCAGCTGGAGCGGATCAAGGAATGACAACACAATCATGCCCACTACACACGTGCTTTCATACCACAACACAAACACGAGACGAGAAGGAAACATTGGATCAGTATACCGTGACACCCTCTTCCTTTTGTCAGGCCGGAAAACCCTCCCCCCGCCATTTTCTGAACAGTCATTGGTGTACGTTAGAAACTCACATTGATTTCTTTGAAACGACTGGCTCTGGAAACACAAGGTTGGTCGGAATCGAAAGAGGAGGCAAAGATGACAAAGATATATAGATGGCATAAACTGGAAGTGTTTATTTATAGAATTTGCGGGAAAAGGTCAAGTGTAGGGAATACCGTGATGTCCGGAATACAGTGAGTCTGCGTTATGGCTTTGTAAACTTTATCCATGATGTGGTTTATAATGGACTGTGGTACAGAAACTTGGCTTACCCTGGCTATTCTCTGCTGTCTCAGACGACGATATGTTTGTCCCGTTTTAGCCACCGTAGCTTCTTCGAAAGGGAGGGGTGAGCAGTGGGCTGAGCCATTAGTGCAACTCGCAACCGAACCGCTAGATGCCGCTAAAATCTACACACTGCACCTTTAACTTTAAACTATAGGATAACATAGGCTGATTATATTATTCTTTTAGATTGAAAAAATTGCTTCAGCCAGGATAAAGAATAAGAAAAGTGCTTCGAGTTGCTGGAGACAAAAAGAAAAGAAAATAAAGTCAGCAACAACAAAAACACATGTTGCTGGGGGACATTTTGAGTGTTGATGACACCCTTAATTCATTCCGATTGATGAATCTGAATGTAGTGTTTACATGAACGCTAATGTGATGTGATCGGGTTGATGTGCGCGTTTATATGTCACAAGCTTCAAATCGTAATTGATTTTTTGACATGCGCACACTGCACGAATATACAGTTTCCCGCTGTTTGCACATAATAGCTATTCTCCTACATTGATTCTTTATTTGTTTTAAACAGCAGACTAAATATTTATCCATTTCTGGTCATAATTTGGAGACAATGAACATATGAACCGTTGTGCTATGCTGCTTATTTTTATCACGCAGTAAAAATGCCCCTCCCCGCCATACTGTAGACCAGGGGGGTAATCCACCAGCCGGAAGTTGAAGCCTCGCGGGGGCCGCCATTGGCTAACAAGCCTTCACCTGCTGTTAGCATTCCAGTGACTCCCGTTCATTTTGGCGTCACTTTGACAGTGAATAACTTTACATCTGAGGAGTTTAAAGACTCCATTTGTCCATTATTTATTTCTAAAGAAACACGACAATGTATAAAAGGCTCCATTACCTTGAATCTTACCTTATAGCCCCGTAGAAGCAGTTTTTGTACAAATAGGCTAACGATTGCGTCATAACCACTCGACTCTCTGTCGCACAGTAGAGAAATTACCGTATAGACAGGAGAAGCTCGCGGGGAATTGGGGGGACGTGGAGGCATAACGTCAAGGGAGAAGCCCATAGAGAGTTGTAAAGTTGCTCCTGCTGCTCATGGACAGCTAATACTCACGATCTCCGGCTCTGCAAGATTCAGAAGGGAATGATTCAGATTCCTCTTGGCACAGCTACTAGAAGACGTACAACTGTGAGACAGGTTGCTCACGTCACATCTACGTCGTCCAGCTCAGTGTGAGCCTGCACAGTCGCTTAGCCATCAGGAAGTGAGTGCTTCTAATTGGCTTCACTTTTCTCTGTTGAAATCTATGGGGTCACTATGTCCATTTCTTTTACTGTCTATGGCAATAGACTGTAGTGCACGCGCCCAAAACCGTCTGTGGATGAGAATTTGAAACAAGCACTGGTGGGCCGTTGTCCTGCTTCACTTCACAGACGCTGAGTGAAATGAGAATTTTAGAATGACGGGACACTAGTTTGTATGACACTTTATTCAACAGTAAAAATGGCTCATTCGCACTTAATACATCATATATGCTATTTCAACGTCATTGCACATGCGCAGTCCTTTCAGTTTCGGTTTTCAATCTGATCAAGTATTTTACATGTCCTCTCGATTGGATTAGAAAAGGAATAAACCACCGCTCTCAGTTTGATCGAAATGTCATTCAGATCGAGCTCAATCGGATCGATTAAGGTGTTTAAATAAGGCTTTTCAGTCCGTTCGAGCCGTCAATCCGATTACTAATGGATTATCTGGTTGCATGTAAACGTAGCCCATGCCTGTAATGTATATTGAAATATCGGAAATGTGTTTAAAAATCATACCACCGTTATTGAACAAAATTATATTGCGATATACACTCACCTAAAGGATTATTAGGAGCACCATACTAATACTGTGTTTGACCCCCTTTCGCCTTCAGAACTGCCTTAATTCTACGTGGCATTGATTCAACAAGGTGCTGAAAGCATTCTTTAGAAATGTTGGCCCATATTGATAGGATAGCATCTTGCAGTTGATGGAGATTTGTGGGATGCACATCCAGGGCACGGAGCTCCCGTTCCACCACATCCCTAAGATGCTCTATTGGGTTGAGATCTGGTGACTGTGGGGGCCATTTTAGTACAGTGAACTCATTGTCATGTTCAAGAAACCAATTTGAAATGATTCAAGCTTTGTGACATGCTGCATTACCCTGCTGGAAGTAGCCATCAGAGGATGGGTACATGGTGGCCATAAAGGGATGGACATGGTCAGAAACAATGCTCAGGTAGGCCGTGGCATTTAAACGATGCCCAATTGGCACTAAGGGGCCTAAAGTGTGCCAAGAAAACATCCCCCACACCATTACACCACCACCACCAGCCTGCGCAGTGGTAACACGGCATGATGGATCGATGTTCTCATTCTGTTTACGCCAAATTCTGACTCTACCATCTGAATGTCTCAACAGAAATCAAGACTCATCAGACCAGGCAACATTTTTCCAGTCTTCAACTGTTCAATTTTGGTGAGCTCTTGCAAATTGTAGCCTCTTTTTCCTATTTGTAGTGGAGATGAGTGGTACCCGGTGGGGTCTTCTGCTGTTGTAGCCCATCCGCCTCAAGGTTGTGCGTGTTGTGGCTTCACAAATGCTTTGCTGCATACCTCGGTTGTAACGAGTGGTTATTTCAGTCAAAGTTGCTCTTCTATCAGCTTGAAACAGTCGGCCCATTCTCCTCTGACCTCTAGCATCAACAAGGCATTTTCGCCCACAGGACTGCCGCATACTGGATGTTTTTCCCTTTTCACACCATTCTTTGTAAACCCTATAAATGGTTGTGCGTGAAAATCCCAGTAACTGAGCAGATTGTGAAATACTCAGACCGGCCCGTCTGGCACCAACAACCATGCCACGCTAAAAATAGCTTAAATCACCTTTCTTTCCCTTTCTGACATTCAGTTTGGAGTTCAGGAGATTGTCTTGACCAGGACCACACACCTAAATGCATTGAAGCAACTGCCATGTGATTGGTTGATTAGATAATTGCATAAATGAGAAATTGAACAGGTGTTCCTAATAATCCTTTAGGTGAGTGTATATTGATATTGAATTATTGTTTAGCCCTATTCAAATCAATGCTGTTCTTTTGAACTTGCTACTCAAAGAATCCTGAAAACAGATGCTGTATAATGATTTCCACATTCATTAACAGATGCTGTATAATGATTTCCACATTCATTAACAGATGCTGTATAATGATTTCCACATTCATTAAGCAGCACAAACATTTTCAACTGTGATAATAATCAGAAATGTTTCTTGAGCCATTAAAATGATTTCTCAAGGGCCGTCTGACACTGAAATCTGTAGTTGTGCTCTGCAATCACAAGATTTAAAAAAAAAAAATTAAAATTGAAAACAGTTCGTAAAATATTTCACAATATTTGTCTTTTTTTTTTATCTGATAAATGCAGTCTTGGTGAACATAAAGAACCTTACCAACACCAAACTTTTGAACAGTACTGTATATTATCTCAAAACCAGCACAAGCATACTTTTCAATCAAAACATACAAATAAATCCAATTTGTTACATTTTGGCAGTATTTTTTTGTGATCTTCAAATTGCTCGTGGGGATCTTCAAATTGGACGCTGCTGCGGCAGTGATGTTTAATGGGGCTCCTGGCTGGACTGCGTCTCCCTAATATGCCCACCATGTGGGACTATGAGTGGAGCTCCAGCGGGAGCTGTGTTTGAAAGAGTGAGACTGCATTCATTGTGGAGTGAAACGACATGGGCTTGTGGAAATTTGACTGGGGTACATCTCACTGCTGCGGCAGTGACTTTCAAAAAATTACTCCTGCGGGACTATCTTGGGACTGGAGGTTTGAGTACGAGGTTGGAGAATGCCCTATGACATGGAGCCCTATGGAGTTAGAGAACATAGGGCCTCCAGATGTCACAAACGGGGGAGGAGGTCCTCATCCCTAAAGGCAAACGGGCCACCAGTATCTGAAGCGAAACTCCCTACGCAGAAAGAGGGAGCCTACGGTATACATAGGAAATGCAGAACTACCATCCTTCTGACACAGGGGGCGGAGATCACATAAAGACATAATGGCCCATCGCGTTTGAGGGACGTACGATCCTTGGTACCTCCAGTCCTGTTTTTCGGATAGGAGGGCCCACACTGCGATCCGAATGGGAGAGCCTCCATGGTTAAAAACATGAAGGATCACACAGCGATTCGGAAAGGGAGAGCCCCCACGGCGCCCGAACGTAAAGCTCATACTGCGATTTGACCAGGAGAGCTCCCGCTGCGTTTTGAAGGAGAGAGCCCCCCCCCCCCCCCCCCCCCCCATATGTATAAATAGGGAGTTCACTCTGCGATCAAAACGGGAGAGCCCACACAGCAAGTCGAACGGGAGAGCCTATGATGCATCTGAACGGAAGAGCCCACACGGCGATTCAGATGGGAGACCCCACTCCAGGAGTGGTATGTCACGCACATCTGAAAAGGGAGAGCTCTCACAGCATCCAGATGAATACACGCCCTGCGGGGCTAGGTAAGCGGGGAGATGCAGATAGTAGGGAGAAGCGGTCCGGACTCAGAAGGATGCTAGTGTTTGTTGTGCTTGTCTAATGTTAAGGCGTGGGACGACTATCGACCTAGCATTTTGATTTGGTGGTTGGAAAGGCCTCTTTGTGCTGCTATTGTGGCTGCACCTATTCGGAAAGAATGTGAAGAGAAATGTTTGGTTGGGATGCTGGAACTGTTGAGGATGAATTTGAGGTTCTTTTGAAACCAATGTCTGGAGGCAGGGAGGTTTTTATCATCGATGAAGAGAGGATCGAGAGAAGAGGTGATTTGGGATTTCCTCTGGTGGAGAAAAAAGTTTAAGGACTGGTATGGTTGGATAGGGGTTGGCAAATTGAAAATGAAAATCGAATGACCATGTTTCAATTGATCGGTTTTGCTTTGTTTGATGTTGAAACGTATGGTGTCATGGTTTATTATTTGAAGGTCGGAGAATGTAGGATGGATAGATGGGTTGAAGTTTGAGTTGGTAGTAAATTCTGAGACTCTGAGGAAACCAAAGAAACCCAAATTGAACATGGCGTCTAGGGTTCTTGTTTTGTTAGGAGAAAAAAAGACCTGAGCGGAGAGTGGTTAGGCCGACGCTAAGAATGTCGATGGTTAAAGTTAGCTGAGGAGCGGCGCACAGGGTAAATAGAACGGGCGTGAGCTCTGCCACAGAAATTACAGACATGGAGGAAGCGGCATTGTTGTCTGTTGCAACCTGATGAATTAAAGCTGTTGGACACTTGTCTGCCTGAAACTGAGGTAAAAATCTGGTTACGGTCATTCCTTGATTGAGGGACATATGAAGTGGATTTTTCCTGGAAAGGAGCTGGATGGGTTGGAAGATCTGGGTTGGTTTGGGGACATTCTGAAGTAGAATCAATGATAGACCTGCAGATGGCGCAAGAAAGGCTTCGAACACCTAAGAAGACTCTGTTATATAGTTCGAGGTCCAAGGCTCCCCAGTAAGGACACTGGTTCCAGTGGTTGACGCAGGCGGCGCATTTAGCTGAAAAAAGCTTATGGTATGTATAAAATGACTACCTCCGAAAGAGAGACTGAGCTCTGCTATGATAGAGAGGTAGTCATTTAATTCCTTGCGTCTGGCTGGAAATTAAGTGCAAATTACTTCTGTGTATCTGGCAAAAGCAATGCAGAATTCTGCAAGTGTGAGAACTCGTTTTGAAGGTTGTATGGAATTTTTTTTTAGATTGATGGTTATTGGGCCGCAGTCGAACGAGCGGTGGGATTCGTTGAGAGGGACAGAAGTCAGTAGGGAAGGAAGATCAATGTCTGCACCTGATAGAATTAGGGTACGGAGATGGGCTGAGACTGGAGGTGGTTCCATGGCGACTGCATTGGGAGGAGCTGGAAGATGGACTGCTGTGGAGAGTGAATGGGCTGGCAAGCGGATTGTACATGGAGAGCAAGTGTTAGTGTTGAGAAAAGTAGATGAAGGTTGATCGGAGGGTCCCATTACTGACTGGTGTCCACAATGACTGGCATGGCCTGAAGTGACAGTAAGAGAAGGGTTTGTGGGCAAAAAAGGTGTAGAAATCCTTTGCAGAGGCAACCTCACACTCGGATGTGAACTGGGAAGAATATTAGGAGACAATTGGTGGATAGGAGGGGGGAAAAGGGAATGAGGTGAATTAGAATGGAAGGAAAGAGGAGGGGGTGCAGGGGTGATGGCTAGCGAAGGCAACCTCGCGCTAGGATCCGTTCTTTGAGTAGGTTGGTTTGGGGGTGAGAGAAATGTAACTGTGTGCGAGGGTGACCTGGCACAAGAGTTATTATAAAGAAGATTAGAGAGAACTGGAAAAGCAGAGGGAAGTGCGGAGGAATGTGCTTGTGAGTTTGGTTCTTGCCTGGGGAGTGGGGCTGACTGCATGACGTTTGTGAGAGCTGGAGAAGAAGCGGAACTGTTTTTTGCGGCCGCTGTTGCTGGCCGGGTGGAAATACCGGCGGACAAGGAAAGGGGAGCCGCAGCGGCGCCGGCGGCTTTTGGATCGGCGCGTTGGGATTGTGTGGGTTCAGAACGCCGAACCGGGAGAGAAAGGTGCAAAGGTAGAAGAGGTGCGAGTCTTGCCTTTATAAGATGTTGAAGTGTTTGATGGAATGCTAGAACTGTAAGAACTGATGAAAAGATTGTAGAGTTGAGCTTTTGATGATCTGCGTGAGAAATGGTTTCCGGAGCTGGAGAGGACTTGATGTAAGCTGTTGACTAAACATTTTGAAATGGGTGGAATCGGTGTATTAGCAGCGGTAACGTTAGAATGGAGAGATGAAGTCTGAGAAGATGGACGAGGCTCAGTTAAAACTGACGATCTTGAAGGTGGAGGAGAGCGTTGCCTTTTGGAACGTGGTTTATATGAGCGCTGGATTTCTCGGCCAGAACGCTCATGAAGATGATCCGTAAGATCCGATGTCACACGGGGTGTGACTGTCGGTGTCTCAGGCAGGCTTGTCAGTTCGTTCATCAAAATGAACAAATCTTTTTCCGAGTCAATTCGTTCATTTCGGTCGTTAAATGAATCAAATGACTCGAAAAAAGATTTGTTCATTTTGATGAACGAGTTCGAACAGGAGAGTCACACAGAACAGAGCAAGGCGGGCATGTGAGCTTATAAAACTTAAACGTTGTTATTTATTTTTTAAATGAGCGATCGTTTCGCATGATGAGACCCTTATTCATCGTCTGGTGTCGTTTAAATACATTTTAAGCTGCATCTGAAACTGTTATTAACTGTATTTTGGACCTTGGACCGTATGGTTCCCATTTAAGTCCATTATATGGAGAAAAATCCTGGAATGTTTTCATCAAAAACCGTAATTTCTTTTCGACTGAGGAAAGAAAGACATAGGCATCTTGGATGACATGGGGGTGAGTAAATTATCAGCAAAAGTTTTTTCAAAAGTGAACTACTCCTTTAAGTGCCACTTCATTCAGCACTTAAGAATCAGTCTTATACTTTACTGAAAGTTGCTTTTAGCTGCTTTATAAAAGTCTCCTACTCTTAGAGAAGTCCTACTTTTTACTAAGTATTTTTGGACACTTAAGTCAAAGCAAGTTTTATACATACGGGCCCTGGATTTCCGGGATGTCGGACATTATTCCGTGCAGCGATACTGAAACAGCTGATGTTGGAACAGCTGATGCTACACTGTTAACTTTCGCTGTAGATTTAGCAGCAATACTGCATTTCTATATTACAGTAAAATACCGTAATTTCCATTGCATTCTGGGTAATTTTGCTTGAGCAGGAACATTTTACAGTACATTTTAGTGTTGCTGTAACCTGGCTGTATTATGCCAGGCAAAAATACAGGGTTCATGTAAACAGAGAGCGCGCGCACCGCCTCACTGACGTCAGAGCACAACTGCAGCAGTTCACTCACTCTGCGCGGATATCTCACTCTGCGGATATCTGGAAATTTGAATTTTATAATAAGGTTTTAGGATTTTACGCTATAGTGTGTAGCCTACATAGATTTTAATGTGAAATGACAGTGGAAGTTTAGCCAGCGACGGTTGCAAAAACACTGTTAAGTTTGTTAACGTTATCTGCTCTTTCACCCCGCTGCTTGTCCTGACATTTTCAAATCTAACGTTATAACTGTGAATTAGCATTACCTTACGGTTTATTTTGACCAAAACAGATTTGGTGATTGTTGGAATGGTGGAAAGACAAATCGAGATGGTCTTTTGTGAGTTTTATTTTATTTCTGTCGAATTTTAATTAAATGTTTTTTACAGTAAAATACCGTAATTTGCATTGCATTCTGGGTAATTTTGTTTGAGCGGGAACATTTTACAGTACATTTTAGTGTTGCGAGGTCTGCGAGATAAAATTACTGCATTTGACATGTTAGTCTAACTGTTAGGCCTATCTCTGTAGGGAACACCCGAGCCTGTCAGTGGTAAAACCAAGCACTTATAATAGACATAACGTTATATACATTTTGCTCAAACTGCTATATTTGCAGTCCGTTTCCCGAATGACGAACTTGATAATTTTATGATCAATACTGGACCAAATTGAATAAGTCGTTTAGACACAAAATAAGACGCGTGAAAAAAAGGTTTAAAAATACTTGGGCTTAGAGAGATTGGCTATTGGTACCAGTTTAGCCTTTTACTTCATTTCTATTTAGGTGGGAGACTCCGTTATAATGATTATTATAATAATTTAAAATATAAATAAAGGTGTAAATTGTTGAAAAACTTCAGACTATCAGAGTTAATGATCTATTAGGCAACAAAGACAAGTAAAATCCATGCCAAAAAATCAAGTTAGAATATTTAGAGAGGTCAAGTGAAGCTTATGTTTTATTAACCTAACTTAGATGTATTCTAAGCAGATTTATGAGATATTTCCTCAACAAGAAACACATAACCGTTAACTGAATAATATTTATTTTGATTTCTTACAGCTTGTTATGTTTTCATTTCCGTCCGTCATGTCCATGCACAATATGTTACGATCATCCATCCACTAAAGAACAATCCAGATACAATTTCTCAGTGTTATTTATTTGTTAGTTTTCATTTCAATGCGCTGGCATAACATCAGTGCACGAGGGAGCAGCAGCACGACATTTTTAAGGAAGGAACACAAGTGGAGTCAAAATAAAAGTCCCCATTTGTTCACACATGCGCACAATGAACTCTTGCACATTTTTAGTATACAACAGTCAATAGCATAAAGTAAAAACAAAATAACAGTAAGAAACATAAAATAATATAGTTAATGAGAACATCCTCACTCAACACCCTCACTTGTTCTCATCCTCTTTAGTCATGTGCAATGTCATCACAAATATTTAGTTCCCAAACAGAAAACCTTTGAACCTTTGTCCAAATATCTGCCACCATGTCTTCTGTTGCGCAGTACACAATATTTATTCTTCCCTCACTGACAGCATCATGGATAAAGTGATATTTCACATCAATGTGTTTAGATCTAGATCTATTCACTGGATTTCTACTCAGTGCAATAGCACCCTGATTATCACCGTACATCGTGGTGCAAGTGTAAACACTACTAGAGCTGGGTTTCGATTCAAATTTCAAGAATCGATTCGATTCCGATTCTCAAGATCTTGAATCGATTATCATTATTCGATTCGATCCGATCCGATCTGATCCAATTTCCGAGATTTAGATGAGTGTTTTTGTTTTTTCCAGCTGTTACCTGAATTACAGGACTGTAGTTATGCAACATATTGATACTATTAGGCTATTATAGACATTTAACTGCTTGTTTTGAACTCCATGCATGTGTATTGAATGTTAAACAAGTTCATAATGATAACAAACAAGACTGTTTATCGTGGTGATGTGTAGCCTACAGAGGCTTCGCACAGACAGTGAATGAGAGAGATCGGCAGAGCGCGTGCGGATTACCTGCGTCTGTCTTTGAAGTCATATGTATTCGTGAAAAAGGTTGCCGTGTCAAAGGAAAGTGAAATATTTGTCGTATCATCCTTTTAACGTTCACGTCACGGGTATTTACCATAAATGCGCGCCAGGAGCAGCGCTGGTCAGCATTCCACAGCGCGAGGAAGCCGCGGGGAAATAAAATCAGCGAGTCACGCATTGAATCAATGCCGTATTGGTTTCTAATAAGTGAAGCATCAGCTGCAGCGTTACCCATGCGACGCATTGCTGCTCAGCTGAGCCTTGAAAAGTGGAACTCAAAGTTAAAAATAATTAACACCTTGTTTCATTACATCTCTTTTAATGAATCAGCTTTTTTGAACGTGTTCGTTGAATGAACGAATGACTCACTCAAAGCCCGTTGTTGTACAGTGTGCGCGCTGAGTGAAATCCTTTCAATGCGCATACAGGGATCTCCCAGTCGCGGCAAGTTAAAGTTCACGGGGAAAATGTAAGCCTATTATTAACCTGTTAAGCTACAACCCCATTTTTGAAAAATCCCCAGATATGGCATACCCAAACTGAAACAGATACAGTTCATGAACCCTTTGTACTAAAAGCACAAGTATGATCTCATTTGAAAGCTGACACCTGGAAGTTTATTGTAAATGTAGAATTAATTATTGTCATAATGAAAAAAAAATAGTTATAAATAGCTTCAAAGTTTTGTAAAGTTATTATACATTTATTTTTATGAAACATCTTCATGAAAATAAAATTGAAGTTGGCATTGTAGCAATCTAGAAATGCACTGCAACTAAAGCCACATGTCTGACCATGTTATATTTCAAATCTGAAGATGATAAGTCTAAAACTCTGTATTTAGTTCAATGTTTTTCAAGATCATGTCATATGAGTTTATTTTGATTAGACTCTAAAATGCAAACTGATGTTTATTGTCATCTTCAAAGCATCTATTCAGTCTATTGCCTCTATTGTTTTGTGGTGCAAACGAGCCTCATTCAGTCTCAGTCTCCCCTGCACATATTCACACCTCTCCGGCCTGTTTATTGCTCTAAATATGCTTTTCTTTTGTCTGCATTATAATCACTAACGACTGGCTATTCACACTGTTTCAATCCCTAATTTCTTTTATAAAAGCTCTCACTTCACAGTGAAACTGTATCAAATGCCCTTTTTGAAAAAAGAAACATTTCAGTAAGCATTCTTATGTAGAAAAAAATAATAAAAATTACAGCAAAGTTAGGTGGCAGGTGCACAGAGCTAGCTAGCATGTTAGCTTAGCACACCATCAATACACGACAATTTATGAGATTAAAACCATGTTTGTGCTCCAAACTTACTTTATAGCGCAAGTCGAGTGTTTTAAATAACTTTCTGTGATCTGATTTGGCTTCAGATAAAAAAAATCAGATAGAAAATATATTATTTTATAGTATTCTGCACAATGATGTCTATATCGATTAGCATTACATTATACATATAATCTATTATTATGAAAATACCTGACATGGCTCGAAGAACACAGGTAAATCAAATAGCATTGAAATCATGTTTATTGTCTTCAAAACATCTTTATCTGCATGTTACAGCAATCTCTGATAGCTTTGTTATGGCAGGCAGTTCCTGGAATGTCACATGATTATGGCTCTTCTTCATGTGATCCATATATGGACTACATACGTGCATACAGCGCCCTCGGGCTACTGATATGAATTGAAAACACAGTACATCAGAGTATACAGCGCTCATATTGATTACATCGACGCATTTGGTATAAATTCAATAAATATTATTCCTGTCTATAGAAATCTGATGTAAACCTATGAGAATCTATCAATATTTCTCAAAATCTGCACATGTTTGAGCTAAAAGCCCTCAGGGACGTTGTTTTGTCAAGCGCTGTCATGACGATCGCACGGGAGTTTTTTTCTGAATGAGAGCGCCTGAAGCTCATAATTCATATTAAAGGTAACAACTCATTTTTTAATTTCACAACTCCTGACACAAATTAAGACATAACTGTCACTATAAGTTTCTCAGAATACAATAGTGGTCAAATAATGAAACTTGAGTCTTATATCTTTTTAATGATGTATAGTTTGTCAAGGTAATAACATTAAATATGATAGTAACTTTGAACTATTTAAAAAAAAAAAAAAAACGCTTCAGAGCGCCCGCACTCATATTTTAACAGGTTAATCTCGTTGCTGTTTTCTTCCTCATTCCAATTACACTCCACTTTTAACTCACTCGGGGTAGCTTTTGGTTTACAGTTTGACATTCCAAACCTTTCAAGCATTTTGAGAATGTACTTTTTCTGATTCATTTTAATTTCTCCCTCTTTTTGCTCAAACTGAATCCCCCCCAAAAAGGATATTTTCCCTAGATCCTTCATGTTAAATTTGGACTTCATTATTTCTTTAAAACTGTTGAGCTGATCCTCACTGTTTGCTGCAATTATCAAATCATCTACCCAGATGATCACTATGATTGTCTCATTTTCAACCTGCTTCCTATACACACAGTGATCAGACTGATTTCACTCGAAGTTGTTTTGTTCCAAATGATCATTTAAAAGTTCGTACCAGTTTCTCCCAGACTGTTTTAGACCATACAGAGATTTCTTCAACTTGCATACTAACTTGTCTCCTATGTCAGATGTCTCTTCAAAACCCTCTGGTTGTTCTAAGTATATGTCTTCCTCTATTGGAGCATGTAAATATGCTGTTTTGACGTCCATCTGATGAACTAGGAAATTGTTCTGAGCAGCTATCAGCATTAATGCCCGTACTGAGGTGAGATTTGCTGTAGGAGCAAATGTCTCATGGTAGTCTATGCCTTCAGTTTGATTGTGTCCCTTTGCAACATACCTAGCCTTGAAGATTTTTTCCTGTTTCTGAATTTTCTTTAAGGGCATATACCCATCTTCCCCTACTGTCTTCCTGCCTTCTGGTAGAGTTGTCAATTCAAATGTGTCATTTACTTTAAGTGAGTCCATTTCTTCCTTCACAGCATGTTCCCATCTGGGAGCCTCAGGCGACATAAGGGCCTCTCTATAGGTTTGGGGGACTCCACTCACTGCCCTGTAACAATAATCAACACTCACATTGGTTACATCATCTTCGGAGTTTGTCAGGTAATCTTCTAGATATTTTGGGGGTCTCTTTTCTCTTTTCGAGTGGTAATGCTTTTGAGTAGCCGTGACTGTTGGACCTGAATTGTTTTTGTTGTCTTCAGTGTCTACTTTTTCCATAGTTCCACCATGTTTTGACACCTCTATATTGTCTGTATCACCACTCTCCACTTCTCCATCTAGGACCTGATTCTCTGTGCTTTCCTCACTTTGTGGGACATCTCTACTTTTCTCACTATCCTGTGTCCTGTCTCTGTAGCCTTGAATTTCTAAGTAATCTTCATCGGTTTGTGTCTGTTGTTCAGCACTGCTCTTCCTAATGAATTTCACCAATCTATGTTTAGACACATTTCCTGTCTGTGGATTGTATACCAGATAAGCTGGGCTATTTTTACTATACCCCACAAATATTCCCTTCTCACATCTAGGGTCCAATTTCTTTTGATTTTGTTTGTACGCATAGCATTCTGATCCAAAAACCCACATTTTAGAAAGGTCAAGTCAAGTCAAGTCACCTTTATTTATATAGCGCTTTTTACAATACAGATTGTATCAAAGCGCTTCACAGTGATAACATGAAAACAATATAACAAAGTTTGTTTCTAAAAGAAAATTGCGTCAACGTCCACCTTAAGTAAGGCAGATCAATAATATTATTGAATATTAAATGTCCCCAACTAAGCAAGCCAAAAGCCAAGGCAACAGTGGCAAGGAACCAAAACTCCATCAGGGACAGAATGGAGAAAAAAACCTTTGGAGAAACCAGACTCAGTCGGGGGGCCAGGTCTGGCTTTCTTCCTGTCAACATGAAGTATGGAGTATTCTTAGTTCTGTCATTATAACATCTATTACGGATGTGAGTTGCAGTTTGACCAGCATAAGGCCACAGCTCCTTTGGTAATCCCATCTCTATTAGCAGACACCTTCCCATTTCAAAGATGGTTCGCCATTGTCTCTCAGCTGTACCATTTTGATGAGGAGAGTACGGAGATGATGTATCATGTCTTATACCCTTTTCTCGTAAAAGTGACTGAAATGCATTGCCTGTGTATTCTCTGCCATTGTCTGATCTTATGCATTTGACTCTACCATATGGTGCACTATCTGCAAGGAACTTCTCTGTCGCTAGTGTAGTGTCACTCTTGTTCTTAAGGAAGTAAACAGATACTGCCCCTGAAAAATCATCTGTGAATGAAATGGCATACTTATATCCATCTTGAGAAGTTGGTTCAATGGGACCTGCTAAGTCAGTGTGTACCAATTCTAGGGCCTCACCAGCTTTTGTGTCAGTTTTCCTATTTCTGCTGTTGATGAACTTTCCCTCAGTACAAACATTACAGTCTAGTTTGGTATTACCTGTGATTTCCATACCCTCCACCACTTCTGGTAATTTCAACACATCCCCAACATTACAATGTCCCATGATGCCACGTTTTAACGTCACAAGTTAGACTCACTTTGTCCCTGGACATTATATCAGTAACTGACGCATCAACACATTGTTTGTTGTTATTTACCGTTTTCAGGTAGTGCAGTCTCTCGTGCTCTTCTATGCGGAACACAGTTCCATCCTTGCTTATCGGTTCATTCTGTCCTTCCTGGAAGATCACCCTGGCCCCATCTGTTGTAGCAGCTTGAACGGAGATGATGTTCTGTGGGTATGATGGTATGAACAAGGCCTTCTTTAGGGTGATTCTGACCCATTTCCCTTCCACGTCCAGCAGTAACACCTCTGCGTCGCCCCGCTTTAATGCGACGTTGTTCATCCTGGCTCCATCCGCCAACTCCATGTAGTGCAGGGGTCTCAAACTCAACTTAACTGGGGTCGCTGGAGGTAGAGTCTGGGTCAGGCTGGGCCGCATCAAGTATTCCACAAAAAATAGTATTCAAGTATTCCAAAAAAGGAGCACAACTGATCCAATCTTCATGAGCTGTCCTTCTGACAGTTGAAGTTCATTTTCCTTATACACAAAATCTTTGTGTTACTTCATTTTACAAACATTCTTTTTCTTTTCCTTATAACACATATTTGTGATACTTATATTTGCTTATGTCCTTTTTATTTTCTTTATACAACACATTAATGATAATGAATGTTTTTTTTTGGAAGGCACATTTCCTTTTATTATACTTAGAAAAACGATTATTGCTTTTGAAATACAAATATTTGCAGTCATGTCTGCCCGTCTTAGGGCCTGTTCACATATCGCGTCTTTTCGCTCAAGTTCATTATTTCAAATGTAGGTGCGCGGAATGCGCGCTCATAATGGAAGCGACGCGTTCGTGGTGCGACGCGCTCGTTTTTTCCAAGCGCGCGCCGCATCAAGATAAAATCATCTCAACTTTTCAGAATGCCGCAAGCGCACCGTAGCTTAGCAACGACAGACGCCTACGGAGCGCAACGGCCCTAGCGCTTTGGAAAAAGGAGAACGCGGCGCGCCTAGCGTTTTCTATGCGTTTTTGGGCGCTAAATGTGAATTCAGCCTTATTTAATTATTTCTACACATGTATAGTGTCTCAGGCAAATTACTGACTTTGTACAAATCAAAGCAAACCTTCTTATCAACCTGCTGGACACATATTACAAGCTCAAAATGATTATTCTCACATTGTTTTAGAGCAGGGGTCTCCAACACGTCGCTCGCGAGCTACCAGTAGCTCGTGGCATGTTCACATATCGCGCTCACATATTTTGCTTGCTCAAGTTCGTTATTTCAAATGTAGGCGCGCGGCAAGCGCGCTCATAAGCGACGCACTCATTTTTTTCCAGGCGCAGTAAGTTTGTACTTCGCGGTTGTCTATGACAACTATTGACAACAAACCCACCGTAAGCTGTCATGAGACTATCTATGGTAGCCCAAAAGGGATAAAAAAAAAAATATATTTTTAAAACATTAAACTTTAATGTCAAGTAGGGGGCCACAAAATATGCGGGCCGCGAGTTTGAGACCACTGATGTAGTGTGACTTTGGATCGAAACTCTCGTCAAATTTCGTGAAATCGCTCTTCTCTGTTAAAATGTGGGATGTTGCTCCACAGTCTACCATCAGTCCATTTTTCGTAATATTGTCTGGAAGAAATGTTTGACTGACTTTGAACACAAATGTTTGTTCTTTCTCATGCTTCTCTTGTTTTTCTGCAGCCTGTTTTGCTTCATCTTTGTGCCCGTCCATTCTCTGGCGGCATGTCTCAACACTGTGTGTTGAACTTCTATGGTAGCTGCACCACTTAAAGGTGAACTAAGTAACTTTTTTACCTTAACCGAACAGCTTTGGAGTCATTGTAATGTTTATATTACTGATTTCGTGTTGAATGGTGGTCGTCTCGCACCCCCCTGGTGCCTGTGAGCCGCAAAACCACCCTTGCAACTTTGGGCGAGCCGCCGGCCTGAGTGTTAGGAAGTATCGTGTGATATCAGGTCTCGCGAGGTAACAAATTGCTTTACGGCAAAAAACAGATCTGATCAAATTCGGATAAAATGAGCATCAAACAGAAATAACCCGGCGCCGTATACATGTGGTGTTGGGCGCGCGCAGCTCTTAAAGGGGCCATACCTTATTTCCACTCGTTACAGCGTCCATCCTACTGAACAGGTACCGGTGTACAGGGGGAGGGGATCCGGCCGTGAGTGCGAGCCATCTCTGCGTGAGTGCTATTCACGACAGTACAAGTACTCCACAGCGACTCTAGGGGTCGCTGTTTGACAAAAACGGAATTCTTACTGAGTGCTGCTTTAAGCCCCGTTCACACTACACGCGATTTTGTCGCTGCAAGTCGCCAGGCGCTGGCGATGAGGTTGCTAGTGGGCGTTCCCACTACTGGTTGACTAGTATGACATCCAAAAGACAGCGAATTAGCTTTCTTGCCATCCATCACTGCAGGCCCAGGGGCTGAGGAGAAGGATCACGTGTGCTCCACTCCTATTGGTTGTCGCTCGCGAAAATCGCTCTTCATTTGCATAAAGTTAAAAATTTCTCAACTTTGTCGCGTCGCTAGACACGCCCCATCTAGTCGCCAACGGTCGCTGTCGCGCGTGTCGCCGGAAGTTGCCCGCTCACCATTGAAATGAATGGTATCGCGTCGCTTGGTCGCGTGTAGTGTGAACGGGGCTTTAGGTACGCCTTTTTGGTGGCAATCGCGCGCAATATGAGCGCGGTTTTTTTACATCCGTAGCAGGTCACGGACGCTATTTGCACTTTCATCACATTGTCAGATTTGGGTTTATCATCAAATTTTTCTGTCTCTTCATAGCTTCTTAGTTTGCTTTTGAACTGGGTGAAAGTCAATTCTTCACTACTCTGTGTAGTATGGATAGCGAAAGGTTTGTAGGAATCCGGCAGACCCTTTAGGATCATAGCTATTATAAGTCCGTCACTTATTACTTCTTTTGCGTTTCTTAGGGAAGTCACCGCTTTCTCGGCTCGGATAATGTAGTCTGTTATCGTCTCGTCAGATTCCTTCTTTAATGAAGTTAGTTCAGTGTATAGGGCGATAATTATGGGCTTACCCTGACTGGCGTAGTGATCTCGAAGTATTTGTAGAGCTTTTTTGCCGTCATCAGTCGCCTCTCGCGTCACCAGTGACAAGCTTTTGTCGTCAAGAAACTGAATTAGTTCAGCGTAGCACTCCTCATTCTTTTCCTCGTCTATATCCCCAGTAGACAGTATTGTTTCTTTTAAACCCATTATTCTCAGATGACCAAGAAGTTTTAAATCCCATAGTTCGTAGTTATTTCCGTCTCCGTCGAAGACTAGCCTCTGCCATCTTCCTTTTGTAGCATTTGCGCGCCTGGGCCCATAACCTGTTATGTTTTCATTTCCGTCCGTCATGTCCATGCACAATATGTTGCGATCATCCATCCACTAAAGAACAATCCAGATACAATTTCTCAGTGTTATTTATTTGTTAGTTTTCATCTCAATGCGCTGGCATAACATCAGTGCACGAGGAAGCAGCAGCACGACATTTTTAAAGTGTCTATGTCAGGTTAAATTTTTTTTTTAGATATATTAAATAAGGGTTAGATGTCTGAGTGAAAATGTAATTATCATTAAAATTATTACTGTAATTACCCTACAGTAAACTTTATAGCCATTTCTGTCAAGATCATATTTTTAAAACACAGCTGAGCTGTGACGTCAGAAGAGGGAGTCGTTCCACAAACGTTCTATTCAAGTATGGAGAGTTTTGAGTCTGAGCAGATCCAAAATCCCCCTCAAAATCCCCCCACAGCCATACACTTTTGAGATTCCCAGGCGTGAGACAGATGAGGAGGCAAACAGAAATTTAAATAATTCCTATCGAAGAAACATAAATATCTGGTGAAGATAACCAGTGGAGAGTTGGGCAGGTGTATATAGGCATAACTTAGAGGTGGAACGGTACATGTATTCGTATTGAACCGAAACGGTACGGGCGTCACGGTTCGGTGCATGAATACACGAGTATAAAAATAAATAAAACTCCCATGCAAATTAATTAATGCGGAACTACTGTTAGATACGCGGGCTGTTGGTGTTGGTGTGAGAGAGAGAGAGAGAGAGACGCGAGAGAGAGAGACGCGAGAGAGAGAGACGCGAGAGAGAGAGACACGCGGGCGTGATCGAACAGTGGAAACATAAAAACTGGAAGAAATGTGCGCTGCAAATGACCGAAGTCTTGGATACCGAAGCAGCACTGAAGTCAGCGCGTTTGGTCCGAACAAAGTTGACCCAGGCACGAAACACAGACCTGCTGCTTTTTGGGAAAAAGTGGACTCTGTGACCGGTTTTAACTGTGTTTTAGCACCCAGCACAAACGCAGTAATTCACCATTGTGAAAATACGCCTGCGTATACCTAACTAACTACCTAACTTAAATAGCTAACTAAATAAATAAATGTCCTAATCACTTATTCTCTCGCTCTATCACTCGTACAATTATCAACACAGCTCACAGACTCACTTTCTCAGCGCCCTGGGAGACGTCTCCCTCTTATGACGTCAAGCGATCCGTTTGGGCGGAGGAGCAGTTTTAAGTGAGTACTGAAAATAACGAACTTTTTCATCTTATATTCTGCCTTTAGGTATCGAAAATCATACAAAACAATACAACAACTTGTCAAACGTGTATTTCCCCTAACTATTTTGTGTTAATCATAATTACAAATTTAACCTGACATACGCACTTTAAGGAAGGAACACAAGTGGAGTCAAAATAAAAGTCCCCATTTGTTCACACATGCGCACAATGAACTCTTGCACATTTTTAGTATACAACAGTCAATAGCATAAAGTAAAAACAAAATAACAGTAAGAAACATAAAATAATATAGTTAATGAGAACATATAAATCAACACAGCTCTACAGTGTCTACAATTTGCAGCCTGGGAAGGAGTTTTATGTAAGTATTAGCCATGTTAATACAATGTTTTAAACTTAAAATTTTTAAAATCTAAAGATTACTTTTTTTTGTGGCTGTTTTTGTTATTTTTACAGAATTTTCTCTCTTCCACTGTCTGCTCATCTTTGGTGCTGTGGCTGACAGATTTTGTCATATGTGTTTTTGTGTGTCATGTCTTTTTCAGTTTTGGTCGTCGGTCCAAGGTTCCAGTACCACCTCAAAATCCCAGCCAAGTTTTTAAGTATGTCCAGCTACAGCTGCAAGTCATGTAGTTTCTCAACCTCTTCTTAAATGCAAGGTTATTGGTTAACCTTATTGGTTTTAATAGTGTAATTGATCAACAATTTTTTTTTTGACCAGAACATTGTTTGGATTGTCTTTTGATTTGCAGTTATTCTGAAGTTGCATTATAATATTATTACCTATAGATTTATATACTGTAATAACTACATATTATATAGTTATAATATCATTAGTAATTTGAGAATGACAATGTTTTGCAATAATGTATCAATATAGATATTACAGTACAATACCGTATAATTAATTACAACAGAAGCAGACAAAAATGACAAAATACAGTAAAAATACAGTACAATACTGTTTTGTAGTTTACAGTACTGTTTGTGTGTACTGTAAATTGAATTACAGTACAGTTACTGTAAATCGAAATACAGTACCTTGGTGGCAACCTTGCTGCCAGTACTGTACTGTAAAAATACAAGAAAATTGTTAACAGTGTAGGGAGAGGTAAGCGGCTGTTTATATACTCAGGCTGTTGATTGAAAGATTAGATTGGCTCACTCTTCCCTAACTTACGTTTAGGAACTTCATTCAATGACTACTAGTTGAAATTTACTGTGTTTATACAACAAGTGAATGCCTGCAATCAATCAGTCAGGGACGAATGCACAAAACATGCAAACTAATAAAAACATTACAAATGATTAAGAAATGATAAACAAGATCTTGTGATCAGTCACTTTTATCTGTCCCTTTCTCTCGGTGTGAATCAGAGGCCAAAGCTCTGGAACAGTTTACCTTTAACCATCAGGACCTCTCCATCTTTGGTTGCTTTTAAATCCAGCTTAAAAACCTATTTTTACTCTCTTGCGTTCGAGTAAGGTCATGTATTTATTTTTAAATTAGTCGGTGTTCTACGGGTTGTATACGTATATACACCAAATGATTTTGCTACTTGCTTTTATCTCTTTTTTTATTTTATTTTTTTATTTGATTGAATTATTTTATTGTACTGGAAAGCACTTTGGATCAACTACGGTTGTGTTAAACTTGAGCTCTATAAATAAAGTTTGACTAGACTTGAATTAAAGTTTATGCATAAGTTCGTGCGACACTGAAGCTATTTACCTTTTTATATATATATATATATATATATATATACACTCCATTAAACTTGCTGAGATACAAGAGCGTGAACTAAAATTCTCAGTTTCACGCGCATGTCTGGGAAACTCATGAATATTCATATAAGCTCCGCCCACAGAAAGCTAAAATCTCTTAACAGGGGTCATTGTCGTCCCAGCTGTGAATCATATCAATATTTATGGCCATTGTCCCTTCCTCGCATACAGCATTTTTAACCCAAATTGTGTCTTACATTAAATCATAAATGAATACAGTATATTGTTATTTGTGAACGAGCGGGCAGGGTGATTTTAACATGTTGTAGTAAAACCCTAAAGCTACAAGACAGTGATGGGAACTTCGGATCATTTTACTGACTTTCTCGTTGGATCTCATTCATCAGAATGAACAAATCTTTAATCGAGTCATGCATTCGTTTAAGTGGCTTTAAATGTTACACTTTTAACAGCCAAATTCCCCGAACACATTATTGTTGCAGAGTTTGTGCCGAATACAGTATAATCAGACTTTAGCCATTATTATGTTACAAGTAACAGAAATAAGCACAAATGTCAGGGTATGTCAAAACACCTGCAGGGCCCAGAACGCTTCCCTGCCATTGACGAGTTTTTACGGCTTTCTGTGTGATCCCTGTTGTAAGGTAGGGGGCGCTATTACGCATCTCCGGAACGAGTAGAGTATCTCCAGATCAAAACACAGGCAAGAAAGAAGCAGAAATGAGCGATCTCATATGTGACCTGGGGCCTGTACCATGAGTTGAGTTGACAAAACCAAACCAATCCAACCAGGCTTTGTTGGTACCATGATGCTGATCATCAACTTTCTCTGTCAACCCAGGTTTGATCCTGAGTTTAGGTGATTGGCTGTGACATCAGTAGCAAACAGCCAATCACATGCTTAGACATTTCTTGCGAGAGAATTCACTTCTCTCTTCTGCAGAGTATTATGAGATTGAAAACTATTAAGAATTATTGCGAATTTAAACACATTTACACAACAAGAAGAAAATAGCTGTCTATGAAAGAGGACAACTAAAAGAAAAAGTCTTGCTATATCAGTGCAAGTAAAAAATATTGAGAAGTTAGTTTATACAGTTGATAAAGGTATTGAGAGAATTGAACTTTTGTCAGACTAAAATGTATGAAATCGACGAAAACATGTTGAAGTAATAACTATAGACAGGTAGGCAACCGTTCAATGCTAAATACATATACATGTAGGACACGAGGATGTTTTAAGCTTGATAATATAAAACACAGGATGATATAAAAGTAGGCTAGTGTGAGTGTTTACACTAATGAAATGTGACCCATAAAGTGGTTAGGACTGTGAAGCTTTAATGGTCTCCATCTACTCCATCTGTGTTTTGATTATCGTTCTGAATCTGATCCAGGCCTCATCTTTGACAAAAACTTGATTTTCTCAGCTTTTGGCTCAAAATGTTGCTTTTTTTATGAAACTTACCCACGTTCAGGTGTTGATTAAAAAAAAAAAAAGAATACATGAAGCTAAAATAACATTTATTTTTAGTTTAAAAGCAGAGGGTCTTTCTTTCGATATATTGCATGTTCAGATATTCATACTACAAAATAATCTGGGGGCCATGAAATTGTGAAAATTATTATTTTTTTAAACGATGGCAGGCAACTTTCTCCAAAACCGCTGGCTGGGAAAGAGTTAATAAAACTGCATGTGTTTGTCAGAAGAACAGAAGCTGGAGCTACTTCTCTCTGTTTCTGTATATGACGAGTCAAGCAGGGACTGTGACAGTCAGCAGCATTTGTCTTCCTGCCAGGTCTAAAATAGTCTGCACATAAACACTTATCATAGGTGTACAATAGTGATTCAGTGATAAGTGATAAGTTTGTCTTAGTGATAAGACAAAAGTTTGAAAGATGGATTCATGTATTCGCTCAAATAAATTTTGAACAAAAGCCTATGACCACATCTGTAAGTTTCTCTTTCCCTAAACCGATAAGTTGAAATGTTTTCTGGTTCTGTGTTTGAGTGACGCGTGTAAAACGGGTTCGTCTACAAGTTTGTGAAGTAGGTTACTCCTTCTTGTAGAGCCACATTCCTGCTTAGTTTCATTTCATGCTTCAAATAATAGAATACATAATACATTCATTTCTAGCATGTCTTACCACAACCAAAACTGTGCTTTATGAAAAAAAATCTGTTAATGTCTCTGAACAAAGAAAACAAAATTCTTATTAGATTTATTAGTTGTTTTTTTTAAACAACTTAACTAATTAGTTTTCCCCGTAAAATATGCATTTTATGTATTATGTGTATTTTAATGCAGTGTCAAACTAATATTTTCGGGTAGATTTTTTTATATTTATGAAGCTCGGTTGAAGTTTAATTCAGTTTCTTTCAGGTTATTGTGTAACGTTATATATATATTGTATGTGTATAAATTTCCCCCTAAATATATGTATATGGTAATTTTATTTGAAAAGAAAGAAAAACATGTTTGGCAGAAGTAAATCGCAACTCCAACCATAGACTCATGGAACCAATGAGATCTTCTTCACCGCTTCCCTTTGCTATCGATGTAGTAGCTGGAGACACTAGTTGAACAGCAGTATTAATTCATAGCCTAATCAGTCCCTCCAGGATTTCACGATTTTTTTATGTGATTTTTGCGATCAAAATGACTGATTTTGTGAAAAATCTTGAAAAAAAATTGCGATTTTTTTTATATTTTATAATTATGACATCACATTTACCATATATTATGTCAGATGCACTATAGTCATACATGACACAAATCACAAACAAAATGCATGAAGCTTGTTTATTTAGTCTAATCAATTTTTTTTTAATTGTGCTGTAGCCTATTGTTGTTGCTTGATTAACATTAAAGGGGGGGTGAAATGCTGTTTCATGCATAGTGAGTTTTTTACACAGTTAAAGAGTTGGATTCCCATGCTAAACATGGACAAAGTTTCAAAAATGAAGTTGTAAGTTTGATGGAGTAATTCTGTTCCAAAAATACTCCTTCCGGGTTGTCACAAGTTTCGGAAAGTTTTTTTCGAATACGGGCGTGTGTGCCAGAGTGGCCGGAATTTCCTTATACGGGTCTTAAGGGCACTTCTCCCGGAAGGGAAGGGCATCTGTAGCCTAGTGCGTGCGAGAGTACGCCTATGCCCATCAGAGCGCTGGGCTCGGTCGGCTGCGTTGCAATTAAAAAAATGGCACCAAAAAAGTGTGTTTTTGGTTGCCAGGGCAAGACAACACTGCACAAATTTCCAAAGAACCCAGCGTTAAGGGACCAGTGGATGGATTTTGTTTTTCCAGAGCAGCAATGGAGTTGTGCAAGTGTTTTTGTTTGTTCCCTTTATTTCGACGGTAATAGTTTTATAAACAAGGCCCAGTTCAACGCGGGATTTGCAGATCGCCTAATACTTAAAGATGGAGCAGTCCCAACGATAAAGGTTCACGGTCGTGCGTTGGAACCGCAGGCGGTGAGTAAAACTGCCTCAAATGTCTGTGAGTTGTTAACTATCGGCGTGTTAGCACAGCAAGTAAACAACATGATCACATACAGTTAATGTATATCTATGGAGCATGCGATGTATGGTGTGTGTTTAAATACATTTGTTTAGCTGGCCACTGTAGGTGTCAGTTTGTTTATTGTAAAAATAAATCATGTCCTCATAAACCACGAGTCTGTCTGTTTACAACACACAAATGTTATAAAACTCGCGCATGACATGGTGTTCTAAAAACACTGCGCTCAAATTCAAATCACTTCAATTTAAAAAAAAAAAAACGCTCAAGACCTTATGGTTTTCACCCATTTCACTGCCCATCTCATGTTTTTGTGAGCAAAAACGCGTTCTGTATGAACGAGCCCTTAGTATTGTTTAGATCCTTGTTCTGCGTGGGATTACTATCTGATTATTAGCCATGGTTTATTTTCGGATGTCACTCACAGCTTCCAGACGCTCTCAACGCAAAAGCTTCGCGCGCTCGTGTCGTGATTATTTAGCTCCGCCCACACGGCAAGCCTCCACCCGCTCGGGTTTTTCCGGAAAGACTCGGTACAGCCTATCTTTCTTTTATAAATATAATAAAACTAAAGACTTTTTGGAGATATGAAGGATGCAATACTACTCTATAGGTACTCAAGATTAACATGAGATTGAGTGAAACTGAGTGTTTCACCCCCCCTTTAACAACAGCAGGTAAATTAGGTTACTGTCACTTTAAGACCTACTACAGTAATGACAAACGTCCCAATCAGTTATTACTGATTGTTTTACATAAATACTTGCCAAGATTAATATTTTGAAGTAATTGTAGCTATGTGTATTTGTTCAAGCGCTATAAAGAGAATTCAATATTCTTACTAGGCCGACAGGCGGTGACACGCAGTCAGTCAGTCACACACACACACGCTTGCAGTCAGAGACAGACTGTCACTCGACTGGCTGAAATTAGTTCTCTTTCACGGTATACTGCGCTTTTAATAATTCTTTTTAGTACCATCGAGCATATCATACTTTTTGTTATGTCATTCAATCATGTTAAACGCGTTAATAAGTTTGCCGTACTGCCTAATGAAAACCTGGGCGCTGAGAGGGCAGGAGAGACGCATTTTCTTTTGCCATGTTTCTGACAGACCGCTCACAGACATCACGCGTGCGCAACATCTATTCTGCACCCACGTAAAAATGCATTGAAACTTTAATTAACTAGAGATATTTCAATTGGGTGATTATAATTTAATGTTTTGTTAGGTCTTTTTTTTGTGATTATTTTGCGGTTAAATTAGGAATTATGCAGGATCGCAAAAAAATTCGACATTTTGTTGATTTTGCGTTGTATTCAGCGATCGCAGAATCGCGAAAAACTGGAGGGACGGCCTAATACCTAATAACAGAGTAAATCCCAAAAAAATAGCCGTTCTTGCCTTTCATTTCAGACGCAATGTCCGCTTAGAGTGTCTAATTTTATTATTTTTAATTAATTATATTATAAATTATGTTCCAGAGTGTAGCATTCGATGGAACGGTGGAACTGGGTTTAAAGACCTTGATAATCAGGCGCAGCGAGATGAAAAAAATCTCAACTTTTCAAAATGCCGCAAAACCTTCGCAAAACAGGTCAAAACCTTGTTACGGTCCTCATATTTATTTTATCTAGACAACTCTGTAAATTACTCTGAGAAATGTTTGGCAGTATTTGAATGATAAAATTGCAGAATTTTCCCCACATCATTCCTGTCATAATATCAGACTTCTCAGCATTATGACAAATGCTACTTTGACGTACACATCAAATCATGCATAGTGAGAGGCATGTGGGTAGCTCTATGCAGTCTCCACCTTTATGAAAACTCTCTCTCTCTCTCTCTCTCTCTCTCTCTCTCTCCCACACACACACACAACACACACACACACACACACACCATCTCATACTTCTGTACACGGTAAAGTGACAATAAAGTGAGTTGAGTTAGACACCTAGACCAGGATGAAGGTTTTAGTTGTCCACATCTGGCTTTTCTTACTTCTCCTGAACCAAAGAGACAGGAACATGGCTTCAGGTAAGACAGACAACACTCTTCAAGTAACTTGTGTGTATACATGTTCTGTGACAAAGTACACGGGAGTGGGCGGGGCGGGGAGGGGGTAGTGTCACAGAAGATAAAAACAACCAAAGTAAAACTTAGTTTCTGTAAAGAGCAACCGTGATTACTGTTATTATTTATTTATTTTTGCCATTAACACACAAATGCATTGCTACAGTGTAGCAGTGAATATTTGATACTACTTAATTTTGATTTAAGGCTTTACCTTAGGAGATAACTACATGAAGGATGTATGATGAAATTTAGCCAAAGTTAACTTAGTACTTTCTTTCTGTTTAAGGTCTTTATAAAATGAGTTTACAATAATTGGTGGACCCTCTGTGTGTGTGTGTGTGTGTGTGTGTGTGTGTGTGTGTGTGTGTGTGTGTGGCTTTGTGAGCAGTGTTGGGGGTAACTCATTGCAAGTAACTTGAGTTACGTAATCAGATTACTTTTTCAAGTAAATGGTAAAGTAACACATTACTTTTTCAATTTACAACAAAATATCTAAATTACTTTTTCAAATAAGTAATGCTAGTTACTTATTCACATTTATTGACTGACAGCTCTCCTATACCCATGTTGGGAAAATAAAGTGAGGTGTTGTGTGCTCTGTGTAAACATGATTTTTGGGATTTCAGACCCAAAAATAAATGATCACATTCATCTAATCTTTCCTAACAATCCGCTAGCTGTCCGCCCCGCGTTTTTGACAGCCTGCTTATGGGGCGGGCAGCTAGCGGATTGTTAGGAAAGATTAGATGAATGTGATCATTTATTTTTGGGCCTGAAATCGCTGATACAACCTTTAATGTGAACATGCAATTTACTCATCTCACCTCCATGAAAATATTCAGTATTCCTCAAAATGAATAAAAACAGTAATATGCAATCTCAGAATTTTATGCAAAACTTTTATAATTAATTATATTAAATTATACAAATATAGTTTTATGTATTTAATCTCACTTTATTAACCAATGTCCTTGCTGCTGACCTTCAATTATCTAATTAAACCATACTGATAAGCAAAAATGACTTTAGATTAGATTTAGAAATAAGAGTGTTGAACTTCCTTCTCCTGTATCCTATTGTTCTTTAATCCAGAATGGCAGCACAGTCGAAAGGTATGTTTGAGTGGCGGCTTCTACTGTACAGGCATAAATATGCATTTCCTTCAGCCTGAGGCTTACTCATTTATACAAAGGGTGTTGACATTTGCCAAAAATATAACTTTTATTTTGTTGTTATTAAAAAACAAACAAGCAAGCCCAGCCCAGGTGAGAAAAAGTAACGCAAAAGTAATGTAACGCATTACTTTTCATAAAAAGTAACTGAGTAATGCTATTAGTTACTTTTTGGGGGAGTAACGCAATATTGTAATGCATTACTTTTAAAGTAACTTTCCCCAACACTGCTTGTGAGGGCCAAATGTCCTCATTTTATATAGTAAAACATTATGACAACCGACCGACTAGTGGGCACATTTTACTGGTCTTCACTAGATGAAAAGGCTTATAAATTTGCCAAACCATGTTTTTATTTAAATGTAGTGTTTTGTGATGGGTAGGTTTAGTGGTTGGGGTTTGGTTAGGCAATAAAAAATATAATTATCCTGATATAAAATCAATGGAAGTCTATGCAAAGTCCTCAGTAATACAGTAAAACAAAACAAACGTGTGTGTGTCTGTTTTGAATTTTTTTATATATATAAAAAAATGTAAATAGTATTTTAAGGAACACAAACTTCAAAATTCTATTTATTAAATTAAAAATCTATTATTGTGATGTCATCTTAGATACAACAAGGAGAAGGATTAGGGGGAAAATACTAAATGGAACAAAACAATTATCAATTTAAGGGAAACATTTTGCCAAAGCTTTAAAGTTGACTTAAAATCTGTCAAAAGATGTTTTATTTTTATATATGGTGTTTATTTGGATCACCAAGTATTGCTGTTATTGATGTTGTCTTGATAATTTTAAGATCTGCACACTCGTTGCGTCTTGTGTCTTTCAGGCCAGTGTTCAGGACCCCCAGTGCTCTGCTGTGCTGGAGTGCATAACAGATGTAGCCGTGGGTGTTACTGTGATCAGGCTTGCTTCTCATTCAGTGACTGCTGTCCTGACTACCAGCAGACGTGCATTCAATGTAAGACTTTATAGTCTCAACACAAAATATACATCCAAGAAGTCTTAATAAAAAAGTCTCTCATCTTCATTGACAGATACTTCACCCTCATCACCCTCATCATCTTCATTGACAGATACTTCACCCTCATCATCTTCATTGCCAGATACTTCACCCTCATCATCTTCATTGCCAGATACTTCACCCTCATCATCTTCATTGACAGATACTTCACCCTCATCATCTTCATTGACAGATACTTCACCCTCATCATCTTCATTCACAGATACTTCACCCTCATCATCTTCATTGCCAGATACTTCACCCACATCATCTTCATTGCCAGATACTTCACCCTCATCATCTTCAATGACAGATACTTCACCCTCATCATCTTCATTGACAGATACTTCACCCTCATCACCCTCATCATCTTCATTGACAGATACTTCACCCTCATCATCTTCATTGACAGATACTTCACCCTCATCATCTTCATTGACAGATACTTCACCCTCATCACCCTCATCATCTTCATTGACAGATACTTCACCCTCATCATCTTCATTGACAGATACTTCACCCTCATCATCTTCATTGACAGATACTTCACCCTCATCATCTTCATTGACAGATACTTCACCCTCATCATCTTCAATGACAGATACTTCACCCTCATCATCTTCATTCACAGATACTTCACCCTCATCATCTTCATTGCCAGATACTTCACCCTCATCATCTTCATTGCCAGATACTTCACCCTCATCATCTTCATTGACAGATACTTCACCCTCATCATCTTCATTGACAGATACTTCACCCTCATCATCTTCATTCACAGATACTTCACCCTCATCATCTTCATTGCCAGATACTTCACCCTCATCATCTTCAATGACAGATACTTCACCCTCATCATCTTCATTCACAGATACTTCACCCTCATCATCTTCATTGCCAGATACTTCACCCTCATCATCTTCAATGACAGATACTTCACCCTCATCATCTTCATTCACAGATACTTCACCCTCATCATCTTCATTGCCAGATACTTCACCCACATCATCTTCATTGCCAGATACTTCACCCTCATCATCTTCAATGACAGATACTTCACCCTCATCATCTTCATTGACAGATACTTCACCCTCATCACCCTCATCATCTTCATTGACAGATACTTCACCCTCATCATCTTCATTGACAGATACTTCACCCTCATCATCTTCATTGACAGATACTTCACCCTCATCATCTTCAATGACAGATACTTCACCCTCATCATCTTCAATGACAGATACTTCACCCTCATCATCTTCATTGACAGATACTTCACCCACATCATCTTCAATGACAGATACTTCACCCTCATCATCTTCATTGACAGATACTTCACCCTCATCATCTTCATTGACAGATACTTCACCCTCATCATCTTCATTGACAGATACTTCACCCTCATCATCTTCAATGACAGATACTTCACCCTCATCATCTTCAATGACAGATACTTCACCCTCATCATCTTCAATGACAGATACTTCACCCTCATCACCCTCATCATCTTCATTGACAGATACTTCACCCTCATCATCTTCATTGCCAGATACTTCACCCTCATCATCTTCATTGACAGATACTTCACCCTCATCATCTTCATTGCCAGATACTTCACCCTCATCATCTTCATTGACAGATATTTCACCCTCATCATCTTCATTGACAGATACTTCACCCTCATCATCTTCATTGCCAGATACTTCACCCTCATCATCTTCAATGACAGATACTTCACCCTCATCATCTTCAATGACAGATACTTCACCCTCATCATCTTCATTGACAGATACTTCACCCTCATCATCTTCATTGACAGATACTTCACCCACATCACCCTCATCATCTTCATTGACAGATACTTCACCCTCATCATCTTCATTGACAGATACTTCACCCACATCACCCTCATCATCTTTATTGACAGATACTTCACCCTCATCATCTTCATTGACAGATACTTCACCCTCATCATCTTCATTGACAGATACTTCACCCTCATCATCTTCATTGACAGATACTTCACCCTCATCATCTTCATTGACAGATACTTCACCCTCATCATCTTCATTGCCAGATACTTCACCCTCATCATCTTCAATGACAGATACTTCACCCTCATCATCTTCATTGCCAGATACTTCACCCTCATCATCTTCATTGCCAGATACTTCACCCTCATCATCTTCATTGCCAGATACTTCACCCTCATCATCTTCATTGACAGATACTTCACCCTCATCATCTTCATTGACAGATACTTCATCCTCATCATCTTCATTGACAGATACTTCACCCTCATCATCTTCATTGCCAGATACTTCACCCTCATCATCTTCATTGACAGATACTTCACCCTCATCATCTTCATTGCCAGATACTTCACCCTCATCATCTTCATTGCCAGATACTTCACCCTCATCATCTTCAATGACAGATACTTCACCCTCATCATCTTCAATGACAGATACTTCACCCTCATCATCTTCATTGACAGATACTTCACCCTCATCATCTTCAATGACAGATACTTCACCCTCATCATCTTCATTGACAGATACTTCACCCTCATCATCTTCATTGACAGATACTTCACCCTCATCTTCATTGCCAGATACTTCACCCACATCATCTTCATTGCCAGATACTTCACCCTCATCATCTTCATTGCCAGATACTTCACCCTCATCACCCTCATTGCCAATAACTCTATCTTTACAAACCTCAAGACCATCATCATCTTCACAGTCAACAACCTCTCCAACATCTTCATTATCAATAGCCTCATTATCAGGTGACTATTTTAACTATTTTAATAAATCATATAAATTGGCTGTATACCACATTGTGTATGTATGCTTGTTACCACATGATTTTTATGTGAGATGGCATATTCTAGGTTAGGAAACCAACAGCAGTGCTATTTAACCACTAGAGAGCAGAACATATTAAAGGGTGACTAAACCCTAAACCAACTTTTTTTTAGTTAATGATCTGTAAGAATGGGGCTTTATTAGTGCTGATCATTAATTCGAGTAACTTTTTTGACATTTGGGTATAAAGTGTTTTAATTCTACAATATATGGTGTAAAAACGTCTGAATGCTGCCCTCTTCAGTTTTAACGGTGGCTACTGCAGTTGAATTTTCCTATTAGATGATTGCGGTGGTACTTGACGTAAGCGGGGAGAGGTGACGTAAGCAGGTTCCAGCTCACCACGCCCTTGGCAGTATAAAAACCATCTTGTTTCGTCAAAACCACTGCGAGTCAAGAGTTGGTATTACGAGTATTGAAAACGATCAGGATAGAGTATTTTAGCATCTATTTAGCATAGCATTTATATAGTTATTTAGATTATTTTGTGTAGCCTAGTTAGTTAGTTAGTAGCATAGTACAGTTAGGATAGCTTCGAGTTTGCGTAGATTTATCTGTATTTAGTACAGTGGTCAGGATGGTAACGGAATAGAGGTGGACATGGGCTTCTCCACACAGCTCGCGCTGAAAAGCGACGCAGTGCCAAACGCTGCTCCTCCTGCATGGACTCCACCACCGCAGCGGCGTCTTGATGTGATTGATCATGTATATTTGAATCACAATTTATGGTTAGGCTAAAGTTAATCCTCTGGGGTCGACAAACGCGCCGGCGCATTTTGCTGGATTTTTTCACATAGCGGCAAAATATCAATATGAATATATGCCTACAGAGAGTGCGCACCATTGACATCAACTCGACAAAACTCATCAGATGCCGATTGCGATGCGGGAGTTAAGACCGCAGTTTGAGCCAGTGGCTCGAATTGATATGGCCCTGTGTCCACAGACAATTCAACATCCTCCACTTCAGGTTAAGGTGGGGGAGAAAAGTCCTCCACTTCAAATGACCGCTCTGTTGCAAAGGTACTTGCGTCACTCCAGTCACTCTCCATTTTAGAGTTTGACAGCAGCTGTCACTACGGGTCTCAGGTGCACTTTTTTCAGCATTTTTCAAATATTGCCAGTGGGTGGAGTCAGGCTCTGACCAGGGGTTTAGTTACCCTTTAAGAGATGACCAAATGTGCAACGGCATTGGTGTGCATTTTGAAGTCAAAATAAGATGCAATGATGACCAAACTGTGGTGAGCAGGACGGTGGTGCGATTTCTAATGAGCAGCACCTGTGAAGCACACCGGTCTCGCATCTCTCACGGAGGAGCGAGTGTAGCAATGTTCAGGGAAGAAGGAGGCGGGAAACGGAGAACAATCAAATAAAACTTTATTTAAATAAAATAAACAAACAAAATACCTGCCAGCAGTCCCTCACAGAACTGCTGGCTACCGAAAATAAAATATAAATACCTGCCAGCAGCCCCTCACGGACGACTGCTGGCTACCAAAATAAAATATAACAAAATACAAACAAAAGCAGGCCTGTTCCTCTCTCTCTCATCCACTCCGTCGTTCCCCCTTTATGCTTCCGCTCCTCCGTGAGAGATGCGAGACCGGTGTGCTTCACAGGTGCTGCTCATTAGAAATCGCACCACCGGCCTCGCGACGTTCTCTCACGTCCCTCGGCCGTCCTGCTCACCACACAAACTTTTGCCATAATTATGGAAGACTAGTACAGGGGGAGAATTAGGGAAAAGGAAAGAAAGGTGAAAAACTAAACACAAAGAGAATCATTAAACAGAAATTTTGTCAAAGCTGTGCTTACTTCTATATCCGTCATGACAACTCTCAGATTGTTTGGCACAGTAATGGATATGACAAATATTATTAAGTTCATAAGTACAAGACTTGTTCCTGCTAATACATACACGACACGCTGCTGCAGCCATGAGGTGTATATAAGGCGCATCTGCCTGCAGAGTTTAGATCCAACACTGATCCAACACACCTGTCTCCTGAAGATCTTAATTAGCTGGTTCAGGTGTGTTTGATCAGGGTTGGAGCTGAACTTTGCTGAAAGGTACATCTCAAGGAACAGGAGATCCCTTGTAATCTACCAGTGTGGTCCTGGTGTACCCCCAACAGTACACATTTTGGATGTCTCTCTGACCTGACAACCATTTCAGGTCATGAAGGCTCTACTAATGAGCTGACGAGTTAAATCGGGTGTGTTTGATTAGGAAGACATACAAAATGAGTTCTCCAGGACCAAGGTTGGGAACCATGCTATGTGTGCCTGGGCCTGCTCTGCCAAAGAGCGTAACGCTAATTGACTATGATAGAGATGAGAAAACCCCAGAGCAAATAGTATGAGCAAATAGTAATTTTATAATTGTCATTGTCAAAACCCTCTATCCTCCTCTTTTGTATATGTGAAAGTAGTTTGGAATAATAGATGAATGACGGAGCATGACTTTGACACTGTATGCAACTGAAATCAGCCCGCACACACTTAGCGTAGAAAATGAAAACATCAAACAACAAAAAAAAACGGTGTCATTGTAGGTTTTAAGCAAAATTTGGTGAACCCTGGTTGAATGTGTATACATGTCACGGGTGACAAAAACGCTCGGTGAGCGGAACTTTCTCTCGAGTGCTGAGTTCCTGGAGGGAAGCAATTGTGTGCGACACCTTCCACTCCGGTTCCGGGTGTGACAGAAACATGGGGTGCTTCTCATTTCTTATTTGTGCATCCTCGTTTCCTTTCCTCGCTTCCTTTCCTCGTGTCTCAGCTCCACCCCCTGTAGGACGCGAGGGAAGGCTGCAAGGAAAAAAAACGAGGACGGAGGAATTGAATGAAAGCTTTTTGATACATTGGAATACTTGATCACTCGAGCGTCACTTCACTGCGTCATCAGCTGCGCTCAAAGGATTTGCCCTTATGTTGTTAAAGTTTGTTTATTTAAGAAATTCATAATAAATAATAATAAAGCAAGATACCTTGTTGAAATATGTGAGTTGTGTGGTTTATGTAAACTACAAAAGTAAAGTATAAATTCAAATGATTGTGACAGATGTGAAGGGGGAGGAGAATTGATACGTGCGTCATGTTTAGTCGATAAAACTCTTCCGCAAAGGGTACACCTGTGTATCCTCGCTCATAGCTCCTCTGGAAGCCTCCTCACTCCTCGATCCTCGCCTCCTCGCGGTGCACTTAGAGAATTGAGATGTCCTTCAAGATGGCTGAGCTCGATTGGTTTCCGGGTCATAGGATGGAGGACGGAGGAGCGAGGAGACGAGGAGGGATATTGAGAAGCACCCATGGTCTGAACTGATTAGCGCTAATACACTGCAGGTGCGAGAGAGAGAGGAGCGGCGCTCACACATAAAAGGGCCATTCAGAGAATGTTGAGGGTCGTCCAAACGTGGTTCAAATGTGTTCAAAGAGGGTCGTTAAAGTGGGTTGTCTCTGTGTTGTCGAAGTGGGTTGTCTCTGTGTTGTCGAAGTGGGTTGAAGCTGGTGGTCTCAGAGCAGTGTTGGACACAAGCTTCCTCGGGAAAATTGTCTGGGTGTGGGAGCCGCCCATTGAAGTTTGCTGGATCAGAGTGATCGTCTGTGGGAAATCTACAGTACTGAGTTATCGATTGAACCTGCACTATGAAGAAAGGGAGAAAGATAAGTGAATTGATTTCATCTTACGAACATTCAAACAGCTTGAAGAGGATGCAGTGAGTGTGGATCTGACTGTTGGAGAAGCTATGTGTTTCAGAGTGTGTTGAGCAGGAACTGAAGATCTAATATCCCCCACGAGAGTGTAACAAACGGATTGAGGTCTCTGAACAGCCTTATCGTGTGAGTGAATTGCAGTGCTTTTGCCTTATTGATGCACATTGATTCATGGCTGTGGAATTGAAGTGAACACGAGTGTGGTGTGCTTTTGCTGAGAAGTGGCCCCAACCCATGTGTACACGTTTGTGGAAAGTTGTTACTATATCTGCTCTCCATCAGAAGCCTAGAGTGCTACAGCTGAGCTGAAAAGCAGCCTGTACTGAGAAGATCCTTACCTGTTCTCCTTACCGTCCGAGTCTGGAAGTATGCAGCATCGCTGGTGAAGTAAGCTTTTAAACCACTGTCTCACTATTGTGAACCGAAGAAAGTACTTTGTACTGTGAAGATCCTTACCGTCTGAGTCTGGAAGCATGCAGCATTGCTGGTGAAGTAAGCTTTTAAACCACTGTCTCACTATCATGAACCGAAGAAAGTACTTTGTACTGTGAAGAATCCTTACCTGTTTCACTTACTGTCTGGAAGTATGCAGCATCGCTGGTGAAGGAAGCTTTTAAACCACTGTCTCACTATTGTGCACTGACTAAAGTACTTTGTACTGTGAAGAATCCTTACCTGTTCCACTTACTGTCTGAGTCTGGAAGTATGCAGCATCGCTGGTGAAGGAAGCTTTTAAACCACTGTCTCATTACTGTGCACTGACGAAAATACTTTGTATTGTGAAGAATCCTTACCTGTCTACTTATCTTCTGAGCCCCGAAGTGTGCGGCTATCGCTGGAAGAGGAGTGCTTACCTGTCTACTTATCTTCTGAGCCCCGAAGTGTGCGGCTATCGCTGGAAGAGGAGTGCTCATCTGACCATCTTCCTTCAGAGTCTAAGGTGTGCAGCTATCACTGGAAAAGGAGTGCTTACCTGTCTACTTACCTTCTGAGCCCCGAGGTGTGCAGCTATCGCTGGAAAAGGAGTGCTTACCTGTCTATCTACCTTCTGGGCCGTGGAGTGTGCAACATCCCGGGGAAGGAGCCCTCGATCTGCCAAGCTGCTCCGGGGAGAAGGCCCAGCGACCATTACCATCCTTTTCTTTACTTCCATAAATACAGTGCTTAATAAAGATTGTTATACCTTGAAATCTACCTTTGCCTTGGTCTGGTCCATTCCATTGCGTACCTGTGGTGTCGGCTTCTCACAGTGGTGTCTGGAGTCAGGGGCGGCTGGTCATATGAGTCCGCCCCGGCCGGCACCGGTGACATACACACATCTAAAATTAACGCTCACCTGACGTGCAAAATAAAAAATCGCCGTATGCGAGAGTATAAGAAACCGTGTCAATCGCCAGTTGGTCTGTAATATTTTTATGTATTCTAGCTAGGGGTGGAACGGTACATGTATTCGTATCGAACCGAAACGGTACGGACGTCACGGTTCGGTGCACGAATTTACACGGAGAATACACAGTATAAAAATAAATAAAACTCGCGTGCAAATTAATTAATGTAATGCGGAACTACTGTTAGATACGCGGGTTCTTTAGGGACACATAATCTGTACCATCGGCTTAGCTCTGAACGCGCGTTCACTTCAAACGTTGGCTTTATACGCGCGTCCTATTCGCTTTGGACTAGCGTCGAACTAGACGCGAATTTGACGCTCTATTCGTGTTTGGTGTGACCGCATAATGAAGGCTGTGATGTCAAGATTGCAATGCTGGACTGTGTGTGTGTGCGAGAGAGAGAGAGAGAGAGAGAGGCGAGATCGAACTGTGTGTGGTGTGAGACAGAGAGAGAGAGAGAGGCGCGCGCGACCGAACAGTGGAAACATAAAAAAAAAACATACTCCGTAATTTTGTTCATACAGATCATTAAACCTGCAAAGTGTTGACTTATATTTGTGTACACTTGCAATAAAACACAACATTGTGCACACTGTAAACTCTTGTCAAACTGTAACCTACAACTGTCACTCAACCAAAATCACACACACACACACACACACACACACACACACACACACACACACACACACACACACACACACACACACACACTGTTTTAAAAGAAAAACATATTTATCCGACTCTATTTCAAAACAGTCTGTGGGTCCCATCATCTTTTGGACATTCATCATATTGCATTGATTTTCATTTCTCGTCCTCGGAGCACTAATCTCACACATTCTACATTGATTAAAAAAGAAAATCGAATGTGTTTTTAATGGTAGTATTATTTTAACAGAAATCAATTATTTATAATTCAGATGAGAATAATGTTACATTGTTAATTAATAATGTTAATTAAAATTAAGGAAAACAAATATATTGATCTGAAATATAGCTAATTAATTTAAATTAATTCAGGTACAATTACCAAACATATCGCAAGGTCTTTTTGTCTATTCATTAAAATAATAAACTAATTATATAAAACTATTGTCAGTACACTACAAATAAACTGGTTCTATGCCTTTATATAATAAAACTTATTTAAAAAATACAATGCCTTCTGCATTTTTGTTTCGCTTTTCCCTCCATTGTACCGAAATCGTACCGAACCGTAATGTCTGAACCGAGGTATGAACCGAACCGTGACTTCTGTGTACTGTTCCACCCCTAATTCTAGCAATACAATTTTGTGAGAACATGAAAAATTGAACAAGGGTCGGGACAGTTTATGGGCCAGTGCTGCATCATCACAAAAGTTTAAGACTTGCCAGTTGAAATATTCAAGCGAAAGGGAACTCTATTTGTTACTCACTGTGTGGGAAGTTTTCTGTGCGCAAACGTCCGAAACGCGCGTTCAGAAATGTATCTCAGGAAGCGCTCAAATACAGAATTGATCTCTCTTTCACATCTTCTTGTGCTTGAAAATACCTGTATTTACGAGTATCCTCGTAAACAATAGTCAGTTATGTCTTAAATGAACATAGATGGTTGAGAAAAAAAACTTATGTATATCAGTATATTGGAACCGGGCATTAGCTCTTATTGGCTCTTAAAAGTGACCGATTCTGATTTTTTCCTCCCATATTGCACAGATTGGATATGACCCACGAACGTGTAAGCAAGAAAAAAGCGCATGGATTCTGATATTCTCAGATGCCTCATTCATATGTGGAAATAAATCTGATATGAATCGGAGACGTGCATTTGCTTCTGTATTTATTTGATCACAGATAATCAAAGAGAATTTTTGAAAAGTTTTATTTTAATACATTATAAAATGTAATTTATTCCTGTGATGTGAAGCAGAATTTTCTGCATCATTGCTCCAGTTTTCAGTCTCACATGATCCTTCAGAAATCATTACAATTTGATTTGATGCTCAAGAAACATTTCTGATTGTTATCGATGTTGAAAGCAGTTGTGCTGCTTAATATTTTGTGTGGAAATGGTGATACATTTTTTTTTTCAGAATTCTTTGGTAAATAGCAAGCTCAATGAACAGCATTTATTTGCATTTATCAAATATATTTATAAAATGTATTAAAGCATTTATTAAATAGAAATCTTTTGTAACATTTTAAATGTCGTCACTTCACTCACTTTTCATCACTTACTAATGTATGATGAATAAAATAATTAACTTCTCTCTTTTTTTAATCTTACCACAAATGTTTGAGTGGTATCATTGTTTCCACAAAAATGTTAAGCATCAGAAGCTGTTTTTAAGATTGATAGTGATACATAGTAAATGTTTATTGAGCAGCAAATCCGCAAATAAGAGTGATTTCTGAAGGATCAAGTGACACTAAACCTTCTCTTTGTAAACAACGACAGGATTATTAACGATTCCCAAATACAAATCCAGCGACTCAAATGCAGCTAGCATTTACTGAAAACACAATACTGTTATAGCAAACATGTAGCACGCCAGACTATAGGCTATATAAAATATATCATATAAAAATATTATATTATGTTATATAAATATTTTCAAATAGAAAACAGCTATTTTTAATTGTAAAAATATTTTACAATATTACTGAATTTTTGATCAAATAAATGCAGCCTTGATGAGGAGAAGAGACTTGTTTTAAAATCATTAAAAGACAATCTCACTGACCACAAACTTTTGAACAGCAGTGTATATTATAGATTTTTATTTATAATTTATAATATTTTGGTGTATATTATTATTACAATTACTACTATTCATCATTGAATGCCACATCTCAGATTTGATTTGAATGAACAGTTGGAATATCATTATCATTAGCTTCCCAAGGAGCAAAAAATCCATGTGAATTTAAATCACATTCATGAGTGTTGAATAAACGCTTTAGAAATTTGGCACTGAATCTTGACGTAGACTGCATTGAAACTGAACGATCACAAACTGCAGCCAATCAGCAAACAAGAAGCATTTATAATTTTTGCCAACAGAAAAAATCGGCAAGTTTCAGATGCGAAAGCTTTGTGTTAGTAATATTGTGGAATTTCCACCAGGCTGTCAGACTTGAGCTAATTGAGGGTGCTTTGAAACAGGAGTGTTTTTTTAATTGTCTGGGTAAAAAAAGGCAGGTCTGCGATCTGAAAGTTATCACACATATTTTGTTCCAAGTCTAGCCAGGTGATATCGGATTGGTTGGGGTGAGACCATCTGTGTACATATTGCAGATGATTTGCCAAACAGTATAATGCAAAATTTGGTGCTTCCAATCCTCCTAGGCTCTTTGGTTTCTGAAGGGTGGATGATTTTATTCTTGGAGTCTTATTTTTCCAATAGAATTTTGTAATTGCTGTGTCTAGGGATTTAAACCAGGCGGTGGTTGATTGTATTGGGGTCATTGAAAGTAGATAGATTACTTTGGGTAATATTGTCATTTTGATTGTGGCTATCCTGCCCATGGTGGAAAGTGGTAGGTTTGCCCAGGGATGGAGGTCTTCCTGAATTGATTTTAGAAGTGGGGTGAAATTTAATGTGAATAGATCTGACAGCCTGGGGGAAACTCTTACACCCAAGTCGCTGATACTATCCGTGCATAGGGGTATAGGTAATGTGATGGATGCAACATCCCAGCTTTTGGGTTATAATGGAAGAACAGATGATTTATCCCAGTCAATCAAGTGTTCTGATATGTTGGCAAATGAGTGTATGATTTTGATTGTTTCTTGTATTGAAATTAGAGGATTTTCCAAGAATAGTAGTATGTCATCTGCATAGAGGCTAATTTTATGATGCATATTTTTAGTCCTGATGCCTGTAATGAGTGTGTCTTGGCGTATGGCGGCTGCTAGAGGTTCAATGAAAATAGTGAACAGTTGAGGTGATAGTGGGCATCCTTGTCTAGTCCCCCTGTGCAATGTGAAGTTTTGTGAGGTTTTCACAAAAATCGGCAAACAAGAAGCGTTTATTAATTTTTCCAATGGAAAACAAGAACAATAAAAAAGCATATTGTCTTTATATTGTGTCTGTGCGCTAAACGCTCTTGTTTTCACTGGAAGTTCGGCAGCTGGCATACAGACATCTGGCAGAAACACTGATGTAAATAGTCATTGCTATGGAAAATGATACACAGTAGAGTCTAGTCGCATTGGTATAAACTGTTTTACACTGTCCACTACACCGGTCTACATTGGGCTCGCTCCAAATCGCCGACAGTAAACGGATGCTACGTTATATTTCTGATGCAGCTGATCCGCGCACTTGCACCACTGACAAAACCACTTGAAACGTTCTCTCCGATGTATGTAAGGACGCGCCGGTGTTCGAATGTTACAGACCATTTTCAGCCTGTAAATATTTGATGTAAACTCACATTAAACAAACGCCCCCCTTTCAAAAATATTGCTTCCAGTTTTGCTTCCAGTATTTCAATTTCTACTAGTAAAAACTCATCGAAGATATAAAGATATCCAAAAACATTTTCCAATGGATGAATATGAGTGGTCAAAAGAGCCAGTGGTATTTAATGCTGAAACGGCTAGGCATGCCCGATGTTTCCCCCCGGAGCTTTCATGTCGATGGTGGTTATGACGGTAATGGTTATTTTCTTTTATTTATTTTTGCTGGTCTTTTGTCAATTTCAACAGTTTTCAATGTGTAAATACAATGGCTCTAGCCTTTAGCCATTCTGATGTACTGATATACTTTAATACATATGGATAGGTCAAGATCCAAATCACTGCATGGTGCAATGGTCTTCTTCTTGTCTGTTTTAGTTTGTAGTTCTTGCACTGAAAATGAGGCTTGCCAGGAGAGAGGTGGTGTCTATGGCTGTTGTTGCTTGCAAGGACAAAGACCTCATCCTGAAAACTTCGGTAAGTGTTCTCACACTTGTTGTGTATTCATTTATACATTCATAAAAATAAAAAACATATTTCATTCACTCAAGTCACAGTTTCACAGTCTACACAACTATCTGCTCTTTTCTCATTCTGTGGAATTGGTTAATTTGGGTCCTCATGTGTTAATTTCTGTATGTGCTCAACTGCACTTACAAGACCCACTTTTAGGAAACCACCAACACATGTCCTTCTGTCGGACTACCTTGTTTATGCAACCAGTAGCTTGGACTTTTATTCAAATATTAATCCACACAGGTGTGATAGAAACAAATAATAAACAAAAACAGTAGTTTTGCAGTTGTCATATTAAATGTGATTAAAGCTGCAGTCCGTAACTTTTTTAAGTTAAAAATAATCCAAAATAATTATATTAAAAAAAACTTATTCTGCCAGTGGTCAAAACTATCTGCTTGCCATAGCTAGATTCAAAACGGTTAGCTTGTAATAATGATTTTAATTCCAGTGGTACTGGTGGGTTTCCGCGGGAAATTCGAGCATGTCTTTGCGTCGTGACGTCACACCCGTACATATAAAGGAGTTTCGGCTAGCCGGCTATACTGCGCGTGACGAGATGTTTAGATGTATAGGCTTTTCTCGCAGCACTTTACATGATTAAACTTATGGCGGATCCAGAAAGATCCAAACAACAATCATCAGTGTCAACTGGAGATTCAGCAGTTATAAAACCCAAAAGACTTCGTACTTCGGATTTAAAGTCCCCGTGAACCGGAAGTTGCAAACGACTTTTCTCCAGTGTTGTGACGTATTTCCGAGAGAAACGGAATACTAAATGAGGGAAAATGGTGGGCGTGGCTTTTTCCCCAACTAGCACCTGATTGGATCTAGAAAAGTAGGTGTTTTCATACAGCCTGTCTACTGTCAGTTGGAGGGGCGTGATTACGGATGTTAAGAAGACGCCCAAACCGTCAAACCTACGTCATCAGGGAAGGTCCTCCAATGCAGAGGGGAGGGGAAATTTCAGATTTTGATTAAAGATTACGAAGCCAAAAAATTTTTTGTGTGGATTGACTTGCATGGATGAATTGTTCACCACAAAACGATCAATTTAGGCAAACAAAGTAAGTATGGTCAATTTTGAATTCATGGGGACTTTAAGGTGGCTAGAGAAAGAGAAAGAAACCGTCTCATGCGAACACAAGGATTTAAACATCGGCGGGGCTTTTGAAAAGTGCGTGAACTTCGTGTTATGAAGGGGTTCAAAACGGAAGAAGAGACGGCTTTTTTCTGCTGAACAAGTAAGACATTTCAATAGTTCAATCGTGTAACAGTACGTTTTCTTAATTCACACAGTTATGGAGTTTCCTTTGTTGTGCCTTTCTCGTTTTGCTATTATGGAGAATATGAATTCTGAACTACACAGGTAACCATAAAACACATTAAATCTAACATTAGTCAAGCAATGCTGATGTTGTTAACATGAACAATTTGAGAACAAAGTAGGCTATAATTTGCACGGTTGATTAAATCACGATGATTAAATCTAACGAAGCTTATCATGTCGAATGCTTTTTCCCCCTTAGTTGGTCAGAACAAAAATGGATGTTACTTACTTGTTCAGAAGACATTTTCTTATGAAAATTCTTATGTTGGTCAAACTTTCAAAAAGTGAATCTGTGATTCTGTATGACAGTATCCACACAGCGCGGTGACTGACAGCAGCACTCGCCTCAAAGCACTGTGTTCATCCGCGCTGTTTCATGCCGATTTACAACCCACGTAAAGATGATAATTCCGCGAATCCCTGCAGTTACAGATTTCGAACAGAGAGATGGCGACAAAGAGGAAAAGTTCCGGACTGCAGCTTTAAAAAAAAAAAAAAGTTATCTGTATTGGTATCAATATTCTTATATCTTCTTATAACTATCATCATAGTGGATGGAGTGATCAAGACCATCAACACCCCCAAAGCTTGCAAAGTTCTGTATCTTTTCCTGGGTCGACATCTCATTCAGTAACGTTAGGGAGTGATTTTGTTTATTTGTTTCTCCTCCTTCGCCTGTGGTTTGAACCGGAGATCCAGTACTCTTTCAGAATATTTGCAATATAATTATGTAATTTTATAAAACATGGATTGCTGGAAATTTCTATCAATGGTGGGGGAAGAGTTAATAGATGTTAAATCACAAAACATGGGTCACCAATCCAGAGTTTTGTTCAGTGTCTCTGGTCCATGTTACCTGGTTAGGTAGGGCTTTTCTAGACAAGATGTTTTAAGAGTGCTGCAGTAGAGGCAAAATTAGGCATGAATTGCTAGTGATAAACCAACACAGAAAACTGTATTGCAATCGTCCACTTTCGAAATAATTTATTTCACAATAAAATTGCCACCTACATCTATTAATGTGATCTCAAATTCAATTTTAAACCACAGACACACACACATACAATATACATGTATATAATCTTTGCAATCCTTTATCTTCTTAGATGCTGTGGAGTCTTGTGCCAGCAGCACCGGCTCCATATCTCTATCCCGCTGCCAGCTCTTTGAATCTGGTTTTTATCCTGAGCACCTGCACCTAAATGACCCGAGCTGCACTGGAACCCTCGAGGATGGCAGACTTGTGTTTTATTTCGACAATAAAGGCCACATATGTGGTACCACTCTGATGGTAATGATCTTTCCATTTCTGTTTCATCACTAGAGCTACTAATGAGATGCATATCCATACTCTACATACAGTCCTGTGTGTGTAATGATTAATAAATTGTGCCATTGCTTGAAATTGACATTTGTTCACCTCCTCACAGAGCAACAGGACTCACTTCATCTACCAAAACTCCATTCAGTCTAACCCGGCGGACACTGACCACCGCATCATTTCAAGAGAGATATGGATGAACATGACATTTTCTTGTGCGTACCCTCTGATCCAGACCATATCTATGCCCACGGCTTTCCAAGCCGAAGGCGGGTAAGGGTTCTCAATATCTTCTGAAGAACAGTGTGTAGTATCAAAGACTATAGATCATTAGCTTAATTCAGGGGATGATCTTACTGCGCCGAGTTGAAGTGCTCCCAAGCACTTGCTATGGTATTCCGCCATACAATATAGTTATCCATTTTACACACTTAGAAAAGCGCAACGTTTTATTTTGTGTCACCGTCTTAGGTCGAGTTACACTACTCGTGTAACTGTATTTAAATAGGGAAAACGTGGAGGTGTTTGGTCGCTTCTCTTTTGGGCACGTATTGAATGAACAGGGCTGAGATAAGATCTAACAAAGTTTCGCCGCAAGACAGCGATGTAGTGCACGCACTGAGACGAGAGAGGCATGTATCAACTTGTCTTATTTAAGGGAATAACATAGTTTAATATGAAAAACCAGTAGAGTATCCCTTTAAAGCAATTTTGCTAGTATTCAGACAATCTATAATATTTTTAGGTAACACTTTATATTAAGGTTCCATTTGGTAACATTAGTTAATTACATTGCTTAACACAAACTGACAATGATAAATACTTCTAACGCCTTAATGTTAATTTTAACATTTACTAATACATTATTAAATAATCACATAATTATCAAAAGTTGTATCTATTAATGTAATTAAATTAACCTGAATTAACATGAACCAAGCATAAACAGTAGTATTTTTAATAACTACCGTTAAAGATTAATATGTACCGTAACAAATGTAATGCAAATGCAAATCATTGTTAGTTGATTTTAGTTTATGCACATTAATGGGACCTCCAGTGTTATCATTTTTTAATTGCAGTGATCGCGTCAAAGGATGACTGTGATTTTGATAAATTGCCAAGTTGGATTCACTTTCTAATATTTAACATGTCTGTCTTTTAGAACATGATAGGGACTGCTTATTATATACTCACATTAATCAAATCAATTATCTAATATTGGACTTTCCAGAGAATTTCCACCTGATCCACAATGGGTTAAAAGTGTTGATAAAGGTTACAGTGGTTATAAAGCAGGTTTGCAGCCTTAACCTGATAATTGAAAGGCTGGAGGTTTGAGTGTCATAAGGCATGAGCCATCACCATTACAATTCACTTAGGTCATGGTTGCTGTTATTTTTATGTGTTTGCCTAAAGTGTGATAAGTGAGGAACTTCCTGCTGGCCAGGGCACATACCAGATCCGCATGATTCCCTACCATGATGCAGAGTTTACTAGCCCATATGACGGGGAGGTGCAAATACAGGTGAACCAGCTGATATATGTGGCTGTCGAGGTGGAAGGAGTGGATAGAAACCAAATCGCAACATCTTTGGACAACTGCTGGGCCACACCTGTTAATGATGCCGAATATCATGTTCGCTGGAATCTAATTATCAACGAGTGAGTGACTTGATGTTTAAATGGTTATATGATAAAATTTGTTTCCATCTCAGAAAGTGAATACAACAAAATTGGATAACACTTTGAAAAATAATGGCCCATCATTAATAGGGAAGTAATGCAGTAAAAATGAGTATTACATTAACACTTTAGATAGTACTATTAATTAATATGGAAACCAGATGAACTAAGCATCTAGTAATAGTGAATTTAGGGCTGAAATAGTTCTTTATTAGGTAATCAACAATCACAGATTGAGATTAGCCTCCTTAGACTTAATATTAACAAACTATGACCAATTTGAAAGAAATGCCAATTAATTACTATTCACAACATTGTCTGAAACATGAGCAATTATATATATTTTTTACTCTGAAAATGGTTATAAAATGCATCTTAAGAAAAAGTTGTGCCTCAGATCTATTTATGGAAATGTATTTATTAATGTTACATAGAAAAAAAATAGGCTAACTATTGTTTGTTTGTTTTCCTTTTTAAATGGTCGCACAGTCACATATGTCAGATTTGATCAGAGAGGATTTAGCATTTTATTTTATGACACTAACCAATGTAAAATAGACAATTGCTCACATTTCAGAAAAGTTAATGTTGTGATTAGTAATTAAATGGTAATTCTTTATAATTGGTCATAGTTAGATAATAGTTCTTCACGAATTTGATTAAATAATAATTGATTGCATAATAAGAAACTGGCACAGTCCTAAATTAGCTATTAGCTAATGATTAGTTCATCATGTTTCCATATAAGTTAAGAAAATTTGTCCTGCATTACTTCTTGCACAGTTACCTATACCTATTAATGATTATTCTAAAGTCTGACCAAAAAATACTTGGCACCTAGTTCCCCTATGCCTAGAAACAGCCCTGCTGACCAAGTACATCATAAACCAGGCATTACAATTTCGCCATGCTCTAATTTTCCCTTTATTACCTTCCTTTGAAAAACCCTCCTCCCTTCCTAGATGCGCCAACCCTGAAGATACCACAGTGGAAGTCCTTCAGAACGGTATTGATACAACAAGCCATTTCTCCTTCAGGATGTTCACCTTCTCAGGAATCTCTGACCACGTCTTCCTGCACTGTCAGGTTCATCTTTGCCTTGTACAAAATGGCAGATGTGCTCTGGTAAGTTTGAACAGCAAATTTCAACTGCATTACTGATAGTAGCCTTCAAGCAAATTGTAAACCTTTTACAACTGGTCTTTCTAAAAGAAAACACATTCAAGAGCATTGTAGAAAGCATGTTACATTTATATTCTTGTCTGCCATCTTCAGTTATGCGACGATGGATATAGAAGTAGAAGGCAAAGATCTTTGGACTTCCTCCACTCTACAGCGATCTCCATGAGTCTGAAAGCTCAGTAACCCTGATGACTGAAAGATCCTGCATTTATGATCAATACGTTCAGTACTTAGTTAAAAAAATCAATTTGAAAAAGTTTTGCAAGGACTTTTAAATCTACATTTTTAAAGAAGCACATCACTTATGATAACAAATTTAGTAGTCCTTTTTCGCCTATCAGTTAAACCAAGACACTACAAATAAATTCTTTAAAAATCTCTAATAACTCTCTGGGCCCTATTTTAAGATAGGGCCCTCTGTGTACATGCATTGTTTTATTGTTATTGAGGAAGTGCTATTCAAAACAATATTTACAAACTAAATTATTTTAAGTTGTTGGGTGAATATGGGTTAAACTTACTATAAATGGAATTAAATTAAATAATTAGCTATCTATCTTTCTCTTTGTTCAAGGGGGAATCTTGGAATTCAATATACCTGACTAACCTTGAATAAACCTGCTTAGAAATGAAGAAAAAACTTTGTCATTTTTTTTTCTTGAGTTTTAGTTTTATGTGTTTAGATTGAATTAAATATTTTAGTGCTACTTACATAGTATTACATAGTATTGCAGAGAATGAACTCAGAGGTTATACATCTCTTCTTAAAATGTAACTTGTAGTTCTGACATAGTAAGAACAATAGCCCGATGTACACACACCTTGGCCTACAGGTCTTAATTACTAATAGCAGCTCTTTTGCGTTTAATAATTCCAAATGGCCCTTTTGATAAGAAAGAAGGGGTTAGAACAGAAAAGCAAATGTCTTCATTTTCAAGCCTACAAATCTCCCATAGGGGCAGTTGGCCGACCCATAGAGTCCAAAGGTGGCACGTTCCATAAAACATGCCTACTGTTGTGTGTATACATGTCATCTTCAGACTTCTGGTCCAGACTTGTTGCAATAGCAGTTAGTCAGTCTTCAATATTTCAAAGAAAACCGGAGGGGTAGAGGAGCGCTTCCTGGACTCCAAAGTTTGATTAAGATAGAGGTGCTCTTTGGATGGGAAACTAAATACCAAAAATCAAAAAAGGGGAACTCCAAGGCACTCTCAATTGAAAAAGTTACAAAGCCTTTATTCTTATGGCTTGGTCAAATTAACCATCTAAAAAACTCCAACGCATTTCGGCTACATGCCTTCTTCTGGGAGTTAAACAGATCTCACACAAACAGAGTTTCTTATGAACTAACAGTCCACCAATCAGAAGTCTCCATCTGTCAACTAGGGTGCTCAGATTACAATTGTTAGTACACAAAAGGGACAGCAGATGTCATCATTTCCACTTCTCAACTAATCAATTAAATACACACCAACACGGCGACACATAAAAGTTCAAATACAAGCATAGTATATAAATTTTAAACCACCATAAGACAACAGAACCTCACAGATATACACTGAGGTCAAGTTCCTCATTTAAGCCTGGATATTTAGTAGCCTGCAGGCGATATATCCAGAAAGCTTCCTGTTGATTCAGCTGTCTTTGCCTATTACCTTTTCTTAAGGATAAAGGAATGTGGTCAATCCCAGAAGCCTGTAAAGCGGATTGGTCACTATTGTGATGTTCCATATAGTGTCTTGCCATGGGATAGTTGGTGTTTCCTGTGCGGATTGCGTATTTATGTTCAGCCAGTCTATCCAGTAAACGCCGCTTAGTTCTTCCAACATAAAAGACTTTACACATAGGACATTCCAATCTATAAATGACAAAGGTAGTTTGAAAATTTATGAAATGGTTAATGGTGAATTCCTTTTGGGTACCAACATCATGAACATTTTTTGTTTGTCTTACATTAGCACAATGATTGCAATGATGCCATTTGTAAGAACCTATGGGCCTAGGGCCTAACCATGAAAACTTCAGAGAGATGCCACAGATTATAATGAGGGCAACGTCTATAACTGGAAAAAGAAAGTACTAGGGAGCACAGTTGGTGGTCGCTCAGCTGGTATGAAGCCCAGAACCGTCTCCTTCAACTTCACTAGCAGTGAAGAAGAGGACAACTCGGGATCTTCGGCAGCCCAGGCCCCTCGAGAGGATTTCTTAGAACATCCAGCATACCCCACAAGAGGGGGGAGGGGATGGAGACGCGGACATGGACGCGGACGAGGAGGGAGCAGGGACAGGAGCAGAGGAAGAGGAGAACAAGGAGAGGTAGAAGGACACGTAGAACCCAGATGGACACGGAGCAGAGCCAGACCCAGGCAGTAATCAACATCTCAGGCAAGGTTTTGTCAGAGGAGAGCATCCGGGTCCTGTCCAAAGGATTATCCTTCGCACCAACCCACCCAGGAAAGGGATTTGACACGAAAATTGACCTTTTTCGATTTTACATAAATCTACATCTCAGGACTTGGTACAAGCAGCAGACCTCAACTTCTACAAGCTCCACAGATACAGGTCAGACAGACACCTTTCCCCGTTTTAAGCCAAAATCTACCTTTGCCCTTTGGTACAAAATGCTTCACATACATTTGCTAAAAAAGTGAACTTTGATATTGAGAATTTGTTTAAGAATAAAAGGACATCTAAACGAAGTAACCTTTCTCACAAAGAAAAAAGTGATTTGGAAGCACTATCCAAAGATGAAGATTTAGTGATTAAAAAAGCAGACAAAGGGGGTGCTATTGTGGTTTGGAGCAAGGACTTATATGTAAAAGAGGCTTCCCGTCAGTTAAATAATACAGAGTTCTATCAACTACTGACCCATAATCCCACGGAGTCTCTTGAGGAAGAGGAAGAGGAATTGGAAAAAATGTTACATCAGGCTAAAACCAGTGGTTGAATGGCATATTTTTACATGTTGCCCAAGATACATAAATGTCTGGAGAACCCCCCAGGTACACCTGTGATTTCAGGGAATGAAAGCCTTACTGAAGCAGTGTCTAAGTATATTGACCATTTTATTAAACCTTTTCTACCTTCACTCCCTGCATATGTCCAGGATACTACTGATGTTTTGAACAAGACCAAAGAGCTGCAAGATATAGACTCTGAAACCTTCCTTGTAACTATGGACGTGGAAGCATTATATACAAATATCAACCACCAACAGGGACTAGCAGCACTCAGACATTTTTTGAGAGGACGTCCTGAACGTGAAATGCCACCCACTGATTTCTTGTTGTCATTAACAGAATGGGAATTGGGATGCACAGATGGACTCATCTTCAATGGCAAAGTATTACAGCTGTATCTTAATGTCATCTTTTTTATGAATCAAGGCCAGTATCTAATATTATAGCTACTGATGTCTCGATGAAAATGATTTTCCCCCAAATTTTAAACATTTATTAGGCTTCTATTTTTTTTATTTAAATTAACTTAAAACAATCCTCACTTAAACCCATAATAAATGTCATATTTACCTGTACCATACAGAAATCGAATAAGGTTATAAAACAGTCCGCATTGCATAAATTATTAATGAAATGGGCCAATAGATTAATCCTTATCAAAGCTACAAGCGTTCTTTAGTCAAGAGCAGTTAGTAATTTTCTCTGATCCCTTTGTTCTTTAGGTTAACTTTACTGACAGACAGAATTAATGGCTCCTGTCACTTTAAGATCTGCCGCTGCTGACAGGATCTCATACATCTCATTCTCTCACTACTATTTACTTCCATTTAAGATTGTATTTAACTAATTTAAGACTGTTCTTTTGAGCATACTCGACAAAACGTACATTTTGGCATAGGCCTACATGTGTATTATTGTTCGCTCAAGCGCGAAAGAGAACTCGATACTGGCGCGCTTCTTTCTGTGCGTCGTGTGTGCATGTGTCAAGAGGACATTCACTGACAGCGCGTTCTCTTTTGTCTTGTCGGGCATGAATGGTTTAAAGCCTTTGCGTGAATAAGAGCGTGATCATAACCCTAGCTAAAGGATGACAGAAAGAACGGATGCTGCGTAAATTGCATTAAATATCTAACACGTTAAAGCTGGACAAAAATGAATCGCATGCGTTGACGTTGACTGCACTTGTCATACATTGCTGACAGAAAATACTGCGGTTTGAAGTGGACTCGTTTTCATGGTAGGTCTACACAGAATGTTTTTTAGTCAGCTACACAGAATGTTCTACATTTAATATTTAGCTAACAGTCTGAAGTTACCCATTATCCTGACATGAGCTAATTTCCTGAATCAACCAACTCACATCTTTCTTTCTTTTCATCCATGATGACATTAGTCACCTGTTGTTGCTTCTGGTGTTTCATCACTGACTGTATCCCGATCTAATTTTTTTTTACAGTCTATGGTCGCAACCGCTATCCCTGCTCATTAGAACTTTCAGTGAGCTATTTTACACAGGCTCCACCTGCTCCTCCGTGGCAATGACGGCGTGCGGTTAAAAATCATAACAAATCAAATTCAAAAGTGTGTGTGTGTGGGGAGAGGGACATGTCGCCCGTGGGTAGGACATCATCCCCAGGCTTCATGAACTTGCGCTCCATGCTTTCACCGACGACGCCAACGTGACGTATGGATCTCAATAGCACTGTCTCGCCAGGACCCGCCCTGCTCTGCTTCTGATAGGCTTCTAACGTTAGTTAGAGCTGCGTTCCTCTCATATGATTGGTAGGTGAAATAAATTGACTCGAAAATATTAAACCACATGCAAGTTCACAATTTTTTTTTCCCCTCACGGCTGCACGCCGGAGATCCGGCACGGTGCCGGAATACTTTAAGCCCTGCCAGAAGTAAAACAAACATGGTTAGGCCTAGGCCCATAGGTTCTTTCAAATGCTATCATTGCAATCATTGTGCTAATGTAAGACAAACAAAAAATTTCATGATGTTGGTACCCAAAAGGAATTCACCATTAACCATTTCATAAATTTTCAAACTTCCTTTGTCATTTATAGATTGGAATGTCCTATGTGTAAAGTCTTTTATGTTGGAAGAACTAAGCGGCTTTTACTGGATAGACTGGCTGAACATAAATACGCAATCCGCACAGGAAACACCAACTATCCCATGGCAAGACACTATATGGAACATCACAATAGTGACCAATCCGCTTTACAGGCTTCTGGGATTGACCACATTCCTTTATCCTTAAGAAAAGGTAATAGGCAAAGACAGCTGAATCAACGGGAAGCTTTCTGGATCTATCGCCTGCAGGCTACTAAATATCCAGGCTTAAATGAGGAACTTGACCTCAGTGTATATCTGTGAGGTTCTGTTGTCTTATGGTGGTTTAAAATTTATATACTATGCTTGTATTTGAACTTTTATGTGTCGCCGTGTTGGTGTGTATTTAATTGATTAGTTGAGAAGTGGAAATGATGACATCTGCTGTCCCTTTTGTGTACTAACAATTGTAATCTGAGCACCCTAGTTGACAGATGGAGACTTCTGATTGGTGGACTGTTAGTTCATAAGAAACTCTGTTTGTGTGAGATCTGTTTAACTCCCAGAAGAAGGCATGTAGCCGAAATGCGTTGGAGTTTTTTAGATGGTTAATTTGACCAAGCCATAAGAATAAAGGCTTTGTAACTTTTTCAATTGAGAGTGCCTTGGAGTTCCCCTTTTTTGATTTTTAGTCTTCAATATTTGTTCTCCTTTCAGCCCTGGATGGAGGGTGTAATAAATTGTAGTCTGCCTCGACCCAGATTCCACTCCAAAATATATTTTAGAATGAGCTCATCCCCAAAATGGCTTAATTATCATAGAGATGAAGGAAGTGAAGTTATATTGCTTCACCATTTGGGTTGATCACATCCTGAACAAATGGTAGCCAATTGTAGAATGGGAATGGGTGTGGGACACTGAGAACCTTCTCAGACAATGGGGTGTCTCAACTTCATTAACATATAGACCACAGCTGTAACAACAAGAGCAACTTCATTTACATTAATAGTGGTAAACAGTAACAGGATAAAAGGTTTAAGATTTGGATTTTCTGGGTTCATTCTGACGCCGGTGAACCCAAGGTGCTTTGTGTACCTTGCCACTGCTATGCTGTAATAAACTTCATTTTTGAGATCTTCGACATCCACTTCATTTTTTCTTACAACATGTTGCATTCCTTTGCAATATCAGATAAATGAATATAAAAATTTCCACAACAATTCCCCCTTTTATCATTCTCTGATAACAGATTAATCAATCACAATAATGACAATAATAATACAGCAAATTTTAAGTCATATCATCACACTTATACTTTTCGCATAAATGATCACTCTTCTTAAATAAGAAATAAGATTTAGAAAAAGTAAAAAACTTAGGCTATTTTTGTGGGGATAGCCCCTTAAATATTAGCAAGCAAGTAATGACTTTATCTGAAGCCAGGCTAAATGAATAAACACTGTTATTGCACTCCTGACCTACATCAGACCCTCAGTCACCTCAGTATAAACAAGAAATAGTATAGATTTTAGTAGGAAAAACACATCAAAGAATAAAAAGTAAAATAAAATCCCTAATTTCAAACCCTGTCCTTGTACACCATTTCGTAACATGGATGACTGCTGCTTGCAACCCTCTTTTAATATCATCGTCCTCGGAAAGAAAAACATACCTTAACTCAATTAATACATTTCACTGTAACATTCTATCCAATGTAGTTCAAAACTTTCTACCTTTCCTGAAAACATTTGCACCAATCAAATCATTAGATCTATATCAATACTAAGCCCTAGTTTGATTCAATCAAATAAAATCATATAAATTTAAGTTCTCTAGACATCTAATGTCATGCATTCATTTACTGGATGAAGAAGTAAAAACGTCTCGGTTACGTATGTAACCCTCGTTCCCTGAGTAGGGAACGGAGACGTTCCGTCGGATGACGACGAATGGGGTTTTGCTTAGAAAGTCTATCAACTTCGAGTATTACAAAACAAGCCAATGGCAAAGAAATGCCATGGGTCTGCGGAAATACACATATGACCCGAAGGAAGCATATGGAGAACACTGTGGTGTCCAGCCGCAGGTGGAATATTTCAACCCCAGGGGTGGCAAGGTGGCTTGCAGAGGGAAAGACACATGCTCAGAGAGGCTTACAGTGGAAATACACATGTGGGGGTCGCTCAGGGGAGGGATCATGCACACGGGAGGCACCTAGCCGACGCGCAGGCAATAGATACTGGCGCCGACATCAGGAGTGCTGGAGGAACTCAGGGCTTTCGCGGAAGCTCACCTGAGGAGAATATCCCACGTATCCAGTCCGTGGAGTAGAATGGCGAGCAAGCGAAGACACCTGAGCGGGTCCAGTACTAGCTGGTTGAAGCGAGTACATGAGAGAACACAGGCTCCACTCGGAGATTGTAGAATCTGTTAAATGTGTTGGGCTGCAGCTCTGCAGATGTCTGTTAGCGAGGCGCCAAGCGCTAGAGCCCAAGAGGACGCCACACTCCGGGTGGAGTGGGCAGTCACACCAAGGGGGCACAGTCAACCTTGCTGCTGGTATGCCAAAGCAATGGCGTCCACTATCCAGTGAGACAGCCTTTGCTTGGAGAGAGCCTTTTCCTTCAGCTTCCTACCATAACAGACAAAGAGCTGGTCTGAGGTCCTGAAACATAGGCGCAGAGACCACGTACTGGACAGAGCAGTGCCAAGGCTGGGTCTGCCTCCTCCAGGGGCAGCGCTTGCAGGTTCACCACCTGGTCCCGGAAGGGAGTGGTGGGAACCTTGGGCACATATCCAAGCCGGGGTCTTAGGATCACGTGAGAGTAAGCCGGCCCGAATTCCAGGCACGCTTCGTCAACGGAGAATGCGTGCAGGTCCCCTACCCTTTTGATGGAGGCCCGTGCAACCAGCAGAGCTGTCTTCATAGACAGGAACTTAATCTCCACTGATTGCAGAGGCTCAAAGGGAGCACTCTGCAGGGCAGTTAGAACCACTGAGAGGTCCCAAGAGGGAACGAGAGGATTCAGTCTCCTCGCTCCTCTCAGGAACCTGACGATCAGGTCGTGCTTCCCTACGGACTTACCTTCCACTGTATCATGGTGTGCGGCAATAGCGGCAACGTATACTTTGAGGGTGGAGGGAGACAGCCTTCGGTCCAACCCATCTTGAAGGAAGGAAAGCACGACACCGATCGAACATCCCCGGGGATCTTCTCGGCGAGAAGAGCACCAGTTGACGAAGAGGTTCCACTTCAACGCATAGGCGTGTCTCGTGGATGACGCTCTAGCGGAAGTGATGGTAGCCACCACCGCTGGTGGTAGGGTACTCAAACCTGTCTCGTCCCGTCCAGGAGCCAAACGTGGAGGTTCCAAAGATCAGGACGAGGGTGCCATAGGGTGCCCCGTCCCTGAGAAAGGAGGTCCTTCCTCAGAGGAATTGGCCAGGGAGGTGCTGTCGTGAGGATTACAAGTTTGGATTACCAGGGCAAATTGCGACATACGGTGGGACCGTAGACCACCTTGATGGTTGATGTATGCTACAGTGGCGGTATTGTCTGATCGGACTAGTACGTGTTGACCCTTGAGCAACGCCTGGAAGCGGTGCAGAGCAAGACGTACTGCCAGCAACTCAAGGCAATTGACATGGCATAGGCGCTGGGATCCTGTCCAGGAGCCCGCGGCAGCATGTCAATTGCATATGGCGCCCCAACCGTTGGTGGAGGCATCTGTTGAGACAACAACATGCCGGGAAGCTCGTTCCAGCGGCACTCCAGCCCGTAGAAAACTGAGGTTCGACCACGGGGAGAGGGTCTGACGGCAGGTCGGAGTAACTGGTACGCGGAGGGTGCCATGTTGCCATGCCCACCTCGGGACTTGGTCGCGAAGCCAAAGCTGAAGCGGTCTCATATGAAGCAATTCGGGCGGCGTTGCCGCGGCTGCAGATGCCATATGCCCCAGGAGCCTCTGATATAGTTTCAGTGGAACCGCACTCTTGCCCTCGAATTGTCTCAGGCAAGTCAGCAGTGACTGCGTGCGCTCGCTCGTAAGCTGCGCGGACATGGCGACCGAGTTGATGTCCATACCGGGAAAAGAGATCCTCTGCACGGGGCAAAGTTTGCTCTTCTCCCAGTTGACCCGTAGGCCCAGACGGGCTAAGTGCCGGAGCACTAGGTCCCTGTGTTTGCAAACCTGGTCTCGAGAGTGAGCTAGGATCAGCCAGTCGTCGAGATAGTTCAGGATGCGAACCCCGTGTTCCCGAAGGGGAACAAGGGCTGCCTCGACGACCTTCGTGAAGACGCGAGGAGACAGGGCTAGCCCGAAAGGGAGAACCGCGTACTGATATGCCTGCCCCTCGAAAGCAAACCGCAGGAACGGTCTGTGTCGAGGAAGAATGGAGACATGGAAGTAGGCGTCCTTCAGGTCGATCGCTGCAAACCAATCCTTTGGCCCCACACATTCGAAAATGCGTTTGACAGTGAGCATCTTGAATGGCATCCTGTGAAGGGAGCGGTTCAGCACGCGCAGGTCCAGGTCCAACCCACCGGATTTCTTCGGGACGATGAAGTAGGGGCTGTAGAACCTGGACCTCATTTCGGCTGGAGGGACAGTCTCGATCGCACCCTTCGCCAGTAGGGTAGCAACCTCCGCTCTCATGACAGGGGCATTGCCACCGACCAAAGTGAAGCGGACTCCCCTGAAGCGGGGAGGAGACCGCGCAAACTGAATCGCGTAGCCGAGCCTGATAGTTCGTGCGACCCAGCGGGACAGATGGGGAAGCTCTAGCCAAGCTCTCAAGAACTGCGCCAGCGGGGTCATGCGAACCACAGACGTCCCCTCGGTGGGGCAGCGAAGTGGAGTGACCGCCCCGGACGTGGATGGCATAGCGGCCCGGTGTGGGGGCACGGTCATCATCCGCACCCTGACAGAGGAGGCCAGGGAAGGACCAGCGTTCCACTGGGGTCTGCTCTGCCAGGGGCCTGGTGACAGAGGGGGATGAGAGCGGTATGGTCTGGAGACGGCACACACTGTCATCCGACTCTGAGTCAGAAAAGGACGAGGGATGCTCAGGGATGAGGGTGTCACTTCTTTCTGTAACCACATTAGGGTGCTGCCCACCCGAGGATGAGCAGCGGGGAGTGGAGAACAAAAGATTTCCCCTGGCCCTCCACCGGGGGAAGGAGTGGTCCTGCTACCATATCCTGCGAAGTGACCATCATCCCTGAGCAGCCCGTCTCAGGAGCGCCGCTTGGCCCGGTGTTTAGCAGGAGGCGGGGCTGGAGAGGGCTGTAGCCTGTCCCGGTCCCTGAGCACGTCCCTGAGCCTGTCACTCCTCCCAAGAAAGGGTCGTCACAGCCATGGCCACCCCGAAGGGGCGTCTCCGCCATGGCCGCCCGAAGGGGCGTAATGTTACATGTGTGTCCTGTGTTTCCCCCTGCTTAGTGTTTTTGGTTCAGTCCTGTGTCCCAGTTTTCCCGCTCCTCATTTGTGTTCAGTTACAGCACCTGTGTCTTGTCTTCATCAGTTGATTCACCTGTGTCCTCATCATGTTCCTTTGTTCACCCTTTTTTTTTAGCCCTGTGTTCTCCCCCAGTCCTGGTCCGTTCTCGTTTATGTATAGCGTGGTTTTTGTGTCTCCTGAGATTTTTTTAATTAAATTCCTGTTTCCTGGTATTCCTCGTGCTTCTTACCACCACGAACCGTAACATCTAAGGACAGAGGTCCTTTACCCAGCTGTCCATGAAGCGTCTCGCTCCTATGTTCCAGATGTAAAAAAATACATAAAATATAGCTGCAAGCAGCAACACAGGGGCCAAGCCCTGAAGCAGCAGCAACTCTCCTTTTGTTCCGTCCCTTGCCCTCCTGTTCCGTCCCTTGCCCTCCTGTTCCGTCCCTTGCCCTCCTGTTCCGTCCCTTGCCCTCCTGTTCCGTCCCTTGCCCTCCTGTTCCGTCCCTTGCCCTCCTGTTCCGTCCCTTGCCCTCCTGTTCCGTCCCTTGCCCTCCTGTTCCGTCCCTTGCCCTCCTCTTCCGTCCCCTGCCCTCCTCTTCCGTCCCCTCCTGTTCCGTCCCTTGCCCTCCTGTTCCGTCCCTTGCCCTCCTCTTCCGTCCCCTCCTCTTCCGTCCCTTGCCCTCCTGTTCCGTCCCTTGCCCTCCTCTTCCGTCCCTTGCCCTCCTCTTCCGTCCCTTGCCCTCCTCTTCCGTCCCCTGCCCTCCTGTTCCGTCCCCTGCCCTCCTGTTCCGTCCCTTGCCCTCCTCTTCCGTCCCCTCCTCTTCCGTCCCTTGCCCTCCTGTTCCGTCCCTTGCCCTCCTCTTCCGTCCCTTGCCCTCCTCTTTTACTGTTTATTTGATTTGTACCTTTCTTATTATAGCATTTGTCATATTGCTTATTATTTGCATATTTGCCTATTTTAATAATAAAGATAAAATAGGCTATATTGTGCTCATACAATTTTTTTTTTTTTTTTTTTACTATTAAATTACTCAAATCATGAAGAACTCGGTCATAACACCCTCAGGTTATGACAGGTTGGGGGTCGTATTTGTGAAAGGTTAGAGAATGTTAACATAATTGATAATGTGATTGTTGCAAACATTTCTGCACGATCACACTGTGGCATGTAATTATAGGAGAGAATGGTCAAAAAGCAAGGCGTGAACAAGCAGTCAAGTGAAGTTTTTTTTTTTTTAATTAATTTACAATCGATAACACTTTACAATAAGGTTTTATTTGTTAACAAACATTAGTTAATGTATTAACTAACATGAACTAACCATGAGTGATAGCCTACATTTCTTTCTGTATTTGTAATCTTTGATAACATTAGAAATACAGCAGTTCATTGTTTGTTCATGTTAGTTCACAGTGCATACTAACGTTAACAAGTACAATTTCTGATTAGAATGTAGTAAATGTTGAAATTAACATTAACACATATTCATATGCTGTAGAAGTGCAGTTCATTATTAGGTCATGTTAACAAGGTATTTTAATCAAGTATTGTATCGAAAGTCATAATTTTGGTATTGTGACAACACTAATAGCCTAACGTTACAACTTAACGTTAATTTTACAGAGGGAAAATTCATAAGAAAAAGTCTTGGTCGAATATCATTTCAGAGTTAAATAAAAAGATACATACAATAATGCACACGTTAGTGTGTTTATTCTTGTTGGCATTTTATTATTATTATTATTATTAGTTAAATGATTGTGTACACAAATTAGGATTTAGGCCTAACGTTAGGTTTTTTGACGAACAGTAAAACCGACGTCGGACAGCGTCGCCTGAATTCACAAATATATGATATTACACATGACATTCGATACTTTATGTGAACGACAGTGTACTGTTGATTTATAGCCACAAACATCTGAATTTAAAACGGCAAACTAGCGGACCTCTATACATTAAAACTGTATTGTTAAACTGAGGAAAATATTAGCTAATTCGACCCCGTCCTCGATTGAACGAATAACTAAGTTAAAGATACAATATGTAAGATTTTTTCGCCACAAGAGGGCGCATGTCTCCAACAATAACAAAGGCGTATGTTTATGACGCAGGGAACAGCTGAATGATGGGACTTGCTGTCAAGTTGATGGATCTAATAATGTTTATGGATGAGTGCAAACATTCATGTTTTTTTAACATTATAGTGATATGAAGCAGGTCGAGATTGCTAAAGAGAGTGTAGCAATCGCGACCTGCTTCATATCACTGTAAGTGATACTATCCGCGGGACTTACACGCGAGTCCCGCGAATAGAAAGGAATCAGGACATTTAATTCGACCGAACTACCCGCAAGTGCTGGATTACTCACACAGGTCAGTTTATTAGACGAATTAAACCTGTGAGGGAACGCAGCGCTGCTTCACTTGGTCTAACGTTACACTATCACACTAAACGGCATTTACATGTGTGTTGAAAGTTATAATGTTATTCTACGTGTTAGTTCGTTTGCTATACGAAACTAGGTGAGCTAGATCAACATTAGAATAACATACTGACCATATTCTAACATTTCATCATGTTGAGCTAACGTTATATAACATTGATTTGTTTTATGTAACGTTACATTTGCTCACCTGTCTAATAAAGCTGTCAAGTCGTGACTCGTGAAGCTCTGTCGAGTCCAAGTTAGTCGCGGACGCTAGCTCTCGGCATCTCAAAAACGCCACGCTGATATTGATTCTCATTTTAGTTCTCCTTGTTTGTCCCAAAGTCTGCTTGCCATGGTCTATTTTTGAACGAAACAAGAACTGAAAGCCGCTAAACGTTACGCACTACGCAGTTGTCCACGTCTGTCGCCATGGTTACGTAATGGCCATGGCAGTGACCTGAAACCGAGGATAGCGCGGATATTGCGTCATTGACAGGCGACATTTTTTTCCGGGACGGCCACTTATTTAAAATTGGAATTTCTCTGAAATAAAAAATCTTTGGAGACTTTTGGGATATTGTAAGTACACAACTGCAGAAAATATATCACACTGTGCAAGTGATTTTGGGATATTTTATTACAAAATTCTTACATATTGGACCTTTAACTTAAACGCTTAATAACATGCAATATTGACACATAATGCTGCATATTTCATTTATATGACTTTAAAGTGTCAAAACAGCACTTACCTGAATGTACACAGTCGTGAGGAAACCAGAGTAAATGGCACCCGCTGCTGCCCGCGTCTCAGTCAAATTTGCGCCGTACTCTCACTCCACCAATAGTAGGGAAGATGCATAGCAACCTGAGGTGTGGAACGGCGGATGTCTGCCACACTTGATTTCAGGATTCCTGTGTTTTTCCATCTATAAGCCAAATGTTTACCACAAGTCGGTGTTTCTCACTGTGTGCCATAGCTCAAACACATATGGTTCTCATGTGTTTGTTGTTATCTGGGCCATATACCTCAAAATGAGTTGTGAACCAAGAGAGCATTTCCCGCAGATTTTAAAGTTATGGCAAAACAAATATAGTCACAATTTGGCCCATATCTGTTCAGCCATGCCACATCTAGGCCATATGTGCCAGATAATACCCACATGTGGCCCAAACATACTTGCTATCTGGGGAGTGTGAAAAAAAACAGTGACAGAATTAAGCCAGAAGTGCCTAATGTAAGCCAATAAATAAATACTATTAAGTGTGAGATTTTAACCATTCAGGACAATTGATTCGTATGACAGAGGTGTGTGCTTCTGTGATTTTCCCTCTGCTTCCCATAAGGACGCCGACCGCTGATCTTGAACTTTAGTCACAACATTTGTGAAATAGAAAATAACTTTGACTCAGAGATAAACATCTACTGAACCCGGAACATCCCTTTGATTGTAATTAACAATTAACTTGACCTACTTATTTATCTGAAGCAATATAGATAAAGTACAAAAGACAGTAAATCAGGACACTATAAAAGGCACATGAGAGACTGTGAAGATGAAGAGCAAGAGCTGGAAACAAACATCAGTGAAGAATGAAGGGTTTAGTGTGTTTACTGCTGCTGTTGGAAACCTTTGAGAGGTTATGAGGACGACAGACCAAGAGCTGGAAACAAACATCAGTGAAGAATGAAGGGTTTAGTGTGTTTACTGCTGCTGTCGGAAACCTTTGTGTGTGTCGTTCAGCATCAGGTAGATGGAGGACTCAATGAGAATGAGATCAGTCAACAGCTCAGATCTGAGGACGGAGGACAGAATACACCTCAAACAGACACTTTGAGAGATGAAGCTTCAACTGACAGCCGACAAAACTACCATCTGTTCTTCACTGACATCCATGCAGCGCTGAGAGAACTGACCGCCACAGTTACAGAGCAGAAAACACACATCAGAGAACTGACCGCCACAGTTACAGAGCAGAAAACACACATCAGAGAACTGACCGCCACAGTTACAGAGCAGAAAACACACATCAGAGAACTGACCGCCACGGTTACAGAGCAGAAAACACACATCAGAGAACTGACCGCCACAGTTACAGAGCAGAAAACACACATCAGAGAACTGACCGCCACAGTTACAGAGCAGAAAACACACATCAGAGAACTGACCGCCACAGTTACAGAGCAGAAAACACACATCAGAGAACTGACCGCCACAGTTACAGAGCAGAAAACACACATCAGAGAACTGACCGCCACAGTTACAGAGCAGAAAACACACATCAGAGAACTGACCGCCACAGTTACAGAGCAGAAAACACACATCAGAGAACTGACCGCCACAGTTACAGAGGAGAAAACACACATCAGAGAACTGACCGCCACAGTTACAGAGCAGAAAACACACATCAGAGAACTGACCGCCACAGTTACAGAGGAGAAAACACACATCAGAGAACTGACCGCCACAGTTACAGAGCAGAAAACACACATCAGAGAACTGACCGCCACAGTTACAGAGCAGAAAACAAACATCAGAGAACTGACCGCCACAGTTACAGAGCAGAAAACAAACATCAGAGAACTGACCACCACAGTTACAGAGCAGAAAACACACATCAGAGAACTGACCGCCACAGTTACAGAGGAGAAAACACACATCAGAGAACTGACCGCCACAGTTACAGAGCAGAAAACACACATCAGAGAACTGACCGCCACAGTTACAGAGCAGAAAACAAACATCAGAGAACTGACCGCCACAGTTACAGAGCAGAAAACAAACATCAGAGAACTGACCACCAGTTACAGAGCAGAAAACACACATCAGAGAACTGACCGCCACAGTTACAGAGGAGAAAACACACATCAGAGAACTGACCGCCACAGTTACAGAGCAGAAAACAAACATCAGAGAACTGACCGCCACAGTTACAGAGCAGAAAACACACATCAGAGAACTGACCGCCACAGTTACAGAGGAGAAAACACACATCAGAGAACTGACCGCCACAGTTACAGAGCAGAAAACACACATCAGAGAACTGACCACCACAGTTACAGAGCAGAAAACACACATCAGAGAACTGACCACCACAGTTACAGAGCAGAAAACACACATCAGAGAACTGACCACCACAGTTACAGAGCAGAAAACAAACATCAGAGAACTGACCGCCACAGTTACAGAGCAGAAAACAAACATCAGAGAACTGACCGCCACAGTTACAGAGGAGAAAACACACATCAGAGAACTGACCGCCACAGTTACAGAGCAGAAAACACACATCAGAGCTTTAGAGACGCAACTGAGGGAAGAGATGAACAAGAAAAATGATGGTACCTCACCAAAACATTCACTCTTTTATTTTTGATCCTCCAAGTAAAACACCATTGAAACACATTGCATAGTGTAAATGTTAGTGTAAAATTGAGTGTATACTGTGTAAATTGTGTTATCTATTACAATAAGCAGAGTAAATGTCATTTAACAGAATCATTATTCCTTCACAGAAATATCAAATCTTACTCTGGGTCAAGTGGAGTTGAGAAAGGAAAATAGAGGTGAAAGTGTGCTTGAATGATGTTAAATTCAGTGTATACATTCTCAGTGTAATAGAGTGTAATATATTACAATATTGCTTATGTTTTTCAATAACAGACAGAGAAATAGCTTTTTCAGCTTCACTGATGCAATCTGGCTATGGATATATTGGTCCTTTCACCACTGAAATCACACTAACCTACAGGAACGTCATCACAAACATAGGAAACGCCTACAACCCAATCACAGGTAATGATCAATGAAATGAGTCATAAAACTCAGTTTATAGTAATGAAAACCCTTCTGCTCCATCCAGACCTCTCTGCAGATGTGTAATGTGTGTAAGAGAATAAAATGATCTGCCATCTTTCAAAACTTTTACACAGTGTGTTTGCTGATTAAGTGATCATACAGGAAACATCTGATTCTGTATCTCTTGTTATTTGATTTAGGTGTTTTCACAGCCCCGCTGAAAGGAGCGTACATGTTCAGAATCTCTGTTTTTGGTTATGGCCCAACTGCAACTATTGTTAAGAATGGAAAGAATGTGGTTGTAGCAGATGCTCATCAGCCTCAGAATGTGTTAAACTCCTCTAATGGAGTTGTGTTGCTCCTGGAGGTTGGAGATGTTGTCTATGTGAGACTTTGGTCTGGCAAGAGGATATTTGATAACGAGAATAACCACTGCACTTTCAGTGGTTTGCTACTATTTCCCTTAAGAGAACAGGAGCTTTGCAGAATGTGATTCCAATAATACTAAACCTAGAATCATTAAAATGATTAATCCATATGCCATGAATATCACATGTGACTCAAAAGTGTTTTGTTAAAGCAGTAAATCCAATAATGTTAAATAATATCAAGTTAAATAGTTAGTTAAATAATATAGTATAGTTTGTTGCTAATCCTCGATCTGTATCTCTTCATCCTACATACATAAATACAGTAAGAGAATAAAGAGACATTGTGGCATTTTCTTTTCCTCATATTTTCATGAATATTTCCCCAAAATGTTTGCGTTGATGCACTCATGATATCATGCTTATCAATCACAATAATTGATTATGTGGTGGCACTTTCCCAATTTTTTATTTATTTTTATTTATCATTTACGGAAAATATTACAGATTAAAAAAAATTCAATTACTAATTTAAGACCATTAAGTTATTAGGATTTTATAACATAAAACATGGCATTTCTTAAGAGATGTTCAAGCCAAATTTGAACTTGAACATGACACGATTCAAGCTTTGACTTTCTGAAATTTACAAACTTTATATGTATAACCATTTAATTCTTAGAATTTTATGACATAAAAATAAATTTTTACAATTAAAACAAATTCAACTTATTGTGTAGCATGATCATGCTGAATTTAAACATTTGAATTTTCTGAAATGTTCAAATTTAAGATATTTAAAAAAATATATTATTTACAATTTTATTCTTAGGATTTTATAGTACAAAAACATAACATAAAAACATTTGTATAGTATATATATATTTATAATTTTCTCCAGTAAACATATCTTGACTTAACATTTAGATATTTGTACAGGAAAACCAGACACAAATTGCGTTTTTTGGCAATTGTGAAAATGGAATGGAAATAAATTTAAACTTGAATGTACAAAACGGCATGAACCTTTTTGACTTGTTCCAAGACAGTTTAATCACCGTTCTATATTAACACACTACCTATAAACATTGGTAACCATAGTAACATACAGTTACAGTGGCACACAGAGTGATACAGCTATTGTAAACATTTCCTATTTACTTGGCTAAATGGATGATTTTCACGTGCCATTTAACATTTTTGGTGAATATGACAATTTTGATAAATGTGCCATGGCACAAGATGAACTGGAGGAAATGGAGAAGATAACGTTAAACGAGAATTGTAATGATAAATGGCACAAGGAAATAACACCAGCAGAGCTCAAGCAGATAGAAGACGACAAGAATGAGGTTAATACAAAAAACTAGGGCTGGGACTCGATTAAAAAAATTAATCTAGTTAATTAGAGGCTTTGTAATTAATTAATCGAAATGAATCGCATTTTAATTGCATAAATATTTGACCTGAGAACAGTGAGAAGTAATTTTTTTCACATGGATTTTCAGTATACCATTGAATAATGACTGAATACATAAGCTTAAGCAACAAAATATTGTTTCTTTTTGTTCAACCAAGTCCAGCAGACCAGTGCAATTTTGCTACACTACACTAGTAGCATAGCAAATTCCTTGTTGCATAGCTTGCACACAACCATGCTCTTATCGACGCTTCCATCTGTTTGTTTTTATAACAAAATTTCCCATCCACCGGCCAACCAAAGCGATCTCGTCAGCTTCTTCGTCATGAACGCTAGTTGGTGCTCCAGTATAATCGGTCCGCCGAAACTCATCCAGTGAGAAACGTTCCGCGGTGCAAAAATAAGTGTGATTAAAATTATTTTTTGTGTAATTAATTAACGCGTTAAAGTCTGTAATTAATTAATCTTAACGCGTTAAAGTCCCGGCCCTACAAAAAAACACAACTAAATAGGCAATGAAGACATTCAAAGACTTTTTGTAACAGAGACAAAAAATGCAGAGACCTACTCTGCTTCTCTTCTTAATGAGACTGTGACACATTCTACGCCTGCTGTTTCCATCCTATCACCACTAGAGGTTACCTGTTCACAATTAAAGGGGTCATATAATGGTACATGCACTTTTACAAGTTGATTGTACTGAAATGTGTGTTGGCAGTGTCTGTACACAACCATCATATAATGATAAAAATCCATCCAGTGGTTTTGTTTTAATCTCAAATCGAGCCGTTCGACCGTGTGACGTCACACGCTCGGAAGCCGCTCCCGCGATTGTTGATTGACAGGAGCGCTTCAACACAGACCCGCCCTCGCTCATGAGGGAGCTGTCAATCATAGTCTGCGCGGCGCGGACCGGCGCGGTCATTGTTGATATGCTGGAGCACTGTCTATGAGCAGAATGGCGTCTAAGCGATTGTGGTGTTCTGTTCTTGGGTGTAATAACGAACACAGCAGTCATTTTAATGTTCCTAAATCCAAACCGCTGAAGACGCAGTGGCTGAGTTTGTTTTCGAAGGGAATATTCCCCACGAGCAACGTCAATGCTCTCATGTTTGCGCGAATCATTTCACACACCAGACTGCTTTATAAACGAGGATCAGTATAAAGCTGGATTTGCTAAGAAGCTGCTCCTGAAAGGATCGGTACCAGATATTCATGTTCCTGCTGAATCTCCAGAAGAACTGAAGTGAGTGTAACGTTTTATTAAACTTTATATTAATATTTATATTAATCCTTGTAAATCGCTAGCTGCACGCTTCACAATGAATGCGTCTAAGGTTTACACTCAGGGTACATTACAGCATGTTTTCTATGTATGATGTTCTCAATATAATTCATAATCCCACTTATAATGAACAGAACAGAGGGGCGGAGTCAGCAAAGCTCATGATCATTTAAAGGCATATGCACTGAAACGGCGTGCTGAAAACAGAGCTGTTTTTGACCAGGTAAAATAAGTGTTTTCTTACAATACTAATGAGAATTTTTAATTAAAGTATATTACAAACTTTTAATTAAGACCCTAAAGAATCATATTAGCTTGTACAAAAATGGCATTATATGACCCCTTTAAGACTTTTTCACTGCGCACACAGTTACAGGTTGCTTTGGACTACATTTCCCATACTCCATTGCTTTGATTATTTCCACACCTGTAGTCAATATCAGGGACTATAAATCACTGATACATGAGCTCTCTGGTTGCGGAGTATTGTTTAACTACTGTGAAACCTTACTGAGTGTTCATTTCTGTGTCTGCCTGCTCGTCTTGTGACTTTTCTGTTTTGGATATCTCCCTGTCTGCTGATACCTCTGCTTGGCCTTCCGACTATGAGTATTTGCTGCCTGTCCTGATCATTTGCTTGGTTTTGTACTACGTTTTGGCCCAGTCTTCACGGTTGTTTTTGCTGGTTCTGATCTGACCCACTTTGTCCCGTAGACAGCTTTAAAAAAATATCTGTCAAAGTTTCCAGTCAATGTCGGAGCATCCCTCCTCGAAGAACACTGAAGTTTACCAAGGAGCCGATGAGGGTCAACTACCTCGGCAATATGCTCAAAAATATTTGTGAAGAGGTAGCTAAATTATTTAATGGATATTGCATTTTTAATCTTATGAAGTAAAAATGTTTGTGGTTATAATACTTGAAATTGTCTTTCAGGTGTAAAGTATCACAAATTTACACACATCATAGTTTGTGGAGCACTGCCGTTGGTCGCCTTTGTGACGCAGGACTAGAGAGTTACAAGATCATGTCAGTGACAGGACACCAATGCGAGGGTAGTTTGGGGTCATATTGGGCCCCATCTTTGTCGGAGAGGGAGGGAGTGTGGAGTGACATTCCTACATCTCGAGTCTCAACAAGCAAAGAAAAACAGCTTGTGCTCAAACATCCATCCTCCACCAAGACTAAACTTAAAATAACCCTTTTCCATTTCTAGTCATCCATTAGCCTCAATTGACTTTAAGGCCAAAAACAAATATAAACCAACTTTACAACTTATTGAACATTTCATTTTGTTTCGTTTTTATTTAATGTATTTAAAAAAAAATATATACTGTTATAGGACAACTTTATTTTTGTGTTTGAGTGGGGAGAATTGAGGTATTTGAACTGAAGTAAACGGCAGCTATTAGAGGCAGGTATATACGATTTATTGGAATTAATGTTCCGCCTAAAGTATTGCTGTAACGGATCGAAAAATAAGAGTGAATAAAACAATTTAAAAAACTGTGCAGATTAGTGGTACAGCAATGGGCTCTAATTTTGCCCCTAATTATGCGAATCTATTTATGTTGGTTTTTTTAGCCATGCACTGAATGCAGAAAGTAATCCTTTCTATTCACGTATCATCAAATGGTATAGGTATATTGACGATATATTTTGTGTTTTTTTCTGGAGATCAAGATGAGGCTCGAGAATTCGTGTCTTTTTTTAATAACCATCTTTAATAAGATGACTTGGAATTTACTTCTGAAATTAATTCTTGTGGGTACAAAAAAACGAAGGTAACTTAATTACAACTTTGTTTACAAAATAAACTGATCGTAACACTCTTACTTGCTACTAGTTTTCATCTGACTTTCTTAAAAAAAGGATTGCCTAAGAGTTAGTTCTATAGATTGAGAAGAATTTATCATTCTGATTCTGATTTTATTGAAAAATCGAATATTATGAAAAATAAATTCTTGAATAGAGAACCTTTAGAATGGGTCAATGAAGCATTTAATACATCTCTAAAAAAGACGCGGTCGGAATTGTTAAAAAAGAAGACTAAAAAAGCAAGAAAGTATTCCTTCACTTGTATCACGACTCATTCACCTAAGTCTCATATGATAAAATCAATTTTTTAAAAACATTGGCATGTGTTGTCCTCGGATCCGGAGTTGAGCAAAATTTATTGACATCCTCCTTTGATTGTGCATAAACGTGCTAAGAGTTTAAAGGATTGTTTGGTACATGCTCGCTTTTAAAGTGATAGTCCTCGTGCATCTCAGAGTTTACTTAGTCAAGTCATCTTTTTTTATATAGCGCTTTTTACAATACAGATTGTATCAAAGCAGCTTCACAGAGAATACATAAAAATAATTACAAGAAGTTTGTTTCTAGAATTAAATTGCGTAATCGTCCACATGAAGTAACGCAGATCAAAAATATTGTTGAATAATTAAATGTCCCCAACTAAGCAAGCCAAAAGCCAAGGCAACAGTGGCAAGGAACCAAAACTCCAGCAGGTGACAGAACGGAGAAAAAAACCTTGGGAGAACCCAGGCTCAGTCGGGGGCCAGTTCTCCTCTGGCCAACGAACAAACAGTGTGTGATTATGATTCAGGCAACATTACAGGTCAAAAGTCAAATTGGATCAGAACATTCACAATAAAAAAGGTACTTAGTCCGATAAAAAATGGGAATTATCGTTGTGGGAATTGTGCTCAGTGTAACAATACATTTAAAACGTCTGTTTTCTGTCATCCAAGACAATGGACTGATTGTTGTAATTGTATACAATGACGTTGATAATGTGGTGATGTGGTGGTAATTATGTGCCCACAATTAGTTGAAGTGGTTACAGGTGTAGCCTTGTTTAGTGGTCATGTGCTTTGTTTTAAATGTGATGAGTTTGAAAATTTGTGTATGCCTGATGAAGGTCGTGAGACCGAAACGTTGCTAATAAATTTTGTTACAAGCAAGTTCTGATAGTGTGCGGGAGTTCCTCCTAATCTTTTAACATACCATACCTTCATTTTATGTATGATTTTTGTGGCCCTCCATTTATGCTGCAGAGGACTAATTGTTGATTAAACATGATGAATGTATTTATGATTATTAATTTCCTGGATTAAACACTTCAATTTAATCGATAAACAGTACTGTTATTATTGTTATAATAATATAAATAATTAAATAATAAAAATATTATTATTATTTTTATATATATATATATATATATATATAAAATGAATAACTTTAAACATAGTATTTATGGAATAGACCACTGGAGGAAAATAGGGGAGGGTCATGTCTTTTTATTCTTTGTTGAGGAGAGGGTCATCCAGCCTTTTTTAGTCTAGGGGGAAGGTCACCCAACATTTGTATTCATAAAAAAAGGCAACATTTCAAAGTGGCTTGTTTGGTGCATATTTTCCCATGTAGCTCCATTAGCTCTCTCAGTCTCGGCCCCCATCGCTAGCAGATGGGTCGACCCATGGCTCTTTATTCCGAATGCGAATGAACCATAGGTGTAATAGGCCTCATTTGCGGGTGGGACATGTCCCCACCCCTTTTTATCAGGATCGAAATTATCCAACAGCCACTTTTTGAAATATTATGAGGCACGGATGTACCTAATACAAATAGATAAAACTTCTCCAGTTACCTAGCAGAACATTAATTTAGTTTGTTATTAAATAAGAGATGATCAATCAATCAATCAATCAATCAAATTTTATTTGTAGAGCGCCTTACAACAGCCAAAAGGTGCACAAGGCGCTTTCCAGTAAAAACATCAATAGCCAACAGTATATAAAAATACTGTGTACAAAAAGTGTGCAATACACAGTGTACAATACAATTACCATTGATGGCCTTGAACAGAAACAGCAGGACCTTATACTCCACCCTAAACCGCACCGGGAGCAAGCGGAGGGCTGGGGTGATATGTGAGCGCTTGGAGGCGTTGCAGAGGAGACGTGCTGCTGCGTTTTGTACCATTTGAAGCCTACTGAGGAGTGATTTATTAAGTCCAATGTAGAGGGCATTGCAGTAGTCTATCCTGAGCTGATGAAGACATGAATGGCTTTTTCAAGGTCAGCTCTGGACAAAAATGGTTTGACCTTACTCAGGAGCCTTAACTGGTAAAAGCTTGCCTTCACAACTGCACTAATCTGCTTGTCGTACTACTTTTGTCAAAAATAACACCCAGGTTACGCACTTCATACTACATACTAAGTACTACATACTTTTGTCAAAAATAACACCCAGGTTACGCACTACATACTACATACTAAGTACTACATACTTTTGTAAAAAATAACACCCAGGTTACGCACTACATACTAAGTACTACATACTTTTGTCAAAAATAACACCCAGGTTACGCACTACATACTAAGTACTACATACTTTTGTCAAAAATAACACCCAGGTTACGCACATTGGGTGCAAACTGAGGTGTTAGAGGACCAAAACTGAGAGACCTATTGGGTGAGTCCGGGTTGAACAGGATGTACACTCACCGGCCACTTTATTAGGTACACCTGTCCAACTGCTCGTTAACACTTAATTTCTAAGCAGCCAATCACATGGCGGCAACTCAGTGCATTTAGGCATGTAGACATGGTCAAGACAATCTCCTGCAGTTCAAACCGAGCATCAGTATGGGGAAGAAAGTTGATTTGAGTGACTTTGAACGTGGCATGATTGTTGGTGCCAGAAGGGCTGGTCTGAGTATTTCAGAAACTGCTAATCTACTGGGATTTTCACGCACAACCATCTCTAGGGTTTACAGAGAATGGTCCGAAAAAGAAAAAACATCCAGTGAGCGGCAGTTCTGTGGGCGGAAATGCCTTGTTGATGCCAGAGGTCAGAGGAGAATGGCCAGACTGGTTCGAGCTGATAGAAGGGCAACAGTGACTGAAATAACCACTCGTTACAACCGAGGTATGCAGCAAAGCATTTGTGAAGCCACAACACGCACAACCTTGAGGCGGATGGGCTACAACAGCAGAAGACTCCACCGGGTACCACTCATCTCCACTACAAATAGGAAAAAGAGGCTACAATTTGCAAGAGCTCACCAAAATTGAACAGTTGAAGACTGGAAAAATGTTGCCTGGTCTGATGAGTCTCGATTTCTGTTGAGACATTCAGATGTTAGAGTCAGAATTTGGCGTAAACAGAATGAGAACATGGAACCATCATGCCTTGTTACCACTGTGCAGGCTGGTGGTGGTGGTGTAATGGTGTGGGGGATGTTTTCCTGGCACACTTTAGGCCCCTTAGTGCCAATTGGGCATCGTTTAAATGCCACGGCCTACCTGAGCATTGTTTCTGACCATGTCCATCCCTTTATGGCCACCATGTACCCATCCTCTGATGGCTACTTCCACCATGTCACAAAGCTCTAATCATTTCAAATTGGTTTCTTGAACATGACAATGAGTTCACTGTACTAAAATGGCCTCCACAGTCATCAGATCTCAACCCAATAGAGCATCTTTGGGATGTGGTGGAACGGGAGATTCGCATCATGGATGTGCAGCCGACAAATCTCCGGCAACTGTGTGATGCCATCATGTCAATATGGACCAAACTCCCTGAGGAATGCTTCCAGCACCTTGTTGAATCTATGCCACGAAGAATTGAGGCAGTTCTGAAGGCAAAAGGGGGTCCAACCCGTTACTAGCATGGGGTACCTAATAAAGTGGCCGGTGAGTGTACTCAGTCTTTCCTTCATCCAGATAAAGGATATTCTGGGAAAGCCATTGTTTGATGTCCTGAAGGCAGTTATGGAGAGGATCCAGCGCAGAACGATGGCTCAGAATCAGCTGAGGAGGAAAAGTCATTAACCATTACTGAAAAAGTTCTGTTAGTGAGATATGAAGAGAACCAATTGAGCACCGCTCCCCACAGACCGACAACATGTTGAAGACGGGAGATGAGAATGGCATGATCCACGGTGTCAAATGCAGTGGTCAGGTCCAGTAACACCAAAACCACAGAGCTTTTACAGTCCAGGGCTCTAAGAATGTCATTATGGACCCTCAGTAGTGCCGATTGGTGCTATGTCTAGACCTGAAACCGGACTGAAATGTATCACCAATGACGTGCAGTTGGAGATGAGGCTTCAAGCTGGGAGAAAACCAGCTTCTCCATCAGCTTGGACAGAAGTGACAGGTGAGATATTGGGCGGAAGTTGGATAGTATGTAGGGATCAAGGTTGGGTTTCTTGAGCAGCGGTCTGACAATGGCGTGTTTGAGAGCAGCGGGCACAGTGCCCAAACTAAGACAGGTGTTTATGAAGGAGACAAGAGACCTATGATGTCAATAGCCTCCTTCAAAATCTTAGCAGGAACAGCGTCTAGAGTGCAGGTGGTAGGCTTCAAATCATGGACAGCTTTCTTGAGGTCCGCAAGAGAAACTGCCTCAAAGTTTTCCAGCACACATTGCTCCGCTCAGGTGGACATGGCAACAGCAGGGGCTTGTGTGATGGTTTGCCTGACAGACAAAACCTTGTCCAAAAAGTATTGTTTGAATGCATTGCATGTATTTTCAGATACATCATTCAAAGCAACAGACACCGGATTTATAACAGATTAAGAGTGCTGAATAGGATTCCAGGACGGTGGCTGTTGTTATTGATGAGATTAGAAAGGTACTGTCCTTTAGCTTCTTTCACTGCGTTCTGATAGGTGACAAACATCTCTAGTGACACCTGCAGCCTATCCTTCTTCCATTTTCGTTCGTTCGTTCAACTTTCTTCCGCACACCTCACAGTTTCCCTTCTTCACACACTTTCAGGTTTTAGACCCTCCCCCTTAACTATTTCCCTCCCGGACACCTCCCCCCAACAGCAGGTGAAACAAGCAAGCATAATAAACAGTGTAATAAAAGCATAAGCCAGCGTCATTTATTATGCATATTAACCCTTTCATGTTTAAAATATTCTAACCGACTCCACAGAGCAAGTTTTTTCAAGGCGACTGTTATTTTAGAACGTTTCCTCGTAATGTTTCCATGGCAACGCGTCATATTTGTCACGTGACACACCGCAGCCACAATAACAATGTATTACAAATGTATCGCTTTTATTTCCTTTTTCCTTTTTTACTAAAAAATATTCACAAACTTGCTTACCATGTCATCAACTATCTGATATTCCGATTCTCAATGTGTAAGTGTGTTTGGTCGTTTAAAAACCTTTATGAATAAACTTTTTTTATCAATATATTTATTATTTTTCACATGAACAATTCACAGATTCAATTCAGTATACAAGTAAACAATCTTTTCTAACCACCTTCCCACCCCCAATAGACAGAACACTCAATGGACAGCAGACATCCCAAGTCTCCCGGAAGTTCCGGGAGTCTCCCGCATATTAATAGCGGCTCCCTGATGCCCGCAAATTAGTTAAAATCTCCCGGAATCAAGAGCGCGCGAGCAAGAGCGGTTAGACTGTACTCCAAATCGTGTAGCGCACACGACACGACAGAGAGGGAGAGAGCGAGAGACTGCGTGTGTGTGTGCCGCGCGTGTAGAAGTGCATGTAAGACAGAGAGCATCCTGATTGGCCTGTTTTGGTAAGTCAACCAATCAATTGTCAGTGTGGGCGGGCTTTTATCTCTTCTCCCGCGGAACCTATCAGTTCAGTGTATCTAGACACAGGAGCTGCATCATGGCAGAGGGAGAGTGCCCCAAAAAGCGAAAATATAAGACACATTTTACGCCAGAATACACGAAAGTGTACCCCTGTCTTATAAGAGTGAAACATAATGACAGTCTTGCACGCTGTACAGTTTGTAACAGTGACTTCAGCATTGCCCATGGCGGGTTAAATGATTGTAAAAGACATGTTGAGGTGAGTTAAACAAGTTTCATTTCATGTGCATATTATTCAGGCCGGCTAGTTACCTAGGCTACATGAAAACAATAAACTCCTTAGACCTGTTTAAAGTTGCAATGGAATATAAATAAAAGCATTTTACATAAATAGTATGAGCAGTTTATATTAAAAGTAATCTACATAATTAACAAATAATTGCATAGACCTATAGCCTAAAGAAATGATATATTATGCTTTTATATCTTTTAGGGACCACAACATGTTAGGGAGGCTAAGCGCAGGGAAGGCTGCTCCAATATATCCCAGTTCTTCCATTCAGATAGGCAAGGTCTCACTGAGAAGGTGACTACAGCTGAGGTGTATTTCACATCTTTTATTGTGGAACATTACCTGCCGTTCCATGTGTGTAGGCACACAGGCAAGTTATTTAAGAAAATGTTTCCAGACTCTGAGATTGGAAAACATTTTGCCTGCTCTTCCACTAAGACGGCAGCTATGATGAACCTGGCACTGGAACCTGAATGTTCAGAGGATTTGTACAAGTTAATCCAGACAGAAAAAAGGCCATACAGTATTATGGTTGATGAAAGCAATGACATCATGTGTGAGAAGGAGTGTGCCATTTTAGTCAGGTACTACAGTGAAGCACAGGATAAGGTGACAGTTGGATTTGTAGACATGCCAGTGTGCAATGATGCCAAAGCTGCCAACATATTCAACTGCATTGCATCATCCATGCATGACAAAGGCCTTGAATGGTCTAATTGCGTAGGATTCAGCAGTGACAACTGCAATGTCATGATTGGTAAAAACAACTCCGTCTTATCAAGAGTGAAAGCACAGGCACCATATATATACAGTGTTGGCTGTCCAAGTCACTTGGTTAACATATGTGCCAAAACTGCTGCTAAAGAGCTCTCAATGTCACCTGAGGAATTGCTAATTGACATCTACTACTACTTTGAGAAAAGTTCCAAAAGAAGAGAAGACCTTAAGCAGTTTCAGGACTTTTGCAATGTAGCCCAGCAGAGAGTACAAAAGCACTGTCCAACACGTTGGCTTTCTTTGGGAAAAGGTTTGGACCATCTGCTCAACCAATGGCCAGCCTTTAGTTCTTATTTTGAATCGCATAGTGAGATTTAGAAGTCCTGTGACATTCAGAAGAGGTTGACAGACCCCACTATGAAACTTTACACTTGTTTTCTCCACAATGTCACACAGTGCTTTGATAAATTTAATTTGATTTTTCAAAACAAGGCACCAGTTTATTTCAAGTTAAATGACAGTGTGGAAGAATTCCTGCATGACATAGCAAGCAGATTTATTGTTCCAAAGGTATTGAGAGAACTGAAATTGCAGGAGATAGATGTGAGCAACCCTGAAATTCACTGTCCAGATGAAGAACTCTTTGTTGGGTTCTTGGCGAGGAGGCATTTGCTAAGTGAGGAAGCACTCTCCACTCACAAGACAAAGCAATTCTTCAAAGATGCCAGAGCATTCTATGTCAGAAGCTTTCAAAAAGTAAAGGAAAAGTTCCCAATAAGAGACCAGATCTTGACAAATCTGCCAGTGGTCAATCCAGAGAACCAAAATGATGTGAAACCAGAGCAAATTTTGACTTTGGCAGAGAGATTAGGGGGTGGATACCTCCCTGAAATGACTTGTTGCAGGTTGGGATGTCTGGGACAGTGTTACAAGGCACTCAGCTGGTATGTAAGAGACAGGTTTTCATAAGTTAAAGTAGAGAGGGGTTACATTATCACATCAGCATTTTCAATCTATGTGACATCCAAATTATTCATATATTCAATAAATCTGCCCCATATCTGTTTGAACATTGATGATTTTTATTTTTCAGATTAAACATTATCTTTTCAACAGGCACATAGGACGAAAGTTTTCTAAGCCATACAACATGACTGGGTGGTTCTTCTGATTTCCATTGTATAGCTATACATTTCTTTTGCTGCTATAAGAGCCATCTTAACAAAACATAAATTCTTCCTTTGATCAAGTTGAAGGACCGATTCGTCCCCTAGCAACATTTGTCCCCTAGTAACATAAATCTCGGATCATATAAAAGCTTAACTTTAATAATCTTGTCAATGGTTTATATTATATTTTTTCAATAGTTTCCAAGTTCCGAACAAGTCCAAAACATATGCAATAATGCTCCAACCCCTGTTTTACATCTAGGACAACACTCTGAATATGACTCACTTATCTTGTGTAATCTTTCAGGTGTATAATATACCCTGTGTATAATATTAAACTGTATTAATCTATGTCTACTGTTATATGAAAATGATAAAGCATTTTTACAGACGGATTCCCAGGTATCTTGATCAAAAGTACATTCTAGATCTTTTTCCCATTTAAGTCTAGAAGATGATACATCCTCCCCATATACAGGTCCTTCTAAAAAAATTAGCATATTGTGATAAAGTTAATTATTTTCTATAATGTAATGATAAAAATTTAACTTTCATATATTTTAGATTCATTGCACACCAACTGAAATATTTCAGGTCTTTTATTGTTTTAATACTGATGATTTTGGCATACAGCTCATGAAAACCCCAAATTCCTGTCTCAAAAAATTAGCATTTCATGAAAAGGGTCTCTAAACGAGCTATTAACCTAATCATCTGAATCAACTAATTAACTCTAAACACCTGCAAAAGATTCCTGAGGCTTTTAAAAACTCCCAGCCTGTTTCATTACTCAAAACCGCAATCATGGGTAAGACTGCCGACCTGACTGCTGTCCAGAAGGCCATCATTGACACCCTCAAGCAAGAGGGTAAGACACAGAAAGAAATTTCTGAACAAATAGGCTGTTCCCAGAGTGCTGTATCAAGGCACCTCAGTGGGAAGTCTGTGGGAAGGAAAAAGTGTGGCAAAAAACGCTGTACAACGAGAAGAGGTGACTGGACCCTGAGGAAGATTGTGGAGAAGGACCGATTCCAGACCTTGGGGGACCTGCGGAAGCAGTGGACTGAGTCTGGAGTAGAAACATCCAGAGCCACCGTGCACAGGCGTGTGCAGGAAATGGGCTACAGGTGCCGCATTCCCCAGGTCAAGCCACTTTTGAACCAGAAACAGCGGCAGAAGCGCCTGACCTGGGCTACAGAGAAGCAGCACTGGACTGTTGCTCAGTTTAGCATGTCATTCGGAAATCAAGGTGCCAGAGTCTGGAGGAAGACTGGGGAGAAGGAAATGCCAAAATGCCTGAAGTCCAGTGTCAAGTACCCACAGTCAGTGATGGTCTGGGGTGCCATGTCAGCTGCTGGTGTTGGTCCACTGTGTTTTATCAAGGGCAGGGTCAAAGCGGCTAGCTATCAGGAGATTTTGGAGCACTTCATGCTTCCATCTGCTGAAAAGCTTTATGGAGATGAAGATTTCTTTTTTCAGCATGACCTGGCACCTGCTCACAGTGCCAAAACCACTGATAAATGGTTTACTGACCGTGGTATTACTGTGCTCAATTGGCCTGCCAACTCTCCTGACCTGAACCCCATAGAGAATCTGTGGGATATTGTGAAGAGAAAGTTGAGAGACGCAAGACCCAACACTCTGGATGAGCTTAAGGCCGCTATCGAAGCATCCTGGACCTCCATAACACCTCAGCAGTGCCACAGGCTGATTGCCTCCATGCCACACCGCATTGAAGCAGTCATTTCTGCAAAAGGATTCCAGACCAAGTATTGAGTGCATAACTGAACATGATTATTAGAAGGTTGACTTTTTTTATTTTTATTAAAAACACTTATTTTATTGGTCGGATTAAATATGCTAATTTTTTTAGATAGGAATTTTGGGTTTTCATGAGCTGTATGCCAAAATCATCAGTATTAAAACAATAAAAGACCTGAAATATTTCAGTTGGTGTGCAATGAATCTAAAATATATGAAAGTTTAATTTTTATCATTACATTATGGAAAATAATGAACTTTATCACAATATGCTAATTTTTTTAGAAGGACCTGTAAGTCAATGAAGTAAGTCCCTTTTTTCTCTCTTATAATATTGTCTAATAAGAGTGAGGAGAGGGGCCTTAATTACCTCCTTGTGATGTAGTTATATAATGTCTCACCTGGAAATATGTTTAACAGGAAGAGAGAACTTTGCTCTCAATTGTTCAAATGTCACAAGTGTGTCCTCCTCATATAGATCTCCAAACACTTGAATGCCCTTTTGGTACCAATATTGTGTTATCCCATCTCTTAGTGCCTTAGGAAGAGCTGGGTTGCAATGAAATGGTGTTGTAAAATTGTTGTAAACTGGTAATAGCCATTTACATTTTTTATTTATTTCAAACCCCAATTTACAAGTGTGTCTAATAAACCGGAAGGGGGATGAGTGGAAAACTGCTTTTAACACCCCTAGGGGGCACTTTGAATATTTGGCCATGCCATTTGGGCTGTCCAACTCCCCAGCAGTTTTCCAGGCACTGGTCAATGACGTGCTGCGAGATATGATCGATCAGTTCATATATGTCTACCTGGATGACATATTGATTTTTTCTTCTTCTCTCCAGGAACATGTGCAACACGTCCGACGAGTGCTTCAGAGGTTGCTAGAGAATGGGCTTTTTGTCAAGGCGGAGAAATGCGATTTTCATGCACAGTCTGTCCCTTTCTTAGGTTACATCGTGTCGTCTGAGGGAGTGCGGATGGACCCTGAGAAGATTAAGGCTGTGGTGGAGTGGCCAAGCCCAGATTCCCGCAAGGCCCTGCAGAGGTTTCTGGGGTTCGCCAACTTCTACCGGCGTTTTATTCGCAACTTCAGCCAACTAGTCACACCTCTGACTGCCTTGACCTCCCCCAGAACGACGTTCAGGTGGTCGGACACAGCCGAAGCTGTGTTCGTCAAACTGAAAGGCCGCTTTGTTTCAGCCCCCATCCTTGTCGCCCCTGATTCTTCACGTCAGTTCGTGGTGGATGTCGACGCGTCGGAGGTGGGAGTAGGTGCAGTGTTGTCCCAACGCTCTCTGGCAGACGACAAGATGCATCCTTGCGCGTTTTTTTCTCATCGACTATCTCCCACCGAACGCAATTACGACATTGGTAACAGAGAGTTGTTGGCAGTTAAGTTGGCGTTGGAGGAATGGCGCCACTGGTTAGAAGGGTCGGGGGTACCTGTTATCGTCTGGACCGAGCATAAGAATCTCGAATACATTAGGACTGCCAAAAGATTGAACTCCAGGCAGGCTCGGTGGGCTCTGTTTTTCGGTCGTTTTGATTTTTCCTTGTCTTATCGTCCGGGTTCCAAGAACATCAAACCCGACGCATTATCTCGTATATTTGATTTTTCCGAGCGCCCGTCTACTCCCGAGTGTATTTTGCCTGAAACTCTATTTGTTTAAACACTCACATGGGAAGTCGAATTGAGGGTCGTTAAGGCCTTGGAAGGGGTAACACCTCCGCCCGGTTGCCCACCGAATCGATTGTTCGTGCCGGAGAGATTACGGTCTGACGTTATTCAGTGGGGTCATGGCTCCAACGTGGCTTGCCATCCAGGAGTCAATCGGACTAGGTTTTTAGTTAAGCAACGATTCTGGTGGCCACTTATGGCTCGGGACATTCACAATTTTGTTTTGGCTTGCTCGGTTTGTGCCACTGGTAAGACTTCCAATCGACCTCTAGACGGGTTACTTCAGCCACTGCCGGTGCCTTCGAGACCTTGGTCCCATATCGCTCTAGATTTTATTACCGCCCTCCCACTCTCTCAGGGTAACAGAGTGGTTTTAACTGTTGTGGGCCGGTTCTCGAAGGCGGCCCATTTTGTTCCCTTACCCAAATTACCTTCAGCTAAGGAGACGGCAGTGGCAGTCGTAGATCACGTATTTCGGTTACATGGCCTCCCGACAGACGTGGTTTCCGACAAAGGACCCCAGTTTGTGTCCAAATTTTGGCAAGAATTTTGTAGATTACTGGGGGCGACGGTTAGTTTGTCCTCTGGGTTTCATCCCCAGAGCAATGTTCAAACCGAGATAGCCAACCAGGATTTGGAGAGAATGTTGCGATGTTTGGTCTCCAAGAATCCTTCCTCATGGAGCCAACAACTGTCTATGGTAGAGTACGCACACAACACGTTACCAGTGTCGGCTACGGGCCTATCTCCGTTTGAGTGTAGTGTAGGTTACCAGCCACCAATTTTTCCCAGTCTGGAATCCGAGGTTGCGGTTCCCTCTGCTCACGCCTTTGTCCAGAGGTGTCACCGCACCTGAACTAGACCCCGAGAGACTCTACTCCAGGTGGGAGCGCGCACCAAGGCCAAGGCCGATCGCCACAGGTCAAAGCCTCCCGTATACGTTGTTGGTCAAAAAGTGTGGCTTTCAACTAAGAATATTCCGCTCCGCTCCGTGTCTAATAAGCTTGCACCCAAATTTATTGGCCCGTTTGCTGTCACCAAGATCCTTAGTCCGGTGGCAGTCCGCCTCAAGTTACCTCCCGTGTACAGGAGGGTTCATTCCGTGTTTCATGTATCCAAAATTAAGCCCGTGTTTCATTCACACATTAATCCGCCTTCCCCGGTTCCTCCTCCACCGCGACTCGTAGATTGGGAGACCACATATTTGATTAATCGAATTCTGAACTCTAGGCGGAGGGGACGCGGATTTCAGTACTTGGTGGACTGGGAAGGTTACGGTCCGGAGGAGAGAAGTTGGGTTCCTGCTAGAGACATCCTGGATCACGCCCTTATCGATGATTACAATCGACAGGTAAGGGTGTCTGGGAACGCCTGGAGGCGTTCTTAGAAGGAGGGGTACTGTCACGGTAGATGTATTCTCTGGTCTCTTCTAGTCTCGTGTTTATGTTGTTGTATGAGTGCATGTGCGTGTGGGCGTGAATGATTGGCATTCCTGATCCGCTCCAGTTGATCGTCATCACATCACCAGCTGCAATCAATCTCACAACTCCATATATACTTACCACTGTTTCCTCATCCTTGTCAGATCGTTGTATTGATGTCCTCGGTGTTGGTGTTCCTGTTCTGCCTGGTGTTCCCGTTCTTCGTCGTCGTCGTCATCATCATCGTTGTCGTGTGGGTTTGGGTCACCGTTTCACCGTCACCTCTTCACCGCACTTCTCCACGGATTCCTGACCATCGAAGTCCCTGCGTCACTCTCACCATCGGCTGTACTGTGTTCACTAAATCCTTTCATTAAAAGAGTAACTCGCTTTTGCTTCCTGTGTTTCATCAGCAGACATGACAAACAGTGCGCATCTGTGCGTTCGTTCATTCACACACAGACACCCGATTCATATTTAACCCTTTAAGCGCCAAAGTCGCAAAATTGCGACAAGACGTCATGCTTAATAAAACAGGCTGTAGATCCTAATATGGTGTAATCTCTAATTTGTATTCCCTACCACTAGATGGCAGACATGTAATACTTCGATTCAAGATCAAAATGACGTCATGTTCCTATTCAAAGTGTTGGAGGAAACAGCAGAGCAAGTGAGCGATCGTGTCATTGATGCGGAAGCAGTTCAGTTCAGAGCGTCTGAGTAAATTGTGATATTTGTGAGAGAAAATCGTCAAATGGCTAATAAAAACTTGTACCGTGAGGATGTGTTGCAAATGTTATTCACCGATTCTGACTCTGAAGGGGAATATTTGCCTTTTGTAAATGACGATCGGCCGTCTAACGATCGCGCTTCTCCCGGTACATCTTTGCCATGCAATGGTGCCGCCCGCGCCTCTCCCGGTACAACTTTGCCGCGCGCGCTTCTCCTGGTACATCTTTGACGCGCAAAGGTGCCGCGCACTTCTCTCGGTACATCTTTAACGCGCAATGGTGCCGCGCGCTTCTCCCGGTACAACTTTGATGCGCAATGGTGCCGCGCGCGCTTCTCGCGGTACATCTTTGCCGTGCAAGGCGAGAGTGTTCACGAAGCACAAACAGATCATTTTGACCATTTGCCCAACGGGGATAGGGGTGGCAGGGGTGGACGTGATCTTTTCCTGAATATTACTGATGAACTGATAAAAAATTAGGCTACTGTTCACATGTGTTTTACTAATAATGTATTGTAATATAGTAATAATTTAGTACTTTCTCCTATTTTATTGCTGGTTTCATCTACTATTTCCTGAATATTACTGATGAACTGATCAAAAAGTAGGCTACTGTTCATATGCGTTTTACTACTATATAGTATGGTAATAATTTAGTACATATATATATATATATATACACACACACACACACACACACACACACACACACACACACACACACACACACACACACACACACACTGCTTAGAATTAGAAGTGAACACACCCATGCTAAAGTTTCTTAAAAAATCTTAATGCCTTAATAAAAAAAATGAGGAAAACTCCAACCTTTAGGGACGTGAATAATGTCCCTGAATTCTTTGTAAATGAATAATGTATCGCAAATAATTAAATGTTCTTCTTTAAAATACAGGGTGCATTCGTCTGGACACTTCTATCCCCAGAAACTACTAACAAAAGCTGATGTCTTTATTTTGAAGCTTATTTGATGCTTATTTGATTTGAAAAACTTTATCCAAAACTAGTCAACGAAATTTTGTCTTTTATTTCGTCTGTAACAGTGCGTATCTGTGCGTTCATTCATTCATTCATACACACACACACACACACAGAGAGAAACATGATTCACATTTAAACAGTATGCTATTTGTCCATTTACAGACACTACCGTTATTCTATATCGCGATTAGAACAAAGCACAAGCATAAAACACTTACACTTCTCAGCTGAATCTGTTGGTCCTCCTCGAAGTGAAACCAGCACTTGTTCTGTGGTAAATGTCCCAGGATTATTCCTCATAGCCGCGCAAGACGAATTTTCAACCTGACTAAAAAATATAGTGTTTTTACAGCATTTGCCTGGGGGCGTTTATCTATTTTGCAAATGGCCTCAACACATTATCTTATGAATAGCGCGCTCTGCGAGTGGGTGGGAACAAATTAACGATAATGAGCTGAGACAGGAGAAACTGTACTTCTTTTTAGTTTCAGACAGATTACATTGCAGGAGAATATTTGTTTTAAATTTTAATGCTCTCCGTAGGCGTGTTCACATTAGCAGATAATGAGCTGCCATGAGAATCTCTTTTCATACAGATTACATAAACAGAGAATATTTGTTTTCTTTTTGAACTAGATCATTTAAAATTAGAAACTTCCATGTTTATAAAGATTTATTGTTCATGCCTGTGTGACAAGTATTTGCGGAGTTTGGTTTCAGTTTAGAGAAGTGCTCCAGAAAAAAAGTTCACCGAGACGGAGAAAGCACACCCTGTTTATTTTCTTTATTTTACAAAATCACAATGTTTAGTTTTGATTGTAAGTGGACACATACAAAAGTAGACCTTTTACAGTTTATAGAAAATCCAGCAAAACGCGTTGGTGCGTTTGTCAACCCCAGATGGGTTAAGTTAGGGCCCTAAGTGCAGGCACCAACTTAAAAAAGAAATACACTACCGTTCAAAAGTTTGGGGTCAGTGAGAATTTTATTTTTATTTTTTGGAGGAAAGAAATCAATACTTTTATTTATCAAGGAATAATTAATTTGATCGGAAGTGACAGTAAAGACATTTATAATGTTACAAAAGATTCTATTTCAAACAAATGCTGTTCTTTTGAACTTCCTATTCATCAAAGAATCCTAAAAAAAAAAAAAAACACTGTACAACTGACAGACCACCAACTGTTTCAACATTGATAATAATAATAAATGTTTCTTGAGCATCAAATCCTCATATTATACTGATTTGTAAAGGATCATTTGACACAGAAGACACTGACACTGGTGATGCTGAAAATTCAGCTTTGATTACAGGAATAAATTACACTTTACTATATATTAACACAGAAAACAGCTGATTTACACTGGAATAATATTTAATACTATAACTGATTTTTGTTGTATTTTTAATCAAATAAGCGCAGCCATGGTTAGCAGAAGAGAATTCTTTTAAAAAGTATTTAAAATCGTACCGACCCCAAACTTTTGAACGGTAGTGTATATATATTTTTTATTATGCAATCCAATACTTACAGGTGACTGATACAAAAAAAACCCCATCAAGGCCACATACATAAACATCCATACTTAAACATGAACATAACATACATAAAAGTATGTGTGTGTGTGTGTGTGTGTGTGTGTGTGTGTGCGTTCGTGTGTGAGTGGAAATAACTTAAAGAGGAACATCTTACAGATACCATAGACGTGATAAAAATGAACTAAATAGTAATAGAAGAAAAAAGAAAAAAAGGAAAATAAAGAAAAAGAAAAAAGGTATTAACCGGAGGATAAGGAAGATATGATAATATAATCTTATAAAAATATAATAAAAGTAAGAATGGTAACAATAGTAGCAATAATAACTAATCTTTTCATCAGGAATGTGGAGGACAAAGGAGGTTGGAGGACAAAGAAGGGTACAAATAATGCCCCCAAAAAAAAAAAAAATGGGATGCTGCCTCTGATCTCCCCCTGACCACGACACACTTCCATGGGCCACTAAGAAGATGTGCACCGGAGCCTTGGGCCCAACGACCTTCCCCATCACTCATCACCAAGAACACTCCCCGCCTCCGGCCGTCATACACATGCCATGCTTACCCTGTTTTTTTTTTGTTTTGTTTTCTTGCTCGTGATGGATGTAGGCCTATATGCATGTCAGCTAGTGTGTTGCATAAAAAAAAGAAAAAAAAAGAGACGTCTAGCGTGGTACCAGCTCCGTGCAAAGCCCAGGTCCCCACGACCATGCCTCGCTTATTGCCTGCGTATGTTACTTTTTTTTTTTTTTTTATCGTTCGTATCGTTCCAACTTATCGTTCGTTTCCTTTGTGGCGCTCGGAGGATGAGGCCTGTCGTCCAAGCTAGAGCTCCTCTTTGGGACCTGGCAGTGGTTCTCGAAGGGTTATCCCTGGCACCCTTTGAACCCATCGACAAGGTGTCGAAGAAAGGTGGTCTTCCTGCTAGCCGTTAGATCTCTCAAAATAGTTGGGGACCTGCAGGCGCGATCTAATGCTCCCTCGTGCCTCAAATTTACTCCTGGTAAAAGCCATTCTCCACCCTATGCCGGGATATGTGCACAAGGTGCCATCAAATGTGGCCCGATCTGTGATCTTGAAGGCTTTTCATCCTCCACCACATGTGTCAGCTGATCAAGAGAAGCTACATTTACTATGCCCTGCCCGAGCCTTTTAGGCCTATGTACATAGGTCCTCGGGCTGGAGGAAGTCGAACCAGCTGCTTGTGTGTTTTGGGTGACAATGTCTCTTTATTCTCTTATTTATTTATGTAGGGTGAAGAGATACAGATCAAGGACCAGAAAAAAAAACTAAATCTAAAAAGATATTATTTAACATTCTAGATTTAATACATTATCAAAACACTTTTGAGTCACATGTGATATTCATGGGTCTGGTCTGTCTCAGTGCTGAAACTCTTTATACAAAGTTACATTTATAGACATCTCACACTTTTATACATTAATCTATTGCAAATTTCAAACACACATTAGTCCTCATTAATACAGGTTCATATATCAATGATTCTTCACAATTTTCATCTTAAATCATAGGCTGAAGGTTCAGAAATATTGGAATCACATTCTGCAAAGCTCCTGTTCTCTTAAGGGAAACAGTAAGAAACCACTGAAAGTGTTGTGGTTATTCTGGTTATCAAATATCCTCGTGCCAGACCAAAGTCTCACATAGACAACATCTCCAACCTCCAGGATCAACACAACTCCATTAGAGGAGTTTAAAGGGGTCATATAATGGTACATGCACTTTTACAAGTTGATTGTACTGAAATGTGTGTTGGCAGTGCCTGTACACAGCCATCATATAATGATAAAAATCCATCCAGTGGTTTTGTTTTAATCTCCTTATATGTTTTCCCCTGCCTCAAATCAAGCCGTTCGAGCCTGTGACGTCACAAGCTCGCACGCCCCTCCCACGATTGTTGATTGACAGGAGCGTTTCAACACAGACCCGCCCTCGCTCGTGAGCCAGCTGTCAATCATAGTCTGCGGAAATAAGGTATGGCCCCTTTAAGAGCTGCGCGCGCCCAACACCACATGTATACGGCGCCGGGGTTATTTCTGTTTGATGCTCATTTTATCAGATCTGTTTTTTGCCGTAAAGCAATTCGTTACCTCGCGAGACCTGATATCACACGATACTTCCTAACACTCAGGCCGGCGGCTCGCCGGCCCAAAGTTGCAAGGGTGGTTTTGTGGCTCACAGGCACCAGGGGGGTGCGAGACGACCACCATTCAACACGAAATCAGTAATATAAACATTACAATGACTCCGAAAGCTGTTCGGTTAAGGTAAAAAAGTTAATTAGTTCACCTTTAACACAAACTACTGTTAAAACATAAAATCAAGCAGGCTACTGCGTGCATGGTTTGGCATGACTGAATGCGCACAAAGTGCGCTACCTTAAAAAGTCAGCTGACATCAGTTCATCGCGATCTCACACATCTCTGTTATTATCAGTGAAGCTGACTGCACAATGAATCTTTCATAATATATATACTTTGTTTGTTATAATTAGAGGATTTGCCAGCATACAGAATTCAGCTCTGAACAAAAAGTCAGTTTTGAGCGGTGAGGGGAGTCTATCTTAAATGCTTCTGATTGGCCATTATTGCGTTCAAGAAATCAATATGTCTGTGATTGGCTACATCGCTCAACGCTGCAGACATGTTATAAATAGAAACTCTGGCCTGTAAATCATTTTTAGTTGTTCTTGTTGCTTTTCTGCAACAGATTAATAACAATGTATTCGTTTTTATATGTTTTATACATAGATATTTCTAGTTTGCGGGAGTCCCACGAATCGTTCTATTCTCCCTGAACCCTCACACACAGAGTGAGTGCATTACAGCTCGCGCCCGCGCACGCACTCGGCCATCAAATATAGTCCCGCGCCGCACTCCTTTGCGTTGGGAGTGCACGTCTCTAGATCAAAGGCCCGGCCCGAGGATAGTGACGGGAAATATCGGCCCGACCTCGGGCTCGGGCAGAGAATCTAAAGGCAGAGGAGGCATCTATCTAGGTGAACCAAACAATGGTGTAATGATTCAGTTCGACTCCCAAGACAAGACGATGCTCACCCGACTGGCCAATAGGAACGTTCCAATAGGAAAAAAAGAACGTGGCCCCGCCCATGACACAATTTTCACAGCTAAAGCAAAATCCTGACACGAGAGCAAAAAATTGCATCAAGAGCAAAGAAAAGCGGTTTGAGAGAAACACTTTTCTTTTAGAGAGAAAATGTTTTCACACTGATAGAAAAAAATTATATTTAAGATTTTTTTTCAAAGTATTTTGAGAGATTTTTTTTCTCAGAAATAATTTTAAAAAAATCAAATTTATATTTTTTTATGTTCTATGAGAAAATACTTTCTCTCAAAACTTTTTTTAGTCTCAAATATAATTTTTTGCTATTGATATGAAAACTTTTTCTCTCAAATATTCTTTTTTTCTCTCATGAAATGCTTTTTTTCTATCAGTGTGATAACTTTTTCTCTCAAACTTTTTTTTCATTCTCTCAGATCATTTATTTTATCGCATGTAATAAAGACACATTAATAGCTCCATAGCAGTGGGGCAAATTTCTTTCAACTCGCTGATAATACCCCTATATGTCTCCATTTATCCCTCATCCCCTCTGGTACAAGCCAGCGGAATTCTACCCTTCTTCTCACATGCTGGCCGTGGAGCAGTCTCTTTTTTCTTACTGGGGTGGAAGTTGATTTCATCTGCAGGTGCTGTCAGGGAGTTGTTTCCAAAAACTTGATTCCATCTGAAACATTGAAAAGCAGAAGAGGCTAATTTTTTTATTTTTTATTTTTATATAAAAAAAAATAAAAATAAAATAATTCATATTGACGAAAGTGTCCATATCTAGTTAATCTCATCAGAATAACAAAATATTACATTCTGTAGCTGTGCTTTGATACCTGCAAGCCTCACTAGTACATGCAGCATTTGTAAGTCCTTTCCTGACAGCTGCTTCTACTTTAAACATTAAAGCTGCTACATGACTGCATGTTTCTCCAAGACTGGATTTGAAAGAAGGAAAAATGACACACAATTGAAAGTCTCACACTGAACACAATTGAATTGGTACAACAGTCACTACATTTTCAATAAATAAATAAATAAGAACACTGATCAATGAAGACTTACCCGGCTTTGCAGTCGCAGTGAGCAGTGATTATTTCGCCGTTCTCTTTGGCGATCACCCACGGGAGATGCCAATCACGCTGTGACTCTGCTTGGCCAGGTCTAACCTCTGCTTTTAGCACGATCACTGCTTTCTGTTTGGCAGAAAAGATCGGCCCAACTTTTCGAGAAACAAAATAATCATAGGCCTCCAGACTTTTGAAAGCCTTTAATCTGTCATGAGTGAAGGGTCCAGGGGTTTCTAATAAATAAGAAGAAATGTCTCCCCAGCAGATTGGTGGCCAAGACACGGGCGAGTCGGACCAACGTTTTTTGTCATCCCAGATCTCATATGGGCTTTGAATAACTTCGATTTTGTCACCAATACAAATTTTGAGCTTCTCTCCAAACCTCCTCCAGTCTTCAGATGTTAAAGTGCTTATATATTGTGGATTTCGCCCGCTAACTCTCTTGAAAGTGCTCGTCGCGTCTTTACAGCCCGCCATACTGTTTGTTTTGTTGCCACACAACCACTCGCGCATGCGTACAAAGATGTCAACAAAGATCCTCCTATTCAGCAGGATAGCTCATGTAGGCTATTCACGCTTAAACGAGGTTAACTCTCCTCTCACCGATCGTGACGGCAAATCCCCATCTTTCCAGTGTAAGCCATCCTTACTTTTCATCATTGAAACAACCAAGTTAGCTGTCTATGTGTTCTCCTTTGTGCTTAACGGTGTTTTATCGGGCGTTAACTGGATGGTAGTCAACAAGTCAAACTTAGCCTGATCTCAATGCTAAAACTGTTACGCCTACAATCTGTTCTATGAAAAAATTTGGAGTTAAAAAACTTTAGTACATGTTGAATGCTGTATCTCCTGAAAACACTAATAACGACTGCAATAATGTTGTCATATTACAACCTGTTTTCAATAGCCAAGTGAGCCGTTACTGTTATTGTTCATGATCACTCTCTTCCGTCTCTGTGGCTGTGTATTGATGTGCATAAATTATTCTACTTGAAATGAACTATTAGTTCATATTATATATATATTATATTAGTTCAAAAAGATGTTTATATGTAATTTTGACACAAATACACATTAATAAATGACATTTTGATGTTTGAAAGTCTCTAGGTTTTGACATAAATGCAGATATAATTGTAATAAAAAAAATAATAATAAAAAATAATGATCGATTTTCAAATATTGCACCTGTCAATACAGAATGAAATATTCTGTAGCCTATTTTGCCGTCAATACTGGCGGCGTTGGCTTTGCTGTATCAGTAGGCTATATAATTATGTTTAACATGAAGTATGGGCCTTCCACAACTCTCCCTCGAACAAGGGCCTGTGTCTCGAGATAGCCCTCCCTGTACGTCACCTAGCATCAGCAGCGCCGGCCTTATTGTTCATGATCACTCTCTTATGTCTCTGTGGCTGTGCATTGATGTGCATAGATTATTATAATTGAAATGAACTATTAGTTATGAACAGCAGCCAAATTAATCATATTCATACCACATTTCTGCCCATATCCTGGGCATCTGATCTTTTGCAGACCACCTGATTTTGACCTACTGTTACACCACCTTTGCTGATGCTAAGATGACGAAAGATAGTCGCACCAACAGAGAGGAACCTTCTGAGAGAGGATTGACGAGGATGCCACGTGCCATCAGAAGATGCGTCTCCCCGTCTGGAAAAGGTACGGAAAGACAATCGCAACCTTGCTCGGTGTGACGATACAGACTTCTTCCAAGAGGAACTTCATGATGATTATAGGCACATGCTGAACCAGACCTCACTGTTTGAATGTCCTACATGCTCACATTGTGGTGCCTATGTATGGAAAGAGGAGAGAAAAGGATTCTGCTGCAACTCCGGTAAGATTAACCTTACATATAACGCCACAAATCCCAAGCCTGGCTCAATCCCACCACAGCCTCCAGATGCTATTAATGTGTCGGGCCGGGCTCGGACACAACGTGCACGGGCTCGGGTAGGGTCGGGCTTTATTTTTTGGGCCCCATCTAAGCTCTAAGTTGAGCACAGACACTCCAATGTTTGGGTAAGATGATGACACACAACTGGATGTTAGCTGGCTGAGCAAGTTCAGCATCACTGAAGATTAAACATTAAAAATAGCATCGAGTTGTGTGTGCCATCATCTTACCCAAATATTGGAGTACATCTATCTAGGTGAAACGAACGCGAACAATGGTGTAATGATTCAGTTCGACTCCCAAGACAAGACGATGCTCACCCGACTGGCCAATAGGAACGTTCCAATAGGAAAAAAAGAACGTGGCCCCGCCCATGACACAATTTTCACAGCTAAAGCAAAATCCTGACACGAGAGCAAAAAATTGCATTGAGAGCAAAGAAAAGCGGTTTGAGAGAAACACTTTTTTTTTAGAGAGAAAATGTTTTCACACTGATAGCAAAAAAATATATATTTAAGTTTTTTTTTCAAAGTATTTTGAGAGAGATTTTTTTTCTTAGAAATAATTTTAATTTATATTTTTTTATATTCTATGAGAAAATACTTTCTCTAAAAACTTTTTTTAGTCTCAAATATAATTTTTTGCTATTGATATGAAAACTTTTTCTCTCAAATATTATTTTTCTCTCATTAAATCCTTTTTTGCTATCAGTGTGATAACTTTTTCTCTCAAACTTTTTTTTCTCTCAGATCATTTATTTTCTCACATGTAATAAAGACACATTAATAGCTCCATACACTGCTTGCGTATTTAAGTCCTTGCCAAGATTGGACCCAGAAGAGACTGATACAGCAAACAGCGAGACAAATGACACTGAAGATGAAGGTAAAAATTGGCGCTTGACATTTACCAATTAGTTTCAATAATGAGAAAAATGAGAATCTGAGGCATATCTGGATTTAATAGAGGCCTATGCATCTTCATCAGGGCAGTATGACACGCATGTGTAAAGCATGGCATTTAAAGCGGCACTCAGTAGGAATTCCGTTTTTGTCAAACAGCGACCCCTAGAGTCGCTGTGGAGTACTTGTACTGTCGTGAATAGCACTCACGCAGAGATGGCTCGCACTCACGGCCGGATCCCCTCCCCCTGTACACCGGTACCTGTTCAGTAGGATGGACGCTGTAACGAGTGGAAATAAGGTATGGCCCCTTTAAGAGCTGCGCGCGCCCAACACCACATGTATACGGCGCCGGGTTATTTCTGTTTGATGCTCATTTTATCAGAATTTTATCAGATCTGGTTTTTGCCGTAAAGCAATTCGTTACCTCGCGAGACCTGATATCACACGATACTTCCTAACACTGAGGCCAGCGGCCCGCCGGCCCAAAGTTGCAAGGGTGGTTTTGCGGCTCACAGGCACCAGGGGGGTGCGAGACGACCACCATTCAACACGAAATCAGTAATATAAACATTAAAATGACTCCAAAGCTGTTCGGTTAAGGTAAAAAAGTTACTTAGTTCACCTTTAAATACAGGTCATTGTGTGATCAGTCATATGACAGCTATGCATGCAGTAGAATTAACAATGTAAAACAGCACTAATATTTATATATACATACGATATATTCAGGAGGATAAGAATGCAGCAAGACTAGGCATCAGATATTGGCTATATACAAAATAGGGTTGCACTACTACAGAATAGCATAATACATATGGGAGTGAGTCTTCCATGTTCCAGCTGCATTGCATGCATTGCATTGTAAACTACATTGCATGCATAGCTGATTGTGACTGATCACACCTGTGTCATACTGCCCTCATGAAGACTAATGTCGAAGCGCATTGGTATCTGTTAAATCCAGATGTGACTTAGATTTTATTTTTGGTATATGTTGCGCCTAGCACGTCCTGCCTTTCCTCTTTTCATAAATATTAATTATTCTGTTTTACAAATATGCACACGTGGAGAATGCTGGTGAACCCTACCAGGTGTCCGTAACACCACATCAGGAACCACTGCTCGACCATCTACTTGCCAAGGAGTCTCCTGGTCCACCACCTTTCCCATTTAGTGGCACTAGGCTCCAAAGGTGGGGAGAGACTCCATAAGAGATCTCAGCTCAGCATAAAGTTTACATAGAATGATCAGGCAAATAAACTTCAGAATGAAACAAAACAACAGGCTGATTGTCCCAAATCGTTTCTTCTGAAATCCTCAAGACTCACTGCTTCAAATTTTGGAAAAATTTACAAGAAAATGAGCAGTAAAAAAGCCAAACCAGCACTTGTTGCGCGTGACATGCTTCATCCAAAGCCCCCCACTGATTTCCCCCAAAAAATGCTCTCTTGGGGAAAAGAAAATGAAAGCGTCGCCATTTAAGTTTACAAAGGACTAGCACAGTGAAGACATGTCATAGTACATGAGTGTGGCTTGTACATCAGCCCAGAAGAACCCATTCTAGCCGCCGCCGCTCCTGACAGAGTTTGTTATGACAGCACAGAGGTCAGCAAGTGGGGAATCATTGAGGTGAAATGTCCATACAGTGTGCGAGACAAACCCCCAAGTGAGGCAGCAAAATCTGACAACTTCATGAGCAAATTGCATGATGGGGCTCCAGAACTCAAACACGACCATGAGTACTACCACCAAGTACAAGGACAAATGGCCATGACTGGCGCTCAGTGGTGCGATTTTGTCACTTACACAAAAGCTGGCATTGCTATTCAGAGAATTCCATTTTACCCCCAGTTTTGGATGTCAGCTGCTTGCAGATTACATAGCTTCTTCTATTCCTACTTTCTACCCATGTTCATTGCATCACAAGAGTCCGCGAAGTAATGTAAACAAAACAGTGATATGCAAGGATACTGGAGGAAAACCTTTATTTCACTAGTGGAGGTAGCAGATTAACAAGTGCAGAGATTATTGTTACTATGTTGTCTGCACTCTTGACCAGTCCGAGTTCCCATGTTGTGTTCAGAATCCGGAATCTTTTCATCCGACCAATGGCCCGTTCTACCTGTTCAAAGAAAGGAATATAGTAGAATATATATTTTAATCAGCTGATGTGTACATTTTAAGTACTTTGCATTTTATTTGTGTTGGCTATTTTCAACAGAGCACTTTGACAAAAACAATGCACTTTTTAATTTTAGTTAAGAATGTCTATTTTTCGAGGCAAGACTGAATGTTCTTAAATTAGTAATGGATTTCTGCCTTAAAATGTTCTTAAACTAATTGCTGGTTATAATTGCAAGCGTATGTTTGTGTAAGTTTGAAGCCTAGTTTGTATTCTTCAGATCATAGGTTTATGAATCTAGACTGAATATTACAAAAGTTAATAGAAGTCATCTTAAATACATTTTAGTTATTCTTTCTTTATCCCCTTCAAGTAAAATGTTTTTGGAAATAAGTATTCATAAAACAGGAAACTTTTTTGACTATAAATTGAATGTAGAGTAACAGTTTCAACTTACGTGAATTCTGACATTGGCAGTTTTCCTTGAGTCGATGACTTCCTTGTGGCTAAGCTGATTTTTGCCCTTTGTGAATGCAGGGATGACGAGGCTTGCTCCTCTGCAGAGAAGTTCTTCTCGAATGAGGAATCCTCGATCTGCCATAACCTTCAACACAATCGGAATTTTTTTAAAATTATGCTACAACTATTTTATTTATTTGAGAGGGAGGGTTTGGAGGGGGATAGATTTACATGTTATAAAAAGAAGCAATTTACCTGGTCCCCATGCTCCAGCTGTTCCAGGAATCCACTGTTGATTGTCAGCTCCTTGTCTGATACCCGGCCACCCCAGCACTTGGACAGAAAGCAAACTGCTCCTGTTGGAGTAATTCCCACCAACAGCTTCAACGTGTTGTGATGTTTGTATGTGGAGTATGTAACATTTCGAGCTAGAAAATTAGATGGCCGCTGTGAAGATCTCACTGCAGTCAATTATGACACAAGTCTTTTTGTATCTTCTAGTTTTCTTAAAAGCTTTAGGCAGGTTTCTTATTATCGCCCCTTTTTCTGGCCACACTATCAGGAACTTCAGGGCATCAGCCATTACAGAGCTTCCGATGTTCACTATCTTTGTTACTTGGTCAGCACTTATCTTGAACCTGAAGAAAGATAAGAAAACATTAATGAATAGAAATCATGATTAATTATATAAGCAATGTTAAAAAAAGTGGATAACTTCTAAATGGTTTATTTTTGTGATGACAATCAAACACCACAGTTACAGGCAATTAATCTCACCTGTATGCTAGGTCCTTGTTCTGCAGTCCCAGCCTCAGCTTCATTAAAAGAAGAAGGACCTTGTCTGTGGTGCTTAATTTCTCACAGAAGTAGGACAGTTGATGAGCAGACACCACTTTAACTATCCAATCAAATAGTTTCCGACTTCTGAGGCCTTCAACAAAAAGTGGTAGTAATTTGGATTGTCACCTACATCGGGTGTAGATTGGATGCTGATAGCCATATTTATTAACCAGTCCAAGCCGCAAAAAGTGATGAAAACATGTACAATTTTAAAAATATATATCATTGCATTATAAATCTCAATTTCATTCATTTTCATTTATTTTAACTGCTCAAATCAAGGGCAAATAAATTTTAAATAAAATTGTACTTATTTTTACATCATATATTGCAGTGTTCAGTCATATTGAACTGCCTGGTCAGAGCAACTGGCGCTAGTTTCTGTGGTCATTTCGTTGTCAGCAGAAGTGGGATCGGGGTCAACATTGACGGTCACTTCACAGTCCATGCTAACATCATCATGAGGAACCGTAGCGGAAGTAGAAGTGGAAGGCGTTGCCTCTTGATCCTCCGTTCGTATCGCTGAACAGTCTTTTCTTTTGCTTTTAAGTTTTGCGATTCAGAATAGCCCATTTTGATGTGAGGAACATAGTCTGGGTGCTGTGGATCGCGGTTAGGGACACCTGAATCAGAACGCGAAAACATATGACTCGGTTGATTTGACTCAGTTTTTTTTATTTATTTTTTATCTTCTATAAATACATAGTCACTAAGACTTACCATGAACAAAATGAGCCTCACAAACTCGCTGCAGGAATCCAGGCTTTCTTCGGAGCGTCCAGGTTCAATCGCCTAATTGCACGCAACCATTTCTTTCGTTTTTCGCGATCCTTTTCGGAGGTAATTCGAAAAAACTTTTTATCAGGCCCCCAACGAGCCGTACAATCGACCACACAGCAAGAGTGAACCATCCTCTTCTCTAAATCCTCCTCCAAATGTGCAAAACAATCAAATTACAGGTATCTAGCGGTGTTTCCTGCCGCACGATTCCCATGATGCAACGCGACAAACATAAACAATGACGTCACAAAAGATCCGCCTATAGGCAGGGCAACTAGTTAACATAGCTAATTCAACATCACATAGTTACAGGCTAACTTTAGCGCGCATGACACAGTAATTACTTAACATTGAGACCAGGCTACGCTTGAGCAAACAGTTTGTGAACAGGCTACTAGAATAGGCTACTACACATGATGGCCGTGAATAAAATATAAAATTCAGAAGTCAACAGTGTAGCTGACTTAATGTTTAGCTGACAGAGTGTTTATGTCAGAAGGTTGTGGTTTAAATATAAATATTCTAAACATCTTCAATGTGTGCTTCCTTTACCTTCTTATATATTTAACGATATCGATAACGATATTTAACCGTCTCGCCTGCACTTTCTTCACTCCTCCTCATCATCATTCTCTTCCTCATCATCATCACTGCAGCGCCTACTCTCACATATACACTTCATCATCATCCTCTTCCTCATCATCATCATCACTGCAGCGCCTACTCTCACATATATTATTATTATTATACATTTTATTTATAGGCGCCTTTCTTGACACTCAAGGTCACCTTACATCATCATCAACAATAACAAATTTAAAAAGCAATGAGACACAAGACAATTAAAAAAAAATAGTGCAGTTATGGTCAAAGGGAATAAGCTATTCTAAACATAAGTTTTGAGTTTGGATTTGAAAAGTGAAAGAGAGTCAATTTTACGGAGATCTGGTGGAAGCGAATTCCAGAGCTGAGGAGCAGAGAAACTGAAAGCTCTACTCCCCATAGTAACAAGGCGGACACGGGGAACAGTAAAATGAATAAAAGAAGAAGATCTTAGAGTACGCATGTGTGTGGGTATATGGAGGAGATCAGAAAGATATGAAGGGGCTAGATTATGAATGGCTTTAAAAGTAAGAAGAAGTATTTTGTAGTTGATACGATAAATAATAGGGAGCCAATGCAGCTGTTGTAGGATAGGAGTGATGTGATAAATAGAAGGGGTGCGAGTAATGATACGAGCTGCCGAGTTTTGGACCAGTTGAAGTTTATGAAGAGTTTTATGTGGGAGGCCAAACAAAAGGGAATTACAATAATCTAAACGGGAGGTGACTAAGCTGTGAACAAGAATGGCAGTGGAGTGCGGCGTGAGGAAAGGACGCAAACGGTTGATATTACGAAGATGATAATAAGTAGACCGGGTAACGTTGTTAACATGAGATGTAAAGGAGAGGGTGCTATCAAAGATGACACCCAAACTCTTAACCTGAGGGGAGGGGAAAATGGAGGAGCTATCAATAAGAATAGAGAAATTATGGATTTTGTTTAATGTTGATTTTGTACCTATAAGAAGCAATTCTGTTTTATTACTATTTAGTTTAAGGAAATTTGATGTGAACCAGGATTTTATGTCAAGAAGGCAGTTAGTAAGGGAAGATGGTGGAAGTGTGGAATTAGGTTTAGTTGAAAGATAGAGCTGGGTGTCATCTGCGTAGCAATGGAAATTAATATGATGTTTACGGAAGATGTAACCAAGGGGAAGAAGATAAATAATAAACAGTAAGGGCCCCAGAACAGAGCCCTGGGGCACACCTGTTATGACAGGGACAGAATGAGAGGTAAATGATTTTAACTGAATAAACTGAGAGCGGCCAGAAAGATATGAATGAAACCAGTTAAGAGGTATGTTAGTAATTCCAATAGAGGAGAGTCTGTCAAAAAGTATGGTTTGTGAAATAGTATCGAAGGCCGCACTCAGATCAAGCAGAAGAAGAATGGAAAGTAAGCCAGAGTCAGCCGCTATAAGAAGGTTGTTAGTAGTTTCAAGTAATGCTGTTTCCGGACTATGATGCGGACGGAAACCAGACTGGAATTGTTCATATAGATTATTGTAAGAAAGATGAGTATGGAGTTGAGCAGCCACTATTTTTTCCAAAATTTTGGAGATGAATGGAAGATTTGAAATAGGTCGGAAATTATTATAGTCGTTGGGATCTAAACCAGATTTCTTAAGAATCGGAGTTACAGAAGCTGTTTTAAGAGAAGAAGGAACAATTCCAGTAGTAAGTGAAGAATGAATGATGTTAGTGATTAGGGGGGACAGTAAAGAAACAGTGGCTTTCACTAACACAGTTGGAAGAGGATCCAATCTACAGGTTGAAAGTTTGGATTTTTGAATAAGTTCATTAATTTCATTTACTGAAGGTAGGGTAAATGCTGAGAAAAAACAAGTCGGAGCAAAGGAAACTGTGACGAATGAGTTCGGACCAGAAGTAGACATAAGGTGCTGATGAATATGTTCAATTTTTAAAGAAAAAAATGATAATAAGGAATTACAAAAATCAATCGAATACAAATGAGGAGGAAGTGGATCCCGAGGTTTTATGAAGTTAGAGATGAGTGAAAAAAGGACCTTTGAATTTCCTTCGCTTGAACTGATTAAACCAGAATAATAGGTGGTTTTAGCTTTGGAAATCGAATCTTTGTAAAAAAATAATGTGATTTAAGTACATGTCCTTGTGCACAGTGAGATTTGTTTTCCTGTAGAGTCTTTCAAGTTGTCTTCCTTTTGTTTTTAACTTTCTAAGAGTATAATTAAACCAAGGCGCAGAGAGAGTAAATGAAACAGTCCTGGTTTTGAGTGGAGCAAGGTTATTGAAGAGGTTATGAAGATTATAGTTGTAATGAGAGAGCAGTTCATCGGGAGTAGAAAAACTGTCAATACTGGGAAAACTGATGATGCTAGAGGATAAAATGTCCAAGTTGATATCCTTAATATTTCGGAATGATATAATACGTGGAAGAACAGATTTGGAGAGTGAGAGATTAACAGTGAACGAGAGCAACATGTGATCAGAAAAAGGGAAAGAATCAGCTTTACAGTTGACAGGTGTAACACCTGAACAGCAGATTAAATCTAAAATATGTCCTTTATTATGCGTGGAAAAGTTTACGTATTGCTGAAGTCCAAAACTATCCAAGCAGGATGTAAAGTCTTTGGTAAATGTGTTGTCAACATTATCCATATGTATATTAAAATCCCCCAGGAGTAGTATGTTTGATGAAAGTGTGGATAGGTGAGTCAGAAAGGGAGCAAGGTCATCAATAAAATCCTTATTAGGCTTTGGTGGGCGGTAAAAAATAGCAACAATGGTTGGATTAGGTCCAGAAAGCTGACAAACAATAGCCTCAAATGAGTGACAGACAGGAGCATTGACAGGCGCTATCCTCCACTTCTCACGATAGATGATCGCGAGACCTCCCCCACGGCCAGAGTCACGCGATTGAGAGATGTAAACAAATCCCGGAGGAGAGGCATCGTTGAGTGAAATAAAATCATTTGGCTGCTGCCACGTTTCTGTTAAACATAAAAAGTCAAACTTACAGTCAACGAGGAGATCCTTCACAAGATGCTCCTTAATCGTAAGTGAGCGGATGTTAAGAAGACCAAAGTTGACAAGAGTGTTACTGATTTTGACAGCTGTGTTAGCCGACCTAGCTAGGCGGGCCAACACACTATGATCAGCACGGCGACCAGTATTCCTCAATGGACGCCGAGTAGTGGACCAGAAGGATGTTATGGAATTGGATTTATCATACTGAAAGTTCCGACGAGAGCCACGGTGGATGTATTTCCGACGAGGCAGGTATATTATATCCGGGTGTGAGGACAGAGCTGGAGGTAGTGGATCGTCGTGTAAATAAAAACGGAACCTCAGAAGCTCAGCTGTAGAATACTGGAACAGTGCAGTCGATGAATGGGAAACCAGGGACAGAACAGTCCAGGCGAGCACAAGCCACACATAGTTAATGGAAAACCGGAGACCCGGAGAGCAGCGGCAGCAAGACGCGCCAGCGTTCACTCAACGGAAGAATGATGATGATGAAGAGATATACACTTCATCATCATCCTCTTCCTCCTCATCACTGCAGCGCCTACTCTCACATATACACTTCAGGCGAGGTGCATCTCAAACAAGCCCGATGATGAGGATTAACAGCTCGGGGTGAGGAAGAGGATGAAGAACACGGAAATTAGACATCATTTTCTCATACAGTACATTTACATTTACTCATTTAGCTGACGCTTTTATCCAAAGCTATGTCAGAGGTCGCACGCCTCTGGAGCAACTAGGGGTTAAGTGTCTTGCTCAGGGACACATTGGTGTCTCGCAGTGGATTCGAACCCTGGTCTCTCACACCAAAGGCATGTGTCTTATCCACTGCGCCATCACCACCCCACAGTACCTTTCGAATAAGAAGCAATAGTATGGTCATTTTAATTGTTCAATTCCAGTTTGCAAAGATGAAGAGTGAAGTGCCAGTCTAAGAAAGAGACTTTTCCTCCACCATCACCATCATCATCATCCTGAATTGGCTCTATCACTCTCGCTCCTCTCCACCTATGGCTGGTGTGTGTGTGTGTGTGTGTGGTGAGCGCACTGTCTCCACCTATGGCTGGTGTGTGTGTGTGTGTGTGTGGTGAGCGCA